>OY829546.1:12273586-13551979 GCA_963691705.1 Viola odorata | reverse complement strand
TAGTCTCATGATTCCTAATAATGTTATGACTAAAAAAACATGACAGAAAGTAATTAGTTGGTCACCTATCGTGTGGGTGTTCGGATATTAATAACGGAAGCAAGTCCGATACCCATATGACATAAAAGTAAATTGATTGTACTTCCTAGGTTTTATTTTTTTTTGTTTTGTTTGACAATTACTTCATAGGTTAACGAGTGTACAATTTTAGTGTTGAAGATATGCAACCACTTAAATGATATCACCTTCCAAGTCATTTTTTTTCTTTCTCTTTCCCTATTGAAGAAAAGGTGGGAATTGAAATGTAAAACAATTTTTGGTAAAACAAAATATGAAATGCAATTCAGCTTTTTTTTCCAACTAATTATATATAACAATTCAATTCTGAGAGAGGATAAGTTGTTGCACATGTAGTCTCAGGATTCCTATTAAAATTATGACTAAAAAAACATGACACAAAGTAATTAGTTGGTCACCTATCGTGTGGGTGTTCGGATATTAATAACGGAAGCAAGTCCGATACCCATATGACATAAAAGTAAAGTGATTGTACTTCCTAGGTTTTATTTTTTTTTGTTTTGTTTGACAATTACTTCATAGGTTAACGAGTGTACAATTTTAGTGTTGAAGATATGCAACCACTTAAATGATATCACCTTCCAAGTCATTTTTTTTCCTCTTTCCCTATTGAAGAAAAGGTGGGAATTGAAATGTAATACAATTTTTGGTAAAACAAAATATGAAATGCAATTCAGCTTTTTTTTCCAACTAATTATATATAACAATTCAATTCTGAGAGAGGATAAGTTGTTGCACATGTAGTCTCATGATTCCTAATAATGTTATGACTAAAAAAACATGACAGAAAGTAATTAGTTGGTCACCTATCGTGTGGGTGTTCGGATATTAATAACGGAAGCAAGTCCGATACCCATATGACATAAAAGTAAAGTGATTGTACTTCCTAGGTTTTATTTTTTTTTGTTTTGTTTGACAATTACTTCATAGGTTAACGAGTGTACAATTTTAGTGTTGAAGATATGCAACCACTTAAATGATATCACCTTCCAAGTCATTTTTTTTCTTTCTCTTTCCCTATTGAAGAAAAGGTGGGAATTGAAATGTAAAACAATTTTTGGTAAAACAAAATATGAAATGCAATTCAGCTTTTTTTTCCAACTAATTATATATAACAATTCAATTCTGAGAGAGGATAAGTTGTTGCACATGTAGTCTCATGATTCCTAATAATGTTATGACTAAAAAAACATGACAGAAAGTAATTAGTTGGTCACCTATCGTGTGGGTGTTCGGATATTAATAACGGAAGCAAGTCCGATACCCATATGACATAAAAGTAAATTGATTGTACTTCCTAGGTTTTATTTTTTTTTGTTTTGTTTGACAATTACTTCATAGGTTAACGAGTGTACAATTTTAGTGTTGAAGATATGCAACCACTTAAATGATATCACCTTCCAAGTCATTTTTTTTTCTCTTTCCCTATTGAAGAAAAGGTGGGAATTGAAATGTAATACAATTTTTGGTAAAAAAAAATATGCAATGCAATTCAGCTTTTTTTTCCAACTAATTATATATAACAATTCAATTCTGAGAGAGGATAAGTTGTTGCACATGTAGTCTCAGGATTCCTATTAAAATTATGACTAAAAAAACATGACACAAAGTAATTAGTTGGTCACCTATCGTGTGGGTGTTCGGATATTAATAACGGAAGCAAGTCCGATACCCATATGACATAAAAATAAAGTGATTGTACTTCATAGGTTTTATTTTTTTGTTTTGTTTGAGAATTACTTTATAGGTTAACGAGTGTACAATTTTAGTGTTGAAAATATGCAACCACTTAAATGATATCACCTTCCAAGTCATTTTTTTTCTTTCTCTTTCCCTATTGAAGAAAAGGTGGGAATTGAAATGTAAAATAATTTTTGGTAAAACAAAATATGAAATGCAATTCAGCTTTTTTTTCCAACTAATTATATATAACAATTCAATTCTGAGAGAGGATAAGTTGTTGCACATGTAGTCTCATGATTCCTAATAATGTTATGACTAAAAAAACATGACAGAAAGTAATTAGTTGGTCACCTATCGTGTGGGTGTTCGGATATTAATAACGGAAGCAAGTCCGATACCCATATGACATAAAAGTAAATTGATTGTACTTCCTAGGTTTTATTTTTTTTTGTTTTGTTTGACAATTACTTCATAGGTTAACGAGTGTACAATTTTAGTGTTGAAGATATGCAACCACTTAAATGATATCACCTTCCAAGTCATTTTTTTTCTTTCTCTTTCCCTATTGAAGAAAAGGTGGGAATTGAAATGTAAAACAATTTTTGGTAAAACAAAATATGAAATGCAATTCAGCTTTTTTTTCCAACTAATTATATATAACAATTCAATTCTGAGAGAGGATAAGTTGTTGCACATGTAGTCTCAGGATTCCTATTAAAATTATGACTAAAAAAACATGACACAAAGTAATTAGTTGGTCACCTATCGTGTGGGTGTTCGGATATTAATAACGGAAGCAAGTCCGATACCCATATGACATAAAAATAAAGTGATTGTACTTCATAGGTTTTATTTTTTTGTTTTGTTTGAGAATTACTTTATTGGTTAACGAGTGTACAATTTTAGTGTTGAAGATATGCAACCACTTAAATGATATCACCTTCCAAGTCATTTTTTTTCTTTCTCTTTCCCTATTGAAGAAAAGGTGGGAATTGAAATGTAAAATAATTTTTGGTAAAACAAAATATGAAATGCAATTCAGCTTTTTTTTCCAACTAATTATATATAACAATTCAATTCTGAGAGAGGATAAGTTGTTGCACATGTAGTCTCATGATTCCTAATAATGTTATGACTAAAAAAACATGACAGAAAGTAATTAGTTGGTCACCTATCGTGTGGGTGTTCGGATATTAATAACGGAAGCAAGTCCGATACCCATATGACATAAAAGTAAATTGATTGTACTTCCTAGGTTTTATTTTTTTTTGTTTTGTTTGACAATTACTTCATAGGTTAACGAGTGTACAATTTTAGTGTTGAAGATATGCAACCACTTAAATGATATCACCTTCCAAGTCATTTTTTTTCTTTCTCTTTCCCTATTGAAGAAAAGGTGGGAATTGAAATGTAAAACAATTTTTGGTAAAACAAAATATGAAATGCAATTCAGCTTTTTTTTCCAACTAATTATATATAACAATTCAATTCTGAGAGAGGATAAGTTGTTGCACATGTAGTCTCAGGATTCCTATTAAAATTATGACTAAAAAAACATGACACAAAGTAATTAGTTGGTCACCTATCGTGTGGGTGTTCGGATATTAATAACGGAAGCAAGTCCGATACCCATATGACATAAAAATAAAGTGATTGTACTTCATAGGTTTTATTTTTTTGTTTTGTTTGAGAATTACTTTATTGGTTAACGAGTGTACAATTTTAGTGTTGAAGATATGCAACCACTTAAATGATATCACCTTCCAAGTCATTTTTTTTCTTTCTCTTTCCCTATTGAAGAAAAGGTGGGAATTGAAATGTAAAATAATTTTTGGTAAAACAAAATATGAAATGCAATTCAGCTTTTTTTTCCAACTAATTATATATAACAATTCAATTCTGAGAGAGGATAAGTTGTTGCACATGTAGTCTCATGATTCCTAATAATGTTATGACTAAAAAAACATGACAGAAAGTAATTAGTTGGTCACCTATCGTGTGGGTGTTCGGATATTAATAACGGAAGCAAGTCCGATACCCATATGACATAAAAGTAAATTGATTGTACTTCCTAGGTTTTATTTTTTTTTGTTTTGTTTGACAATTACTTCATAGGTTAACGAGTGTACAATTTTAGTGTTGAAGATATGCAACCACTTAAATGATATCACCTTCCAAGTCATTTTTTTTCCTCTTTCCCTATTGAAGAAAAGGTGGGAATTGAAATGTAAAACAATTTTTGGTAAAACAAAATATGAAATGCAATTCAGCTTTTTTTTCCAACTAATTATATATAACAATTCAATTCTGAGAGAGGATAAGTTGTTGCACATGTAGTCTCAGGATTCCTATTAAAATTATGACTAAAAAAACATGACACAAAGTAATTAGTTGGTCACCTATCGTGTGGGTGTTCGGATATTAATAACGGAAGCAAGTCCGATACCCATATGACATAAAAATAAAGTGATTGTACTTCATAGGTTTTATTTTTTTGTTTTGTTTGAGAATTACTTTATACGTTAACGAGTGTACAATTTTAGTGTTGAAGATATGCAACCACTTAAATGATATCACCTTCCAAGTCATTTTTTTTCTTTCTCTTTCCCTATTGAAGAAAAGGTGGGAATTGAAATCTAATACAATTTTTGGTAAAAAAATATATCCAATACAATTCAGTTTTTTTTTTCAAATAATTATATATAACAATTCAATTCTGAGAGATGATAAGTTGTTGCACATGTAGTCTCATGATTCCTAATAATGTTATGACTAAAAAACCATGACAGAAAGTAATTAGTTGGTCACCTATCGTGTGGGTGTTCGGATATTAATAACGGAAGCAAGTCCGATACCCATATGACATAAAAATAAAGTGATTGTACTTCATAGGTTTTATTTTTTTGTTTTGTTTGAGAATTACTTTATAGGTTAACGAGTGTACAATTTTAGTGTTGAAGATATGCAACCACTTAAATGATATCACCTTCCAAGTCATTTTTTTTCTTTCTCTTTCCCTATTGAAGAAAAGGTGGGAATTGAAATCTAATACAATTTTTGGTAAAAAAATATATCCAATACAATTCAGTTTTTTTTTTCAAATAATTATATATAACAATTCAATTCTGAGAGAGGATAAGTTGTTGCACATGTAGTCTCATGATTCCTAATAATGTTATGACTAAAAAAACATGACAGAAAGTAATTAGCTGGTCACCTATCGTGTGGGTGTTCGGATATTAATAACGGAAGCAAGTCCGATACCCATATGACATAAAAGTAAAGTGATTGTACTTCCTAGGTTTTATTTTTTTTTGTTTTGTTTGACAATTACTTCATAGGTTAACGAGTGTACAATTTTAGTGTTGAAGATATGCAACCACTTAAATGATATCACCTTCCAAGTCATTTTTTTTCCTCTTTCCCTATTGAAGAAAAGGTGGGAATTGAAATGTAAAACAATTTTTGGTAAAACAAAATATGAAATGCAATTCAGCTTTTTTTTCCAACTAATTATATATAACAATTCAATTCTGAGAGAGGATAAGTTGTTGCACATGTAGTCTCATGATTCCTAATAATGTTATGACTAAAAAAACATGACAGAAAGTAATTAGTTGGTCACCTATCGTGTGGGTGTTCGGATATTAATAACGGAAGCAAGTCCGATACCCATATGACATAAAAGTAAAGTGATTGTACTTCCTAGGTTTTATTTTTTTTTGTTTTGTTTGACAATTACTTCATAGGTTAACGAGTGTACAATTTTAGTGTTGAAGATATGCAACCACTTAAATGATATCACCTTCCAAGTCATTTTTTTTCTTTCTCTTTCCCTATTGAAGAAAAGGTGGGAATTGAAATGTAAAACAATTTTTGGTAAAACAAAATATGAAATGCAATTCAGCTTTTTTTTCCAACTAATTATATATAACAATTCAATTCTGAGAGAGGATAAGTTGTTGCACATGTAGTCTCATGATTCCTAATAATGTTATGACTAAAAAAACATGACAGAAAGTAATTAGTTGGTCACCTATCGTGTGGGTGTTCGGATATTAATAACGGAAGCAAGTCCGATACCCATATGACATAAAAGTAAATTGATTGTACTTCCTAGGTTTTATTTTTTTTTGTTTTGTTTGACAATTACTTCATAGGTTAACGAGTGTACAATTTTAGTGTTGAAGATATGCAACCACTTAAATGATATCACCTTCCAAGTCATTTTTTTTTCTCTTTCCCTATTGAAGAAAAGGTGGGAATTGAAATGTAATACAATTTTTGGTAAAAAAAAATATGCAATGCAATTCAGCTTTTTTTTCCAACTAATTATATATAACAATTCAATTCTGAGAGAGGATAAGTTGTTGCACATGTAGTCTCAGGATTCCTATTAAAATTATGACTAAAAAAACATGACACAAAGTAATTAGTTGGTCACCTATCGTGTGGGTGTTCGGATATTAATAACGGAAGCAAGTCCGATACCCATATGACATAAAAATAAAGTGATTGTACTTCATAGGTTTTATTTTTTTGTTTTGTTTGAGAATTACTTTATAGGTTAACGAGTGTACAATTTTAGTGTTGAAAATATGCAACCACTTAAATGATATCACCTTCCAAGTCATTTTTTTTCTTTCTCTTTCCCTATTGAAGAAAAGGTGGGAATTGAAATGTAAAATAATTTTTGGTAAAACAAAATATGAAATGCAATTCAGCTTTTTTTTCCAACTAATTATATATAACAATTCAATTCTGAGAGAGGATAAGTTGTTGCACATGTAGTCTCATGATTCCTAATAATGTTATGACTAAAAAAACATGACAGAAAGTAATTAGTTGGTCACCTATCGTGTGGGTGTTCGGATATTAATAACGGAAGCAAGTCCGATACCCATATGACATAAAAGTAAATTGATTGTACTTCCTAGGTTTTATTTTTTTTTGTTTTGTTTGACAATTACTTCATAGGTTAACGAGTGTACAATTTTAGTGTTGAAGATATGCAACCACTTAAATGATATCACCTTCCAAGTCATTTTTTTTCTTTCTCTTTCCCTATTGAAGAAAAGGTGGGAATTGAAATGTAAAACAATTTTTGGTAAAACAAAATATGAAATGCAATTCAGCTTTTTTTTCCAACTAATTATATATAACAATTCAATTCTGAGAGAGGATAAGTTGTTGCACATGTAGTCTCAGGATTCCTATTAAAATTATGACTAAAAAAACATGACACAAAGTAATTAGTTGGTCACCTATCGTGTGGGTGTTCGGATATTAATAACGGAAGCAAGTCCGATACCCATATGACATAAAAATAAAGTGATTGTACTTCATAGGTTTTATTTTTTTGTTTTGTTTGAGAATTACTTTATTGGTTAACGAGTGTACAATTTTAGTGTTGAAGATATGCAACCACTTAAATGATATCACCTTCCAAGTCATTTTTTTTCTTTCTCTTTCCCTATTGAAGAAAAGGTGGGAATTGAAATGTAAAATAATTTTTGGTAAAACAAAATATGAAATGCAATTCAGCTTTTTTTTCCAACTAATTATATATAACAATTCAATTCTGAGAGAGGATAAGTTGTTGCACATGTAGTCTCATGATTCCTAATAATGTTATGACTAAAAAAACATGACAGAAAGTAATTAGTTGGTCACCTATCGTGTGGGTGTTCGGATATTAATAACGGAAGCAAGTCCGATACCCATATGACATAAAAGTAAATTGATTGTACTTCCTAGGTTTTATTTTTTTTTGTTTTGTTTGACAATTACTTCATAGGTTAACGAGTGTACAATTTTAGTGTTGAAGATATGCAACCACTTAAATGATATCACCTTCCAAGTCATTTTTTTTCTTTCTCTTTCCCTATTGAAGAAAAGGTGGGAATTGAAATGTAAAACAATTTTTGGTAAAACAAAATATGAAATGCAATTCAGCTTTTTTTTCCAACTAATTATATATAACAATTCAATTCTGAGAGAGGATAAGTTGTTGCACATGTAGTCTCAGGATTCCTATTAAAATTATGACTAAAAAAACATGACACAAAGTAATTAGTTGGTCACCTATCGTGTGGGTGTTCGGATATTAATAACGGAAGCAAGTCCGATACCCATATGACATAAAAATAAAGTGATTGTACTTCATAGGTTTTATTTTTTTGTTTTGTTTGAGAATTACTTTATTGGTTAACGAGTGTACAATTTTAGTGTTGAAGATATGCAACCACTTAAATGATATCACCTTCCAAGTCATTTTTTTTCTTTCTCTTTCCCTATTGAAGAAAAGGTGGGAATTGAAATGTAAAATAATTTTTGGTAAAACAAAATATGAAATGCAATTCAGCTTTTTTTTCCAACTAATTATATATAACAATTCAATTCTGAGAGAGGATAAGTTGTTGCACATGTAGTCTCATGATTCCTAATAATGTTATGACTAAAAAAACATGACAGAAAGTAATTAGTTGGTCACCTATCGTGTGGGTGTTCGGATATTAATAACGGAAGCAAGTCCGATACCCATATGACATAAAAGTAAATTGATTGTACTTCCTAGGTTTTATTTTTTTTTGTTTTGTTTGACAATTACTTCATAGGTTAACGAGTGTACAATTTTAGTGTTGAAGATATGCAACCACTTAAATGATATCACCTTCCAAGTCATTTTTTTTCCTCTTTCCCTATTGAAGAAAAGGTGGGAATTGAAATGTAATACAATTTTTGGTAAAAAAAAATATGCAATGCAATTCAGCTTTTTTTTCCAACTAATTATATATAACAATTCAATTCTGAGAGAGGATAAGTTGTTGCACATGTAGTCTCAGGATTCCTATTAAAATTATGACTAAAAAAACATGACACAAAGTAATTAGTTGGTCACCTATCGTGTGGGTGTTCGGATATTAATAACGGAAGCAAGTCCGATACCCATATGACATAAAAATAAAGTGATTGTACTTCATAGGTTTTATTTTTTTGTTTTGTTTGAGAATTACTTTATAGGTTAACGAGTGTACAATTTTAGTGTTGAAGATATGCAACCACTTAAATGATATCACCTTCCAAGTCATTTTTTTTCTTTCTCTTTCCCTATTGAAGAAAAGGTGGGAATTGAAATGTAATACAATTTTTGGTAAAAAAATATATCCAATACAATTCAGTTTTTTTTCTTCAAATAATTATATATAACAATTCAATTCTGAGAGAGGATAAGTTGTTGCACATGTAGTCTCAAGATTCCTATTAAAATAATGACTAAAAAAACATGACACAAAGTAATTAGTTGGTCACCTATCGTGTGGGTGTTCGGATATTAATAACGGAAGCAAGTCCGATACCCATATGACATAAAAATAAAGTGATTGTACTTCATAGGTTTTATTTTTTTGTTTTGTTTGAGAATTACTTTATAGGTTAACGAGTGTACAATTTTAGTGTTGAAGATATGCAACCACTTAAATGATATCACCTTCCAAGTCATTTTTTTTCTTTCTCTTTCCCTATTGAAGAAAAGGTGGGAATTGAAATGTAATACAATTTTTGGTAAAAAAATATATGCAATACAATTCAGTTTTTTTATTCAAATAATTAGATATGGCAATTCAATTCTGAGAGAGGATAAGTTGCTGCACATGTAGTCTCAGGATTCCTACTAAAATTATGACTAAAAAAATATGAGACAGTAATTAGTTGGTCACCTATCGTGTGGGTGTTCGGATATTAATAATGGAAGCAAGTCCGATACCCATATGACATTAAAATAAAGTGATTGTACTTCATAGGTTTTATTTTTTTATTTTGTTTGAGAATTACTTCATAGGTTAACGAGTGTACAATTTTAGTGTTAAAGATATGCAACCACTTAAATGATATCACCTTCCAAGTCATTTTTTTTTCCTCTTTCCCTATTGAAGAAAAGGTGGGAATTGAAATGTAATACAATTTTTTGTAAAAAGAAATATGCAATACAATTCATCTTTTTTTTCCAACTAATTATATATAACAATTCAATTCTGAGAGAGGATAAGTTTTTGCACATGTAGTCTCAGGATTCCTAATAATTTTATGACTAAAAACACATGACACAAAGTTATTAGTTGGTCATCTATCGTGTGGGTGTTCGGATATTAATAACGGAAGCAAGTCCGATACCCATATGACATAAAAGTAAAGTGATTGTACTTCCTAGGTTTTATTTTTTTTTGTTTTGTTTGACAATTACTTCATAGGTTAACGAGTGTACAATTTTAGTGTTGAAGATATGCAACCACTTAAATGATATCACCTTCCAAGTCATTTTTTTTCCTCTTTCCCTATTGAAGAAAAGGTGGGAATTGAAATGTAATACAATTTTTGGTAAAAAACAATATGCAATGCAATTCAGCTTTTTTTTCCAACTAATTATATATAACAATTCAATTCTGAGAGAGGATAAGTTGTTGCACATGTAGTCTCAGGATTCCTATTAAAATTATGACTAAAAAAACATGACACAAAGTAATTAGTTGGTCACCTATCGTGTGGGTGTTCGGATATTAATAACGGAAGCAAGTCCGATACCCATATGACATAAAAATAAAGTGATTGTACTTCATAGGTTTTATTTTTTTGTTTTGTTTGAGAATTACTTTATAGGTTAACGAGTGTACAATTTTAGTGTTGAAGATATGCAACCACTTAAATGATATCACCTTCCAAGTAATTTTTTTTCTTTCTCTTTCCCTATTGAAGAAAAGGTGGGAATTGAAATGTAATACAATTTTTGGTAAAAAAATATATCCAATACAATTCAGTTTTTTTTCTTCAAATAATTATATATAACAATTCAATTCTGAGAGAGGATAAGTTGTTGCACATGTAATCTCAGGATTCCTATTAAAATATTGACTAAAAAAACATGACACAAAGTAATTAGTTGGTCACCTATCGTGTGGGTGTTCGGATATTAATAACGGAAGCAAGTCCGATACCCATATGACATAAAAATAAAGTGATTGTACTTCATAGGTTTTATTTTTTTGTTTTGTTTGAGAATTACTTTATAGGTTAACGAGTGTACAATTTTAGTGTTGAAGATATGCAACCACTTAAATGATATCACCTTCCAAGTCATTTTTTTTTCCTCTTTCCCTATTGAAGAAAAGGTGGGAATTGAAATGTAAAACAATTTTTGGTAAAACAAAATATGAAATGCAATTCAGCTTTTTTTTCCAACTAATTATATATAACAATTCAATTCTGAGAGAGGATAAGTTGTTGCACATGTAGTCTCAGGATTCCTATTAAAATTATGACTAAAAAAACATGACACAAAGTAATTAGTTGGTCACCTATCGTGTGGGTGTTCGGATATTAATAACGGAAGCAAGTCCGATACCCATATGACATAAAAATAAAGTGATTGTACTTCATAGGTTTTATTTTTTTGTTTTGTTTGAGAATTACTTTATAGGTTAACGAGTGTACAATTTTAGTGTTGAAGATATGCAACCACTTAAATGATATCACCTTCCAAGTCATTTTTTTTCTTTCTCTTTCCCTATTGAAGAAAAGGTGGGAATTGAAATCTAATACAATTTTTGGTAAAAAAATATATCCAATACAATTCAGTTTTTTTTTTCAAATAATTATATATAACAATTCAATTCTGAGAGAGGATAAGTTGTTGCACATGTAGTCTCATGTTTCCTAATAATGTTATGACTAAAAAAACATGACAGAAAGTAATTAGTTGGTCACCTATCGTGTGGGTGTTCGGATATTAATAACGGAAGCAAGTCCGATACCCATATGACATAAAAGTAAAGTGATTGTACTTCCTAGGTTTTATTTTTTTTTGTTTTGTTTGACAATTACTTCATAGGTTAACGAGTGTACAATTTTAGTGTTGAAGATATGCAACCACTTAAATGATATCACCTTCCAAGTCATTTTTTTTCCTCTTTCCCTATTGAAGAAAAGGTGGGAATTGAAATGTAATACAATTTTTGGTAAAAAAAAATATGCAATGCAATTCAGCTTTTTTTTCCAACTAATTATATATAACAATTCAATTCTGAGAGAGGATAAGTTGTTGCACATGTAGTCTCAGGATTCCTATTAAAATTATGACTAAAAAAACATGACACAAAGTAATTAGTTGGTCACCTATCGTGTGGGTGTTCGGATATTAATAACGGAAGCAAGTCCGATACCCATATGACATAAAAATAAAGTGATTTTACTTCATAGGTTTTATTTTTTTGTTTTGTTTGAGAATTACTTTATAGGTTAACGAGTGTACAATTTTAGTGTTGAAGATATGCAACCACTTAAATGATATGACCTTCCAAGTCATTTTTTTTCTTTCTCTTTCCCTATTGAAGAAAAGGTGGGAATTGAAATGTAATACAATTTTTGGTAAAAAAATATATCCAATACAATTCAGTTTTTTTTCTTCAAATAATTATATATAACAATTCAATTCTGAGAGAGGATAAGTTGTTGCACATGTAGTCTCAGGATTCCTATTAAAATAATGACTAAAAAAACATGACACAAAGTAATTAGTTGGTCACCTATCGTGTGGGTGTTCGGATATTAATAACGGAAGCAAGTTCGATACCCATATGACATAAAAATAAAGTGATTGTACTTCATAGGTTTTATTTTTTGTTTTGTTTGAGAATTACTTTATAGGTTAACGAGTGTACAATTTTAGTGTTGAAGATATGCAACCACTTAAATGATATCACCTTCCAAGTCATTTTTTTTCTTTCTCTTTCCCTATTGAAGAAAAGGTGGGAATTGAAATGTAATACAATTTTTGGTAAAAAAATATATGCAATACAATTCAGTTTTTTTTTTCAAATAATTAGATATGACAATTCAATTCTGAGAGAGGATAAGTTGTTGCACATGTAGTCTCAGGATTCCTACTAAAATTATGACTAAAAAAATATGAGACAGTAATTAGTTGGTCACCTATCGTGTGGGTGTTCGGATATTAATAATGGAAGCAAGTCCGATACCCATATCACATTAAAATAAAGTGATTGTACTTCATAGGTTTTATTTTTTTATTTTGTTTGAGAATTACTTCATAGGTTAACGAGTGTACAATTTTAGTGTTAAAGATATGCAACCACTTAAATGATATCACCTTCCAAGTCATTTTTTTTTCCTCTTTCCCTATTGAAGAAAAGGTGGGAATTGAAATGTAATACAATTTTTTGTAAAAAGAAATATGCAATACAATTCATCTTTTTTTTCCAACTAATTATATATAACAATTCAATTCTGAGAGAGGATAAGTTTTTGCACATGTAGTCTCAGGATTCCTAATAATTTTATGACTAAAAACACATGACACAAAGTTATTAGTTGGTCATCTATCGTGTGGGTGTTCGGATATTAATAACGGAAGCAAGTCCGATACCCATATGACATAAAAGTAAAGTGATTGTACTTCCTAGGTTTTATTTTTTTTTGTTTTTTTTGACAATTACTTCATAGGTTAACGAGTGTACAATTTTAGTGTTGAAGATATGCAACCACTTAAATGATATCACCTTCCAAGTCATTTTTTTTCCTCTTTCCCTATTGAAGAAAAGGTGGGAATTGAAATGTAATACAATTTTTGGTAAAAAACAATATGCAATGCAATTCAGCTTTTTTTTCCAACTAATTATATATAACAATTCAATTCTGAGAGAGGATAAGTTGTTGCACATGTAGTCTCAGGATTCCTATTAAAATTATGACTAAAAAAACATGACACAAAGTAATTAGTTGGTCACCTATCGTGTGGGTGTTCGGATATTAATAACGGAAGCAAGTCCGATACCCATATGACATAAAAATAAAGTGATTGTACTTCATAGGTTTTATTTTTTTGTTTTGTTTGAGAATTACTTTATAGGTTAACGAGTGTACAATTTTAGTGTTGAAGATATGCAACCACTTAAATGATATCACCTTCCAAGTAATTTTTTTTCTTTCTCTTTCCCTATTGAAGAAAAGGTGGGAATTGAAATGTAATACAATTTTTGGTAAAAAAATATATCCAATACAATTCAGTTTTTTTTCTTCAAATAATTATATATAACAATTCAATTCTGAGAGAGGATAAGTTGTTGCACATGTAATCTCAGGATTCCTATTAAAATATTGACTAAAAAAACATGACACAAAGTAATTAGTTGGTCACCTATCGTGTGGGTGTTCGGATATTAATAACGGAAGCAAGTCCGATACCCATATGACATAAAAATAAAGTGATTGTACTTCATAGGTTTTATTTTTTTGTTTTGTTTGAGAATTACTTTATAGGTTAACGAGTGTACAATTTTAGTGTTGAAGATATGCAACCACTTAAATGATATCACCTTCCAAGTCATTTTTTTTTCCTCTTTCCCTATTGAAGAAAAGGTGGGAATTGAAATGTAAAACAATTTTTGGTAAAACAAAATATGAAATGCAATTCAGCTTTTTTTTCCAACTAATTATATATAACAATTCAATTCTGAGAGAGGATAAGTTGTTGCACATGTAGTCTCAGGATTCCTATTAAAATTATGACTAAAAAAACATGACACAAAGTAATTAGTTGGTCACCTATCGTGTGGGTGTTCGGATATTAATAACGGAAGCAAGTCCGATACCCATATGACATAAAAATAAAGTGATTGTACTTCATAGGTTTTATTTTTTTGTTTTGTTTGAGAATTACTTTATAGGTTAACGAGTGTACAATTTTAGTGTTGAAGATATGCAACCACTTAAATGATATCACCTTCCAAGTCATTTTTTTTCTTTCTCTTTCCCTATTGAAGAAAAGGTGGGAATTGAAATCTAATACAATTTTTGGTAAAAAAATATATCCAATACAATTCAGTTTTTTTTTTCAAATAATTATATATAACAATTCAATTCTGAGAGACGATAAGTTGTTGCACATGTAGTCTCATGTTTCCTAATAATGTTATGACTAAAAAAACATGACAGAAAGTAATTAGTTGGTCACCTATCGTGTGGGTGTTCGGATATTAATAACGGAAGCAAGTCCGATACCCATATGACATAAAAATAAAGTGATTGTACTTCATAGGTTTTATTTTTTTGTTTTGTTTGAGAATTACTTTATAGGTTAACGAGTGTACAATTTTAGTGTTGAAGATATGCAACCACTTAAATGATATCACCTTCCAAGTCATTTTTTTTCTTTCTCTTTCCCTATTGAAGAAAAGGTGGGAATTGAAATGTAATACAATTTTTGGTAAAAAAATATATCCAATACAATTCAGTTTTTTTTCTTCAAATAATTATATATAACAATTCAATTCTGAGAGAGGATAAGTTGTTGCACATGTAGTCTCAGGATTCCTATTAAAATAATGACTAAAAAAACATGACACAAAGTAATTAGTTGGTCACCTATCGTGTGGGTGTTCGGATATTAATAACGGAAGCAAGTTCGATACCCATATGACATAAAAATAAAGTGATTGTACTTCATAGGTTTTATTTTTTGTTTTGTTTGAGAATTACTTTATAGGTTAACGAGTGTACAATTTTAGTGTTGAAGATATGCAACCACTTAAATGATATCACCTTCCAAGTCATTTTTTTTCTTTCTCTTTCCCTATTGAAGAAAAGGTGGGAATTGAAATGTAATACAATTTTTGGTAAAAAAATATATGCAATACAATTCAGTTTTTTTTTTCAAATAATTAGATATGACAATTCAATTCTGAGAGAGGATAAGTTGTTGCACATGTAGTCTCAGGATTCCTACTAAAATTATGACTAAAAAAATATGACACAAAGTAATTAGTTGGTCACCTATCGTGTGGGTGTTCGGATATTAATAACGGAAGCAAGTCCGATACCCATATGACATAAAAGTAAAGTGATTGTACTTCCTAGGTTTTATTTTTTTTTGTTTTGTTTGACAATTACTTCATAGGTTAACGAGTGTACAATTTTAGTGTTGAAGATATGCAACCACTTAAATGATATCACCTTCCAAGTCATTTTTTTTCCTCTTTCCCTATTGAAGAAAAGGTGGGAATTGAAATGTAATACAATTTTTGGTAAAAAAAAATATGCAATGCAATTCAGCTTTTTTTTCCAACTAATTATATATAACAATTCAATTCTGAGAGAGGATAAGTTGTTGCACATGTAGTCTCAGGATTCCTATTAAAATTATGACTAAAAAAACATGACACAAAGTAATTAGTTGGTCACCTATCGTGTGGGTGTTCGGATATTAATAACGGAAGCAAGTCCGATACCCATATGACATAAAAATAAAGTGATTGTACTTCATAGGTTTTATTTTTTTGTTTTGTTTGAGAATTACTTTATAGGTTAACGAGTGTACAATTTTAGTGTTGAAGATATGCAACCACTTAAATGATATCACCTTCCAAGTCATTTTTTTTCTTTCTCTTTCCCTATTGAAGAAAAGGTGGGAATTGAAATGTAATACAATTTTTGGTAAAAAAATATATCCAATACAATTCAGTTTTTTTTCTTCAAATAATTATATATAACAATTCAATTCTGAGAGAGGATAAGTTGTTGCACATGTAGTCTCAGGATTCCTATTAAAATAATGACTAAAAAAACATGACACAAAGTAATTAGTTGGTCACCTATCGTGTGGGTGTTCGGATATTAATAACGGAAGCAAGTTCGATACCCATATGACATAAAAATAAAGTGATTGTACTTCATAGGTTTTATTTTTTGTTTTGTTTGAGAATTACTTTATAGGTTAACGAGTGTACAATTTTAGTGTTGAAGATATGCAACCACTTAAATGATATCACCTTCCAAGTCATTTTTTTTCTTTCTCTTTCCCTATTGAAGAAAAGGTGGGAATTGAAATGTAATACAATTTTTGGTAAAAAAATATATGCAATACAATTCAGTTTTTTTTTTCAAATAATTAGATATGACAATTCAATTCTGAGAGAGGATAAGTTGTTGCACATGTAGTCTCAGGATTCCTACTAAAATTATGACTAAAAAAATATGAGACAAAGTAATTAGTTGGTCACCTATCGTGTGGGTGTTCGGATATTAATAATGGAAGCAAGTCCGATACCCATATCACATTAAAATAAAGTGATTGTACTTCATAGGTTTTATTTTTTTATTTTGTTTGAGAATTACTTCATAGGTTAACGAGTGTACAATTTTAGTGTTAAAGATATGCAACCACTTAAATGATATCACGTTCCAAGTCTTTTTTTTTTCCTCTTTCCCTATTGAAGAAAAGGTGGGAATTGAAATGTAATACAATTTTTGGTAAAAAGAAATATGCAATACAATTCATCTTTTTTTTCCAACTAATTATATATAACAATTCAATTCTGAGAGAGGATAAGTTTTTGCACATGTAGTCTCAGGATTCCTAATAATTTTATGACTAAAAAAACATGACACAAAGTTATTAGTTGGTCATCTATCGTGTGGGTGTTCGGATATTAATAACGGAAGCAAGTCCGATACCCATATGACCTAAAAATAAAGTGATTGTACTTCATAGGTTTTATTTTTTTGTTTTGTTTGAGAATTACTTCATAGGTTAACGAGTGTACAATTTTAGTGTGGAAGATATGCAACCACTTAAATGATATCACCTTCCAAGTCATTTTTTTTTCCTCTTTCCCTATTGAAGAAAAGGTGGGAATTGAAATGTAAAACAATTTTTGGTAAAAAAATATATGCAATACAATTCAGTTTTTTTTTTCAAATAATTAGATATGACAATTCAATTCTGAGAGAGGATAAGTTGTTGCACATGTAGTCTCAGGATTCCTACTAAAATTATGACTAAAAAAATATGACACAAAGTAATTAGTTGGTCACCTATCGTGTGGGTGTTCGGATATTAATAACGGAAGCAAGTCCGATACCCATATGACATAAAAGTAAAGTGATTGTACTTCCTAGGTTTTATTTTTTTTTGTTTTGTTTGACAATTACTTCATAGGTTAACGAGTGTACAATTTTAGTGTGGAAGATATGCAACCACTTAAATGATATCACCTTCCAAGTCATTTTTTTTTCCTCTTTCCCTATTGAAGAAAAGGTGGGAATTGAAATGTAAAACAATTTTTGGTAAAAAAAAATATACAATGCAATTCAGCTTTTTTTTCCAACTAATTATATATAACAATTCAATTCTGAGAGAGGATAAGTTGTTGCACATGTAGTCTCATGATTCCTAATAATGTTATGACTAAAAAAACATGACAGAATGTAATTAGTTGGTCACCTATCGTGTGGGTGTTCGGATATTCATAACGGAAGCAAGTCCGATACCCATATGACATAAAAATAAAGTGATTGTACTTCATAGGTTTTATTTTTTTGTTTTGTTTGAGAATTACTTTATAGGTTAACGAGTGTACAATTTTAGTGTTGAAGATATGCAACCACTTAAATGATATCACCTTCCAAGTCATTTTTTTTCTTTCTCTTTCCCTATTGAAGAAAAGGTGGGAATTGAAATGTAATACAATTTTTGGTAAAAAAATATATCCAATACAATTCAGTTTTTTTTCTTCAAATAATTATATATAACAATTCAATTCTGAGAGAGGATAAGTTGTTGCACATGTAGTCTCAGGATTCCTATTAAAATAATGACTAAAAAAACATGACACAAAGTAATTAGTTGGTCACCTATCGTGTGGGTGTTCGGATATTAATAACGGAAGCAAGTCCGATACCCATATGACATAAAAATAAAGTGATTGTACTTCATAGGTTTTATTTTTTTGTTTTGTTTGAGAATTACTTTATAGGTTAACGAGTGTACAATTTTAGTGTTGAAGATATGCAACCACTTAAATGATATCACCTTCCAAGTCATTTTTTTTCTTTCTCTTTCCCTATTGAAGAAAAGGTGGGAATTGAAATGTAATACAATTTTTGGTAAAAAAATATATGCAATACAATTCAGTTTTTTTTTTCAAATAATTAGATATGACAATTCAATTCTGAGAGAGGATAAGTTGTTGCACATGTAGTCTCAGGATTCCTACTAAAATTATGACTAAAAAAACATGACACAAAGTAATTAGTTGGTCACCTATCGTGTGGGTGTTCGGATATTAATAACGGAAGCAAGTCCGATACCCATATGACATAAAAATAAAGTGATTGTACTTCATAGGTTTTATTTTTTTGTTTTGTTTGAGAATTACTTTATAGGTTAACGAGTGTACAATTTTAGTGTTGAAGATATGCAACCACTTAAATGATATCACCTTCCAAGTCATTTTTTTTCTTTCTCTTTCCCTATTGAAGAAAAGGTGGGAATTGAAATGTAATACAATTTTTGGTAAAAAAATATATCCAATACAATTCAGTTTTTTTTCTTCAAATAATTATATATAACAATTCAATTCTGAGAGAGGATAAGTTGTTGCACATGTAGTCTCAGGATTCCTACTAAAATTATGACTAAAAAAATATGACACAAAGTAATTAGTTGGTCACCTATCGTGTGGGTGTTCGGATATTAATAACGGAAGCAAGTCCGATACCCATATGACATAAAAGTAAAGTGATTGTACTTCCTAGGTTTTATTTTTTTTTGTTTTGTTTGACAATTACTTCATAGGTTAACGAGTGTACAATTTTAGTGTGGAAGATATGCAACCACTTAAATGATATCACCTTCCAAGTCATTTTTTTTTCCTCTTTCCCTATTGAAGAAAAGGTGGGAATTGAAATGTAAAACAATTTTTGGTAAAAAAAAATATACAATGCAATTCAGCTTTTTTTTCCAACTAATTATATATAACAATTCAATTCTGAGAGAGGATAAGTTGTTGCACATGTAGTCTCATGGTTCCTAATAATGTTATGACTAAAAAAACATGACAGAATGTAATTAGTTGGTCACCTATCGTGTGGGTGTTCGGATATTAATAACGGAAGCAAGTCCGATACCCATATGACATAAAAATAAAGTGATTGTACTTCATAGGTTTTATTTTTTTGTTTTGTTTGAGAATTACTTTATAGGTTAACGAGTGTACAATTTTAGTGTTGAAGATATGCAACCACTTAAATGATATCACCTTCCAAGTCATTTTTTTTCTTTCTCTTTCCCTATTGAAGAAAAGGTGGGAATTGAAATGTAATACAATTTTTGGTAAAAAAATATATCCAATACAATTCAGTTTTTTTTCTTCAAATAATTATATATAACAATTCAATTCTGAGAGAGGATAAGTTGTTGCACATGTAGTCTCAGGATTCCTATTAAAATAATGACTAAAAAAACATGACACAAAGTAATTAGTTGGTCACCTATCGTGTGGGTGTTCGGATATTAATAACGGAAGCAAGTCCGATACCCATATGACATAAAAATAAAGTGATTGTACTTCATAGGTTTTATTTTTTTGTTTTGTTTGAGAATTACTTTATAGGTTAACGAGTGTACAATTTTAGTGTTGAAGATATGCAACCACTTAAATGATATCACCTTCCAAGTCATTTTTTTTCTTTCTCTTTCCCTATTGAAGAAAAGGTGGGAATTGAAATGTAATACAATTTTTGGTAAAAAAATATATGCAATACAATTCAGTTTTTTTTTTCAAATAATTAGATATGACAATTCAATTCTGAGAGAGGATAAGTTGTTGCACATGTAGTCTCAGGATTCCTACTAAAATTATGACTAAAAAAACATGACACAAAGTAATTAGTTGGTCACCTATCGTGTGGGTGTTCGGATATTAATAACGGAAGCAAGTCCGATACCCATATGACATAAAAATAAAGTGATTGTACTTCATAGGTTTTATTTTTTTGTTTTGTTTGAGAATTACTTTATAGGTTAACGAGTGTACAATTTTAGTGTTGAAGATATGCAACCACTTAAATGATATCACCTTCCAAGTCATTTTTTTTCTTTCTCTTTCCCTATTGAAGAAAAGGTGGGAATTGAAATGTAATACAATTTTTGGTAAAAAAATATATCCAATACAATTCAGTTTTTTTTCTTCAAATAATTATATATAACAATTCAATTCTGAGAGAGGATAAGTTGTTGCACATGTAGTCTCAGGATTCCTATTAAAATAATGACTAAAAAAACATGACACAAAGTAATTAGTTGGTCACCTATCGTGTGGGTGTTCGGATATTAATAACGGAAGCAAGTTCGATACCCATATGACATAAAAATAAAGTGATTGTACTTCATAGGTTTTATTTTTTGTTTTGTTTGAGAATTACTTTATAGGTTAACGAGTGTACAATTTTAGTGTTGAAGATATGCAACCACTTAAATGATATCACCTTCCAAGTCATTTTTTTTCTTTCTCTTTCCCTATTGAAGAAAAGGTGGGAATTGAAATGTAATACAATTTTTGGTAAAAAAATATATGCAATACAATTCAGTTTTTTTTTTCAAATAATTAGATATGACAATTCAATTCTGAGAGAGGATAAGTTGTTGCACATGTAGTCTCAGGATTCCTACTAAAATTATGACTAAAAAAATATGAGACAAAGTAATTAGTTGGTCACCTATCGTGTGGGTGTTCGGATATTAATAATGGAAGCAAGTCCGATACCCATATCACATTAAAATAAAGTGATTGTACTTCATAGGTTTTATTTTTTTATTTTGTTTGAGAATTACTTCATAGGTTAACGAGTGTACAATTTTAGTGTTAAAGATATGCAACCACTTAAATGATATCACCTTCCAAGTCATTTTTTTTTCCTCTTTCCCTATTGAAGAAAAGGTGGGAATTGAAATGTAATACAATTTTTGGTAAAAAGAAATATGCAATACAATTCATCTTTTTTTTCCAACTAATTATATATAACAATTCAATTCTGAGAGAGGATAAGTTTTTGCACATGTAGTCTCAGGATTCCTAATAATTTTATGACTAAAAAAACATGACACAAAGTTATTAGTTGGTCATCTATCGTGTGGGTGTTCGGATATTAATAACGGAAGCAAGTCCGATACCCATATGACCTAAAAATAAAGTGATTGTACTTCATAGGTTTTATTTTTTTGTTTTGTTTGAGAATTACTTCATAGGTTAACGAGTGTACAATTTTAGTGTGGAAGATATGCAACCACTTAAATGATATCACCTTCCAAGTCATTTTTTTTTCCTCTTTCCCTATTGAAGAAAAGGTGGGAATTGAAATGTAAAACAATTTTTGGTAAAAAAAAATATACAATGCAATTCAGCTTTTTTTTCCAACTAATTATATATAACAATTCAATTCTGAGAGAGGATAAGTTGTTGCACATGTAGTCTCATGATTCCTAATAATGTTATGACTAAAAAAACATGACAGAATGTAATTAGTTGGTCACCTATCGTGTGGGTGTTCGGATATTAATAACGGAAGCAAGTCCGATACCCATATGACATAAAAATAAAGTGATTGTACTTCATAGGTTTTATTTTTTTGTTTTGTTTGAGAATTACTTTATAGGTTAACGAGTGTACAATTTTAGTGTTGAAGATATGCAACCACTTAAATGATATCACCTTCCAAGTCATTTTTTTTCTTTCTCTTTCCCTATTGAAGAAAAGGTGGGAATTGAAATGTAATACAATTTTTGGTAAAAAAATATATCCAATACAATTCAGTTTTTTTTCTTCAAATAATTATATATAACAATTCAATTCTGAGAGAGGATAAGTTGTTGCACATGTAGTCTCAGGATTCCTATTAAAATAATGACTAAAAAAACATGACACAAAGTAATTAGTTGGTCACCTATCGTGTGGGTGTTCGGATATTAATAACGGAAGCAAGTCCGATACCCATATGACATAAAAATAAAGTGATTGTACTTCATAGGTTTTATTTTTTTGTTTTGTTTGAGAATTACTTTATAGGTTGACGAGTGTACAATTTTAGTGTTGAAGATATGCAACCACTTAAATGATATCACCTTCCAAGTCATTTTTTTTCTTTCTCTTTCCCTATTGAAGAAAAGGTGGGAATTGAAATGTAATACAATTTTTGGTAAAAAAATATATGCAATACAATTCAGTTTTTTTTTTCAAATAATTAGATATGACAATTCAATTCTGAGAGAGGATAAGTTGTTGCACATGTAGTCTCAGGATTCCTACTAAAATTATGACTAAAAAAACATGACACAAAGTAATTAGTTGGTCACCTATCGTGTGGGTGTTCGGATATTAATAACGGAAGCAAGTCCGATACCCATATGACATAAAAATAAAGTGATTGTACTTCATAGGTTTTATTTTTTTGTTTTGTTTGAGAATTACTTTATAGGTTAACGAGTGTACAATTTTAGTGTTGAAGATATGCAACCACTTAAATGATATCACCTTCCAAGTCATTTTTTTTCTTTCTCTTTCCCTATTGAAGAAAAGGTGGGAATTGAAATGTAATACAATTTTTGGTAAAAAAATATATCCAATACAATTCAGTTTTTTTTCTTCAAATAATTATATATAACAATTCAATTCTGAGAGAGGATAAGTTGTTGCACATGTAGTCTCAGGATTCCTATTAAAATAATGACTAAAAAAACATGACACAAAGTAATTAGTTGGTCACCTATCGTGTGGGTGTTCGGATATTAATAACGGAAGCAAGTTCGATACCCATATGACATAAAAATAAAGTGATTGTACTTCATAGGTTTTATTTTTTGTTTTGTTTGAGAATTACTTTATAGGTTAACGAGTGTACAATTTTAGTGTTGAAGATATGCAACCACTTAAATGATATCACCTTCCAAGTCATTTTTTTTCTTTCTCTTTCCCTATTGAAGAAAAGGTGGGAATTGAAATGTAATACAATTTTTGGTAAAAAAATATATGCAATACAATTCAGTTTTTTTTTTCAAATAATTAGATATGACAATTCAATTCTGAGAGAGGATAAGTTGTTGCACATGTAGTCTCAGGATTCCTACTAAAATTATGACTAAAAAAATATGAGACAAAGTAATTAGTTGGTCACCTATCGTGTGGGTGTTCGGATATTAATAATGGAAGCAAGTCCGATACCCATATCACATTAAAATAAAGTGATTGTACTTCATAGGTTTTATTTTTTTATTTTGTTTGAGAATTACTTCATAGGTTAACGAGTGTACAATTTTAGTGTTAAAGATATGCAACCACTTAAATGATATCACCTTCCAAGTCATTTTTTTTTCCTCTTTCCCTATTGAAGAAAAGGTGGGAATTGAAATGTAATACAATTTTTGGTAAAAAGAAATATGCAATACAATTCATCTTTTTTTTCCAACTAATTATATATAACAATTCAATTCTGAGAGAGGATAAGTTTTTGCACATGTAGTCTCAGGATTCCTAATAATTTTATGACTAAAAAAACATGACACAAAGTTATTAGTTGGTCATCTATCGTGTGGGTGTTCGGATATTAATAACGGAAGCAAGTCCGATACCCATATGACCTAAAAATAAAGTGATTGTACTTCATAGGTTTTATTTTTTTGTTTTGTTTGAGAATTACTTCATAGGTTAACGAGTGTACAATTTTAGTGTGGAAGATATGCAACCACTTAAATGATATCACCTTCCAAGTCATTTTTTTTTCCTCTTTCCCTATTGAAGAAAAGGTGGGAATTGAAATGTAAAACAATTTTTGGTAAAAAAAAATATACAATGCAATTCAGCTTTTTTTTCCAACTAATTATATATAACAATTCAATTCTGAGAGAGGATAAGTTGTTGCACATGTAGTCTCATGATTCCTAATAATGTTATGACTAAAAAAACATGACAGAATGTAATTAGTTGGTCACCTATCGTGTGGGTGTTCGGATATTAATAACGGAAGCAAGTCCGATACCCATATGACATAAAAATAAAGTGATTGTACTTCATAGGTTTTATTTTTTTGTTTTGTTTGAGAATTACTTTATAGGTTAACGAGTGTACAATTTTAGTGTTGAAGATATGCAACCACTTAAATGATATCACCTTCCAAGTCATTTTTTTTCTTTCTCTTTCCCTATTGAAGAAAAGGTGGGAATTGAAATGTAATACAATTTTTGGTAAAAAAATATATCCAATACAATTCAGTTTTTTTTCTTCAAATAATTATATATAACAATTCAATTCTGAGAGAGGATAAGTTGTTGCACATGTAGTCTCAGGATTCCTATTAAAATAATGACTAAAAAAACATGACACAAAGTAATTAGTTGGTCACCTATCGTGTGGGTGTTCGGATATTAATAACGGAAGCAAGTCCGATACCCATATGACATAAAAATAAAGTGATTGTACTTCATAGGTTTTATTTTTTTGTTTTGTTTGAGAATTACTTTATAGGTTGACGAGTGTACAATTTTAGTGTTGAAGATATGCAACCACTTAAATGATATCACCTTCCAAGTCATTTTTTTTCTTTCTCTTTCCCTATTGAAGAAAAGGTGGGAATTGAAATGTAATACAATTTTTGGTAAAAAAATATATGCAATACAATTCAGTTTTTTTTTTCAAATAATTAGATATGACAATTCAATTCTGAGAGAGGATAAGTTGTTGCACATGTAGTCTCAGGATTCCTACTAAAATTATGACTAAAAAAACATGACACAAAGTAATTAGTTGGTCACCTATCGTGTGGGTGTTCGGATATTAATAACGGAAGCAAGTCCGATACCCATATGACATAAAAATAAAGTGATTGTACTTCATAGGTTTTATTTTTTTGTTTTGTTTGAGAATTACTTTATAGGTTAACGAGTGTACAATTTTAGTGTTGAAGATATGCAACCACTTAAATGATATCACCTTCCAAGTCATTTTTTTTCTTTCTCTTTCCCTATTGAAGAAAAGGTGGGAATTGAAATGTAATACAATTTTTGGTAAAAAAATATATCCAATACAATTCAGTTTTTTTTCTTCAAATAATTATATATAACAATTCAATTCTGAGAGAGGATAAGTTGTTGCACATGTAGTCTCAGGATTCCTATTAAAATAATGACTAAAAAAACATGACACAAAGTAATTAGTTGGTCACCTATCGTGTGGGTGTTCGGATATTAATAACGGAAGCAAGTTCGATACCCATATGACATAAAAATAAAGTGATTGTACTTCATAGGTTTTATTTTTTGTTTTGTTTGAGAATTACTTTATAGGTTAACGAGTGTACAATTTTAGTGTTGAAGATATGCAACCACTTAAATGATATCACCTTCCAAGTCATTTTTTTTCTTTCTCTTTCCCTATTGAAGAAAAGGTGGGAATTGAAATGTAATACAATTTTTGGTAAAAAAATATATGCAATACAATTCAGTTTTTTTTTTCAAATAATTAGATATGACAATTCAATTCTGAGAGAGGATAAGTTGTTGCACATGTAGTCTCAGGATTCCTACTAAAATTATGACTAAAAAAATATGAGACAAAGTAATTAGTTGGTCACCTATCGTGTGGGTGTTCGGATATTAATAATGGAAGCAAGTCCGATACCCATATCACATTAAAATAAAGTGATTGTACTTCATAGGTTTTATTTTTTTATTTTGTTTGAGAATTACTTCATAGGTTAACGAGTGTACAATTTTAGTGTTAAAGATATGCAACCACTTAAATGATATCACCTTCCAAGTCAATTTTTTTTCCTCTTTCCCTATTGAAGAAAAGGTGGGAATTGAAATGTAATACAATTTTTGGTAAAAAGAAATATGCAATACAATTCATCTTTTTTTTCCAACTAATTATATATAACAATTCAATTCTGAGAGAGGATAAGTTTTTGCACATGTAGTCTCAGGATTCCTAATAATTTTATGACTAAAAAAACATGACACAAAGTTATTAGTTGGTCATCTATCGTGTGGGTGTTCGGATATTAATAACGGAAGCAAGTCCGATACCCATATGACCTAAAAATAAAGTGATTGTACTTCATAGGTTTTATTTTTTTGTTTTGTTTGAGAATTACTTCATAAGTTAACGAGTGTACAATTTTAGTGTGGAAGATATGCAACCACTTAAATGATATCACCTTCCAAGTCATTTTTTTTTCCTCTTTCCCTATTGAAGAAAAGGTGGGAATTGAAATGTAAAACAATTTTTGGTAAAAAAAAATATGCAATGCAATTCAGCTTTTTTTTCCAACTAATTATATATAACAATTCAATTCTGAGAGAGGATAAGTTGTTGCACATGTAGTCTCATGATTCCTAATAATGTTATGACTAAAAAAACATGACAGAATGTAATTAGTTGGTCACCTATCGTGTGGGTGTTCGGATATTAATAACGGAAGCAAGTCCGATACCCATATGACATAAAAATAAAGTGATTGTACTTCATAGGTTTTATTTTTTTGTTTTGTTTGAGAATTACTTTATAGGTTAACGAGTGTACAATTTTAGTGTTGAAGATATGCAACCACTTAAATGATATCACCTTCCAAGTCATTTTTTTTCTTTCTCTTTCCCTATTGAAGAAAAGGTGGGAATTGAAATGTAATACAATTTTTGGTAAAAAAATATATCCAATACAATTCAGTTTTTTTTCTTCAAATAATTATATATAACAATTCAATTCTGAGAGAGGATAAGTTGTTGCACATGTAGTCTCAGGATTCCTATTAAAATAATGACTAAAAAAACATGACACAAAGTAATTAGTTGGTCACCTATCGTGTGGGTGTTCGGATATTAATAACGGAAGCAAGTCCGATCTCCATATGACATAAAAATAAAGTGATTGTACTTCATAGGTTTTATTTTTTGTTTTGTTTGAGAATTACTTTATAGGTTAACGAGTGTACAATTTTAGTGTTGAAGATATGCAACCACTTAAATGATATCACCTTCCAAGTCATTTTTTTTCTTTCTCTTTCCCTATTGAAGAAAAGGTGGGAATTGAAATGTAATACAATTTTTGGTAAAAAAATATATGCAATACAATTCAGTTTTTTTTTTCAAATAATTAGATATGACAATTCAATTCTGAGAGAGGATAAGTTGTTGCACATGTAGTCTCAGGATTCCTACTAAAATTATGACTAAAAAAATATGAGACAAAGTAATTAGTTGGTCACCTATCGTGTGGGTGTTCGGATATTAATAATGGAAGCAAGTCCGATACCCATATCACATTAAAATAAAGTGATTGTACTTCATAGGTTTTATTTTTTTATTTTGTTTGAGAATTACTTCATAGGTTAACGAGTGTACAATTTTAGTGTTAAAGATATGCAACCACTTAAATGATATCACCTTCCAAGTCAATTTTTTTTCCTCTTTCCCTATTGAAGAAAAGGTGGGAATTGAAATGTAATACAATTTTTGGTAAAAAGAAATATGCAATACAATTCATCTTTTTTTTCCAACTAATTATATATAACAATTCAATTCTGAGAGAGGATAAGTTTTTGCACATGTAGTCTCAGGATTCCTAATAATTTTATGACTAAAAAAACATGACACAAAGTTATTAGTTGGTCATCTATCGTGTGGGTGTTCGGATATTAATAACGGAAGCAAGTCCGATACCCATATGACCTAAAAATAAAGTGATTGTACTTCATAGGTTTTATTTTTTTGTTTTGTTTGAGAATTACTTCATAAGTTAACGAGTGTACAATTTTAGTGTGGAAGATATGCAACCACTTAAATGATATCACCTTCCAAGTCATTTTTTTTTCCTCTTTCCCTATTGAAGAAAAGGTGGGAATTGAAATGTAAAACAATTTTTGGTAAAAAAAAATATGCAATGCAATTCAGCTTTTTTTTCCAACTAATTATATATAACAATTCAATTCTGAGAGAGGATAAGTTGTTGCACATGTAGTCTCATGATTCCTAATAATGTTATGACTAAAAAAACATGACAGAATGTAATTAGTTGGTCACCTATCGTGTGGGTGTTCGGATATTAATAACGGAAGCAAGTCCGATACCCATATGACATAAAAATAAAGTGATTGTACTTCATAGGTTTTATTTTTTTGTTTTGTTTGAGAATTACTTTATAGGTTAACGAGTGTACAATTTTAGTGTTGAAGATATGCAACCACTTAAATGATATCACCTTCCAAGTCATTTTTTTTCTTTCTCTTTCCCTATTGAAGAAAAGGTGGGAATTGAAATGTAATACAATTTTTGGTAAAAAAATATATCCAATACAATTCAGTTTTTTTTCTTCAAATAATTATATATAACAATTCAATTCTGAGAGAGGATAAGTTGTTGCACATGTAGTCTCAGGATTCCTATTAAAATAATGACTAAAAAAACATGACACAAAGTAATTAGTTGGTCACCTATCGTGTGGGTGTTCGGATATTAATAACGGAAGCAAGTCCGATACCCATATGACATAAAAATAAAGTGATTGTACTTCATAGGTTTTATTTTTTTGTTTTGTTTGAGAATTACTTTATAGGTTAACGAGTGTACAATTTTAGTGTTGAAGATATGCAACCACTTAAATGATATCACCTTCCAAGTCATTTTTTTTCTTTCTCTTTCCCTATTGAAGAAAAGGTGGGAATTGAAATGTAATACAATTTTTGGTAAAAAAATATATGCAATACAATTCAGTTTTTTTTTTCAAATAATTAGATATGACAATTCAATTCTGAGAGAGGATAAGTTGTTGCACATGTAGTCTCAGGATTCCTACTAAAATTATGACTAAAAAAATATGAGACAAAGTAATTAGTTGGTCACCTATCGTGTGGGTGTTCGGATATTAATAATGGAAGCAAGTCCGATACCCATATCACATTAAAATAAAGTGATTGTACTTCATAGGTTTTATTTTTTTATTTTGTTTGAGAATTACTTCATAGGTTAACGAGTGTACAATTTTAGTGTTAAAGATATGCAACCACTTAAATGATATCACCTTCCAAGTCATTTTTTTTTCCTCTTTCCCTATTGAAGAAAAGGTGGGAATTGAAATGTAATACAATTTTTGGTAAAAAGAAATATGCAATACAATTCATCTTTTTTTTCCAACTAATTATATATAACAATTCAATTCTGAGAGAGGATAAGTTGTTGCACATGTAGTCTCATGATTCCTAATAATGTTATGACTAAAAAAACATGACAGAATGTAATTAGTTGGTCACCTATCGTGTGGGTGTTCGGATATTAATAACGGAAGCAAGTCCGATACCCATATGACATAAAAATAAAGTGATTGTACTTCATAGGTTTTATTTTTTTGTTTTGTTTGAGAATTACTTCATAGGTTAACGAGTGTACAATTTTAGTGTGGAAGATATGCAACCACTTAAATGATATCACCTTCCAAGTCATTTTTTTTTCCTCTTTCCCTATTGAAGAAAAGGTGGGAATTGAAATGTAATACAATTTTTGGTAAAAAAAAATATGCAATGCAATTCAGCTTTTTTTTCCAACTAATTATATATAACAATTCAATTCTGAGAGAGGATAAGTTGTTGCACATGTAGTCTCATGATTCCTAATAATGTTATGACTAAAAAAACATGACAGAATGTAATTAGTTGGTCACCTATCGTGTGGGTGTTCGGATATTAATAACGGAAGCAAGTCCGATACCCATATGACATAAAAATAAAGTGATTGTACTTCATAGGTTTTATTTTTTTGTTTTGTTTGAGAATTACTTTATAGGTTAACGAGTGTACAATTTTAGTGTTGAAGATATGCAACCACTTAAATGATATCACCTTCCAAGTCATTTTTTTTCTTTCTCTTTCCCTATTGAAGAAAAGGTGGGAATTGAAATGTAATACAATTTTTGGTAAAAAAATATATGCAATACAATTCAGTTTTTTTTTTCAAATAATTAGATATGACAATTCAATTCTGAGAGAGGATAAGTTGTTGCACATGTAGTCTCAGGATTCCTACTAAAATTATGACTAAAAAAATATGAGACAAAGTAATTAGTTGGTCACCTATCGTGTGGGTGTTCGGATATTAATAATGGAAGCAAGTCCGATACCCATATCACATTAAAATAAAGTGATTGTACTTCATAGGTTTTATTTTTTTATTTTGTTTGAGAATTACTTCATAGGTTAACGAGTGTACAATTTTAGTGTTAAAGATATGCAACCACTTAAATGATATCACCTTCCAAGTCATTTTTTTTTCCTCTTTCCCTATTGAAGAAAAGGTGGGAATTGAAATGTAATACAATTTTTTGTAAAAAGAAATATGCAATACAATTCATCTTTTTTTTCCAACTAATTATATATAACAATTCAATTCTGAGAGAGGATAAGTTTTTGCACATGTAGTCTCAGGATTCCTAATAATTTTATGACTAAAAAAACATGACACAAAGTTATTAGTTGGTCATCTATCGTGTGGGTGTTCGGATATTAATAACGGAAGCAAGTCCGATACCCATATGACATAAAAATAAAGTGATTGTACTTCATAGGTTTTATTTTTTTGTTTTGTTTGAGAATTACTTCATAGGTTAACGAGTGTACAATTTTAGTGTGGAAGATATGCAACCACTTAAATGATATCACCTTCCAAGTCATTTTTTTTTCCTCTTTCCCTATTGAAGAAAAGGTGGGAATTGAAATGTAATACAATTTTTGGTAAAAAAAAATATGCAATGCAATTCAGCTTTTTTTTCCAACTAATTATATATAACAATTCAATTCTGAGAGAGGATAAGTTGTTGCACATGTAGTCTCATGATTCCTAATAATGTTATGACTAAAAAAACATGACAGAATGTAATTAGTTGGTCACCTATCGTGTGGGTGTTCGGATATTAATAACGGAAGCAAGTCCGATACCCATATGACATAAAAATAAAGTGATTGTACTTCATAGGTTTTATTTTTTTGTTTTGTTTGAGAATTACTTTATAGGTTAACGAGTGTACAATTTTAGTGTTGAAGATATGCAACCACTTAAATGATATCACCTTCCAAGTCATTTTTTTTCTTTCTCTTTCCCTATTGAAGAAAAGGTGGGAATTGAAATGTAATACAATTTTTGGTAAAAAAATATATGCAATACAATTCAGTTTTTTTTTTCAAATAATTAGATATGACAATTCAATTCTGAGAGAGGATAAGTTGTTGCACATGTAGTCTCAGGATTCCTACTAAAATTATGACTAAAAAAATATGAGACAAAGTAATTAGTTGGTCACCTATCGTGTGGGTGTTCGGATATTAATAATGGAAGCAAGTCCGATACCCATATCACATTAAAATAAAGTGATTGTACTTCATAGGTTTTATTTTTTTATTTTGTTTGAGAATTACTTCATAGGTTAACGAGTGTACAATTTTAGTGTTAAAGATATGCAACCACTTAAATGATATCACCTTCCAAGTCATTTTTTTTCTTTCTCTTTCCCTATTGAAGAAAAGGTGGGAATTGAAATGTAATACAATTTTTGGTAAAAAAATATATGCAATACAATTCAGTTTTTTTTTTCAAATAATTAGATATGACAATTCAATTCTGAGAGAGGATAAGTTGTTGCACATGTAGTCTCAGGATTCCTACTAAAATTATGACTAAAAAAATATGAGACAAAGTAATTAGTTGGTCACCTATCGTGTGGGTGTTCGGATATTAATAATGGAAGCAAGTCCGATACCCATATCACATTAAAATAAAGTGATTGTACTTCATAGGTTTTATTTTTTTATTTTGTTTGAGAATTACTTCATAGGTTAACGAGTGTACAATTTTAGTGTTAAAGATATGCAACCACTTAAATGATATCACCTTCCAAGTCATTTTTTTTTCCTCTTTCCCTATTGAAGAAAAGGTGGGAATTGAAATGTAATACAATTTTTTGTAAAAAGAAATATGCAATACAATTCATCTTTTTTTTCCAACTAATTATATATAACAATTCAATTCTGAGAGAGGATAAGTTTTTGCACATGTAGTCTCAGGATTCCTAATAATTTTATGACTAAAAAAACATGACACAAAGTTATTAGTTGGTCATCTATCGTGTGGGTGTTCGGATATTAATAACGGAAGCAAGTCCGATACCCATATGACATAAAAATAAAGTGATTGTACTTCATAGGTTTTATTTTTTTGTTTTGTTTGAGAATTACTTCATAGGTTAACGAGTGTACAATTTTAGTGTGGAAGATATGCAACCACTTAAATGATATCACCTTCCAAGTCATTTTTTTTTCCTCTTTCCCTATTGAAGAAAAGGTGGGAATTGAAATGTAATACAATTTTTGGTAAAAAAAAATATGCAATGCAATTCAGCTTTTTTTTCCAACTAATTATATATAACAATTCAATTCTGAGAGAGGATAAGTTGTTGCACATGTAGTCTCATGATTCCTAATAATGTTATGACTAAAAAAACATGACAGAATGTAATTAGTTGGTCACCTATCGTGTGGGTGTTCGGATATTAATAACGGAAGCAAGTCCGATACCCATATGACATAAAAATAAAGTGATTGTACTTCATAGGTTTTATTTTTTTGTTTTGTTTGAGAATTACTTTATAGGTTAACGAGTGTACAATTTTAGTGTTGAAGATATGCAACCACTTAAATGATATCACCTTCCAAGTCATTTTTTTTCTTTCTCTTTCCCTATTGAAGAAAAGGTGGGAATTGAAATGTAATACAATTTTTGGTAAAAAAATATATGCAATACAATTCAGTTTTTTTTTTCAAATAATTAGATATGACAATTCAATTCTGAGAGAGGATAAGTTGTTGCACATGTAGTCTCAGGATTCCTACTAAAATTATGACTAAAAAAATATGAGACAAAGTAATTAGTTGGTCACCTATCGTGTGGGTGTTCGGATATTAATAATGGAAGCAAGTCCGATACCCATATCACATTAAAATAAAGTGATTGTACTTCATAGGTTTTATTTTTTTATTTTGTTTGAGAATTACTTCATAGGTTAACGAGTGTACAATTTTAGTGTTAAAGATATGCAACCACTTAAATGATATCACCTTCCAAGTCATTTTTTTTTCCTCTTTCCCTATTGAAGAAAAGGTGGGAATTGAAATGTAATACAATTTTTTGTAAAAAGAAATATGCAATACAATTCATCTTTTTTTTCCAACTAATTATATATAACAATTCAATTCTGAGAGAGGATAAGTTTTTGCACATGTAGTCTCAGGATTCCTAATAATTTTATGACTAAAAACACATGACACAAAGTTATTAGTTGGTCATCTATCGTGTGGGTGTTCGGATATTAATAACGGAAGCAAGTCCGATACCCATATGACATAAAAGTAAAGTGATTGTACTTCCTAGGTTTTATTTTTTTTTGTTTAGTTTGACAATTACTTCATAGGTTAACGAGTGTACAATTTTAGTGTTGAAGATATGCAACCACTTAAATGATATCACCTTCCAAGTCATTTTTTTTCCTCTTTCCCTATTGAAGAAAAGGTGGGAATTGAAATATAATACAATTTTTGGTAAAAAAATATATGCAATACAATTCAGTTTTTTTTTTCAAATAATTAGATATGACAATTCAATTCTGAGAGAGGATAAGTTGTTGCACATGTAGTCTCAGGATTCCTACTAAAATTATGACTAAAAAAATATGAGACAAAGTAATTAGTTGGTCACCTATCGTGTGGGTGTTCGGATATTAATAATGGAAGCAAGTCCGATACCCATATCACATTAAAATAAAGGGATTGTACTTCATAGGTTTTATTTTTTTATTTTGTTTGAGAATTACTTCATAGGTTAACGAGTGTACAATTTTAGTGTTAAAGATATGCAACCACTTAAATGATATCACCTTCCAAGTCATTTTTTTTTCCTCTTTCCCTATTGAAGAAAAGGTGGGAATTGAAATGTAATACAATTTTTGGTAAAAAGAAATATGCAATACAATTCATCTTTTTTTTCCAACTAATTATATATAACAATTCAATTCTGAGAGAGGATAAGTTTTTGCACATGTAGTCTCAGGATTCCTAATAATTTTATGACTAAAAACGCATGACACAAAGTTATTAGTTGGTCATCTATCGTGTGGGTGTTCGGATATTAATAACGGAAGCAAGTCTGATACCCATATGACATAAAAATAAAGTGATTGTACTTCATAGGTTTTATTTTTTTGTTTTGTTTGAGAATTACTTCATAGGTTAACGAGTGTACAATTTTAGTGTGGAAGATATGCAACCACTTAAATGATATCACCTTCCAAGTCATTTTTTTTCCTCTTTCCCTATTGAAGAAAAGGTGGGAATTGAAATGTAATACAATTTTTGGTAAAAAAAAATATGCAATGCAATTCAGCTTTTTTTTCCAACTAATTATATATAACAATTCAATTCTGAGAGAGGATAAGTTGTTGCACATGTAGTCTCATGATTCCTAATAATGTTATGACTAAAAAAACATGACAGAAAGTAATTAGTTGGTCACCTATCGTGTGGGTGTTCGGATATTAATAACGGAAGCAAGTCCGATACCCATATGACATAAAAGTAAAGTGATTGTACGTCACAGGTTTTATTTTTTTTGTTTTGTTTGAGAATTACTTTATAGGTTAACGAGTGTACAATTTTAGTGTTGAAGATATGCAACCACTTAAATGATATCACCTTCCAAGTCATTTTTTTTCTTTCTCTTTCCCTATTGAAGAAAAGGTGGGAATTGAAATGTAATACAATTTTTGGTAAAAAAAAATGCAATAAAATTCAGTTTCTTTTTCCAACTAATTATATATAACAATTCAATTCTGAGAGAGGATAAGTTTTTGCACATGTAGTCTCAGGATTCCTATTAAAATTATGACTAAAAAAACCTGACACAAAGTAATTAGTTGGTCACCTATCGTGTGGGTGTTCGGATATTAATAATGGAAGCAAGTCCGATACCCATACGACATTAAAATAAAGTGATTGTACTTCATAGGTTTTATTTTTTTTGTTTTGTTTGAGAATTACTTCATAGGTTAACGAGTGTACAATTTTAGTGTTGAAGATATGCAACCACATAAATGATATCACCTTCCAAGTCTCTTTTTTTTTTCTCTTTCCCTATTGAAGGAAAGGTGGGAATTTAAATGTAATACAATTTTTGGTAAAAAACAATATGCAATGCAATTCAGCTTTTTTTTCCAACTAATTTTATATAACAATTCAATTCTGAGAGAGGATAAGTTGTTGCACATGTAGTCTCAGGATTCCTATTAAAATTATGACTAAAAAAACATGACACAAAGTAATTAGTTGGTCACCTATCGTGTGGGTGTTCGGATATTAATAACGGAAGCAAGTCCGATACCCATATGACATAAAAATAAAGTGATTGTACTTCATAGGTTTTATTTTTTTGTTTTGTTTGAGAATTACTTTATAGGTTAACGAGTGTACAATTTTAGTGTTGAAGATATGCAACCACTTAAATGATATCACCTTCCAAGTCATTTTTTTTCTTTCTCTTTCCCTATTGAAGAAAAGGTGGGAATTGAAATGTAATACAATTTTTGGTAAAAAAATATATCCAATACAATTCAGTTTTTTTTCTTCAAATAATTATATATAACAATTCAATTCTGAGAGAGGATAAGTTGTTGCACATGTAATCTCAGGATTCCTATTAAAATAATGACTAAAAAAACATGACACAAAGTAATTAGTTGGTCACCTATCGTGTGGGTGTTCGGATATTAATAACGGAAGCAAGTCCGATACCCATATGACATAAAAATAAAGTGATTGTACTTCATAGGTTTTATTTTTTTGTTTTGTTTGAGAATTACTTTATAGGTTAACGAGTGTACAATTTTAGTGTTGAAGATATGCAACCACTTAAATGATATCACCTTCCAAGTCATTTTTTTTTCCTCTTTCCCTATTGAAGAAAAGGTGGGAATTGAAATGTAAAACAATTTTTGGTAAAACAAAATATGAAATGCAATTCAGCTTTTTTTTCCAACTAATTATATATAACAATTCAATTCTGAGAGAGGATAAGTTGTTGCACATGTAGTCTCAGGATTCCTATTAAAATTATGACTAAAAAAACATGACACAAAGTAATTAGTTGGTCACCTATCGTGTGGGTGTTCGGATATTAATAACGGAAGCAAGTCCGATACCCATATGACATAAAAATAAAGTGATTGTACTTCATAGGTTTTATTTTTTTGTTTTGTTTGAGAATTACTTTATAGGTTAACGAGTGTACAATTTTAGTGTTGAAGATATGCAACCACTTAAATGATATCACCTTCCAAGTCATTTTTTTTCTTTCTCTTTCCCTATTGAAGAAAAGGTGGGAATTGAAATCTAATACAATTTTTGGTAAAAAAATATATCCAATACAATTCAGTTTTTTTTTTCAAATAATTATATATAACAATTCAATTCTGAGAGAGGATAAGTTGTTGCACATGTAGTCTCATGTTTCCTAATAATGTTATGACTAAAAAAACATGACAGAAAGTAATTAGTTGGTCACCTATCGTGTGGGTGTTCGGATATTAATAACGGAAGCAAGTCCGATACCCATATGACATAAAAGTAAAGTGATTGTACTTCCTAGGTTTTATTTTTTTTTGTTTTGTTTGACAATTACTTCATAGGTTAACGAGTGTACAATTTTAGTGTTGAAGATATGCAACCACTTAAATGATATCACCTTCCAAGTCATTTTTTTTCCTCTTTCCCTATTGAAGAAAAGGTGGGAATTGAAATGTAATACAATTTTTGGTAAAAAAAAATATGCAATGCAATTCAGCTTTTTTTTCCAACTAATTATATATAACAATTCAATTCTGAGAGAGGATAAGTTGTTGCACATGTAGTCTCAGGATTCCTATTAAAATTATGACTAAAAAAACATGACACAAAGTAATTAGTTGGTCACCTATCGTGTGGGTGTTCGGATATTAATAACGGAAGCAAGTCCTATACCCATATGACATAAAAATAAAGTGATTGTACTTCATAGGTTTTATTTTTTTGTTTTGTTTGAGAATTACTTTATAGGTTAACGAGTGTACAATTTTAGTGTTGAAGATATGCAACCACTTAAATGATATCACCTTCCAAGTCATTTTTTTTCTTTCTCTTTCCCTATTGAAGAAAAGGTGGGAATTGAAATGTAATACAATTTTTGGTAAAAAAATATATCCAATACAATTCAGTTTTTTTTCTTCAAATAATTATATATAACAATTCAATTCTGAGAGAGGATAAGTTGTTGCACATGTAGTCTCAGGATTCCTATTAAAATAATGACTAAAAAAACATGACACAAAGTAATTAGTTGGTCACCTATCGTGTGGGTGTTCGGATATTAATAACGGAAGCAAGTCCGATACCCATATGACATAAAAATAAAGTGATTGTACTTCATAGGTTTTATTTTTTTGTTTTGTTTGAGAATTACTTTATAGGTTAACGAGTGTACAATTTTAGTGTTGAAGATATGCAACCACTTAAATGATATCACCTTCCAAGTCATTTTTTTTCTTTCTCTTTCCCTATTGAAGAAAAGGTGGGAATTGAAATGTAATACAATTTTTGGTAAAAAAATATATGCAATACAATTCAGTTTTTTTTTTCAAATAATTAGATATGACAATTCAATTCTGAGAGAGGATAAGTTGTTGCACATGTAGTCTCAGGATTCCTACTAAAATTATGACTAAAAAAATATGAGACAAAGTAATTAGTTGGTCACCTATCGTGTGGGTGTTCGGATATTAATAATGGAAGCAAGTCCGATACCCATATCACATTAAAATAAAGTGATTGTACTTCATAGGTTTTATTTTTTTATTTTGTTTGAGAATTACTTCATAGGTTAACGAGTGTACAATTTTAGTGTTAAAGATATGCAACCACTTAAATGATATCACCTTCCAAGTCATTTTTTTTTCCTCTTTCCCTATTGAAGAAAAGGTGGGAATTGAAATGTAATACAATTTTTGGTAAAAAGAAATATGCAATACAATTCATCTTTTTTTTCCAACTAATTATATATAACAATTCAATTCTGAGAGAGGATAAGTTTTTGCACATGTAGTCTCAGGATTCCTAATAATTTTATGACTAAAAAAACATGACACAAAGTTATTAGTTGGTCATCTATCGTGTGGGTGTTCGGATATTAATAACGGAAGCAAGTCCGATACCCATATGACCTAAAAATAAAGTGATTGTACTTCATAGGTTTTATTTTTTTGTTTTGTTTGAGAATTACTTCATAGGTTAACGAGTGTACAATTTTAGTGTGGAAGATATGCAACCACTTAAATGATATCACCTTCCAAGTCATTTTTTTTTCCTCTTTCCCTATTGAAGAAAAGGTGGGAATTGAAATGTAAAACAATTTTTGGTAAAAAAAAATATGCAATGCAATTCAGCTTTTTTTTCCAACTAATTATATATAACAATTCAATTCTGAGAGAGGATAAGTTGTTGCACATGTAGTCTCATGATTCCTAATAATGTTATGACTAAAAAAACATGACAGAATGTAATTAGTTGGTCACCTATCGTGTGGGTGTTCGGATATTAATAACGGAAGCAAGTCCGATACCCATATGACATAAAAATAAAGTGATTGTACTTCATAGGTTTTATTTTTTTGTTTTGTTTGAGAATTACTTTATAGGTTAACGAGTGTACAATTTTAGTGTTGAAGATATGCAACCACTTAAATGATATCACCTTCCAAGTCATTTTTTTTCTTTCTCTTTCCCTATTGAAGAAAAGGTGGGAATTGAAATGTAATACAATTTTTGGTAAAAAAATATATCCAATACAATTCAGTTTTTTTTCTTCAAATAATTATATATAACAATTCAATTCTGAGAGAGGATAAGTTGTTGCACATGTAGTCTCAGGATTCCTATTAAAATAATGACTAAAAAAACATGACACAAAGTAATTAGTTGGTCACCTATCGTGTGGGTGTTCGGATATTAATAACGGAAGCAAGTCCGATACCCATATGACATAAAAATAAAGTGATTGTACTTCATAGGTTTTATTTTTTTGTTTTGTTTGAGAATTACTTTATAGGTTAACGAGTGTACAATTTTAGTGTTGAAGATATGCAACCACTTAAATGATATCACCTTCCAAGTCATTTTTTTTCTCTCTCTTTCCCTATTGAAGAAAAGGTGGGAATTGAAATGTAATACAATTTTTGGTAAAAAAATATATGCAATACAATTCAGTTTTTTTTTTCAAATAATTAGATATGACAATTCAATTCTGAGAGAGGATAAGTTGTTGCACATGTAGTCTCAGGATTCCTACTAAAATTATGACTAAAAAAATATGAGACAAAGTAATTAGTTGGTCACCTATCGTGTGGGTGTTCGGATATTAATAATGGAAGCAAGTCCGATACCCATATCACATTAAAATAAAGTGATTGTACTTCATAGGTTTTATTTTTTTATTTTGTTTGAGAATTACTTCATAGGTTAACGAGTGTACAATTTTAGTGTTAAAGATATGCAACCACTTAAATGATATCACCTTCAAGTCATTTTTTTTCCTCTTTCCCTATTGAAGAAAAGGTGGGAATTGAAATGTAATACAATTTTTGGTAAAAAGAAATATGCAATACAATTCATCTTTTTTTTCCAACTAATTATATATAACAATTCAATTCTGAGAGAGGATAAGTTTTTGCACATGTAGTCTCAGGATTCCTAATAATTTTATGACTAAAAAAACATGACACAAAGTTATTAGTTGGTCATCTATCGTGTGGGTGTTCGGATATTAATAACGGAAGCAAGTCCGATACCCATATGACATAAAAATAAAGTGATTGTACTTCATAGGTTTTATTTTTTTGTTTTGTTTGAGAATTACTTCATAGGTTAACGAGTGTACAATTTTAGTGTGGAAGATATGCAACCACTTAAATGATATCACCTTCCAAGTCATTTTTTTTTCCTCTTTCCCTATTGAAGAAAAGGTGGGAATTGAAATGTAATACAATTTTTGGTAAAAAAAAATATGCAATGCAATTCAGCTTTTTTTTCCAACTAATTATATATAACAATTCAATTCTGAGAGAGGATAAGTTGTTGCACATGTAGTCTCAGGATTCCTATTAAAATTATGACTAAAAAAACATGACACAAAGTAATTAGTTGGTCACCTATCGTGTGGGTGTTCGGATATTAATAACGGAAGCAAGTCCGATACCCATATGACATAAAAATAAAGTGATTGTACTTCATAGGTTTTATTTTTTTGTTTTGTTTGAGAATTACTTTATAGGTTAACGAGTGTACAATTTTAGTGTTGAAGATATGCAACCACTTAAATGATATCACCTTCCAAGTCATTTTTTTTCTTTCTCTTTCCCTATTGAAGAAAAGGTGGGAATTGAAATCTAATACAATTTTTGGTAAAAAAATATATCCAATACAATTCAGTTTTTTTTTTCAAATAATTATATATAACAATTCAATTCTGAGAGAGGATAAGTTGTTGCACATGTAGTCTCATGTTTCCTAATAATGTTATGACTAAAAAAACATGACAGAAAGTAATTAGTTGGTCACCTATCGTGTGGGTGTTCGGATATTAATAACGGAAGCAAGTCCGATACCCATATGACATAAAAGTAAAGTGATTGTACTTCCTAGGTTTTATTTTTTTTTGTTTTGTTTGACAATTACTTCATAGGTTAACGAGTGTACAATTTTAGTGTTGAAGATATGCAACCACTTAAATGATATCACCTTCCAAGTCATTTTTTTTCCTCTTTCCCTATTGAAGAAAAGGTGGGAATTGAAATGTAATACAATTTTTGGTAAAAAAAAATATGCAATGCAATTCAGCTTTTTTTTCCAACTAATTATATATAACAATTCAATTCTGAGAGAGGATAAGTTGTTGCACATGTAGTCTCAGGATTCCTATTAAAATTATGACTAAAAAAACATGACACAAAGTAATTAGTTGGTCACCTATCGTGTGGGTGTTCGGATATTAATAACGGAAGCAAGTCCGATACCCATATGACATAAAAATAAAGTGATTGTACTTCATAGGTTTTATTTTTTTGTTTTGTTTGAGAATTACTTTATAGGTTAACGAGTGTACAATTTTAGTGTTGAAGATATGCAACCACTTAAATGATATCACCTTCCAAGTCATTTTTTTTCTTTCTCTTTCCGTATTGAAGAAAAGGTGGGAATTGAAATGTAATACAATTTTTGGTAAAAAAATATATCCAATACAATTCAGTTTTTTTTCTTCAAATAATTATATATAACAATTCAATTCTGAGAGAGGATAAGTTGTTGCACATGTAGTCTCAGGATTCCTATTAAAATAATGACTAAAAAAACATGACACAAAGTAATTAGTTGGTCACCTATCGTGTGGGTGTTCGGATATTAATAACGGAAGCAAGTCCGATACCCATATGACATAAAAATAAAGTGATTGTACTTCATAGGTTTTATTTTTTTGTTTTGTTTGAGAATTACTTTATAGGTTAACGAGTGTACAATTTTAGTGTTGAAGATATGCAACCACTTAAATGATATCACCTTCCAAGTCATTTTTTTTCTTTCTCTTTCCCTATTGAAGAAAAGGTGGGAATTGAAATGTAATACAATTTTTGGTAAAAAAATATATGCAATACAATTCAGTTTTTTTTTTCAAATAATTAGATATGACAATTCAATTCTGAGAGAGGATAAGTTGTTGCACATGTAGTCTCAGGATTCCTACTAAAATTATGACTAAAAAAATATGAGACAAAGTAATTAGTTGGTCACCTATCGTGTGGGTGTTCGGATATTAATAATGGAAGCAAGTCCGATACCCATATCACATTAAAATAAAGTGATTGTACTTCATAGGTTTTATTTTTTTATTTTGTTTGAGAATTACTTCATAGGTTAACGAGTGTACAATTTTAGTGTTAAAGATATGCAACCACTTAAATGATATCACCTTCCAAGTCATTTTTTTTTCCTCTTTCCCTATTGAAGAAAAGGTGGGAATTGAAATGTAATACAATTTTTGGTAAAAAGAAATATGCAATACAATTCATCTTTTTTTTCCAACTAATTATATATAACAATTCAATTCTGAGAGAGGATAAGTTTTTGCACATGTAGTCTCAGGATTCCTAATAATTTTATGACTAAAAAAACATGACACAAAGTTATTAGTTGGTCATCTATCGTGTGGGTGTTCGGATATTAATAACGGAAGCAAGTCCGATACCCATATGACCTAAAAATAAAGTGATTGTACTTCATAGGTTTTATTTTTTTGTTTTGTTTGAGAATTACTTCATAGGTTAACGAGTGTACAATTTTAGTGTGGAAGATATGCAACCACTTAAATGATATCACCTTCCAAGTCATTTTTTTTTCCTCTTTCCCTATTGAAGAAAAGGTGGGAATTGAAATGTAAAACAATTTTTGGTAAAAAAAAATATGCAATGCAATTCAGCTTTTTTTTCCAACTAATTATATATAACAATTCAATTCTGAGAGAGGATAAGTTGTTGCACATGTAGTCTCATGATTCCTAATAATGTTATGACTAAAAAAACATGACAGAATGTAATTAGTTGGTCACCTATCGTGTGGGTGTTCGGATATTAATAACGGAAGCAAGTCCGATACCCATATGACATAAAAATAAAGTGATTGTACTTCATAGGTTTTATTTTTTTGTTTTGTTTGAGAATTACTTTATAGGTTAACGAGTGTACAATTTTAGTGTTGAAGATATGCAACCACTTAAATGATATCACCTTCCAAGTCATTTTTTTTCTTTCTCTTTCCCTATTGAAGAAAAGGTGGGAATTGAAATGTAATACAATTTTTGGTAAAAAAATATATCCAATACAATTCAGTTTTTTTTCTTCAAATAATTATATATAACAATTCAATTCTGAGAGAGGATAAGTTGTTGCACATGTAGTCTCAGGATTCCTATTAAAATAATGACTAAAAAAACATGACACAAAGTAATTAGTTGGTCACCTATCGTGTGGGTGTTCGGATATTAATAACGGAAGCAAGTCCGATACCCATATGACATAAAAATAAAGTGATTGTACTTCATAGGTTTTATTTTTTTGTTTTGTTTGAGAATTACTTTATAGGTTAACGAGTGTACAATTTTAGTGTTGAAGATATGCAACCACTTAAATGATATCACCTTCCAAGTCATTTTTTTTCTCTCTCTTTCCCTATTGAAGAAAAGGTGGGAATTGAAATGTAATACAATTTTTGGTAAAAAAATATATGCAATACAATTCAGTTTTTTTTTTCAAATAATTAGATATGACAATTCAATTCTGAGAGAGGATAAGTTGTTGCACATGTAGTCTCAGGATTCCTACTAAAATTATGACTAAAAAAATATGAGACAAAGTAATTAGTTGGTCACCTATCGTGTGGGTGTTCGGATATTAATAATGGAAGCAAGTCCGATACCCATATCACATTAAAATAAAGTGATTGTACTTCATAGGTTTTATTTTTTTATTTTGTTTGAGAATTACTTCATAGGTTAACGAGTGTACAATTTTAGTGTTAAAGATATGCAACCACTTAAATGATATCACCTTCAAGTCATTTTTTTTCCTCTTTCCCAATTGAAGAAAAGGTGGGAATTGAAATGTAATACAATTTTTGGTAAAAAGAAATATGCAATACAATTCATCTTTTTTTTCCAACTAATTATATATAACAATTCAATTCTGAGAGAGGATAAGTTTTTGCACATGTAGTCTCAGGATTCCTAATAATTTTATGACTAAAAAAACATGACACAAAGTTATTAGTTGGTCATCTATCGTGTGGGTGTTCGGATATTAATAACGGAAGCAAGTCCGATACCCATATGACATAAAAATAAAGTGATTGTACTTCATAGGTTTTATTTTTTTGTTTTGTTTGAGAATTACTTCATAGGTTAACGAGTGTACAATTTTAGTGTGGAAGATATGCAACCACTTAAATGATATCACCTTCCAAGTCATTTTTTTTTCCTCTTTCCCTATTGAAGAAAAGGTGGGAATTGAAATGTAATACAATTTTTGGTAAAAAAAAATATGCAATGCAATTCAGCTTTTTTTTCCAACTAATTATATATAACAATTCAATTCTGAGAGAGGATAAGTTGTTGCACATGTAGTCTCATGATTCCTAATAATGTTATGACTAAAAAAACATGATAGAATGTAATTAGTTGGTCACCTATCGTGTGGGTGTTCGGATATTAATAACGGAAGCAAGTCCGATACCCATATGACATAAAAATAAAGTGATTGTACTTCATAGGTTTTATTTTTTTGTTTTGTTTGAGAATTACTTTATAGGTTAACGAGTGTACAATTTTAGTGTTGAAGATATGCAACCACTTAAATGATATCACCTTCCAAGTCATTTTTTTTCTTTCTCTTTCCCTATTGACGAAAAGGTGGGAATTGAAATGTAATACAATTTTTGGTAAAAAAATATATCCAATACAATTCAGTTTTTTTTCTTCAAATAATTATATATAACAATTCAATTCTGAGAGAGGATAAGTTGTTGCACATGTAGTCTCAGGATTCCTATTAAAATAATGACTAAAAAAACATGACACAAAGTAATTAGTTGGTCACCTATCGTGTGGGTGTTCGGATATTAATAACGGAAGCAAGTCCGATACCCATATGACATAAAAATAAAGTGATTGTACTTCATAGGTTTTATTTTTTTGTTTTGTTTGAGAATTACTTTATAGGTTAACGAGTGTACAATTTTAGTGTTGAAGATATGCAACCACTTAAATGATATCACCTTCCAAGTCATTTTTTTTCTTTCTCTTTCCCTATTGAAGAAAAGGTGGGAATTGAAATGTAATACAATTTTTGGTAAAAAAATATATGCAATACAATTCAGTTTTTTTTTTCAAATAATTAGATATGACAATTCAATTCTGAGAGAGGATAAGTTGTTGCACATGTAGTCTCAGGATTCCTACTAAAATTATGACTAAAAAAATATGAGACAAAGTAATTAGTTGGTCACCTATCGTGTGGGTGTTCGGATATTAATAATGGAAGCAAGTCCGATACCCATATCACATTAAAATAAAGGGATTGTACTTCATAGGTTTTATTTTTTTATTTTGTTTGAGAATTACTTCATAGGTTAACGAGTGTACAATTTTAGTGTTAAAGATATGCAACCACTTAAATGATATCACCTTCCAAGTCATTTTTTTTTCCTCTTTCCCTATTGAAGAAAAGGTGGGAATTGAAATGTAATACAATTTTTGGTAAAAAGAAATATGCAATACAATTCATCTTTTTTTTCCAACTAATTATATATAACAATTCAATTCTGAGAGAGGATAAGTTTTTGCACATGTAGTCTCAGGATTCCTAATAATTTTATGACTAAAAACGCATGACACAAAGTTATTAGTTGGTCATCTATCGTGTGGGTGTTCGGATATTAATAACGGAAGCAAGTCTGATACCCATATGACATAAAAATAAAGTGATTGTACTTCATAGGTTTTATTTTTTTGTTTTGTTTGAGAATTACTTCATAGGTTAACGAGTGTACAATTTTAGTGTGGAAGATATGCAACCACTTAAATGATATCACCTTCCAAGTCATTTTTTTTCCTCTTTCCCTATTGAAGAAAAGGTGGGAATTGAAATGTAATACAATTTTTGGTAAAAAAAAATATGCAATGCAATTCAGCTTTTTTTTCCAACTAATTATATATAACAATTCAATTCTGAGAGAGGATAAGTTGTTGCACATGTAGTCTCATGATTCCTAATAATGTTATGACTAAAAAAACATGACAGAAAGTAATTAGTTGGTCACCTATCGTGTGGGTGTTCGGATATTAATAACGGAAGCAAGTCCGATACCCATATGACATAAAAGTAAAGTGATTGTACGTCACAGGTTTTATTTTTTTTGTTTTGTTTGAGAATTACTTTATAGGTTAACGAGTGTACAATTTTAGTGTTGAAGATATGCAACCACTTAAATGATATCACCTTCCAAGTCATTTTTTTTCTTTCTCTTTCCCTATTGAAGAAAAGGTGGGAATTGAAATGTAATACAATTTTTGGTAAAAAAAAATGCAATAAAATTCAGTTTCTTTTTCCAACTAATTATATATAACAATTCAATTCTGAGAGAGGATAAGTTTTTGCACATGTAGTCTCAGGATTCCTATTAAAATTATGACTAAAAAAACCTGACACAAAGTAATTAGTTGGTCACCTATCGTGTGGGTGTTCGGATATTAATAATGGAAGCAAGTCCGATACCCATACGACATTAAAATAAAGTGATTGTACTTCATAGGTTTTATTTTTTTTGTTTTGTTTGAGAATTACTTCATAGGTTAACGAGTGTACAATTTTAGTGTTGAAGATATGCAACCACATAAATGATATCACCTTCCAAGTCTCTTTTTTTTTTCTCTTTCCCTATTGAAGGAAAGGTGGGAATTTAAATGTAATACAATTTTTGGTAAAAAAAAATATGCAATGCAATTCAGCATTTTTTTTCAACTAATTATATATAACAATTCAATTCTGAGAGAGGATAAGTTGTTGCACATGTAGTCTCATGATTCCTAATAATGTTATGACTAAAAAAACATGACAGAATGTAATTAGTTGGTCACCTATCGTGTGGGTGTTCGGATATTAATAACGGGAACAAGTCCGATACCCATATGACATAAAAGTAAAGTGATTGTACTTCATAGGTTTTTTTTTTTTTTTGTTTGAGAATTACTTCATAGGTTAACGAGTGTACAATTTTAGTGTTGAAGATATGCAACCACTTAAATGATATCACCTTCCAAGTCATTTTTTTTTCTTTCTCTTTCCCTATTGAAGAAAAGGTGGGAATTGAAATGTAATACAATTTTTGGTAAAAAGAAATATGCAATACAATTCATTTTTTTTTTCAAATAATTAGATATGACAATTCAATTCTGAGAGAGGATAAGTTGTTGCACATGTAGTCTCAGGATTCCTACTAAAATTATGACTAAAAAAATATGAGACAAAGTAATTAGTTGGTCACCTATCGTGTGGGTGTTCGGATATTAATAATGGAAGCAAGTCCGATACCCATATCACATTAAAATAAAGTGATTGTACTTCATAGGTTTTATTTTTTTATTTTGTTTGAGAATTACTTCATAGGTTAACGAGTGTACAATTTTAGTGTTAAAGATATGCAACCACTTAAATGATATCACCTTCCAAGTCATTTTTTTTTCCTCTTTCCCTATTGAAGAAAAGGTGGGAATTTAAATGTAATACAACTTTTGGTAAAAAAAAATATGCAATGCAATTCAGCATTTTTTTTCAACTAATTATATATAACAATTCAATTCTGAGAGAGGATAAGTTGTTGAACATGTAGTCTCATGATTCCTAATAATGTTATGACTAAAAAAACATGACAGAAAGTAATTAGTTGGTCACCTATCGTGTGGGTGTTCGGATATTAATAATGGAAGCAAGTCCGATACCCATATGACATAAAAGTAAAGTGATTGTACTTCACAGGTTTTATTTTTTTTGTTTTGTTTGAGAATTACTTCATAGGTTAACGAGTGTACAATTTTAGTGTTGAAGATATGCAACCACTTAAATGATATCACCTTCCAAGTCATTTTTTTTTCTCTTTCCCTATTGAAGAAAAGGTGGGAATTGAAATGTAATACAATTTTTGGTAAAAAGAAATATGCAATACAATTCAGCTTTTTTTTCCAACTAATTATATATAACAATTCAATTCTGAGAGAGGATAAGTTTTTGCACATGTAGTCTCAGGATTCCTAATAATTTTATGACTAAAAAAACATGACACAAAGTTATTAGTTGGTCACCTATCGTGTGGGTGTTCGGATATTAATAATGGAAGCAAGTCCGATACCCATATGACATAAAAATAAAGTGATTGTACTTCATAGGTTTTATTTTTTTGTTTTGTTTGAGAATTACTTCATAGGTTAACGAGTGTACAATTTTAGTGTGGAAGATATGCAACCACTTAAATGATATCACCTTCCAAGTCATTTTTTTTTCCTCTTTCCCTATTGAAGAAAAGGTGGGAATTGAAATGTAATACAATTTTTGGTAAAAAAAAATATGCAATGCAATTCAGCTTTTTTTTCCAACTAATTATATATAACAATTCAATTCTGAGAGAGGATAAGTTGTTGCACATGTAGTCTCATGATTCCTAATAATGTTATGACTAAAAAAACATGACAGAATGTAATTAGTTGGTCACCTATCGTGTGGGTGTTCGGATATTAATAACGGGAACAAGTCCGATACCCATATGACATAAAAGTAAAGTGATTGTACTTCATAGGTTTTTTTTTTTTTTTTGTTTGAGAATTACTTCATAGGTTAACGAGTGTACAATTTTAGTGTTGAAGATATGCAACCACTTAAATGATATCACCTTCCAAGTCATTTTTTTTTCTCTTTCCCTATTGAAGAAAAGGTGGGAATTGAAATGTAATACATTTTTTGGTAAAAAGAAATATGCAATACAATTCAGTTTTTTTTCCAACTAATTATACATAACAATTCAATTCTGAGAGAGGATAAGTTTCTGCACATGTAGTCTCAGGATTCCGAATAATTTTATGACTAAAAAAACATGACACAAAGTAATTAGTTGGTCACCTATCGTGTGGGTGTTCGGATATTAATAACGGAAGCAAGTCCGATACCCATATGACAAAAAAGTAAAGTGATTGTACTTCATAGGTTTTATTTTTTTTGTTTTGTTTGAGAATTACTTCATAGGTTAACGAGTGTACAATTTTAGTGTTGAAGATATGCAACCACATAAATGATGTCACCTTCCAATCATTTTTTTTTTCTCTTTCCCTATTGAAGAAAAGGTGGGAATTGAAATGTAATACATTTTTTGGTAAAAAAATATATGCAATACAATTCAGTTTTTTTTTTCAAATAATTAGATATGACAATTCAATTCTGAGAGAGGATAAGTTGTTGCACATGTAGTCTCAGGATTCCTACTAAAATTATGACTAAAAAAATATGAGACAAAGTAATTAGTTGGTCACCTATCGTGTGGGTGTTCGGATATTAATAATGGAAGCAAGTCCGATACCCATATCACATTAAAATAAAGTGATTGTACTTCATAGGTTTTATTTTTTTATTTTGTTTGAGAATTACTTCATAGGTTAACGAGTGTACAATTTTAGGGTTAAAGATATGCAACCACTTAAATGATATCACCTTCCAAGTCATTTTTTTTTCCTCTTTCCCTATTGAAGAAAAGGTGGGAATTGAAATGTAATACAATTTTTGGTAAAAAAAAATATGCAATGCAATTCATCATTTTTTTTCAACTAATTATATATAACAATTCAATTCTGAGAGAGGATAAGTTGTTGCACATGTAGTCTCATGATTCCTAATAATGTTATGACTAAAAAAACATGACAGAAAGTAATTAGTTGGTCACCTATCGTGTGGGTGTTCGGATAATAATAATGGAAGCAAGTCCGATACCCATATGACATAAAAGTAAAGTGATTGTACTTCACAGGTTTTATTTTTTTTGTTTTGTTTGAGAATTACTTCATAGGTTAACGAGTGTACAATTTTAGTGTTGAAGATATGCAACCACTTAAATGATATCACCTTCCAAGTCATTTTTTTTTCTCTTTCCCTATTGAAGAAAAGGTGGGAATTGAAATGTAATACAATTTTTGGTAAAAAGAAATATGCAATACAATTCAGCTTTTTTTTCCAACTAATTATATATAACAATTCAATTCTGAGAGAGGATAAGTTTTTGCACATGTAGTCTCAGGATTCCTAATAATTTTATGACTAAAAAAACATGACACAAAGTTATTAGTTGGTCACCTATCGTGTGGGTGTTCGGATATTAATAATGGAAGCAAGTCCGATACCCATATGACATAAAAATAAAGTGATTGTACTTCATAGGTTTTATTTTTTTGTTTTGTTTGAGAATTACTTCATAGGTTAACGAGTGTACAATTTTAGCGTGGAAGATATGCAACCACTTAAATGATATCACCTTCCAAGTCATTTTTTTTTCCTCTTTCCCTATTGAAGAAAAGGTGGGAATTGAAATGTAATACAATTTTTGGTAAAAAAAAATATGCAATGCAATTCAGCTTTTTTTTCCAACTAATTATATATAACAATTCAATTCTGAGAGAGGATAAGTTGTTGCACATGTAGTCTCATGATTCCTAATAATGTTATGACTAAAAAAACATGACAGAATGTAATTAGTTGGTCACCTATCGTGTGGGTGTTCGGATATTAATAACGGGAACAAGTCCGATACCCATATGACATAAAAGTAAAGTGATTGTACTTCATAGGTTTTTTTTTTTTTTTTGTTTGAGAATTACTTCATAGGTTAACGAGTGTACAATTTTAGTGTTGAAGATATGCAACCACTTAAATGATATCACCTTCCAAGTCATTTTTTTTTCTCTTTCCCTATTGAAGAAAAGGTGGGAATTGAAATGTAATACAATTTTTGGTAAAAAGAAATATGCAATACAATTCAGTTTTTTTTCCAACTAATTATATATAACAATTCAATTCTGAGAGAGGATAAGTTTCTGCACATGTAGTCTCAGGATTCCTAATAATTTTATGACTAAAAAAACATGACACAAAGTAATTAGTTGGTCACCTATCGTGTGGGTGTTCGGATATTAATAACGGAAGCAAGTCCGATACCCATATGACATAAAAGTAAAGTGATTGTACTTCATAGGTTTTATTTTTTTTGTTTTGTTTGAGAATTACTTCATAGGTTAACGAGTGTACAATTTTAGTGTTGAAGATATGCAACCACATAAATGATGTCACCTTCCAATCATTTTTTTTTTCTCTTTCCCTATTGAAGAAAAGGTGGGAATTGAAATGTAAAACAATTTTTGGTAAAAAGAAATTTGCAATACAATTCAGCTTTTTTTTCCAAGTAATTATATATAACAATTCAATTCTGAGAGAGGATAAGTTGTTGCACATGTAGTATCAGGATTCCTACTAAAATTATAACTAAAAAAGTATGACACAAAGTAATTAGTTGGTCAACTATCGTGTGGGTGTTCGGATATTAATAACGGAAGCAAGTCCGATACCCATATGACATAAAAATAAAGTGATTGTACTTCATAGGTTTTATTTTTTTGTTTTGTTTGAGAATTACTTTATAGGTTAACGAGTGTACAATTTTAGTGTTGATGATATGCAGCCACTTAAATGATATCACCTTCCACGTCATTTTTTTTCTTTCTCTTTCCCTATTGAAGAAAAGGTGGGAATTGAAATGTAATGCAATTTTTGGTAAAAAAATATATCCAATACAATTCAGTTTTTTTTTTCAACTAATTATATATAACAATTCAATTCTGAGAGAGGATAAGTTGTTGCACATGTAGTCTCATGATTCCTAATAATGTTATGACTAAAAAAACATGACAGAAAGTAATTAGTTGGTCACCTATCGTGTGGGTGTTCGGATATTAATAACGGAAGCAAGTCCGATACCCATATGACATAAAAGTAAAGTGATTGTACGTCACAGGTTTTATTTTTTTTGTTTTGTTTGAGAATTACTTTATAGGTTAACGAGTGTACAATTTTAGTGTTGAAGATATGCAACCACTTAAATGATATCACCTTCCAAGTCATTTTTTTTCTTTCTCTTTCCCTATTGAAGAAAAGGTGGGAATTGAAATGTAATACAATTTTTGGTAAAAAAAAAAATGCAATAAAATTCAGCTCTTTTTTTCAACTAATTATATATAACAATTCAATTCTGAGAGAGAATAAGTTGTTGCACATGTAGTCTCAGGATTCCTATTAAAATTATGACTAAAAAAACCTGACACAAAGTAATTAGTTGGTCACCTATCGTGTGGATGTTCGGATATTAATAATGGAAGCAAGTCTGATACCCATACGACATTAAAATAAAGTGATTGTAGTTCATAGGTTTTATTTTTTTGTTTTGTTTGAGAATTACTTCATAGGTTAACGAGTGTACAATTTTAGTGTTGAAGATATGCAACCACTTAAATGATATCACCTTCCAAGTCTTTTTTTTTTTTCTCTTTCCCTATTGAAGGAAAGGTGGGAATTTAAATGTAATACAATTTTTGGTAAAAAAAAATATGCAATGCAATTCAGATTTTTTTTTCAAGTAATTATATATAACAATTCAATTCTGAGAGAGGATAAGTTGTTGCACATGTAGTCTCAGGATTTTTAATAATTTTATGACTAAAAAAACATGACACAAAGTAATTAGTTGGTCACCTATCGTGTGGGTGTTCGGATATTAATAACGGAAGCAAGTTCGATACCCATATGACATAAAAATAAAGTGATTGTACTTCATAGGTTTTATTTTTTTGTTTTGTTTGAGAATTACTTCATAGGTTAACGACTGTACAATTTTAGTGTTGAAGATATGCAACCTCTTAAATGATATCACCTTCCAAGTCATTTTTTTTTTCTCTTTCCCTATTGAAGAAAAGGTGGGAATTGAAATGTAATACAATTTTTGGTAAAAAGAAATATGCAATACAATTCAGCTTTTTTTTCCAACTAATTATATATAACAATTCAATTCTGAGAGAGGATAAGTTTTTGCACATGTAGTCTCAGGATTCCTAATAATTTTATGACTAAAAAAATATGACACAAAGTTATTAGTTGGTCAACAATCGTGTGGGTGTTCGGATATTAATAACGGAAGCAAGTCCGATACCCATATGACATAAAAATAAAGTGATTGTACTTCATAGGTTTTATTTTTTTTGTTTTGTTTGAGAATTACTTCATAGGTTAACGAGTGTACAATTTTAGTGTTGAAGATATGCAACCACTTAAATGATATCACCTTCCAAGTCATTTTTTTTTCTCTTTGCCTATTGAAGAAAAGGTGGGAATTGAAATGTAATACAATTTTTGGTAAAAAGAAATATGCAATACAATTCAGCTTTTTTTTTCAACTAATTATATATAACAATTCAATTCTGAGAGAGGATAAGTTTTTGCACATGTAGTCTCAGGATTCCTAATAATTTTATGACTAAAAAAATATGACACAAAGTTATTAGTTGGTCAAGAATCGTGTGGGTGTTCGGATATTAATAACGGAAGTAAGTCCGATACCCATATGACATAAAAATAAAGTGATTGTACTTCATAGGTTTATTTTTTTGTTTTGTTTGAGAATTACTTTATAGGTTAACGAGTGTACAATTTTAGTGTTGAAGATATGCAACCACTTAAATGATATCACCTTCCAAGTCATTTTTTTTCTTTCTCTTTCCCTATTGAAGAAAAGGTGGGAATTGAAATGTAATACAATTTTTGGTAAAAAAATATATCCAATACAATTCAGTTTTTTTTCTTCAAATAATTATATATAACAATTCAATTCTGAGAGAGGATAAGTTGTTGCACATGTAGTCTCAGGATTCCTATTAAAATAATGACTAAAAAAACATGACACAAAGTAATTAGTTGGTCACCTATCGTGTGGGTGTTCGGATATTAATAACGGAAGCAAGTCCGATACCCATATGACATAAAAATAAAGTGATTGTACTTCATAGGTTTTATTTTTTTGTTTTGTTTGAGAATTACTTTATAGGTTAACGAGTGTACAATTTTAGTGTTGAAGATATGCAACCACTTAAATGATATCACCTTCCAAGTCATTTTTTTTCTCTCTTTCCCTATTGAAGAAAAGGTGGGAATTGAAATGTAATACATTTTTTGGTAAAAAAATATATGCAATACAATTCAGTTTTTTTTTCAAATAATTAGATATGACAATTCAATTCTGAGAGAGGATAAGTTGTTGCACATGTAGTCTCAGGATTCCTACTAAAATTATGACTAAAAAAATATGAGACAAAGTAATTAGTTGGTCACCTATCGTGTGGGTGTTCGGATATTAATAATGGAAGCAAGTCCGATACCCATATCACATTAAAATAAAGTGATTGTACTTCATAGGTTTTATTTTTTTATTTTGTTTGAGAATTACTTCATAGGTTAACGAGTGTACAATTTTAGTGTTAAAGATACGCAACCACTTAAATGATATCACCTTCCAAGTCATTTTTTTTTCCTCTTTCCCTATTGAAGAAAAGGTGGGAATTGAAATGTAATACAATTTTTGGTAAAAAAAAATATGCAATGCAATTCAGCATTTTTTTTCAACTAATTATATATAACAATTCAATTCTGAGAGAGGATAAGTTGTTGCACATGTAGTCTCATGATTCCTAATAATGTTATGACTAAAAAAACATGACACAAAGTTATTAGTTGGTCACCTATCGTGTGGGTGTTCGGATATTAATAACGGAAGCAAGTCCGATACCAATATGACATAAAAGTAAAGTGATTGTACTTCACAGGTTTTATTTTTTTTGTTTTGTTTGAGAATTACTTCATAGGTTAACGAGTGTACAATTTTAGTGTTGAAGATATGCAACCACTTAAATGATATCACCTTCCAAGTCATTTTTTTTTCTCTTTCCCTATTGAAGAAAAGGTGGGAATTGAAATGTAATACAATTTTTGGTAAAAAGAAATATGCAATACAATTCAGCTTTTTTTTCCAACTAATTATATATAACAATTCAATTCTGAGAGAGGATAAGTTTTTGCACATGTAGTCTCAGGATTCCTAATAATTTTATGACTAAAAAAACATGACACAAAGTTATTAGTTGGTCACCTATCGTGTGGGTGTTCGGATATTAATAATGGAAGCAAGTCCGATACCCATATGACATAAAAATAAAGTGATTGTACTTCATAGGTTTTATTTTTTTGTTTTGTTTGAGAATTACTTCATAGGTTAACGAGTGTACAATTTTAGTGTGGAAGATATGCAACCACTTAAATGATATCACCTTCCAAGTCATTTTTTTTTCCTCTTTCCCTATTGAAGAAAAGGTGGGAATTGAAATGTAATACAATTTTTGGTAAAAAAAAATATGCAATGCAATTCAGCTTTTTTTTCCAACTAATTATATATAACAATTCAATTCTGAGAGAGGATAAGTTGTTGCACATGTAGTCTCATGATTCCTAATAATGTTATGACTAAAAAAACATGACAGAATGTAATTAGTTGGTCACCTATCGTGTGGGTGTTCGGATATTAATAACGGGAACAAGTCCGATACCCATATGACATAAAAGTAAAGTGATTGTACTTCATAGGTTTTTTTTTTTTTTTGTTTGAGAATTACTTCATAGGTTAACGAGTGTACAATTTTAGTGTTGAAGATATGCAACCACTTAAATGATATCACCTTCCAAGTCATTTTTTTTTCTCTTTCCCTATTGAAGAAAAGGTGGGAATTGAAATGTAATACAATTTTTGGTAAAAAGAAATATGCAATACAATTCAGTTTTTTTTCCAACTAATTATATATAACAATTCAATTCTGAGAGAGGATAAGTTTCTGCACATGTAGTCTCAGGATTCCTAATAATTTTATGACTAAAAAAACATGACACAAAGTAATTAGTTGGTCACCTATCGTGTGGGTGTTCGGATATTAATAACGGAAGCAAGTCCGATACCCATATGACATAAAAGTAAAGTGATTGTACTTCATAGGTTTTATTTTTTTTGTTTTGTTTGAGAATTACTTCATAGGTTAACGACTGTACAATTTTAGTGTTGAAGATATGCAACCACATAAATGATGTCACCTTCCAATCATTTTTTTTTTCTCTTTCCCTATTGAAGAAAAGGTGGGAATTGAAATGTAAAACAATTTTTGGTAAAAAGAAATATGCAATACAATTCAGCTTTTTTTTCCAAGTAATTATATATAACAATTCAATTCTGAGAGAGGATAAGTTGTTGCACATGTAGTATCAGGATTCCTACTAAAATTATAACTAAAAAAGTATGACACAAAGTAATTAGTTGGTCAACTATCGTGTGGGTGTTCGGATATTAATAACGGAAGCAAGTCCGATACCCATATGACATAAAAATAAAGTGATTGTACTTCATAGGTTTTATTTTTTTGTTTTGTTTGAGAATTACTTTATAGGTTAACGAGTGTACAATTTTAGTGTTGATGATATGCAGCCACTTAAATGATATCACCTTCCACGTCATTTTTTTTCTTTCTCTTTCCCTATTGAAGAAAAGGTGGGAATTGAAATGTAATGCAATTTTTGGTAAAAAAATATATCCAATACAATTCAGTTTTTTTTTTCAACTAATTATATATAACAATTCAATTCTGAGAGAGGATAAGTTGTTGCACATGTAGTCTCATGATTCCTAATAATGTTATGACTAAAAAAACATGACAGAAAGTAATTAGTTGGTCACCTAACGTGTGGGTGTTCGGATATTAATAACGGAAGCAAGTCCGATACCCATATGACATAAAAGTAAAGTGATTGTACGTCACAGGTTTTATTTTTTTTGTTTTGTTTGAGAATTACTTTATAGGTTAACGAGTGTACAATTTTAGTGTTGAAGATATGCAACCACTTAAATGATATCACCTTCCAAGTCATTTTTTTTCTTTCTCTTTCCCTATTGAAGAAAAGGTGGGAATTGAAATGTAATACAATTTTTGGTATAAAAAAAATGCAATAAAATTCAGCTTTTTTTTTCAACTAATTATTTATAACAATTCAATTCTGAGAGAGGATAAGTTGTTGCACATGTAGTCTCGGGATTCCTATTAAAATTATGACTAAAAAAACCTGACACAAAGTAATTAGTTGGTCACCTATCGTGTGGATGTTCGGATATTAATAATGGAAGCAAGTCTGATACCCATACGACATTAAAATAAAGTGATTGTAGTTCATAGGTTTTATTTTTTTGTTTTGTTTGAGAATTACTTCATAGGTTAACGAGTGTACAATTTTAGTGTTGAAGATATGCAACCACTTAAATGATATCACCTTCCAAGTCTTTTTTTTTTTCTCTTTCTCTATTGAAGAAAAGGTGGGAATTTAAATGTAATACAATTTTTGGTAAAAAAAAATATGCAATGCAATTCAGATTTTTTTTTCAAGTAATTATATATAACAATTCAATTCTGAGAGAGGATAAGTTGTTGCACATGTAGTCTCAGGATTTTTAATAATTTTATGACTAAAAAAACATGACACAAAGTAATTAGTTGGTCACCTATCGTGTGGGTGTTCGGATATTAATAACGGAAGCAAGTTCGATACCCATATGACATAAAAATAAAGTGATTGTACTTCATAGGTTTTATTTTTTTGTTTTGTTTGAGAATTACTTCATAGGTTAACGAGTGTACAATTTTAGTGTTGAAGATATGCAACCTCTTAAATGATATCACCTTCCAAGTCATTTTTTTTTCTCTTTCCCTATTGAAGAAAAGGTGGGAATTGAAATGTAATACAATTTTTGGTAAAAAGAAATATGCAATACAATTCAGCTTTTTTTTCCAACTAATTATATATAACAATTCAATTCTGAGAGAGGATAAGTTTTTGCACATGTAGTCTCAGGATTCCTAATAATTTTATGACTAAAAAAACATGACACAAAGTTATTAGTTGGTCAACAATCGTGTGGGTGTTCGGATATTAATAACGGAAGCAAGTCCGATACCCATATGACATAAAAATAAAGTGATTGTACTTCATAGGTTTTATTTTATTTTTTTTGTTTGAGAATTACTTCATAGGTTAACGAGTGTACAATTTTAGTGTTGAAGATATGCAACCACTTAAATGATATCACCTTCCAAGTCATTTTTTTTTTGCTCTTTCCCTATTGAAGAAAAGGTGGGAATTGAAATGTAATACAATTTTTGGTAAAAAAAAATATGCAATGCAATTCATCTTTTTTTTCCAACTAATTATATTTAACAATTCGATTCTGAGAGAGGATAAGTTGTTGCACATGTAGTCTCAGGATTCTTACTAAAATTATGACTAAAAAAATATGAGACAAAGTAATTAGTTGGTCACCTATCGTGTGGGTGTTCGGATATTAATAATGGAAGCAAGTCCGATACCCATATCACATTAAAATAAAGTGATTGTACTTCATAAGTTTTATTTTTTTATTTTGTTTGAGAATTACTTCATAGGTTAACGAGTGTACAATTTTAGTGTTAAAGATATGCAACCACTTAAATGATATCACCTTCCAAGTCATTTTTTTTTCCTCTTTCCCTATTGAAGAAAAGGTGGGAATTGAAATGTAATACAATTTTTGGTAAAAAAAAATATGCAATGCAATTCAGCTTTTTTTTCCAACTAATTATATTTAACAATTCAATTCTGAGAGAGGATAAGTTGTTGCACATGTAGTCTCAGGATTCCTACTAAAACAATGTCTAAATAAACATGACACAAAGTAATTAGTTGGTCACTGACGAGGGTTGTCGCGTGCCCTGCATAAATAAAAAGATTACAACTGGTCACTAAACTACAAATGAATGTAGATAGCGGCAAGAGGTTCGAACACAGGGACAAATCGGTCCAATCTTTATTGCTCCTGCAAATGACAATAATCAGCAAAGAGGTGAGAGTATGATGGGTTGAGAAACAAAAAGAACGAAAATGAGATTGCATGAAAGAAAACAGTAGAGAAATAAAGAAATACAAAAGAGAAAGAAAATCCCTAGTAGAGATCCTTATGTGGTGACAATTCCAAGCTAGTTGATCATTGACAAAAGTATTTTCAAAACGGTTTCATAGAAGAAGTTGCGGAACCAGCTCACACTAGATTCCCAACCTGCTACAAAAGTATTTAAAAGAATCACTTCATTTTAAACACCCTAATCTTCCTAAGTTCATCCTAATGATTCTAACCTGCCACTTTGCCTTGGCTATGCAGAGCCTTCTACAAAGGAATCAGAATACTTATGGAAACACTTGAGAGATTGATTAAAGACAGTGAGGTCCCTCTTCTAGACAAGGGAATACTTTCATCATCCACGAGTCTGGTCTAGTCTGGCACTTGACCCAGCTGTCACCTAGGTCGGCCCTTCTCAAGGCCTCGGGATGGGATGACCGCCTAATTCAGTTCCTTCTATCAGCTTAGACCAAGCAAATACCCCTCATGCCCTGCTGATTTGTCTAAAACTGTTCTCTAAGAGTGATTTAATCACAAGAGAACTGACTGTAATCATTCAAATCAAAATCCAAGTTGGCCAAACTCAAACTTAAACATGAATAAATTGGAGTTAAAACAAGAAGGAGAGAAATATGAAAAACGTTTTTATTGAAGATCAAAGAGTCTCACAACCTACTGGAATTATCAACCACAAGATCCCTACCAGGAATGGAGGTTCTTAGTTACAAAACATAATGGAAAATGATTCAAGAAATGGAAATCCGAAAATACAAAAAGCTGAAAAATCTGGAAAATGGGAGAAATGCTGATTTTCTCCTCACGTTCCTCCTACTGTCCTCCTACGTTCTTGTTCTATTTTCAGTCCGAAATTGCTACCTTAAATCGTCCTTCCCTCTGCCTGCACGCTCCTCTCCCAAGTCAGTCAACACTAGCTCACAAGCTCCCAAAATCTTGTCTTCAAAGTGCTTATACACTAGTGGGGAAATTCTCTCAAAATCAAGAAGAATGTTTGATGCATTCTTCCAAGGAGTTGTAAGCTCAAGAGAATAACAAGGAGTGGCCCAAGAAGTCTTGTGTCTGATAAAAATGAGTCCCAAGAAGACAGGAAATGCACTAGAGAATAATTAATTATAGCACGGAAAAACATGGTCAGTGCAAGTCCAGCTGGAATTCTGAAAGGTCGCTTCTTGTCGAGGCCTAGAGGAGAGCTGATTTCGGCAAAATAGTGAAGTGGCCTAGGGACGAATGGACCAAATTCAAGGCAGCAAAACTGAAAACGAAACTCCATCACCAAATGATTGATTTAAGCTCTAATCTTCAAGCTTTCTGCTCCTTTTCTTCAGATTGATGTTCCAAAGGCTGTTTATAGAGAAAGGACGCAAAAGGGCTTAAAGTAGCATAATTATTATCTCAATTAATAATAAAAGAGAAGATAAAACATCCATAATAAACCATCAATCAGTCACCTATCGTGTGGGTGTTCGGATATTAATAACGGAAGTAAGTCCGATACCCATATGACATAAAAATAAAGTGATTGTACTTCATAGGTTTTATTTTTTTGTTTTGTTTGAGAATTACTTTATAGGTTAACGAGTGTACAATTTTAGTGTTGAAGATATGCAACCACTTAAATGATATCACCTTCCAAGTCATTTTTTTTCTTTCTCTTTCCCTATTGAAGAAAAGGTGGGAATTGAAATGTAATACAATTTTTGGTAAAAAAAAAATGCAATAAAATTCAGCTTTTTTTTTCAACTAATTATATATAACAATTCAATTCTGAGAGAGGATAAGTTGTTGCACATGTAGTCTCAGGATTCCTATTAAAATTATGACTAAAAAAACCTTACACAAAGTAATTAGTTGGTCACCTATCGTGTGGATGTTCGGATATTAATAATGGAAGCAAGTCTGATACCCATACGACATTAAAATAAAGTGATTGTAGTTCATAGGTTTTATTTTTTTGTTTTGTTTGAGAATTACTTCATAGGTTAACGAGTGTACAATTTTAGTGTTGAAGATATGCAACCACTTAAATGATATCACCTTCCAAGTCTTTTTTTTTTGCTCTTTCCCTATTGAAGAAAAGGTGGGAATTTAAATGTAATACAATTTTTGGTAAAAAAAAATATGCAATGCAATTCAGATTTTTTTTTCAAGTAATTATATATAACAATTCAATTCTGAGAGAGGATAAGTTGTTGCACATGTAGTCTCAGGATTTTTAATAATTTTATGACTAAAAAAACATGACACAAAGTAATTAGTTGGTCACCTATCGTGTGGGTGTTCGGATATTAATAACGAAAGCAAGTTCGATACCCATATGACATAAAAATAAAGTGATTGTACTTCATAGGTTTTATTTTTTTGTTTTGTTTGAGAATTACTTCATAGGTTAACGAGGGTACAATTTTAGTGTTGAAGATATGCAACCTCTTAAATGATATCACCTTCCAAGTCATTTTTTTTCTCTTTCCCTATTGAAGAAAATGTGGGAATTGAAATGTAATACAATTTTTGGTAAAAAGAAATATGCAATACAATTCAGCTTTTTTTTCCAACTAATTATATATAACAATTCAATTCTGAGAGAGGATAAGTTTTTGCACATGTAGTCTCAGGATTCCTAATAATTTTATGACTAAAAAAACATGACACAAAGTTATTAGTTGGTCAACAATCGTGTGGGTGTTCGGATATTAATAACGGAAGCAAGTCCGATACCCATATGACATAAAAATAAAGTGATTGTACTTCATAGGTTTTATTTTTTTTTTTTTGTTTGAGAATTACTTCATAGGTTAACAAGTGTACAATTTTAGTGTTGAAGATATGCAACCACTTAAATGATACCACCTTCCAAGTCATTTTTTTTTTCTCTTTCCCTATTGAAGAAAAGGTGGGAATTGAAATGTAATACAATTTTTGGTAAAAAGAAATATGCAATACAATTCAGTTTTTTTTTCCAACTAATTATATATAACAATTCAATTCTGAGAGAGGATAAGTTTTTGCACATGTAGTCTCAGGATTCCTAATAATTTTATGACTAAAAAAACATGACACAAAGTAATTAGTTGGTCACCTATCGTGTGGGTGTTCGGATATTAATAACGGAAGCAAGTCCGATACCCATATGACATAAAAGTAAAGTGATTGTACTTCATAGGTTTTATTTTTTTTGTTTTGTTTGAGAATTACTTGATAGGTTAACGAGTGTACAATTTTAGTGTTGAAGATATGCAACCACTTAAATGATATCACCTTCCATGTCATTTTTTTTTCTCTTTCCCTATTGAAGAAAAGGTGGGAATTGAAATGTAATACAATTTTTGGTAAAAAGAAATATGCAATACAATTCAGCTTTTTTTTCCAACTAATTATATATAACAATTCAATTCTGAGAGAGGATAAGTTTTTGCACATGTAGTCTCAGGATTCCTAATAATTTTATGACTAAAAAAATATGACACAAAGTTATTAGTTGGTCAACAATCGTGTGGGTGTTCGGATATTAATAACGGAAGCAAGTCCGATACCTATATGACATAAAAATAAAGTGATTGTACTTCATAGGTTTTATTTTTTTGTTTTGTTTGAGAATTACTTTATAGGTTAACGAGTGTACAATTTTAGTGTTGAAGATATGCAACCACTTAAATGATATCACCTTCCAAGTCATTTTTTTTCTTTCTCTTTCCCTATTGAAGAAAAGGTGGGAATTGAAATGTAATACAATTTTTGGTAAAATAAAATATGCAATACAATTCAGTTTTTTTTTTCAAATAATTATATATAACAATTCAATTCTGAGAGAGGATAAGTTGTTGCACATGTAGTCTCAGGATTCCTATTAAAATTATGACTAAAAAAATATGAGACAAAGTAATTAGTTGGTCACCTATCGTGTGGGTGTTCGGATATTAATAATGGAAGCAAGTCCGATACCCATATCACGTTAAAATAAAGTGATTGTACTTCATAGGTTTTATTTTTTTGTTTTGTTTGAGAATTACTTCATAGGTTAACGAGTGTACAATTTTAGTGTTAAAGATATGCAACCAGTTAAATGATATCGCCTTCCAAGTCATTTTTTTTTTTTGCTCTTTCCCTATTGAAGAAAAGGTGGGAATTGAAATGTAATACAATTTTTGGTAAAAACAAATATGCAATGCAATTCAGCTTTTTTTTCCAACTAATTATACATAACAATTCAATTCTGAGAGAGGATAAGTTGTTGCACATGTAGTCTCATGATTCCTAATAATGTTATGACTAAAAAAATATGACAGAAAGTAATTAGTTGGTCACCTATCGTGTGGGTGTTTGGATATTAATAACGGAAGCAAGTCCGATACCCATATGACATAAAAGTAAAGTGATTGTACTTCATAGGTTTTATTTTTTTGTTATGTTTGAGAATTACTTCATAGGTTAACGAGTGTACAATTTTAGTGTTGAAGATACGCAACCACTTAAATGATATCACCTTCCAAGTCATTTTTTTTTCTCTTTTCCTATTGAAGAAAAGGTGGGAATTGAAATGTAATACAATTTTTGGTAAAAAGAAATATGCAATACAATTCAGCTTTTTTTTCCAACTAATTATATATAACAATTCAATTCTGAGAGAGGATAAGTTGTTGCACATATAGTCTCAGGATTCCTACTAAAATTATGACTAAAAAAACATGACACAAAGTAATTAGTTGGTCACCTATCGTGTGGTTGTTCGGATATTAATAACGGAAGCAAGTCCGATACCCATATGACATAAAAATAAAGTGATTATACTTCATAGGTTTTATTTTTTTGTTTTGTTTGAGAATTAGTTCATAGGTTAACGAGTGTACAATTTTAGTGTTGAAGATATGCAACCAGTTAAATGATATCACCTTCCAAGTCATTTTTTTTTTGCTCTTTCCCTATTGATGAAAAGGTGGGAATTGAAATGTAATACAATTTTTGGTAAAAAAAAAGATGCAATACAATTCAACTTTTTTTTTCAACTAATTATATATAACAATTCAATTCTGAGAGAGGATAAGTTGTTGCACATGTAGTCTTAGGATTCCTACTAAAATGATGACTAAAAAAATATGACACAAAGTAATTAGTTGGTCACCTATCGTGTGGGTGTTCGGATATTAATAACGGAAGCAAGTCCGATACCCATATGACATAAAAATAAAGTAATTGTACTTCATAGGTTTTATTTTTTTTTTTTTTTGAGAATTACTTCATAGGTTAACGCGTATACAATTTTAGTTTTGAAGATATGCAACCACTTAAATAATATCACCTTCCAAGTCATTTATCTACTCATGCTAGTTCACCTTGCTAGTGTTGTAACTTGTAAGTTGTCACCATGTGACACACCTACTAGGACTAGTATTTATGGGCTATTTTATAATTAGAGATTTTTATTCACGTACTATAATATACTTTAAAGGGAAAAAATACTTTATATTGTTTTTTAATTATTTAAACAAATTGATATTTAAAAGAAAATTATTTGATGTTTTTTATTTACGTAAAAAAAATACCACTCTAAAAATATGTCTCTGTATGCTTTTTAAGTAGCATTAAATTATAATTAGAAAAAAATATATAGTAAAAAATAAACACCCTAATCAAACATCTCACGTGATACTTTTACAATTTATCTACCTAATTTTAAAGCTAAATAAAGAAAAGCGGGGTCAAATACGTGCACTTAAACTAATAAGCAAATTTGTGAAAAAAAATTTAATCATTCCAAAATAAAATTTACACTATATAACAATAAGTTTTATATATTATATTATAGTACTTTATCAACCTATAAAATCATCCAATAAATTACAAAAATACAATTTCATGATTCTTGCTTGCACGATCTTAAAATTTGAATTGGAGAAAATTCTATCTGGCTCGAATTTGAAGTAACAAAAAAAAATTATTGATTTTTTTCTTTTGGAAATACTAGCCAATGTTATTGGCAAGTGGTAAGTAAGTAACAATGAACGAATGGCTGCAACTTCAGTGCCAGATGTTGCTGCTGCTGTGCTTGCAATCTATGGCTGCACCTCCACTCTCCTGTTCTCACTCTCTCCTCTCCCATCTCTGTTCATCATCATCCCCAAACTTTCTTTCTCTTCCACAATTACCCTCAACAAAACCTGAGATTCCTTCCCTATCTTGCTTATCTTCTTCTAGTGTTAAAGCGGACAAGTTCCTCTTCTTCCACAACCCGGCAAACATCACCCTCCTCCGTCCGCTATTCTTCGACACCCCATTGGATACCCAAACTGCCCTCTCCACCGTCAGTGTCTTCGCCGCCATTGCTCTCTCCCTCGTCTTGGGCCTCAAAGTAATTTTGCTTTTCTTTAGTTTTTTTCTTTTTCCTTTTAAATTTGATAAAAAGAAGGAAAAAGAAAGAAAAAAAAGTTCATAACTTTGATGATTCCTTTTTGCAGGGAGACCCTGTGCCTTGTGATCGGTGCGCGGGAAATGGTATTTTCTATGTTCTCCGTTGGTTTTGATTCTTGAAAATTAGTTATTGATGTTTATTCTCCGGTTGCATTGTTTGATGTGGAATTTCTCTATAGCTATGAAAATGCAGAATCCGAACTAAATTTTGCTGCATATATCCCAAATTCTAAATGTGAAATTTTTGCAGAGTTTTGACCTACTGGGTTCATTTTAGGTTAAGTTGCACAATGGCTGGGTTACGAATATCAAATTTTGAATCCCTCAACACTTTTGTATTGCGAATATGCAATACTATACTGATGGAAATTGACTTGTTCTATTCCAACTAATAGGAAATGCAAGTTGCCGTCTAGTCTGATGATGAAAGCACTGGCTAGAAACCATAATTCTGACATGTTAGCATATACATTTTATAAACGAGCGATCCTTACTCACTAAATTGAAGCAGAAGGGCGAGAGGTGACAAGAACCTAATTTTTTTACTTAGGAGTGTTGAGGAACTGCGCTGCAGCCTAAACTGACTAGTAGTTTGACTGCTTGAGTATGACCATTCAAAAGTTTAACTGTAATATTTGCGATGAATAGGTGGTACAAAGTGTGTCTTCTGCGATGATGGCAAGATGAAGCAAGAAACAGGCTTGGTAGATTGTAGGGTGTGCAAAGGTGCAGGTACTATTTGAATACCAAGAGCCGGGCTGTTTTTTGCATCTGATATAATAATCTATTGAGATTTGCATAACATGTGGAGTTAACTAATAGTTTGTTTCTTTTCTTTCCTAAGAGAATTAGTCTCTGCCTTATTCATCTCACAGTTTGCTTTTTACTTTGTTCTTAAGTAAAGCTAGTTCTATTTGCTATTACAGCCTGGTAATTGCTAGCATGGGTTGGTTTTACACGACCAATCAGTGTATTCAATCACAATCTTAGACTGGGATGCGATCATTTCAAGTTTCAACTATGTATGAGATATGATTTATGTTGAAAAGGTTTTGAACAATGATAATCATGTTAGTTCATTATTTTTTTTCCGTTTTTCAATCTTCTAGTCTGCGAGATGAATGCTATGTCGTTGTTGATCTTGACTGATGCCTATGCTGGTTCCGTCTCCGAATTACATCCCTGAGTTCATTGGATAGTAATTGAAACGTCTATATGCACTCTTGGCTCCTGCTATTGATTCTCAACTAAGAGTTTGCTGTGCTTTTGCAGGATTGATACTATGCAAGAAGTGTGCAGGCTCTGGATATTCTCGACGCTTATAACCGGGAGTTGTGCTTCTTTGCACTAATCCCTTTCTTTTTTTCATCTGTAAGCAATTTTCCTCATGTTTTGATTCTTTCTCCAAGTCTCCTCTTACCCTACTTTTTTTTCTTCATGTCCTTTAATTTATTTCCCCTCATCTGCTACCCATGTCCTACATGTAATTATGATGAAGTTGGAGTAACATACATATAAATGTTAATTTATTTTTCCTTTGAACTTAAGATCATCTCAATTCTTGATTTTTTTTCAAAAGGCCTGGCTTGCTGGTGTGATGTAACTCCCAATTTTGATAGATCAAGTTATTTCATTTCTTGGTTCTGTTCTTTTGTCTTCTCCTTTTGTCATTGGATGCAATGTGCTTGAATTTATATATTTTTTTGGTTAACTGCTAAATTTTTTTAAACTATTCTCTCATGTCACTAGATTCTGATTTGAACACGAACAATTGCTGAATTAAAAGAGTGACAAAAACATAAAATACAGGAAGAAATAATAAATAAAACAATGGCTAATGCATTTACCTAATCCATAAAACAAAAACTGTCCTATCTAATCAAAACCCAGAAAACTACACGGATGCAACACGTCCATCTGACAAGGGCCTTTACCTAAAGGCACCCTTCTTTTAACTCTTCCCCTGTTTTTGCTCTTTTCTTGCTCTCTCCTTCCTTTTTAACCTCCACTTCCTCACCATCTTTTTCCTCACTGGTAACCAAACAAACATGTCTGATACTACTTCCACTATCGAACCGCACGAGGTTGATGAATGCAGAGGGGTCCTTCGCGTTTACAGCGACGGATCAATATGGCGTTCTACTCAACCAAGCTTCAAAGTCCCAGTTCATGATGATGGTTCTGTTTTATGGAAAGATGCCTTGTTTGACCCTATTCATGATCTTCACCTCCGATTGTACAAGCCAGCTGCTTCGCCATCGGCCAAGCTACCTGTCTTTTACTACATCCATGGTGGTGGTTTCTGTATCGGGTCCCGCACCTGGCCTAACTGTCAAAACTACTGCTTCAAGCTAGCATTGGAGCTTCAAGCTGTGATCATCGCCCCTGATTATCGGTTGGCTCCTGAGAACCGGCTTCCAGCTGCAGTCGAAGATGGTTTCGCAGCTATGAAATGGCTCCAAGCTCAAGCTAGTTCTCCAGAACCGGATACATGGTTGACTGATGTGGCTGATTTTAGCAGGGTCTTCATTTCAGGTGACTCTGCTGGTGGAAACATTGCTCATAATTTAGCGGTTCAATTGACATCCGGTTCACCCGAATTAGCCCCAGTTCGAGTCAAAGGTTATGTTTTTCTGGCACCCTTTTTTGGTGGGACTCAGCTAACTAAATCAGAGGCTGAGGGATCCAAAGAAGCATTCTTGAACTGGGAGCTCATTGACAGGTCAGTACACCGATTTTTCTTTATCGAGTTTGAGTCTCCTAATCTTTATTTGTCTCGTCCCTAACCATATCAGCTAAGCTTTTCTTTGTTTGAATAGGTTTTGGAGACTATCCGTACCGGTTGGGGATACGACTGATCATCCACTGGTGAACCCGTTCGGGCCAAACAGCAGAAGTCTTGAAGAAGTGAAGTTTGATCCAATTTTGGTAGTGGTGGGAGGGGGTGACTTGTTGAAAGATCGAGGCAAGGATTATGCTGACAAATTAAAAGGTTGGGGAAAAGATATCCAGTACGTTGAATTTGAGAATCAACAACATGGCTTCTTCACCATTGATCCTTACTCAGATCCATCTAAAAAGTTGATGATCATGATCAAACACTTCATTACTGAAAAATCAGCATAATGAAATTGAAGTTGTCATTTTTCTTTTTTTCTATAATCAGATGATTGCGGTGTATGACTCTTATCACTACATGAATATCTTCTTTTATGTGTTTACTTTTTTTATTCTTAATCAAGGCTAATTTGTTCTTACCAATTGTACCATGGTAATCTTAAACTTAAATTTTGGGAAAATACGATTTAGCCAAGCAGATTTCAATTTTTTAACAATTCAATCCCTTGTAGTTTTTGTTTCTGGTTTTTTATTTTTTTTTTTCTAAAAGAAAAACATAAAATGTGTTTGGTAAAATAATTTTTTATTTTAAATATATTTTTTTAAGTGAAATCAGAATCATAATTTTAAAAACCAGAAAAAATGATTTCTCATTTTCTGTTTTGAAAAAAAAACTCAGAAATAGAAATGAAAACGAAAAAAAAATGCAGCACATATCATCGTTTACCAATCCTATATTTTCTTAAAAGTTTCAATTTTTTTCAATATTTACAAAATTTGAGAAAGTTAAAGGATTGTTATGCAGTTATTTGTTAAACATTTGCTTATATGGTTGTTTTGTTACATAGTGTTTGTATTTGGGCTTGGTTGGTGGGCTTAACCTGGGTTGGGCTTATGGCCTTGAAAGTTTGTTAAATTATAATGTGTTTGTATTTCTTGAGAATCAATTTCTGCGAATCCCAGCAAATTCACAGATTCTCCTTCTTTGAAACGTCTTTTATAAAATTTTGTATTCAGAAGATGGCGAGATTTGTTTAGAAACAGATTTGGAGTCCGCACGGGAGAAGAGAAAATTATCTATTAGTGGGCCCAGTTGATGACGTGGCAACTTAGGACCCCTCGGTTGGTTGGAAGAAAAAATAATTTTTTAATCTTAATAATTACCAAGTATGATATTAATTTACGAAAATTATTTTTGAAATTTCAAAAAATAAGTGAATGTTTTTTTTAAAAGTAAAAATAAGTAAATGCTTGATTTTGACCACAAGGACCTCTCCAGTCAAGTTGGATAAATGTAGAGACTCGTTGGGTGCAATAAAAAAATATAAAAACCTCTGGGGTTAAGTTGGACAAATGTAAGAACCTCATGAATCATTGAGCAATTTTTATAAGAAAGGGATGTATATCAAGGAAAGATAAATATTATATTTTACCTCTTAATAAAGATACCAACTGTTCATAACTAAAAGTAAAATTACGAATGAATTATTTATCAAACTCGAATTAATTCGATGTATATCAAATTAATCATTGTAAAGTAGAAAAATATAGTATTTTGAGGTAATAAGAAAGATAACATATAAAGTATTTAAAATTAGTAAATGTTAACAAGAAAAAATAAAAGTTAAAATCCTTTTTTTTGTTAAATTAAAACAATGAAGTTAACAGAAAAAAGCAAGTCAAATGCATTTTTGTAACGCCGTGAATTGGATTACCGGAAGTTGCAATTAATTACTCTACAGATCTTTATAAATTGAATTTTACGGCCAATAGACGAGCCCTTTCATTTATAAGTAGAATTTTGGCATTCGAGACCAATATCAACAATTCTGAGAATCTCTTAAACAACCCAATATCACCTCTTCTGTTTTTTCTCCTTGGCTTCGCGATTCTCCTTCACGATTCTCCACCATCCAGTTTCTTCATCTCCAGTTCCCTCCATATCCAATCCTTATTTTTCTAATAGTTTTACTGAGTTAACTCGCTTCTCAATTTGAACGATCACCCCCACAAAAACCCTAATCAAATCCCTTCGCCAAACTGCAGTCCGGCTGGCCTGGAGACCCAAAGGTGAGTACCATTTCGTCGATTTTGTTAAATTTCTTTTGCGGAGTGTTGTACCATCTTATGCTGATGTTCCCGTGGCGTTTCGGGCTTCGAGAACTGAATTTATTTGTTTTTTATTGTGTGATGCAAGATAATGGATACGCTGTGAAAGATGGTTCGGGTGCTAAGAGTTACTGAATCGCGAACCCCTCTACACCATTCAGAAAGACGACACCCTTTTCCACATCGCCGCCGAGGTGTTCGGCCGATTGCTCGTTTATCACGACATCGCCAAGGTAAGCTTCTGGTCCTTTACTTTCTCTACTGTTTTTGTTTCTTAGTCTTGTGAATTTTGCTTACTCGTGATTTTTCAGTTCTATCATTTTGGGCTGTCGGGTACTTTGTGTTTACCGTTTTTCCTTTTTGATCAGTTGTCAATTTAGGATTTCTGGGTTGATTTTAGCAAATGGGTATTCGTCAGTTTCTGGTTCCTGATGCGATTCATGTGTGCATTGTTTGGTTTCCTTCTTGTCTGTGTTGCAAGTTTGGAAGTTCACTTAGGCTGGCTCTATTTTTGTCATGATATTGGTCTCTTGTTGTTTGCCTAGTTGTTCTATTTTTTGAGGGGATGGTTTGCTCTAGTTTACCTTCTTCCTAAAATCTAGAGATAAAATTCCTGTTTAAGTGGCGCAGAAGGTTCTGTTGTTGGCTATGTTCCTTGTTTTGATTGTGTATCGCGGCAAGGGAACTTTAATGGATTGAAGAACCTAGTGGAACGGCCGGTAGAATGAACTTTGTTGAAGTGGTTGATTGAAAGAATGCTTATGAGCTCATGATTAGTCAAGGTTGTTGCTAGCTAGCTTAATTTGCATTGTCATCAGCAATAATATTAATTACTATTGTTTAATTAATGGTCAAATTGAAATGAAACTGGTTTACTCATTTCTAATATTTTCTGGCATTTTATTAGTATTGACTGAAAGTTTTTGGTTTTGAGTTGGTGTTAACGTGAATCCTGGTATTCAACAGATAACAATTAATGTCAGTGGCACAGCAGTATAGCCTCTAGGCTGGTAGTTAAGACCATGAAAGCAGGCCTTTTGCTAATTATCAACTAGATTTTTAATCCACACACTATCTACAATTAATTGGTAATTTTTTATCTGATACAGTAGAAGCATGATTGGTCCTCTGTTGCATTAAATAACGGAATTCACAGAATTTTCTTTTCTTGTTATTGCCTCAAAATGACCTAACATTTAATGCATTTTTGTTTTTCATGTAGTTTTATCTTCCTGCTTTAGTTAATCCCTTTGCCAAGTAGGCTCTCTCTGTCTCGGTTGCTTACGGTTTCTTACGTCAGTGGAACGCTCCTCTCAGTCCTCTGGTAAGTTCCCATAACTTCTTTCAAACTAAATGCTTTTCTGTTTTCCAAGTCTTGGAGGCACTTGAATTTCGTAATTTGGGTAATGTCGTGATTATTTTATCTTTTCCTCTTGAATAATCTGTTATTTCTAGGTTTTAGTGTGTCTATCCGGCAATCCACATGGCTTCTCCTTCTGCTTCTGCTTCACAGGCAGATTATGATGCCTTTCTAGAGAAGGTGAAGCACACCGTTTTTACTGACAACCTTTCCCCCCAAGTCACTGAATCAGTGTTGCGAACTGCTCTGGATCAGTTCGGTAACGTGAAGTGTATCGTCTTTATACCCAACTATACTGAAAACGTTCCACGCTGTGGGCTTGTGGAGATGGAGAATGAACAGACAGCTAAGAATGTTGTTTCTGTAATTGCTCAACTCCCCTTCATGGTTTCTGGGATGCCAAGACCAGTTAGGGCACTAAGAGCGGAGATTGAGATGTTTGATAACCGCCCTGCTAAGCCTGGAAGAAACATAGATTGCAAGTGGTTGGATCCAAGTGATCCTCAGTTCGATGTAGCTCAGAAAATGAAGCGCCTTGTGGTAAAGCATGCTGCTGAAACTTCCTTTTTGCTAAAGGTGAGTTCTTTATGTTCCTGAGAACATGCATCACAGCTTTTGTTTGGTTTGTTGTTGTTATTCTTTATTTCATTCGACAAATGTTTGTTAATGGTGTTTGTAGAAACAATTGGAAGAGGAAGAGAAGCTTGCTGCGAAGCATGGAGAGATGCTTAAGGCAAACTATAGGAAGTTTGAGATGATAGATGGTCTGACAGCTGATAAAACTGCTCAGCGTTTAGCACACCGTTATAACATTAGAGTTGCTGATGATTTCTAGACTCTTACTACTGTTGTTCATTCCAATTCCAATGCCAATTCCACTTAGCTGACCCCTCGTACATAATGTAGGGTGGTGCACAAGGCTTTAGACGTGACCATGCTTTGGCATGCTTCTTGAATGGTCATTATATGTAGTCTCACTTCTTTCGTTCTTTCCCATTTGAGTCAAGTTAAGCTGGTTGCATGGTGAATTAGCTTAGGATCTTCACACTTTGGGATTTCTTGAATCACACCCCACGTTTTGTTTTTGTTCAATTTGAACTTCACTTTTGCTAATTTTATTAAAGCACACACTAACTTCAAAGTTGCAGAGGTCTTACCAATTCAATCGTTGACAAGTGGAAATTTAAAAAATAAAAGATATGATGTGGATTTTTGTGATGTGCAAATATATAAAAAAAAATTAAACTCAAAATCAAAAGGATAACCATAGTGGCTAAACAAATTTGAAAAAATTAAAATTAGAATGCACTTTGACAAAATTAGCAAATTTGAACACAATTTGAACAAAAATAAGAAAATAAGACGGGATGTGATGCTGAGTACATTTTCGTTCTAAATAAATAAATTGAATAAACTCACTAAAAGCAGCAGATGATAAACGGTCAAAAAATTTGAATCCGGATCACGCGGTCCGTCCATCTAAATCTGTACGGCACCGTCAGATCATCCGCTTTACAGGAGAAAAACAATCCCTTGTTTTTTCATCGCAAACTCCATTTTCAAAAATCACTTTCCCTCTCTTCCTTCTCTCCCTTTCTTTCCCTCTTCGATTCGCTCCCTTAATTCTCCCAAATTGATTTTTTACTTCTAGATTTTCCCTCTCCATCATCTTCTTCTCTCGCCGAAGTGTACAAAAATTTCCTAATCAATGCCGTTCATTTCCGAAGCAGCAAGCGCCTTCAAGAGCCGCTTCGGGTTCCATGACCGCTCTGCTCAAGAACCCGTACAAAGTACCCCGGATCTGCTCCAATCCGTGACACGCGAGAACCCTAATTTCTCTCTGGTAGCCACGTCAGCAGTTCGGAGAATCGCTCAGTGGGAGGAGGAGGATGGTTCCGCCGCTGATTCAGCTCCTGCTCCTCACACACAGATGTCAGACTTGAGCGAGGATCCGTCATTTTGGAAAGACCATAATGTGCAGGTATTTAAGTAAATGGTGCAAATTATAGTGAAAAACAAATGTTTGGTGTTTGGGCAATTGATGAGTGTTTGTGTTATTAGGTTATTATCAGAATCCGCCCGCTTAGTAGTGCAGAGATATCAGTGCAAGGGGCTAACAAGTGCGTCAGGAGAGAGAACAGTCATACACTTGCGTGGATGGGGCCTCCCGAGTCCCGCTTCACTTTCGATCTTGTAGCAGATGAGAGTGTTAGCCAGGAGCAGCTGTTCAAGGTGGCTGGATTGGCCATGGTGGAAAATTGCATGTCAGGCTATAATAGTTGCATGTTTGCCTATGGCCAAGTAAGCTTCTAATTCCTGTTCCATTTCTAATTTGTACCAATTCAACTTCATTACTGTTGGAAACTCAACTTTTTTGTATTATGTTTTTGCAGACTGGAAGTGGGAAGACTCATACAATGCTTGGGGACATTGAGGGAGGAACAGGAAGGCACAGTGTCAACTGCGGAATGACACCCAGAGTATTCAATCATTTATTCTCAAGAATTCAGAAGGTTTGTGCCTTTCCATTTAAGCGATGTTCATATGTGAAGGCTTGCATTTCTTGTACATGTCTTTGTTTTTCATTTGTGCTTGTACTCATTTGTTCTTTTTAGAAAGGCCACACTTTTATAATCCTTTAGGCATTCAAATGAAACTAAGTTACTTGGTCAAAACAGGTCTAAGTATTAAGTTCATATGTTTAGTTCCTTGCAAGGGATTTCTTGACAACCAAGTCAAAACTTGCAATTTTCTTTCCCTTTCAAATCGTTCTTGTTTTGCATGGCAGACTTTCGAATCCACCTGTAGAGAATTCACTTGGATGTACTAACCACCGCTTATTATTTGCTAATTTATTCTCTGTTTGATGCAGTGGTACAAAATCTAATTGTGATGCACCATTTTTTGTGACAGGAAAAAGATGCCCGTAAAGACGAAAAGCTAAAATATGTTTGCAAATGTTCCTTTTTGGAAATATATAACGAACAAATTCTGGACCTGTTGGATCCATCATCAAGTAACTTGCAGGTAGGAATTACTTACTGATGTTGTTGTTCTCCATAATTTCTCTCTGTTTCTGACAAACCCAACTCAAAAACCTACAATGTCATCTGTTATGAAATTTGAAATTGTCTACTAATCGCTCTTGTTTATGGAACTGTTAATTTGATGATCTTTTTCTTCTGTCTTCTATTTATTGTGAACTATGGCCAATAAAAGTTTTTGTCTTTATTCTCTTTCCTTTTTTCCCACTTAAAACAATAACTACATGATGAGACTAAGAAACTTTGGTGGACATGTTAGATACGAGAAGATGTAAAGAAGGGGGTTTACGTGGAAAACCTAAAGGAGATTGAAGTCACAAGTGCCCGTGAAGTGGTTCACCAACTTATTCAGGTACGGAAATTACCTCTACCGGAGATTCTCTTAGATTTGAAGTTCTGAACTCTCTATTTGTGGTTCAATCATTTGTGTCAACTTCAACAGCTTCTTTATGATTCTATTGTTTCATTTTTCTTGCTTTCGATCTTTGAGGTGAGCTATGTTGTATATGAATTTTGTGTGACTATGTGCAAATAGACATGCTCGTTCCTTAGTGTGCTCATATCAGCATTATCTTTTTCCTTTTTTCTAGAATAAATACAGCTGGAGCATAAAGTTCAATCTTCGAACTTGCTGCTAGTTCTAGCTGCTTTTGAGAACCGGAGCATTTACACTTTCTAGACCTTACACACAATGCTTTCCTTTCTTTGATCTGCTTTCAGTTTAACAATAGTAACTCAAAACATAAATTGCTCTCCTTTTTCTCTCCAGGGTGCAGCCAACAGAAAAGTAGCTTCCACTAATATGAATCGTGCAAGCAGTCGCTCTCATAGTGTATTTACATGCATTATCGAAAGTAAGGTAAAGATAAATTTTCTGCATCGGAGATCTTACTGATTTTCTTTATTAGTTGATAGTTTCTTGGAAAAATTGCAGTCCTTGTCCTTTAGTTGGTTTTATGACAATTCTGGTGGTGCATTGTTGTCAGTGGGAATCTCAAGGTGTAACTCACCATCGGTTTTCTCGGCTTAATCTTGTCGACTTGGCAGGATCTGAAAGGTACGGTAGTGTAGGAGATATATGTTGTATTATGAAGAAAGTAAAAATTCACTAGTAAACTTTTGCAGTTGATGGTTGTAACTAATTTGTAAATGCTTGTTGACAGGCAAAAGAGTTCTGGAGCTGAAGGTGACCGACTCAAGGAAGCCACCAACATCAACAAGTCTCTTTCAACACTAGGGTATGGTGTTGCTGCCTTTCATTGTTGTTCTTTCAGTCATAATTATCTAAAATATTATGTTTCTATTTTCTTTTCAAAGTGACAATCCTTTGTCAGCAGTTAATTAATTTTGAGGGGCTTTCATGTTGGCAGACTTGTGATTATGAACCTTGTAAGCATATCCAATGGAAAGTCACACCATGTTCCTTACCGGGATTCAAAGCTCACTTTTTTGCTTCAGGTATATGTTTATATTATCCAAGTAGTTTTGGTACATGTTTGGTATATGCTATGCTTGTTGTTAAGTAGACATTGAGTTAATTTCCAGTTTGTAGCATTTGGATAGAAATGTCTACTCACTCCAATCCTGCCAATCCATTCAACTCTTGGTTTCTTTGTGTCTTGTATCAACGAGGTCCTTAATGGTAAAACCTTGGCCCATCTGAAACTATGAAGAGATCTGGTTGGATGGAACTGGCAGATTAGATGAGCTTTAATCTAAAGGCCATAGTTTGGTGCAACACTAAAATCTATCAGCAACTGAGTACATTATGATGATTCAAGTTGACAGTATCAAGCTATTACAGCAAAGGTCAAGGGGTAGGATTTATTTTATAGAATTCTCCATAACCTTAGACAATACTAACTCGTGACATCTAGGGACTCAGTCTTCTTAGATGATCCACAGCTCTTGTTGAGAATAGGACAGGAGTACATGTGTAAATTGATTTCAAATGAAGAGTAAAGAATGAAACTTTTGGAACACAATACAACTACAGCTCCTCTGTCAACATTTCTGACAGAGCAAGGGATAGACTGCAAGGAGTACCAGTGATCGATGAAATTTGTAGGATTTTGTGTAATGAAGAGTTGAAAGTCCTATCTTTTTGGAATGCAGTAGTTCATCACAAAAGAAACCAAGTTGAATGGAAGTTTGGGTCATTTGTATCATCAGAGAGGTTGCTGTAATATCTTGTCTAATAAAAATTTCGTTGTCATCTTTCAGGATTCATTAGGAGGAAATGCGAAAACCATCATCATTGCAAATGTTAGCCCATCTCAATGGTCAGTCGCTATCTACTTCTTTTTCATCGTTATTACATATTAGATCATGCTTGGCTATGTTAAGTTTCTTAATATAAGGTTAGATTGTTCCTCCACTAGAAGCACAATGTTGTAAAATGACTTGCAACATGAGATCATTTGTGACATGTCAAGTGGTTGGATTTGATTTCTCCCTTTATTTCGATTACTATAATTTTTTCATTTATTTTTTCCCGCGTGGATTTCGACATTTATGTATAACGTCTGTTTCTGGTTCCTCGCAGCTGCTCAATGGAGACATTAAGCACATTGAAGTTTGCTCAACGTGCAAAATTCATTAAGAACAACGTATGTGATCTTATACTGAGTCACTAAGTCATGCAGGAAAATTTATCTTTCATTCCTAATGAGCACTAGCAGAAGGTTATTATCTAATTTAGGGCCGTGCTAAAAAAGTGTCCAAGGGGACTCAAGGGATTTTTCTCCACCATTGAGATTGCACTCGTCATGTCTTTGCACAGATTTTTATTACCCAGTTTTTCCATCACTAAACACTGTACAGCTCAAGCGTGCACTCTTAGCATTCTCCAGTAATTTATCTAGGTTTTTGTTTCCCATTTCCTTTTCCTTATAATAACTATATGAAAAGACCAGACCAAGTGATTGAAATTGTTTAGTGGAAGTATGCACCGTTTTGGTACTTCATACTTCTTTTATCAGTCGTTGTTTATAGAAAGTTACCAATGACTTCTTTCAGGCAATTGTTAATGAAGATGCATCAGGAGATGTTATTGCCATGCGAATCCAAATTCAACAGCTTAAGGTATCCACTCAATTTGGATCCTATAGTCTACCAGCACAAATATTTTCCTTTTTCTGTAAGAAACTTACCTTGGAAGGAAATAGGTAAGTTTGTTTGACCACTTGAAACATAATTGGAGTTCATATTATTTTCAGAAAGAAGTGTCTCGGCTTCGTAGTGGAGCTGAAAATCTGGATAATGATACACCAGCAGTTAGCTTTCTTGGATCTCCAGGATCCATGAACTGGGAAGGGCTTCATGGATCTTTTACTCCACTTGTGTCTGAAAAAAGGATGTCTAAGGTAATGCATGGTTCATATCCTTATATCTGACTTATCATGACCCTAGATGCTCAATAGCAGTTAGATTACATTCTTCTTTTCTTTGTATTTCTCAGAAGAAAGATTATGAGGTCGCCCTTGTTGGAGCTTTCCGGAGGGAAAAAGACAAGGACCTTGCAATAAAGGCATTGACAGAAGAAAATCAAGCTGCTATGCTACTGGTATGCGTGATACATTCTCTTGGGAGTTGATGCTGAATACATTGAGAATCTTTTAAATTGCAGAGGAAATCTTTATGCCGACAGCACCATTTCTTAAATTTAAATAGAAAAACTCTAACTGGTATTAGTTTTGACTCTTGAACTGATAAACGTTGGCTAAATATCCTTTGCATTGTATTTGTTTTATATCAATTTCTCTATAAGTTACAGTTATCTGAATTTTTTTATTCTTGAGTGAATCTCTAATTGTTTGGGAATGAAATAGGCCAAACAAAGAGAAGACGAGATACAAGGCCTAAAAATGAGGCTAAGATTCCGTGAAGCTGGCATTAAGAGGCTAGAGGCAGTAGCATCTGGAAAAATATCGGCCGAGACACACTTGTTGAAAGAAAAGGAGGAACATTTGAAGGTAATTGAAGTTCTAAGAACCCAGGTCGATAGGAACCAAGAAGTCACAAGGTTTGCCATGGAGAATTTGCATTTGAAAGAAGAAATTAGAAGGCATGTCCTTTTCAGCCTGCGTCTTGCTCTTCATTACCTTGGCATATTTCTTCATCGTATTAACAACTTCCACATTTCTCCATTTATATGCTTTCCTTATGTCTGCTCTAATCTGTAGATTGAAGTCATTTTATGAGGAAGGTGAAAGAGAGATGATGAACGAGCAGATCATGGTGTTGCAGAATAAGGTGGGGAAATCAATACATTAAATGAACATCCATACTCTTTCCAAAGACAAGTCTAAATCAATACATTATTTATGCAGTTGCTAGAGGCACTTGATTGGAAACTCATGAATGAATCAGATTCCGTGGCAGTTCAGGTTCTTCACAACCTCTTATCATACCTTGAAAGTTAATTATCTCAACAAATCTTTTCCTCATAAGTTTTGGGTTCTGCCTTGCTCTTTACTACAGGAGAAAGCAAATGCAGATGCTGGGAGAGTTGCTCAAGGCAATCCACTCTCCTCCCAGGTATGATTCAATTCACTAGTTTATTTTCACACTACACACATTGTATTTGATTTTTGACATTCATAAAATTCTCTTCAAAATTTAGAATTTCAGCTACTGCTCCTTCCAAGTAGTATGGAATTTCTGAAGTTCTACTTGCAACTGATATTTTAGTTTGGCCTGAAGCCTCCTTGATGCATGTAATATGATTGCTCTTTGTGAACTTAATATCTGATTAACCACCCAGGAAATTGAATGGCATTCATGTTTAATTTCAGATATGTAGGAACTTCTTTTTCAGCCACAGATTATAGTACTTATTAACTGAAGTATCATGATTCTTCTTTTCCCAGGCTTTCCTATTGGATTAATTTACACTCTTGTTATGGAATACTGGTTACAATCATCAGGCTCTGCTCCCAATATAGTTATAGAATACTTAGCTTGAGAAATGTTTAAATGTTCTTGCTTCAGTCTATTTTCTTTTCTTTCTTTTTTCCAAAAGTAAATTTATAAAGAAATAGACAGTGGAAATATGGGGTAAGGGTACATTTATACTATGTGCACGCTCTTACTAGTCATACTTCATATATAGGCAAATAGTTTATCTTAGCAGTGGATAATTTAGTTTGATAGACATACTGATAATGTGCTCTTTAAACAGGAGATGGAATCAACATGGCGCTCTTTGATTAGCGAAGAGAATGAATTCCTACGCATGCAGGTGGTAGTATGCTCCTCTATAGACGAACTTGTAAGCTTTCATTTGGTACAAATGAATTCTAAATAGATTTCTTTTCTGTTATAGGCTATTCAAAACCAAGCAGAAACCAGCACACTCCATAAGCAGTTGGACTTCTGCCTTGAAGAGAAAGATAGATTGGAAAGGTAATGTCACCTGTAATTTTTTAGCCACTTTATCTCTTGCTTTCAACTGGACTTGTGTGCTAGATTTTTACCTTTAATAGTGTTCCGCTTGCTACTTACACTCTCACACATATTTAAGTCTATTGTTTAGTTTTTGAACAGCAAGATGATGCTGTTTGCCTAAATTATTTTGTAGGCAAGTCAATGATCTCTTAAAGAAACTTGAAGAAGAGAGTTCTAGACCAGTAAAGGAGGAAGGTCACCAAATTGAGCTACCCTTTTTGACTACAGATTTTCCAGTTATCAATCACAGTGACCAAATGGATATCAAGACAATGGTTGATGCTATTGGTGCTGCAAGCGAAAGGGAGGCAGAAGAGCATGAGAAAGCAATTATACTGTCTAAAGAGAATGACGAGTTGCAGTTAAGATTTGAAGCTTTTATTGAGGCAAATGATGAACTACAGTCAAAGGTTAAAGCTTTAATTGATGAAAAGAATAGTCTAATTGAAATGTACGAGCAGGCAGCTTCAGAAAGTAGCTATAAGAAAATGAACAAAGGTGACAGTTCTGAACAAGATGACATGGAAGTTGATAAAGATGTGGAACTTACCAGTGTGAAGGAGATTGAGATGAAGCCAGTTGTTAATACTCTAGAAATGCAGCTCATGGAAATGCATGAAGAAAATGAAAAACTGATGGGCTTGTATGAAAAGGCTATGCATGAGCGGGATGAATTCAAAAGAATGGTAGCTTCTGGCGAAAAGAGCAGAGGTGAATCTAAAGAACTTGAATGTCCTGAAAAGCTTGTTGAGGTTGATGGAGGGGAATGTTTTCAGTCTGCTTCTGTTTCACCTACTTATTTTGATGCTAAGTTTCAAACAGAGGAAACAGATCTCAATGATGGAGCGAAAATTGTTGAAGCAAATACTTCAAAAGAAAGTATTGAGATGTCTGCAATATCTGATGGAGAAGATTTCGATTTGCACAACAGGGCTAGCCTATCAAATGTAGATCAAGCAGATGCAGGAAATGAGATTCATGCTGGAACTTTTATTGGCCTGGGAGCAGATTTCTCAAATCTGTCAGACCTAAATTTGGCCAGGACAAAACTGGAAAAAGTACACGAAAAACTTTCAGATTCTACCAAAAGTCTTGCGGTATTTGGTTCTCTTGAGAGAGCATTTGTTGAGTTTGATAAGCTTTTGAAGGAAATTTTAGCGATGGAAGAAGGGATTTGGGCCAAGCAGCAAGAGCTTAGATCCCATGAAGTCCTTTTCTCTGAGATGCAAGACAGAAAAGCACTTTTAGAAAAGAAGTTATGCGCTCTCAGGTATTCTCTATCTTGCTTCTCTTTGTCATTTGCTTACTTCGAACAGCGAGAAGCTAGAGCAAAGGCTAGGTTGGATGCCTCGATGTCCTACCTGGATCAAAAGAAACAACAATTGGCCCATCTTCAACAATGCAGGGGAGAAACTGAGGCTGCTCAGAGAAGTGTTCAACAATCCGAACTTGAGTTAAGGAACAGCCTCACCCACCTGAAAACCAAATACAATGAGGAGAACCGACGACTAGAGAATGAAAAGGTTCTTTTCGCCACAGAGAACATCGAGAAAGTGGACATGCCACAGAGAAATTGGGTTTTGGGCGGGAAAGCTACAGAGCTACTGAAATCTGAGGAAGAGAAAACCAAGCTGCAAAATGAGATGAAGTTGTCCCGAGACAAGCTTGGTCTTGTTAAAAAAGAACTTCAGGATTTGACCAAGAAGTTGGAGAAAGTGGCAAGCGAAGTACTAGCTGTTCAAATGGACGTACAGAAAGGATCAACAACAGTGCAGGATACGGAACTCGCACTTCAGGGTGTAATCAAAGAGAAGGAAGCGCTCTTAGAGGTCAGAGCGAACGGAATGTCCGAAATCCAGAGTATGATTCTCGAATATCAGCAGCACGTTTTCGAAGCTGATTTGAAGGAAATGGAGATGAAGATGTTGGAAGAGGAGTTGTTATTGGAGATGAGAAGAACAGAAGCATTAAGAACAGACCGGGTAGTTGCTGCTGAGAAGATAACCAAGCTCATGGAAGACTCAAACTCTCATCTATTATCTACAAAACTGGAAGAACTTCAGGATGTACAAGGTTCGGTTCTCGATGCAAGGACATTACTAGGAGCTTGAAGTTGTTAAGTTAGAGTTAGGACTTGTAGATTGTTTCAATTTTCTTCCCTTCCCATTGTTTGCACTATGCACAGAATCATGTCCTGTGATTTGATGATGCAATCCTTTGTGTAATATGGATGTTATGCTATTGAATTTAACCGAGGATAAACATGTACTAATGGGTAATTAGGGGTATGCCCATAACTGTAGCATTCTCAAAACGTTGTTTGTTCGCCTTCAAAGAAACTATCATATTTTTCTCATCCAAACCTATTCATGTTTTTATCCTCAATCATTTTGGTTTTCGATGGTTTTCTTACATGTTGCACAACTTTAACGTCGATAATTTTCACATGGAAAGTACATATTTAAGATGAGATGTAAGATCTCTTCATTAGCAGCCATGATTTTTTCAATCAAGAAAGGGGACTTAGTTTAGACATGTTCTTTACCACAAGGTCTTGCTTAAAGCAAATGTCAAAATTTGGTGAACAAGCTCTACACCTTTCGAGCCAGGGTTCTTTGTTTAGTTGCATGTTGGACTACTTTTTCCTCCACAGGGAGGCCTTTCTGTCGCCTGACACCATTGATGAGCTTTCTGGCAGTATTTGGAAGAACACTAGCACCATCTCCAAACTCTTCAATCTCTTCTTCTGTTTTCGGAACAAAAAATGGATCCTCAGGGAGTGTTTCCCAATGGCTAAGCACCATTAGAGCACTTGCGGCACCAGATGTCCATCTCCTTAGCTCATCAGAGAAACCAAAGCTTTCTGACACTGGAAGATATGCATGAACTGTGAAAAGTGGCGAGCCTTCCTGCATTTCCTCCTTCAAGATATGAGCCCTTCTGCGATTAAGTACAGCATACATAGCGCCTAGAAACTGATTTGGTGTGTGCAACTCACAAAAGTACATTGCTTCAACAAGCCGTGGTTTGTTCTGCAGTACAGCTGCTCTACAGGCGTCCTTGACAGCTGACATAACCTGCCCAGTGAAGATTGCGTAGTGCTCAGATTGTTGGTTAGAATCAGACTTGCCAGACTGATCAGCCAAAGGGGATATGAAAGCCTCAACAATAAAGGTCAATCCCCACAACGGTTCATCACACAAGGGACCAGCTGCTGTAGCCAGTTGAAATCCAGACACTACACTGTTCTCAAGAGTCTTTGCTTCCATGAGCAATGTTTCAGTTGCTTCCACAGATGCATCAGCAGACATAACAGAGGCACTAGAAGATTCGACAAACCCCAATCTCTCAGAAACGTGAGGCGAACCTTGAATAAGAACAGATAAATCATTATTCCTGCTTTGAGAATCTGGAGTTAAGAGGATGTTTGGGCCAACCTGTCTTGGACCAAGTGCCCACATCCTTGCAAGAACTTGTTGCCACTTAAGTTTATGCTTCTTAGCATTATCCTTGTCATTCTCAAACCACAACAAAATGTCACTCTCCAGGGCATCCATTATGCGTTTTTTGAGTGTTTCAATTGGATTATCACCTGGCATTGTGCTTGATGACTGTATTTCCAAGTTTCTGTTTGGTTGCTCCAGCCTGCCAGCAACAGTGTCAGTAAGGATATCGGAGCTTTCATGAAGCACCTTGGTCAGCGAGGGAGGAAGTTTCATAACTTGCACTCGAACAACACACCTTCCATTTGCTGTTACCTTCTCAATACAACCTGAGCCACGAGTCAATGCCTTCAAATTATCTAACATACTGGAAGGCTCTCCCTCAATAGTCTCCTTATATGAGACAATAGGCGGAGAGACTTCCAGGTTCACCTTTGCAAATCTATCCTTCAAATCCTTGATGCATCTTTCAAGATGAACCTCTCCTGCAGCAGCAAGTACATGCTCCCCTCGAGAAGAAACACTAACCTCTACAAACGGATCTGCTCGGTTTAGAAGCCTCAAACCTTTCATCAGCGCATTCATATCTGCAGGATCTGATGGCTCAATGGCAACTCTTAGAGTTGGGGCAACCTGAAAGGTCATGCTTGAGAAAGGCCAGCAGTTTCTAGTTGATGAAAGAGTTGCACTTTTCAATATATGATGACCAAGGCCACGGATAGCCACAACATTCCCAGCCTTTGCAGAGGCTACTGGTGTTAAGCCTTGACCCATCATTAGATACAAGGAGTGCAACTCAGCCTCCTGCAAGTGCTTCTGCATTGATTCACTTCTTGATGGGTCATACAAAGCTGAAAGAACAAAGACTCTTTGCCCTGAATGAAGAATCCCACTGAAAATTCTGGCAAAGGCCAGAAAGCACTCATCTGATTCACTGCTTCCATTCTCTTCTCCTGAGTTGCTCAAAATCTCTCCACTAGGACCCCTTGTAGGTAGCAACTTTGAAGGCACAGCAAACATCTTGGATACAAAGGCAACACAAGGTGCAGTAGGGCTAGAATCACAAGATTCAACAGACTTTCTCACAAGATTTGCCTCTTCAAAAACACTAGAGCCAACTCCATTCAGCAAAGCTTCTCTCTTAGGAATCAGACGTGAAATTCTTAATGATTGAGAGACAACAGGATCCGGTACACAATCTACTACCATTGACAAAATTGCATCTGACAAAGGAAGCCACTGGCTCATGACGGACTGAAGCACAGCCTTTGGATCCTTATTCAGAAGCTCACGAGGTGGTATTTTCAAATTAAATTGCTTTATAACTTTCTCAAGTAAACCTTTGTTCCCATCAGGGTCCAACGCTGACTGGTAAACTTGCCACAGCGGCTCAAGCACTAACTGCACAAACATAGGGCGAGCCTTACTTAATCCTTCAATTCCCTTCTTCCCAACAATCATCTTTGTCTTTGGATTGTAATATCTAGGGCCCCACAAAGCCTTCTGCAATGCGACTGTACTTGCACTAAGCTTTGAAGCATAAAATTCAGCAAACTCATGAATACCAAAACCCCACCCATCCAATGCGCAAACAAATGCAACGTTCCCCTTCTGTGGTTGAAAAGTGTCCTCCTCATCGTCCTCTATAAGCTCGATATTCTCAATGTCCAGTTCACCAGATGGCCCAGCAAGTAGCGAATCAACATCAGACAAATATTTCTCTGACTTATATGAACTCATTATCCCATTCACTTCATGAAGAATCCTCAAGAGTCGATTATATGCTTCCATGGGTGTTAACTTCAACTCACAAATCAGCCTATCAATCTTATTAAGCACCAAGCACGGTGTCAGCTTCTCTATCCACGCCTGACGCAAAACAGCATGAGTCTGTATGTGAACCCCCTCAACAGCATCAACCAGAACCAATGCACCATCACTCAACCTTGCAGCAGTGGAAACCTCACTACAAAAATCCATATGACCCGGGGAATCTATAAGATTGATTGAATATTCTTTATAACGAAGAGCAACGGAAGAGCTCTTCATGGTGATGGCACGCCTTTGCTCCTCATCAAGATAATCCATAAATCTAAGCTTCCCCGCTAACTTAGGGTGAAGCACACCACCGCCAGTGGCAGCAATGAGATGATCAGCAAGAGTTGTCTTGCCATGGTCAACATGGGCTAATATGCACATATTTCTGTTATTCTGGGCATCACCCATCTTGCCTAAACTCAATAAACAACAATAAATTCACTGCTTTCGAAAAAGTATAAACTATGTACTCAACAACACCAAACGAAAAACCTAATCTGGGTAAGTGTCTATGAAGAAGCTATAAAATACTTTTGACGGGCAATGTGCAAATTCAAAAAGTGAGGGATGGAATCTCTGTTGGGTTCTTTCCTGTGGAGGATTGGAGAACCCCTAGATGCAGCTGCGTTGATCTTTGTGCATATACGTCGTTGAAATTTTGAAAGCATATCTAGTAGCTCGAACGGAGAGAGGGAGAGAGAGAGCGAGCGATACCGTAAGTTTCAGGAGTGAGAGCGGCTAGGCGGTGGCATAAGGCGGGGAAGGCGGCGGTTGTGGTTTGTCCAAATTAACAACTTTGAAGCGAGCAGGGAGGAGGAGTTTAGAAGGAAGGACGTATTTGTCAAACCGACCTATCCATTCTTGACCTAATTCGGTGCTTGGGTCAAGTAATTAAATTAATCGCAATAGTAATTAAACTTATAATTTTTTTATTATCGCGAGAAGCAAAACTAAAATATACTATTAATAAAAATCACGTGAGTGTAATAATAAAAAAGAAAAAAACACGTGCAATTTAAAGTGGAGGCATATTCGATCCTTATTGCATCGGGTTGGATTAGATCACCAGGTCGGCTTTCTCTTCGTTTCAAAAGTAAAATCCGGTTCAGTTCAGCTTTGGTAGGCGATCTTTCCCTTGTCAAGTTCTACTTTTCCAAACTCCCAAACAGGACACAACAATTCCTCTTCTAATTCTAATTTAAATTCCATAACCATCTTCTTCTTCTTCTACCTTCTCACTCTCCAATATTCTCTTCTCCATCTCGTACTTCAAATTCGTCTTTGGACTTTGTATATTCGTAATTTGTCGATAACAGAATGTTTAACGGAATGATGGATCCCGAGATGATCAAGCTCGCTCAGGAGCAGATGAGTCGCATGTCGCCGGACGAGTTCGCTAAGATCCAGCAGCAGGTCTTTTCCTTCTCTTCTTTTTACTCTCTATTCACTGATTCTATCCAATTTCAATTCAATTTGATTCGTTTGTTCTTCATTGGTCGATTCTGATTCGTATTTGTAAATCTCAGGTTATGTCCAATCCTGACCTAGTGAGGATGGCTTCTGAGAGCATGAAGAACATGAACCCCGGCGATTGGAAGCAGGCCGCCCAACAATTGAAGAACACGCGCCCGGAGGAGATTGCCCAAATCGGTGAGAAAATGGCCAATGCATCTCCTCAAGAGATTGCTGCTATGCAAGCTCGAGTGGATGCGCAGGTCTCCTATGAACTTAATGCTGCTAACATGTTGAAGAATCAGGTAGGTTTTCGTTTCTTCTCAATTTTCGTGAATTCCTTTTGACCTAAGCTTGTTGTGCTGATATAATGGAATCATTTGTCCTCTGCCAGGGTAATGAGTTTCATAGTCAAGGGAGGTATGCGGATGCCATGCAGAAGTATTTGCTTGTAAGTATTTGCATTTATCTCTCTGCTGCTGCTGCTTTTATGGTTTCTGCTGTTTGCTTCTCTATTGATGAAATGACTTCCTTATTTGAAATGTTAGGTAAAGAAAAATTTACAAGAAATTCCGTCCTCCAAAGCGAGAACACTATCGTTGGCATGCACTCTTAACCTCATGTCTTGTTATCTCAAAACGAAGCAGTATGATGACTGCATAAAAGAAGGCTCCGAGGTAATCACGGCCTATTAGCATTGTTCAGTTTAAAAACACTGGATACCAAGTGTATATCTAGGAGACTGATAGAACATATGGCACAATTGCCTTTTTCTTTACTCTTTTTTATTGCTTTTGGACGAGGAGGTGACTACAGCTTGTGCAACTCTTTTTTGTCTGCCGAATATTTTGTTCTCACATATGTTTTCCTTCTTTCTAAATATGATCACATTTTTACCTAGGTTTTGGAGTATGATGCAAAGAATATTAAAGCTCTTTACCGGAGGGGCCAAGCAAATAAAGAACTAGGGAGATTTGAAGTAAGTCTACTTGTGGAATTTTTTAATTGTAACAAACTGTTGGTCTGTAAAACATCAAAGAGGTTATTCAATTATTTGCTGATGTGTTTTTTGTTATTTAAGCTGTCTAATTGCTTTCAAATGTTTGTTAGGATGCTGTCTCTGACTTGAAGAAAGCACTTGAGGTGTCTCCCGATGATGAAACTATTGCAGACGTGTTAAGGTATGGCTATTCTGAACTTCTGGCATCATACATGGCTTGACCTCCTGACTGAAAGTTGCTCCAAAGTTTGAACACTAGTCTTATGACTTGTTAATTTGTGCTTATGTTCTTTACCTTGTTGAGCTTCTACGTTTTTGTTTCCCTTTTCTATGGCTGGCTACTGTTTGATTTGTGCTTTCCATGCTGATGTTTATCCTAATCTAGGTGTCCCACAACCTCTACTTTCTGAACTGTATATAGCTTCTGAGAGTTTTACATAAATAATACATGAGCCATTTGGTGCTTGATGTAAGATGCTGTTTAATGCGGTTATTGTTTACCTAGGGATGCTGAGGAGAGATTGTCTCAAGAAGGTGGTCATCAGGCAGGAAGTGGTACAGCACTTTTCATTTGTAGTTTTTGACTTTTACTCGGGTGTATACAGTTTCACTGCTGCATGAGACCTATGATGTGTGTGTTTCATTCTCCAATTCTTAATTGGCAGCTGCCCTCTGTATTTATGATAGGGTTGGTAATTGAAGAAATAACTGATAAAGCACAGGCTGTGCCTTCTAAAAACCTTAAGAGTGCATCAGTCATACAGCCATCAGTAAGTAGTGATGCGTCTAAAAGTGCTAGTCTAAGTAAGAGTAAGAGTGCAGCTTTTGCAGACAATTCAGAATCTATACAGGCTCTCAGGAGTGACCCAGAATCTATCAGGTTCGTAGATCCATCTGAACTTTTCCCTCTCTTTTATTTGTGTGTCCTCGGGAATTCCTTTTTATTGTCTCATCTCCTGCCTCCCAATCGAAGTAGAACTTCTGTGGCATAGCCTCAACAATTAATTGGGCTAGATTACATGACCACTGTTGTTGTAGCTAAGCAGTGAAGATCTGTTTTGTAATACTCTCCTTCAGAGGAATTTTCTGCCTTAGTTTATTACACCTTAGTTTTTTTGTTTGTATTTTTGTTTTATTACATTTACTCTTTCAATCAGATAAGCTTGGCTCTTATGTTTTACTACCTCCGTCCTGAAATAGATGACGTTTTGGTACTTTTTGTTACTGTACACATTACTTGACTTTTTAGTGTTTGAGCTACTTTTTGTTACTGTTTCAAAGTGACAGTTATTTGAGGACAGAGGTAGTATTAAAGAAAAACTCCTTTCTTTTTACTCCTTCTTGAGACTTCCATCACTTTCTCTATCAAGAAAGCTAGCTGATTTTACTATCTGTTTTCAGCAACCATGGTTATTTGTACTTTTACCATAAAAGCAGGCAGAATACTTGTCAACTTTACCCTTTTTTTTGTCAACTAATGAACACTGCATATAAGAACTTTGAAATAACAAGGTTATCATTGTAGAAAACCAGAACTTAAGGCAGTGATCGTAATTTAGTTTGAAGTGCAAGGATAAAATCGAAGCTTGACCCATGAGCCCCATCCTCCATTCTCTTATGCCGTGGCAGTGATCACAATGAATTTGCCTTAAGCCTAACTTCCAATTTCCCTCTTGTTTTACTGTAGATCATTCCAAAATTTCATTTCAAAAGCCAATCCTGAAACTTTGGCTTCCTTAAGTGGTGCACAAGCTGGAGATGTTCCACTTGATATGTTTAGTACTGCCTCAAATATGATCAGCAAGATGTCACCTGATGAGCTTCAAAACATGCTTCAAATGGCTTCCTCATTTCAGGGAGGAAATCCAAGCAGTACTGGTGGTTTGGATGGTAGCTTTAATGGCTTTAAACCTGGTTCTGTTCCACCAAATATGACACCTGACATGCTTAAAACAGCAAGTGATATGATGAGTAAGATGTCAACAGAAGAAGTTCAGAAAATGTTTGAAATTTCATCCACTTTCAGAGGAAATGGCTCTGTTCACGCAACTGGCACTTCTAATACCAGTCAAGGAAGTTCCGATGGTGGATCGGGACTGACAGAATCTCGAGGAAACCATGCAGCTAATGATTATAATGGCAGTGGTGAAACAAGTTCCTCCAGTAATATCTCTTCAACTTCAAGAAGTGGTTCTCAATCAAGCTTTCCTACCTCAGCTGCTAATATGAAAGAACAAATGAGAAACCAAATGAAAGATCCAGCTATGCGGCAGGTACATTGTTTTGATGGTACATTTGTGTAAATGAAAATAATCTGTTTTGTCTACAACAACATCCAATTGAGTATTCTAGTTCTGTGGTTTCTGAAAGCATCCTAGTTACTCTTTTGTTTAGATTTACCTTGAGGTTTCAGATAAAAGGTTGAAAATAGCAATCATGTAAACAAAGCATTGGTTTATATACGCAGACTATTTATAGTAACATTTTCTCTCCACCTTTTAATTCTGAATCTCTCATTGTGTGCATATTGGTAGATGTTCACCTCAATGATGAAGAATATGAACCCAGAGATGATGGCTAACATGAGTGAACAATTTGGCATGAAACTTTCTCCAGAGGACGCTGCGAAAGCTCAACAAGCCATGTCATCTTTGTCTCCAGAGGACTTAGATAGGATGGTACCTTCTTGACCATATTTACTTTTGTTGTTTAATTATGTGCTTCAGATTGAGAATCCATGATTGATCTTGCTCAAGTTTTTCATATTTTTAGGAATTTAGAATTACTTGAGTTACTAGTAGTCTTCCAATTGTTATGAAAACAAAGGTTAAAGCAAATTAGAGACTCTACTTAAAGATAGAGGAAATGGAACCAACAAAATAGTCAATTATGACTTCAATAATCTACTGTTTGCCACATACAAACGAATCAGTCGTCCTTTCAAATAGAGAGAGAATGCATACTTATAGACATACATAAGCTCGGATGTGAGGCAAAAATATGGGGCAGAATAACCTCTATGAAAAAATTATGTTCTGTTATCATATTGGAAAGTGATGGGAGATGTTAGTGGTTATGCTTAGTATTGTATTGTTGCCCTTCATCGATTGCGCATATCAAATAGCTTTTCCTCTAATATGGTGCAGATGAGATGGGCCGATAGGATCCAAAAAGGAGCTGAAGGTGCAAAGAAGGCAAAGAACTGGTTACTGGGAAGACCCGGTATGATCCTGGCCATATGCATGCTCATCTTAGCAGTAATCCTTCACCGGTTGGGCTTCATCGGGAGGTAGAGCAGGAAACATCTTCATTTACTGTTGGCTACTGTACGATAATTTTTTTTAAATGCATCGGTCTAATAGCTGTCACAAAAAATTGGAAGATAAATCTAATCTAAGCAATGATGTAGGAGATGCAGTGTAATGGGGACAGTGGGGTTTTAGGTTTAATGTATCCAACTGGTAAAGTGGATGTTCATGTTTGTTTTACATGCTCGGTCCAAAAATGGGTTCGTTTATGTGCCATTATGAATAATAATTTTTTGTTCTTCCTACGTACCAAGGGATGAGAATTTCGACAAATGAAAGAGTTTTGTATTCTGATTTCTGTTTTTTCTCTTAACAAAAATGTAATTTATCTAATTTATAATGGGTATTTTAGTTTTATATGCAGTGACGGTGAGACTCGAACTCAAAATTTTACTGATAGAGTCGGTTTTGTCTCTCTCGTGTTTCACTCAAATAATTAATTAAAAATTTAGTGTATACTTAGTGAGTTGCCACCTATTTACCAAATTAATAAAAATACTTCTAGTTTTTTCAGAATTTACTAAAATAGAAAGCCCATTTCCTAATAAATAGTAATTTAAATAAAATTGCCCTTGGATGATAAAATACAAGCAGAAATTTGTATTCGAGCTTTACCTCGCTTAAAAAAAATTATAAAAATATATCAATCAAGTAACTTTGACAATTACTCCTAAACCTAATTTTCAGTGGAATTTTCTGATAAGAGTTTGGTTTCTAAACATAATCTAGTGTGAATTAAAGAGAAAATCTTCTGACCATACCAGATGTTACGAAGGATAATCCTATTAATGTGTAATTAATGATTTAATTACGCACTTATAAAGAGATTGAATTAGTGGAACCATGCGTTTCTTTCCATTAGGCTCATCCGCATTAGAGGATAAATATAAATAATAAAATCAAAAGGTTTCTTGTTGAATATTTCTTTTTTCTTTTTTCTTTTTTCTTGAAAAGGACTCGTTGTGAATAACGTGGATATTCTATACTTATGTCATTGTCTCGTCAGCTTCATAAAATTAATAAAAAATCATTTTCTTTAGAAAGTTGAAGTTTGATGTCCACCTCATTTTCTTGTGGAGTTATAGTAATGAAAAATTGAAAGCCTTTTTGTAGGCGGAAAGACAAGATGAAGTATCCGTAATCACTTAGGTAGCGTTTGGGAGTAAGGTTGAGTTGGGGAGTAGAGCTTTTCCCAACTCAAAAGCCTTTGAAAGTGTTTGGCTATCACTTTCTCAACATGGCTTTCCCAAAAGCTGGCTTCTTCATCCTTTGAAAAATCAAAGGAAAGCCACTGGAGCAAAATGCTCCAGCAGCCCAACGCAGTGCGTTTGGCACTCTCTCTCTCCCCTTTTTTTTTTTTTTCATTTTAATTTCATTTTTTTATTTTATATAATGAACAAAATAAATTAAAAACTACCACAATAAAATCTACATCTCAAGATAAGTAATTCTAGATCCACTTTTCCTATTTTTATTAATTTTGTAAAAATGGGTTTTATATTCCAACTCTTTCATTTCTATAGTTTTACCAAACATCAAAAACAACTTCTCGTTTTCCACAGCACTTTTAAGAAATGTTTACCAAACAGCACACTACTTTGCGCAAAAGTGATTTTCCCACCACACTTTTACTCACAGCACTTTTCGGACCAGAACCGGAACGCCAAACAGACAGTAGACTATACTTTTATTATTTATTTGAATTATTATCCTACGTCAGCCCCGATATCAAGCCTCTTGAAGTCCTAAATAGACTCTTCAAAGCTTAGCTTTAAATACATTGTTAAAAGCTAGTTAAAAGCTAAGTTATGTAAAAGATATTCCCTTCGTTCTTTAATATTTGACGTGAGAGAGTAAATCATGAATATTAAGGCCACTGATATCGTCAATAGTACAAACTCAGCTTCTGTTAGAAAGCTATCTGTGGACCACACCATACTTAAATATTTTAATGTATTTTTTTACAAAATTACCCCTTCTTTTCTTCCTTCTCCCCTCCACAAAAAAAAAAAAAAAAAAACCCTAACAATTATTTTTCTTTTTCTTCCTCTTTTCTTCCATGCATTCCCTCTTTCATTATATCTCAAATTCTTTCACCAAAATCTTTAATTTCAGACTCAAATCAATTTGTTCTTTCGTTCTCTACCACCTGCTCGTGCCAATTTCATTATCTTTAAAAATTGGTTTGGTTTCGGCAATAAGGATGGCGAGGGAGGTTTGGTGGTTTAGGATTTGTGATGGGTTATTTGGTATAGGTGTGTGGTGAGGCTGTGTGGTGGTTTGTGGCAGTGATGATGGCGGTGGTAGAGAGCGGCTGTGTGGGTGTTGGCAGATCGGACTAGACAACTGTGGTTTGGCGGTGGGTGGTCGGTTGATAACCGGTTTAATTGAATAATAGGTGGCTGGTTTGATATTTAATTTGACAGAGGGTGATTTTTAATTTAAATTTGTAGAGGATGCTTGGATTTAATTTTGCAGAGGATTAGTAGTTTCAGTTTAATTTGATAGAAGGAGGAAAGCTAAGGAAGAGAGAAGGAGAAGATGGAGAAGATGGGTGTCAGTAGCCTACTGACACTCTATTTTCAATATTCCCCAAAATTTGAAATCTCGCCCATCTCCATTTTCCGTTTCCCTCTAGCCTACTGACACTCTATTTTCAATATTCCCCAAAATTTGAAATCTCGCCCATCTCCATTTTCCGTTTCCCTCTTTTGCCTCTGTGTGATATATTATTCAAGCAGAGAACGACCGGGCATTATTGTCAAAATACAAAGTAAGTAGACACAGTTGCCAATGACGTCAATTAAAAAAGAACAGAATTTTGGACTAAAACGTCAATTATTTCCGGACAGAGGGAGTACAAGATTTACCTAACCAAGTTAATACTTATCAATTTATTTTAAATTAATTCAGGCTGAGTTTTATATAAAAGAATATTCTACCCTATAGACAAATGCTAAAAATATTAAACAAAATTTACAGAGGGAGGGTGGTTACTTTAACAGTTTAACTGCTCCAAGGAAAAACAAAAAAAACTGTCAAGAAACAAAGTAACTATCCCTTCCAACTTCTTGTGCTACCACCGGCCAAAGATGCCAAATTTCTCCTAAACTCTTTTTTATTTCCAGGAAAAAAAGGAGTCATTATTAATGACTTTAGAAATCCTGCTGGCAAACAAACACCAAATTGGCACTCTACCACTTCCATTTCCTTCCCCAAACAGAAAAAACCAAATCTTCAAAAGGACCAAACCTGTATCACAAAGTCAGAAACAAAAACAGCTAAATACAATACAACACCCTTTTCTTTTCTCGAAAATAAATAATTTCCACGTGTTTAAATTTAAAAAACATACTCTAATCCTCCACTACTCCATAATTAGTTAATAATAATTAAATAATTTAGTTGTCTATAAATATAGCAGAACAGAGTAATGAGTATTTCATTCATTTACGATTTTATTATATTTTCCCAAACCCAAACCTCTGTTAGTTTTTCTTTTTCTCCTCATTTTCTTCCTACAAATTACAGAAGAAATGGAAGATGAAGAATCCATTTCCCAAACATTCTTCTGATTCCGGGGAATTCTAGAAGAGAAAGAGAAAAAGAAAAAGGGAATCCAGGGGAATCAAGATCATCGCCCAGAGACTTGTTTGGTTGTTGATAATTATCAACCGGAAAAGGCTGAACTGAACAGAAACGAGTTTTCCAGACTCGGGTTGTTCTTTCCTGACTCAGTCCGATCCACCACGCCATGAATCGCCACACCCAGCCACCCTCTTCCCGCAAGATGCAGCCTCTGTTGACGGAGAGGCCTGGAGGCGGTGCGGCGGCAGTGAGGGAGGTCACGAGGGCGAAGCGGTTTGGGGAGGTGGCGGGGGGCACGGCGGCGGAGTGCGCGGCGATATGTTGCTGCTGCCCATGCACGGTGATGAGCGTTCTGGTTCTGGCAGTGGTGAAGGCGCCGGCGTGTCTGTGCAGGAAGGCGAAGCAGCATCGGCGAATGCTGAGGAAGAAGAGGAAGCAACAGCCGTTGTTGCTAGGTCCTGAAAACAGCGTGGACAGCGGAAACATCGGCGACGGTTTTTCCCGGGAGGAATTGGAAAGGGAAGTGAGGAAGATTGTGGAGGGGAGTGGGGGTAAAAATGGTGGTGATGACGAGGATGATGATCAGAATGGGGAAGGATCTACAGCCGTTGATTTGGAGAAGGAGATGTGGGACCAGTTTTTGGGGGCTGGGTTTTGGAGGAGCCCATCACAAAGAGGTACATAGTAGGCAGCAAGATTTGTATAATCATATATATAACCTCAAAATTTGTTATTATAATTGAAATTTGATTGAATTTGTTGTGGAATGTGGATTGTGGATTGAGGATTAGGATTGTACTTTGGAGAGGGAAAGGAAACGAAGAGAAACAAAAAGGGTACACTTGTGTCTTTCTGTATCTGTCTTTTGTGACGGGTCCAGATGATGATATTCCAACATCCAAAATTAGTGGTGGATTGTACCTAAAACCTAACCCTTTTGTTCCTGTCGATCTGTTCTTTGTTGATGGTGATGGAATCTGGATAGGTGATGGTGATGGTGGTTGGGAATAGGATTAGTGGTGGAAAAGTACCTAAACCCTACCTACACCCTTTTGCTCCTGGGATGGGATCTGTTGTTGTTGAAATTGGATAGAAGATGAATGGACGGTGAAGAAGTTATGAACTTGAACATGAATCTCAAGGATTTGGGTTCTTTGATTTGTTTGTTGATTGGGGGTTTTGGAGGAGTGTTATTTTTCTTGAGACTTGAGAGATTCATTTGTTGTACAAAGAAGATGAAGAACAATTGATGATTTTCAATGTTTGATTTCCAGAATTCATATTTCATAGCTTCCCCACTAGTAGTTTGTGTGACTGGTTCTTGTTGTTCATAGTTCTCTCTTTTTCTTTGATTACCATTGTCATCGTTATCCACTATTATTGCAGATAAACTTCACTATACATCTTCCATTTGTGTTTTTGCTCAAATCTTCTGTTTTTCTTTCTTTTTTCTTATTCCTGAAAAATAAATTTCATTAAATTGATAAGAATTTTTCGAGATTTTATCCAATTTAAGTCCAAAATAGTTGGCTCTGTTGATCGGATATCGGAAGAGTAATTCCATTTTGGTTATTAATTTGGTGGACATGCTATAAATTACAAATTAAGCAATTGTACGAGCATACAATTATGAATTATATATTTAAAGAAAGGGGATTAGTTACCAAACCCTCCATCCATTCCTGAGGGTTTAACAGACTCTCAGGTGGTGTGCTACCAAGTACCAACTTTCAAAGGGACTTGACGGATAAAAAGCTTAAGTTAAGCCCCACTTATGACGTTGACCGAGTAAAATTATAATGGGCCTGAGTGAATGACTTTATTGCCCCCCTTGACCAACTCTAGATTCTTCCCTTTTTTTCAAAAAAAAGTCTTCGAATTTTCGAAAATAGAATTTCATAGTGCATTTTCTAAAAAAATGCCAAATGATGAGAAAATTGGGCCAACAAAACAAAGTAGGGCCTGGAGCTATACTTATAATAGCCCAAGGGCCCACCTAAAAAGAACTGTAATCGTAAACAACAACCGCAACCGCCGGAGGATGAGTCCGGCAACTGTCGGTTCGGCTTGTTTTTATTACTCTGCATTGCTCGATCTCAAATCCATCAACTAATTAGAACAAAAGAAAGGACTTTTCTCTGCTGGGGTGTGCAAAAATCAAATCGGAAATGAACAAATCAAACCGAATCAGACTACTTCGAATATAGTTTAGTTGTAGACGTTAAAAAATCGAGCTAAACTAAACCGAACCGAACCGAACCAAACTGAACTGAATAGGACCGAATAATGAAAAGAAAATTAAAATTTTACAATTATATTATTTCATATATTTTTGGTTGAATTAAATTAGAGTATGTAAAAAATAAAACATGTACATAAATAAATTAAAATTAGTCTAAAATAGCCCTAAAATCTATATACAACCGATCTTCACAATATCAATGATTTATAAATCGTTGATAAGCAATTTAATAATAATTGTAGTGTTATTTTATAAAAACACATTTTAAATTTTAAAAAAAAAAAAAATCAAACTGGAATAGTCGATCAAGGTTCGTTTAAAATAGGCAAAAAGACATAAATGGCCCCTGAACTTTAATTTTTTAATTAATGTGGCCCCTGAACTATTTTTTTGTTTAATTACAACCCTACGAATCGAGCATTTTGACATAAATGGCCCCTACCGTCATAGAAATCTGATGTGGCGACGTTATCTTCCACGTCACCCATGTATCACTTGCCATGTCGCCGTGCCACATCAGCATCTTGCCACCTCACATGGAAGGTTCATGGGCCACATTAATCATTTAATTAAAGTTCAGGGGCCATTTATGTCTTTTTACCCTAAAAAATATAATTGTCCATTTCAAATTTCTATCAGCTTCCCGTATTTTCAGAACCCCAAAAGGGCACTTAAGTGATTAACTATCTTTATTATTTAAATGTCCTGATTATTGATAATACTTATCTTCTATCTATGATAGACAATTTTTTTCCTAAATTAAACTTAAATTCTGATACTTTATTATAAGCAGATAAGTAAAATTTAAAAAAAATAAGTTAAAATAGTTAGGAATTATGTCTTTTTACCCTAAAAATTAATTAAATGAGTATATGTATTAATTTTTTTTATAAAAAAAATGGATTTTATATTTTTCATGGGATCATTCATGGTTTTCTTCTTCAAAGCATGGAACATTCCAATCATCAATGTTGAAATGAATATATAAACTTAAATAGGAAACTAATTAATTATATATATATTCTTATATATATTATGAGAAACTAATTAATTATTTAAAACAAATATGTTGTGCGGTGATGGAAAATTGGGGCTGAGTTTAATAATTCCTTTTCTCTCTCTTTTTTTCATACAAAACATTTTCTTCCTTCCTCTTCTCTGTAATATTTATTTTATTAATATTCAGGACACTTAACAGTTAACAATTCTCATAATTTTATCCCGAGAAGAGAACCACCTTACTAGCTTGTCATGCCTTTAATTCAACTTCCATACCCATTGTCAAACCTTACTCATTCTCCTCTTCTACTCCTCCACACAAAATAAATAAATAAATAATTCCTAGCTATTTTAACTTCTTTTTTTTAAATTTTACTTATCTGCTTATAATAGAGTATTAGAATTTAAGTTTAGTTTAGAAAAAAAAAATTTATTTATCATAGATAGAAGATAAGTATTATCAATAATCAGGACATTTAAATAATAAAGATAGTTAATCACTTAAGTGCCCTTTTGGGGTTCTGAAAACACGGGAAGCTGATAGAAAGTTGAAATGGACAATTATAATTTTTAGGATAAAAAGACATAAATGGCCCCTGAACTTTAATTAAATGATTAATGTGGCCCCTGAACCTTCCATGTGAGGTGGCAAGATGCTGACGTGGCACGGCGACGTGGCAAGTGATACATGGGTGACGTGGAAGATAACTTCGCCACGTCAGATTTCTGTGACGGTAGGGGCCATTTATGTCAAAATGCTCGATTCGTAGGGTTGTAATTAAACAAAAAAATAGTTCAGGGGCCACATTAATTAAAAAATTAAAGTTCAGGGGCCATTTATGTCTTTTTTCCATTTAAAATATAAATAAAAACCAAACCAAACTAAATCGTAATGAGAAAAGTCAAATCAAAATTGAATCGAACTAAATTAAAACGTATTTGTAAAAGATTTATTGACTTGTTTATATATAAAAAAGAAATATTCACATTCAATTAAAACGTACTTGAGTCTCGAGAATAGAGATGAAACCTCCACCTAAATCACCCCCAAAATTTCAAAATAGATACTTTAGTCTTTGAAGTTTAATATTTTTTTTAATCCTATTTTTATTTGTTTAAAAATTATATTTTACCTTCCAACCCAAAATCTAGTAAGATTTTATGAATGATTTAAAATTTAATATTTATAGTAAATAATGACAAAATTTCTAAATATATTTTATTAATTTTATAAGATGGTTTCTATATATATATATATAATTTTGTTTTAAAAAATAAATAAATTAAAAGAACGATTCGTGAAAACCTTCGTCAAACAAAAAACAAAAGAAAGCCACGTGGTGTCACTATATTGAGTGAAAGACCCACGTCAGCATCTTCCAGATGACCTCCACTCCCACCTCCTCCACCATAGATAGTCTCACCCCTCCCATTCCCAAAGCTCAACAACCCAAAAAAAAATAAAAAAATCCAAGAAATTAGAAAAGTCATAAAATCAGAACACGACATTACAGACGTAAAGACTGAAGTCAATCTCCTCCTCCTCCTCCTATCTATTTCCGACTGCTTCTCCTCCGCGTAAGAACAATCCATCCACCATTCAATCCTTCTCCAAATCTAGGGTTTTCTCTTCTCCTTCTACTCATTTTTATATCCACTTCAATTCCACCCTCTCCGCTTCTACTTCTGCCTGTTACTTCCACTAAATCACGAAAGCTGATAACGATCGCCTAACTATCATGGAGGTAGCTTTCTCGCGTTACTCTTAGTTTACTTTTCTGTTTCCTTTTCCATAGTTTGTCTCATTTATTGTGGAGTTTAAGCTCAAATAAGCTTTTCGTATGATCTTTGTTGATTGAAATTGGTGTTGGTTGTAATTCGAAAAGGTAATTGTTTGTGGGTGGTGGGGTTTTCAGGGAATGGAGGAGACCGTGAAGTCAGAGACGCATTTGACTTCAGCAGCTGCTTTTGTGGAGGGGGGAATCCAGGATGCTTGTGATGATGCTTGCAGCATCTGCCTTGAAGACTTCTGTGACAGCGATCCTTCAACTGTACGTATGCTATTTTTAAAATAAGAGAATTGCTTTGGTGTATTCAGAAATTAGACATTTGTTTTAGATATATTCATGTGTCTAGCGGTGAGTGGTGTTGACCTTCACTCTATCAAGTGTTTAACTGCTCAATCCACTAGTTGATAAGTCTGATTGTCTATGAATTTGGTACAATCTGTCTGTAAATACAGGCATCACTGGACCCACTATTTTGTTTGTGATTTCATAGCTTTTAGTTTGTTTGTTTATTTATTTGTCTATCCATTTTGCAGGTGACCAGTTGCAAGCACGAGTTCCATCTCCAATGCGTTCTTGAATGGTACTATGGTTTTCTCATACTTTAAGAATATGTTTTGCTTATTTAATTGATACGAATGTTATAGCTGCTATGGTGGTAGGTTGTACAGTTCTCGATCTTTTAGTTGATGGATATTGCAAGTGTGCTTCAAATGCAAGACCTGTACTATTGAGCATAACTTTTATCAGCTGGGCCTACATCCGCCTCATAAGGTTTTTGCAATATGTGGCACTAAGTCCTTAACTAATAAGAAATTGATCTCTGTTAACAGTTATGGAGTGACCCATGAGATACCCCAGTTTATGTATTAGGATGTGAATAGTGTTTTTCATAAATGAAAGATTGGTAGGAGATGGCTCGTGTGGTTTAAAGTATCTGTTACAGATCATGATGTAAAATAATCCAACTCATGCTTGAGAGTTGAGACTTCTTTTTTGGGTGATAATGAATAAAGAAAGAATGTGTAAAGAAACCATGGAAATCTTTTAATCATCTTTACCAAGGTTTCCAATAATTGTTTTGAGGGTCTGCCTTGAATTGTTACTTTTATTCTGCTCTTTTAAGCTTTGGTTTGTTATTTTAACCTATCTTGATGCTACTGGCTCTTTCATTGAGCATTCATAATCAATTAGATTACTATCGAGATTCATCTGTAATTTTGGTTGTAGAAGAGGTGATTATGAGCAGGGGTTAATGTCAATTTTTCCTTTAGGTGTCAAAGAAGTTCCCAGTGTCCCATGTGCTGGCGACCCATCAGCCTGAAGGATCCTACGAGGTTTTATTATATTTTCCCAGCACTTTCTTTTACTTAATTTCTTATCAGTTGTTTATGGAGAATCACTTTTGTTCCTTGCTTTGGCAGTCAAGAGCTGCTTGAAGCTGTAGAACGTGAGAGGAGTTTTAGGTTTAATCCGTCTAGAAATGCGACAATATTTCATCATCCAACTCTTGGTGATTTCGAGTTACAACATGTTCGTGTTCTGCCTCTGCCTGTTTAAATCTTTTCTCTTCACCTTCACGGTTGCTCATATTCATAGTCATGATTGAATATCACTATTGCTTTAGATGCAGTTGCCGGTGGGTGCAAATGATGCGGAGCTTGAAGAGCGCATAATCCAGCACCTAGCTGCTGCTGCTGCAATGGGGCGACGTCACATTGCTAGAAGGGAAGGGCATCAAAATAGGTCTCAAGGACAAGGACGCCCACGGTTCTTAGTATTCTCAAGCCAACATAATACATCCCCCGCTGACACGATTCCTTCCTCTCCAACTCATGGAGAAGGTGAATCTGTTCCTTCAAATGCAGTGGCTTCTCCATCTTCAGGTTCCACAAATGTTAGTGATGCATCTTCACAAGTAATTATGCAAGTAGCTTCTGGTGGCCAAGCTGATGTCGCATCTCCCTCAGCTTCTAGATCCACTCTTCCGGGTACCAATCAACAAGATAATTACCTGAACACAAGGTCTTACTACTGTTGTATTTTCTCCACATTGATATTGTTTTTATTCTTATGTACAGAGATGGAGATTTTTTCTTTTAGACCTAGTTTATTTTTTGATTGGATTTTTGTACGTACATATTATGTTCTGTAGGAGGTCTCCTAGTCAGTCTTCCCCAAGTAGTCAACAGACAGCAACGGTATCAGAGTTTCAATCATTCTCGGAGTCTATCAAATCCAAGTTCAATGCAGTATCGATGAGGTTTAACAACTTTTTACAAGGCTGAACTTTTTTTATGCTCTTTTAAAGGAAAAAAAAATTACGCGTTAATTCATCTCGCATTTTTTTGTTGTTTTCAGATACAAAGAATCCATTTCAAAGAGTACAAGAGGATGGAAGGAGAGATTTTTCTCTCGTAACACTTCCATGGCTGATCAAGATTCTGAAGTTAGAAGAGATGCTAATGATGGGGCGGCTACACTATCACACATGATGGAGAAGCTAGAAACTAGAGATGGTACTACAACGAGCACCTCTTCTACATCAAACAGGGAGGAGAGTAGTTCACATTCAGCTGCAGAATTAGACAATGAGTGTATATTGGAGCCTGGTGGTGGCAGTCCTATGAGTGATACAGACTTGCCGGTTTCATGTACTGCAGCTTCTTGTTCTCATTAAGTTCAGTTTCAGCCATTGCACATTGAGGATATTTAATTAGAAATGGTAAGTTACAGGATTCTCTTGAATTAGGAAGTTGAATGCTCTTCTTTCGTAAACCACTTTACTGCATATGTAGACATCTATTTTATAAAGCATTTCAAAGAGTCCTGTCAATATTCATGTCGGTGTCATGTTTCCATTTACTTTTAAATGGACACCTTTTCAGTGAGATCCTCATATCCAGTTCCAAAAGTGGCTCCTTAGGCTTTTCACATCCTCCTAAAATTGTACTCATGGTAAAGTTTTGACCCAAGAATTATTAGACTATAATAATCCCCTTTCATGTGAATAATTCTAGGAATTTTGTTGCGGATAAAATAGAATTGTAGCCTGGGTTGGCTGATTCACTCTAGATTTGAGTTCAATTTGAAGCAGATACCTTCTCTAGTGTCTGTGAAGGATACATGGTTTATGTGAATAAGTAGCAATCTGGTGTGGTTTGACCAAATGGGGGCTACCCCCCGTCAGCCTCTTTTTCTTTTGTGAAAATTTTAGCTCCTATGTTCAGATTTAAAGAACGTCCTTGGGCGTTAGGTGTCAAGTATTTGCTGATGTTTTTTATGTAGTCTGAGGATTATATAATATTGCTTGCCAAGATGCACAAAATCATTTTGCAATCATCGTTGTCTCTTTGTATGAGATGCAATGCAATTTAAAACCCTTGATGGCTCTGCGTGTAATATTAAAAAGGTTAGGGTGAGGCGAGCTATGACTGCACACACGTTAATCCATATTTCCTAGATAAATCATCATGATAATATTGGTGTTTCTCTTCTTTTTTCGAGTTAATTTTCTTTTAACGGATATTCCCTTTTTTTTGATATAGTCATCTTGGATTTATGTGCAAATTATGACTTGGTAAGACTGCTTCATTGATACAGCATGTTTTTCTTATTCGCAGATGGTGAGATCGCTGTGCATGTGATGCCTTGCCCAGTTTCCCTTGCCCCTTTATGCTAGTGGATAGTCGTCTCTTAACACAAAAAGGATGGACTTGGTTGGTGAGATGAAGTTCAGAATAAAGAAGAAGCTAAAGTCTACTATATGTATACAGACGACAGTTTAGATGATTTGTATCAGTGTATAAAGGTTAACTCATCTGTAATTATATAATACACTGAGCTAGCTACTGCTTGATGGGTGTTGTTTGCATCGAATATTATCCCATTGCGTGACCCTCGATGGGTTCCATTTTGTTTTCTGACTTACAGGAGCATCTGGATATTCATATCAACTCTATCCCATTCTCAGATTAGATCTGATGCATGGTTGTTTGAGCTCTGATAATGAAGAAGCATGCCGCTAGCTGTCTTTTCCTTTTGATGTCCTCTGTCATATAGCAAATACTGAAACGACGGACTTAGGGTTAGAAGGCATCACAGTTCTTGCACTTAGTGAGGCGATGGAGAAACAAGACGCGTGCAACTGCACATGATCGTCGAGCAGATAACAGAGGAATGCACACTGCATGATTGTCGAGTAGATGAAGGACAATGGGCGTCGTGAGGACTGCCGATGAATGCAAGAATAAAGTAACACCTAAAGAACATATTAAGGAATGCAGTTCGTCTAAATTTGAGGTCTAGTCCCCTCTGCTTTGAAGAAAATCTGACAAACTCATTTTATAAACAAAAAAGAAATGGTACGCCTATTCGCGCGCATCTGCCTGATCAATGACGCTGTTCTAAGAAACGTTCATCAACAATGTCACCCATGCTGAAATATTTTGGTCAGTTCAGAAAAAGAAACAGGTGAAATAGTTTGGTAAGAAATTCCTTTGAAGCAAATTGAAGCAAGTTCATATCCGCGAAAGAAAAAAACATTATTAACATGACAGAAGAAACAACAACAGCAAACTGAATTGATATCCTCTATCATTCTAGCAAAAAGGGAACGAAAGTTACGCAGGCAACCATTACATTTTCCACATGGCAGCGTCTAATTTTTATTGTAGAGACGCTGAAAGTGTCTGAATACCATTCAAGAACACAACTTAAGCCCGCTCGACACACTTCCTTTCCCACCACTCCAGGAACTTAACCTGTGCAGCCATGGTGTCCATTCGGTAGAGTTGAAACCAGTGATTTGCAAATTCATGTCCAAACTGCCAACCAAAAGCAGCACCAGCTACAAAGGACAGTGCAGCACCTGCGGAAAGATATATGGGTAAGAAAGCTACAAAATCAGCATGAAAAAACATGGCAAAAAAAAAAGTTTCATTCTTGCTAATACTCCTCCACCTAGGACAACTGGCCTGACTGTGGTGACCAAATAATTGCAAAGTTCATGTGCTAGCGTAGAGCCTAAATCGATTATCAAGCCAGACATCCACGCTATCAATTATGAAAAAGAATACACATGAAAACATGACAGCTTAACTGGTTGTTACAGCAGCAGAAGGAATAATCAGGGTAAGCATTTTTTATGACATAAAAACAGGACAAGTCCCCAGATAACAAAAGATGAAGTTGAGACAACTTAAAAACAAAAGAACCACTATGCCCCTAAGACAATACAGAAGCTATCAGTAACAAGAACTGGTGAATTACCATGTGGACTCCTTGAATATTTCCAGGCAACAGCAGCAGTAGATGTAGCTACGATAGCACTTCCTGTTAGTCCAAAACTAACCGCTTCCCGAGTAGTCTTTAGCTGAAAAAGAAAAAAATACATACATCAGCTATATTCTACAGCAGTGGACAGTCAAATCCCAAATGCAATGAAATAGGAACTATCAGGCAATGCAGAAACCTACGGAAAATGCCATTTCAGCTAAATAGATTACAGCCATTTAGCTTTATCAGAAGGATTGCAAAAATGAATGGAACAAGAATAATACATGAGCAACGATAATCATGCACCTCTTCATTTCGTCTATTTGGCACCACCAAATTAAAAGAAAAAAAAAATCACACCAATCTACATAAAATGAGTATAGTTGAGATGATGATTTTAGGATGGGCTTGAGCTAAACGAGAAGGATAGTTAAGAAACAGGTATTTTTGCTCTATGCTTAAGGTAACTTTACTGAGATTGGTTGAAGCTGTTATGTTAATGGTGACACTAAGCGGCACCCATTAGGCAGTGGCCAAATTAAGGTTGTAAGTGAAACAAGGAATAAGTAGGACCTAAATGATAGAACTCTCAACCATAAAGCCAACCCTGAAGTAGGTTGGGGTTATGGCTTACTGGAATTGAGCAGATTATAAGTTGGGCATAAGAGAGATGAATATACAGCCACTAGCAATGTTGGTGTGCAATGTTTTCAAAGGCAAACAGAATGATCATGTGAAAAAAGGGAAGGAATTGGAGTGTAGTATGGATATAATCACTAGTGACAGTTGGGGTATTGTAGGGTACGTCCATAACAAGCACCCCCAAGCAGAAGTTGCCTTGAATGCAGAGACGCAAAGCTAGCATTCTCTAATTAATTGTGGCCAAGAACAGATTGAACTTGGATCCCAAGTCAATCAAGCAGCCTAAAAACCTCCAAAGTAGCATGGAAGGACATTTAATTGTGAATATGCTACAAACTAAGTACAACTACCAGAACATTACAGAAGCTCTATTACAGGAATGACGAACCAAGAATAACTTAGTTAGAAAAAACTAGAAGCACAACAATCTTCTTTCCCCGTTTACTTTTAACAAAACAAGAGCAAAGCACCAACATATAGTCATCAACTGAACAGTTAATGAAGAAAGATACGCAAAAGACAACACGAGTAAAATTAATCACGCAACTAAGGAATACTTTATATCAGTATCCTAAATGATGATCATTCAAAACAAAATTATCTTAAATGATGACAAAAGTCCATTCTAATCCACAGTGTGCAACCATGTATCCAGAAACAAACAACCGCCGTAAAAAACCAGTGACAGGACAGGCCAAAAACAAAATAGGAAAAAAGAAAAAACTTTAAGAAACAATCCAAGCTCAGAAGATAAGCTCGACCAACGCGCACCGAATAGATAGATAAATGATTAGCAGATTACTAAGGAAAACCCATATGAGAAAACCGAAAATGGATTGCGCAAACAACAGCCAAAACCCAACACCCAAAACAATTTGAAAATAGAAAACTAGACTTACAACGGGGCCATGAACAGGATCTGAAGCGATGAATTGCTGGACATCGGACTCGGACCAAGAAGGAAGGGGCTCCTCACGACCCTTGATGAATCTGGAATAGTTGTCGAGAATTTTGAACCTTTCGCACCAAAACTCCTTGTATCCTTCATAATGTTTCCTGAAGAACGACGGCTGTGAATCTCCCATCTTCAATCACACTCGTTTACGATCTTGCTCTCTCTATCTGTGTAGTTGGGTGAAAAAGAAAAAAGAAAAATGGAATGAAGTAATAAATGAAAAGATGGAACAGCGCAGCCCACCTTCTGGGTTTTTAGCACGCACAGCACACGCGCTATATTATCTCCAGATGTGTCCAAGTTTACTCCCCCAATCCAAAACGGCAAAGGCTAGTGTAGTTTCCAAATAAAAAAGCTTTTCAATTAACTTAACCTTTTCCATAATTTTTTTATAAGTGATGAAATATTTAATAGTTTTTTTTTGTTGTTGGAATTTTTTGAAGTTTTTCTAGGTAGAAAATTTATCAAATAAAAAAACACAATTTATTTTATAATGAGCTAACCTGACGCGAATATAAATAGTTTTAATCTATTTAAAAATGTATATAAAAGTGAGCATTTGATCAATTCGGTCGGTTTTAAGTAATTTTAATTTCGGTCGGTTTTGGTTCGAATTTTTTTCTATATCCAACTGAATTACAACTAAAATATTTCAGTTCGACTCCATTTTGAACTCGTATTGATTGTTTCTATTTGCTTCCCGTTGTTAAGTGATGAGAAATATTATAATAATTATTAATTATTTAAATTAATATTTCATTTTATATTAATTTTAGGGTTAATTTGGGAATATTAATTTAAAATTCTTTATGTATATGTTTTACTTATTTGTTTTTTTTTTGGGTCCAACTCAATTTAGTTTTAGTTTGGTAAAAAAATTAAGTTCGGTCCATTTTACCAAATTATGCTCACTGGTTCGTAACTAATTTTTGTTTAATAGTTTTAGTTTTAGAGTTTTAAAAACTTTTAGTGGTGTGAGTCTAACTAAATTAGAGCATAATATGAGTCAGCGTTCATTTTACTTGATTACCCCCCTAGTAAAAGAAGTTAATGGATTCACGGGCCTAAGGAAAAAACACACATCATCTGATGTGGGCTTAGGCCCAAACCCGAATATAATCTGGACCCAAATCAATGCGCATCCGCCGGTGGCGAGAAACGAGGTACCTCTCACCCAACCGTATGCTCACTGGCTGTCAGTCTTTTTTCTGTTTCTGAGACATTCTGTTAATCCAAGCCCTTTCCCTCGCCTTGTGTTCGTCGTCTCTCCGGCACACCCTTCTGCTCGACGACGGGGGAGCGGCGATAGTTGCGGCGACAGCGACCATATCTGTATCACCAAAACTCAGCCAATCAATGGAGGATTGTGTGCTGCGATTGCTTGACTGAAACCGGGGGTATAGTTCGCTTTCTTCTCCCGACGATGTGTTTCGTGTGAGGATAGAGCTCCAATTTCTGCTCCTTGAATCCGTCGACTGCCAACTTTCAGGTGCGCTCTTCTCTTCCTCTAAACCCCTACAATGTGCATGTTGACCACTGTATTTCTGGGTTTTTGGTACTCTGTTCTGTTTCCCTGTTTTGCCGTTTCAAGTTATCCGGGTCTGACCCGATTTGGATTAATTAGTATATTAATATTATATTATGACTTCGCATTAAATAATAATTTTTTATTTGGTATTTTTTTCTTTTTCCAGAATAAAAAACACCCCGTCGTTAGGTGTCGTGGGCACGCCAAGCAGTAGAGCAGAAGTGGAGTCATATTAGGCTCTGTTTTCTTGAGTCCCGCCTTTCTATGATTTTCTACGCTTAGATTGTTACTCTCTTAGAGGTGAGACTTCTTCAAACATAGAGAGGTCGAAAAAAGTCTGTTGATTTTACACTCTTGCATAACAACAGTTAAACCCCAAATCCATACTCCTTTCTGCTTCCCCCGCACGTTTCTTTTCTTTCTCTGCACTCTAATTTGGTACTGTAATATTTAACCGTAATTGTTTCTTTTTTGTTGCGCAGGTTCCATTCTACTACTTCATCTGTGTTCTTCTTTACCATTACAATGGTGGGTTAGTTATAAATTGTGTTTCTTTCTGCTTCTAGGTTTTTAAGGGTAGTTACAATAATTGGATTCCTCTTGGCATTCATCTTTAAGCTTTGTTTTTAAAGTTGATATGTCTGGGATTTTGCAGCAATCAGGAGATATCAGGAAGTGGTTTATGAAGGCACATAATGGCAAAGGAAATGCTGATGCTTCTGCCAAAGATACTCCCCAGAAGAAACAGCCTGCTAAAGACACACAACCTGAATCCCCTGTCAGTACATACAATGATGGGTTTTCTGTTCTTTACATATGGTTCTTGATTTTCAAGAATAATTTGTGTTTTTTAATTTATTTAGGCCCAAGAAAGTTCAGGCAGAAGGAAAACTAGCAAGTATTTTTCTAAGCCAAAGGATGGCAAGGAAGTGGAGGAACTTCCTGCCAAGAGGAAATCAACAAATGAAAATGATCGATCCGTGAAACCCCCACCATCCAAAAAGGTTCAGCGTGTTGATGATGATGATGAAGATGATAACTTTGTCTTGCCCAGTAAGAATAAAAACAATAATTCAGCTGATGCCACCCCCAAGAAGAAACTAAAGAGTGGTTCAGGTAGGGGAGTTGCTCAGAAATCCATGGAAGTTGATCAGACTGATGAAGATGATGTTAAGGATGCTGAAACCCCTGTTAAGCCTGCTGGAAGGGGTCGTGGTGGTGGTGGCAGGGGTGCATCAGGGGCACCACCTGCTGGTAGGGGCAGAGGTGGGGGACGAGGTGGATTTATGAGTTTTGGTGAAAGGAAAGACCCTCCCCACAAAGGAGAAAAGGTAAATATATGTCTTATGTGATGAGCTGGAATGTTGTAACATTCTTTATATTAACTTCAAAATCTGTGTTGTTTCAGGAAGTCCCTGAAGGTGCACCTGATTGTTTGGCGGGTTTAACTTTTGTTATTAGTGGCACACTTGACAGGTACTTAATTTTCTTGCTATCTGCTTTCTACACTTCATAAAAGGTTCTTTGTTTATAAGTAGTTTTGGGTTGTGGGTGCTACTGTATTTTTGGAGTAGTCTAAAGTGCTTATGCTTCTTTTACCGTGCCTGTTCAGAAATGTATTCTACTGGTTGAAACTGATTGTATTGTTCTTTTGGCTGCAACTTTAGCTTGGAAAGAGAAGAAGCAGAAGATTTGATTAAGCGATATGGAGGTCGTATTACTGGATCTGTCAGCAAGAAAACGGTCATTTTATACTTTTGTCCTGTACTTTGTCAGTGTTCATCTGACATTGTGGCATTGTATTGACACTATCCATTTGCAGAGTTATCTTTTATGCGATGAGGATGTTGAGGGACGGAAATCCTCCAAAGCCAAAGAACTTGGGTAAGTTATCATATAAATTTGTTATCATTCATATTCTTTGTTAATTTCGGTCAATTCCTGATTTTGATTCCTTATACAGAACACCTTTCCTTACCGAGGATGGACTCTTTGATATGATCCGGTCATCAAAACCTGCAAAAAATCCAGCTCATGGAGAGTCTAAAGCACCCATAGGGAAAGTTACAACTCCCGTGAAGAAAAGCCCTCAGAAATCTGGAGCTAAGGGTATGCTTTGTATAATTCTGTGCTTCAGTTTTTATTATTCTACCTTTTGTTTTCTCAAAATCCGTTTTTGTTGGGATGGCTTTCAGTTGTTTAGATATGTTTTTGGATGACACGGGATCTTTGTTCTGTAGAACTAGAGTCTGAATCTGTAGCTTTCTTTAATGATTTTTATAAATAATAAAAAAATCCTTTTTCTTTTTTTCTCTGAAGCCCAATTTCCTCAAAATGAAAGAAAGGAGAAAATTATGAAGGCATAAAAGCCATATTTTTTCTCCCTTTCTTGAGGGAATGCTCAAATTCTTGGACCCACCATGGGAAAAGTAATAATGGTTTGTTGCTGCGGTTATGGTTTTGTGACTTGGAGAATCTCTGGAGTACCAAACGAATTGGGCTAATTTATTGTGATTCAACAATTATTACTTTCATTGGATGTCTTCTCAACAGTTAAAAAATATTAATTTATCCTGCAGGGAACTCTTCAACAACGGGTGTAAGCCATGCAAGTGCTCGCTCTGTGAAGCCGAAAGATGAACCTACTGAACGTTCTTCCCTGACTTGGACAGAGAAATATAAGCCTAAAGTTCCAAATGAAATCATTGGGAATCAGTCTCTGGTGTGTATGTTAGAAATTGACTCAGTTGTCTTTTCTGAATTTATCATGCTTGTTAAATTTTATCCAGATCTTTGTTTCAGCCCTTTAAACTGTGTCAGTTAAGTTCCATGCAATCATATGCAGGTTACCCAACTTCATAATTGGTTGAAAAATTGGGATGAGCAGTTCCTTGATACTGGAAATAAGGGAAAGGGCAAAAAGCAAAGTGATTCTAGTGCGAAAAAAGCTGTGCTGTTAAGTGGAACACCTGGTATTGGGAAAACAACATCGGCGAAGCTGGTCAGTCAGATGCTTGGTTTCCAGGCAATTGAGGTGTGATGATAATTCTGTTTTTAATTGCTGCAAATTTATTCTTAGGGCTTACAAGCTTATCTTCTGAGTTTCCTACATGCTCATTCTTTGTGTATTAATTAGGTAAATGCCAGTGACTCTCGCGGGAAGGCAGATTCTAAGATAAACAAGGGAATTGGTGGAAGTAATGCAAATTGTATAAAGGAACTTGTCAACAATGATGCTTTTAAAGTGGATAGGTTGGGTTTTCACAGCAATTGTGTAGTGTTGACTTAAATCTCAATTTGCTACTGAAGTTAATTGGTAATGCACTTGTAGGTCAAAGCATCCAAAAACAGTTCTGATCATGGACGAGGTAGATGGAATGTCTGCAGGAGATAGAGGCGGAGTTGCTGATCTTATTGCTAGCATAAAGATCTCCAAAATTCCTATTATCTGCATCTGCAATGATCGCTACAGTCAGAAACTAAAAAGTCTCGTGAATTATTGCATGCTTCTCAGTTACCGGAAACCAACAAAACAGCAGGTCTCTATTTATTATTTTTACCTTTTAGTTTTCACCATCGTGAAGCTGTTAGTGTCGGATATTCTATTTCATTTTCAATGGTAGTGTCATTAAAGCAACTGTTGTGCTTAAACTTAAGTTTTCGTTTGTGCTGTCTAGAATTGTTTTTGTCACACTCGTGTCTGTGTGAGAACTTTTATTATTCACCATAGTATTAGTAGTGCAGCATTGTTCCTTGTTTATTGTTATAACAACAACAGTATCTGTGGCTCAGATTCATTCCTTGTTTCCTGTCTTCCGAATGATTGATGCAGAATGTGAGATAACTATAACTGCTAATGGTTGTTAGCAAGGAGGCTACTCATTGGAAATGAATAAAACTTTCTACGTTGACACTTTTTTATCTTTATGAACTGAGGCTTCTGTTCTCCATACACTTGGGGAGACAGATTTGAAGAAGTTTTAGCGTGTTCTTGTGGCATGCTTGTTGGTGTTTGTTTATGGATGCTTGTATCTGGATATCTTTAAGGAGTAATTAGTGCTATGGAGTATGGACAATGATCTAATTTTTAATTTCTCCTGCAAGTCTATTAGTTCACAACTACGAGGTTACTGGCCTGTATCACTTATGAAAACTGTGCCTCAACTTCACTCTAATTTGCTTGTTGACTTGTGCCTCACTATTTCACCTATGTATGCTTTCATACAGATGCATCTACGTATGGATGTGTTGTATATGCCCACTAGATGCGCTACTATGTGCCGCGATTGTCTTTATTTACGAAACTATCAATGCTGAGTATTTGATTATTAATGCTTGATTTGGTATGTGGCAGATGGCAAAGCGATTAATGCAAATTGCAACCGCTGAAGGTCTTCAAGTCAATGAGGTAAATGTGCCTCCTCTCTTATGTTTGTCAGTATACTTGCTTAATTTGGATTCTGGACCTTGTGCTGGTCTTCCTGTGGAAGTTCTCAGGTGATGGTGTAACACAATCACTTGTGTCTTTGGAGCCTAGACTATAGATTGGTGTTTAAAATCTTAAAGTTGGCCCTGTGGATGCGACAACCAACATTAATAAAAATAATATTGTGGCAAGCTACTTCTGCATGACTTGTTCCTCTAGCTGTTAAATCATGAACATTCTTCCTGAAGTAATTTTTTGTTCCTGTTAATTTGGAATAGTTCTTGATAAAAATCGGGGATTTTCTTATCTGTCCTCTTCTACATTGTTAAATTAATCTTGACAAGAGTATACTATGTCATATGTTTCATTTCTGAGCTCTTTTTTTGTTCTTCTTTGTGAATTGTTAGTGTTTGGTATGACAGCATTTTCATGAATATTATATGGCAAAAAACTAGATGAACTTTTCTCTTTCCTTGTTAGATTGCTCTTGAGGAACTTGCAGATAGAGTGAATGGGGATGTGCGTATGGCACTTAACCAGCTGCAGTATATGAGTCTCTCCAAGTCTGTTATTAAGTATGATGATGTACGAGAGCGCCTTCTAACCAGCGGGAAGGATGAAGATATCTCACCATTCACAGCTGTTGACACGTATGAATTTCATAGTCTCATTTTGTTTCATAATGCTCCATTCCAGTACTGTCTCCTTCAAAGGCTGTGGTTCTCTCTTCTTGGTGTCACCCTCTGTGCTCTCCTAAAAAGAGATCATACCATCATGTCTCTTATCCCCATTTTGTCCTTGTTTATTAACTTGCTGCAATATTATGATCATATAGTGTTCGAAATTGTCAAGTTGGCTCAAACTTGGGAAGACCTGGTTGGTTGTGGAAAATGGGAGTATCTTCAGATGAATTTTATAATTATGAAATAGTTCTATTGTTGTGAAAAATGGATTGTATGCCATGCATCATTAAAATAAAGGTCGATAGATATCATCATACATATGCGGTGTAATCTGGTTGACATTATGTTCCTGCTTTTCACTTATTTTATGTTACTTTGTGTTTTTCTGTAAACTCTGCATGTGATAATCAATGACACAAATGTGGAAAGTGCTTAATTAATGTTTTGTGATATCATTGTGTCAGTATTTCTCATAGTCATCCTTTGTGGTTTTAGGCTGTTTGGCTTCAAGGGAGGGAAATTGAGAATGGATGAGCGTATTGACCTCAGCATGAGCGATCCTGATTTAGTCCCTCTTATTGTTCAGGTTCTTTTTCTCGGTTGCATGCATGTGTTTTTCTGGCAGTTATCATACCTGATAAACATCTTAGACCCTAGAGTATGGTCATTTTGGCTAAAATGGACCCCCAAATTGTGGTCCCTGAGACTTTGAGCCTTAAGGCCTTTCACACAGAAGCATGTACTCACTTCATCCCTAGTTACGTTTTATGAAAAGTTGCCATCTGAAGGAAAAAGTCTGCTATTTTAAATTTCAGCTTGGCATTCTGAAGGGAAAAAATAGCAATCATGTTATAATGACAATGAATCATGAGATCCTCTGGCTAGGGTTATTGTAATCGATGAGATCTTGAATTATAGCAACCATGCTTTTCAATCAAGTTTTTTATGCTGCATCACGCTTTCTCCTGGAAAAGCTTGGAAACGTTTAAAACTACATGATAAGGCCTAAAGTATGTTACTTCATAAATAAAATGTTGACTATATCTAGAATTCGTAGCTTAACAACCATATATTACTATATTGTATTTTATGCTAAAAAGCTGGTTTTATTATTTGGTAGGAAAATTATATTAATTATCGGCCAAGTTCACTTGGTAAGGATGACAATGGGTTGAAACGTATGAGCTTGATTGCCCGTGCTGCTGAATCTATCGCTGATGGAGATATAGTAAATGTTCAGATCCGAAGATATAGACAATGGCAACTTTCCCAAGCTGGTTCACTTTCTTCCTGTATTATCCCGTATGTCTCTCCATATGGCTCTGAAAATATCTAAGTGGTTTATAAACGGATTCATTTTACTCTCAAGTGCTCTTCTGATCTGAGTTTTTCTTACCCAGTGCCGCGTTGCTGCATGGACAAAGGGAGATACTTGAACCGGTAATGAATGCTTATATCTGGGTGTTCTCAATCTTTTTTCAGTTCTATTATAGGGAAGGATTATCAGTGAATAGATACTTCTTGATTGAAATTTTAAAGTATGTATTCATTCTGTTGAGGAGCATCAATTAAAGTATGTTGGTAGGGACAATACACACCTTGGACATATTATGGTGCCTTCTATCATGGCTTTTAGAAGGCCTGCAGGTGATCAAATAAATATTATGGCTGTTGCTGATTTGATTTGTTAAGAACACAAATAATCGTGCATCTATTATTGGAGCCATTATATTAACTAGGTGACTCTTATAATTTATTTTGCTTGAAAGAACACTAAATTGAGAGTTTTAAGTGTATCAACAAATTATGTAAACCAATTTTTAGTGGACCATGTATGAATGTTACTAGGAATAGAATTTCACCTCTTGCAGCCAAAATCACTATTGTAGGATGAACTGGTTTGGTAGTTTCCTTTTTTTCCCTTTTATCACCACATGTTGAGAAAAGTATAAATTGATTGCCTATCAGTTATGTGAGCCTTAGAAATGAAATCCGCTTGGCTTTGTTCTTTCTGGATTCTCCTTGTATTTTCAAAGATCATATTGTTTGTGGTGACCATATATTTCTCTCTTTTAACTGTTGCATCTTTTCGCTATGATATGCCTTGTCTCTTTCAAGTTTGTGGCTCATTTGCTTATTGTCAGTTGGTATTTTGGTTAGCTTGACTAAACTTTTGTGAAATTGGCTACATTTGCAAACATGAAGAAGGGGGCTTTGCATTCTGTGTCACCGTTATGACCTCATTATTGTGTTGCCCTGCTTTTCCCCCCTAAATTGCCATGTTCCATTTGGGTGTCTATATTAATTGTTGAATGCTTGGATTTGACAAACTTGCAGTTCTTTTTACTGGCCATGTTCTTATTGGATGTACTCAACTTTGCAGGGAGAACGAAATTTTAACAGATTTGGTGGATGGCTGGGAAAGAACTCAACAACAGGCAAAAATTTGAGGCTTTTGGAGGATTTACATGTTCATCTTCTTGCTTCTCGTGAATCAAATTTGGGAAGGTAGTGGTGCTTGTACCTAAACTTATAATTTCTGTGGTTACAAGATGCCATATTATCCATCTCAGTTAATGATAGATGTTTAAAGTTCCTTTGGATTACTATTGTTTGGAGTTCTTTGTTATAGGGTTCAGACAGTCAGATTAGTTATGGTCTATTCACCTGTTCACGGTTTAATAGATGTATTTCAATGGCTCGGTGACCACTATTTTTGGTATACAGTTTGAAATTTATATCTCAAATTCAATAGCTAGTTTAATCTCTACTTGTGGTGTATTAACTAATTCTTGGTTTTAAATCTGTATTTCAATTCCTTCTTTAATCTCTATGAGCTCTCTTTGAGGCCTGCTTAATTTCCCTTGTATTATTGCTTGCAGACAGACTCTTCGACTAGAATATCTTACTCTTCTTCTGAAACAATTGACTGATCCTCTTCGGTTGCTGCCTAAGGTTTGAATCCAATACTTGACTATAAAAAAATTTCCTGTGTGAAAATAGTTTAGCGTAGTTGAAAGCAAGTTGCATTTGCCTGGGGTTATCAGACAAGCCTTAGGTCCAAAAAGTGCCAGCACACTCATGAGGCAAGGTTTTCTTTTTCTTTTCTCTTTTTTGGTTCACAAAGTAAACAGTCATACAATTCCTGATTGTTTTTTGAGATATTTCTTACAAAATACTGGTTTAACATATTTCTTGTTTTGGAAATGAACCAATATGTATAACTTGTTATACCACAGACACAGCAATAGTTTTGAGTTTCATGGTTTGATCCTTTTGAAGATTTTACCTTTTCACTTGGGCAAGCAGCTTTCTGCATCATTGTTTGTTGGCAAATAGCACCTTTTTCCTAAAAAAAATGGGACAATTGACCTCTTGGGTGTGCCTTTAACCGGCTAACTACAAAAGAAACATTTTGAGGGTACTGTTACCTAAAGAAATTTTAATTTTTATTCTGCCGAATAAATGAACAGGATGAAGCTGTTCAGAAAGTGGTGGAGTTCATGAATGTTTACTCAATAAGTCAGGAGGACATGGATACAATTGTCGAGTTATCAAAGTTTCAGGTAGCTAAGCTACTTTATACCAACTATTGGTATTCCAGTAAGTCTCATATTTTAATGCTCGTGATTGCTTATTTCATCAGGGCCACGCAAACCCACTGGAGGGCATACCATCAGTTGTCAAAGCAGCCTTGACAAGAGCATATAAAGAAGGAAGCAAGTCAAGGATGGTGCGTTCTGCAGATTTGGTGACAATTCCTGGAATGAAAAAGGCCCCTAAGAAGCGTATAGCTGCAATGCTAGAACCCTCAGGTGATGGTTTGGAAGAGGTGAATGGTGAAAAATTGGCAGAAAGTGAAGAAGAAAACTCTTCTGACACTGAGGATGGGGGTAAATTTCAGAACTGTTTTAAGTCTCATTTATAAAGCTGACTAGGCATTTATTCTATGGAGTATTTATTTCTTTTTCTGCATACACACTCTATTGTTGTGAGAGGTGTGTGCTTTGCCAGCATCTGTTTGGCTTGGCCTGGCTAGAAGCATGCTGTGTGAAAGTAGACTAGGATTTGCATAACTATTAGAGTTCCCCTAAGACATGGACATTGTTTGGCTTGGAGGATAAGTCAGCACATGTCGGAGCTAGTCTGTCTAGCTTACATTTCTTGACCTTGCCTGGTTTTTGAGTATATTCGCCCATTTACATTCAATTTCTCTACCCAGAATGGTGGAGCACTGCTTGCATTTCACTACTCATCCTAACAGTGTGTTTGTGCAAAGCAGCAGTGCATTAAGCTACAGAAGGTTTAATGAAAAAGAAGCACTTGAACATAATTATTTTTTCAACGCATGCTTCGACCATTTAGAGAAGTAGATTGTGTATTTGATTCTTACCTAATATGTTTAGGCCCATCTTAGATTTTCCTTTTTTTCTTTCTTGCCTCATCTCAGGTGGAACTGCTGCCGAGAAGCTAAAGTCTGAACTTGAAAGTTTGAATTCAAAAGGTTGGTGATGTTTTCTTGTGCGCTATTTCTATGTTTGATTTTTCATTATGAAATTCAATTTTTTTCCCGCATCACTTGATAATCCATTAGTCAATGTGTTCTGCTTATCCGTGAAGATGTTTTCATCACCTTTTTAACCGCCTGAACACTAAATTGATGAAATCATGTTTCTTGTGAAATATTCATACAGGGATCAAAGTGGATTTTCCTAATGGCCTAGGTAGTTCAAATGGTAAGCCTACAACCAAAGGTAGAGGAAGAGGTGGCTCTGCATCTGCGGATAAGAAGCCTGCAGGTCGAGGAAGAGGTGGTTCGGGATCTTCAGCTGCAAAGCGAAAGAGATGAGATGGCTGGAAGACATCTGTAATGATATTTGATTGTTCTGACCTATTAAGTATGGCTTTTGTTTGCTTCACACTTCGGTCGAGTTGGTAGGCAAATGTTGTTACTCTTTTGTTTGTTTGAGGGCCTCTTTCCCCAAGGTTTCAAGTTTTGTAGGATAGTTCTTGTACATCTTTTTGGATGAGGGCCTCTTACAAATGTGCAGTTAACTTTTCTTACAGTTGCAGATAAGTCGTTAGTAGATCGGAACACATCTTTCTGGATCAGAATTCTGGTTTACCCTTTATTAAATCTTTTGCACAGACAAGTAATTCGTAGTTTCTTTGGTTTTGGATGCCCTCTTCGTCACCTTTTCTGAACTTGCCGGAACTCGTAAACAATTTCCGTGCCTCAAAATAGCAAAAGAAATCAACAAGCACAAGCTTGATTGTAGTCGAGTGGTGAGAAACTTGTCAAAGAGGATCAGGACACTCAAGAAAGCCATCGCAATATGATATCAGCAATAGCCTCATCTAAATTAGCTGATGAAAGAAATCATTCAAAGTAAGTACATAGCTAGACAGACAGACAAAACAAATAACATTTTATTTCCACTGCTCTGCCTAAAAAATAAGGCTGGAAGCTTTACAGGCAACAGTGTAGTTTACCAATAATCAAGACATGAACATTTCCCATGCTTAAAATGGTGAAATCTGCTCCCATCTCTTACAACTATCTCTCTCTCAAACACTTTGGATATGACCTTGCTAACTTCATGACAATCCCTACAAACCCTCAGATTCTTGACGATTCGAATGCAATCACGAGGCCCCGTCACCAAAAAGCCAAACGCAATTGCTAACCTCTCGCTGTGAACCTTGACTGCATTTTCCTTTTCTTCCTCGTCGATGTCATGTAAAACTGATGAAATATTGGGGACATAGCCAGCTTCTGTTAACCGAGTTTCGATCACTTTGAGCATTTTGTATATCTCAGGTGATCGCTCGTGCTCTCTATCCCCTGCAACAAATTGATGGACTCTTCCTTCAACTTCAATCAAGCTCCAACCTGGAACTTTATTCGTGCTTCTCTCGGCCATTAGTCTTCTAACTTTAACAACATCTTCCCATTTCCTTGATTTAGCATAGATGTTAGCTAACTGTACATAATGTCCGTTGTAGCCGGGATCCAGTTCGATTAATTTATAACCAGTCTTTTCACCCAGCTGAACTAATCCATGAATCCTACAAGCACAAAGAAGTGTTGCCCACAGTACAGGGTCTGGTGAGACAACCATGTTCTCAATCATCTCAATTCCCTTGGATACTAAACCAGCTCGACCAAAGAGATCTACCATGCAGCCGTAATGCTCCATCTCTGGTTCAATGCCATAATGCTCTGTCATCAACTTGAAATACTGTCTGCCTTCCAGAACCAAACCTGCTCGACTGCAAGCATTCAGAACCCCGATGAAGGTCACATTCACAGGACGATGTCCTTCACTTAAGAATCTCTCAAAGAGAAAGAGAGCTTCCTTTCCAAGACCATGTGAAGCCAAACCACAAATCATGACATTCCATGTCGGATATCCCTTCGACGTATTTCCTGAAACAAAATCCTCGACTGTTCAATGCACCCACATTTTGCATACATGTCAATAAGTGCTGTTCCAAGAGTAACTGTAAATGGAAGGTTCAAGGAATCTATAATTGAATGCATCAACCGGCCATGTTCATGCAACCCCAATTGCGTAGATGCTGATAGTGTAGTGACCAATGTAGCCTCTTCAGGTATTACTCCACTCTCCCTCATCCTCCTAAAGCACTCCAATCCTTCTTCAAGCTTGCCATTATGAACATACCCCATAATCATGGTATTCCATGATATAACATCTCTTTCAGGCATTTCATCGAACAACTTCTCCGCATCATCAACTCGACCATCTCTTGCAAACCCCGCCAACATTGCATTCCAAGTCACAACATCACAGCAAATTGGGTTCTCATCAAACACTTTTTTCGACCCATCCACATAACAACAAGCTGCATACAAATGAATCAGAGCATTCCTCACATAAACGTCTTCACTAAACCCAAATTTTATCACATGACCATGAGCTTGAGCTCCCTCATCTAACCCCATACCCCTACTACAACCTTGTAAGAGAAATGTAAAAGTATATTTATTCGGTCTTACCCAATTTCCCAGCAAAGATGAGTAGAAAACAACCAATTTAAGCGGCGATTCGCTCTTGGCGAAGCATCGAATTAGGTTATTGGAGGCGAAAAGATGAGGGATTTTGATGGAATTATAAATTGAGAGAGAGTATTCAAATGGTGTAGATGGCGAGACGGCGAGACGGCGAGAAGTGAAAGGAACTGACCCATGAGAGATGCATTGGTGCCGAGACCGGAGACTAAAATGCGAGCATGGGCTTGCTTGGTTTGAGAGACAGAAGGGTTTAGCTGGAGCAGAGAATGGAGAACAGAAGTTGAGAATTGATGATAGGAAATCGTAGTTTTGGTTAAAATCATATAAACAGTAGAAGCAAAGAATGGAGAGAGAAAGTTTTGAAAAGTAGGTAAGAAATAAAGATGGCGGGGTTTTGTTGTGTCGCCTTGGCGCGTATTTTGTTCTGTCGTGACTCGTGACTATGAGTAGATGGCCGGGTAATTCAGGCCCAGACCAACATGGGCTTCGTCATTGTTGGAGACGGCCTGAGCAAATTAATCTAGTTATGAAACAAAACTATTTAGTTCATGGGCTTCGTCCTGGATGACCGACTTTCGGAATCAACTGATTTTAAAGTGTATGTTTAATAAATATAGTTTAACTTCTAAAAAATTACACTAAATAATATAAAAAATTTATATGTGTGTAAAAGAAAAAATTTAGCATGTTATAAGTAAATATATTTGGTTTTATTTTCCTAACATAATTATTGTACTCATTTTATATCAGTGTCCATAAAAAACAATAGAAAAACTTAAAACTTACACAAATATAACATTTTTCATATTATTTAGTGTAATTTTAGAAAATATAAATTACACAAACATGTTGGAAGGGAATTAGATTAGATTTATCATTCGTACGAAATTTGAAAACCAAAAACGAAAATATAGAACATGCATTTGGTTGAGCAATAATCAAGTTATGTAACAGTGGCTAAACCCATGTGCTTCTCTTCAACTTCCAAGGACCTGATTTATTCTATTTGATTGTAATATAAACTACAAATTATTAACTCAAGCTTAAGACCTAACTCCTTTCCCGTATCGAATAATCCAGTCACAGCCTGGTCGCATTGCCATTAGGCAGCAACCACTGGCCAATCATACTAAGTAGCCGTTTGGCTGTATGGTTCTACTTGGGAAAGTCATTTCCCAAGTAGAAAATTTGCTCTGTAGGTGTTTGGTTACTTGGGATTTTCATTTCCCAAGTAGAAAGTCATTTCAAGGCAAGGCTTAAACCAACCCTTTTCTCACTGGAGCAAAATGCTCCAGCAGCCAAAATGCATTTTAAAGAAAACACGCGTAGGAGTTTTGAAAACTTAAGTGGACAAAATTATTATACAAGTTTTGAAGAATTACAATTATACCAGGTATAAATTCTCATTCCACACCACACACACCTCATCTCTCTTCTGCATCCCCTCTTCCAACTCCGACGACCCTTTCTCTTCTTCTTCTTCCACTCGATCCGGCGTCGCTCCCTTTCTTCTCAAAGGGCAATCGTCACTTCCTTTCTTCTCCTCTGCAATCTTCGTCGCTCCCTTTCTTCTCCTCTGCAATCGTCGTCCGCCTGTTGCCCTGTTCTCCCCTGGTAAGTCCGTGCCCCCATTTCTAATAAACCCTAATTTCGTAATTCTATTTTTTTTCATTCCCTCGATAATCTCTGTTTATGGTTGTGTTTGGTTGTGTAAAACCAAGTGAACCTACTGGGTTTGTTGGTGTTCGGGCATTCAGTTTGTTGATGTTGAATGATTTGAGGGACAATGTGCCGAGGAAGCAGAAGACGAGGAAGGGGCGAGGTATTGGGTCTGGTAAAGGAAAAACTGCTGGGAGAGGACAGAAGGCTAGAGGCACCATGAAGTTTGGATTTGAAGGTGGGCAGACCCCTATGCGACACCGCCTACCAAAAAGAGGATTCAAGAATCCATTTAGCCTCACTTTTCAGGTTTTTTCCAAACAGCATACTCCTTTTTCCAGAAGTCATTTTCACATAAAACTTTTTCCCACAGAATTTTTCCAACTAGAACCGAAATACCAAACAGACCCTAACTTGTTAAGAATTTGGTAATCTTAGATGGTTTTCTATTCAGGTTTGAGTCATATACCCTGCAAATTACCGGAGAGGGAACAAGAACGAGAACGATAGAGAACGAGAACAAATTCTATTCGAAAAGCTTAACCTATTACAAGACTTCGTAGATGTAGAAGAAGAAAATAAGTGCTTCTAAACTAATTAGAAACTAGTTCCTTTCATGTTTTTCATCTAAGTATAGTAATAGTCAAGCCAAGGGGTAAACTGCGACAAACGGCATCAGAACGCTCCCAATCCATAGCTTCCCATCTTTTTCTTCCACTTCACTTACCGCTTTAACAACCTTCCCCTGACTATCCTCCAGTATCTGCAAAATCTTACCCTCTGGGCTGTACTTGACAATTACAGCATAAGGCATGCCACCGATGTGAAGGAGGTATTGAATCTTTGCACTAACTGGAAGCCTGAGCAACAAGGTCCGCAGTGTTGGGTACAGTCCACTAACGTGACTGAAAAAGGTCCGACGACAGTGGACAGCCACCCAAAAGTTACCCTCTTCATTTGTTCTGACATTGTCGGGAAATCCAGGTAAGATTGCCATAACTTCTGATGTCCCAGCTTTCTCACCTTTGAGCCAGTACTTGCGCAATCTGCATCAACCAGTATCATGTAAGCAACAACAAAGAAGTAGAAAATGATGCATTTCACCCATGCCAAAGCACAACCGCACCCTAAATAGTCATGAAGGAAGTTAGCTAGCAAACGATTTCATACTGGCCAAGCATTTTAGTTTCCATCCCAACAACTGGCAATCCTGTCAAGACGATTTAATCCGAAGCACACTTGATCTTTACACACTTCATAGACAGTTGAAGTGTCTGAAGTATGTAAGAGTCATTCACAAGCAAAAATTCATACATGTCTACCATCCTTTGAGAACAATATTCAAAGGCAGTTAGCATAATAACTAGGGACGGATAAGAATAACAAATTGGAATGGAAATAGATTCACCTGCCCATGGCTCCTTCACAGAAAACAAAGAAGGAACCATCCTTGCTTAGCGAGACACCATTTGGAAATTGAAGATTCCTCATAAGGACACTGGTTTCTTTTGTAACTGGATTATACTTGAGAAGTCTTCCACTATCCTCCCCAGAAAAAACCAACTGCATGAAGTTCCTGAAATATAGTATAGCGTTTAAAATTCAAACACACAGTTACATTACATCTCACAAAATTGAAGCAAGTAATGTAGTTGACTTCAGAGAAACTAAATAACTGAATAAAAAAGACGACCCTTTAATATTATGAACTCTCAGCAAGTCCAATATTCTAGGCATACAGGAATTGAATGTCACAACAGCGAACGTTAGACTGAAATGTTTTCATATTAGATGTCGCTGTCGAGTAAAGCATACAGCACACTCAAGTGTACAAGATATTATATGTTATAATGGAGTGAGGGAAGAAAATGGGACAGTGATGTTTTTTTTATTTTCCCTAACCTCCAGGTTCTAGATAGAAGTTTTATGGAGTTCTAAAAGAGTAGGAGTTCTAGCACTTCAATAGGATAGGATTAATTTAACTCTACAAAAAACAAGTCATTAACAGTATTACAAAAGCTTCCTGGCTTTCTTTGTGATTGTCTGATGTCATCCTAACCCTTTAGGTGTAATGTAATGTACCTTCTTGGGCATGGTGTAAAAGAATTCTAGATGTAATATCTACAACTTCCTACCCTATTATCATATTAAAACCCTAAATTAGTCTTCAAGCATACTGTTCGCAGCCCAAGAACGATAAAAAACCCTTAGTTTTCTCACCTCATATTGTCCACAAGCCAGTCCCAATTGTTAAACAAATAGGGTTTTAGATATCCATCTTCTTTAATCCTTAAATTAGAACCTTAGACCCTATGAATAGCTGTTGATCTACACCTAATCCACCCATATGATCTTGCCCAACCCTATTCTTGCACTCCAGCTCAGGTAGCATTTTAATGCACCTGTGTGAACAAGATGAGGATTTCCTCCACAGATTGTTACATATGCTATGTCCCTTGCATTTTCTAAAATAATCATGAGACAGTTGTTTAATTTGCGCAATATTATTTTGGAATTAAGCAAATGAGAAATTATAGAGAGGATTTTTGGAATTTCATGTTCGAGTTTGGTTTTTTTTCCTGAATGGTCAATGGGAAAGATAAATTTGTAGCTAAGTACTACTCCATATATCAAAGGGAAATAAAAAAAGCACTAGAAACGTTAAAAGAACTACCAGTAGGAAAGAAACAGCCTGAAGAGCATACCTTCTCTGATATTTAGTGCTGCTATCTGTGAAATAAATGTTCCCCTCATCATCAATATCTAGATCATTAGTAAACCCCAGTGGAACTCCTTCTGCCTCAGTTGTTAGTGATGTCGCTACCCCACCTTCTGGTCCAACTTTCATCAGACCTAAGTATGCATCGGCAATATATAAATCACCTGTTTTCTTATCGAATCGAAGCCCCAAAGGCCTACCACAGATGTGCTCATTCTTCAAATAACTCAAAGGTGATGGTTTTGGGTCGCAGATGTCTGATCTGATTTGCAAATGAGAAATAATATCAAATACCAGTAATATGAGTAAATCTCAAGACAAAACACAACCAACAGAGATTTGCTACCAATTACCCATAAGGTCAACTGACCAAGTCCAGATGTAATATATATGAAAGCTTTTCAATTTACTTATCAATAGTTTCAGGTAATGACACTCACACCAATCTATGCAATGCAGACATTTCTTTCAAATGAAATTCCTTGGTTATGGTTGGACAGATTGAAATTCTATTTGTCAATTTCCAAGTCCTTATTTGTTCTAGGTAGTCATTCACAATCACGGCTGTAAGTGAACACTATTAGTTATAATTTACAGCTGAAGCATATACTTACCAAAATGAATTGACTGGCAAAATAAAAGAAGCAATTTCGCTGAGCTAATGTATAAGTATCTCCCAAATTTGAGCAAATTGATCATCAAACCTAAGCTTACTTTCAATTTAGATTTAAGATGGTATCGTGAATTTATGCCTATCAAACTATCTTTACTAGATTACTATCTCCCATTTGCTGTTTTCCTTTTTTTGGAAAAAGAAAAGAAAAGAATGACAATACATTCAAAAACCTCTAAACCCCCAAAGCAAGCTACACAACACCTATTCCTCAGAACTGTATAGTTTCCCCAGAACGAAATTCCACAAAAAGCAAATTAGTCCAGAAACCCACTACCAAAACAAAACCATTGCTGAAAGTAGGCAAATCCAGTCTTTCCACATTAACACAAATTTCCAACCCAAATTACTCATAAAACAGCAACGAAGGCAGGAGAGAAAGAAGAACAAGAACAATAACACACCTATTATTCGAAGTGTAAGCGAAATCAGTCCACTTGTTCCCATCCCAGAAAAGGATTCTCCCATCAGCAACACCCGTATAGGGTCCGCGACCAAGCGGGTCAAATGCCAGGCTCTCCGGTCCTTGGATTTGATTCAAGAACTTGATTTCAGACTTCTGCAGCAAGTTTTCAGTGTCTTTCTCCGGCGGGAGCAGTGACCAGGGATCCAAGTCAACCTTGTAGGACTTGAAGTCCGGGAATAGAGAGATTGAGCTGTAGTGGAAAGGGTCAGTTGCGCAGTACAGAGCGAGGAGAAGAAATACTCCGGCGAGGATTCCGGTGGTGGCCATTGGCGGAGTTTCCAAGGGAATTAGAAGCAAGGGTTAGGTAGGTGAGAAAGTTGTAGCTGTGGAAGGAATTAGTAGGTGGTCTTTTTTATACTATACCTCGATTCGCGACAGTTATGGCACTGCTTGACTTCTAGTTGTACCTAACTAACTTTAGCATGGAAAGAAATGGACATGTAGCCCATGCAACTGGCGCCATTGAAGCTCGGAGAAAAAGTTCGTTTCCTTAGCCCATCGCTGGTGGTGCCGTGCTGTTTTTAATATATTTTGATTTGATTTATAAAATAAATAAATAAAAAACTGGCGTCATTTAAATTTTCTTGTTATTATTAATAATTTTCTTATAAATATAAATTTAAATTATAAAATACAAAGTCGAGATTAACTTATTGGTTGTCCGATAGTAATAAAATATAGGTTTACGTATGAATTACTCCCTCCGGACCGCAATAATCGTCATTTTTCTACAGAATGTTACTGTACACTTTACTTAACTTTTTAGTGTTTATTTTACTGAATATTACTGTTTCAGGAAGTCAATTAATATGGTCCAGAGGGAGTAATTTTTAACATCATGCAATTAATAATGAGTTTTAAGAGAAGAGATTCATTTCTAATTATAATTTTATTTATTACCAAATTGTATTTTGACACTTCATTTTCTCAGGAGGGGTTTGGAGGAAACGAATTTCAAGAAGTTTGGGCTCGTGACCCTATACTTGTATTATTTAACTGGGCCGTCTTCAAGCCTATTTGGACCTGAGTAAATCGGGTGGGCCTCTGCTAGTTTAACATGCGAAAAGAAAAGTTGAAAACAAGTAACAATGTTTACATAGTCTAAGGCCAATGAGCATGAGCTAGTGACCATGTCAACCACCATTTTATTATCGCACTCCACTACTATACGAGTAATCCCAAGAGTCTCAGCTAATTGGAGACCATGATACACTGCCCAATCCTCAACTCGAAGGATTGGACAACTGCCGATGTTCACAACGTAGCCTTTAATCCAACAACCATGATTCTCACGTAATAATCCTCCACCATAAGTGCCCGTTTTGACTACTACAAGAAGCATCATTATCTAATTTTACAACACTAAGAGGAGGGCACTTCCAAAATATGTAAACCCCTCCATCATTATGACCGTTGCCCTCTTTATTTAGGACCAACATATTCAATTTGGCATAGTCCAACACTTCATCAATAAGACGGGAGATGGGTGGCTGGAGTAGTGGAGCTGCTCTGGTCGGTAGGAGTGGTAGTTTTCTTGCTGTTTGTGCGTGTATTTGTGTTGTCCGGCCTTGGCCTCTGATTGTGTACTCTTGCTTGTGCTGCTGATGCTTTTGTGTCAGTGGCAGTCATGTTCCCCATGACTCTTTTCATTAATAAATCCCCAACTTATTGAAAAAAAAAGACGGGAGATGGGTTTATGATGATCATGAAAAATTACCCCATTTCTTCTCTTCCAAAGATACGAGCAGCTTATTGTTACACTCAATCTATAACACACACTTATAGAAGTATGAATCACTTCGATGCTTTTATTATGCATGTTTTGGCCATTAAATAGCCTTACAAATATGAGACTACTGAAAGCAAGATCTCTACTACTACAAAAGTGGAGTTTGTTACCTACACAATCAAAACTAATTTGAACTAGTCTTATGTTAAATATCTACTAAAACATAGGAGTTTATTTCTGCAGCTTAACAACTAAGAAGACCAAGTCTAACCCAACAATGCTTCTCCTAAACTGACTGTTATTTCAATCAGTTTATCCCATCACACACTCCTAGCTTTTCTCTTAACTTCGTGAATGCATCTAGCTTAAGCGGCTTCGTCATGATGTCCGCAAGTTGTTCTACTGTTCCACAATGAACTAGCTTGATGACCTCTTCCCTCACTAGCAAGTTGCTCTTGGATTACCTCCACACCTAGGAAATACTTCATCTTTCCTAGGTCAGTCATGTCAAACTCTTTCTTCATGGAAGATTTGAACTTTACAAACATTAGATTATCATTGCCGGTAAATATCAGATCATCAACGTACAAGCTAAGAATAAGAATTTTGTTTCCTCCTTCTGTTTTAACGAAGAGTGTATGCTCATAATCACATCTTTGAAACCCCTCTTTGCTGAAATATACCTCAATCCTACTATACCAGGCACGTGGTGCCTGCTTTAATCCATATAGTGCTTTATTGAGTTTGTCGACTTTCTCCTCTTCTCCCTTTCGAGCGTATCCCAAAGGTTGTTCTACATATACATCTTCTTCCAACTTTCCATGCAAAAAGGCACTTTTCACATCATGTTGATAAGCGTTCCATTCTTTCTGAGCTGCTATAGATAGGAGCATACGTATTGTATCCCATCTCGCCACCGGTGTAAATACCTCATTGTAGTCAATCCCTTGCTGTTGTGCATAGCCCTTGGCTACAAATCGAGCTTTATGCTTGTCCACTTCTCCACGTTCATTGAGCTTAGTTTTAAACACCCATTTAATGCCTGTTTTCTTTGCACTTGTAGGTAATTCAGTTAGTTCCCAAGTATTATTTTTTTCGATGGCTTGTAGCTCAATTTCCATCGCTTTTCTCCACTTCTCTTCCACCACAGCTTGCTCGAATGAAGTAGGATCTTCTAGGGCTGTAAACATCACAAAGTTACTAGCCTCTTCCTCATCAGACAATTCTTCTCCTGTGGTATACTCTTGCAGGTAAGTAGGTAGTCTTCTAACTCTTGCACCTCTCTCTACTTCTTCCGGTTGTGATGAGAATTTTTCTCCTTCATTCACTTCAGTTTCTTTATGCTCTGCTTCATTAGCACAACCTCCCCAGATTAGTTCTTCCTCTTCTGTTCAACTTGCATCATTCTCCCAATTCCAGCCTTCTTCCTCAAAAATCACATCCCAACTGATCATTATATTTTGTGTTACTGGGTTATATAGTCGATATGCCTTTGACTCATTACTGACCCCAAGCAGCACACAACATAAGCTCTTATCGTCTAACTTTTTCCTCCTTTGGTCTGGAATATGCATGTGGGCTAAGCATCCGAAGACTCTGAAATAGTCTACGTTTGGCTTCGCACCACTCCATACTTCTTCTGGTGTTTTCTCCTTCATCGCGGATGTTGGACTCCTGTTTAGCACATGTGTTGCCCATTTAGCAGCCTCAGGCCAAAACCTTTTTGTCACTCTTTTGTCATTCAAAATACATCGAGCCATGTTCATGATCGTTCGATTTTTGCGCTCTACCACCCCGTTTTGTTGTGACGTGTAGGCTGCTGTAAGTTGCCTTGTTATACCTGTCTCCTTACAAAACAAATTAAATTTATTCGAGGTAAATTCTCCTCCTCTATCAATCCGCAGGCAGCACAACATTAATCCACTCTCCCTCTTGACTTGACTCTTATATTGTTTAAAGTATGTAAAAGCTTCAGTTTTATCTCTCAAGAAATAAATCCATACCTTCCTACTATAGTCATCAATGAGAGTCATCATGTATCTTTTGTAGTTATTTGAGGAGGGAGTAATTGGACCGCAGAGGTCTGAATATACCAGTTGTAATTTTCTTGAAGCACGCCATGAACTTTTCTTCGGAATGGTTTCTCGATGTTGTTTGCCTACTAAATAGTTGGTGCATGCTCTGGTCGCTCCCTTTAACTCTGGCAGTCCTTTCACCATATTTCTAAACTTCAAGGTTCTCAAACCTTTGTAATTTAGATATCCATACCTGCGGTGCCATAGCTGAGACTCATCATTTGTTGAGGTTTGCATGCATCTTGGGGTGTCGGCGATTGTGACTGCTGCTGTTGCTAGTAATGCAAACATTCTATTTGTCGTCATCCATGTTTGCATTATCAGCCCCTTCCTCGGATGAAACATCTTGCAGACACCGTGTTTGATCAAAATGGTGAGGCCTCTTTCTTGAAGTTGGTCTATGCTGAGTAGGTTACTCTTCAAGTCTGGTATGTAGTAGACATCTGACACTACTTGGACTGTTCCATCAATCTTAAGTCGCACACTCCCTCTTCCCATGACTCCCATTCGAGTATTGTTACCTAACTTTACAGAGTGCCGATAATCTTCATCCAAATATGTAAACTAAAATTTGTTTCCACACATATGATTACTACAACCCGAATCCAAAAACCATACCTCTTCCTTCTTGGCATTGTTTGTCTCCACAAAGGCCATCAACAACATCTCCTCCTTATCAAATTCTGCATAGTTCGCCTTTCTATCCCATTGTGGACATTCATACTGGAAATGTCCCATTTGATGACACTTGAAACACTCCATGAGTGTTCAGCGACCTTCCTCGGCTTCTCCCCCTTTCTCGAATCATGTTTCTTCTGCCTCTTCCTCCACGCTCATCATGCGAGATCTTTAGAACTTGCTCTTCTCATCCTCCATTGATAGTCCTTTTAAATTTCTGCTCATGAACTAGTAGTGAGCTTTACAATTCATCGACAGATAGACTGTCAATGTCTTTCGACTCCTCAATCGAGCATACGACGTAATTGAAATTTTATGTGAGCGTCCTCAAGATCTTCTCCACAATTTTGCGTCTGGCATGTCTTCTCCATAGTTCCTCATGTCGTTGGCAACCACCATTACTCTGCCAAAATAATCTATGACTGACTCACCATGCTTCATGTCCAGCAGCTCGAAGTCCCTACGCAATGTCTGCAGTTGTGCTCGTTGCACCCTTGCGTTTCCCTGGTATTTGATTTTCATTGAATCCTAGAGTTGTTTGGATGTCTCCTTCTGAGTGATCGTCTTCAAAATGATCTTGTCAATTGAACTAAACAGATAGTTCTTGGCCTTTAGATCCTTTAGACTAGCTTAATCGACATTTTTCTTTTGGACTACAAATAGAGTTTCTTCATTCGTTGGTTCAGTAAAACCAGTTTGCACCACGCTCCAATACTTCTTTGACCTGAGAAGGTTCTCCATGATCAGGCTCCAGTGATCATAATCCCTGTGAAACTTGGGAATGCTTGGTTGCGCAAAGTTGTAGCTCTCAGCCATCTTGTGCTGATTCACACTTGTATTTTTCTTCACACACCCACTCGTGTTTTCTTTTCACACAGGTCTGGCTCCGCTACCAGATTTGTTACACTCAATCTATAACACACACTTACAGAAGTATAAATCACTTCAATGACTTTATTATGCATGTTTTGGCCATTAAATAGCCTTACAGAGATGAGACTACTGAAAGCAAGATCTCCACTACTACAAATGAGGAGTTTGTTACCTACACAATTAAAACTAATTTGAACTAGTCTTATGCTAAATATCTCCTAAAATATAGGAGTTTATTTCTGCAGCTTAACAACTAAGAAGACCAAGTCTAACCCAACACTTATGCCAAATACCACATCCCAAGGAATTCCATGAAATTTTGGCTCTTGAGACATAATATTCTGCATCAGTTAGTCTCTTAAGGTCAGCCCCTCATCAAAAAATTCTTGTACATTCTCGGTGGGCAGCGACCAGTGCTAAAATTGATAGGTAGGCGCACAGTCACGAAGAGTATGGAGGCTTGATTCTTCAATATTACCACAAATCACACACGCTGAGAATCAGGAAGGTGGCGTCGAATTCGTTCTAAATCTATCACCAACCCATTATTGAGAAGCAACATGATGGGTGTCAAATCTGTAAAAAATAATTAATAAATACAACTTACTACTAAGAACAAGTTTAATTATAAATAGAAAGTAAGAGGTTCGATCCATAGAGAGTAATGGTATGATTTTCGTGAGTACTTGTAAAAACCAGTAGTAACACTTAAGTGAATTTGGCGGGATTTTGTTTAAAACTAAAAATTGAAAAGAAAATAAAACATGTAAACAATCCAGGCCAAGAGTAAGATTCTTGGTCAAGACACATATAAAAAACGTAACAATCAAATATGAGAGATTCCTAGTAGAAGCTAGCAAGCGATGAGACATGAGCGGCAATCATTGACATATGGGTATTCATCTTCAATCTACAGAGTTGCTATAGAATCAAGATACGCTTATGACCCCTACTTCCCTCATGTATCAAAACCACCTTAGGAACACTGATTGATTGTTATTCCACTTAGTTTTGTTGCTTCTTTACTTAGCTTTTGAAGCAATAAACATGCTGCTTTGATCCTTTTTCCTTCCTTTTTCCAGAAGTACACTTGAATGCCCAGGAGTAGGAAAAGGAACGAAAAGGTCAAAGATTAGAGCTCAATCGATCAGCTAGTTTGGCAAATTTTCTGTTGATGCATTCCGACTCATCTCAAGGCCCTGAGATGAGTCTGCCGTGACGTTTCCAGTTCTGGACAGCACTCACCATGATTATGCGCGCCACAATTATTTAGTCATGAGTGCGTTTCTTGTCTCCTTGGGCCCCGTTTTTATAGACACTGAGCTTCTTGAGTTCCTATATCATTCCTCCCACTCCTAACAAGCATCTTGGAAGTATGAAATGACATTCCCCTTGTGTTTAGCAAGAATATTCTCACACTTGGGCATGCTTCTTGAAGACCAAACTGAGGAGGCTTGTGAGTGGGAGCTGTCTCACCTTAGAGAGGAGTATCTTGGCACCAAGGAGGACCATTAATACGGATGAGAACGGCAGAGGAAGCAAGGGGACGAGAGCAAGGAGTTAGAGGAGAAAACCAGTTTTTTCACTTATTTTCCAGAATTTCCAGCATTTTCCTATTTTCTGTTTTGAACATCTTTCATCATTTCGTTATGTTTTGTAACTAAAAACCTTCATCTCTGGTAGAGATTCAGAGGTTGACAATTCCAGAATTGTTGTGAGACTTGTTTTGATCTTAATTAAAAGCGTTTCATATCACTTTTCTTGCTTGTTTTAATGATAGTTTGATTGTATCGTGTTTGAGCTTGATCAACTTGGATTTCAGTACAATTAATTACAGTAGAATCACTGTGGTGCCGCGTTTCTGCACTACAGAGAACCCGAGTAGACAACTAGTGATAGGATAATGTTTTTCCTAAAACTAGAAGAAGAAGAGAGTTAGATTTGAGATTTCTAGACCGCAGTTGCGTCCATCTCAAGGTCTTGAGAAGGGCCTTCCTAATCACATCAACAAACCAGCAATCCTTGATTGTTAGGGGAGTTAGGGTCACAAGAGGAGCTTCTCCTCGAGTGACTTGAGTAGGAGGAGGCTTGGAGATCGCCCCTGGATGTATCTCTATAACTTCTCTATGAATTGGTTTTGAAAATCTTTTGTCAATGATCAACATCTTGGAATTGTCACTTCGTTAATATCTCTACCGGGGATGTCTTTCTCCTACTGATTTCAATCTCATTCCAACCATATTTCTATATGCAACTTTCGTTCACTTCATTTACATTTCTGTTTTCACAAACTACAACCCAAAACTTGGTTTTTCACTTGGTTATTTATAAAGGAAAGAACGAATCAGTCAAGCTTGTCTCTTTTTGAAAGGAAGACACAATACAATTATTATGAGATCAGTTAAATGCAGATTTAAAGATTAATAAAGAATAATTAGATCTCATGCAAACTCATGCTCATTATTTAAATGCTTCTACTAGAAAGATTTATTTAACTACTCATACTCATGTTTGAAAGAAAACAAAATATGTATTATAGAATATAAAAATTCTGCGTTCCGTGAAGAACGAAGGAGCAAGAATTCAGAAAAATGAGAACATAGGCGAAGAAACCAGAGAAGAAAACCAAGTGCAGGCGAGAGTTGTTCTAAAAAAACTAGGCAGAGTATAAATAGTCTCCTCTGCCAATAATATCTCCTAAAAGAAAATAAGATAAGATAAAACTTAATTAAACTCTAATTATATCTAATCATTTTTCTCTCTGAATAGAAGTCTAAGATGCTGAGATAAAGATGGAATGACGTCACTCCAACTCTTCTTCGGGTGGAAACAACAATCGTAATTGTTGTAGACTTCTTCTCTAAGTATCATTTGGGAAGGCTGAATTCTTCTGCTGCCCAGATGGTTCCTCTTGGTTGAAAGGGTGGCCAAGAAGGTGGTCAAGAGAGATCTGTCTCACTATACCCAGAAATGACTCTTTTCTGCTCCTTTTTCTCCATTTGCTCTTCATGACTATTTTCTGCAAAAGGCATGAAAATCATACTGAAATCAATAGAATTACCATTAAAGATGTATGAAAACAGGTGATAAAACTACCACAAAATAAGATCAATCACAACCAGAAAAACATCCTAATTTTCTGAGGACCTTGTCATTGCCATAGAAGTTTCCAAGGGACGGTAGTCGTCAAGGGATTAGTTGCAGTCATCGTTGCATACGTAGGCTTCAAAGTAAACTTACCCGACGAAGACATGCCCCAAAAAATAGAATGCGGGCCCAACTCAGCTATTGGGGGAGGGATGACCTCAATAAGCATCAGAATAGAAGCAGGGAACCAGCTGACAAAGATTTCATTTCCAATATCCAGTCTTAACAAATTTGCAAAGAGGTTTTTCTATCCAGTCTTTATGAATCTAGGCAAGAGGATACGATAACAGATTTTGTGCAAGACCAGGAATCCATAGGTCAGTCCAAAACTTTGCCCTTTTACCATCACCAAAGGACTAGAAGTAATGTTGTACAATGGCGCTCCAGTTCAGCACAAACAAATCTCCACAATCCGGAGCACGTTTGCGAAGGAGGAAGAGAGTTTGGCAACTCACCATTGTATTTCTTCCGGTTTATTTCAATTTCCAAATTAAACTAAATCAATGCAGGAGAACAATAATTTTTTTAGTAAGTGTATCTCTATTCTAAACTATATCACAATAGTATTCTAAACTGTTTTTACTAGTGAGTCTTGGAGAAAAATGGTAAGTGTAAAAATGGGCTATTGATAAATCAAAGCAAGATGTCACATAACTTCTAATTCTATCTTATTACTAAACTACCACTACATACTTCCAAACTAGTTGCCGACGGTGATGACATGGCATGTCATTTACTGTTCGCGTACAGTAATCAAACCACTTATAAGTTAGAACTAAGGGTGACAAATATATACTCATTCCTAATTATACACTCATACTCAATTAATTAAATGAGTCTGTTTAATTTTTAAATAGGTAAAAATGGGTAAATACCCATTTAAATCAAAATATATGGGTTTTATTGGATTTGGACTTGGGTACCCAATTAAACCCAAGTCCAAATATTCACATCATTACTATGTCATTTCGCTCCTTCCGCCTATTTTCTTACCTCTTCTCCGGCTCCTCCCTTCTCCTTCCAACCCGTTAGGGATTCTCTTCCCAAATCCGTGCTTCTCCGTCATCTTCCTTCTTATTATCGAGGTAAATGATAGTTCATAACCGTTATGCTGGGCTGTTTTTAATTTCTATTTTTTTGGTGTTTGTTGCGTTTGGATGCTATAGTTTTTTTCCGTTTTCCTTTTTTTTTTCAGCTGCCGAATTGGATTTCGTTCCAATCTTTTGTTGGTTGGTTGGGGATATCTAGGGTTCTGTAGTTAATGAGCTAAACAAATTAGCTTTAATGGAGTTTTTTTTTAATTTATTATTTTTTCTTTCAATTATTTTATTATTTATTATTCGTACATGTATAATTTATAAGTTTTTAATTTTTTGTTATGAATGTAGATTTCTCATCTACCTTTTTTTATGTTATGTGATGGAAATATGATAGTCATAGTTAACCCCCTTGTTCTGTGTTTGGTGAACAACCATCTAATTAAAAATTTTTGATGCCATTTTCATTTTCATTCCATGTCAAATATAATAAATATGTATGTTATTAACTGCTGCTAATTGCAAAATTAAATTAGAAACATTGATATTCCATATATAAATCATTTGTGTTATTGCCATTTTGACATTCATTGTTACTGATGAAATATGAGCTAGTCATTGAGTTGGTTTTGCTTGCTACTTGATCACTCACCAGAAGTGTTATGACTTTTGCAGGGATTATTATGGAATTGGGGTTAGAGCATATCGATGAAGTTGTACAAAGTCATTCGACTATCTCAAATAAGAGGAGAAAATCTACTTCTCAAATATGAGTTTGAGAAGTTAGGCACTACAGAAGATGGAAGGCTAGATGCGAGATGTAAGTGATGTCTTCATTCATATAATATTATGAGTTCTCATGGTACAAAGAATTTATTGCGTCATCTTGATATTTGTGATAAGCGAGAAGTCCAAGAGCTTGAGTTATCACATCCTAAGGTAGACCAAGAGGTTTGTCGCGAAAAAAGTTGCTATGACCATAATTAGGCATGATTATCCTTTTTCATTTGCAGAACATGAAGGTATTAGAGATGTGCACACATACTTAAATCCTACTATGAAAAGTATTTCTAGAAATAGTATCAAGTCAGATGTGTTTAGGGTGTATAAAAAAATAAAAGAGAGTTGTTCAATCTATATTGTCTAATGCTAGTAAGATTTGTTTGACATCAGATTTGTGGTTAGTACTGTAATTAATTTGTTAGTATTATGTAGTCACAGAAACTGCACCTGATTTCTGAAGACGACAACAACAACAACACCAAATTAGATAAGGATTGTAAAAATTCTTCTTCATCTGGATTTGGGTCTGGCTCTGGGTCTGGGTCTGGGCATTCTTCTTCCAAATCTAACAAAGTCGTCGTCTCTACTACTTCCTTTGACTCCATTGACCATGTCGAACCTCCTCACATGCCACCCATTCCTCGTAAGTAATTCTATTCATGATTTTCACTCACTTTTTGTTCATGAAATACTACTTTTTAGCTTTTTATTCAAAAAATTATGTTATGTATTTTAATATAGAAACAATTTTAGTAAATTATAAAGTTAATAAAATATATTTAGAAATTTTGTATTTATTTTAACTTAAATTTTAAATTATTCATAAAGTTTTGCTAGATTTTAGGGGAGGTGAATTTTTGAACAAATAAAAAAAGGATTAATTAAAAGATTATAAAACTTTGGGGACTAAAATAACAATTTTGAAAATATTAGGGGGTGAGGCTTCGCTACTGTAAATGGAGGTTCCAAGTTCAAACCAGACAATAAGAGGGAATAATTGTGTCAACTATAGGGGTGTCAAAATGGGCCCAGTCCCATATTCCCGGTCCCAGACCCGGGTGTTTTTTTGGGACTGGGACCATTTTTTTGGTCCCATATAAAATATGGGACGGGACCGGGACCATACTTATAGTCCCATATAAAATCCGGGTCTACTGATCCTGGTCCCAAACCCGGTCCCGTAGGTCCCAGTCTCGAATTCCCGGTCCCAGACCCGGGTTTTTTCGGGACCGGGACCATAATTTTGGTCCCATATAAAATATGGGTCGGGACCGGGACCATACTTATAGTCCCATATAAAATCCGGGTCTAGTGGTCCCAGTCCTAGACCCGGTCCCAAGTCCCATTTTGACACCCCTAGTCAACTAGGGATGGTAATTGGTACTCATACCCGGATACCCGCCCGTAACTATACCGTTATGACTGGGTATGGTTCGGGTATGGGTAATACCTGAACTTGTCATTTCAGGTATGCCCGAGTATGATACCTGGAAAATACCCAAACGAGTATGAAAAAAATATATTTCCTTCAACCCCTTCTCTTCCTCTTATCATTTTTTCTTTACCAAATGAGTTGTTCCTCCTCCATTAACGTCGCTTGTCGTCCATCGTCACTGCTCCTCCTCCATCAACGTCGCTCGTCGTTTGTCAATCAATACCCACACCGCTCCTCCTCCATTGTCACTGCTCCGCCACCATCAACAGCTCCAAAACCATCGTCACTGCTCAACCTTCATCCACCTCCGTCATCGTAACTATTTAGTCTTCCAATTTCGAAATTAAAAATTTCTAAGGTGAAACACTGCATACCTTGAAGATTAATTAGAAGCTTCCTCTTTCACTAAAAACCCTAACATTTGAGTTTCTATCTTTTGATTCCTAATGTTATGTTGTTCTGGAGTTACAAGCCTTAGAAGATTAATTAGCCACTTCCATAAGCTTTGGGCACCATCGGAGCTTGCTCGAAGAATTATTTGGTAAGTTTGCAAGAAAAATGATCAAGTACTCTATTTCAGTTTACTCTGCTTGTGTAATGTTGTTTGCATGAATTTCTCATGAAGCTTTGTGAAAATTGATATCTATATTTTATTGAGCTAGGAGGAGTAGGCTCTATCTCTGTCAACCAAACATAATAAATTAATAATCTTTAAAATCTTACATTTATCTCGAGTCACAATAAATTTCACTTTGTTTTTTTAAAATAATATCCATGAAATAAAGAAAATAAATAACTAATTCAGTACATATGATCTGACTGTAAATAACCAATGTCACTAATTAATTACAAATAGTAAGTTAGCTATATCGAGTTGGAGAATTCACTCTTCTCAACAATCTTTTTTTTGTGGAGAATTCACCAATACAGATTTTATTTTTTTTTATCATTTCATAAAATAGTACTAATTAATATAATAAAAAAAGAGCATTTTAGGTGAGACACAATTTAGTTTCAGTAAGGGCTACTACATCTGATAAATCCTGGATCCAAGATTGTGACTTCTCATTCGAATTGTAACTGGCTGCATTAATAACACAACACTGCCCTATACTTTACCCCATGTTATGTCTACTTAGTTTTTTCTCTTTCTTTCCTTCACACACACACTATTGGAAAGCAATGTGAAGTTAAATCTCGAGTTCGAATCTTTTAGCAATATATATTCTCTTTTCTCTCATCTAATAGTAAGAAAATATTTAATAATCTACACATTATATCATGTATATAATATCTAGACACTCGTAAGAAAGCAATGTGAAGTTAAACCTCGAGTTCAAATCTTTTAGCAATATATATATACATGGTATAATATGTAGATTATTAAATATTTTCTTACTATTAGATGAGAGAAAAGAGAATATGTGTTGACTATTACTCATCTAACTTAGGAGAATATTCACTCGTATATTTTTCCCCTAATTTTTACTAGTTTTTCTTAATATTTTCAGTACTAAAAAAAAATCAAATTGGTTCTCGGAATATAAATCTCTCTGGAATATAATATTCCAAGAAAAGTTATTTTTGGGAAAGTGATTTCCTGAAAAGTTCCATTCTTTTATCTGGTTGATGCTTATAAAATTTAAGGAATGCTCAATATATATATATATATACAATAAGTATATATTTTTAAAATTATAAATGTATATAAAAAAGTATCTCATAATTTTCAAAATATAAAACTTGCCTTTAAAGTTTTGGGAAAGTTGGATTCCCAAATTTTTTTTCCGAGAATTACTCTCCATTTTTTATTATCATACACGGAGACTTAGGAATATGAGATTCCCCGAAAAATAATATTTTCAAGATAAACCAAACACAATAAAATAAAAAATCTAACATTTCCTACCTACTTTTCTCACACATTTCAAAAATCAAACAGAACCAAACGGATCCTAAAAGTAGAGATGGCAATTGGGCGGGTATGGAGCAGGTAAGTACTATCCATACGCGCACCCGTAAATTTGCAAGTAATCCATACCCGCACCCGCAACCATATGAAGAGGGTAAGAGAAGAGCAATTATATCCGCGGATAACCCGCGAATACTCGCGGATACCCGCAAATTTGGTTAAATTTCAATTAAATTGATATAAAAAAAATCAATTGACAATCTTTTAGTGCGGGTATGTATATATATGTGTTTAGATCTGAATTGAATAGTTCTCCAGAAATGAAGGGATAAGTGTATTCTTATGTCTTTGGCTTGTCTGTATTTCCTCTATGTTTGCTGGTTTCTTTTTATAGTCCTCTCTGTACATCCTTCTACCACTTCAAGTTTAGAGAGATAATTGTACTCTGTACTCATATATTGATGTTGCTCAATAGTCCAAATGCTTCAGTGTTCCCTATGTTAGTATCTTAGGGGATCTTTTCTAACTTCCTAGAAGTTGAAAAAGGTGTGAGTAGATGGCCATTACATGTATTATTTCATTCGAGAAAGTCAATTAGTCCAACACTTTTTTCATTCAACTTGCATTTTATATGGCATTTCATAACTGGTTTGGACCTCAGGTAAACCTTTCTGGTGCGATATATGGACTTGTTTGATGGATTTAATACCTTGGTTGAGACATTTTTGCTGAATATATATATATATATATATATATATATATATATATATATATATATATATTGCGGGTATTTAGTGCGGGTATTAGAGCGAGTGTTGATACTCGAATTTTGACACGATTAATTTAAGTCGTTCATTTTTTCGCTCGTTCTTGATCTTATTTTTAGTATTGTTATTTTCGTTTATTTACTATTTATTATCTTGTTTTCTTTTGTTTCATGTTATTTATTTTATTTTGTATGTATTTTTTCGTTCGAACTTTTATCGATTTTGAATAAAGTTTCTCGTATCGTTGGATCGAACCACAAAAAAACTACTCATACCCATTTTTCACTTTCACTTTACTTTACATTACTTTACTCCTTTTTTCCTCTCCACTATCCGAACACCATCATCTCTTCCCTTTCAATTTATTAAGAAACACCATCATCACACTTTCTTCATTTTCTTTGAAAGGATCCAATTTCAATTGGATCTTATTATAAACAAGACCACCCAATTTCAATCGGAGGGAGGCAGCCATCACAAATCCATCCCTCGGCCGAATTAATTCCAAATCCGAATCCCTCTGCCAAAATTAAATCCATCCTTCTGCCCAAATTAAATCCATCTTTGCCGAAAATCCAAATCAAACCCTCTGCTAAATCTAATTAATTACCAATCCCTCTCCTCAATTACCAAACCCGAAATTAACCCATTGCCAAACCATTACACCACTGCCGACCCGACCCAGCTACCACCTCCGCCAATCTCCTCTGCCATCACTGCCAACAACAAACCCGCTCAACCCGACCCAATCCACTCTAACCCAACCAAAACAAAAATCCAAACCAGAAATCAACCAAACACACCAAAATCCAGCCACGCCACTGTCACATCGCCGCTGTAACCCAACCCCGATCAACTCTCCTCCATCTCCGATCAGCCGCGCTGCAGCCCAATCCCGATCCATCAAACCACCACAACGCACCGCCGCTTCCTTCTGCCTCGCCGGCCACTAGCCACCTCAAACCCAATCAACCAAATCTGCACCTGACCACCAACACCAAAATCAACCTCAAACCCACACCCAAACCGCTGCAAACACCCATCAAAACCAACAAATCCCAATCTCCATCTCCGACGACCCGTTCCCGACCTCCATCCCCTCAACCTAAACCCACGGACGCGCTGACTACCACAGCCCAGCCGTGCCAACCACCGCCACATCTCCACAGCCCAGCCGCGCCAACCACCACCAATCAAATACCCAGCCACCAGCCACAACCACCACACTACCTATCATCACTCATCATCCAAACAAAAAAAATAGAACGAAACAGAGAAGAGAACAAGAGAGGAAGAAATAAAACAGAGGAGAGGGAGAGCGTGCGGTTAGAGAAAATAAGGAAAGAAAGAAAGAATAGGGTGAAGAAGAGGGCTGAGAAGATGAAAGAAAATTGGGCTTCGGCCCAAGAGGAAAAGGGGAAGAAATGGGTTTCGGCCCAACCCAAGAAAAATAGAAAAGGGTGGGTTTCGGCCCAATAAAAAATCAGAGAAAAAATGAGTCGTGGTCTACTCGAATGTTCGAGTCAAATACGAACTTTAATGGGTAAGGGATTCCATTTTTATTAATATTTAATAATTTGAAATTTATTTGTGAGTCCCTTACTAATACGTGTTTATTTGTCTATTTTGTTCGTATGTTTTATTTGCACGCTCGTCGTGATGATGCCCAACGAGCTTGATGGAGCTCGACGAGGAGTTCGATGCGTCATTCCCAATTGCGAAGCTCGAATGGAGAATTTAATTGTTGTATTTATTTATTTGGGAATTTGTAATTAATTTGTAATATTTATTTGTAGTATTTATCTATTTTATTATTAATTGTTGCCACTAATCTTTGATCTGCAGGTAAAGCTCTCCAGGTATGTTTTCCTTTTTCCCCTCTTTATTTTGGATAAACGTATTTTAATACGTGATTGTTAGAATTCGAATTAATCAGTTTGCATGATGCTTATACCATTGAATGTGCTTTATTTTATGCTTGTTTCGTGTGCGGCTTCGTCCCCACGAATTTACGCTTTATTTTGATGAATGTGTTTCGTGTGCGGCTTCGACCCCACGATTGTATTTTAATTTATGCTATCTTGATGAATGTGTTTATGTGCGCGGCTTCGACCCCACTTTCCGGTTTTTCTCTTTTCAACGTGTTTTTTCGCGTTCACTCAAAATGGTACTTTGCTAGTCTATGCATGCTTAGAATCACCTAGTAAATAGGATTTAATCGTGTGCATTGGCCCGATGATGATAGTGATCCATCGTTGTTCACTAGGGTCGTCGCTTTAGTAAAGATTAACAAAACGGTAGTAATCTCACCAATTTTGCATGTAACCGGATTAATTTTAAACTCGACGAAATTTAATTGGAATATGTATGAAACCAACCCTTTTATTTTCTTAGAGGATTAAAATGTTTATTTTCTTTTACCACTCGACAACAGTTAGGATAAAATCAATCTCACAAACTTTAGAACTAAAGCGACGATACCCCCTCTGAGGGCCAAATTACTTGTTTTCAACATGATTTTTAAACACCTTTTTTTTTAGAACCGGTAACCTTTTTAAGGATGAGACTCGGGTGCCTAACACCTTCCCGAGTTCATAAAACGACCCCGAACCGTTGTTCTCGGGTTTAGACCCTTTTTATTTGTGCCTTAGTTTTTGTTTTATTTTCTTCTTTTTCAGACTTTTAGGTTTCCCTAAACCTTAGAAAAATAGGGTGGCGACATCATTGTTATGTGTTTTCACATTTGCGTCCCGAATTTCGCTCGCGACGGTGCGACAGTTTGGCGACTTCACTGGGGATTGTAGGGTCGAAGCCGGAATTATTTGCTTGAGGTGTTTATTGTTATTACTTGTTTACTCACTTTGATATCAACTGTTGTATTCTCACGTGCATTTCACGCATAATGCCCTGCCGCCGGGCCCGTTCCAAATAAGATTAGGAGGTTAGTAGTGAGGCACTGGGGCACGTGTCCTGGGTAGTTTTCACCAACGCCAAACTCGGATTCGAACCCCTAAATGGATGAGCGCTACGAACTTTTGATGGTTCGGTCGGCAATCATGTATCCGTTTACTGAGGGACCACTTTTTGGTATCGTCCGGGAGCCTTTCAGCCAGCTAGAAGTAGTCGAAATTACCCCAGCACGTGCATCATGATCGTATGTATATTTCCAACGTGCCTCATCATTGCCATTATTCTCCATCTTTTTTACCATGATGCCATGATAATTCTTGTTGCGATGCGATGATTCACTATTTTTCTCGCGATGCTATGATTCTATTTTTTCTTGTGGTACCATGATTCTTTTTTCCTATGATTTTACTTTCGTCTTATTGAATTTCATCCGTATTGTTATTGTTATTATATCCTATTTTTTTTCATTATTACTCACCTTTATATACATTCTCTGTTCAGATACTACTGATTAGCGTTCATTTTTCTACATACTTGCAGAATAGAAGGACAAAAGGGAGTTCGGTGGAATTGCTTTCCTCTCACATATCTACTCATCAAGGAGCATTAATTACATATCTAGTTTAATATGTTTTTTGTAGCTAGTGATAAGTTGTAATTATTTTTTACACCGTTGTCGGAGAATTATTTATCAAAACGAAATCCTTTTTTTTTTTTTTTTATTATTACTGTATGATTTATATTATACTTATTTACACTTTTTGTTTATAACCAGGCCTGAAGAAGACAAACTAGATTTTCGGGGTCCAAAAGAAAAACTTTCCCGTGATTAGTCATAATTTGTCTTGCCCAAGACACAAACTGTCAGAAAAGATGAAATTAAGACGTGTCCAACTACTTCGCTTTGCTCAGATCACCCTAACACTCCAGCATCCCGACACCATACGCAATGGATGTTTCTCATACCATATCAATATCGTTAATCCTTTAGCACATGCATGAATTTGATGCTACTAATGGATTGTATTTTGTATCTTGACAGGTGATGATCCATGGGTGATTGAGAAGGAGACAATTAGGATTTGATTTCAACATCGTCAGGAACCCGAGTTAGAGTTTGAATCAGGCCGTGGTTACCTACATAATTCCTCGCTAGAAAAGGGAGATTTTGAAACATATTGGTTATATTATTTTCTTGAACCCCTTTTTCTTCATAACCATTTTTCCTCTTTATTTTGCAGGAACTCATCCTGTCATGGTTACCTGCATAATAATTTGCTAGAAGACCATTCACTTCATGTGATAACTCACGTCAAACTACGTGCATGGAAAGCATCTAGTAGAATTGGTTAACAACGTGAAGTTTGGATAGTCGAGCCTACGACTATAAACAAGGGCGCTTCGTGGGAGGCAACCCACGTGTTCCTCACCAGTATTTTTTGCTCGTTAAGATTTGAGGATATCTTTTCCTTTGAACTTTCTATTTAAATCCCTTTATTTCAGGTGGACGAAAGGAGCACATCAATCATTAGCTTGGGCAAGCAACAAAATGACGACTAGAAGAATTCCATCGCTACCCAGCGGGACAGAGGAATCCTCCTACCAACTCTTGAATAATCGTCATTTCTACCCTTGCTGCTTCTGCTTCGCAAACCCCGGGTAGTCCCTTTCTTTTTATGCCTTTTCCTTTTAGTGTAGTCTCGTTTCTACATTAAGGGACATTTCATCCATAGTTGGGATATTATTTTTGCAGGGGGGTAAACATACAGAATGATAGCTCGCAACGATGAGCTCTTTGCGTCCATTTTTACCTTGGCTTTAGCCCAACGCTACTCAGTGAGTGTAGAGGAATCCTCCTCCTGCTGACTTTGAAATGACTGTCATTTATGCTCTGTTGCACATGTTCAGAGAAGTCCATCTACCTCTCTGCCTCTTTAAATTTTGTACAAACAGTATGCATTCATTCCCATATTGGGGGCAACTTTTTTAATTGTTCAAAAAAAAATTTTTTACGAGCGACCACGTCCTCACATTCTGTCTATAGAATTGCTAAAACTATTGAGATTTTTGTGAAATCAATTTTTTTGCTAAATAAAATCCACACTACCCCCAAAATTGTCAAACCTTCCCTAAATTGAGCATGTTCAATATGTTTCTGCATCATGGATAACTTGTGCATCCATTTGAAATTATGTGACATACATGATCTCGCCTGCTAGCTCTTATATCCGCGGCATGTTTAGACGTAAGCAGTCACAAATACATCCCTGTGAGTATTTTGGGCCTTTATGCCATACTTCTTTCATGAGTGCAAATGCTAAACTAAAGTGCTAGTTAGATTTGCATAATATCCAGGGTACATGCACCATTAGCCATGGGATAGCAGTAAAATGACATTGGACTTTGCTCTTTCTTCCATTTTCTTTTTTTATATAAGACAATGAACAGTGCCAGACTGAGATTGCTAACCGGGGGCAAGGTGCACAACGAGTGAGGTTTGCAAAGAGAAGAAAGAAGAAATCCTTGCATATTGATGGTCGGCACTGGAAGGACGCCGAGAAGAGCAAGAAATGAAGGCCTCTGCCTTAAACCAAGACCAAGGAAAGCCAGCACGAAAACGGTACTTGCTCTGCTTGCTGATGTATTTTGTGTTAGAATAAAAAGAAAAAAAGAAAAAAAAGGAAAAAGAATAAAAAGAGAAAAAGAAACAAAAAAGAAGAAGAAGAAGAAGAACAAAAAAGAGAAAAAAGGAAAAAAAAAAGAAAAAAGAAAAAAAGAAGAAAGAAAAAAGAAAGGAAAGAAAAGCAGAAGCAAGTACGAAAAATTAGCTCCAAGTCAATCTTCCAAAAGGAGAAAAATGAAGCCTATTTCCCCATAACAACCAAGGCAGGGGTGGTACACAGCAGCGACAATTAGTCCGACCAGTCTCAGACCCATGAAAAACCTCATCGTCTAGGGTTCACCGAGATTCAAAGACTTAGAACCCAGTTGTATTCAAACAATAAATTGTGGACCTCTCAAGAGAAAGTTTCAGGGCTTCACCAAAGTAATCAAAGAGCGTTCCTGGCGAAGATCAAAGAACCTGGGCGTTTTGCCCTCAAAACGACCAAGGAGGAGCATATCCAGCATCTAAGCACTATGCCCTCAAAGTGATGGTGGGAAGAAGCATCCCCAGCAAGACTGAAGGACTTGTGCACTTTGCCCTCACTGTGGCCAATCAGCAGGCCCTGTTCATTAAAGAAAATATATTCACTTCTTCTCCCCGCAAAGTCCTTTCGATTATTAGAATGCCCATGCATGTGCATCTTTATCTAAAGTTTATTCACTCGGATTGACATTGCAAATCTGACTGTGTGCTATGTTGCTGCATTTCTAAGAGTGTAAACACATAACCTTATTCCTGAGTGTGAGCGCAAACACTAATATCTGGTGAGGATTGCTTACGCCTACATGTTGTGGGAAAGTCTTGTCCTTGAGGTCGTTATCTCCTGGGCAAGATGCGGATGCTTTTCTAGACTTGTATCAAGCATGCTTATATGATAGAAAATGGATGACATGTTCTCCAGAAATGCATAAACTTGTTGAACCATCTCTGGATAGGGAAGTTGCTTTTATAAAATACTGGGGGCAAACCTTTAGGTAGTGTGGGAATACTTTCATATACAACATACATGATTTGATTGTTTTCATTTATCATTTGCTCTATATTTTTTCCATCCACTGCTGCTTTGTGTTTGTTTCCTCCTTATTTGCAGGATACAGACATGTTTCGGTGAAATCTCACATTATGATCAATTTCCGCCAACAAATCCATCCAATAAACGTCTGAATGGAGCACGTTACCACTCCACCTTTCAAAAAAAATCAAATCGTGTGGCGGTTCAAACCCCACATTTTAAAAATCGTGGGGCGGTTCAAAAACCCCACCTTCCAAAATCATGTGGCGGTTTAAACTCCACATTGCAAAAATCGTGTGGCGGTTCAAACCCCACATTTCAAAAAAATCGTGTGGCGGTTCAAACCCCACCTCTCTAAAAATAAATAAATCATGTGGCGGTTCAAACCCCACATTTCAAAGATTGTGTGGCGGTTCAAACCCCACCTTTCAAAGATCGTGTGGCGGTTCAAACCCCACATCTCAAAAAAAAAAAAAAAAAAAAAAAAAAAAAATCATGTGGCGGTTCAAACCCCACATTTCAAAGATTGTGTGGCGGTTCAAACCCCACCTTTCAAAGATCGTGTGGTGGTTCAGGCCCCACCTTCCAAAAATCGTGTGGTGGTTCAAGCCCCCCCTTTCAAAGATCGTGTGGCGGTTCAAGCCCCACCTTCCAAAAATCATGTGGTGGTTCAAACTCCACCTTTCAAAAAATCGTGTGGCGGTTCAAGACCCACATTGCAAAAATCGTGTGGCGGTTCAAACCCCACATTTCAAAAAAAATCGTGTGGCGGTTCCAACCCCACATTTCAAAAAATCATGTGGCGGTCAAAAACTCCACCTTCTAAAATCATGTGGCGGTTTAAACCCCACATTGTAAAAATCGTGTGGCGGTTCAAACCCCACATTTCAAAAAATCGTGTGGTGGTTCAAACCCCACATTTAAAAAAAAAATCGTGTGGAGGTTCAGAAACCTCACCTTCCAAAAATCGTGTGGCGGTTCAAACCCCACCTTGCAAAATAGTGTGGCGGTTCAAACCCCACCATTCAAAAAAGATCGTGTGGAGGTTCAGAAACCCCACCTTTCAAAAATCGTGTGGCGGTTCAAAAACCCCACCTCTTAAAAAAGATAGTGTGGAGGTTCAGAAACCTCCAAAAATCGTGTGGCGGTTCAAACCCCACCTTTTAAGAAATTGTGTGGCGGTTCAAGCCCCACCTTGCAAAAATCGTGTGGCGGTTCAAACCCCACCTTTCAAGAAATCGTGTGGCGGTTCAAACCCCACCTTGCAAAAATCGTGTGGCGGTTCAAACCCCACCTTTCAAGAAATCGTGTGGCGGTTCAAACCCCACCTTGCAAAAACCATCTAACGTTTGTTTTGCAGAATTAGTCATGATTGGAGCTGAATTTATCAACGTCCGAGTGGAGTTGTCGGCATCTGAGTAGAGCCATTATTGATCAGCGTCTGAGTAGAGCTGAATTTACATTTTCCGCATCGCGACATTCGAGGGGAGACGTCCGAGTGAAGTCGCATTTTACATTTCTGTAAGGTATCCGAGTGGAACCAACAGCGTCCGAGTGGAGCTGAATTTATTAACGTCCGAGTGGAGTTGTCGGCATCTGAGTAGAGCCATTAGTGATCAGCGTCCGAGTGGAGCTGAATTTATATTTTTCAAGACATCCGAGTGGAGTCGTCAGTGTCCGAGTGGAACTGAATTTGCAAGGCATCCGAGTGGAGCCATCAGCGTCTGAGTAGAGCTGAATTTACATTTATGCATCGCGGAATTCGAGTGGAGACGTCCGAGTGTAGCCGCAATTTATATTTTTCTACAAGCAATTTAAAATTCCCGCATCAGCGTCCGAGTGGAGCTAAATTTACGTTTTTCTACAAAGTATCCCGGGGGGCACCAGTGTCTAAGCGGAGTTCAATTTCCTTTTCAACAACTTAAATTCTATCCCACATCCTAAGGACGTCAGCGTCAAGGAGGTTGATCCAAAGACGATTTGGAAGAATTAAAGGATAAGCTCACAGTCACATCGGAAATCCAAAACCTAATTAATGAGTTGGATGCACTGCTGACCCCCTCAGGTATCTCGAAAGCCTTGAATTTATCATATCAAATTACTGAACTCCAACCTTCAATTTTGCAGGCACTAGACTTAAAGCTCAAAATACTGCCTGATCACTGGAAGTCATCTACATCCTAAGGATATCAGCGTCCAAGTGAAGCCACATCCTGTCTCGTGAGCGGCTTCGTCCCCACAGTTTCATCTCGTGAGCGGCTTTGTCCCCACAGTTTCATTTCGTGAGCGGCTTTATCCCCACAACCTTGTTCTTGTGAGCGGCTTCGTCCCCATACCTTATCCACAGATCCTGTGAGGCATCCGATTGGAGCCATCAGCGTCCGAATGGAGCTGGATTCACATTTTTGCAAGATGTCCAAGTGGAGCCAAAAACATCAAATAAAGATAAGTTTATATTTCTGTATCTTACTTTTCAACAACATGGTATCCGTATGGAGCCGTTTCTTTTTCTACTTTCAGATTTACGTCCTTTCATAACATTTGTATCTGAGTAGAACCGATGTTTCTATATCGCAGTATTCGAATGGAATCATCAGCGTCCGAGTGGAGCTGAGTTTACCAACGTCCGAGTGGAGTTGTCGGCATCTGAGTAGAGCCGTTGTTCATCAATATCCGAGTGGAGTTGAATTCATTTTCTTACAATTTAAGCAATTTAAATATCCGAACCAACGTCAGAGCGGAGGTAAGCTCACATTTTTACGATTTGCATATCTGCATCATGGTGTCCGAGTGGAACCATTTTCTTTTTCCACTTATAAGATTTATGCCTTTCAAATGTCATTTTGCATTTTGAACATTCGTGGTACTGGGGCAACCGTCTTTACTGCTCATCAAAAATTTCAGTTACACTTTATTTTTAATAAGACAGTAAAGAGGGGGCAACTGTTGATACTCGAATTTTGACACGATTAATTTAAGTCGTTCATTTTTTCGCTCGTTCTTGATCTTATTTTTAGTATTGTTATTTTCGTTTATTTACTATTTATTATCTTGTTTTCTTTTGTTTCATGTTATTTATTTTATTTTGTATGTATTTTTTCGTTCGAACTTTTATCGATTTTGAATAAAGTTTCTCGTATCGTTGGATCGAACCACAAAAAAACTACTCATACCCATTTTTCACTTTCACTTTACTTTACATTACTTTACTCCTTTTTTCCTCTCCACTATCCGAACACCATCATCTCTTCCCTTTCAATTTATTAAGAAACACCATCATCACACTTTCTTCATTTTCTTTGAAAGGATCCAATTTCAATTGGATCTTATTATAAACAAGACCACCCAATTTCAATCGGAGGGAGGCAGCCATCACAAATCCATCCCTCGGCCGAATTAATTCCAAATCCGAATCCCTCTGCCAAAATTAAATCCATCCTTCTGCCCAAATTAAATCCATCTTTGCCGAAAATCCAAATCAAACCCTCTGCTAAATCTAATTAATTACCAATCCCTCTCCTCAATTACCAAACCCGAAATTAACCCATTGCCAAACCATTACACCACTGCCGACCCGACCCAGCTACCACCTCCGCCAATCTCCTCTGCCATCACTGCCAACAACAAACCCGCTCAACCCGACCCAATCCACTCTAACCCAACCAAAACAAAAATCCAAACCAGAAATCAACCAAACACACCAAAATCCAGCCACGCCACTGTCACATCGCCGCTGTAACCCAACCCCGATCAACTCTCCTCCATCTCCGATCAGCCGCGCTGCAGCCCAATCCCGATCCATCAAACCACCACAACGCACCGCCGCTTCCTTCTGCCTCGCCGGCCACTAGCCACCTCAAACCCAATCAACCAAATCTGCACCTGACCACCAACACCAAAATCAACCTCAAACCCACACCCAAACCGCTGCAAACACCCATCAAAACCAACAAATCCCAATCTCCATCTCCGACGACCCGTTCCCGACCTCCATCCCCTCAACCTAAACCCACGGACGCGCTGACTACCACAGCCCAGCCGTGCCAACCACCGCCACATCTCCACAGCCCAGCCGCGCCAACCACCACCAATCAAATACCCAGCCACCAGCCACAACCACCACACTACCTATCATCACTCATCATCCAAACAAAAAAAATAGAACGAAACAGAGAAGAGAACAAGAGAGGAAGAAATAAAACAGAGGAGAGGGAGAGCGTGCGGTTAGAGAAAATAAGGAAAGAAAGAAAGAATAGGGTGAAGAAGAGGGCTGAGAAGATGAAAGAAAATTGGGCTTCGGCCCAAGAGGAAAAGGGGAAGAAATGGGTTTCGGCCCAACCCAAGAAAAATAGAAAAGGGTGGGTTTCGGCCCAATAAAAAATCAGAGAAAAAATGAGTCGTGGTCTACTCGAATGTTCGAGTCAAATACGAACTTTAATGGGTAAGGGATTCCATTTTTATTAATATTTAATAATTTGAAATTTATTTGTGAGTCCCTTACTAATACGTGTTTATTTGTCTATTTTGTTCGTATGTTTTATTTGCACGCTCGTCGTGATGATGCCCAACGAGCTTGATGGAGCTCGACGAGGAGTTCGATGCGTCATTCCCAATTGCGAAGCTCGAATGGAGAATTTAATTGTTGTATTTATTTATTTGGGAATTTGTAATTAATTTGTAATATTTATTTGCAGTATTTATCTATTTTATTATTAATTGTTGCCACTAATCTTTGATCTGCAGGTAAAGCTCTCCAGGTATGTTTTCCTTTCTCCCCTCTTTATTTTGGATAAACGTATTTTAATACGTGATTGTTAGAATTCGAATTAATCAGTTTGCATGATGCTTATACCATTGAATGTGCTTTATTTTATGCTTGTTTCGTGTGCGGCTTCGTCCCCACGAATTTACGCTTTATTTTGATGAATGTGTTTCGTGTGCGGCTTCGACCCCACGATTGTATTTTAATTTATGCTATCTTGATGAATGTGTTTATGTGCGCGGCTTCGACCCCACTTTCCGGTTTTTCTCTTTTCAACGTGTTTTTTCGCGTTCACTCAAAATGGTACTTTGCTAGTCTATGCATGCTTAGAATCACCTAGTAAATAGGATTTAATCGTGTGCATTGGCCCGATGATGATAGTGATCCATCGTTGTTCACTAGGGTCGTCGCTTTAGTAAAGATTAACAAAACGGTAGTAATCTCACCAATTTTGCATGTAACCGGATTAATTTTAAACTCGACGAAATTTAATTGGAATATGTATGAAACCAACCCTTTTATTTTCTTAGAGGATTAAAATGTTTATTTTCTTTTACCACTCGACAACAGTTAGGATAAAATCAATCTCACAAACTTTAGAACTAAAGCGACGATACCCCCTCTGAGGGCCAAATTACTTGTTTTCAACATGATTTTTAAACACCTTTTTTTTTAGAACCGGTAACCTTTTTAAGGATGAGACTCGGGTGCCTAACACCTTCCCGAGTTCATAAAACGACCCCGAACCGTTGTTCTCGGGTTTAGACCCTTTTTATTTGTGCCTTAGTTTTTGTTTTATTTTCTTCTTTTTCAGACTTTTAGGTTTCCCTAAACCTTAGAAAAATAGGGTGGCGACTTCATTGTTATGTGTTTTCACATTTGCGTCCCGAATTTCGCTCGCGACGGTGCGACAGCGAGTAAGCACTATCCATACTTATATCCATATCCGCACTTTGCGGGTGCGGGTATATCCATACCCGCAAAATACCCACAATATACGAATAATATCTACCCACAATTACGGGTATTGAACGGATATCCATATCTGTGGGTAGAATTGTCATCCCTACCAAAAGGAAATGTCATTCTAAGTGTAGTTGAAGGTGACAAACTGACCTGGTGATAAGAGATTGCCACCGTTGATATGGCAAGTGCCATCATCTTGAACTGAAAATATCAAAATGTATACCTCTACTAAATCCTGATGCCGTGTAATAAGAAAACTCAACATAAAAAAAACAAGATGCATAGTGCTAAATATTTTTTCCTTATTAACTTATCTTTCATTTTCTTTTTTATTTTGATGGCACATGCATGTCTCTATTTTATAAAAAAGAAACTTGCAATTATTTGGTGACTTGTTATATTTTATGTTCTTTTTTATTAATTTGTTTTTGTTTTTTACACCAATATTAATTTATAAAACAGATAATATTGCATTAAAATAGTCATATCGTTGATTCTTACTGGTGATAATTTAGAAGTCTTTCGTTTTCCGATATATTTTGAAGTTTCTTTTCTCAAAAAATAAAAAACAAATCTTTAAAAAATTACTTAATTAATCGTTATATAATTTGATAATGGCTTCCTTTCTAATTAATTAATTTTTAGAAATAAATTTTTTTAAAAATATTATTTTAACATAAACCTAAACTAACCGGTTATAAGTTTTTTCTAACAAGGAGAAAGTATCTAGCACTCTTCTAAATTACAATGCACTTACATTTTCAGTTAGCAATTTCTGTGGAAGAAGAAAAGAAGTAATAAAATAAAACATAAAATTTTAAATAGATCCTACAATTGGTCGACGATTAATATACCAATTATCGTCGAGACACACTTACTAATATATAGTCGACACGTACGTTTATCCTACTTCCATTTCAGCAAGTTTGATTAGTTGAAGATGGAATGATTCTCAGGTCTTTTTTTCTTTATAATTAGGGTTGTGTTTGTATAGGTTTGTAACCTATGATCTACTCCCAACCTACCTACGAGTCTTGCTACAATGAACCTCTCTTTCTTTTTTTCTTTGAAATTAGTATAATATTAATCTTATATGATGGTAACGTTCTAACCGCATTATTAATGCAGTAATGAACTAATGATCAAAAAGATTTGTACTCCTTAGACAAATGGTTTAGGATGTTGTTAAAACGTTGTAATCAATTGGAGTTGGAGAGATCTTACAAAGTAAAAATTAATTTAGAGATTGAGAATTGACTTTTTTAGGGTTAATTATGTAGTATCATGCCTTTTCAATTCTTTTGGCTTCTATTAGTAATTATATTTTTCCCCAAACGAATTATTAATATTGTTCTCCTTTTAGTCATCATTTATATTTTTCAGCCTCCTAGTATTTTTTCTACACCTTATGAGTAAAAGATTAATCTCATTAAGTATTATTAAACTTTGAAAGACAAGTTTTCTCCCTCTAGCACAACCAATATGTTTAGTTGTAAATTATTTTTTTTAAATTTAAACTAGTTAAATATATATCTTTCAGGTCAGGAAGTCAAAACCAATTATATTTACGTTCGGTCTACTCTTAAGAATATCCAACCACTCGCATAAATTATATAAAAATTAAAACAGCTATATATGGATGGGTTTTAATTAAAAATCAAGAATTATTTTTTTAAAATGTCATTTTAGATTTTTTCACACCTATTAAGGTAATCATTTAATTACGAGCTTTACTATTTTTTACATTGAGTAATCATATTTCCTTTTTAAATTAAATTACTTTAGTTGAATTATAACTTCACGTACAAAAATCAATTTATTTAAAGAATGAAAGGATTTACAAATCAGATAGAAAATAGTAAAACATTTAAACACAACATTATGTGACGAGTCTACTAAGCATGATTTTGTTGGGTCCTTCACCCATCATTCCAAGTTTCCAACCATCTATTCGCAAATCCCTAAAACATTCCAATTACCAAACGGGAAAACCCAAAAGGGGGCCAGCCATTAATATCTCGCCCCCCTCGTCCGCTCGTCCGCTACTGATCACAACAAATTAGAGATCGAGTATGGATAGAATATAGACGGATGGATGAATGACTCCTACCCACTCAACTCAATTATAAACGCACACCACCACCACACGCAAAATTCTTAAATACATCGGGTGATTTTTATCACTCGATATTTTTTAATACAAAAAATCGACACATATACATCGGGGTATCAATGCCCCACAGACATACCCCCTTGCCCTCCATTCACTATCTACTATGTTATCTCCCCTATAAATCTGTAATTCACCTTTCTAGTTCTCCACAGTATACAAATACACAAAATAAATAACTAAATATCAATTTTGATTATGTTATTCGAGTAGTAAAAAAATTGTAATTTTTATAATTTGGGTTTTGAATTCGAGTTTATAAAAGAAGGAATCCAAACCAATCCTAGATGGCGAATAGAGTAAATCACACTGGAAGAATCGTCATATTTTTTTAAAATTCAATCGTGTATGTTCAAACGAAATTAGTCTAGAAAAAAAAAATTAGAGAGTGGAAAAGACAAAAGAAATAAATAAATAAGTTTTCTAAAAACAAAAGGAAAGGAAAATAAAGAGAAAACCACCATCAACCCCACCCACATCCCAGTTTTGCCCGACCAGTCTAGTCCCATCCTCCTCATCTTTCCCTTCACATTATTTCTGTACTACTCTCTCTCTCTCTCTCCTTCTTCCTATCCTTCTTCTTCTTTTTTTCTCTATTTTTTTTCAATAATAATAATTATTATTTCTACTTGATGATCATATATTTTTCCTTCCATCAGTACTATTCTTATACAAAACACCTTGCTTAGGGCTCACCTTTTTTCTTTCCCCTCCTCCCTACTATAGCATATTGAGAAAATATATTCTATTTGATCTAGGAGTTTGAGCAATTATTTCAACCATCAAATCAAATCAATTCAAACAAAACCCTACATATATATAATTACAAAAATAAAAGAAAAGAAAGCAAGAGAGATGTCATCACTGGAATTGGCGGCATCTGAACGTGTTTGTTATGTTCACTGCAACTTCTGCAACACCATTCTTGCGGTATAATTCCTCCTCCTCCTCCTCCTCTTCCTCTTGCTCTTCCTCTTCCTCTCTTTCTAATTATTTTATCACAATTACCAAGAGCTAGCAGGTATGAATGAGTTTTTAGAGTTTTTAGAGAGAGGTGAGAAAAAAAGAAAGAAAGCTGCTAGCTATATTATTTACTGAAAAATAAATATATATATTCTTCTGAAAACCCAATTGATATATGTAGGGATGTCCTTTTCTGGTGTTTTTTCAATTAGACCCATCATGGATCGATCAGAGAGTTGTTGTTTTCTTGATTTCTACTTTGCAATATTACCTGAAAAGAATCTTCAAAATTTTCTTATCTCAATCATGCATGTGATGGACTATATATATATATAATTTCAGCCCAAGATCCATACATCCAATTAAAAGAAAAATAACCAATTATTCACACAGAAAAAACAAATAAATTAAGCTCAATTTTCTCTCCCACAAGCTAGGGTTCTTAATTACCAGGTAATAATCTTTTAAATTTATTAGTATATTAATATGTTAATTAATGATGAATTTTAGTGAAATACTTGAGTGGCTTTTGCAATTATTAAGTATAAACAAGTACAAACTGATCTCATGATCATGAGCAGTCAGTACTGATCTTGATATGAGGAGGTGATCTTAATATATATACTTTTTTTCTTGTCTTTTGGAATTCACTTATAAATTAAAGAAGTTTGTTGCACATTTTGATGTTTGTGATAGGGTTAAGTACAAAAAGCAATGTTTGTCTTTGTTTCTACAACAAGTATTGTGGAGTGAAACCAGAGAATTATGGGTTCCTTTTTTTTACCCCAAAATGATTTCCCCCCTCTCCATTTTTAGGGATGAAGAGAAGAAAAATGTCAAGACCCAGTTCTCTTTTTTTGATCTTCAAACAGAAAAAAGAAAGAAAAGAAATGTAAGATTTTGATAGACATACCGAAGGATCCAAAGCATGTAAAAAAAAAAACCATGTTGTAGAAAGAATCATTCCTTTCCTTATATATCCTTCTCTCCTTGTAATTAATTGCAATTAGGTTTTTTTTTTATATTGAATTTATATATATATAAATATACGGTGGTGGTGGTGAGTAGTGTAATAGTGTTGTATAGTCTTGTCATTTTCATGAATTGCCTCTCTTTTCTTGATTTTATTTCTGCGTGAGTGTGTGTGTGCCTGCTGGTGTTGGCTATTTTTAAGCTTTTATCATGGTGTCAGAACTGATCACTGTTGCAAAAAAAAGTCATCAGCACCACCGAAAGAAAAAAGAAAATACTACTATGTACTATGAGTTGTCTGCTTTAATTTGTTGTTGTTGCTCACTTGGTAACTGGTGCAGTGTAACTATAATTGCCTCTCTCTCCCTTTCTTTTTACAGTGCCTAAAACTCACACAAATACCCTACTCATCCACCCCCATAAAATACCCCTATGTGCATAAAATGACGAAGATGAACACTATACATTTTTGGGTGAGACTCAAATTTGTGTTCAAATCTCTACCGATATTTTTATCACCAATAAAACAAGCTATTTGGTGCATAGATTGTTTGTTATTAATTAGTTACTATAGTAGTATTACTTTTCTTCTCTCCCTAATTTTCTTGCTTTCTTCAAAATGCCACTCACATTTTTCTCCTTTCCTCCATCTTATCTTCCTCCTTTTCATGCTTTGGGTTCTCTAGTGTTTTGCTTTGTCAATATGAACAGCAATTACTAATAAGCTTGTAATTCAGTAATATTCTCTGCAATACTAAAAAGATGGGAATTTGAGTCGTCTCGTTTATATTGTCATTGACAGTAAAAAAAGAGAAAAACTCCACTAATAGTATGACAAAATTAAGTTTCCATGCTAGCTAGGGTTAGACTTTTTCCTGTTTTTGAGAGGGAAATGAAGATACTAATGTTGTTGATGATGGTTTTGCAGGTTAGTGTGCCAAGCAGCAGTTTGTACACAATAGTGACTGTGAGATGTGGGTATTGCCTCAATTTGTTATCTGTCAACGTGGGCGCTTCTCTTCAAACACTACTCCCTCTTCATCATCATCACCATCCCCAACAGGTTTCTTCAATTTCTGTAATTATTATTTCTTAACCATGAGACTCTTCTTCTTTTTCTAAAAGAAATTAGGGTTTATAAATTTCTGTAATTCTATGCAAGCAAGAATGAAATGAGCCATGAAATGATTTGACTTGTTTTATTCTTCCTCTTTCTAATGCATTATATTATAGTAATATATAGTACTTTTTTTGGTGAGTTAAAATGGTTTAGACGTTTAGTTGTATTTGTGGGGTCATATATAAATAAATGAAAACAGTATTTATATTAATTAATTAGTTTTTGTTAAAAGTGGTCAGTACTGTAATTAATTTGTTAGTATTATGCAGTCACAGAAACTGCACCTGATTTCTGAAGACGACAGCAGCAGCGGCGCCAAATTAAATAAGAATTGTAAAGATTCTTCTTCATCTGGATCAGGGTCTGGGTCTGGATCTGGGTCTGGGTTTGAGTATGGGTTTGGGAATTCTTCTTCCAAATCTAACAAAGTCGTCCTCTCTACTACTTCCTTTGACTCCATTGACCTTGTCGAACCTCCTCGCATGCCACCCATTCGTCGTAAGTAATTCTATTCGTGACTTTCACTGGCCTTTTGTTCATGAAATATTACTTTTTAACTTTTTATTAAAAAAATTATGTTATGTATTTTAATATAGAAACTATTTTAGCAAATTATAAAGTTAATAAAATATATTTAGAAATTTTGTATTTGTTTTAATTTAAATTTTAAATCATTCATAAAGTCTTGCCAGAATCTAGGGGAAGCGAAATTGAATTTTTGAACAAATAAAAATAGGATTAATTAAAAAATTATAAAACTTTGGGGATTAAAATAACAACTTTGAAAATTTGGGGCGGGGGGAGGAGGCGAGGCTTCGCCACTGTAAATGGAGGTCCCAAGTTCAAACCAGACAATAAACATAATAAATTAATAACCCTTAAAATCTTACAATAAATTTTCACTTTGTTTTTTTAAAATAATATCCATGAAATAATGAAAATAAATAACTGATTCAGTACATATAATCTGGCTGTAAATAACCAATGTCACTAATTAATTACAAATAGTAAATGCTCTTTTTTTTTGTGTGGAGACTTTTTTTATTTTATTTTTATCATTTCATAAGATAAGGAGTACTAATTAATATAATAAAAAAATAGCATTTTAGGTGAGACACCATTTAGTTTCAGTAAGGGCTACTACATCTGATAAATCCTGGATCCAAGATTGTGACTTCTCATTCGAATTGTAACTGGCTGCATTAGTAGCACAACACTGCCCTATACCCTTTCTTTCCTTCACACACACACATATATAAATTGGTAGAAGATTCGAGCTCAAAATTTAACTTCATATTGCTTTCCAATAGTGCCACCGAAGTACTAGCGCATTTTACCATGCATTAATGTCTACTTAATTTTTAAACGCAGTTATTGGACACACTAATATAATATGTAGACTATTAGATATTTTCCTATTATTAGATGAGAGAAAAGAGAACATGTGTTGACTATTAGACTATTACTCATCTAGCGTAGGAGAATATTCCCGCATATATTTTTCCCCTAATTTTTACTAGTTTTTCTTAATTATTTTTAGTACCATAATAAATAAACTATATATTATTCGATTCAATTGCTAAATAGGATGCATGCGCCAAGAAGTTTATACGTTGAATGTTGATCGATATAGAGATACACCAATGGATGTGACAATACATACTTGGAGTTTATATATTTTATTTATTATGGTTTTATTGTTTATATGAATAAATAATTACTCGTGAGATATTTTTATTTATTTATGTGTATAATAATATCTACAGCACCAGAGAAGAGACAACGAGTTCCATCTGCATATAACAGATTCATTAAGTAAGTTTCAACTGTTCCATATTAAAAGAGATTAGGTGTTTTTTCTTAATTGCTACTATTAACTTATTAATCATTTTCAATCATGATTTTTCAGGGAGGAAATTCAAAGGATTAAGGCTAGTAATCCCGACATCACCCATAGGGAAGCTTTTAGCACTGCAGCTAAAAATGTAAGTTAGTTTTTTCTCATAGTTAATCTATATTCATTCATAACACTCTCACCGCTGAAATTGAACTTTCTTTGAATAAATTTTAGAAGAAAGTGGTGCCAATTTTCTAGGAAAAAAACAGATTTTGAATCCTACAAATTTCACTAATTTTCTGTTTTAAGGGGCAAAATTAGACACTGAAAATTTAAGTACATATGTCAAAAATAACTAGACTATAAAACTACTTTTTTTTATGTATCCTTTTAGAGTTTTTTTTTAATTTTGATACATCATCCTATGATATCCGGGTCTCTTTTTGAACCCGATTAATCTGGACTCTCACTATGAAAATATCTAGGTCCCTATTCAGACTCACTAAAAATTAGAGTAAATGGTATGTATTATTAAATATTTTAATCGAAATCAAGATGTTACTATATCGACCGCTCTGGGACCCTTTTAGAGTTAAAAACTTAAAATTATATATTCTTCTTTTCAATTTTTAGAGAGTTGAAAACACGTTTCATTAAAAGGGAAAGAAAAAGAAAGGTGGAGGAGCTCCCAATCCCAAACAATGAGGACAAGCACGCGCATAATGGCACATGGCCACTAGTACTTGCTTCAATCACTTAATTTTTGGACTCATCAATGTGTTGTTTCATTATTTTTAATTATTTTTTGTTATTTTTTTCTTTCCTCACAACATATATAATTGAACGAAATAGGTTTAAGATTTGGCGGATCCAAAAAAATAATATTTTTTTGTCCTTGCGTCAAAATTAATAATCACTATTATATCGATTAAATTAGTAGCTGAGCTCTTATTTTATTGAACGTTCGGATCCCAAATTTTGTTGTGATATTATATATAGATATATAATTTGAGATTGAGTCGGTTGAAAAAACTCACTATTCAAAATTATAGACAGAGCGTGGTGGGAATAGATGGAGCCACATTCTGAGTCTTTTAAGTTTAAGTTAAATTTTATGAAAATTTGTGATCTCTTGATATTATATATTTAATTAATTGATTGTTTGTATTTTGACAAAAGTTTATTAATAATTTAAATAAAATTGTATGTATTGCAGTGGGCACATTTTCCACACATACATTTTGGGTTGAAGTTGGATGGGAACAAGCATGCGAAACTAGACCACGAGTCGTTTGCAGGAGAAGGTACTAATAAGAAGAAGTGTAGTGCTTCTGGATTGATGATGTACGACATGACATCCGTTTAATTACTTAAATTACCTAGCGGTACGACCTAGCTAGCTAGTCTATAGTAATTAATTAATCCATGCAGTTATCGAGGGGTTGAACACGTTGACCACAAGTCTCCTAACCAAATTAGGAAAGCCCCCCCCCCCCCTCCTCTTAAGAACCTCATCCACCAACATTTTCATTTAGTGTGCGTATTTTATTTTATTTTCAGTTTTTTTTTTCATGACTCCTTTACATTGTAATAGTAATATATAGTTACTTTGTATCCGTTTTTGGGAAATGTGATAGTGCACAATAAAATATATATAAAATGCTTTCCAAAAAAATTATATATTGCATGTTTGTTTACTTATCTTATTTTTATGCGTAAATAATATATATTTTTTCGTCTCCTTATTTTTTTAAATTGTTTAATCTCGTCTTCTCTACTAATAACGTCCATATTTTAGGAATATATATATAATTAGAAACAATATAGTTTGATTATATCTTTTAGGAATCTCCATTTAATTTATTAAGTTTAAATTCAATTCCAAAATTATTTATTAAAATTTAACACATCAGTTATGACATGTAGGCAGTTTGTGTCGTATAAATCAACCTAAATAATAAATGATCTGATCTCGTCTCTCTCCCGGCAAATCACCTGCAAATTATCTGCAAATCTACAAAAACTCAAAATGCTGACATCACTGTAAACATAAGCCCTAAGCTAGCTGGCTAGTACGTATTCCTCCATCGATGAGATCAAAAGACAAAAGAAAATAGCCAATTTAAATCTTGTGCAATCTTTCTTGGGTATAGTATGGATGGGAATGAATGGTGGTAGTGCTGATGAGTTTAAGAGTATGAAAAGCAGGGAATAATGCAATGATACAAAGTTTACAAACCGGGCGGGGGAGAAGAAATTAAGAAGAAAGAATGTTTTTTGTCTGCTGGGATAAGGTTAGGTTAGGAGTTCAGAATCTGATGTGTCAAATCTGTTGCAGTAAATCAATCATACATACTCTGGATTTTTGTGTCTTTTGTTTTCTTTTGTGTGCTTGTGCTCTCTCTCGATCGATAGTTTGCCTTTGGTGGCCCATATATCAATCATCATCCTTTTAAGCGATTTGTGCATAGTATAGGTATATACTCCCTCCTTCATATCCTTTAATATTACACATTTTGGATAAAAAAAAATTGTCTCAGGTAACAGACGTTTTTCTTCTTCTAATACCTCTGGCAAAATGCTGTTTTGTGGTGAGCTAATTGTTTCTAAAAAAAACCATAGTTATCAGAATCGGACCGGATAGTGAATCGGAAATGAAAATTTTATGGTTCGACCGAATTGTAAATGTTGAACCGTTTTGAACTGTTCACACATTGAACAGTTCAATTTTAAATAATTGAACCGGTTGGGTCAATATCTGTAATGGGCCGACCCATCAAAAAAAAATTTAAAAAATTAAAAAATACCAAAACGACGTCGTTTTGGAGAAGAAGCATTGAACCAACCGATTCGGTTGTGTAAAAACTAACCAGTTAGACCGATCAAATCCGGTTCGTATACATATCCGGTCAGATAGCTAAATCGAATAAAAAATCTAAAAAAACTCAGTTGAACCGGTTGGACCACTCAGTCCTGTCCAGTTCTGATAACAGTGAAAAAAATTGAAACTAATTGTGAGCTACGTAAATAAATAACCTGTGGATAAAATGAGGTTCAATTTCTGCCGCAATAGCTGTCAAACCTGCCGTGTTCAGTATTGTTTTAGAAAAAAATATTACCCAAAAAATTAAAATTTGCTCCTAAACGTTAGAGGGAGTATTTCTTTTCTTTATATACTAATTTGTTGGCTTTTAGTAATCATAAATTGTCACATCAGTTCATTTTTTAATAACTTTTTTTTTGTTATATTATTAATTATATTTATAATACTATAAATCGAATCCACCGTTTAGGTTTACAAGAGAAGAAATCATGTAGGCTGTAACAATAGGGGACATTTTAGCTATGATATATAGCAGCCGTGTATGTTAGGACCGGTGGGTGGATAAGTTGTTGCGGAGGAGGAGGCGGTGGTGGACAATTTTCCGGAAGGAAGAGAGGAGAACAGTCTCTGGATGTGAATGCAGAGGCAGAGGACGGTGATGAGTAGTCAGTAAAAGTACTGTCAGTAACTATGTGACAACGTTTTCTTTCGTTTGCCTGCCAATTTACAATTTTACATCAATTCCACTGCACTCACTTTTTTTTTTTTTTTAATCAGCAGAAAATTATATTGAAATGAATTGTCATGAAGAACATGACTGAAGATTACAAGACACTGCTTCAATAGCAGTGCGACAAACGTTCTCAACAACAAACGAAGCCCCAAAGAAAAGGGCAAAGGACTGACTCCCTAGCCCACTATTAGACCTGACTCCTCATCAACCTACATCTGAGAAAACCGAACTTCGATTCACCGATTGAGTAACCATGCCGGGGATTGAAGGACATCGGACAAACTGTAGGCGAACCCGTTGTCCTTACTTTTCAACCACCAATGCCACAAAGAATAAATCCTATTAAGACACCTCGAGTCACTGTACTCCTTTTTGTCTGAACACCACTTCGTTGCGAGTCACTGCACTCACTTTCTTTCACACTTTTATTATTATTATTATTTTATACTCTTTTTTTCAATTAATTGTCTGTTTAGACTAAAAAAATTGTTGTAAATAGTTGTCTTATTTATATTTCTTAATTATTATTTTTATTATTTTCATAAATTATAAAGTTTAAATTTATTAATTTTAAGTAAATTTATTTTTTATTGGTCAGTTTAAAGGTGAATAATTAATATAATAAATAAAAATAATTAGTAAAGTATATTAATAACTGAAATTAATAATTATTTTTATCTGTGTAATTGGATTAAATAGACAACTTTTAAAAAAGAGAGTATAATACTATCCAGTTTAACGGCGAAAATTAATTGGAGTACACGAAAATATGTAAAGGTGGTCCGTCCTGCATGCGTCCAAGCTGGTAAACATGTAAAGATACAGTACTATACTGCTGCTGCAACTATTAACAACATGGTAAGGTCACATCCTTACACCAAAATGGAAAGAGGAATGACGTGGTGGTCCACCCTCTATGCTAAAAATCCAGCTATCAAAAGAAGTAGACCTCACTTTCAAGTTTCATTTCACTCTCCAATTACTAAAATTAACTTTTTGCTTCTTTATTTTTAGTACTTTTATTACTTATATTCAATATATTATTTTCCTTTTTCTAAAAAGGAAAAACAATTTGTAACTCTATAACAAATTTCATTCTTGTTTTCTATTTCTTCCATTCATACGTGAATTGTTTGTAAATAACCACTATCTAATCATTACGAGAAAATCTAATTGTATCATTAAACTCGATTATATTAGAACGAGATTAGTTTCCTATATAAAGAGACCAGGAAAAATCAATTACTAGGAAAAAAAAAGAGAAAATAATGCGCTAAATGAAGTACAATCTTTCAAAGGAGGTACATTTTGGTTGATAAACTTGCAAGTCAAGTAATATTTACTGCATTCTGCTCTGGACTGATGTAATCTTCAACCAACAAGCCCCATTTATTTTAATTACCAGCTGTCCATGATAGGTACAAAAGTCCAAGTTTTAATATTCTTTAGCCTCTCCCTTTTACGGAAAAGTAAATATCCGTGTACCTTCAAAAGGAAAAAAGAGGAACAAATATACACCAGTGGAGACTGGAGAGTACTGAAGAAGATTGATAGAATTTCTGTACAAACAAAAAGCACACCAACAATCAGTTAACATAAAAGCACTACCAAACAATGTGTCTTAAGTTTGAGTTTAGAGAATAGAGCAAATCTCGCACCGTAGAACTATTGATGTAGAAAGGAAACAATTTAGCAGATCAATCAATTAATGATGGAAGAGATCCAGATATACCCACACGCAAAGTTTTCTGGAAAAAATGTCAAATTTTACCTTCCACATTTGACAGTAATGCAATCACAAAATGAACAAGTTTTGATAAAACCAACACCATAATTGCAACTAATGACAAAAAATGTTGTACAGAAGTCATCAATGGGTAAGAATTATACTAACTTTTGAGGGTTGGAAGTAACCCTCTCACAAAACTTTCTTTCATGGACGTTAGCTGAGTATAAGATGGTTCATTTCTTTGGTATGTTTCACTTCACTTGTGTCCCTATAATACATTCACCTAGTTTCACTGTCACCCTTCTCCGCTCTCATCCTGTTGGAAACTATAAATCAATTTGAACTAAATAACCATGATAATAAAGAATGCTACTGACACTTGTAAAAAGCTAATACTTTCATCAATGGCATCTAACCTTCTATGTGGTTTAAAGAATTAATAACTCTAACCCAAAGTTATGCTTCTGCAACCCTTCTGTAGAAGAGAACATAAGCCGCTGAAGTCTTTATCTTGTCCTGGCTGATTGGAGAAACGAGGGCATCATCGAAGTCATACCACCGGTCATCACCATGCTATGTGAAGAAAAAGAAAACCGACCATTCATTAATAAATTCAGGTTTAAGCTCATAATTCTTGATAAGTTGGAAACAAAGAAATTTAATATGAAGAATCAAACACCATCAACATGAATTTCCTCCTCCGTCAACTGACACAAACAAACCCACCAAGTTCAAAGGAGGTTCTAGTCTAACCAGCAAATGCAGACAACTTGATTTTAGGCATCAATTAGGGATTTGAAAGTTAAGGTTTTATGGTTTTGGTAACTGTGTAGAGCACCTTGTTTTATGCACCAGGGAGGTCATTTTAATGATAAATTGAAGATCTTCAGAATTGCTTGCATTCTATCATATTTCTCTACTACATGGACTACTTCCATGCCTGCGATTTCCTCCTCAAATATACTTTTACGACTTGGTTTTTATGTTCACCTCCCATGAGGTGTAAAATGAACAGAAATCAAAGAGGATGCGAAACTTACATGGATAAATGCTGTGTAATGACCACCTCCCATGCTTCCATAGTGGTTACTGATTGCATAGAGGACATAACGATGAGATACATGACAATTTTTATAGGAAATGTACGTAGACAAATCCAGATCATCAACAGGAAAGTCAACAAAGGCCTCTAGCTTTTTCTTCATATACTGTGTATAGGAGAACCTCTTTAGATGAATGACAAGAATTTCAGGTAACCTCCAAAGATCTAATTTCTTACTGGCTTGGCGATGCTCCTTACAACTTGGACAATACCTACGTTACATAAAACAACACCTAATGTTAGAAAGAGGGATAAGGCCTACATTTTAGCAATGAAATTAGATGAACAAAATATAAACACTTCACTGCTGTAAATTCCCTTTGCTTAAACATTTATATATATAAAAATAAATAAATAAATTCATTAGCCCCTGATCCAAGAAAGTTGGATAAATGAAATTTGACCATTGGAAAAGGGTAAAGCTTTAAGATTCAAGGGAAAACATAATTAACAACTATTGAAATGCTCAGCAACACAGAGTTACATTTTCATAGCATCATAGATTGTTTAAATATTTCTGGCTTCTCAACCATACTAATTTTTAAAGCTATATTGAGTTGCGGGCACTGACCACATATCTTCAGGTCCAAGAGGCTCCTCCTTGAGAAATGCTTCAAGGCATCTATATAATGAAACAGACTCCTGAGGTCTCTTCGAAGGAAAGCCATACTTGAAGATCTCAGGCAACGTGCTAAGAAGGTTGATATCATAATGTGCAGTCTGTTTTTTCAGCCAACATGCGAGTACATTAAACCGCCTATGATTTTCTGTTATCGGCACTGGTTCATTCATAACTATCTCAAATTCCTTAGAAGACCCTTTCTCATCTGTTAAATAAAACTGCAGTTCAGTATCCAAGTGTGAGTCTGTGGCATTTAGACTAGAGGCATTAGGATCTGCGCCTAAAATGGAACACGTGTTCTCCTCCATCACTGTCACTTCTTCATGTGCAGTGCTCTGAGAGGCACAAGAACTGGGACCATCAGCAGGTACTCGGAACGGACTAAGCAACTGTAGATACAGATTGTGGATATTAGATCCATTAACCAAGTCACCAACTGCTCCAACAAGAGGAATTGCAAATGCCTTCCAGCTTGATGTATGTTTCCCATAGATGTATCGCCTGGTTTTATAAGATAAATAAGAATACTTGATTGAAGGGAAAACAAACAGTCTTAAACCTTGTTCCATAAATAACTAGTACAAACTATTAAGAAATTATGGGTTGTGGGTAAGTGCAATGAGAATTATGGAAGAAAAAAAGAGGAGTTGCAGCCGAAGAATATGCTTTAATGTTGAGGATCATGGAATGCTGTATAGATGCAGTAAAAACATGCATAATTGAGTAAACAAATGAATCAAGAACTTTTCTTTCCCTATTTTCTCATGTTTTAGGAGCTGTTAAGTTATTCAGACTTGCTACTATCAAGTGCTTTCCTAATAGTAGAAAGTGTTCATAGTGTCACTTTTCATCTAAGGTTTAGGACTGAAGACAAATAGGATTAGTAGGTATTCATTCCCTAGAAGGATTACGATTAGTATCAACTGACAACTGGTCTTATCTTTTCTTAAGCTATTCTTAATTATCAAAAAACTAACAATTGGTAGAAGAATAACATCAACAAATTGCAGGGAAGTTCAAATGAACTGGGTAAAAAAAATACAAGCTTGGTATACACAAGAAACCCACTCACAACTTAGAGGATTATAGTGTCAGCAGAATCTAATAAGTGAAGGATGTGTTAGAAATAGACTTATCATGCATGCATAACATAGTTGAGAATCTAACTTCAAGGATCTCCATAGCTTCTAATTCAATTACTAAGAAATGATACCTATTTTTCTACAGTCTGATTCGTAAGGATAAAATTCACATAAGTATAAACTTTAAAAAAAAAACGCACTCCTCCATTTGCTGATGCATAAATACAACCAAGCGGGCACTATTCAAATCTTTTGGTAACCGATAAGCAACCAAACGATCACCATCTCTAATTAAGGACAATGAATCAAGTGGATCCTCAAGAAATCGTATAATGCAGCTGTTATATACCTGCATAGAACTCTACAACATCAGATATCAAAGGAAAGAAAGAGCATAAGATGGTCGCAAACCAACACAACATATATAGATTATACAGACACAAAGTACCTCTGCCACCAATAGGGACTCACCAGCCCCCAGAGAACATGCAATGCTTAGAGCCCAAATAAGATGTTCACATTTTCCGAATTGTGGCACAGAAATAGTAATACGCGGATGGCTGATTAGCACCATCAGTACTCACAACTGTCAAAGTCATAGTTCGAGTATTTGTTGAAGGTAGAGGTAGTGACAGGTACATAAACGGATCAAAAGTAACTGAGACTTTATTGCAATTAGGGCATACTAAAGTAGATTTATATTGACCCTGTAATGGAAAACAAGCAAAATGCAGATAGTCAGACGGACAAATAAAGTATCATTAAAACTACGCTAAAGCAGCCAACTGATGCATATGATTCAGATCTTTGATATACACAAACACATTCTTAAAGAACTATATCTCAAATTTGTAATCAAATAAAAAATGCATTAACTAAAACACTTTTCAAATGGGCTAATAATACCTACCACACACATAAATGTGAGCCAACCTCAAACCTGTAATGAAAAATTGGTAAAAAGAACAAGCGCACTTTACTTAATCCTGCATAAGTATCGGCTCAATGTGGAGATCCTGGAATAATGTGATGTATTTCAGTTGATTTAGGTTTCTATCTACTTGATTTTTCATCATAGAGTTCCCATAACAATTAACCAATTACTCACACACCTCATTTCAACTGGCTGCTAACCCATACTTTCAAATCGTAAGCAAACCAGGAAGAACTATAACCACAATATCAATGCAATTGAAATCATAGAATAAATCCCAACCTCTACAGGAAAAATAACAGAAATGGAAAAACAACATGCATTGACCACAAGTATAGGCCAAAAGGTTTTAACTGACCATCAAGTGTAGGATCATTGTGATGTGTATCCCAAATAAAATAAAATGAAGTAACATTCTTATTCTGACTTAGCAAGCAACAACAAAACGTGAGGAACCAGAAAGACATACTTGGCAGATATCAACAATTATCGAGTCATTACGAGCCAGGTGATTCTGCCAATATTCATCAGCCACTTCTTCATCTGGTCGGTTATCTCCATCCTTGGCTTCAACATAAGGCTTGGACCTAACACGATTGAGATCCTCATGGAGTCCATCCAACAAAAAAGCCAAGAGTTCCTGCGAGAAAAAGAATAGTCAATTTAGAAAACAAATATACGATGTTCCAATGGCCATCGTTTGTTTCCCTTGCAAGATAACATCCATTGGAAGACCCTCCCTTAACAAATTTTGGCTTACCTGAGAATCATGCTGATTAAAGCCACTGAATTGAGGAGCAAATTGAGCAAGCTTTCCCTTGAATATTCTTGGTGACAAGCAGTTGCTCCAGGAGCCCATAACTTCCTTAACAGATCTCCAAAAGCTAAGGCAATTTCCTCCTAATGAGGCAAGCAAAATAATTAATACTTTTACCAATATACATACACCGTGATAAATTGGAAACCTTCAAGAAACACTCATAATCAAGAAAATAGCCTAGCATGACTCAAATATGAGTTGAAGAAAAATAGAAGATATGAGAACATACATCCATGCCCAATGGGTTTTCATGATTTATCTCTCTGGCATAATCTCCAAGAAAATAGTCTACAAGCTTAGGCGTGTGGGCCAAGCACTGAATGGCACTATTCATGAAGCAAGTGTTTCCAAGATTTTGTAATCCTGTCAACCCCAAAGAACCAGCTTCTCCAGATTTTCCAAAAAGGTAGGAAGTATTACCATTCATCATAACTGAAGCTCCAGATGAATGTGTCCCATAGTCTGTTGTGCGGCAGTATCATTTTTTTTCCCTTCTCTACACTTTGTGTTATCTGACAACCCATAAATTTGCAACTCTAGGAGAATCTGTAATATGCATCACAATTGCACGTTACCGTAATGTTCTTGAAGAAAATATAATCTTCAACAGATTCGCCATGTGAAGTTAACTAGTAGATAAGGAAAACAAAAAAACAGGGGATTGCAAAGTAGACAACAGAATTCATTTGGAAATTGTAAAATGAAATTGATGGGGATTTGGGACCAGTGGATGTGTCTCGCTTAATGTAGACCAGGATGAGAGAATACGACATAGGACACCAGCATTTGAAATCAGAAGGTCTGAGGCTATAATGCTTTGACCATTTAGTAAAAGCAGAGTATCAGAAAAAAATTGTGCATGAGAGGTGGATTTCTGGTATGGTTATGACTTAAGGTAAATAGCTATGCACAGCCCTCAGCTATAGTTAAGCTTCAACTTGAAGTAAACCATCAGCTTTTAAATTTCAGTTTGAGCCTTTTAAATGATGAAACTTTCAAGTGATTGGCTACCATTTGTCTCTGAAAATTGGAGATGAAGACACAGCAGACAAGCAAAATGGAACTATTTTTTTATAAGGAGATGTGAAGTTAGAGCTAATTAGCAACTCAGTCTTAAGACATCCATCCTTTATGTGTTTCTCCCAAATCACATGTAGTAACGTCAGGATCAACATCTTGACACAACTGGCCTCAAAATCCCCTGGTTATGACATCTAACCCAATACCAAGCAAATTAACACCATGAATATTAAGTAACTAATCTAGACATCTAAACCTTTTGCAGCGTTTTATAACTAAGTTTATAGGTGTGCAAAAAGCAAGTGCATTAATGAAACATAATAGGTGTATCCCAGTAAATTTTGCTTTCAAGTTGGATGATTGATGCATCGCAGCAAATGGATTTTGGGTACAATTATGCATTGAAGAAGCATGAAGAGCTACATCAAGAAAGTGTGCATGTTTTTGTGTACATTTGAGTGAATCTTAGTTGTCGCCAGATGTAGATGTCCAGCAAGACAGAGCAACAGAATAATCAACCGCATTATGGCACTTATAACAAAAACCAAATGGCCCATAAAAACTTGATAGCTTACCTCTTTTGATCTGATTGCCGCTGACAATCCTTGGGGAATTTGTTTTTGTCACCAGTAAAAAATAGTGTTGTTTGCCCAGAAAAATCCCAGATACGAAGCTGTAACAGACCAAAATTTAGAAAACCATTTGCACTGCCCAAAGATGAGATCCAGCATATTTTCTAACTTACCATCTCAGAATCAACACTGAAGATCTTGCAGGCTCTTCTGAAAAGTTCTACTGTGTTGTTCTGTAAGAGTAGAACAGGATTAAAACATGAAAACCAAATTCTTTCCTCAACTGGCCAAATGACCAGAACATTCAGAGAGATGGGATCGCCACTGCCAGGACATGAATTTAATTAATGAAACATTGATGGAAAGAGAAACTATTTATTTTGGATAAAAGAAAGGAAACTGGAATAACGTAGCAAGTCTTTTCTCTTATTTTCTTCCTCTGGATAAAAAAAAATGTGTAGCGCAACTGGTTTACACTATCACTTAGCAGATGGTGACGTTGATAAATGGATTTAATTAGGAAAAGGAAGCAGAAATTTCTATAAGGTGGACATCAGCAATTCTCTAAAAGAGAACACAGGCATCAGAATTCAAGGTTGCTAGGACGATGAAGCAAAACCACTCCTTTTAGCAGTTTAACTTCCACTAAAATATTTGTGTGGTTCCTTGCTGAATATGTACTAAAACCCTTTATAGTCCTCCCTCTTCCCTTTCCACTAAGAAGAATGAATAAAAAAATGCTCAAAAATTAATGCACATCTTGCAATGGGTACATTACAGTAATTCTAAGTTTCTAACATCTCATATCCAGGAGAAGCTGAAAGAGGAAACATGAATCAATAGAACAAACTGACCTTTTTGCTTATTTTTACTCCCAACAAATTCAGTTCACGCAACACAGAAAGCCTCAGTCGTAATGGATAGACATCTGACATGTCATCTTCTGCAGCGGAAAATGCTTTCCCACCCTTTGCTGCAACTTTAGCATCACTATGCCTTAAGAGAAAATCAAAACAGAGAAGACATTTAGAAATTCTGGTCTTGTTGAAAACATGCATATCAAAGTACAAAACTAACAATCTATTCATCAACTACCGTTAGACAATGTAAGACAACACAACAAATCATTTCTCATCATTAAAGGGGTCAAATCTTTGGGCATAGCCTGCATCTGTATTGTATCCTTAATTGTGCTCTCCTAATACAGTTCCATTTATCACACTGGAAAATATGTGAACCAAAGTTCGATACAATTTCCAATGAGGATTTTGCAGTACAGAGAAGCACACGAAATCCAAAAACTGCAATCGTACAAATGGGGAGGGGAAACGACTAATGTGTCATGTAAATGAATCATTCTTAGCAATTTCCATGTAAAGTTTGCATCACATGTAACCTTATACTGGCATCGATAGCTCAAGCAATGGTGAGCAACATAAGCATTCACCATTACCAAACCCACCAATCAAACAATAAAAATATTCACAAAGGATACACAAGGTAAAATTCAGACTGCTCACCATTTAAGTGCCTGCAACCACATCTCTCCAGGTACCAAAGCAAAATCACGGCCAGAAACCCCAACTTCACCATTTCCACCATTCTGCAAACAATCATCTTCTCTCATCGAATTAAAGGAAAGACCTGAGTTGAATATGTTGTTGAAGATCTTCATGGGACCTGCATATGTTGATGCGGCCGCATACAGAACCCCTTTTTTCCCATCCAACTCATTTAAATCTTGTGCATCCTTCCACCACCTAAAAGATAGCAATCAGCAGGATCAGGTCTGAGAACAACACTAAATAAAGCAAAAATGATCCTGGCGGAGAAATCAACATCACAAACACCAAAACAATGAACAATCATCACGATTGGACAATCCCATTCGAATCCAAATCCAAATTGTTACCCATCTCACGGATTGCCTCAAATTGCAAAATGCCGCCATATCATGTAGCAGAGAAACGAATACAAGTAGGACAAGGAAAAAGTTTCCAAAGATGAGGAAGAGAATAGAGTAAATCCAATCTAACACAGCCACCAATCAAAACTGCATTGCCATTATCTTAAACTTTGGAGCACACCATTCACAGGAACTACAATCAGAACCAAATGGAGCTTTGCAGATTCGGAGATGGAAAAGCTAACAACAAAAAAGCAAGCTAGAAGAAACAAAAGGCGAGGAAGAGGGATCTATCTGTAAGAAACGAAGTAGACTCGTTGGTCATTGTCATCCGAGTTGGGTCACTGAGTTGAATCGGGAGGATCTTCGGTCATACCGTTTTCCATTTCGGACATAGAGGAGAGAAGGTCGGATTAAGAGAAAATGCGGGTCTCTCTCATTTTTCGAAAGAAATTTTTCTTTATGATAGTAAAAGAGAGACTCCACTCCATTTTCTTCTTCCTTTTTCTAATTTTTGTATTTTCCTGTGGGGAGGATTGATTTGAAGGAGGGAAAACAAAATCCTCTTATATTTAGTTTTCAACGAAAAAAATATTTTTTCGAATTTATTGTATTTATATCAAATGTCGATATAAGAACTTTTATTTTTAATTAGTTCAAATCAACCGCTATATTTATTCAATTAAACAAAATAATCACTGATATCTGTTTAATTTTTTTTTCTTTTAAATGATTATATTATTAATCGTTATTAAAATCGTAGAGATCAAATTCGTAACCTTACGTTATAAAAAATTATGGAGTAACCATAGTTGTTGACATAGTGGCACTAGATTTACTAATTTTTTAAAGAATTAATAAGCTAAAAATATAATTATGTTAATAATGCATCATTGAGTATTAATTCTTTTGATAAAATTAATCACATCATAATAAGCATTTACTTGACTAATAATTTATTTCGAGTAATAATTCATTCAATATTTGTTTTTTAGATTAGGCAATTAGTGAGTTACATGTCCATTGACTCATTCAATAATTTATGTTGTACAATTTTAATTCTTTCCGGTAATATTTTATTTGAACCAAGTACAAATATAGAGTTCTATGTTGACATTTGACACAAATATAGAGTTCTATGTTGACATTTGACACAAATATAGGGGTGAATATATAAACATTCTTCAAATTTCTTATATCCCAGCTAATGCCAATGGCTTCTTTCGGAGAATATTCGAGTTTGAAACTTCGCATCCAATGATTAGGGTTGTTCATCGATTAACCGAAACCGAAACCGAAACCGAACTGAATTTTATAGGAACCGAAATTTCGAAACCGAAAAAACTGAAATTTGAAAGCCTAATTCACCTCACTGCCAAATCAATTCAATCCTCCCTACCAAATCCAAATTCATCTCTGCCAAATCCAAATTAGAATCCTCTACCAATTAAATCCAATATCTGCCCAATTAAATCAAAAAACCAACACTACCAAAAAATCAAAAAGCATCCTGCCAAATTAAATAAAAAAACCATCTTCGGTGACACCCAAACCGATCCATCACCACCGGACAATCTCACCGCCGGCCATCCTCCATCACACACCCAAACCAAACCAAACCCAAAAAACGAAAAAAAGAAAGAAAGGAAGAACAAAAGAAAGAAAGAAGGAAAGCGTAGATCTGAGAGGAGTGACCGGTGTTAGGAAGAGCGATGGTGGGTGGACGAGAAGCGGTGTGAGAGAAGAACAGATCGAGGGAGAAGAAGAACAGATCGAGGGAGAGAGGAGCAAATCGACGAACTGAGCGAGAGGGAGAGAGGAGGCGGTGGGTGGTGGTAGTGGAGGAGGCAGTGGCCGATGGGTGGTAGAGGAGGATAGTCGGGACTCGTGCCGAGCGAGAGGGAGATGGGAGAGTGAGAGAGTGAGAACGAGATGAGGGTCGGGAGAATGGGGATGTGAATGTCATTTTAGGAAAAAATATTACCAACCAGCAAAGTTCGGTTAGTTCAGTTAACCGAACTTTTACTTATCAACAACCGAAACCGAATCGTATTAAATTTCGGTTTTTTACTATCCGAAACCGAAAAAACTGAAACCGAAATTCCAAAACCAAACAAGCGAAATTCCGGTTTCAGAATTTCGATTTTTTGGTTGTTGCAAACCGTTGAACAACCCTACCAGTGATGTTTCTGCTTGAATAAAGTCCAGCTTATAAGAAAAATAGAAAAAGAAAAAATAATGAATAATCACCAAAAATATAGAGAAAAAAATAGTAAAAGAAATTAAAACAATTAACATTCTTAGGCTAGCTGTGTTCTGCAGAATACTTGCTCTGCTGGAGAAAAGTAAAGGAGTTTAAGAATAAATATTGAAGACAATTCATATTTAATTGAACACAAACTGTAAAAAAACAATGAGCTGTAATTTTATTAGCACTTAGTAGAGGACGAGAGTTTGAGTCCCTTAATCGCATATCTAAGGAAAAAACACACAAATTGTAAAATGTGTAATGATTTGCTCATTAGCTAACCATGTACTTACCATCTACGCTATAAGATGAGTAGAAATGCTTTGCGCAAATTAGCAATCGAGAAAATCAGATGGATTACGCAGCAATGGCGTTTCATTTGCCTTATTATGAGATAATTCCACCATAAACATTCGCATCATTTATAGTTCTGAGCTCCGATTTACAAATGTACCTTAAAATTTTTAAGGAAGAACACATACGAACCCGTGTAACTCAAGACCTGATCCTCAGGTGGGAAACATGAACCTCAAGAACAAAGTTACACAGAGCCGAAACGTCTCTAAGCAGGCCTTGTACTGGTGATCAACTGTCAGAGACAGATGATAGCGACCTGATCCTAAAGTTGAAGCTCACACAAGAAAGTTCTTCCCCGCTCTTGTCCCTAATTGTCATCTTAAGAGAGTACGAACCCTGTAATGGAAAGTAAAGAAAGGAGTCAAATATAAGCACAATATTGGCAGTAATACTTCAGGTAGAAAAAAGAAGCAGTGTATTGGCGAAATTCAATAACCACACGAGACTGCGCATTGTTTCCCTTGGTTCTCTTAAGTTAAAGTTAAAAATAGACAAACACCTGGAGAAGAAGTTGAAGGCAAAAAGCAGCATGCGCCTAAGAGGAAAAGCAATCCAGATTTGCTTATTCACTATTTTTCTTAGGTTAACTTGGACCATTTTCTTCTCTGATGGACATTGGAGCTAGACCAACAAAATTGCTACAGGTGGTTCTCAATAACTGATACTGAACAAAGGCTTTTAGGTTGATCACCTTCATAGCGAAAGTGTGGCTAAATTGAAGAAACGGCGAGGAGGATCAATGCTTTTCAGCAACTTAGCAGTCATGAACCTTTCTAAAAGAAGATACAATTTAAACTTCGCCATCCTTGGGAACCAGTTTTCAAGGATTGTGCATATAATACAAGTTACAGATCGGGAAAAAAAACCCAATCTTTGAGCCTATCGTCGACTGCTTTTTTTATTATTATACCTATTATTTAACAAAAGAACCCACTCCCAAGGAAAGTCAGGCTGGTGCTATGTCTATAACTGTGTCACATCAGAGTCATGAGACCAAAGAAGTGTAAGGCACGGAATCAAATCATCTCCTAGATTCTGTATCTTCTCTCTCTTACACAATCATACAAGGCAGATAAAGAAAAAAACTCTCTTTAAATTGTTCATTCCAAACAATCAGCACAGCCATACATATAAATGGAAGCTCACATTTAATTGCTCTTGTTGCAGTAGGTTGCTAAATACTATACCAGAGATCATAAAATGGTTTGAAGTGCATTGAGTATATTTTCTGTCTTGGAACTTACCCATGGAGTGAATGAAGGTAAAGTTTGGCTGTGGGAGATCACAAAGTCACCTGCTGCAATTGGGCAAGATGCATCCTCACAAAGGTCGCGGGTTTCCCTATGGACATGCACATGAAAGAAAGAAACATCTATCACAACCTTCCCTCCAGCGATAGGTTGACCTACACAAAGATGAAAGCATAGCTTGTTAATTAAAGCCGAAGAAAAGACAATCCTCACATGCATACTCAAAAATATCCACAGCTTATCTATCAGATTCAAGTAGGGTGCATAGACTCAATAGGGAGGAAAAAGATAACATGAAAAGCTGCCCTGATGTTCTTAGCTTAATATCACCATTCATCAACAAAGAGAAAAAAAAAAAAAACTCTTTCTTGTTCCATTTTCATGTGCGCGGGCGTTGCAAGTAAAAAAGGAAGCAAATATATTTTCCTAACAAGCTTTTTGAATAGGTACACAACAACAAACTTGTGCACCGTCCTGATCATGGCACCAATAACCACCATGAAACATCAGACAAATTATATCTCTGTAGTAATCGTGATCGAAAATTTTAACTTAAAATGATAACTTACTTGCTTTTGCTGATAGTACTAATCATTTTCTCAAACCTGAGACAACATCTTATAATGATTTCATAAAAGGCGTAAGCCCGATATAGCGGGGAACGGAATGTGAAGCCACTATGGCATACTCATGCAGGGGATAAATGAAAACACAAGAAAACCACCTGTATAAGCTGAGATTTTGAAGGTTGCTGGCGCGCCAGGGTGCACAGGACTTGGATCAATGTTAACTTCCTTAACCTTTACTGCATAGTTAGCTCCCCTATCTGCAATCATATACATAAATAACTAATTAGCAATTACAAATGATGGAAAAAACAAGGACAAATCAGCAGTCAACCCAATCCAGTAAAACACAATGAAATCAACATGATAAATTGCTAATACTTGTTGATCTTAGCAAGAAACAGTATGAACTACACAATTCATCAAAAACAAAAAACTACCTAATCACCAAAAACAAGGAAGACCCAGTACAAAGAAAAGCTTGACTAACCGCAGTACTTGACAGGAGTGGCAAGAGCTGAAGGTAATAGAAGGTAGATTGCGGTAAGTAACAGAAGGGTTTGCTTCAGAAGAGAAGATGACAGAGCCTCCATCGTCGGTTGCAAGATCTAGAAGAGAAGAGTGTGAATCGTTCGGGATCGTTTGCGTTCGGTCGAGATTCGTTTGCTTCTTACTAGAATTTTATTTGGATTGCTCAACTAACAAGTGTCCTTCCTTTCCTTGAGCGTGTGGGATTCTGATTGATGAGTCAATCGGTAATTAAAAGACAATTAGAGGACTGTCTTGTACTTTTCTTCAATTATTTAGGTGGCAGCATTAATTAGGATAGGGAGATGGAATATTATTTTTTATTAAAAACGAGTAAATAGTAGAAACGACGTTTTGAAATAGTAAAAATTTATAAAATAATGATTTTTGATCTTATTTTATTCCGCATTGTTTTATTTTTACTCCTAATTTCCACTCAAATTATCATACCATCATCAAATTGGGTTGATGCATAAAAAAAAAATTTGTCATTTGCACAAAATATATGTTTCGGAAAAAATAAAATGATAAATATTATAAACAGTAAGAATCCGTAGGAAAGTGAGAGTTAATTGAAACAGAGGGAGTAGTAATTTCTTTTTTTACAAGATCAAAACATTATGATATATTTGAAAGTTAGAGAAACTATTTAATTGATAAATTAAAAAGTATTGAATATCAATGCCTCTTAAATAAAATCTTTTAAATATTTGACAATAAAATGCACTTGTGATTATTTTGAAATAGACAATCTAAAATTTAAGATAAAAAAATCATTTCGTACCGATAATTTATTTATTTTTTGTAATTTTTATTTTATTTTTTCAAACTAGTACGAACATTGTTCGCCGCTAGTAAACGTAAAAGTAAGTATGAAATTACGAACATTGTTCGCCGCTAGTAAATGTCTCCACCTGTGCAGCTTCTTCTTTGCCCAGCTCATCACACTCTTTCACTATGCGGCAGAAGCCCAACTAACTTTTTAACAGCCTGGAAACCTGTAATGATACATTCCTGGAAGAAAAAAACCGTTACTAAAGAAAATGAAAGTAATAACAAAACCCAATTTAACTAACTGTCCAGACTCCAGATTTAGCAATTCTTCGCTGGGAGTAAAATCAAAATGAATGGCTTGATCCGCAAGATGCGCCGACACCTTCTCGCATGGCTTCACCGATCTCGCCCAGGTAACTACTCCACTTCACTCTACTCTACTCCTCTGCTCATTTCTCTTCCTGTTGTTTACTTCAATTGATTTACTGTAACCCATTATAGCATTTTAGATTCAAGCATTGTTGAATAGGAGAAATTAGAAAAGATTAAGAATTGGGTCTTTTTCTAATTACTCAAGTGCGTTACTTGCTGATTTCTTTTTGATTTCTTTTTTCTTGGGTGCATTAATCATAACAATGGAGTTCAAATGCAATTTATTACTTGTTTTTGTTGATATTGCAGGCCAAGTATTGTTTGTCAAGCAGATGTCCTACAAGGACATAAAGAATGCCACAGATGGTTTTCAAAGGGTAATCTATAGCAATTCTAATGGGGCTGCCTATAAGGCCAGATTTGATCATGGTGGTGGTGTTTCATTGGTTAAGGAAGTAAAAAGTTTTCATCAAGGGGAAGATGTGTTTTATCAGCGAGTCCAGCTCTTGGGTCACTTGCATCATCGCCATATTCTTGCCCTCAAAGGCTTCTCCACGGGGCGCAAGAGGTATGATGAGTCCATCATATTCTGGTTTCTATTTGGAATTCTGTGTTCTTTCTTAGATTGAGCTGTCTCAAAACGGTCAAGGGGCATGGTTTATTTTGTTCTTAAGAATGGTTGCTTGACACTTTGCTTTGATTGTGTTTACTAAACAAGAAGTGGTATGAATTCTAGCCTTAATGTGAGATTTTTATGTACAAAAGAGCATAAGGGTGGTGGGCTGGTCGGTGAATAGTGTTTGAACAATGAAAATAACTGGGGAAACCTTCTACACTGTAGTTCTAGAAATAGAGCTCAGTTGTTCATAGGTTTAGAATCAAGCCTAACACAAGGTTTGGATGTTTAAGTTTTACGTTCGTTTGATGCACTGATTTAGATTGAATCTAGATTGCCTCTTGTTTGCAACCTAATGAACATAAAGAGTGATAGCATGTAACCCAATGGGTTTTTGATGTTTCATTTTCTTTGTCCTGAGTTCTTCTTTTCTTAAGCAAGTAAAAAGAAATCCAACTTGCTCCTATTATTTTAGAGGCACAATGGCATTCTCAAAAGGCTCTTCGACTAATGTAAGTTATCTGCAAATAAAGAGATTTAATTCCGGTAAAGCTTTAGCGGTTACATTTTATCCATGATTCAAAACTTTCTACATCAAGAAAATACTAAGTATGCTTCTGTTGAGTTGACTACTTGATTGAAATGAATGGAAAGTTCATGAATGAATGTGGTTAATGAAGGTTGTTGTTCATTTCTAAGCCGAGATATTTTTCTTTGACTGCAACGATCTTGCTGGCTTTATGCAGAAAAGTAGCTGATATCACCTTATTTTATATTGTTCAAGTTTCACATTCTTATATCTGTGTTTACTTTGTCACCTTCTTCAGATTGCTAGTGTTTGACAATATAGAAAATGGAAGCTTGGAGGATTACCTCAGAGGTGAATTTGAACTTAGAATCTGCAACTTCAGTACAATGTATGATTGAAATTTTACTTTGAAACGGATTAATGGCATTGGCAGATCCTCTGAAGACTCCTTTGAATTGGAAGACAAGGCTTCAAATAGCCATTGGTGTATCAGCTGCACTGGTAATTCATAATATCACAAAAAATTTCCTTTTTAATGGCCCTCTGCGCAATGTTAATTGCTTGTGAGCGCATGTAAACTGCAATTAACTGATACATTTGTACCGAGATGATTGTTCAAAATGCTTAGGTCTTTTGATAAGATAGGACTATTTTGTTTGTGTATCGTTGGTACAAGATCAGAATGAAAAAAATATGGGATGTGTGTGGACTATATGAAATTGTCATATTGTTTGGTATAGAATAAGTCTTTAACTATACATCAACTGCAGGAATATTTGCTTCTCTACAGCAATCCTCCAGTATATCATGTTTCTATCAGCTCAAGTAATATAATGCTAGACGAAAACTTCACTCCGAAGGTAAGACTATTTTTAGGTTTTAGCTACCATAGATGTACATTAATATATGTGGCAAACTTCATGCAGACATGAGGTGAATGATAATCTCTTTTCTCATGCAAGATCTCTGATGTTGACCTGCTAAGTTACAATGGAGATTATGTTGCGGTGCCTAACGCCTCGGGGTGCAGAGGTTATTCTCGTTCGTTATCGTCCTGCAAATTTTATGTTTCCCTTACCCTCACCCTCTATACATTACCTTACTGCAGATTGCACGCATCGAAAATGTGGGAACTTGATTTTTCAGCTTGGGGTGGTAATCCTGGAGCTAGTTACCGGTCAATTATCAGACAAAGGAAGCACAGATATAATCCAATGGATCCAGGAATCTCACTTTGGCAATTCAATTCCGAATATGATAGACCCTGATCTCGGAAACAACTACGATTCGACAGAGCTTAAGAGTATTCTAGCTGTAGCCAGACTCTGTATAAAATCTAAAGACAGACCAAATTTTTGTATTCCACAGATAGTTAAGTATCTCCAGAAGAAAGTAGACATTCAAATTTGAGTAATTAATGTATATTCACAATCAAATCCCTCTTTTTGATTTAGATTCTTTCTTGCTTGATCCTTGCACATTAAAGTGAGGAAAGCTTGCTGATAAAAACACAGATGAACATTAAAACAGCAAGAACTAACAGTTAGCACTTCAAAGCTCAAAAGAACAAAACTTCAAAGAATGAATCTGAGGTTTTAACCTAATTAAGCAACAGATTATACTAAACCTTACATTTGAGTTTAAACTAGATTAATAACCCCCCAAAAGAGCCCTAATTTGGTTCGGCAGGCTCACCAACGCAGCTGCTGCCATTACCTGCACCTCCACTACTATTCTTTTGCACGAGAGCAAACCCTAGTTTGTTGTCCCTACTCCTAAAAGACCAAACCTCCACACTCTTCCTTCCTTCAACTTATCGTTTCTCAGCACAACTGAATACCATCCTTTATTCAACGCGTATATACTGCTGTTGCTCATCGGCCACCTCTTCAACACCATGTTATCACACCTCTGACCTGAAGGTTCAAAGAATATAACATCAATCCCTTTACGGTGACCGTGTTCATCGAACTGGTTCAGCAATACATCCTCTTCTGGTGTGAGGAAAGTCCGTCGCTCTTGTTTGGCTGGAATAGATAACTTGTTATGCCCCTAGGTCATATCAGTTGTAGACAATCTTTTCTCCAAAATCAACTTTATCTGTCAATTTTCCTTTGAAACATATCAGGAATGACCTTCTCCTCCTCCTCCAAATTAGTGTTAAGACTTGGAACCACCTTTTTCATAGATTTTTTCTTAGAGCTCCTCCTCTTCGACTGTTCGTCGTCTGCATTATTACTACGATCAGGAATATGATAAGAAGGACCGGTTTCCATTGTTGTTTTTCCTGAATTTCCTGCCATCTTCTTCTTCCTCATCTGGGTTGTGATCAAAATCATCAACCAAACGCTGATAATTATGATCTCTCTTTCCGCAACTTCCTCTTTTCCTTTTCGGCACAGAAAACCCAAGTAGAGTTTGACTTAAAGAAACAGAATTTTTTCTTTCTTCTCCCCCGTTTTTCCCTGGGACAAACAAAATCAAATTTATTACGATTCTTTCTGTCAGCAAGGTTTCAGCCTCTACTTGATCCTTAGCAACTTTCTCCACCTCATTCAACACATCATCAAAAGAGACATCTTTTTTATTCTCCTCAAAAGAGTCGGATTCATTAATTCTCTCCACCTTTTCACACCAACAGAACACAGGGAATTGCTAACAAATCAAAGACAGGACAGGACAGGACAGAACAGAACAATGCAGAGGAGTCGCTTAGCAGACCTGGTGTATCTATACTAATAGGACGGTGGAGTACTTATTTATATTGGATTTCCTTACTCAAGTAGGATTTCACCGATGTCTTGATTTCTTTTCTTTTCTTGGGTTACAAGGTACTAAAATCCTAGAAAAACTGAACTTATCCCAAAAATCTAATAAAACCTAATTTAAATACACCATAGGGTTAGCGAGGAAAAGACTGAAAATAATAAGTAATTAAAATAAATAAAACCTCCTTCTTATTCGTTTTCTTGGGATACAATCTACTGAAATACTAAACCTATTAGGATACTAACATCCTGCAGGATCCATAACTCTGTCTTGATCCGGACACGTTTCCTTAAATTAAAGGGGAAATAGTTTTTACCACCCCTGAACTATCGGCGAAAATCACAAACCTCCCCTGAACTTCATTTTTTAAAGTCCGCCTCCCCTGAACTATTGTTTTCGAGCAAAAAGACCCTTCCGTCCATTTTCACTAACTGTCCCGTTAAAATCACTCCCTATTGCCGATTTGGGGTATTTTTTTTACCTGTTGCACCCAGTAATTAATTAAAGTTGTTGTTTTGATTTGTTTTGTTTTGAAAAAAATAATTAATTTTTTTTTGATTTGGTTTTGGAATAATTAATTTTTCTCAAAACCAAAAAAACCTCGTCCCTTTTTTGTCAAAACAGAAGAGAAACAAATAGAAAAAAATAAGAACAGTCGCGAGCGAGGGGAGAGAAGAGAGACGATTCTGATCCGTAAAGTAGAACAATCGCGAGCGAGGGGAAGAGAGGAGATTCTGGTTCGAATCCTTGGTAGAAGACGAACCACGGAAGACGAAAAGAGGAAGGTCAGCGGAAAGTTAGGGTTTTGGGAACGAGTCATTTTCCCTCTTTTCGCCAAAGAAGCAAACAAAGGACAGTGATACGGACAAGTCGGAACTGTTGCGCTGCAGATGCGAGGTTAGTGATATGTCTTTCCCTTGTAATGTGTGTCTTTGCCTCGATTAGGATTTTGAATAAATCTTTCTGTATTGGGTTTGCTTTATTCTATTCTATTGACAATTACTTTTTGTCTGTCTTGCACATTGTCTTCTTATAGTGTTGTGTTCAGATCTATAGTGTGGTGTTTTGTACTTTGTGGTGTCATAAAGGAGATTCCTTTTTGGTTGTTGTCTAGTTGACCGAATGTTAAGTGTTTGACAATGATTCTGTTTTGTGGTCCTGTTTCATATTCTATATATTTGTATTAATTTACTATAAATGCATAGCTACTAGTTTGACCATTACTAAGTATGATGATTAAATATTGCTAAACAGTATGTTTGATATTCTAGATATTATAAACATGATGCTTAAATATTGCAAAAGTAAACAACTATTGAGTAAAGCTGAAGAAGAATTTGGTTGTTGATGTCATTGCTTAAATATTGTAGTGCAAACCCTTGACAGGATGCTTATTACTGTGAAAATCTTCGTTGGTGGAACATGGATCCTAGTTCCAAATGTGAAGTATGTTGATGTACTGGAAGAAAGTTTCTCCATTGAACATGATGAGCTGACAATAGGACACATACATGAAAGAGTTATAAGGTCAGGACACATACATTAAAGTCGTTGCTGGTGAATCTTTCATCGTTCAAGTACATTATAATGCAAGAGAGATTCCGTGTTGAAACGTTTGTGCTCGACCGAAACTCTCACTCCTATTATCATAAATGAATTTCTGCGCGTGAGTTTTTATTTCTCCAACATTTCTCTGTTTAGCTAGTCCGAAGCAAAACATCGAGCATTCAGCATTATGTTATGCAAGTGAAAGCAGAGTAGATGACAAGAAGGATTGACAATCTTTTGCATGAGCGGCAAGACAAGATGCAATTCTTTACAAAACAATCATTTGTATGACAATGGTTCTGTCTATTGATAAACAAGATATAAATAGCTATAACAAATTCGTAATATTTCATTAATAACAAAAACAAAACCTAATCCAGTACAACAAGTGCAAAACCTAGTTGTTTGTTTTTGATTGTCCTAAAAGCCCAGACTTGAACCGGAGCTCCAACCTGCAGCTTTTCGTTTCGTAGCACAACCCCGTTCCATCCCTGATTCAGCGCGAACACACCACCGCTTTTCATCGGCCACCTCTTCAACACCATGTTCGTACACACGTTACCTGATGGTTCGATGAACGCCATCACATCAATCCCTTTACGGCCGTGACCATCGTCTCCAACCTGTCCCAGCAATGTCTCCTCTTCCGGTTCGAGGAATTTCCATCGCACCTGATTGATCGGAATAGATAGCTTGCCCTGCCCGCTTTCCAAATCAGTTTTCGTCAAAGTTTTCGCAAGAATCAACTTCATGTCTCCTCCATCTAACTCCTCAATTTTGCTCCGAAACCTGTCGGGAATCGGCCCCCCTTCCAAATCAGCCTTGCCTTGATCCTCCTTTCTCATCAATTTCTTCTTTTTCTTGCCCTTCTCCTCTTGATGATCTTCTTTTTCTTCACCTGGGTTGTAATCAGAATCGTTAAACGAACACCGATTCGAAACATCGACGTCTCTCTTCCCACAACTTCCTCTCTTCCTTTTCGGAACGAAAAACTCGAACATATCCAAGCTTGAAGAGATGGGGGGTTGTTTCCTTTCTTCTCTTTTCAGCGTGTCCGAGATCAGATTTTTGACGGTAATTTCCGTCAACAGGTTCAACACCTCTTCTAAATCCTTACCATCTTCCGTCAACTCCATCCAGATATCATCAAAACAGACAGCTTTCTTCTCCTCCTGATCTCGACCCATCAACCTTCCCAAAGACTTGAAGCCATCAACTATCGCCATCTTCACTCGTCAACTAACGACACGAAACTGCTAATAAATCAAAGACAGGACAGGACAGAACAGAGCAAAACGAAGCAGAGCAGAACAGAACAGGGAAGGTAAAATACATCTCTCCATCTTAGCAGATATCGTATATATATAGGGATTATGGTAAATCCATATCGGATTAGGACTTCACTAGACATAAAAACATTGGCTAAGCGAATACGCGTTTACGTGTGTGTATTGGATTTTGGGACAACTAATGTCTTAATTTGTTTTCTTGGGATAATTACAAGGGCTTAGTGCTAGTTTGGCCCCCAGGTTCTGTTTGGGGAAGCACTTTTCCCAACCCAAAAACTGGTGAAAGGTGTTTGGTAAACCAAGCTTCTTGAGAAGCACTTCTCCAAAACCTTAGAAAACCTTGGTTTTGAAGAAGCTTGAAATACTTGCTTTCTCAAAACCAAGCTTTCTGAGAAAACACGGGAAGCAGTTTCAAAACTTAAATGGACAAAATTATTTGCCCAAGTTCTTCATATTTACACTTATACCAGGTATATAATGTTGAATTTCTTCCGCCCTCACTCTCATTTCCTTACCCACACCAATTCTCTCAATCTCTCTACCGACAAAACCACCACACCTCACCCATTCTTCTTCTCCACCTTGTTCCTCATTTGTCAACAAAAACCCGTCTCTCGGCCTCCTCAATCGTCGCCGCCGCCGCATCGCCACAGCACCGTCTCTCGGCCTCCTCCATCGTCGCCGTCGCATCTCGCCCTCACCATCCCCGTCTCCATCTCCACCGTCTCTCATACACTGTCATTGTACTTGCAGGGGCTAAATTTGCAGGATTTGGATGAGTTGTTGGGCAAAGTTTTATCCTTTGACTTTGTATCTGCAGGAGATTAGTAAGTTTTGGATTCATATGATTCAAGCAGGGAAAAGAGATGAGTTTTGATGGGTGATTGGGTTTGAGGAGATGGGTATGAGTTTGGGTTTCTGTATGTGAGAGTGAGGATTTTGAGAGAAATTTTGGGCGCATTTCTAGTAAAGTTTACTTTTTACTATTTATGTAATTTTTTATGTCCATTTTCTACTTAATTCAATTGCTTGCATTTTAGAACAAATTGATGATCAATCTGTTGTGAAATATTTAGTCTTTAATCTCTAGATTAATTACATGCTTTCAATTTCGTAAATTGATTAATGGTTTGCTCCAATTTCATGTTTTGAATTAATTTGTCAAATTACCGTATTTTTGAAATTAAATCTTGTGTGTTGAGTAATCGGATTTTTGGTTCGAACGTGTGGATCGACATTAATTTTACGAATATTTTGGTCGTCTCGGAATTTTGATAGACCGAAATTGACCGGACCTTGGTCGCCGGTCGGTGGCTCCGGGGACCCAAGGTCGGGGAAAATTTGCTTAGATATGTACCTGTGAGTTAATTTGTTGCTCAATTTCTGCTTCTAGCTTTCAACCAGATCTCAAACAACTACGTTATTTTCACGTATAAACATGAATTAGTATATTTATATGTAATGGAATATTAGTAAATTGTGAGGAATTGACATGGATTGAGAAATTATGCGTCTGTTTGGAATTAACTCTTCATAAATCCAATTGCTAATCAATTTGCTTAAATTGTTAGTTTATCTGTTGTTTAATAATTCATACTCATCCTTTAGATTAATTAGGTGTCTTCAATTTGATAATCCGATTAACAGTTTGCTCGAATTTTTGATTTTTTATTAATTAACTAAAATATTGTATTTATCAAATTAAATTGTGTGTGTGTATTAATCGAATATTTGGTTCGAACAGCTGGATTGACATTAAATTTAGAGACATTTTGGTCATTTCAGATTTTTAAACCATAAAAATACATCGTGCCCTTTAGTCATTTTACATACCAACCATAGTTTTAACAGCAGTTTTTACCAAACACCATAAACAGCTTCTAGTATCTCACAGCACTTTTAAAAAATATTTACCAAACAGCATACTGATTTTTTCAGAAGTACTTTTCACACAGCAATTATCCAAAAAGCTCTTCCCCAGGTAGAACCTGGGGGCCAAACAGAGCCGGTGTAATTTGTAAACTAAGCCTTTTTTCAGAAGTACTTTTTAATCATAGGGATGGAAGTGGAACATTTTGTAAACTATTTGGATACTATTCCAATGTATTTAGGTTCAAATAAAAAATTGAGTCTTCTTTTTCCTAATTACTCAAGTAGTGGAAACTTGCTGAGTTTTTTTTTTTGTTCCTCGGTTACAATAATAACAATGGCTTTCAAATGCAATTCTTTTCAAAACAATCATTTGTATGACAATGGTTCTGTCTATTGATAAACAAGATAGAAATAGCTATAACAAATTCGTAATATTTCATTAATAACAAAAACAAAACCTAATCCAGTACAACAAGTGCAAAACCCAGTTTGTTTTTTATTGTCCTAAAAGCCCAGACCTGAACCGGAGCTCCAACCTGCAGCTTTTCGTTTCGTAGCACAACCCCGTTCCATCCCTGATTCAGTGCGAACAAACCGCCGCTTTTCATCAGCCACCTCTTCAACACCATGTTCGACACACGTTACCCGACGGCTCGATGAACTTCATCACATCAGTCCCTTTACGGCCGCGACCATCGTCTCCAACGGTCCAACCTGTTCCAGCAATGCCTGCCCGCTTTCCAAATCAGTTTTCGTCTTTGATCCCCATTTCTCATCAATTTCTTCTTTTTCTTGCCCTTCTCCTCTTGATGATCTTCTTTTTCTTCACATGGGTTGTAATCAGAATCATTAAACGAGCACCGATTCCAAACATCGACGTCTCTGTTCCCACAACTTCCTCTCTTCCTTTTCGGAACGAAAAACTCGAATAGATCCAAGCTTGAAGAGACGGGGGGCTGTTTCCTTTCTTCTCTTTTCAGCGTGTACGAGATCAGCTCTTTCTCGACACTTTCCGTCAACAGGTTCAACGCCTCTTCTAAATCCTTACCATATTCCGTAAACTCCTTCAAGATATCATCGAAACTGCTAATAAATCAAAGACAGGACAGGACAGAACAGAGCAAAACGAAGCAGAGCAGAACAGAACAGAACAGGGAAGGTAAAATACATCTCTCCATCTTAGCAGATATCGTATATATATAGGGATTATGGTAAATCCATATCGGATTAGGACTTCACTAGACATAAAAACATTGGCTAAGCGAATACGCGTTTACGTGTGTATTGGATTTTGGGACAACTAATGTCTTAATTTGTTTTCTTGGGATAATTACAAGGGCTTAGAATCCTACCAAAAATAGGATTTCATATAGAAATTAGAGTCCTGCTTCAATTCAAATACACAATCGACCTAGCGAGGAAAAGACAAAATAAAATCATTCTTCTCCTTGTTCGTTTTCTTGGGGGTACAATCTACTAAAATACTAACCCTATTAGGATAACAACATGTAGCCTGGTTTTAATCAAATAGCTGGCGATAGATCAAAAAAAAGAAACGAAGAAGAAGCTGGAATTACTGTAAGAAAAGCAACATAATTAATTATACAGAATTTCAGAGGATCAGCACACATTTAACAAGTCAGTCAAGAGAAGTTTGTATATAGTTTTCTGGACCCATGCCTCAACACTCTTCAACCCCACCCATCCCCATTCTCCCCAATACCAAATTACAACCCATGCCTCATCAGTAGCTGACACATAAATGCTTCGACACAATTGAATCGAGTTCAGATTCGTCACTGTTGAGCACATTGGACCCTCTGCGCACCACTTGGCATGTCATCCTCCTCCTCATACGCCTCCTATTGTGCGTGCTGCTTCCTCCTGATCTCCTCCTCCACGTTAACATCCTGCAGTGTGGTTTCCTCGCACTCATCAAGTTCCATATCCGTCAACTGGCTTTCAGGCCTTGGCAAAATTTCTTCAATTGCCTTAACCGGATCCGGTGTCAGAGATTAAGGGAAATCTACGGAGAAATGGATGTACAGCTTCCCCTTCATGAATGGCCTCTGGTATAGTGGCATACCCACCTCATTGATCGCCTTGAATGAATCTAAAAATCAACCAAGGAATATTTATTATCAGTTAATCATCTGATCAACATCTGGCAAAAAAAATGAAATCTGAATTTGAACACCCCTCTCGCATTACTTACCGGGCTTGACAACTTCTCCAGGGTTTGATTTGATAAGAAGTTGTCTCCCATCCAAGTGTTCCAATACAAACTGGAATGCACAAAGAGCTTCTGTGAGTGATAGGGCATGTTCCACAAAAAAGATCATCTCCTTTTATCTTGAATCTTGGATGCTCCTTTTGCTGAATTACAAAGACTATATCACCAGTAACCGTATCCGGCTGCAAAACATCAAGTCCAAGAATTTTACATTTTATTCTAATCTTGTTATCTACAAAACTAGATCATCACAAATCATCCTAAGAATTCAATCTCACCGCTTCATCAGCTTCGCCAGGGAATGTAATCTTCTACCCATGCTGCATACCCTCTCCACTATCACTTCCCTCACCTTCTTCTCCACGACAACCTTCTCTCCTTTGCACTGTGGGCATCTATCCTTCTCGTCGATGGTTTCACCAGTACCCTTACATTCGCACCTCTACGGGAGCAACCCCTTACTCTTTGGTCTATGGCATGGAAGCGGTGATCCCACTTGAGGTAGAAATTCCCTTCCTCAGAGTCTTAGCCGAATTAGGAGTAGAAGAATCCAATTGGGCAAGGGTGAGATATGAGCAATTGAATCTCATTTCGGAGAAACGATTGGCCGCTATATGCCATGCACAACTATATCAAAAGAGAATGGCTAACGCTTACAACAAGAAAGTGTGGCCACGCGAGTTCAAGATCGGGGATTTAGTGTTGAAGAAAATCCTTCCTCATTAGGAGGAGAGTCAAGGAAAATGGGCCCCGAGGTATGAAGGTCCATAGGTTGTCAAGAGCGCATTCTCTGGAGGGGCTTTAATGCTCACCAAAATGTTGAAGAAAATCCTTCCTCATTAGGAGGAGACTAGTGAACGTGGATGCTATCAAGATGTATTTCGCGTAGGAATCTGCATGTTGTATCTCGTCGATTAAAAGACAGGGTTCTTCTCGACCAAACCCTCTAATGTTTGTTCTGAATCAATAAAATGAGGGCTTCTTTTTAAAACTTTTGTGTCAAAACAAAAAGGGAAGCATGGTGGCGGTAGCACCTAGGAATAGTTCGAGTTGAAAGAACCGCGTTTGAACTAACCCCCCACTAATCAAATGTTAAGTTTTACAGGAACATAACAATGATAGGTGTGCGTTCTCATACACATGATGGCCTTTCCATATGCACGAACGACGACCACGAAGAAGCCATTTACGTCCAGGACACTATTCAAGAACTTAATGGCTATTCTTCAAAATACTGTGATGGAACCGTTAGAAATATTTTCAGCAATACTATTATCCGATTTACATAAGGACTGAATACTAGCTTATTTTTCAAGTAGATGAATCTATTAGATCGTTGGCCAAGTTACTCGCCACACCTACTCAGGGAAGTTCATTCTCTCCTTAGTACTTTAAATTCTTACCATTGCACATTCATCACAAGGATTCCCCCTTTTTTTTTACGCTAGAAAGAACTACCTTTTACACAGAGTTGCCAAGAATTTTCGCACTGTATGATTGGAAGAAAGGAAGTTGGTTTTATTGAAAAATCCACACTATTCTTAAAGTTTTTAGTCTAACGTAAAATCGTGCATATTCATCATTTTATTACGCCGCGATTAAATTGTGCGTCCATTAGAAATTATATAAGCATACATAATCTTGTCTGTTAGCTCTTACATCCATGACATGTTTAGATGTAAGCAGTCACAAAACATATCCCTGTGAGCACTTTGGGCCTTCACGCCTTGTTTCTTTCATGAGTGTAAATGCTAAACTAGGTGCTAGTTGGATTTGCATAATATTCAGGGTACATAAACCATCAAACATGGGATAGCTGTAAGATGACATTGGACTTTGCTTTCGCTCTTCTTCCACTTTTCACTTTTAAATCTTTTTTGCCTTCAAAACACATACCTTGTACACCATGTACGACTCAAAAAAAAAACTTCGAAGCTTTCTTCTAGACTCCTCATAAATAAGTAAGTGCTCGAAGCAGTTGGTCGACCAAGCGCCAGAAGCATATTAAGTTCATTTCAAAGAATCAGCAGGACGAAAAGGACACCCTCAAAAGTTGACAGTCCATGCTAATGCACAGAGAAGCAGCAAAAGAAGAAGAAGAGAGATCGAAGGTCGTTGCCCAAAAGAATCACAACAGAGGAACTCGTACTTGCTTCGCTCGTTGTTTGTATTTACATTTAAAAGAAAAATAGAAGGAAAGAAAAGAAAAAAAGAAGAAAAAGAGAAAAGAAAAAAAAAGAGGAAAAGAAAGAAAAAAAGTAAAGAAAAAAAAAGAAAAAAAAAAGAAAAAAAAAGAAAAAAAAAGAAAAAAAAAGAAAAAAAAAGAAAAAGAAGAAGAAGAAGAAGAAACAACATCAAAAAAAAAAGAGGAAAAGATTCAACAAGAGGGTATCTCAAAAAACCCAAGTCAATGAAAGTAGAAGCAAGTACGAAAAAAAATTCATCATCAATCAAAATCAATCAAGACGATCACAGGAAGAGCGTTCCTAGCAAAGACTCAAGAATTTGTGTACTTTGCTCTAGCCATGATCAAATCGTCGAGCATCATTCACCGCAAGTTGTCCTCATCGCAATTAGTCGTCGAGCACAAAATTATTAAAACCTTTTCTCAAAATAAAAACACAAACACTTTTCCTTTTCTTCTACAAATTCCTCCTTTTTTCTCTGATACGCTCCGGCTCGTTTTTAATTGAACCGTAGAGTATGGAGCTCTTGTTGGAGGATCTAGTCCGAGAGTTGTCACACACAAGATGATGAAAAATGACACAAACAATGGAAATGACTCGGATATGCGCAGCGGATTGGAAGAACGATGATGAACACAAGGAAAGGATTGGATGTTACCGTGTATTTGTATGGATTGGATGGATGGACGAAATGAATAAGATGATGATGATTATTGTAACAACACACTTGAAAGCTTGTAGATTCAGTAGCAAGAACAGTAGGCAAATGATTCGAAAGATACACACTCAATCGATTACAATGATAAACTCCCAGGAGGGATTAGAGAAGAGTAAACTCACTTCAATAATCCTTCCAAGGAAAGGGTAAGAGTTTAGGAGAGAAAAGGGAGGAAAACTCACTCACAATATTCTCTCAATGTCTAAACTAACTAAGAAAAGAAACACAAGAGTTATTTATACAAGTAGGCAAAAATAGGCTTGGAAGCCCAAAACATTCGAACAAAGCAGGACCAAAATGCTATAGCGTTTTGCCACTGGACTCACGTTATACCGCCAGACTTGATCTTCGTGTTTCCGTATGGCTTTTGATCTCTCGGGCTCATGGGCGTAGCCCGGCTTGAATGGAAACGTATGGTCTTCGGTTTCAAAGGTAGGTGTGATCGTATCATCACCTCTCCCTTCGAAAGGATTCGTCCTCGAATCCATAACTTTAATTTGGGTGTCTCGGCTTGAAGTGGAATGCAAGAAAGGATCCTCGGAGGCTCCTAAATCCTTCGCAAAAGATTTAGGAGAATCCTGCACAAGTAGTTCAAAATCCACAACTGTAAGCTTGTCGTCTTGCCTAGGAATTGAGGTCATGAAAGGGTCTTCATAGGCTCCAAAATCCTTGGCAAAACCCTTAGGAGAATCCTGCACAATTGGCTTACAAACAGAAAAATAGGTGTGCTCTTCGGTTTCAAAGGTAGGTGTGATCGTATCATCACATTTCCCTTCAAAAGGATTCGTCCTCGAATCCATAGCTTTAATTCGGGAATCTCGGATAGGAATGGAGCTTAAGAAAGTATCTTCGGAGGCACCTAATTCTTTCACATACACCATGGTAGAATCCTGCACAAGTGGTTCAAAAACAGAAGAGAGAGAAGTATCAATGTTAGTTTGTGCTAAATGATCCTCATTGCACAAAGGCACGTTCATTGGATCGTTAGCAAAGAAAATATTTTCTTCAATGTTTCCCTCACTTTCTTCTCTCAAACTTTCAACCCTCGTTGTTACTTCCTCACTCTTTTTATTTCCCAAAGTGACACTCTCAAACTCAGTAGTTACATCCGAGTAATTTGTGTTACTAGTAGAAGGAAGAGATGTGGAAACGGTATCTTCAAGGGATGGGTTGTTTGTCTCACTCTCATTTTTAACACAAACATTAAGCTCATTAGCTTCAAGATATTGAGAAGGTGGAGGCGGCTGGATTGTTATTAGTGGGGTGGGGATTAGTACACCCATCTTCTTTGCTAGAGACGTGAGTAGGGCCATTACTTGAGCATGATTTTGGTCTCTTTGTTTGTCTAATTCTCGACCTCTCTCTAAGGCCTCAAGAACTCTGTTTGACATTGGTTGTTTGTCCATGAGAAGGTATGGTTTAATGATTCAAAGGTGGGAAGAGAGGAAAAGATGAGTACTTTCAGACTAGTGGAGACAAGAAGAAAAAGAATTGGCTGAATTTGTGGTTGTATTCTAGTTTGTTTAATAAAAGTAGAGAATGTTATTAAACAAACTAAAAGGTAAAGAAAGGAGTGTGGAAAGGGAAGGTTGTCCAGCCAAGAGTGGAAGACAAAAGGGAAAAGCTAATACAAAGTGAATGAATTAATACAAGGTGGAAGACAAGGAAGGTGGCAGAATTTGTGGGTTGTTTTCTAGTTTGTTTAATAAAAGTGGGGAATGTTATTAAACAAACTAAAAGGTAGAAAGGTGTTGATGGCCGGCAATGTGGAAGAATAAAGGGAGTGGAGGTCACTCTCTTTACAAAGTTAAATTTGAATAAGAAGAGTGGGGAACAACCTTTCTACAAAGATAGATAATTTTGGAAAAGAAAAGAGAAAACAAATGGTGGTGGAGAATTATTAATTGGGAACACAATTAATAAACAAAATAAAAACAAAGACTTTCAGAAGTTGGGGACACAATTAATAAACAAAACAAAAACAAAGACTTTCAGAAATTTGAATAACAAATGGATCAAAAGAAAAGGACTTAAGAACAACAAAGAACATGAAGAACACCAAGACGGTTCTTGACAGTCCTTCGGCTATTGACTATTAAAAATAGAATACGATGGATAAAATTTATGAAAATTAACAGAGACACTCCTAAGATATAGCTCTACAACTTTGAAGAAGGGAAGAAAATACGATTCCAACTGGAAGACACCGAAAACTGACTCACAACACAAAACTATTTTTCTCGCGTAAAATCGGCACACTTTTATGTTCTGAATTAAAAGACCACGATTTACTCTGAATTGATAGAAGGTTAAAGAACAAAAAATGTTAAAAACAAGCTTAGGTTTACGGACACAAAAATTCAGAACTTTCTAGGAAGTAGAACTCACAAAAACGGAACAGAAACGAACGAACAACTCAGGAACAGCTAGAGCTCCGCTACCACATGATATGCAATAAAGTCCTCTCGATTATTAGCAGGCCATGCATGTGCATCTTTCACTCGGATTGACATTGCAAATTTAATTTTTTGTGCTATGTTTATTGCATTTTTTGGAGTGTAAACAAATATCCTTGTTTCTGAGCGTGAGCGCAAACACTAATATCCGGTGAGGGTTGCTTATGGCTACATGTCATGGGAAAGTTTTGTTCTTGAGATCGTTATTTTCTAAACAAGATCTAGACTTGCGTCAATCATGTTCACATAATGAAAATTGGATGAACATTATTCAGAAAGAAAAAATACTTGATTTTGTTTTCTCTTAAACAAAAAGGTCATTTTTATTCTAAACAAAAGGCTTGGGGCAAACCGAGGTTTGAATGTAGGAATACACTATGTTTCTCACATTGTCATTTGCTCTCTCTTTTTCCATCTATTGTTGCTATTTTCAGGATACAGATATGCTTCAATGGAATCACGCATTGGGTCTTCGATGACAAGATCGTTGTAATGCCCTCGTTATAGATTTCATCAGACAAATCCGACCAAAATCACGAAAAGTAGTGCCACCATCCATGGCAAAAATCGCAAAACTCACCTCATTTGAGCCATCAAAATGTCCAAGCAAAGGTACGTTACTATCAACCAAAGGTACGTTCCTACGTCATTTACATGGCGCTCTTTGATTAGCGAAGAGAATGAATTCCTACGCATGCAGGTGGTAGTATGCTCCTCTGTAGACGAACTTGTAAGCTTTCATTTGATACAAATGAATTCTAAATAGATTTCTTTTCTGTTATAGGCTATTCAAAACCAAGCAGAAACCAGCACACTCCATAAGCAGTTGGACTTCTGCCTTGAAGAGAGATAGATTTGGAAAGGTAATGTCACCTGTAATTTTTTAGCTAGTTAAAGTGTCTGATATTAAATTTTTTGTTTGAGAATTACTTCATAGGTTAACGAGTGTACAATTTTAGTGTTGAAACTGTTGGATAATCCGCTTTACGGGAGAAAAACATAAAAATGAAGTGATGGTACTTCATAGGTTTTGTTTGAGAATTACTTCATGGGAACTGATAAACTGTAGGAAAACTTAGGCGGAAATACTGTATTTATACAAAAGCTGCCTCTGACAAAATTTACAAAATTGTCATTAATGACACATAACTCATTTGCTCCTCTTCCAATCCGTGTTCCTCTCCTTCCACCAAAACTCCATCAATGACATTGACACATATAACTCACCAGGAAAACCTAGATTCTTGAATATCTTACCCAAGTCATCGCGACCATAGCGCAGGCGAGATCGCCGCCGTTCACCACCACCGTCGTCCTCGGCTTGTAGTGAAAAGAACAATTCGGTTGTTTCCAACCCCACGTGATAAACCAACTAATAGATTTCTTTGAATAAAAATAAAAGGAAAAAGTCAAGAATCACAAACCCAACATTTACGTTTCTGCAAATCTGATTGCAATGAAACCAAAATCGCCAGTTAATTACACTGAGAAAAGGGCTTTCAAATAAAAACAATAATTTTGTTCAAATTGCAAAGAAATAATAGTAAAAATCCGAAGTCATCATCAAACACAAAAATAAGCATCGGGACAGATTTGGTGATGAGAATGGAAGAAAACGATTTTTTTTTTGATAAACGGAAGAAAACTTGATAAAAGTAATGTTTTAAAATATTAAAAAAAGAAAAAATTTAGGGAAGAGGTTGCTCAGATCGTGGGATGAGAGAAGAAGAAAGAAAGATGAAAGGACGAGAGGATATGGGCAATTTTGTAATTTTCAATCAAGGATAATTTTGTATTTTTCAATCAAGGGTATTCCGCTTGTATTGCCGCACAAGTTTTCCTACAAAATATCATTTCCCTTACTTCATACAATTTTAGTGTTGAAACCGTCAGATCATCCGCTTTACGGGAGAAAAACATAAAAATGAAGTGATCGTACTTCATAAGTTTTATTTTTTGTTTTGTTTGAGAATTACTTCATAGGTTAACGAGTGTACAATTTTAGTGTTGAAACCGGCAATCCCTCGTTTTTTCATCGCAAACTCCATTTTCAAAACTCTCAAATTGATTTTTTGCTTCTAGATTTTCCCTCTCCATCTTCTTCTCTCGCCGAAGTGTACAAAAATTTCCTAATCAATGTCGTTCATTTCCGAAGCAGCAAGCGCCTTCAAGAGTCGCTTCGGGTTCCATGACTGCTCTGCTCAAGAACCCGTACAAAGTACCCCGGATCTGCTCCAATCCGTGACACGCGAGAACCCTAATTTCTCTCTGGTAGCCACGTCAGCAGTTCGGAGGATCGCTCAGTGGGAGGAGGAGGATGGTTTCGTTAACCTATGAAGTAATTCTCAAACAAAACAAAAAACAAAACTTATGAAGTACAATCACTTAATTTTTATGTTTTTTTCCCGTAAAGCGGATGATCTGACGGTTTCAACACTAAAATTGTATGAAGTAAGGGAAATGATATTTTGTAGGAAAACTTGGGCGGCAATACAAGCGGAATACCCTTGATTGAAAAATACAAAATTATCCTTGATTGAAAATTACAAAATTGCCCATATCCTCTCTTCCCTTCATCTTTCTTTCTTCTTCTCTCATCCCACAATCTGAGCAACCTCTTCCCTAAATTTTTTCTTTTTTTAATCCATTTATCAAAAAAAATAAAATCAAGTTTTCTTCCATTCTCATCACCCCGATGCTTATTTTTACTATTATTTCTTTGCAATTTGAACAAAATTATTGTTTTTATTTGAAAGCCCTTTTCTCAGTGTAATTAACTAACGATTTTGGTTTCATTGCAATCAGATTTGCAGAAACGTAAATGTTGGGTTTGTGATTCTTGCCTTTTTCCTTTTATTTTTATTCAAAGAAATCTATTAGTTGGTTTATCACGTGGGGTTGGAAACAACCGAATTGTTCTTTTCACTACAAGCCGAGGACGGCGGTGGTGGTGAACGGTGGCGATCTCGCCTGCGCTATGGTCGCGATGACTTGGGTAAGATATTCAAGAATCTAGGTTTTCTGGTGAGTTATATGTGTCAATGTCATTGATGGAGTTTTGGAGGAAGGAGAGGAACGTGGATTGGAAGAGGAGCATATGAGTTATGTGTCATTAATGACAATTTTGTAAATTTTGCCAGAGGCAGCTTTTGTATAAATACAGTTATTTCCGCCTAAGTTTTCCTACAGTTTATCAGTTCCCATGAAGTAATTCTCAAACAAAACAAACCATCACTTCATTTTTATGTTTTTCTCCCGTAAAGCGGATTATCTAACAATTTCAACACTAAAATTGTACACTCGTTAACCTATGAAGTAGTTCTCAAACAAAAAATTTAATATCAGACACTTTAACTGGCTAAAAAATTACAGGTGACGTTACCTTTCCAAATCTATCTCTCTTCAAGGCAGAAGTCCAACTGCTTATCGAGTGTGCTGGTTTCTGCTTGGTTTTGAATAGCCTATAACAGAAAAGAAATCTATTTAGAATTCATTTGTACCAAATGAAAGCTTACAAGTTCGTCTACAGAGGAGCATACTACCACCTGCATGCGTAGGAATTCATTCTCTTCGCTAATCAAAGAGCGCCATGTTGATTCCATCTCCTGTTTAAAGAGCACATTATCAGTATGTCTATCAAACTAAATTATCCACTGCTAAGTTAAACTATTTGCCTATGTATGAAGTATGACTAGTAAGAGTGTGCACATAGTAAAAATGTACCCTTACCCCATATTCCCACTGTCTATTTCTTTATAAATTTACTTTTGGAAAAAAAAAAAATAGACTGAAGCAAGAACATTTAAACATTTCTCAAGCTAAGTACTCTATAACTATATTGGGAGCAGAGCCTGATGATTGTAACCAGTATTCCATAACAAGAGCGTAAATTAAGCCAATAGGAAAGCCTGGGAAAAGAAGAATCATGATACTTCAGTTAATAAGTACTATAATCGGTGGCTGAAAAAGAAGTTCCTCCATATCTGAAATTAAACATGAATGCCATTCAATTTCCTGGGTGGTTAATCAGATATTCAGTTCACAAAGAGCAATCATATTAAATGCATCAAGGAGTTTTCAGGTCAAACTAAAATATCAGTTGCAAGTAGAACTTCAGAAATTCCATACTACTTGGAAGGAGCAGTAGCTGAAATTCTAAATTTTGAAGAGAATTTTATGAATGTCAAAAATCAAATACAACGTGTAGTGTGAAAATAAACTAGTGAATTGAATCATACCTGGGAGGAGAGTGGATTGCCTTGAGCAACTCTCCCAGCATCTGCATTTGCTTTCTCCTGTAGTAAAGAGCAAGGCACAACCCAAAACTTATGAGGAAAAGATTTGTTGAGATAATTAACTTTCAAGGTATGATAAGAGGTTGTGAAGAACCTGAACTGCCACGGAATCTGATTCATTCATGAGTTTCCAATCAAGTGCCTCTAGCAACTGCATAAATAATGTATTGATTTAGACTTGTCTTTGGAAAGAGTATGGATGTTCATTTAATGTATTGATTTCCCCACCTTATTCTGCAACACCATGATCTGCTCGTTCATCATCTCTCTTTCACCTTCCTCATAAAATGACTTCAATCTACAGATTAGAGCAAACATAAGTAAAGCATATAAATGGAGAAATGTGGAAGTTGTTAATACGATGAAGAAACAAGGTAAGGAAGAGCAAGACGCAGGCTGAAAAGGACATGCCTTCTAATTTCTTCTTTCAAGCGCAAATTCTCCATGGCAAACCTTGTGACTTCTTGGTTCCTATCGACCTGGGTTCTTAGAACTTCAATTACCTTCAAATGTTCCTCCTTTTCTTTCAACAAGTGTGTCTTGGCCGATATTTTTCCAGATGCTACTGCCTCTAGCCTCTTACTGCCAGCTTCACAGAATCTTAGCCTCATTTTTAGGCCTTGTATCTCGTCTTCTCTTTGTTTGGCCTATTTCATTCCCAAACGATTAGAGATTCACTCAAGAATAAAAAAATTCAGATAACTGTAACTTATAGAGAATTTGATATAAAACAAATACAATGCAAAGGAAATTTAGCCAAAGTTTATCAGTTCAAAAGTCAAAACTAATACCAGTTAGAGTTTTTCTATTTAAATTTAAGAAATGGTGCTGTCAGCATAAAGATTTCCTTTGCAATTTAAAAGATTCTCAATGTATTCAGCATCAACACCCAAGAGAATGTATCACGCATACCAGTAGCATAGCAGCTTGATTTTCTTCTGTCAATGCCTTTATTGCAAGGTCCTTGTCTTTTTCCCTCCGGAAAGCTCCAACAAGGGCGACCTCATAATCTTTCTTCTGAGAAATACAAAGAAAAGAAGAATGTATTCTAACTGCTATTGAGCATCTAGGGTCATGATAAGTCAGATATATAAGGATATGAACCATGCATTACCTTAGACATCCTTTTTTCAGACACAAGTGGAGTAAAAGATCCATGAAGCCATTCCCAGTTCATGGATCCTGGAGATCCAAGAAAGCTAACTGCTGGTGTATCACTATCCAGATTTTCAGCTCCACTACGAAGCCGAGACACTTCTTTCTGAAAATAATATGAACTCCAATTATGTTTCAAGTGGTCAAACAAACTTACCTATTTCCTTAAAAAGGAAAATATTTATGCTGGTAGACTATAGGATCCAAATTGAGCGGATACCTTAAGCTGTTGAATTTGGATTCGCAAGGCAATAACATCTCCGGATGCATCTTCATTAACAATTGCCTGAAAGAAGTCATTGGTAACTTTCTATAAACAACGACTGATAAAAGAAGTATGAAGTACCAAAACGGTGCATACTTCCACTAAACAATTTCAATCACTTGGTCTGGTCTTTTTCATATAGTTATTATAAGGAAAAGGAAATGGGAAACAAAAACCTAGATAAATTACTGGAGAATGCTAAGAGTGCACGCTTGAGCTGTACAGTGTTTAGTGGTGATGGAAAAACTGGGTAATAAAAATCTGTGCAAAGACATGACGAGTGCAATCTCAATGGTGGAGAAAAATCCCTTGAGTCCCCATTAGGACACTTTCTTAGCACGACCCTAAATTAGATAATAACCTTCTGCTAGTGCTCATTAGGAATGAAAGATATGTTTTCCTGCATGACTTAGTGACTCAGTATAAGATCACATATGTTGTTCTTAATGAATTTTGCACGTTGAGCAAACTTCAATGTGCTTGATGTCTCCATTGAGCAGCTGCGAGGAACCAGAAACAGACGTTATACATCAATGTCGAAATCCACGTGGGAAAAAATAAATGAAAAAATTATAGTAATCGAAATAAAGGGAGAAATCAAATCCAACCACTTGACATGTCTCAAATGATCTCATGTTGCAAGTCATTTTGCAACATTGTGCTTCTAGTGGAGGAACAATCTAACCTTATATTTAGAAACTTAACATAGCCAAGCATGATCTAATATGTAATAACGATGAAAAAGAAGTAGATAGCAACTGACCATTGAGATGAGCTAACATTTGCAATGATGATGGTTTTCGCATTTCCTCCTAATGAATCCTGAAAAGTTGTCAATGAAATTTTTATTAGACAAGATATTACAGCCACCTCTCTGATGATACAAATGACCCAAACTTCCATTCAACTTGGTTTCTTTTGTGATGAACTACTGCATTCCATAAAGATAGGGCTTTCAACTCTTCATTACACAAAATCCTACAAATTTCATCTATCACTGGTACTCCTTGCAGTCTATCCCTTGCTCTGTCAGAAATGTTGACAGAGGAGCTGTAGTTGTATTGTGTTCCAAAAGTTTCATTCTTTACTCTTCATTTGAAATCAATTTACACATGTACTCCTGTCCTATTCTCAACAAGAGCTGTGGATCATCTAAGAAGACTGAGTCCCTAGATGTCATGAGTTAGTATCGTCTAAGGTTATGGAGAATTCTATAAAATAAATCCTACCCCTTGACCTTTGCTGTAATAGCTTGATACTGTCAACTTGAATCATCATAATGTACTCAGTTGCTGATAGATTTTAGTGTTGCACCGAACTATGGCCTTTAGATTAAAGTTCATCTAATCTGCCAGTTCCGTCCAACCAGATCTCTTCATAGTTTCAGACGGACCAAGGTTTTACCATTAAGGACCTCGTTGATACAAGACACAAAGAAACCAAGAGTTGAATGAATTGGCAGGATTGGAGTGAGTAGATATTTCTATCCAAATGCCACAAGCTGGAAATTAACTCAATGTCTACTTAACAATAAGCATAGCATAATACCAAACATGTACCAAAACTACTTGGATAAAATAAACATATACCTGAAGCAAAAAAGTGAGCTTTGAATCCCGGTAAGGAACATGGTGTGACTTTCCATTGGATATGCTTACAAGGTTCATAATCACAAGTCTGCCAACATGAAAGCCCCTCAAAATTAACTGCTGACAAAGGATTGTCACTTTGAAAAAGAAAATAGAAACATAATATTTTAGATAATTATGACTGAAAGAACAACAATGAAAGGCAGCAACACCATACCGACTTGTTGATGTTGGTGGCTTCCTTGAGTCGGTCACCTTCAGCTCCAGAACCCTTTTGCCTGTCAACAAGCATTTACAAATTAGTTACAACCATCAACTGCAAAAGTTTACTAGTGAATTTTTACTTTCTTCATAATTCCTACGCTACCGTACCTTTCAGATCCTGCCAAGTCGACAAGATTAAGCCGAGAAAACCGATGGTGAGTTACACCTTGAGATTCCCACTGACAACAATGCACCACCAGAATTGTCATAAAACCAACTAAAGGACAAGGACTGCAATTTTTCCAAGAAACTATCAACTAATAAAAAAAATCAGTAAGATCTCCGATGCAGAAAATTTATCTTTACCTTACTTTCGATGATGCATGTAAATACACTATGAGAGCGACTACTTGCACGATTCATATTAGTGGAAGCTACTTTTCTGCTGGCTGCACCCTGGAGAGAAAAAGGAGAGCAATTTATGTTTTGAGTTACTATTGTTAAACTGAAAGCAGATCAAAGAAAGGAAAGCATTGTGTGTAAGGTCTAGAAAGTGTAAATGCTCCGGTTCTCAAAAGCAGCTAGAACTAGCAGCAAGTTCGAAGATTGAACTTTATGCTCCAGCTGTATTTATTCTAGAAAAAAGGAAAAGATATGAGCACACTAAGGAACGAGCATGTCTATTTGCACATAGACACACAAAATTCATATACAACATAGCTCACCTCAAAGATTGAAAGCAAGAAATATGAAACAATAGAATCATAAAGAAGCTATTGAAGTTGACACAAATGATTGAACCACAAATAGAGAGTTCAGAACTTCAAATCTAAGAGAATCTCCGGTAGAGGTAATTTCCGTACCTGAATAAGTTGGTGAACCACTTCATGGGCACTTGTGACTTCAATCTCCTTTAGGTTTTCCACGTAAACCCCCTTCTTTACATCTTCTCGTATCTAACATGTCCACCAAAGTTTCTTAGTCTCATCATGTAGTTATTGTTTTAAGTGGGAAAAAAGGAAGAGAATAACGACAAAAACTTTTATTGGCCATATTTCAAAATAAATAGAAGACAGATGAAAAAGATCATCAAATTAACAGTTCCATAAACAAGAGCGATTAGTAGACAATTTCAAATTTCATAACAGATGACATTGTAGGTTTTTGAGTTGGGTTTGTCAGAAACAGAGAGAAATTATGGAGGACAACAACATCAGTAAATAATTCCTACCTGCAAGTTACCTGTTGATGGGTCCAACAGGTCCAGAATTTATTCGTTATATATTTCCAAAAAGGAACATTTGCAAACATATTTTAGCTTTTCGTCTTTACAGGCATCTTTTTCCTGTCACAAAAAATGGTGCATCACAATTAGATTTTGTACCACTGCATCAAACAGAGAATAAATTAGCAAATAATAAGCGGTGGTTAGTACATCCAAGTGAATTCTCTACAGGTGGATTAGAAAGTCTGCCATGCAAAACAAGAACGATTTGAAGGGGAAAGAAAATTGCAAGTTTTGGCTTGGTTGTCAAGAAATCCCTTGCAAGGAACTAAACATATGAACTTAATACTTAGACCTGTTTTGACCAGGTAACTTAGTTTCATTTGAATGCCTAAAGGATTATAAAAGTATGGCCTTTCTAAAAAGAACAAATGAGTACAAGCACAAATGAAAAACAAAGACATGTACAAGAAATGCAAGCCTTCACATATGAACATCGCTTAAATGGAAAGGCACAAACCTTCTGAATTCTTGAGAATAAATGATTGAATACTCTGGGTGTCATTCCGCAGTTGACACTGTGCCTTCCTGTTCCTCCCTCAATGTCCCCAAGCATTGTATGAATCTTCCCACTTCCAGTCTGCAAAAAACATAATACAAAAAAGTTGAGTTTCCAACAGTCATGAAGTGGAATTGGTACAAATTAGAAATGGAACAGGAATTAGGAGCTTACTTGGCCATAGGCAAACATGCAACTATTATAACCTGACATACAATTTTCCACCATGGCCAATCCAGCCACCTTGAACAGCTGCTCCTGGCTAACACTCTCATCTGCTACAAGATCGAAAGTGAAGCAGGACCCCATCCACGCAAGTGTATGACTGTTCTCTCTCCTGACGCACTTGTTAGCCCCTTGCACTGATGTCTCTGCACTACTAAGCGGGCGGATTCTGATAATAACCTAACAACACAAACACTCCTCAATTGCCCAAACACGTTTTTCACTGTAATTTGCACCATTTACTTAAATACCTGCACAATATGGTCTTTCCAAAATGACGGATCTCGCTCAAGTCTGACATCTGTGTGTGAGGAGCAGGAACTGAATCAGCGGCGGAACCATCCTCCTCCTCCTCCTCCCACTGAGCGATCCTCCGAACTGCTGACGTGGCTACCAGAGAGAAATTAGGGTTCTCGCGTGTCACGGATTGGAGCAGATCCGGGGTACTTTGTACGGGTTCTTGAGCAGAGCGGTCATGGAACCCGAAGCGGCTCTTGAAGGCGCTTGCTGCTTCGGAAATGAACGGCATTGATTAGGAAATTTTTGTACACTTCGGCGAGAGAAGAAGATGGAGAGGGAAAATCTAGAAGCAAAAAATCAATTTGGGAGTTTTGAAAATGGAGTTTGCGATGAAAAAACGAGGGATTGTCGGTTTCAACACTAAAATTGTACACGCCGCTGATTCAGTTCCTGCTCCTCACACACGGATGTCCGACTTGAGCGAGGATCCGTCATTTTGGAGAGACCATACTGTGCAGGTATTTAAGTAAAGAGAAATGCTAGGTAGCTTACTAGCCCAATTATGTTTGTGCCACATCAAACGAAAATTATAAAAATGTGTGGCCTAGTGAGCTAAGTAAATGGTGCAAATTATAGTGAAAAACAAATGTTTGGTGTTTGGGCAATTGAGGAGTGTTTGTGTTGTTAGGTTATTATCAGAATCCGCCCGCTTAGTAGTGCAGAGACATCAGTGCAAGGGGCTAACAAGTGCGTCAGGAGAGAACAGTCATACACTTGTGTGGATGGGGCCTCCCGAGTCCCGCTTCAGAAGGCTTCTCCTCTTGATGATCTTCTTTTTCTTCACATGGGTTGTAAGCAGAATCGTTAAACGAGCACCGATTCCAAACATCGACGTCTCTCTTCCCACAACTTCCTCTCTTCCTTTTCGGAACGAAAAACTCGAACAGATCCAAGCTTGAAGAGATGGGGGGCTGTTTCCTTTCTTCTCTTTTCAGCGTGTACGAGATCAGATCTTTCTCGACACTTTCCGTCAACAGGTTCAACGCCTCTTCTAAATCCTTACCATATTCCGTAAACTCCTTCAAGATATCATCAAAACAGACATCTTTCTTCTTCTCCTGATCTCGACCCATCAACCTTCCAAAAGACTTGAAGCCATCAACTATCGCCATCTTCGCTCGTCAACTAACGACACGAAACTGCTAATAAATCAAAGACAGGACAGGACAGAACAGAGCAAAACGAAGCAGAGCAGAACAGAACAGGGAAGGTAAAATACATCTCTCCATCTTAGCAGATATCGTATATATATAGGGATTATGGTAAATCCATATCGGATTAGGACTTCACTAGACATAAAAACATTGGCTAAGTGAATACGCGTTTACATGGGTGTATTGGATTTTGGGACAACTAATGTCTTAATTTGTTTTCTTGGGATAATTACAAGGGCTTAGGATCCTACCAAAAATAGGATTTCATATAGAAATTAGAGTCCTGCTTCAATTCAAATACACAATCGACCTAGCGAGGAAAAGACAAAATAAAATCATTTTTTTCCTTATTCGTTTTCTTGGGGGTACAATCTACTAAAATACTAAACCTATTAGGATAACAACATGTAGCCTGGTTTTAATCAAATAGCTGGCGATAGATCAAAAAAAAAGAAACGAAGAAGAAGCTGGAATTACTGTAAGAAAAGCAACATAATTAATTATACAGAATTTCAGAGGATCAGCACACATTTAACAAGTCAGTCAAGAGAAGTTTGTATATAGTTTTCTGGACCCATGCCTCAACACTCTTCAACCCCACCCATCCCCCTTCTCCCCAATACCAAATTACAACCCATGCCTCAACAGTAGCTGACACATAAATGCTTCGACACAATTGAATCGAGTTCAGATTCGTCACTGTTGAGCACATTGGACCCTCTGCGCACCACTTGGCATGTCATCCTCCTCCTCATACGCCTCCTGTTGTGCGTGCTGCTTCCTCCTGATCTCCTCCTCCATGTTAACATCCTGCAGTGTGGTTTCCTCGCACTCATCAAGTTCCATATCCGTCAACTGGCTTTCAGGCCTTGGCAACATTTCTTCAATTGCCTTAACCTGATCCGGTGTAAGAGATTCAGGGAAATCTACGGAGAAATGGATGTACAGCTTCCCCTTCATGAATGGCCTCTGGTATAGTGGCATACCCTCCTCATTGATCGCCTTGAATGAATCTAAAAATCAACCAAGGAATATTTATTATCAGTTAATCATCTGATCAACATCTGGCAAAAAAAATGAAATCTGAATTTGAACACCCCTCTCGCATTACTTACCGGGCTTGACAACTTCTCCAGGGTTTGATTTGATAAGAAGCTGTCTCCCATCCAAGTGTTCCAATACAAACTGGAATCCACAAAGAGCTTCTGTGAGTGATAGGGCATGTTCCACAAAAAGATCATCTCCTTTTCTCTTGAATCTTGGATGCTCCTTTTGCTGAATTACAAAGACTATATCACCAGTAACCGTATCCGGCTGCAAAACATCAAGTCCAAGAATTTTACATTTTAGTCTAATCCTGTTATCTACAAAACTAGATCATCACAAACCATCCCAAGAATTCAATCTCACCGCTTCATCAGCTTCGCCAGGGAATGTAATCTTCTGCCCACGCTGCATTCCCTTCACCACTATCACTTCTCTCACCTTCTTCTCCACGACAACCTTCTCTCCTTTGCACTGTGGGCATCTGTCCTTCTCGTCGATGGTTTCACCAGTACCCTTACATTCATTGCAAGGATGCTGCATCTGTTGAATCATGGATGGCCCAAGATGCCTAATTGAGACCTTCATACCAGTCCCCTCACACCCACCACACTTCATTGATTCCCCAGATTGGGACCCTTTTCTGGTATTTCAACCAATCAATTCAACAGAAACACACCCAAATTAGTCTAATTACAAAGCCTTAACTGCATCAATACTTCCATACAGTTCAATCACACCCAAATTACTCATATTATAAGTCACAGTATATCAATAAGAGACCCATTTCTGTTGTTTAATCAATCAAATTAATAAAACTAAACCCAAACACAACCATACCGATATTTACTGTTATTCAATCAATCAATTTAATTAAACCACACCCAAACAGTCTAATTACACTCACAACAACGTTCAATCTCTTCCTGCATTTCAATATATCACACCCAAAACAATCAAGTTACAAGTCATAGGCTTGCAGCAGCACAAAAATACTTACCCGTTGCAGCTTGAGCAAATTACATTTCGCGTTAGAGAAAGCTTCTTGGTAGTACCCAGGTAGAGATCCTCCAGCGAAACTTTCCAGGGATGAACCACATCCTCTCCTCGCCTCTGCCGCCTACTGCGACTACTTCCGCCTTCAGTAGAGCCGCACAAAATTAGAACAATAGGCTTTCACCCCATAAACATATGAATGATTGAAACAAACCCATTAAACTCTCGTACCACCAAATGGGTTGCCGCCGAAGAAAGATTCGAAAATGTCAAACGGGTTATGACCTCCGCCACCGGCGCCGCCCATTCCTTCTTTAAGCGCATCTTCGCCGTACTGATCATAGATTTCTCGTTTCTCAGGATCGCTCAACACCTCATAAGCCTGGGCAAGCTCCTTGAACTGCAATTTCAACATATTACAGCCTCAATTTCAGTTTCATGCGCCCAATCTAAACAGATGAAGAAAAAGAAGGAAGAAGCCATGTGAAAAAACTACCTTTTCAGGATCGCCGCCTTTATCAGGATGGTTTTTGATCGCTGCTTTCTTGTAAGCTTTCTTCAGATCATCAGGTGAAGCGTTTTTTGGCACTCCCAAAATCTCGTAATATCTTGTGTTATCGCTCTTCTTTGATCCTCGGCCAAACATATTTTTTTCCTTTTTGGTCCCTCTCCTCTTCTTTCTCCTGTTTCTTTTTCCTTCTCTGGTTCTGCTCTGGCCAAGAAGATGGAATATTTCTTGGGTATTTATTGAAAATTAAATATCGATGTTTTGATGAAATTATTCCAGAAAAGGAATGGACGGTTGAGATCTTGTGTTTTGATGTTTGAATGGTTGTTTTGGTTCTAGAACTATCTGGAATTCACTAGTCTTCTTCTAGACGATTCTTCCTTTAATAACAGAATCGAAACGACCACTTTTGATTTTCCCGCTTTTTCAAATCTCTTTGCCTTTCCTAGCTCTTCTGCTGCCGGCACTTTATCTTGGCCCATCTTCTTATACATATTCTTTTTGGGCTTTTTCAAGGCCCGGCTCAAATTACATTGCATAATAACCAAAACAAATTTTCTTTCCAACAACAAAAAAAACTTAATTTTTAAAAGAAAAAAATTGTTTTTGAATTTTTTCATGTTCCATGGATGAGAAATTGCAAAAACTTGTAAGAAATTATCCCTTATTGTCTCCTAGTTTTGACAAACTACTTGTAAAATGTATAAAGTTGCTACCTTATTTCTCATGGCAATGAACACAACTTCTCTACAAATTAATCAACTTGAACACTTCTCAAAGTTGATTTCCGAAATGACAACAATCAACTGCTACTCTTTTTTATTACTGCTCCTTGATTTTTTTATTTATTTGAATTGTTGGATGTATAAAATAATATACCTCTATCAATTAAAAAGACAAATTCTTTTTTATAAAAACTTTAAAAAAAACATTTTTTTCTCGTATTAAAAAAATTCATATCCAAGGCCTCTTTTGAGCCTTTCTCGATTGATGGTATGCATGACATCTTTGGTTATCCGTAATGGATTATAAATCATAAAAAATGGAAATGGAGGTAGGGAATGAGAATGAGTAGAAATGAGAATGGAGGAGTATGGCTAATGTGTTTGGTATCCTACCACCGGGAATGAGAATAAGAAAGTTGAATGGCCATTACCTTGATGGTAAGAAATGAGAATAAACATGTAAATTTATATTTTATCCTTATTTTTATGGAGTCATTATTAAATGTGTTTAATAATAAAATTCATTGATTATATTATTTTATAATTTATATATAAATTTATTGAAAAAAACATGAATATTAAATTTCACGTGAAAAGTCAATAAAATATTGTTTAAAAAAATTAATAAAATTTTATTTTAAAAATTAATAAAATTTTAATTTAAAAAATTAAAAATAATAATGAAGTTTATCGGGAAAAAATAAATAATTAGTAATATTTTATAACAAACCCCCAAACCTTTTTTTTAAAAGCTAATTGAATTATTAAAAAAAGAAAAATGCTAGTTGAATTATTAAAAAAAAAAAAGAAAGTCACGGTTCAAGTCAAGACAAATAAATGATATTTATATAGTGGCATAAATTGTAATTTTAAAAAATATAAGAAGTATTTATAATTTTTAAAAAAAATGTAGGATTGCTTCTCATTCCATTCCTCATCTCCATTCTTTGTAACCAAATGGTCGGAATACTAAAGAACAGGTCTCCATTCTCATTCTTTGTGGTCCATTATTGGTAAGCAAATAGATCAGTAAGACAATAATGATTTAAACGGAGGCGTTGTCGAGATGGCGATAATTTGATTGATTTTTCTCAAGGTTTCGAATTCAAACTTTATGGGAAATAGTTGTTTCGAAATATGTAATGGTAGTACTTTTAGTGAATCTGCAAGGGTCTCTACTTAAGAAGATACAACCATAATAGGTTATCATTACATTAAGAAGATACAACCATAATAGTTTTTTTTTTCAACATTACTAAAATAGCTTAATGAACTAAATATATTTTGTCAATCCTCTCTTTTCTTTAGAGTGTGAGTGAAAAGAATAATGCTAACTTTTGAATATTAACCAATGTGGTAAAAAATAAGAAGTTTAACTATATTTTTTTATTTAAATACATAATTATTAAATAAATATTAAAATAATATGTATTCATTTAAGTTAAATAAAATTATTGGAAAAAAAATTAAAAAATATTAGTACATTTATCTATTTATTTTTTCATCGAGTAATCTGATTCGAATACTATCGGGTTTTATAAAAAAGTAACTCTCTATCTAATTGATTATTGAAAAAAAAAATACACCTATCTATTAAAAGTTAAAATCTAAATTAGATTTTGTCAAACGACGCAGAGGCAATATCCCGACAAAGTACTACTGATTTTCTCCGTGTCGTGTCACACGACATGCGGAAGGTGATTTTAATTTTCTTCAGAATTTCCAAACAATAAAAAATAGGGAAAAAAAATCCCGGGTAAGAGTCAAGCCAAACCAGTAGTCGTCACTCTCCTCACTCACCACACCATTCTCACTCCTTTTCGTCTTCCACAAACTTTTAAAATTGGAACGTGAAATTCTAATCGCAGAGACCTGGAGATTTGTAGATTATCAACTTCTGCTCCTCCTTCCTACAAACTGGAACCGTCGACCCATCAAACGGCGGGGAATTGGTAAGACTGATTCTGCATACTTCCTCCTTCTTCTTTTTTATATATGGTTTAGGATATTAGTGAGATATGGATCTGCGTTTTTGTTTTGCTGTTTTTTGTGGTGAGTTTTTCATTTTCGTGCTTTTTAGTTGTAGGTTTTGTTTTATTTTATGGGAAGGCACTGCGAAGAATAGCAGATCTCGATATTGTATTTGTTATGGCGAAGGAGGGTTTTAGATAATTTTATGGGGATCATCATTTTCATATTACCCAAAATCCACTATTTAAATATATTCCTTTTCAAGTTATTTAGCCGGTCTTTCTATTTGAAATTGCTTTCGATTATATTTTTGCATCATATATCAACTTTACTGTGCAATCCATGCCAGTCCAGGGGAAAGTTAATGTAATGTCGCGCTGAATGAGCTAGCATCATCCTACAACTTTGCTTATTTTTGACATCCTGGCTTTTGATGTTACTGGGCACACACTAGTAGAAAGTCCTCTGAAGTTTCCTTCTCTCATCAATCGTCCTTATCTTCTGTTCTTTGACTGCTATTTAGGAGTGATGGCATTAAACAAGCTTGGATTCTAATTTTTCTATGGTTATCCTCTGGTAGGAGCATTTGGCACCATGGGTGTCTCAGGAAAATGGATTAAAGCGTTGGTTGGCTTAAAGAAGTCGGACAAGTCACCATCATCAGATAAGGATGAAAATGTCGGTACTTTCTTGTTATTTCTTTTTCTTCTGTTTTAGTTTTAATTTGATTAGTTTAATGTGCTACTAGAGTTTTGGTTCCTGTAAGTCTGCATTGTTGCCCGAAACTGTGAGCGCTTTCTGTATTTTCTGTTGTGATTGTTTTTCAGGTTTTTTTTGTTCTAGTTTTTGACATGTCTGATAGGGTGGCCTCTCCTGTTTGGAATCTGAAAATTATTACCCCCCTTTCTTCTCTCTCAGTATTTTTTTCTTTAATACCCTGCATTTCATTTTGAAAGCAGGATAATTTCATTAATTGACTTCTGCTTGAATTTAAAATTGGTCCTCTTGATTGCTGCTGATAAACTCCAAGGTAGAATTATTTTGAAGAAAGAAAAAAAATATCCAATAATCTCATCACCATACTTGTTTGTTTTCGATTGTCAGAGGACGGCTGGTGGCAAGTCTTGGCACAAGAGAAAACATTCAGTTGGCATTGGTAATAGTAAATTTGGGGAGGAGTTAATTCAAAATGACGTTGCACCACTTGCCGATGCCAATGTGTACTCCCTGCCGGATGCTTCTGAGGCCCCATCTGCTTCACTTCAAGAACAGGATAATGGTCATCATCAACAAATTTTGAGAGAAGAATGGGCTGCCACTCGTATCCAAACAGCTTTTCGAGGATTTTTGGTAATGACTCCTTTTATGTGATCTCTCAGTCTCACTAGCTATACCTAACCAGCATTTTGAAGCAGTTAGTGCCAATTGCTTCCTTTATTGCAATGTTTTAGATGACAAACTTCTTTTATTATATGTAGTTTTTTGTTGGATTGCAGTTATTCTTACATGTTGATTGCTTACCTTGTTTATATGTGTTTATTGAGCTTCACGTGTTAATTATGTTATCAGCTAAACGTTAAACCTGTTATTATTAAAAAAAAAGAATTATCAGCATGCACTTATTGTATATTGAGAAGCTTGAGAAGTGTATAGGATACTGTACGGGTGCTGAATTTTTTACTCTTAGCGTGCGCTCTTTCTGAATGGGTGGCTTGCCTTAGTGCCTTTTTAGAACTCTCATGCTGTTTATCAAATGTGACCACTATTGAAATGTTTCGCCAATCTATTAGGCCAGAAGGGCTTTACGAGCTTTAAAAGGACTGGTGAGACTTCAAGCACTTGTCAGGGGCCATGCTGTGAGAAAGCAGGCTGCAATAACACTGCGTTGCATGCAAGCTTTAGTGAGGGTTCAGGCTCGTGTCCGAGCAAGGCGTGTTCGTTTGGCTCTGGAAAGTCAAACTTCTGAACAGAGAATTCAGCAGCAACTTGAAAATGAGGCTCGCGTTCGGGAAATAGAGGTAAACAATATCATTCATTTATTAATTTGAGTTCTCATTTAAATTGGGGAAAAAAAGTTGAGGTTAACACTTGCAGTTACTTTGGTTAGTATGATCAGTATTTCATGCTTTGGCTCCAGATTTGGGAAACTATGTTGTGTTTTCGCTGAATGTCATGTTTGCTACTTGGGCTATTATTCTATGGCTTATGTTTCTATCATGGATCCTTTCTTTACTTTTAGTAAAGAATTTCTTGGTAATTGTCTTTGGAGATCTAGCTGGGATTGAGATGGCGTTTGACATCTAGCTTTTGGAAGACCATACTTTCTTCTATTAACTTACAGGTTGTTTCCTTTCTGTGGAAGCTGAGTGAATACAATGCTCCTTGACTGATTGTTGACATGCTGAGGGCAGCTTAACTATGAAGTCTTCTTTGTACCAAAAAGTAAAATCATGAAGTCTTCCTGATTTGCGTAGTGGAAATGGAAAACTGATGTATTACAGCTTTTGATGGACCTAATTGATCTAGCACAACTTGTACCGTAGCATTTTCAGAGTTGTTTCTTTGCTATTGTGGCATCTTTTAATTTTTTGCATGGAGATTGATTGGGTAGTCAGGTTTGCTTGCAAATTGCTGCACATAGGAATAGGGTTGTTCATCGGAATTTCGGAAGGATTCCGAAATTTAGAAGTTCGGATATGGTCATTCCGAACTTCTTGAAATCCTTTCCGTTCCGAAATTTCATTTTCTAAAAAACGATTTTTTTTTCCCGAAATTATTTCGGAACGGAAGTTTTCGGAAAACCAAACTTCCGAACTTCCGAACCTTAACAGTTAACACACGATCAAGTGCCGCCGCTGTACCATCGCCTTCGTTGCAGAAGGAAGACCTTTAAGAGGAGCATCGCCTTCGTTGTTGCGGTCTTGGCCTTGGTTGATTCCTGTAAGTTCTTCTCCCGCTTATAAATTTTAAAAAAAAAACTGTTTTAATTGTTCCATATTAGTTTGATTCTCCTTCCTGCCATCACACCACCGCCTCCTCCCATCATCACAGATCTGTATTACCAAAAATTTCACAGATTGGTTGTTCTCGCAGATCTGTTTCAAGATTGGATTTTTGCAACAGTTGGTGTAGTGGAGGGGGCGGTAAAGATGGAGGCGGTGGAGGTGTAGAACATGGTCGAGAAGAGGCTGAGAATGAAAAGATGAAGAAGAAGGTACTGAGATAAAGAGAGAGGAAGAAGAAAAAGAAAGAAGAAAAAGCAAGCAAAAGGAGGAGGAGGAGAAAGATGTCGGAGAGAGAGGAAGAAGAAAAAGAAAGAAGATAAAGCAAGCAAAAGGAGGTCACAAAATGAAGAAAGATGAAGAATGACTGAAAAAAAATGCTTATATATTAGGTCACAAAATTTCGGTTAGAATGGTTAACCGAAATTTTCATTATCAACTTCCGTTCCGTCTAGTAAAGTTCGGTTTCGGAAATTCCCAAATCGAATTTTGAAATTCCGAAATTCCGAAACCGAACAAGCAAAATTTCTGTTTCGGAATTTCGGGTGCAAAATTCCGATGAACACCCCTACATAGGAAATATCTTTTAGGGCCAATACCTGCCCCAGGGGATATTTTGGGTTTAGTCGTGTCTCCGGAGAACCTTAAAGTGCGGTGCTTAGGGTTTCCACTCACATGACATGTTATTTCATCTCCACCTCCTATGTGGACCAAGCATAAGCATACCTTCAAAGTTAGCTGTCCTCCAGCAGTGAAGGCATTGGTGAAATAGTATCTATACACATATTTTGCCGGTTACTTAAATTGTTATGTTAGCAAGATATTTCAGACACAAACGTTTATAGAGAAATCACCTTTGGTTGTTTTACAGACTCAACTCACATTATCTAAGGCTTGTTGAACCCCTCGTATCACTTTCTCTTTGATGCAGGAAGGGTGGTGTGACAGTGTAGGATCTGTTGAACAAATTCAAGCCAAGTTACTAAAAAGACAGGAGGCTGCTGCTAAGCGTGAGAGAGCAATGGCATATGCTTTAGCCCATCAGGTAAAAATATTATTTCTCTCCGGAGCAGCTTTTATACTTGTGACTGAATTTGACTGTAATCCGCAAAAGGATAGTTTTAGACCATTAAACATCAGTTACAGATTGGTAAATTAAGTATGAGGAAGAACTTACAGGCCATATATCTTCAACTTAAACCGTCATGTCCTAAGGAATTAGGGACTATGGATGTTGGCTCATGATTTTATTAGAGAACAAGATATAACCTTTTGATTTGAAGCATCTTGTTTTGCAATTTCAATTGCAAATTTCATTATCTGACTTTTTATAGCTAAAGAAGTGAAGGTTGGCATATTTTGTTCCTTCTGTTATTTTTCCCTTAGATAACAATTTATAAGGTTGATGTATAACTGCTCTGGAAGTCCTAGGTACACTTTTCAATGATCTGTTTGCTCTTATCAGTTCGCCTTTCCCTACATCTTTTTTTGTGGGTGTTACTTTGCATTTTCATGTGATGGATGCTTTATAAATAAACGTTATTCTTACCGTGGTTAGTGTTCTTTGATGAAACATGATATAGCCTACTGGATCTCAGCTTATCTCCTCTTAACGTGTTTCGGTTGTTCTGCTTTATGGTTTGCTATTCAAATGTGCTGCATACATCTTAAAGTAACACTCCTCAGGTTAATTTCCTCGTAACTTGTTTCTGCTGTTCTGCTTTATGGTTTGCTATTCAAATGTGCTGTATACAAGGTTAATTTCTGTTGTACACATTCTCCAGCATAATGGTTTTAGAAGAATGCCAAGATACATTCTAAATCAGCTTTGCTTGCAGTCTGATGCATGAAATAATTTCTGTTTGCACAGTGGCAGGCTGGATCAAGACAACAGGCTGTTCCATCTGGCTTTGAGCCAGATAAAAGCAGTTGGGGTTGGAACTGGTTGGAGAGATGGATGGCAGTTCGTCCCTGGGAGAACCGCTTTCTTGACATAAATCTTAAAGATGGAGTGATGATCCGTGAAGATGAGACTGATGAGAGTAAAACTGGCATTAAATCCCAGTCAAAGTCTACCGGCAAGAAACCAGTGCTGTCAAATCTTCAATCAAACCTTCCAAGTCAGAAAACAGGTTCAGCTCATTCGGATGGTGGCAATTCTTCACCAAGCAAATCAGCAAGCATGTTAGAGTCGTCCAATGCTCTCTTTTCTAAGCCAAAGCCTAAACCTGTTCTGGAAGAGCTGGTTGAAGAAGACAACTCGAGATCTGCTGTAGTAACTAGATCCCAGAGCAATCCTAAAGAGAGATCTGCACAGCCTAGTAAGCAAGCGAAGAAGAGGTTGTCACTACCTAACAGTGGTTAGTTTGCTCTCTCTCTCACCCACCCACACATTCTGTACAAAGTTATGGTATCCGTCTCACTAAAGCTGCTCCCATTAGGTTCTTCGTTCTTCGAGTTCAAAAGGACTCTGTTATGCCAAACTTTTGACAGAAGTTCCTAGTTGTGCATTAGAATAGTCTCTGTTGTGCATTATTTTGGGGGTTAGATTTTGCTACTGAGCTAGTTACCTAATGACACTATAGGATATACAGATGGTTCTTTATGACTATGCACTATAGTTGTTTGTTTGGTCCAGTCGCCCAAGGGCTCTATCTAGTATTTTGTGCAGGTAGCAACACTTTAATGTGTTATTTATGAATTCAGTTGGGTTCACGCAGGGAAAGGTCCCGGGGCTGAGGCAGGTAGGCAAGGCAGAATTGCTGTTAGGCAAAAGCCCATTAAGGATAGATCCAAGATAAATGGAAAACCAGACAGTGCTACAAAGCCAACTGCTCAGGCTATTAATCTGTAGCATTGATGATCCCTCAGAAAATACGTTCAGCTGCTTCTCATCCACGCTGTTGTACCAGTTTGTATATAATCGGCCCGTGCCCCAGCATGTTGTGTCTTTGCTTCCATCCTCTCGTGAGATCCTAAGTTGGTTTTTGAAACGGCAAACTTGGGAAGGTTGGTTTGGCTTGTCAAGAGAATAATATAAAAGCAGGTTTGGTTTGTCATTGTTGTTGTTGTAATCAATCTTTATTTATTGTTCATTATGTGATTATTAAGCAATGTTTTATATAAATATGATTTTCAGAGTAGTTGGCCTCCTTAGTATTTATTGCTGTAGGTTTCCTTTCAAGTCTCTAGTGGTTGAAATACACGCTTCACTTAAGTTATGCTTGAAAAAAGAATCGGTAGTCCATGGATTTATTAAGCGCGCAGCTTGTTGAACATTTGTGGTGAACTTAACTTCGGGCACTAATTGTCGATGTGATCTATATTGATTGAGGAATGGAGGAGTATGTTTTTTCTTACTGTTGTATATTTGCTCCCGAGCTGAGGATGGTTTGTTTAGATAACTTGATGCATGCGATTATAGAACAGAAACCAGACGTGTTTGTTCTGTCATCAGCGGCGATATGGTATCGTTCCGCGAATCTTTTCCTTCTGGTGATTGGATCAAATATTAGGCACCAACTCATTTGGCTGGTGTAGAATTCATGCATTTTATTGAAACGAGATGAGTACTTGGTTATTCTGTGCGTGTTTATTATCGTCATTAGATGCTGCTACCTAAAAGAAAAGATAATAAGTACATTATTAATTTATTACCAAATTTGCTTGTATGAATGCGATTGATGTTTACACTTTGCAGTCTTCTGGTTTTTGCTTTTTTTATTTATTATTTTGTCTCCTTGACAAAGGTGTTGTAGTATATAATTGTGTTTGTAATTTATATGTTTTAAATTTTGAAGCTAAGGCGACAAGCAACCATCCTTACGTAACATCTTTAATCTTATCTATCTAGGTGTGTAAATGGAGTTGTTTATATATATATATATATATATTTATTATTTTATGTAATTTCTTTCTAGTTTCTAAGCTGATAATAAAAACAAAAAAATATGATCTATGGCAGAACCGTAGAATCACCCAAAAAGTAAAATTGGGAGAAACAAAACAGCTTATGGTGTTAAAGTCCACACATGAAATGGAAGTTAGAAAACTTTTTCTTTTCTTCTTTCCTTTCCTCTCATTTTCCCACATACATACGGACAAAAAGTCAATCCTGTCATGACCCATCTTAAAATCCTCACCTCACCCCCTTACATTACACCCAAAGCAACACAGATAACATACTCATTTATTATCTATATAATTTTTTAAATAATTTTTTTATATATATTTAATTTAAATTTATCCTTTAATTTATTTAAATATATTTTTTTATTAATTAAAATTAAAAATACTATATTTGATTAAAAAAATATAAATTTTAGTAAAATTTGATCATTCAATTTTTACTGTATATATTAGTTTTAACATTTAAACTTAAATTTAATTATTTAAGTTCGATTTTTATTATGTATGTTTAATTTTCTCAAATTTAACAATTTACTCCCGATTTTTACCCTTTATTCTCTTGCAATAAAAAATACTGCACTTTTCAATTTCCAATAGATCCTCTGCTTTTCTCATTTTTTTTCCAAAAATATTTCCATAAATCTTTAAAAAACAAATTGTATACTCCCTCCAGTCTTAAAAGAATGTCTTCCTCGCATCCCAATATTCAGTAGGGAACACATATCGAGGAGGCCGGATGAGGCACTATTTGACCCCAAAAAAATTCAAATTTTTTTGTGAACGTACGTTAATCCTTAACGTACTTCCTAGAAAAAATTAGGGGTAAAATTGTCTCAAATAGTGAGTCTACCGGCCGTTTTAAGATACTTGCCGAAACAGTAAAAGTAAAAACTAAAACGACATTGTTTCGAGACTAGAGGGAGTACATGTTACACAAGCTAAAAATAAAAATAAAAAATCTAGGTACATCTTTTATTTCATCGATATCTCCACGTTTCCTTTCATCCCTCTTCTCCACCCATCACCATCACCATCACCATCACCATCACTCTACCAACTCACTGCCTAAACCACCACCCACCACCTCCAGCAACCCACTACCGCCACTCCTACCTCCCTCACTCTTTTATCATCCTCTGCACAACCACCATGGCACTTTCTTTCCTTTCTTTACAAATCCAAACCAGATTTATCTCATAACAAACCCTCATCTTATTTCTTTCTCACCTCTCTCCATCATGGTACCCAGATCTGTTAAAAGGCGTCTTCCACTACTGTTGTCGTGGCCAACATCAACTTACCTCCATCTCCTTCTTCCTTCTCTGGTCGATCCGGTCGATTCCTTCGACGATCGATCACCATCTTAGTACCTCTACCCCGTTTGATTTATAGATCTAGCAAAAGAGAGAGAGAAAGAACAGGAAAAGAAAAAGGAAAGAGAATCTAGATCTGCACTTGAAAGTGAATAATATTCTTTTGGAAAGGGAGAAGGGAACCCAGCAACGAAAAGAATAGACAAACCTGGAAGTGATTGGGTTTAACTGGGTACTCAGATTCAAACCCAGTAAAACTCAGTTCAAATAAGTATTTATTTATTTTTATCTATTTAAAAATTAAATATACCTATTTAATATATAAATATACTCATTTAATAATTAAATTGGGTGGTTACCTGACTTACATTTATTTCCCTTCAATTCAATGCCATTTCATCCTTCACCATCACCACCACCTACACTTATCAGCCACAGCACAACAAATCTTGCTGCCCATTCCTCCTCTTCACAACACACACATCACTCTTTTAGGTACCAAAAAACAAAACAAAAACTCTTCTTCAACTCCACTCTAGCTTCTCATTTCCAGAAACCCAACAAACAAACAAAACCCATCAAAAAAATTCAAACTTTAAATCCTAAAGATCAAATCTTTGATGAATCAAAATCAAGATCAGAATCAGTATGTTAAACCTAACAGAAATCCCATCTTTAAACCCCCAAATCCCTTCTTTACCTCCTTCCCTCTTCATCTAATTCCATGAACCAAAACCTATATATATATTACATGTGTGTGAAAAAATCTGTTGCAGCAATTCCATTTCTTTTATGCCAAACACCTCCTTCCCCTCCATTTCCGCCCACCACCACCATCTCTTCTCTTCCTTCAAGAAACTCACATTCATGTTCTCTACCCAATTTGTCCTCATCTTCTCCCTCCTCCTCTCCCTCCCAATCCTCTTCCTCCTCGCCCCTAAAATCATCCCCCCTCTGTCCTCCTCCGCCGTCCCCATCTCCGCCTCCGATGAACAGGACGATCTTTCCCTCTTCCGCCGAGCCGCCGCCTCCTCCAACCCTTCCTCCCTCTCCCACCTGGCCTCCTCAAAGCCCAAGCTCAAAATCGCCTTCCTCTTCCTCACCAACACCGATCTCCATTTCGCCCCTCTTTGGGAGCGATTCTTCAAATCTGTCAACAAAAACCTCTACAATATCTACATCCACGCCGATCCTTCCGCAAATGTCACCGACCCACTGGGTGTTTTCGAGTCCCAGTTCATCTCCCACGCCAAACGCACCTACCGCGCCTCCCCTACCTTGATTGCCGCCACCCGCCGCCTACTCGCCACCGCAATCCTCGATGACCCCGCCAACTCCTTCTTCGCCGTCCTCTCCCAACAGTGCATCCCTCTTCATTCCTTCAAATATGTCTACAACTCGCTTGTCACTTCCAGATCTTTCGACCTCTCCGCAGACCCGGCAGCCACCCAGTACGGCGTCCGGGTTCAGTACAAGAGCTTCATTGAAATCATCTCCAAGGAGACGCGATTGTGGAAGCGTTATGTTGCTAGAGGGAGGTATTCGATGCTGCCGGAGGTACCCTTCGAGAATTTCCGGGTTGGGTCTCAGTTTTTCGTGCTGACGCGCCGACACGCGCTCATGGTGGTCAAGGATCGGGTGCTATGGAACAAGTTCAAGCTGCCTTGTTATAGGGAATCTGAGTGTTACCCAGAAGAGCATTACTTCCCGACGTTGTTGTCAATGAAGGATCCAAATGGGTGTACTAAGTACACATTGACGAGGGTGAATTGGACTGGTACTGCCAATGGTCATCCTTACACGTACAAAGCTAGTGAAATCTCGCCAGTCTTGATTGGAGACCTTAGAGAATCGAATTACTCCAGCTCCTATTTGTTTGCGAGGAAATTCTCGCCGGATTGTTTGTCTCCGTTGTTGAAAATTGCGGATAAGGTCATCTTCCGGGACTGAGACTCAACCTTCCTTTTTGGTTTTCCTGGTTAGTGACTTTTCTTTTTACATATTTATTTGTCAGTAATTTGACTTGAATGGTTTGGTGATGTGAATGTTTTAGCGGAGGTTAGTTTGAACTTTGAAGTTTGAACTGTCTTATGCTGATCAGTTTCTATATTGACTGTGCAATTTTCTATGTTGGTAACTTTTACTGATTCCACACAATTTTTATTTGATCTCATCGGTTCATGTGTCGGTATCATGAATACATTGCGTTACCAAACTCGTGAATTTTTAGATAAAGGTTTTGGAGGGACTGTTGAATTAGGTCTTTGTTTTTTTCACTTGGGGTGCTAATCAGTAGACTAGCGTTCTGGATTTGAAAATCGCGAAGTTTATTGAATGAAGTGGCAAACGATAGTGTAGCCGTGGCCTGCTTGCAGGCGGTTGGTTTTGTTGGGAGAACTTTTAGAATTTTGTTTTTCAATCCAATGAGCATGACTTGCGATATGCAACGGGATCGGAATCGCGTATTTGAGGGATTTTTGTTTTCTGTTCATTTTGGTGATGCAGCAACGTTTTATGTTTCTTGTAAATCACTTCTACCGTATTGTTTGCTAGTGCTTTGATTCTACTTATATGGCCAACCTTGTTATTTTGTTTCTCATTCAGAAATTATCGACATTCTCCATTTCTAGCTTTCTTGGTGTGACTGTAACATTGCTTGAACTCCATCATAAGCATGAACTTATTCTTTCTTTGTCAACGTTGTTTCCATTTCACGTGGAACTCATCCAATTTCGTGGCATGTTACAGGTGAACAAAGACTTTCGAAGATGATGAATACGGGCGGCAGAGGATCGTTGGAAGTATTAATGGGGAACGGTGTTGAAGAGGCGCAATTTGCCCACGACCTATTAACCCCAAGATTTCCAACCCGGTGAGGCCTTTCTTGTAGAAAAACATCAAAACAGACACGAACGGGTCAAAATTAGGAGGCAAATGCAAATACTTTTGCCAAAGCTGTCTGTTGATTGATGTCAAAAAAGTGGAATTAGGTGTTGTCTTGTTGTTGTGCTTCTTTCCTTTTGTACATATTGAGTGAAGGAAAGAATCAAGAATGTGAATGGGATGTAAGTCAGTGTACTCTTTTAGGAAATTGAAACTGGAATGGTAGTCCTGCAAAGCAAATGGCAGAGGGCTCATTTGGGAATAAAGTTTCCCAAATTTTGTAGTGTTTCTCCTATTTTATTTTATTCCCTTCATTTAAATTTATCTTTTTTTCACGACCATGAAACACAAATCTTGGATCGCATCTTCCATTATCGTAGATGTGGTCTCTGTTCTTTTTTTTCGTTCTGTTCCCACTTCTTGTTGAACAGTTCATTTCATAGCAGATGACTTTGAATTGAAGGGAAGTATATAAATATTTTGGTTGTGCGTGTGACGGTGTGGGTTTGAAAGGCTTTGCAATGATTGATATAGAAATGTTGATTTTAAAAACAGCTAACATGAGAAATTGCAATCATCCAAAGTTGAAGGGCTCTTGTTGGGTTGTCATTATCAATGGTTTTCTTTTGCATTGATTTCTTTTCTCGATTTTTTCGATTGTCCTTTCTACTCTTTTATTTGTAAGTAAGAGATTGATTTTCTCAAATTTTGAAGTTAAATGATTTTTTTAATATAATTTTTTCTATTTTTTAAAATTTTGGTCATACACAAAGCTCAATTATATGCTCGTTTTGATATTTATTTTAGGACTTCTGCTATGATAATTGCAAGTTTAGAACTTCACAGGAGTTGGTTAAATAATGCAACGACAAATTACAATGGATGAGTCATTGTTGTTGTTCTGTCTGTGACTATCAGTATGGGCAACATAGGTGGAAGGAATATTTCGTAATTGTGAGATGAAAATGACACGTGGACTTGAAAAAGGTTGGAGTTGGACCAATGTGCTTGTAACACGAAGCCGTAGTACGAACCATCCAGCAAATACTACAGGCGATGCATGGAAAAGCTCAAGAAATTAGTTTGTCGGTTGACATGTGAGGGATGGAAATGGTTAGGTTAGGGATTAACTTTTGTTGGTTTACCATCACGTGGTTGATTATTTATAGTTAAATCTCGAATTTGAGGCTCTGAATTATTTGACGTGAAAAACTAGACATTACTTGCAAGTAAAATGTATATGAACTGGAAAACCAATGCATGGCTAAAGTGTATTTCTATTCTGAGCTCAAACATTTTGATTTAGAAACTAGGCATAGATAATTTCTATGAAATTCATGACTTTTGAAAAGTTTGCAAACTTGCACAGAACACAAGTTTGGAGAAAAAGGTCCATATACAAGCTTTATCCTATACCATTCATTGCCGGAAAAATTCGCTCTGTAAAACCTCCTAACTTTTCTCAATATAGTGACCTAAACCATTTGAAGTGTGAAACTAAAACTTGAAGACACTTCATGAAATAAGGTTGCTGATGCCGAAATATAGAGTCTTTTGTTGAAAGGCATTGATGGCGTAGTCAACCTGAAGGTGCCCGCAAGGAGATTTGACACGAAGGCCATATCCAAATCCAACTCCAGATCCTGGTTTACCCTGCCGTAGTGCTGGGTTTCCTGAAACTCCAAAAAAACAGAATCATCATGAGCTCAACAAGAACGAGGGAAGGGGATGGCGCGCAGGGAGTGGGTTAAAGGAGGAATGCATATGAGTAAAAGAAAGAAAATCAATGTTCTTGAAAGAGCAAACATTATGATGTTGACATCTGCAATGTTGATGAAAACAGAACACATGCAGTAGTAGCTTACATACTTGATTTTACTGCACCGGTTTTTCTCATAATTTACCTTCAATGCAATTTTTTCATTATATAAAGTATTGCAAAGGCAATAATTAGTCTGCTAATTCATGTTCATCATCTCAGAAATTTTACAAAGATACACATTGTTGTCGTAAGGATCGTACTAATCTAACAGTATATAGTTTTAAGTTAACGTGTCTACGGATTTGACAGCAACTATCCATTCATCAGAAAGACACTGAATCAGGTTACATGGGATTAGCCATACATTAGTGAGCTTGAAAGTGACCCATTGGCCACCACACATGACACATCAGCATTAATCCAAATTTGGTGTGGTTTCATTAGTCTAACGACTCACCAGTCACTACAGATACCCACATCTCCTCCGCCTAAACATTCTGTGCTTTACAATTCTACATGAGTCTCCTCACCTGCCACACGCTTTATGCCACTAAAACTGCCTGTCCCTCCTTCCATGTCTCTTCCTAGATCGCATTCTCTACTTAACACCATTGAATAACTGGAAACAGGCTCATGTTGGATGCTCGAGCAGATAAATTAGCAAGAAAAGGCAGGAAGCACAATAAAGCTTCATAAAAAGGTGTGGCCGCTCCCAACCCTCGTCTTCCTAGTTCAATTCCCAACAATTTTACCCATCAAATACCATAATCCTGATAACATAATGTCCGACATTCTCACCAAACTGTGCCCCTTAAAAGTCTCAATATCTCTTTTTACTTTCTGAGTTCCATCTAACACCAATTGGAAATTGCACTCAACTTCTCCTAACGATCGCAGAACTGCCTTAAGTTCTCTCTCAAAAAGTCCTAGCAGGCCTTATGACCTGGGAATAAAATTTTATAAGAATTCCTTCTTTTTTGAAAAAAAAATGATGATCCTTAATGTAACAACAAACACAAGCCTTTAAAATTGTGATTCAGATCGTTGCTAGTTGCTAGTTGCTGGTGAGTAGTGGGAATAAGTAGTAAGATTGGAAAAGTAATGTTATAACTAAACTGAATATATGCACTAGATAAACACATGAGAAAAGAAGTTGGGAACAATGGACAATTCCTAAGCAAGTGAAATATATTTACCAGGAACGAGACGACCAGAGCTCAAGTCGGTCCCACAGTCCAAGAAAACAACACCTTCCAACATCTTGTTCTGAGTACAATAAAACAGAATTTGGTAGTAAGTTATCTTGTGCTAATTTGTCATGCGTATAGGTAGAAAACATTAGAGATTAAAGGGATAAATAAATATTAGTTATGGACAGTTAAAAAAAGAAAGAAAAAAGCTTAACCTGTAGATAAAATGGAGAATTGGTCATTTCGTAGACATAGTAAATACCCATATTTAAAAGGGAAAAAAGGAAGATAGAAAGGCAGTAAAAATAAAAATAAAAGAGTACAGCCCAAGCGACATGCTGTTCACTAACATTTAGAGTTAAATGACTCATAGCAAAAGAATACTCAAAAGCCTTCATGTAACATAATCAGTACAGCAGGCAGAATAAAGACAGAAGCTTGCATCCTACAATAACTTGAAGTTGTTAAAAAAATAGTACAGTAAAGCATCAAGTACCAAAGGTAGTGTCAGTTCACTATTTGCTACTAGACATGATCTCCCAGATCCTACAGCACCCTCACCATACCCTCGCACACTGCCAAGACCCCCAATTGAAAATGCCTGATAAGGTGCCATGTCCCCCACAATGGAACCACCTGTCAGACTGTCAGAAAAATAAGAGCATGAGTAAATCAAAATAGACAGTGTCTATTCTGCTGACATAAAAATGTTTTCCTCTGCTTTAGATTTTTTTGTGGGATACTAGTTGAGTTGTAGTACCAACATTCTATGTATTTTCAGTTCATATGCTTATTCATAATGTGCTTTAATAGAATGTTTTTTGCTGCAGTATGTTTCCCATTTATGTAAATACTTGTCGCGTGATTTCAAAGAATATTGCTTCTGATCACTATTATCGTATTATGTATCCAGTACATTAAAGTTCATTGTGTGCATCACTGTTACGTGCCATGTACACTATTAAGACTAACTCCCGGGAATGATTCTGTACCCTTAGCTAAAGCTCATTTCATTTTTTCCATTACTTTTTGTGTTCTGCTTCTCATAGCCACCGGTGTTTCCTCTAACAAGTAGGCAGTATCTAAACAACTAAAACAAAGAAAATCTACTCACCTTGCAAGGAGAAAAGCAGGCCCCACTTTGATTCCTTTCGTTGCAACAAATTTGAACCGGTTGAAGATTAGCCATTTTGATAGAACAGGAATTCCTTGTTCTATGTGCATACTAAACTGGAAACAAGAGAAACTTGTAGTTAGTGAGAATAAATGATTGTTGTTTAACATTTGCGCAGCAAAGCAGATTAAAGTAGGTTGTAAACAAAAATGGAATTCAGCAAAACAGAAATGATATACAGATTTAGAAATGACTAGCTGCAGTGCAGATAATTTACCTTAGAAAAACTATGATCATTTGCCTTTGCATATCTTGACTCTTGCTTCAAGACTACCATACTATCATGTGGAGTACCACTGCAGTAAAGTAAATTAAGTCCATTAGTAAGAAGTCCATTGGGGTGGAATCATTTTTTATTGAAAATACACAATCCTTGACTACCTGCATGATACGGGGAACCCATCAAGATCCCTAGTTATAGAGCGGCCATCATCGTTAAGGAAATGAACATGCTACATTGTTATTTTTCATATCAGATTAACTAATAAAAGATTACATAAGGAATCATCAAAATCATTTGATGAGAATGTGCATATAAACAACGCAAAGAGCTTGTGTAGAACCTCAAACTTAATACTTGTTGTACTGCTCCAGTGACAACTTGCAGGCTCATTCAGATCCAAGCCAGCTGATAACCGAGACAAATTAACACCTCCTGACCCCGAACGAGAGAAATTGTCAATTGGTGTTCCATGGACTGCAAGCTCAGGTGACAAGGAATGCTGGGACAAATAATTGGCATATCAGAGTAGATAAAATGTCTAAAAATAGTGTAAAGCATCAGATTGTAAACTCTTAATTTCAAATGGAATTTCCATAGCAAAATTGAATCAATTTTTTTTAAAGAAAAAACTATAGGGAAACATGACTTTTAGGCTTTTGTTGTATCTCATCAACAAACACACGACAAATAGTAGTGAAGCATTCAGAATGTACACTGACCTGAACAACAAAACATTGCTGGGAAAGCCATTCTGGTCTTGGCCTCCTATAAGCTATTAAAACATTGGAATCATATAACCCCTTGTCCCATGACACATCGAGCTTCTCACTCCCACCAAATAAATTTGGATGCTTAACGCAAAGACTGCAAAACAAGAAAAAGAAAGAGAGAGAGAGAGAAAGAGCATTAAAATACATTTTGTATTCTCTTGACATCAAGTATAGCAAAACCTCGTTGCGAATGTCCATAAAACTAGGGAAGAACAAAGAGAAATCAATAGTAGTAAAGGAAACTGAAGACCCACCTCCCAATTATCAGTGACAGAGGATTCTCAGCGTTTCTGCAACAAAAACAGCCCGGCCATGAACGAATGAGAAACCATGAGACAAGTAAAGAGACGAAAGAGGGGGAAAAGGGATCAACAGTAGAACAGGTGAAAAACCTGAGAGGAGGGAGCATCAAAGAAGCACATAGCTTGTGAGTGAAATCAACATTCACATCAATCTTGGCTGCAAAATACAAAACACCCCATTCATAATCAACACCATAACCATCAACAATGCACAAACATTCATTGAAAATATAACAAAAGCACAAACCTTTTCCAGCATGTATGCTCTTCTGAGCTCCCATACCAACAAGACTATGACACTACTGGACGCATTAAAACAGTAAAGGTGCTAAATGTGGGAAGAAAAAAAAGAGTTTTGCATGAAAGAGAGTGCCAAAGACTGCGTTTTTAAGAGACCCTTTTGAGTTTTTTGAGTGTTTTCTTTTTGTTTCGGTGGCTTGTGGTGAGGAGCAAAGAAGGTGCCAAGTTTGTCATCTTGATTTTGCTTCTCGATTGGGCTTTTTGGTGCATTGCTCGTGTTCGGCGTATATCCTTTAATAATTTTTATTTTTTGCTTATCTAATAAATAATAATAATAATGGGCCTTTTATTTTTATTTTGTTTATCATTATGGGCCTTCTGCCAAATTGGATCCTTGGGTGAAAGAGTAAACCCGCTTTTATAAATACAAGCCAACTTTTACTAACAATTATTTGGAGCAATAATAGAACATTTTTTTTGCAAGAGAAACATAAAATATTAGTATTTAATAAGATAAGTTGTAGTTTAGTGGTTATTTGTTGGTTTTAAAATACGAATAAAAATTCAGAATGTTATAAAAAATAAAAAGATAAGGTGGTATTTATAAATTATAAGAGTATTTATATTTGTTAAAAGTATATAATTAAATAATTAAAATTAAAAGTTTAACAAACTAGTAACTTAAAATCTTAAATTAATAAACTTTTTATGTATGATCGATTAAAAAAAATTTAAAGTTTACGCACAAAATTCTAAATTGGCGTTGGGAAGATTTTAGTATTTTTTATATGGTGGCTCACATGTTTTTTTTTAATAAAAAAAAGCGTTTATTTATTTCCATCTTTTCGGATATTTTTTTTATCACTTATAGTTAAGAGGTTAATCTCATTTGAGTATGGTCAAACCCTCAAAATTATAGTGTTTTTAATATTCCTCCGAATCAAATTTAAAATTTGTCACTCAATTGATTAAAAATAAATAATTTTTTTACCATTTGATGATTAATCAATGTTAATAAAAAAGCACCTAATTTAGTATGTTTTGTTTAAGAATGGGTGGCGCTCACCAAATAGGATATACTCAGTGTATTGTTTAGCATAAGGTAAATCAAATAACTTGATTAATAAAATTATTAATTAGTTGAAGAATGCAATCAAAAAAATTAAAAGTAGATGAAGGACTAAATTGTCTCTTTCTCAAAATAGAAAACGAAATTGGACAAGTAAAGCAAGCCCTAAGCCTAGAACTTTACGCGCAGACGATTTTATTAACATTAAAATTTAAAATTCAATCCAAACAAGCAAAACCCCAAGAGGCCGTAAGCTCCTCCTCCTCCTTTCTCTGGTGTTTGTAAATTTGATACAATAAAATCAAACAGTTAGTTAGAAAAGGGGATTGATTCATTTCTCAAACTTGTAGCAGACAAGGGAAAATGGGGAAGACCGAGAAAACAGGACTGGGAAGAGCTCTGGTGAAGCAGCACACCAACATGATCCTGCAATCTAAAGAGAAGGGTCGGCTGTACAAATCCCAGCTCAAGAACGTTCTTGAATCCATCACTGATGTTAACGACATCGATGCCGTCATCCAGCAAGCTGAGGAGGCCGACCGCCTCCTCTCCGCCGCCACCCCCCACATCAACCTGTATGCCCTTCTTCTTGTTTCTTTCATTTCCCATGTTCATGCTCTTGTTTCACGGATTTTTCTTTGTAGTTCTATACGTTTTTATTGGTGTTTTCTAGCTATATTTATGAACTACTTTTGTTGGGTTTTCTGTGATTTTTATGCTTGAGCAGAGACACAAACTCTGTTGGTGATATGACACTGGAGGAGAGGAAAAAGGAGGAGGCTTTGCACGCTGGCAGTCTCCGAGTGCCTCGCAGGCATGTCTTCCTGGCCTTCAATTTGATATTTTTGTTAGTTATTGATGCTTGTTCCAATGTCATTCTTATGATTTTGGTGTCTGATGCTGTTTTTGCATGTACTTTAGACCGCCATGGAGTGCTGATATGTCTGTGGAGGAGCTTGATGCCAACGAACAGCGATCTTTCTTAATATGGCGCCGAAGCCTAGCCGCGTTAGTTCCCAATCACTTTGCTTTTAGTTGTTGCGCCTGAAGCTGTATTTGTGTGATAATATACTGGTCTGTTTTTTTGGGCTTGTTCCTGGTTGAGCCATGGAAACCTTCAATGTTTTCATGTTCTTCAAAACCTAACTTGAATCAAATTTCAAATTTTATGAGTTACTAAATGATACTCGTGTGGCCATGTATCAAACTTTTTTTTTCTTTTGATGAAATGACTTATGAAATGTTAGTCAGAACAATCAACTATTTTTGAGGATGTTGTTCGAAGACAACTAAATCCAGGCTCTAACTATTTCCAAGTTAAAAGAAATAGGTTCAAATTGTACCAAGAAGTAAAAACACTTGGTTTTGGTGTTTTCACATTACTGAAGGACAATTGCATTTGCATTTATGAACTGTTTATTATATTCTCATAGTAATGATTACTGGAGACCTTTCTTATGTTGGCACACCAAACTTTGCAGCCTTGAGGACAATGATAAGCTTGTCCTTACTCCATTTGAGAAGAATCTGGATATTTGGAGGCAGCTTTGGCGAGTGGTTGAGCGCAGTGATTTGGTAAGCTATTTTTTCACATGAGACAGCAAATTCATGTTTTCAACACTGAAGAACAAAGTTCCTTCTCATGTTCTCTTGCTTTTAAAATTTAAACATTACCTATTGACTGCCATGAGAAGACCGAAAATATGGATATATGATGCTCTAAAGAAACTGACCTCAACAAGCCAGTAGTCACTGCAACTCAACACATTTTGTCTGGAGAGGCATGTGTGTAAGACTTTGCAAGATGTTGATACAATAATAGTATTTGAACCAAGAAGACATCCTTCACCTAATTGTAGTCATTGTCATTGCTGTCTTCAATACTGGCCTAAGACGTGCAGTAGCGACCTCACCCTGTAAACCAGTGACCCCAAACAAGGGCCTTAGGGGACACAAACTCTAAGATTGTGTAGACATTGATAATGTTCTGGTTCACCTGGATAATCTGAGGAAAGTCTTTCCAAGACATAAGTAGGTAGACCCAAAAACAATGGGCAATGTTGTTTTACAGAGTTGTAGTTACCTCTGGTGCATTTAAGCCTTTTCATTTAGGCACCGCATTGAATAGTTTGGATCAGTTTGGAGTAATATAAATGGTGGTTTTGCTTTCTTACTCTCATGCAATATTGATTTAACCCTTTAATGTGATAGCTTGGTTAAGCTAGTTGTGGCTTGGTAAAGGAAAACATTACTGCATCTGTCCTCATGTGAAAGAGAGAATTGAAAGAACTCTGTGCCTTACATTTTAACAACAGTGATATTCCTACGCTGCTCGACTGAGACAAGACAAAACATATTTAGATATCTGCTGTTACTATTTCACGAAAATGTAATTGAGATGTTTTCCACCTTCCAGTACATGACAATTAGTTACGTAAAGAGTCCTTGACTTCATAAAGGTCAATCCACTACCAACTGTTGTAGGAAGAGGATGATTGATCCAATAATTGATCATGTGATGGGCATCAATCAGGTAGTATAGCTACGGTTTTAGAGTTTCAGGTTAGTGTTAAAAGCAAATAAAGGATTAGAGTGTATGGTTTTTGCTAAGGTTAATGATTGTAAAGGATTTGAGGGCGAGTTAAGGTGAGAGATAAAAGGAAATGGTTCTGTGCCCTAGGAGGATGAAGAGATCTCTTTAATATTAAGATGTTTGATTTCCTTTGACATATATCATCTTCTTGTTTGTTTAACTGCATCATATTAACCTTGATGTGCTATCTGATAACAATTTTCTTCTTTTTGCATTCTTTTCAGCTTGTAATGGTTGTTGATGCGCGAGATCCTCTGTTCTATCGATGTCCTGATCTGGAGGTAATATATTCCGTTACTTGTTTGTGAATACTGCTTACTTAGTGGGTTAAAGTAACAAAGTCTGATGAAGTACTTCAATTGATGGGGAAATAGGGTGCAATGTCGACCAAGTATGTTATTTGACAAGTAAATTGTGGATATGATCACCATCTTTTCCCCTGGGCAAATTGTGGGAGCAATGATGTTCTTCACTCAGTCTATGAACTTTGGCATTATTTATTCTATCTATTAGATTTTCACTTTATTAGTTGGTGATTCGATGCCAGCTGGACTGTGTAAGATAACCTTGATTTAATGCTAATGTAGGCATACACACGAGAGGTTGATGAGCACAAAAGGACATTGCTCCTTGTAAACAAGGCAGATCTTTTACCCCTTTCAGTCAGGTTTGTAACTTGCCTATTGAATCTGTCATGCTGCTATATGATTGTCGTTCCTCTCACCTGTTAAAACTTATCGGCTTTTCCTGCAGACAAAAGTGGGCTGAGTACTTTATGCATCATGAGATCCTGTATGTTTTCTGGTCAGCTAAGGCTGCTTCTGCAGCTCTTGAGGGGAAAATGCTTAATGACCCATGTAGTGAGCAATCTGTGCAGGAGAAGGTGGATGACCCTTATACGAAAATATATGGCAGGGATGAGCTTCTGGCGCGTTTACAGTCTGAGGCAGAAGAGATAGTCAAGGTGAGGAGGAAATCAAGCTCCAGTAGTAGAGGCCCTTCTAGTCGTGCTGCGAACTCTCCTAGGAATGTTGTAGTGGGATTTGTTGGATACCCTAATGTGGGCAAAAGCTCAACAATCAATGCTTTGGTGGGCCAGAAGCGAACAGGAGTCACCTCTACTCCAGGAAAGACAAAGCATTTCCAAACACTGATAATGTCTGAGGAGCTGATGTTATGCGACTGTCCTGGATTAGTGTTTCCTTCCTTCTCAAGTTCAAGATATGAGATGATTGCTTCAGGGGTGTTGCCAATTGATCGGATGACGGAGCACAGGGAAGCTGTCCAAGTTGTGGCCAATAGAGTCCCGAGGCATGTCATTGAGGTTGTCTACAAAATAAAGCTACCTAAACCTAAGCCATATGAGCCTCAGTCTCGGCCTCCTTTGGCTTCAGAGCTTTTGAGGTCTTACTGTGCATCTCGTGGCTGGGTTGCATCCAGTGGACTGCCTGATGAAACTAGAGCTGCCCGCCTAATGTTGAAGGACTACTTAGATGGGAAGCTACCTCACTATGAGTTGCCACCTGGAATGTCAGACATGGAAGAAAGCGTTGTAGACAAAGCTGGCCCTAGCTCATCTGAACTGCACTCCGAGTCAGATGGATCTGATGTTGAAGAAATGGTCGATAGTAATGTTGAAAGTGTGCCCGGTCTTGAGCATGTGCTAGATCATCTTAATTCATTCGAGATGGAAAATGGGCTTACTTCCAAGAAGGTTACTACTAAGAAAGCAAATGCCTCCCATAAGCAACACAAGAAGCCTCAGAGGAAAAAGGATCGATCGTGGAGGATCGGGAAAGGGAATGAAGATGGCGATGGCATGCCTGTGGTAAGAGTCTTCCAAAAGTCGATGAATACGGGTCCTTCAAATGCTGGAATGGGTTGAGATCCAGCAGAGTATTACCTATACTTTTAGTCCTCTTCATGATTCTCCAATGTATCACTCATTCAAGTCGCTCATGGACCATTAACATTAGAGCATGCTTGAAATTAAATGCTGAGGGGGCAGTTTTTCTCCATTTTTTTGGTATGGTCTATTTATTCTTCTCTCTCATTTTTTTTCTTTCCAATCAATGGGTTGACACGATTGAAGAAACAATGTAGGTACTTTGAAATATTAACCAAACGAACAGCGTAACCACACTTTATTTAATGGTGTTTTAAAAGAGAGGCAAGGCTGTTAGAAATTTAGAATACTGACATTCGGCTCAAACCCAAGACTCTGAAAGGCATTGTTGAGCTCTTGTAATATTTTTCCAACTAGCTTTTTAGATGATAGTTATAACTTATACTTGAGACTCTAAAAAAAACGTATTGTTAGGCTTTTGTTATAAAATATCCGAACTAGTTATTTAAATAATAGTTATAATTCTCGATTATTATAAAATATAATGGTAAGATCAAGGAGTAGTAAACTAGCTATTTTTATAATAAGTTTGGCTAAGGGGGTAGGTGGGTAGGTGGGAGGATGGTAAGGCTTGTTTAATTACTTGTCACTGTCTCAATTCTTTTGCATGGTGGAAGAAAAACAATGATGAGCCCAGCCCATCTTTTTTTTTATATATATTTTTTAAGAAATCGTAAGCAACAAGTCGTTGTAGTATAGTGGTAAGTATTCCCGCCTGTCACGCGGGTGACCCGGGTTCGATCCCCGGCAACGGCGATATTTTTTTTTCTCTCTCTTAAACTGAAACGAAAACATGCTTACGGGCCGAATTTGGGCCAAGAATTATTAAAATTACCAACCCATGGGCTGGGCCTCATTACTATATTCCATCACGGAAAGCAGCGGTCATGGTCAAACTTCTTACCTCCAAATTTTGTGCACAAAAATGTGGGCAGCAATTCAAATAATTAGAATATTATTCCAAAACATAAAATTAATTGGTTCAAATTGCTCCTACCCTAAAAGTGGTAAAAGTATGATTGTTTGATTTTTGAGTACTCTTGGAGTATTTTTATAAGTAGAATTTTGATCCAAAATATAAAATTAATAATTAGTATGATTGGTTCAAAAAACCAAACACCCGGCTCACGGCAGAACACTCGCAGCAACAGTACCCGGCTCACCTTCCGCCTCTTGGTGGCTGTTGCAGCCCCCCTCCGGCTAGCTCACTGCTACCGGAGTTCAGAATACCAGTCACCCACTGTGCTGGCGTAAAATGACCACTTCTCCTCTCTTCATCCTCGTCGGTTTTGTCTACCTTCTTCCGCACAGATCGTCTATGTTCCTTGCAGATCTGTCTCTTCTTCAGTAGATCGGGTGGATTTATTGGGTTGGGTTGGATCTTGTTCTCCTGTGATCGGTTTTCGGCGTCTCCTCTGGCCGTCGGGGCTGCCTCCTTCCTTGGAACGGATCGCGTCCGGCATCGTCTTTTCTATTTCTGTTTTGGTTTTGTTTTGTTTACTTGTTGATTGTGGTTGGTTTGAAGGGACTACGTGGGCCCTTATTTTGCTTGTGTTTTCTGTAGTGTGTCTGTTGTTTCTGTCTTCGTCTTTTCCGGGGTGTTCTGGTTATCGTTGATTGATTATCAGTCGGAGATGGCAGGATTCAAGCCTTTTCGGGATGGGGTTGCTAATTCAGTCAAAGAGGGTCGTAATAATGAAGAGATCACTTACTACCTTGAGAACTTACCGTCTCACGTGGATCACAAAGCTCTCCGTTATTTGATCACGCGTCGTTGGAATCTTCCTCAGTTTGGGGCCTTGGTGGATGTCTTCATCCCTCTTCGTAGGAACAGAGCTGGGAAGAGATTTGGATTTGTCCGTTTTGATTGGGTTGGTAACAGAATTGATATGGAAATTGCTCTTGACATGCAATTTATTGGTGCTTCATCTATTAGAAGCAATCTGGGCAGGCGTGCAAGGAGAGTAGGGAGGTCTAAGCAGAGTCGTCCGCGTTTTGTTTCATCATCGAATCGTACCTTACTGAAAACTTCAGCCACTGACCCTGGAGTGAAGGCTTTCTCTTCAGCTGCCGGGTTCGGTGGCGAGCCTGGGACTCGGACGTTGGCAGATGTAGTGCGAGGGAAACCTCAGGTTTTGAAGAGTAAAGACAGCGGTGTTAACAGCGAGGAAGGGGATCATTCATCGGGTGTTTTGGACTTGGAAATTCCAGCCGATAACAAAGATTGGTTAAAGAAGAGCGCGGTCGGCGTCATTCGGAAACTGGAGCATATCCCAGCGATTCAAGAAATGGTCGTTCAGTCCGGGTGGATTTGTGAAACACGGGTTATGGGAAGAGGCCTTGTTTGGCTGGAATTTGATAGGGAAATTGACAGAGACAGGACGTTAGCAGAGGCTAGCTCTAGATTATTTTCCAAGGTTTTTTCTTGGGAGGATGGAATTGCCAAGGGAGGAAGGCTATGCTGGGTCTAATGTGTTGGGATTCCTGTTCAGACTTGGGGTCACTCGACTTTTGAGAAAATTGGTGGTCGGTTGGGGTCACTGGTAGTGGTGGATGACAATACTCTTGCGAGGACAAGACTAGATGTCGCGAGGTTTCTTGTTTCCTGAGATCGTATCAGTATTAACGAATCCATGCAGGTAACGGTTGATGGAATTTTTTTTGAGATTGTCTGTAAAGAGGAACCCATGCATGGGGCAGTCTCTAACATAGATTGGATGGTGGGGGTGAGGGCAGATTTTGAGAGGTCAGATGGTTCATCAGAGGAGGAAGTTGGTGAGATGGGGACCATTAGGGAGGAAGATTTGAAATTATCAGCAGGGGAAAAGGAAGTGGAAGATCAAGAAGTTACTGGGGCCTTCCGTCCTACTAGTGAGTCAGAGTATCGGGAGGTTTTCCCTCTTGTCACGGTGAGGCAGAGGGAAGATAAATTTAAAAAGCTGGTGGGACAGGCAGGAAGCCTTGAATCGGCGCAGTCTGGAGTGGGATCGAGGGGGGATGTACAGAAAGCAGAAGATGAGGAGATAATTCGCATGAATCGGGTGAGAGATGCCACGATGATAGAACCAGACACGTGGAATGTGGGCAGACTGCTTGCACTAACAGAGTACGTTAATAAAGAGGCATTTCTTTCTTTCGATAAGGAAAGGTTCAATGCTAAGTTGGTTCAATTTTGTTGTTAGTCCCTTTGTGGTCCGTGTGCCTATTTATTTTTATGGTCCATCTACTGTCATGGAACTGCAGAGGGTTGAGATCAGCTACAAAGAGGAGTTTTATCAGACGTAGTTGGCGTAGAAATCATTTGGATTTTTGTTTGCTGCAAGAGACTAAGTTGGAGAAAGTTGACGAGTATTTCATGCAGACTTTATGGGGGAACGAGGAGGCCCGTTGGTTGAGCGCTCCGGCTTGTGGAAGGTCTGGGGGCCTTATAACAATGTGGAACAGTAGCTCATTCTCTTCAGAAAGAACAATAGTAGGAGATCGTTTTATTTGGATAGAAGGCACTTGGATTAGAGGGAACTTTCGCTGTGTAGTTTTGAATATCTACGCTTATAATGATGTGGATAGAAGAAGTCAGCTATGGGACACTTTAACACATCTAATTGAGAGTTGTATTCATCCTGTTCTCGTAGGAGGAGATTTTAATGAAATTCTGGCGCAATCTGAAAGGCTTAATGGCTCGAGCCATGTTAGAGGCATGTAGGACTTCCAAGATTGGGTTGCCGGATGCAGATTACAGGACCTGGTTTTAGTTGGAAGACGCTTCACGTGGGCGAATGCGGTTTGTAGAAGCAGACTGGGCAGGGTTTTTATCCAAGCGGGGTAGGGCGCTTTTATGCAGAGGGACATGTTGTCTGCGCTACACAGACATGGATCAGATCACACTCCCCTGCTTCTTATGTAGGACACTATTGACTGGGGTCCAAAACCATTTAGAGATCAAGGGATTTGGTGGGAAGTGGTCGGATTCAAGGATCTAGTGGCGGGTTGGTGGAGGGAAGCTTCTTCTGAATTTCCAGGAACTTGTAGAGTTATTTAAAAATTGAGATGGGTAAAGCAGAAAGTCAAGTGTTGGAATGCTGAGGTCTATGGACATGTGGAGAAGAGATTACAGGAGCTTCAAGAGGAGGAGCTGGAGCTTGATAGGATAGCAGATGTTAGATCTCTGTCTTTAACTGAACAAGGTCGGAAGTTAGAGTTGGCTAATGAGATTTGGGACCAGCAGGGTCGTGTTGACAGATTCTGGAAGCAGAAGACTAGATCACAATGGGATTTGCAAGGGGATAGAAATACTGGTTACTTTCACAGGATAGCAAAAGTCAGTGTGATTCGGAAGGGAGTGACAGACATTGTGACATCTAATGATCGTATTTCAGACCCCGATGAGATAAAAATTGCTGCAGTTCAATACTTTTCTTCCTTCTTTAGTACGGTTAGATGGGAGAGACCCAGGATCCTGGACTTGGGGTTTAGTAGATTGAATGAGCATGAAGCAAATTGGTTAGAAAATGAGGTTACTTCAGAGGAGATTTGGGAGGCTGTCAGGAGTTGCAATGGTCAGAAAACTCCGGGTCCAGACGGGTTCTCTCTCAGGTTTATTCAAAACGCGTGGGATATCATTGGTCCAGACTTCTGTGTCCTGATCTTGGGTTTTTTTAGAACAGGAATCTTTCCGAAAGGGGCCAATTCTTCTTTTATCTCGCTTCTGCCTAAGTCAAGCGCTGCTAAGAGGTTTAGCGATTACCGTCCTATTAGTCTGGTTAGTAGCTTCTACAAAATAATTTCAAAAATTTTAGCTAAGAGGTTGGGCAGGGTGATTCAGAAGGTGATAAGTGAGGAACAACATGGGTTTATGAAAGGGAAATAGACATTAGACTGTGTGATGGCTGCAAATGAAGTTGTTAGTCATTTGAAAATGTCTAAGCAACAGGGCTTACTCTTTAAATTGGACTTTGAAAAGGCTTACGACTCGGTCGAATGGAACTACTTGGAGGAGGTTATGCGCCAGATGGGCTTCGGGGATCGTTGGAGGGGGTGGATTCTGCAGTGTCTTAGCACCTCCAGAGTTTCTGTTTTGATTAATGGTTCTCCTTCTAGTCAATTTGAGGTTAGTCGTGGGCTTAGACAAGGGTGTTCTATGCCCCCTTTTCTATTTAACATTGCGGCAGAAGGTCTTCACCGCCTTTTGGTCCGAGCAAAAAACACGGGGTTGTTAAGTGGCGTGGGTAATGAACAAGCAGGGTGGCATCTTACACATCTGCAATTTGCAGATGATACTCTGATTTTTGTTAAGAACGATGAGAGTGAGATACAAGGAGTGAAAGGGACTCTTCGTTGGTTTGAGGCATTTTCGGGGCTCAGGGTAAATTTTCATAAGAGCACGCTAGTGGGAGTCAACATTTGGGATCAGGATGGGGGATGCCTTGCCAGAAGAGCTGGATGTAGATATGAACAATTACCTTTCAAATATCTCGGTTCTTTTGTGGGGCTAAATCCTAGAAGAATTTCTAGCTGGGACTTTCTTCTTCAGAAGATGAAGACTAAATTGGCTACTTGGAAGGGTCACCTATTGTCTGTTGGAGGGCGGGTCACTTTGATTAAGGCAGCGGTTTCTAGTCTTCCTATTTACAACATGTCTATCTACCATATGCCTAAAAGTGTTCGTCGCAAATGCGAAGGGATAATGAGGCGGTTCATGTGGAGCGGTGATGAATCAAAAAATGGGTTATCGAAGGTAAAATGAGGGGATATGATAAAATCTAAGGAGCTAGGGGGCTTGGGAATAGGTAATCTTGAAAGCCGGAACGCTGCTTATTTATTCAAGTGGGTGTGGGATCTATGCAGTGGGAGCGGGAAAATTTGGGCGGATATTGTTAGGAGACAATATAGTTTCAATAATTTTGGGATCTTATGGAAGGATCCACTGCATACGACCTCCTTTATTTGGAGAGATATTTTCAGACTGTTTAGTAAAGGAGGTGATTGGTTCGATTTTTGGGTGAGGCATGTGGAGCTTGCTGTGAGAAATGGTAGTACAGTATCCTTCTGGTGGGATCCCTGGCACAATAAGATTCCTTTAGCCTTGGTTTATCCTAGGTTGTTTAATGTGGCTATAAATGCAGATGGGAGTATCCTCGATCACGGCTACTGGTGTGAGGATCAGTGGTTCTGGAATAATCAATGGCGTCGTGAGCTATTTGAATGGGAAAAGGATGAATGGTCTTGCTTGACAAATCAGCTTACAGTTCCAAACAGAAATAAGGGTTCTAGTGATAATAGGTGGCAGTTAAATAGTGAAGGAGTGTATTCCATCGGGTCCTGGTGCTTGGGCTTTGATAATCAGCGCTTCCAGGCTTCTCCTGATTTGGACTCGTGTTGGTCCAAATTAGCCCCTTACAGGATCGAATTTTTTCTTTGGCTGGCTATCAGAGGACGCTTAGTTACCAAGGAGTTTTTATGGAAGCGCAACATGCTTCAGGAGGGTGATAATGTCTACCCTATGTGCTTTAATCAGGGAGAATCTGTCCAGCACATTTTGCTTCATTGTCATACTTCCATGGATTGCTGGAACGCGGTGATGCATTGGTTGGGTGTCTCCTGGTGTCCTCCTAGGACAATCGGTGAGTTGTGAGGATCGTGGGTTAGCCTTGTGCCTTGGGAAGGGGTGCAAGTCAAAGAAAAATGGAGGGTCCTGTTTTATGCTGTGGTTTGGAGCTTGTGGTTATAGAGAAACAAAGTGGTTTTTCATCAAGAATCAACTTATTCGAGACGCGCTTTCAATTCCTCCTTCTCTTTCTGGTATAGGTGGTTAAAGAGTTCTGATCATGCATTCCCGTACAACTTGGGAATGATGCTCTTGTCCCCCTCTTGGCTTTCTTCTTGGGGTAGATCGTTACAGTATACTATTCCGTTTTGTTTTTGTATCAGGTTTGTTTCTCTTTTTTGCTCTTGCTCTTTCGCTCCTGCTAATTAGGAGCGATACTTTGTATATTCTTTCTCTCTTCTCACCTCCTCCCTCGGAGGTTTGAATAAAATCTTTTCAGCTTATTAAAAAAAAAAAAAGTATGATTGGTTCAATATTCTCACTCCTGAAATAAAAGATTGATGGTTCGATTTTTTAGTACTTATTTTGAGCATTTTTTATCACTTAATGTACCGATTTATGTGTTTAAGGTTATTACAGGGAAACTCTATTATATTCAAATATTTATATTTTTCCAGATATTTTTAAATGTTTTATTTGAATTTGAATAGTTTTGTATTTTTTCCCTTAAATACAAATTATTTATGGGATCAAAACTAAATAAATATACATACAAACAAATCTTACGAAAAAAATTATACTAATTGGCGTATCAAAATATGAGTAGTGTATATTAATTCATTTAAGGATATTATTACTCAAAATATATCATTTATATTTTAATACATCAATTAGTATAGAATTTGTTTGGATGTAAACTATTTTCCATAAATATTAATCGAACTTTTATTATATTGATGGGATCATGACCAAATCATCCCAGCAGGCTAACCCGTATAGCCCTTGGGCTCGGCCCACTAACACAAATCGAACTCCCATATTTTTCTTTCCATCTCTTATACAGTTGTACTGTGAGGTCACGACGTTTTTAACCAGCGACACATAAAATGGTTTTATTTAAGTGCAGATGATAAAGTATTCACCGTATATAATCGTCTACTTTCAAAGTTGAATATTACAATCACATACAGTACATGGTAACGAGCACATGACTCAACATAACCCCATTAGTTTTTAGTAAAATATATTTTATTTTTCTGCAACAATTTTAATTATATTCTTTAAAAAATTATGAATGTTAAGTTAAATTTTACGACTACGTTACTCTGATTTTATCATCTCATCAGATTGCCTGACCGCAGTGAACGAAATAAATAAACCATCAGTTTCTAGCAGTATGATTGCCCTCGTTGCTGATAACATTCAGTCGCATGCACAATCTTTGCAATTATACTCATTCCTTTATGAACGGTGAGAGACAAATGTAGTAGCCCATGCAGTTAGTAGGCTACCATTATAACTTAAAGCCACTCATTGACTCGAGCCAAGCCACTCAAATATTACACCTATGATCTGTAATGATACTTCTATTTTGAATTAATTTAATTCAGGTTTTATTTATAAAAAAAACGTTAAATTTTCTTAATTTAATATAAAAAGTATTATATATGTTGTCAATAATTTTTTTTTAATCCATTTTAATAGGTCTAAAAGCTGTCAAAAGCACTCTAAAGAGGTCTGACCAAGGAATAGTACAATAGCTCTTTGTATAAGAAGTAAGCTAAGGAGGATGTGAAGTTTGTTTAATTACTTGTCACTATCTCAATTATTTTGGCATAGTCGAAAAAGCAAGGATAAGCCCAGCCCAACTGCCTATATATTTGATTTACGTTTTAAATGAAATGGAAACATCAAGTCGTTGTAGTATAGTGGTAAGTATTCCCGCCTGTCACGCGGGTGACCCGGGTTCGATCCCCGGCAACGGCGACATGTTCTTAATTTTTTCTCCTTTGCTCATCGTTGGAATCTGAAACGAAAACATGCTTATGGGCCCAATCCACGGGCTGGGCCTTACTATTATATTCCAGCACGCAAAGCAGCAGCGGTCATGGACAAACTTTTTAACTACAAAATTTGAGCGCAATTCAAACAATTAGAATTTTTCCACAGCACTACCAACTTTTTTGGGTATGACCATAGATTCTTCTTTTTGCAAAAACCATACGTAATTATAAGAAAAAAATCTACCACTTTCCCGTATACTGCTTCCTTATTTTATATATATAATATTTTTTAATAAAAAATAATTATTATCTTAAAAAATAAAAATAAAACTAATTATTTTTCATATTAATGGATAATCATTTCAAATTTTCAACTGTTGTCATTAGAAAGTATAATTAGATAATTTTTAAAAAATATTTTTTCTCCTCAAATCAGTTATCTATAAAATAATAGAGGGAATACAAATGAGTAGTACTAGCTCTCATCAAAACATTAAAATTAATTTTCTTCGATTACGATTGAATCATAAAAGATATTCTCCTAATATGAATTTGTTTTATTCTTAAGATCTTGAATAAGGATGGACAAAATTTTTATTATTTGATTACCGTTTATTATTTTACTATAGCATAATCCTTGCCTTTCTAATGATAATTAATAAATGTAATCAATTTAAAAAAAATGCACTTGTGATGGTGATGAACGATGATCAGGATGATGATCAAGATGACGAGGCATGGTGATGGGTGATGATGTGGATGTACATGCCCTACATCATACCATTTCAAATTTTCAACTTCAAAAGATTCCACTCTCCTCCACTAGTAACGGCGCGTGGCAGCTGGAGCGTGATTTGTTTTTCCTCTCAACCCAGTTCCTTTTCCCCTTCATTATTAGGTGGCAAAGGCAAAAAAGACCCAAACTCCCCCACTATTAGGAACCGGTTACGCCGTTATTAGTTAACCCTCCCCACCCGGTTATTCCGCCGTGAACCCCCGCATGCGACGGCGCTCATCCGCCGCTCCGTACCCGACAATTACCTGTTAATAACGGTAAGCAAGCAAACAACATCTCTTTTTCGCCAGATGGAATAAAAACATCAGACAGAAAATTACAACACATAATGCGCACTCAATAGTCAATAAATATAATAAAGAATAAATAAAATAAAATTTAACTCAATTAGAAATAGCAGTAATAACTAAATTGTAGTAGTAATAAATCAGAAAAAGGAAAAGAGAGCGAAATGAAAATGAAAGTGAGAGGATTTTTCATTTTTGTTCTTAACTTTTAAACAGAGAGATATATATTGATCTTTTTGGTTTTGATAGAGCTTTATTTATTTATTTAGTTTTTTTGCTAGTGTAGAAACGCGAACGAAAACCTAATCCTAAAGCATTCTTCTCATCTCATTTTGTCAAATCAATATTTTATGCTAGGATTATTATTGTAATCTTTTGATCTGAGTTAGGGTTTTCGTTGCTTGAGGTGTGAATCGTGAGAAATGTTGATAAGGGATTGAAATTTCATGGAATTTTAGCTCCGATCTTGAAACTTTAGGGCTGTAATTGGGGAGGCTTCACGAAAATGGATGTGGACTCGTCGATGCCGCCTTCCGATCATGACCAAAGTGCTCCGTCTTCCCCGACGGCAATGGATAGGGAGCAGCAGGTAGCTGAGCAGCCTCAGCAGTCACAGCCCCACCAGCATCCGGGATCTCAGGCTCCGTCTCCGCCTTCTCCTCCAGCTGCTCCGGCGCAGGCGCTAAGCCCTGTGGTGGGTCCGAGGCATGCACCTAATTACTCGGTGGTGAATGCCATTTTAGAGAAGAAGGAGGATGGGCCAGGGCCTAGGTGCGGGCACACCTTGACTGCAGTTGCTGCTGTTGGGGAGGAAGGGACGCCCGGGTACATTGGGCCGAGGTTGATTCTATTCGGTGGGGCCACCGCACTTGAGGGGAATTCTGCTGCCGCAGGAACTCCTTCTTCTGCTGGGAGTGCTGGAATCCGTATGTCTTTCTTTCATTTAAATTGATTTCATTTGCTTTGCTATGTCTTTCAATTTCCTTGCTTCTTTCGTTGTTCTGGGAAATTTTGATCTTGTTGGATAAGTTAAGGTTTATTTTCATGTGCACAGTGTAATCTGCAAATTTGGAATCTTTGTTGTTGTTGTAGTTTATGCTGTTGCCAAGAGTACCTTTTCAGTTTTTTAGTTCTGTAGTAGACTAGGTTGAATGCAAACCCCCTAACCCCTACGGTTGTGGAATCATGCGAAATTGGATTGGAGTTTCCTTGTTTGGTTTGTTCTCATTATAATGTGATTAACTTAGTGGCTATGCTATCGTTTCGAAGTTTATTCCTGCCTACGTTAGTGTTTGCTGTAATTGTGTTTGTTTTGTTCTGATCTCCCACGAGATTGGCATACTGTTTTCATTTGAATCTTGACAAATAAAGATACACAATTATGGTGACGTTATTATTGTTTGCTCCTTTTGAGTTCCGAGTAGTACACGTGGCCATTTAAGATCCAGATTTATTAAAGCTCAGTCACACGCCTTTAAATCATTTACTATTTTAGGAGCCCAGTGTTACTTAAGTCCTGCTAAAAACCAAACAACTATTTGAAATTATGGTTTGGTACTTAATTCTGTCCAAGTTGCATTGGGTTCTGGCGTTATTGACGATAACAGCGATTACACTGTTCACTAAGTATTCTTAGAGATTCTCTAGTCTTCTAGCTTCTTTTCATTTTCCCCCCCTCTAATCATATTTGTTATGTTTGCTAGTTTCAGTTGTGTTTATTGAATGGGAAATTTATTTGTTAGAGTTTTTCCAGACTAGATTTCTTGTATAGACTAGTACTAACTGTCAGATTTCTCTTTGAACCACCAGGGGAAAATTTTATGTGCTCTGAGCTTTTTTTCTTTACAATTTGGTTTAATTGCAGGACTAGCGGGTGCAACTGCTGACGTTCACTGCTATGATGTGTTAACCAATAAATGGTCTCGGTAAGTTTAGTGTAGGAAAAGAGTGCTTTTAACCCAGTTAAATGTCATAGCCATTTATGTAATTATATGGAACTTTTGTTCCAGGATTACACCTTTTGGGGAGCCACCAACACCTAGGGCTGCTCATGTGGCAACTGCTGTGGGGACTATGGTAGTTATTCAGGTTAGCATACTGCAAATTGCTCCATAAATTTGACTCTTTATCCAGTAGTTGTGTGGTTGTCTTTCTCCCCAGTTACATATCAGTTAAGGACGGAATCTTGCATTTATTTACCAGGGAGGAATAGGTCCAGCTGGTCTGTCTGCTGAGGACCTTCATGTACTTGACCTCACACAGCAACGTCCACGATGGCATAGGTATGATTTTTTATCATGTGAGTGCACAGTCTTCTATATTTGTTACGGGATTGTGTTATTAATATATGGATGCTATTTTTTATGTAGAGTTGTTGTTCAAGGCCCTGGGCCAGGACCACGATATGGACATGTTATGGCTTTGGTGGGTCAGAGGTATCTCATGGCTATTGGAGGAAATGACGGTGAGGCACTTTGCAGCTGAATCTTTTTCATCTCATGTCCATGAAGTTGAAAATTAAGTCATCAAGTCTTGTTGCGAGTATTCATGTTTGCAACTGTTCAAATATGCCTTGCGTCTTAGACAAATGTTTGGTCTTCATTTTTCAGGTAAGCGTCCTTTATCTGATGTATGGGCCTTGGACACAGCTGCCAAGCCCTACGAATGGCGTAAGTTGGAACCAGAAGGGGAGGGTCCACCACCATGCATGTAAGACCTCCTCTCTTTCTGATTCGAATATGTTAATGGCCTTATGGTTGTCTATCAAAGAAACTCCTGTATGGCTTCTCTTAGTGCTATGTATGAACATCTGCCCATAAACATTAGTGAACAATATTTACCTACCTCTGGTTCAAGTGGTCATTTGACAACGATAATTTTTTGTAAAAAGGGGCTACTTTCTGATTTTGCTAGATTTCTACTAGCAAAACATTTCTTTGGATCACAACAGCATCCATCTAGTGTTAACAATAACAATAACTACTGAGTGGTGTGCACATCAAAAAATTTACTTTGTCCTTTCTGATATGGCTCTCCAATCAGTATTTTTTGGCTGTATTGGGTATTTTGCTCCACAAAAAGTATTAAATAATGGTAAAGAAAGTTAAATTACAAAACTGAATAAAATAGCAATAAAGTAATGGTGTGCTGCTGACATTAAGTACGATCAACTATGTTGAGTTTGACTTGGCTTTCTCCAAGTAATGTGCCTTTACCAATGGTTATTTGATTGTTCCAAATTTTGGGGCTATTCTGGCAACAGTAAATTAGTTGCATCATGCATGATGTTTAATCACAGGTCATCACAGTTGCAGGCAATGATTGAATGTTCCATAGTTTAACATTCGATAAAGATAACACCCTGCATAATTTAGAGCATTGGTGTCACTAGCTGCATTTGTTAATTTGTATCATAATTGTTCCCTGCATGTTATTTTGTCAAGCTTATGGTAGTTTGTAAAATTTAAGGCTTTTTTGATTGTTTGTATTTTGACTAGGTATGCGACTGCAAGTGCACGCTCAGATGGTCTTCTTCTTCTTTGTGGAGGTAGAGATGCAAACAGCGTGGTGAGTTAAAAGTCTCATTTTGCATAGTGCTAAGTTTTATAGTATTAGTAATCTTTATTGCGGTTTTAATAGATTGAAAATTGAAAACAAAGCTTTGTCGAATAGTACTGTCAGCAATTGTCTTAGCGTATAGAATAAACTCTTAATGCTCATGTGTTTGTGATTATGCTTTCTACTAATCTCTTGGGAGTTGGGAGCTGGGAGCTCAACCACAGCACCTGTCACATTGATAGGTTTTGTTGGGAGTCTCTGTGGTAGAGTGTGGGGTTAGCGGAAGCACATTTTAGAGTAAAATGATGTACTGATATAAGTCTTCAACTTTTTAAGGCTCCATGATTTATCATTTGCCATTCGATTGGTTGTTGGTTTTATTCTTTCCTTGCCAGTTTTTTTGATCTCCCTGTTTCCTCTTTAATGGATTGGGATGGGTTCGACCTGAACATTTGAGCGCTTTGTATTTTTTTGTTTTTATGTAAGAGAAGATTAAATTTGTTGCCTTCATACAATCTCAATGCTAGGCCAGCCAATTGAATCTTCTCTTTCATTTCTACCTTTATTTCATTTGAAATTGAAATGCAGAAATTTCTTGTTTTTACCATAGCTGGGATTGTTTTTACAGCCGCTGGCAAGTGCATATGGACTTGCTAAACATAGAGACGGTCGCTGGGAATGGGCAATTGCTCCTGGGGTTTCTCCATCTCCAAGATATCAGCATGCAGCGGTGGGTTTTGGTTTCCTTAATTTTATTCTCCTCAATTGACTATGTGCAGAATAATTGATTACTCATAGATGGTGTACATTTAGGTCTTCGTCAATGCAAGGCTCCATGTCTCCGGAGGGGCACTTGGTGGTGGTCGCATGGTTGAAGATTCATCAAGTGTTGCAGGTACCTGACCGTAGTGATTCCAAGCTTTAGGACTTTTACCCATGTTATGTTATGAAGAAGGGGTTATACATCGACCATCCGAAATTGGGTTTCAGGAATCACAAGGAATACAACTCTATTTGGTTCTATATTTTATATTATAGTTCCACTCATTTCACAGATGTTGTCAATATTTCTTTTTTTTGGTTGTCCCACATTGCCGCATGGAAAGTGCGAGGAGTATTTGGCTCTTAATTTCTCATTATATCCTCAACTCATTTGTTCTAAGCTTTATTTGACAAGGCCTTAACTTTCAAATTTGAATTTTACTTATGGGTCTAGAGCAAATTTGATGTGGGAAGATTCAAATAATTTTTTATGATTCTAAAATACCATGAAATATGAACAGTGGACTTACATTTGAATGGAGAGCTTGAGAGAAGTGAGGATTTGTGGAACTTTAGATACAAAGGGTTCTGCTCTCTTATACTGGATTAAATTTTGATTTTGATGACTGCTCTGAATTGAAAGGAACTAAATTTATTGGAGATAGAAGATTCAGATGCTTGGCAGATGAGATGACTGGTCAGCTTGTGTGGGTTTAAAGCCGGTTTATTCTTGTAGCCAGACATAATTTCTCCTGTTTATGGTGTCCATAAGATAACTATTCTCATATACTATGCATGTATGTGCATAGAGATACCTATTTCACATATCAGTTAAAAGATGGAAAAGCATGAGGACAATGACATTATGGTTGCTACTAATTATTACTGGTGGCTTGTTTGGATAGTAACACTTTTGTGGTTGAACTCTCACAAATGCCTCTTTTTTGTTTTCATTTGTTCCTGTGTGTAGTGTTGGATACTGCAGCAGGAGTTTGGTGTGATACAAAATCTGTTGTTACCAGTCCAAGGACTGGTAGATACAGTGCTGATGCTGCTGGTGGTGATGCTGCAGTCGAGTTAACAAGGCGCTGTCGGCATGCAGCAGCTGCCATTGGTGACTTGATATTTATTTATGGTGGACTACGTGGTGGTATGAGAAAAAATTACTTATTTATTGTTGTAGCATACAATTGCTCCTTTGCTATTAAGAAGCCAATTGCCACCAATCAGCTGTATAAAAAGTTCAATGTTCTGATAAATAGAATTGTTTTGATATCTTATGACGAGATGTGACACCTTGTGACCTAGTAACGTGAGACAGGAAAGAAATTGTCATTTAACAACCAAAAGATATATAAATAAACCAATTCCTAACCTTAATGGTAAAAAGAATCCCAAGATTTCAATTGGCTTTTTCAATAGGGATCAAACTGTAGTTTCTGATGCTGATTGCAGTGCTTAAGTTAAGTCTAACATTTAAAACTCTCAAATATATTAACCTCTCAAAGAAGAATATTGTTGGATCACACATAATTGATATTAAAAATATGTAACTGGAAGTATCATATAGAGACAGAATTACTCTACAGCAGTTAATGTAGTCCTCAGTGTAAGGGGTTCTAAGAGCTTAATCTTTGGAATTGCATTTTGAAGCTTGCCTAGATCATGGACCATAGAGGTCATGTATAATTGTGCCATGGTATCCTAGCTGTTTCACTACTCAGAACTTTGATTGGATTGTAATTATCTCTTATGCCTATGCTACAGGGGTGTTGCTTGATGATCTACTTGTTGCCGAAGACCTGGCAGCTGCTGAAACGACTAGTGCTGCTTCACATGCTGCAGCAGCTGCAGCCAATTTACAAGCTGGTCGGATAGCCGGAAGATATGGATTTATTGATGACAGAACTAGGCAACCGGTGCCTATTGCTGTGCCTGATGGTTCTGTTATTCTGGGCAATCCAGTAGCACCCCCAGTAAACGGTGATATGTACACAGACATTAGCACAGAAAATGCCTTGCTCCCAGGACCCCGGTAAGCAAGCAATCAAATTGTTGTTTGCATTTTGATTGGGCGCAAGTGGTGGATCCCTTGAAATTCATTTCTAACAGCTGCTGGATGTGTATCAATATGCAGGAGAATGAGCAAAGGCGTTGAGTATCTGGTCGAAGCATCAGCTGCTGAAGCTGAGGCTATCAGTGCCACTTTAGCTGCTGCTAAGGCACGGCAAGTAAATGGTGAAGTTGAGCTGCCAGATAGGGATCGTGGTGCTGAGGCTACCCCTAGTGGGAAACAAATATCTACATTGATTAAACCTGATTCTACTGGATCAAATAACATTGCTCCAGCTGGAGTTCGGCTACATCACAGAGCTGTAAGTATGGTTTTTCATTATAATTTTGAATGTAAAGTCACAATTTGTCTAGATGTTTGCATTGGAAGTTATCTCATTTTATTTTAATTAATTTGCGTTCTTAGGTTGTAGTGGCGGCAGAGACCGGTGGAGCTTTAGGTGGCATGGTAAGACAGCTTTCAATTGATCAGTTTGAAAATGAAGGCAGGCGGGTCAGCCACGGGACCCCAGAGAATGCAACTGCAGCCAGAAAGCTACTAGATCGACAAATGTCCATCAACAGTGTGCCGAAAAAGGTAATGGAAGTCTTGTTTCATTGACATGTTATTTCGTGTCACCATGAAAAGTCTGCTGGATTGCTTATTTATACAGCAGGCGCACATGTACACCCATGTGTGTATGCACATGTTGCGGGGATCACATCGAACATAAAGCATTACATCTCATGAATTAGCCATTCTGGTTAATTAATTCGGTGTGTAGTAATCTTGGGTGAATGTTTTCTTACCCATTCTGCTTCACTTGATAATACCATGTGTTCTTCTATTTGGTTGTAAACATAAATTTGCAGCTGAAAAGCCTTTCCTACTTACTGAGTTAGTATTATTGATGAGATATGATGTTATCCTCAGTGTGAGGTGGGATTTCCCTTTAAAGTGTTGCTATTGTACTTTTTTTTTCTTGAATCTCACCTTGCACTGGGTTGCATGGATACCATGCATAAAGTTGTTATTGTCTGTTGTATTTTATTAGTTCTGTTTGACTTTTATTATGACGTGAAAGCTTTTAGAAAATTTTAACTACAGCACATGGATATGAATAGAAAAGGTCATGTTCTTATTGCTCACTCAAGTTTCACATTCCAGGGGATGGGACAATCCTAAATTTGTATTATTCACTCATTTGTGTGGCTCTCGGCTTTCCTTTATTTTAGTGTGGTCTTGTAATATTAAATTGTTACAGGTGAGCTTATTTTCTTTGTAATTCCTGATTTTCTTTCTTCAATGGTGCACTCTTGCATTATCCCAGGTTATAGCACATCTTTTAAAGCCTCGTGGCTGGAAACCACCAGTTCGCCGACAATTTTTCTTAGATTGCAATGAAATAGCAGATCTTTGTGACAATGCTGAAAGGATATTTGCTAGCGAACCAAGTGTCTTACAGCTTAAGGCTCCTATCAAGATATTTGGCGATTTGCACGGGCAGTTTGGGGATCTGATGCGCCTTTTTGATGAGTATGGTTCACCTTCAACAGCTGGTGACATAGCGTAAGCATATTCTGTCCTCTTTCATATTGTTTACATGCTTCGGGATATTTAATGAATTTTCAAGAGGCCAACTCATACTTAGTCTAGTGGTTAACCCGTAAACCAAATAACATGTTGTCAATTTCATAACTATGAAACTTTAACCTTCTACTCTCATATCATGAAGTCAACTTCAAATGCTCTGTCATATATATATTTGCATGGCCAATCAAGTATTTTCGAAATGAGCTTCCCCATGCTTGTCCAATTTAATGATGACTAAATTCTTCACTTGAACTCATTTTTTCCTGCTGAATCCAAGTGTTCTGATCTCACAAAGAGGGAAGGGAAAGAAACTGGATTTAATGTCTCCTCTTCTTATTACTTGTCTTTAAAAAAAGGTACAAATGAAGGAAGAGGGCTTTGAAAGGGTGTTTTTCTCTCGGTAAAAACCATACCAAAATTAATACTCATCTAGAAAAACTTCGATAGATTAGTTATTTGTCGCATTTCACAATGTTTGAGGCCCAGTCTTTGGGTTCTGAGAAGGAGGGTTCCACCTTGCATGTGAGATGTACAAATACAGTGGCTGATTAATGGGAGGCCTAAATAAATTATGCCACCAGAACCTTCACGAGTATATACTCTATACTTGAGCCTTCATCTGCAGGAAAAAGATTGGCCCTCGGGAGCAGGTGGAAAATAGGAAATGCGGGGGCTAGAGAATAGTTTATCTGTACTCTCTCTTTACAGTTCGATTCACCTTCGTGTATATGGTTCATACATTAGTCTATATTGATTAGATGTCCCCATGCCCGTACACTCCCACATAAATGGAGGCAAATTTGCATATGCAAAAAATTTACATGCTAATTATTCTAGATGAAGCTAATTTTTTTTATTTTTATGGCTGCCAGATATATCGATTATCTGTTCTTAGGAGATTATGTTGATCGAGGTCAACATAGTCTGGAGACCATTACTCTTCTCCTTGCTTTGAAGGTATGTGGAAGTTCTGTGCTGGCCTATGAAATGACTTTGGAGCTAGATAAATTTTATCCCATGTGAGAAAAAAAAGATCTTTTGCTCATTTTCAACTGTTTTATATCTTGTTGGTTCAATATTGTAGGTTGAGTATGCCCTCAATGTACATCTAATCCGTGGGAACCATGAAGCAGCAGACATCAATGCCCTCTTTGGCTTCCGGATCGAGTGCATCGAGCGTATGGTATTGTCTTAGATGCACCAAAAAAGCAATCTCATTGTTATTATTGACTGGTTTAGTCACCATCTGAATGGCTTATCGATCAGGGTGAGAGGGATGGAATTTGGGTTTGGCATCGGATAAACCGTCTGTTCAATTGGCTTCCACTGGCGGCGCTCATTGAAAAGAAAATCATTTGTATGCATGGTGGTATTGGCCGCTCGATCAATCATGTGGAACAGATTGAGAATCTTCAGCGTCCAATTACCATGGAAGCTGGATCCATAGTGCTCATGGATTTGTTATGGTAAGTGCTTGTGTATGTTTCTTCTCAATCTCTCTATCTATTAATCTGAAATGACTTTTTGTTTGTTCTGCCTTAGGTCTGATCCTACAGAAAATGACAGTGTGGAGGGGTTGAGACCAAATGCTAGAGGCCCTGGGTTGGTCACCTTTGGGGTGAGTGCAGATAGAGGGATGTCTTAAATATTTATCTATTTGTTTTCCTGGTGATATAGACCTTTGTTAATTACATATTGAACTCAAATGAGTTTCTTAAGTTTTTTTTTAATTAATAGACCATTCTTGATTTTTGTTCATCTAACGCTTGTTGAATGCTACTCTTAATTTGGAGTTTTTAAGTCTTGCATGTCTATATAAGTCATTTGTTCAGTCTGTCCTGAACATGTAAACTATAAGTTGGCAGTCATGATCTTGATTTAGGCACTACCATGATTCTTGTTGTGTTAGTTTCTTTGGTTTATTTCATCAATACTGGGTTTTTTTTTGTTTTGCAGCCTGATCGAGTTATGGAATTTTGTAACAACAATGATCTTCAGTTGATTGTGAGAGCCCATGAATGTGTGATGGATGGCTTTGAGCGTTTTGCACAGGGACATCTTATTACACTTTTCTCGGCCACCAATTACTGCGGTATGCACTTTCTGTTGGTTTAATCATCCACCACACTTAGCTCCACCACGGTTTAGTGGATTTAAGTTCCCTTTTGGCTGTATCTAGGTACTGCAAATAATGCAGGGGCAATTCTAGTTTTGGGGAGAGATCTAGTGGTGGTTCCGAAACTTATTCATCCCTTACCACCGGCAATATCATCACCTGAAACTTCCCCTGAGCGCCATATTGAAGATACATGGATGCAGGTGCTGTTGAATTTTGAAATTCTTATTGTTTGATGATTTTTGTCTTTCCTTATACATGGAATGAATTCTAATTCATATCATCTTACTGTTTCTTATTTATTTTATATTCATCTCAAATGAAAACAGGAGTTAAATGCTAATAGACCTCCGACGCCAACGAGAGGCCGTCCTCAAGTAGCTACTGACCGGGGCTCTCTTGCTTGGATATAGTATTTTCCAATTCTCCTTTTCGTATCGATACTGCCGCCTTGGCTTTCCAGTATCCCATAGAGCAAGATGCCTTATCCGAGAGTTCTCAAACTTGTGATCATTGTTCCAGGAAAGCTTTAAGAATTTCTTACGTAACACAGCATAAATGGCAGGAGTTGAGGTGGAGATAGTTGTGCTAAAATTGCAAGTTTGAGAAGCCAGTTGCCGGCTGCAGGGGTAGGTTCACATCACTGTGCTTAAACTGCAGTTCTCGACCGTCTCTGATGTTGTATATTCAGGCACAAGCAACTAGAAGTGAAGGTTGTTATTTCAGTGCGTTGGTGGTGCCGGGGTATTGTCCACATAAGTTTTCACAATATATATATATTTTTTCCATTTCTCGTTTTAGGCTTAATTAATATATATGATTATATTTTTTTAACCTGGTTTAGGGGGGGTATTATCAGGTCCTTACATGTGATGGTGATATATAATGTGTTTAAAAAAAAAAACTGTGAGCTTCCATGTATCATAGAGGTGTTGTGTAATCCCTCAGTTTGTCTTTTTTGTAAAATGTAATTTGTGAGATTAGAAACCCTTTTTTTGGCCGCTACGAATTTGGGAAGGAATGTCAGATTGTTTTTTCGTTGGTTTTCTGCGTCGAAAGACCTGGGTTCTTACGTAGATCATGGCATTATATATGCTTTACAACTCGGGAGATAACTAGGGTGCCTAGCTGCATCCTCTATGTTGTAGTTGATTTGAAGGAAAAAATCACTGCAAGCAAATCTTGTTTTCCTTACCAGAACCGGAGACTCTAAAATTGCATTACAGGATAGTTAGGAGGGATCCAAATCAAAGTTCGTTTGTAAGCTTAGGGTTCTTTCTACCGTTTGAAAGTATGGGGTGGGAAACTAACTAAATTTTTAATTAAAAAAATTCTTTTATTATAGACGTGCAAGCATAAGAATGAGACCGATTCATCTACAATACAAAGATTTTCGTTAACTCAATAAAATGTTCAGTACAATGCTCAAAACCAGCTTCTTGGCCAAAGTAGTGATGATACTTGTACTACAGGTAATGATATAGATTGGTACAAAGTTTCATGTTTCAACCTATATCTAACACGCAGGCCTCCTTTGGACTGTAATCACAGTTACCTCAATATGGAGATGCTACCCAGCCAGGCAATCAACCTCGCTTTACAGGCCTTTGAACATATGATTTGTTGGGATCTTCAGTCTTGAGCTTAGGTGGCCTAATCTCTCCTTTTTTACCCTTTAGACAAAAAGTAAAAATAAATATAAGTTGAATCTCAACTAAAATAAAATAAAATAAAATAAAAACTCAATTCCAAAAGATAAATAAACAAAAATAAAAAGTATTCTCACCTTCTTCCCCGCCTTCATGAAATCTCTCCAGCTTGAAACCTGATGATAAAATTCGGAAAACTTGCATCAAAAATAGATTTGAGTTGTACGATAATAACAATAGTAATAGCATTATCTGATGGTGCACAGTTTGTGACATGAAAACAGTTCAGATACCTCAAGTAAGGATTAGAACTTAATATCTATAAAGCTCCAGAAGACCAGTTTTTTTCTTCTTTTTTTAATCTTTCTAAAGAAGCAGAGAGTCAAATTAAAATAAATTAACAAAAGAAGAAAGATACAAACCCTGTTTTCTCTTGTTCCTTCCCACTGCTCCTCATGCTCACGCTTTCTCTTCCACATTTCCTTTTGCTCTTCCTCATCCTTCTTTAATCTACCTTCCTCTTCTGATATCTACATGGGGGGAATTAATGGAAGGTGTGAAACTAAAGAACAAACCAAAAAAAAAAAAAAAAAAAAACCTCACAGACAAAGAAAAAACTGAGCTTCTAGAATACCCTCATCCGCATTTTCCTTCTCCGCCATTCTTGATCAGTTAATATTTGTCGAACCTTCAACTTTAGCTCTTGCTGGAACTCCTCAGATTGCTCATGCAGTTGTTCATATTTTCCCTGTTCCATGTTTAAGCTAGTATAAATTCAACAAGTTGGCTGATATAGAATCCTTATGTTGGTTAAAAAATAACGGAAGTGGAGAACAGGAATGAGCATTGTTGAGGACAAACAGTTCACAACATGTCATAGTAGTCGCTTCCTCCTCTTAACAACTTACAAATAAGGATACCAGGACTTCATTATTAAATGCAATGCACTTCAACAAATAACAGAACCGCCAAATGATGACATTCATAAATTATGTAAACTACATCAAATAACCAAGACCTTCAGTTAAGGGAACAGATTTGCTATCCCTCTGCCACAAACCATGAAGGCAACAATAAATGAAAAAAAGTTGTACCAAACAGCAGTATAAGAGTTTTTGGATCAAATACAAACTGATCAATTTTGAAAGTAGATTCTTAGTTAGGTACAGAAACAGTAGCTCAATCAAAGTTACCATAGCATTTGTCTTATCTGGCCGCGCAAGATGGAAATACCGCAAGCTATCTATTATAACATGAACACAATAGGTATTTTTTTTTTTAAATACCTAACTTCCTCATGAAGCCACATGGCGCCCACATTGGATTCTGAAGCTTTCAAGAGTTTCCACGGAAGCTCTGATTTATTGAGTGATTATGCTCTCTTTAAACTGTTATCAATTTCCTTTTTAACTCTTGAAATTCAAGGAGCAGTTTCCTTGCATCCATTGACTATAGCCAACTTTGGTTGATCCATGCCTTTCAGAATTGAATGTCAAGGGTTTTAAGCTCCTAGAATTCTAAGATGTAAGTGTTACAAAATTTCAGGAAGCAATACTTATGTTTCACAATAGTTTATACAGTTCTCAGTTTTCCATACACATATTTGCAGTTTCCGTTAGCGGTTTGGTGGTTATGCTTTGACTATTGATTGAATCAATTGGCACCAAAAGGGACGTGCGATTATTAACTTAGGATTGTGAGGATCCACAAAAATGAATGGTCATTGTCCAACTATTGTGAAGTGATTTTGACTTCTTAGAAAGATAAGGGAAAGGGAAATTGAAACCCTAATAGTAATATCAGCAGATATTATAAAATAAAAACTATTAGAACATTATGAAGTATCTTTCCTTCCTCAAAGAAAGCCTTCATTTACTTAAGCTACAAGCAGAAAAATATTATGTGTTTGTTTTTAAGGAATGTAATTATTGAGTCTTGTTTCTATGCAAGTATTGCCTCCTGAAATTATTGTGAAACCATTGAGTGGTGATTTATACTAATGACACAAATACAAAATGCATCAAGAACAGATAAATACCTCATCAACCAATGACTTTAACTTAGAGGCTGTATCTTTTTTCAACTGCTTCTTTCGTTTTGCTCGAAGTTCCTCTGCAGTTAACATTGTGTTCACAGTAAATGCCTCCATAGTTGAAATAATCATTTTCAAAGATAGAAAGAAAGCACCACTAGTGCAATTGCCATGTTTCAAAGAAGGGCTTCCCACGTGACCATAGAAGCACCAAGCCACCAGGAGCAATGGACCAAATATACCTGTCGAATTACATGCATAACACATACAAGATGTATTTTCCAGTAGAAACATAAAGAAGAACAAGCATGGACCACCTATCAACAATTTATGATTTGTGAAAATAGTGGATACATTACTAACACATTAGTGAGAGACTAATTTTTCAGCAGTAACCTTTTGCCGCATGAACTTGGGTAAGAACATAATCTCTTTCTTGTTCATCGAGTAATAGCTGTTGAGCTTTTGCCAATGCTGCATAGAAGTTGACAAATCAAAGTTAATGAATCCCTCATTCTTTTGGAAAGAATTGAATCAGTGCTATATATCACAATCCACATACATATACACCATTCCTAATATATTTCAAACAAAACGAACAACCATGAATTTAACAAGCACCCCAAAAGTGGTTGTGGAAAATCACGCAAAAATCACATCAAACAAGATATTAGTTAGCATGGTCCACATCCAAGGTATTGACCATGGTCTACAAAAGAGTCAAGGCCAATGTTATGGTCGCAAATCACAGACTATCATGGGTGAAACAGAAATATAATTCACAAACGTACAATTTGTTCCACTTTGCAAACACACAATTTCACCAATTATACATAAATACTAGTAATTTTGTTAATAACTAGGCAAATATTCATATCAAACATACAATTTATGAATAAGTAAAGGAATGCAACAACAATATCCCTGTCCAAGATAACCATGCAAGACATAAAACATTGATTAACTTACCACCAAAAGCTTCTTTAGCTTGTGGATGCTTGCATTTATCAGGATGAACCAGCAAAGACAGCTACATTTAGATGTACAGGATGAAAGTCAGCAGTATGAATACAGGACAATTAACAATCAAGGGAACATTTTAATTCAACTTGGGAAAAAAGATGTTACCTTACGATACTGCTTTTTCACTGCCTCTGGTGTTGCATCAAATGGTAAGTTTAGATACTCAAATGGATTTAACTTGAAGCATGACAAAATCCTAAGGTTTTTGAAAAAGATCCAACAGGAAATGAAAATGAATTAGAAGAGATCAAATTATACAGTCACAACAAATTACAATGGAAAACCAAGCAAGCTACATTTCATAAGGAAACAAAAAGGAGCTAAGCAAATAAGCTAACTGAAAGGATTGAACTTAGCTCAAACGAACACGCACCAACTAATCAATCTACGCCTTATCCATTCAAAATAAACTAAGTTTCAACGAAAAAAAAAAACTCAAAGGAAATGAAACCCTACTAAAGCCATAATCAAATTGAAATAGACTTTTCAAACATTAATCCAATTTATGAAATTCAAATGAAAATTGGAAATAACATCGTCACTCTTTCCCACCTCAAATAGAATCGAATCAAAAGCGACTAACCTGGCCACCTCGTTATCTCTTTCCACTTCGCTCACTTCCGCGAAGAATCCTTTCAGCAGCACTTCATCCTCTACGTTCACTGTCGATCCTGCGTCGCCCATCGTCTCCCTTCTCTCTCTCTTTCTTTCCTGTTTACGTTTTTATCTCCGGTATTTCTGTGTATTCGTTTCGCCGCAGCAGAGAGAGGGAACTCAATCGACTCAATGCAACTCGCCCGAGCTCCTTCCCACTCCACCAGCACGTGATTCGCTGACTCGCGAGCAGCGAAGCTGAAGGTAACAGCCGGGTTCGGGGTATTTTATGGCATGGCCATTTTGATACCGAAGATGGTTCAATTAGGCCCATTTAAGGTTACTAGTTGGGCCTAAAAGATAGAGCCCAATATAAAATGTCTAATTTATAGGCCTACAAAATTGTCTGGAGAGAATGGACTTGGCCGCTTGTTGATAATCTAGACCAGCCCGGCCTGGAGAAGAATTTAGGTAGTGTTCAAGCCTTTCATTTTGAGAGTTCAAGCCCAATGTAAGAAATGGTGATTTACATTACACATTGAAAAGTTTAGCCCACCTCAATAGAGTAATCAATTTTTTTTACTTAATGGTGTGATTGGTTCAACACTCTTAACTCATAAGTATATCGTCACTAGTTTATTAGGCGAGTTCACAACAAGTATAGGAAAGTTGATTTTGTATGTTTTCAATGATTTTTTTCTCTTTTAGTATTGAGCTGTTAAAACAAACTCAAATTATAAGATAGAGGGTAATTATACTTTTTATTTTATCTTAATTTTTTAAGAAATTGTGGATGGTGTGTTTTTTTTCGATTTCACCAATTATCTTTTCCAGTATGACATTTTGTTTGAGCATGGTCGGATTTTAAAAAGAGCATATCTCTTAGTGTGATTTCCAGCATTTTCCAGACTCGAACATGAGACCTAGGTTGAAGATGAAAAAAATTCTTACCACTTGGCCACAATCATCGCTGCTTCTATTTAAAAGTTGTATTATTATCATATTTTGTGCACTGGAAACTATTTTATGAGATTTTAAAGAAAATATGGAGTACACATATCTTCAACATTACTCATTAATGATTGGACAACAACAGGAAGAATAAAGGTTTTGGATTTTGATGATACTAGCTAGCACAGAATATAAAAGCTTCTTGTAGTTTCCAAAAATTTCTTAGTATCTTGCAGCTGTATTTCATATTTTTGTTGTCATTCACATAATCATAGTATTATTATATGATTCCATAAAAACACGCCTAAATTTGTTCTTCTTTTATTTATTTATTATTATGTTTTATTTGGGTTGGACTGGTCTAAATATACACAGGTGTAACAGTATCACACACCTATAAATTATAATAATAATAATAATAATAATAATAATAATAATAATAATAATAATAATAATAATAATAATGGAAAAAAACGAAAGAAAGAAAGATTCTGGTGGTGGCTATCTAGTAGCTAGCTACGCTGGCGACCACTACACAAAAAGGTGTGGAATGGGTGGGTGGTTCGTTAGCATGATTGGTCTCGCCATCATATAGATTCATGGTCAGCTACTTAGAGACTTATTCATTCAATGGTTTGGACCACACCACACCACCGCTTTGTAAAAGTGCCCAAATATGCATAATAGGCTTGTGTTTATTGATTCTGCTATATGGTCAGTATATATACAAAGTTCGTCTCTACAAAATCCTAAACTAATATAGTAAAGAATACAATTATTAATAAGTCGAATTAACTAATTAAAGAAATATAATCACGGCAGAATAGACAAGATATTATTCCTAAAGAGGAATAATAATCTTAGTCAAACTTTCCTCAAATACTCCCCTCAAGTTGGAGCATGGAGATTGGAAATGCCCAACTTGCGTACTAATTCATGAAAGCGATCACTGCCGAGAGCCTTCGTGAAAATATCAGCAAGTTGATTTTGAGAGGAAACAAATCGGGTCACAAGAGTATGTGTATGGATGTGTTGTCGGATGAAATGACAATCTATTTCAATGTGCTTAGTACGCTCATAAAAGACTGGGTTAGCTGCAATATGGATGGCAGCATGGTTGTCACAAAACAAAGGGACCGGTTCCTTGTGTTGAATCCCAAAATCTTGTAGTAATTTGAGCAGCCATATAACTTCACAAGTGGTATTGGCCATAGTACGATATTCTGCTTCAGCGGAAGAACGATACACAACGGTTTGCTTCTTCGACCGCCATGAAATTGGTGAGGATCCAAGAAAGATAAGGTATCTGGTGGTGGACTTTCGTGTGGTTGGACATCCTGCCCAATCCACATCACAATAAGCTTTTAGCGTAAACGTGCTAGTTAAGGGAAGCAAGATACCTTATCCAGGGGTGCCCTTAATGTAACACAAGATCCTGTTTGCAACACCAAGATGTGGTTGTTGAGGAGAATGCATAAATTGACTGAGTATATGTACTGCGTAATAAATATCCGGGCGAGTGATAGTAAGCTATAACAAACGACCGACTAGTCGACGATAATGTGCCGGATCAACACATAATTCACCAGAATCAGTGGAAAGTTTGTGTTGTTGCTCCACGGGAGAGCTGATTGGTTTGCTGCCAGTAAGACCACACTCAGCTAGGATATCAAGAGCATACTTGCGGTTGGCTTAAAAAAATTCCAACAGGTGAATGTGTTGGGTATGTGGAGTCTGATATATACCACATTGCTAACATAGGGAATAGAGGTCGGCCCTTTCCCTATAAATAAACTCTCTTGTAATTGTAAAACTAACGAATATTAAGACTAATAATATTTGTGCGGTTTGTGGAGTGCGGCTAGACCGATACCACGTTAATCCTTTTGTCTTGTCTATTGTCGTTTATCTTTCTCAATCTAGGTTATCTTTCGATCTCCTACTCAGGTAATTCCTAACAACTGGTAGCGGAGCAAGGTTAGCAAGTAGGAGCGATGGCAGACGATGGGAAGATAAAGATCGACAAGTTTGATGAGACAGACTTTGGATTTTGAAAGATGCAAGTCGAGGACTTGCTGTATCAGAAGAAGCTGCACGAACCGTTAGAGGAGAAAAAGCCAGAGGCGATGAAACAACAAGATTGGGACTTGTTGGATAGGCAGGCTCTGGGTGTGATACGGTTGACACTGGCGAAGAACGTTGCTTACAACATCATCGGTGAGAAGACTACACACGGACTGATTAAGGCGTTATCAAATCTGTACGAAAAGCCCTCTGCAGCTAATAAGGTATATTTGATTCGTCTATTAGTCAATACGAGGATGAAAGAAGGTGGTTCTGTTGCTGATCATGTGAACGAATTTAATTCTATAATGTCTAGATTAGTTTCCGTTGGGATTACATTCGATGATGAAGTACATGCCTTATTGTTGTTGTCCTCGTTACCTGACAGCTGGTCAGGGTTTGTCACTGAGTTAACACAGTGGAAGAAGTTAGTGATGATGCGCTGATTTGTTGTGTTGAGTGTTCTATTGAATCTTGGGTCATGGATTCTGGTGCATCATTCCATGCCACTCCAAGCAAGGATTCAATGCTGAATTTCAGGTCTGGAAATTTTGGCAAAGTTCGTCTTGCTGTTGACGAGACTTTGGATATTACAGGTATGGGAGACATCAAAGTCAAAACCTCTTTTGGAACAATCTGGTTGTTAAAAGATGTTAGATACGTTCCTGGACTCAAGAGGATGCTGCTCTCTGTGGGTCAGTTGGATGAGGAAGGGTATCGTGTTATCTTTGGAAACAGACAATGGAAGGTTGTGAAGGGGAATTTGGTTGTTACTCGTGGTGATAAGGTTGGAACTCTTTATACTATGGAACAATCATGTGATGAGGTTAATGCAGTTACTGATGATGTTGGTCCATCGACTCTTTGGCACCAAAGGCTTGGGCATATGAGTCAGAAGGGTATGAAGTTGCTAGTTTCTAAAGGCAAGATTCCGGAACTGAAGAATGTGGAAGTTGGATTCTGTGAACCATGTGTGTTTGGGAAGCAGAAACGAGTTACTTTTGCAAAATCAGGGAATGCACCCAAGTCTGGGAAGTTAGAGCTAGTTCATACAGATGTGTACGGACCGACTACAGTTACCTCCTTGGGAGGATCACGCTACTATGTCACTTTCATTGATGATGCCACTAGAAAGGTATGGGTTTATTTTCTGAAAAATAAATCTGACGTGTTTGAAACCTTTAAGAAGTGGAAGGCAGAAGTTGAAAACCAGATAGGGTTTAAGATTAAGAGCCTGAAATCAGATAATGGGGGTGAATACAACAGTGATGAGTTCAAAGCCTATTGTGTAGAACACGGAATTAGAATGATAAGGACTATTCTTGAGACACCGCAGCAGAATGGAGTTGCAGAGCGAATGAATAGGACTTTGAATGAGAGAGCCAAGAGTATGAGGATACATGCAGGATTGCCAAAGATGTTTTGGGCAGATGCAGTTAGTACAGCGGCATATCTCATTAACAGAGGACCCTCAGTTCCTTTGGGGTTCAAGATTCCAAAGGAAGAGTGGCAAGAAAAAGAGGTAAATCTCTCACACTTAAGAGTTTTTGGTTGTGTTTCTTATGTACGGGTTAAAGACTCTGATAGGGATAAGCTTGATCCTAAAGCAAAGAAGGTTACTTTTATTGGCTACGGTTCAGATGAGATGGGGTACCGTTTCTGGGATGCGTTGAACAGGAAATTCATTAGAAGTAGAGATGTCACCTTCAATGAGAATGCAGTGTATAAGGATAAGCTTGCAGCAGATTCTGAAACGACAAAGAAACAAGCAGTAAAAGAGCAGATTGTGTTGAAAGACATTACAGAGGATGTTCTTGCAGGGGACAGTGGGAGTTTGGCAAACAGAGATGCTGAGGAGGCAGTCCTAGGTGCCCCAGATGTTGCAGTAAGAAGATCAAATAGAGTTTCGCGACCGCCACAAAGATACTCTCCTTCAGCTTATTACTTACTTTTGACTGAGGATGGTGAGCTTGAGAGTTATTCAGAGGCAATGCAGATGGATGAGTCAGTTCAGTGGGAGCTAGCCATGAACGAGGAGATGAGTTCGCTTGAGAAGAATGAAACTTGGTCGTTGACTAAGTTACCAGCAGGAAAGAAGGCTTTGCAGAATAAATGGGTGTTCAAGATTAAAGAAGAACTTGATGGCAGCAAGAGATACAAGGCAAGGTTAGTGGTGAAAGGTTTTCAGTAGGAAAAGGGCATTGACTACAATGAGATTTTTTCTCCAGTTGTCAAGATGACTACTATCAGACTTATTTTGGGTATCGTGGCTGCAGAGGAGTTACATCTAGAGCAGCTAGATGTGAAGACCGCGTTCTTACATGATGATCTTGAGGAGGACATTTATATGACACAGCCAGAGGGGTTCCCGGTAGCTGGGGAAGAGGACATGGTTTGCAAGCTAAAAAAGAGCTTGTATGGTTTGAAGCAAGCACCAAGACAGTGGTACTTGAAGTTTGACAGCTTTATGATGAGGAGTGAGTACATGATAGCATGTATTTTATGCATGTTTTTCCTTCTATTTTTGCCTTGATTTAGGCCTTGATACTACTAATCCACTCGTGTTTCCATCTTTTTCACAGATCAAGGCCAAGAAGGAGAAATGTGCGAAAAGACATGCTTTCTGGGTGATTTTCAAGGTTCAAGACCATCGTCGAGACCAAGGACCAATTTCCTCATCGAGGCCTATCATCGAGGCCTGTCATCGAGCCCTCGACGGATCAAGAGCCTTAAATCCACGTGTCCTCGCAGTTGTGCTTCCACGTGTCCCCTCGGACGTCCCCCAGAATATTCCCTCAGATGCGGATGTCTCCTAGAATATTCCCTCAGATGCTGGTCTCGCCCGAAAGGAATATTCCATAAAGATTCTTATCGAGACCCATTCCAGAACATCCCAGAACATTCCAGAACGTTCTAGAAGGTTCCCAAAGATGCTGATCTGCCCTCGACATGTCGTCGAGACCTCGACAATCTTATCAAGGCCTCGACAAGTGCAAAACGCCAAGTCGACGTGGCTCCACTCCAATCACTCCACGTGTCCTTCCTGGTGCATGTCAGATGTTCTGCGAGGATCCCGAGGAATATTCCCCTTTTCTGCCATCGTGGGTCACCCCTTTTGCCAGAGCGTGGGCACCTTGTGTATACTTCCCCTTAGCTGGAATTTTTGTCCCTTAGTGGGTGGCTGGTGTATATATACAACCTTATGTGCTAGGGTTTCAGACACTTTACACTTTAGATATTTTTACTCTTAAACTAATTTCAGTAGCTTTCTTCTAGTTTGGTAGTTTTGGGGCTTGTTCCTTCCTCTTCTCTTCATAGTTGCTGGATCCAAGCTTTGTAAAAAGCACCATTAATCAAGTTTTATCCTTAACTCTTCCTTTATCTTTTATTATGTTATTTCCATCTTTTATGTTTTTATCTCTTAACATGAGTGGCTAAAACCCACGTTCTTGGTAAAGGTGTATCGAGGGTTGCTTGGGTAGATTCGAGGCCTGATTGCTCTTAACATGTTCTCTTTGTTATATCTGGTTGCTTGTCATTTTAATTACATTTTTGCTTAGGGTGATTCGAGGCCTGATCAACTTTTAATCTTCCCTTTGTGATTATTGTCGTGACTCTGCAGTGATAACTAGCGTGAGACTGTTGGGTAGGTGTAGACAACTAGATTAGTGTTCTCGGGTAGATCTGGGTTCATTAGTCTAGGGCACGCAGCTGGTTAGGGTCCTGTCGTGATCCTGACAAATCGAGGCATCGCTCCCTAGATGTGTCTTTCTTGTTCTTTATCGATGCTCTGATATTCTGTCCACTTTGTGCTAGTGACAAGCTGAAGTGAAAAAGGTTGTCTTTTGATGACAAGATAGGTGGCTGAGAGGATATCAAAGGATCGAGGCCACCTTATTAACAGTGAAAACGGGGGGTGGCTCCTTACGAAAGAAAGCAGGGGGTCTACGTGAAAACATGACCCCTATAGCACGTCTGTAACGTTAGAACGGAAAATCTTTGCGCTGATGACAATCGAGCCCTCGACGCAACCCAAGAAAGCCCTTTACCAAGTTCCCTTCTCCTTGACTTATTATCTTTGCTTATTAATCTAATTGTTTATTTTGTGTTTTATTTTATCTCTGATCTTTATTATTATTGTTTACTCGTCGTGACCTCGATTGCCATTTTTAGTAGTTAGAATTGTTAGCTCTGATCACTCTCTTGGTTAACTTGATTAACCTATAAACCCCCCTCCTTTTGTTGTTGTGATTTTGTGCATTTTTACCTCTGTCATACAATCGAGGGCTTGATTTCAGTTCTCACAATCTCTGTGGATCGACCCTGTTACCGCTTTACACAAATTAGTTTGTGCATCTAGGCCTCAGGAACTATATTATTTTTGACCCGTTTCGACGGCGAGTCAGTACACGAGGTGTACTATGGATCATTGTTTCTATGTTAAGCAATTTGATTCATCTTATATTATACTACTATTGTATGTTGATGACATGTTAATCGCAGGATCTGACATAAGGGAAATCAACAAGCTGAAGAGACAGATGTCTCTAGATTTTGAGATGAAAGATTTGGGTCCCTCAAAGCAGATACTTGGTATGAGCATCATTAGAGATAAAAGTGAAGGTACTCTGAAATTGTCGCAAGAGAAGTACATTGGGAAGGTGTTAAATAAGTTTAACCTCCAAGATGCGAAGATCAGAAGTACGCCTTTGGGATCCCACTTCAATCTCACAAAGAAGCAGTCACCTCAAACGGATGAAGACAAGGTAGGAATGACTAATGTTCCGTATGCATCTGCAGTTGGTAGTTTGATGTATGCTATTGCACGAGACCAGACATTGCTCATGCAGTGGGAGTTGTTAGCAGATTCATGTCTAATCCTGGGAGAGAGCATTGAGAGGCCGTTAAGTGGCTGCTACGTTACTTAAAAGGTACCTCTAAGGTTGCATTATGTTTTCGCAGGAAAGATGTAATCTTGGAAGGATTCACTGATGCAGATTTGGGTGGTTGTGAGGATACAAGAAAGAGTACTACGGGATATACTTTCACCTTGGGTGGCACAGCAGTTAGTTGGATGTCTCGACTTCAAAAGAGTGTTGCTCTTTCAACCACGGAAGCAGAGTACATGGCTATTTCAGAAGCCAGCAAGGAAATGATTTGGTTGAAGAATTTTCTTGAGGAGTTGGGCAAGAAATAGGAAGACAACGCTCTGTACAACGACAGTCAGAGTGTCATTCATCTTGCGAAGAATCATGTGTTTCATGCTAGGATAAAACACATCCAATTGAGATATCACTTTATCAGGGAGTTGATTAGTGATGGTACTTTGTCCTTGAAGAAAATCCTTGGTTCAAGGAATCTAGCAGATATGCTGACCAAGGTGGTTACTAAAGAGAAGTTGAAGTTTTGCATAGCTTCAACTGGCCTTCAGAACTGACTGTTGAAGAAGGCTCAACACATATAGAGTTGCTTGATGTTGTTGGGTTTTACTAGAGTTACATGAGTGAGAGTGGACCTGTGATCAGTCTCCAAGTGGGAGATTGTTGGGTATGTGGAGTCTGATATATACCACATTGCTAACATAGGGAATGGAGGCCGACCCTTTCCCTATAAATAGACTCTCTTGTAATTGTAAAACTAACGAATATTAAGACTAATAATATTTGTGCGGTTTGTGGAGTGCGGCTAGACCGATCCTTTTGTCTTGTCTATTGTCGTTTATCTTTCTCAATCTAGGTTATCTTTCGGTCTCCTACTCAGGTAATTCCTAACAGAATGTCTACTTCAATCCCAAGAATGTCTACTTCAAATGAATAAAAATTTGAACCGAAATTGCTAAAATGTGGAATAAATAAAACAAAATAATTAATACACAGTAAGGGACGAAAAGTCCGCTCTATAGTTCGATAAAATTCACTCGTAAGCGATAAAAGTTCGAACATAAGAGATAAAAGTTAAAAATATAATTAGTACACAGTAAGGGACGAAAAATCCTTTCAATTAAATCCCAAATCCTTATTTCCCAAATCATTACTACCAATAAACTAGTGCCAAAGCCAATTCAATCTCCGCCGAAATTCAATCCCTTCATTTAATTCAATTTCTACACCAAATCATCACATATCGATCACCCTCTCAATCTCTCATTCAATTCTAATCCTAAAGTAGAGAACAATTGTAAAAAATACGTATATTGTATGAATTCTAATGTATAATTTTTTTTTTATATTGTCTTCTTATTTACCTTTTTGTTAAGTTTATCTAAATATTTGTTATTTAGTGACGGATACAAATACTCTTAACCATTTTTCTAATTTTTCGTTCAGCTCGCTTGCCTTCCCTTTAAAATACTCCAAATTGACTCATCTAAAACGAACCTTAAATATTTGAATTGGAGCAAAGTATTATTGTTGTTATTTGACTAAATTGTTGTTCAACTAAATTTTAGAAAAACCCAATCCGAACTCGAGCCTATCTTAACTGACCAAAAACCAAAGCAACCCGACCGATGCTCACCACCATTGGACGAGTGAGTTCCACTATATGTGCAAGTTGCAACCCTAGCAAAATTTCGTACTCGTACTTAGGTGTCTTATCATTTGCTACGCGTCGCATCTTGATTCGCAAATTAGCCTCCAATACTATGGTAATGAGTGGAAATGGAATGGGGAATTGTTGGGAAAATATTCGGCCCATTTTCCCTTTCTTATTTTGTCTAATACACAGCAGGTATTTCAATTAATTTGGATTTCTATCGTTAGAGTTCTTTATAAATCTTTATTTTAATCCATTAAAAGTTAAAATAAATGATATTATTGGATATTTTAAAATAATTATTTTCTTAAAATTCGAATTCAAAACCTTATGGAATGTCAGTTGAGTTCTCGGCATCTCAACCGCGGTCCTGTTGACCCCTTTCCTTCTTCTTTTTTTAATTTTTCTTCTGACACTTTTCTACTTTCTTTGCTTGTGTGCCACCAAATGGATCATCCATCCAATCAGGGCAAATTATGGGAGAGAAGAGAAGATCTTCTGGGCATGGCGAGAATGGTAATAAAGACGGACGTTTCATGAAAGGCCTTTCCTAAAAAGCTTCCTAAAGCTACGCCTATTGGCTGGGTTGGGTGGGGAATATCTCCTTTTCTTTTAATTTCTCTTTCTTAGCTAGATTTCTTTTCAGAAATTTTTGCCCCCTTCAAAGTAGAATTATTGCCTTTGCTGACGCACTGAAATAGATAGATATGAATTCTGGTTTAGTTCTTTTAGTAACTTATAATATCTCAATTTTTCATATTAATTATTTTCAAGTTTAAAGTACGTGTATTTCTAAAATTAACGAGTTATGATTAATTTTATTTGCGTCAAGCTAACCCACTAAAGGAGTAAAGTACTCTTAACGGTTAATTTTTTCATATAGAAAGATTGGAGTCTTAAACCACTTAGAACAACCACTCGTTACATGTTAGTTCACATTTAAACTATTTAAAAACCAATACATATTATTTATTTTTCTTCAGTTATGAACTACGTGTTCTCTTAGTGGTCTACTATTAAGAAAAGCGCTTAGAACATTTTTTTTTTTACATTAAACATGGAATCAACGATTTCTTTGCGAGGAGATTTATTGTTTTTTGTTTGTGTGAATTCATAGCATTACATAAAAATACTAGTGCTTGTTGATTGGACATGAGATCCTTTTGTGTCTAAGATAATGCGAGGAAAAAGTTATCCCACATATGTAGGTGTCGAGAAACCATTGGCAGCCAAACCATATTCACAGAAACATTGATCAGTTGGGCCCGTTGGTTTTCGAATTTGGTTGTGTATGAATGAATTATGAATCAAATTATTTTATTTTATTTTTTTGAGAAAAATATAAAATAGCACTCCTAATATTTGCAGTTTTATTTTTAATTTCAAGATGATCGATCTAGTAATATTGATATTATTTGTTCATTTCAATCCCTCGAACTTTTTCTCGAATTACATGAATGGTACGCTCTAAATTCGAGAAAAAATTCGGGGCAAAATTGTCTCAAATAGTGAATCATTCGGCTTTCTTAATATGCGTGTCAAAAGTCAAAGCGTTAGTTATTAAAGGACGAAGGGAGTAAAATTTATGAAACATGTTTAAAAAATATAAAAAAACAAATTAAATTCGTAAAGATTAATAAAAACAATCAAAAGAACAAAAAAATCAGAAAAAAGTAAAAAAAAAACATTTTAAAAAATATAAAAATCAATAATTTCAAAAATAGGAAACTAATTTTTAAAAAATTCAAAGAAAATACGAAAAAAAGGAAAGAAGAGTTGGCAGATAGATATCCAAATCCAATGGGTGTTGTCAATTTCTTAGTTTGTCAGGGAGTGCGAGTGGGAATCAGGAAATAAATTCTCATTTTAATTCCCTTGAACGTGTGGAAATCATAAATACTGATAGTAATGTTTGCCCTTTTATAGTTAATAAATAAAGTAAATAAAAATGTTTAGTGGAGAGAACCATATGCTCTCTTTCCGTAACGCCTGGTCTCCCATTTTCTGACATTTATTTATTCAGAAAAAACCCTAACCAATACAATACCCATGATCGATACACACCAAGTTTGCATTAGCTTAGAATTCAAATCTCAATACGATTCTTTGAATTACTACTATATATATATTGCCACATATTTGATACGTCATACAAATTTTACGATTAAACAATACTTGAATTTGATCGAATAGTTCTCTACTCGAAATGGGCAAAAGGAATCGCGAGCCCGACTACGAATTAGATTAGGGTAGGATTCTTGTATTCCTAAACAGAACTCGGACCATTTCAATCCTATACTTTGTTTGAGCTCTCGTTTTCTTTGTTGCTTCAAATCCAATATTGGTATATTCCTCTTCTTGACACTCATACGTGTCTGCATATATCACATACAAATTTTCAGCAATTATATTTACAACCGATTCTTACATTTATAGAAACTTCCATTATAAGAATAGTTTCCCTAGATAAAAAATAAAAATAAAAATCAGAACCTTTCATTATCTGTCATGTCCTTAGTAAAACAATCTGAAAACTGAAAAGACTAACAACTGAAAAAATATCCCTCAAGGCAATTAATTAATTTCCATAGTTGGGTGTCGTTCTAATTAACGATCCAAACCCCACCGCCCATTTGGCTAATTAGTACTTAATTAATTAATCTAATCCAATTCTTAATACAAGTCAAGCAGCATCAACTTATACGTACGAAAAAATGTTAGGATATTAAGGTCAAACATCTTTTGAAAAATTGACATCTAAAGTTGCATTAGCTAGCTTAAATATTATTAGCGAGGTCCATAATATTGAATTAATTAGCGACGCGTCAATGCCTTTGTATATGTTAACTTGAAATCATAGGATGAAGAAACTTAATATAGTGATTAAGAACCTAATACGTAGGTACAAAGAAAGAGTTTAATTTTTAAATCTTGAACTTTACACTCTAAGCAAGCATTGAAAAAAGGTGGTACGTTTGTCGTGCGGGTGATTTCAGATTTTCATTTTTCGAATCGGATATTGTTAATTTTTTCGATCTTTATTTATAAAGTAATTACATATTTAGAGACGTGTTTTGAATAATTTTTTGTGATTTACACGTCAGGAAAGAAAAAAAAAGGGGAAATGTGACTGCAGCAAAGCATATGGAGTATGGAGTGGGAAGTGGAACATTCTGTCTTGTGCTGTGCTGACTAATTAAAGGAGTAAATAATAACAAGAAAAATGGTAGTGACAATAACTTTTAAAAGAGGAAATTCTGATTCCAAGCTAACCATTTTATGCTATGATGAGTCAACTCCACATCAATCAATTCCATCCATTTATTAGAGCCCTAAATTTAGGTACAGTATAAAGAATTATTTCTTGAAATTAGAGGGTTGAAATTAAAAATTGAAATCATGACTAGTCATGTTAGAAAAATTTAAATTGTTTAATAAAATTGGACGGATGTGATTAAAAATTCAAGTCATTAATGAGTTGACCAGTTAATAAAATTCAACAAGTAGTCAACTCATTAATTACTTAAATTTTTAATCTCATCCGTCCAATTTTATTGAACGGTTCAAATTTTTCTAACATGTTTAAGAGAAAATTAGAAGAGTTCAATCCCTGAATGATATATATATATAAAAATTTAAATTTAGCTCATGAATAAAGTAGAGAAAGGCTACGTAATCAGATGGAATGCCCTCTTTTTGAAGAGCAAACATTCTCTTTTTGCTTTTAGATTAGGATTGCCATAAGTAGTTCTTAATTTAAAAGTGGATAATAATTATAGGGACCTCGTTAGTGCTGTCCGTACACCTTCTATGTTTGGAAATCATGGATTAGACTTTTACTCATTATGAAACGTTATTGTATTTGGAAGTTGCAACTTGGTCCTCTAAGATTTAGTATTAATTACTCTTTTATTACTAGTAAAAAAAAGCTATTAGAAGAGAGTTTAAACCCTAAAAATCACATTAGTTGATCTTATCATAAATCGAATTCATAATTTACTTCATAAATATACCGTGAACTACTCAACAATATTACAACTTCATAGATTGTTCTTATTTCTTAAATACTTACTAATAGATTGGTAGTTTAATAATTGTATATGAGAAATTTACATATTGAGAATACCGTTATCCTGATCGATTGGAAATGAAATTAGTCTAAACGAAACATGAAGCTAGACTAGGGTAGGACGTGGAAGATAAGCTTGGTGGGTTTTGAGTGGTATATAAATGGAGTGGCTTTATAGACAGACAAGTCGCATCCTGTCTTTTTGCCCTTCCTCGGTTTGTGGCAAAGTATCCATTCCAGCGACTAATTATGGACTCTCTCTCTACATATATAAAACTCGTCGTATATTTGTTGTATTGATTAGTTTTCGTTTTCTTTCTAATTCGTCAACATCACCACATCATTTACCTTTTTGTATAAGCCACATGACTTGTAAGTTGTATCCATAATGATAAATTGATAGATTAAAACATTATTCCGATCGCTGAAAAACAAATTGATCATATTGGGCCGGGCCCAACAATTCATTAAATGACGCGTTAACTTGGATCCATATTCATTCTTATGTGCGTGTAATTGCTTCCTGCTTAAGCCAAATTGACCTCAGTCAAATGTCATTGTCGGACGCACCTAATTGGGTAACATTGCATATTATTATGTCATTCTACCCTTTTCCCTTTTGGTTATATGGTGGCAATTTATTTATTCACAAAATGTCTCCTTTACCCTCATCTCTTTCTTTCTTTTCACACCTCATCCATCACCCATATATATAACTTAATTATATAATTTTGCATGCATGCTTGTACTAAATTCATGTTTTATGTTACATTAAGAATCCTTAAGTTAATTATAACATTGTCTAAAGTTATGTTTACTAAATGTTTATGACTAATTAACATGTGTCAAAACAAAAAATTAATGGTTCCATTTTTATATACAAAAAAATTATCTGCTATGAACACGAACACTAATTCTTAACGGGCAAATCTTATATGAATATGATTAATTAATAATAATCCACTAATCTTAGGATGTAAAAGATTTAGGTATATCTGCCATTTGTTCTATTCTCGTGAATTATTGCTATATTATTTGGGACCAATAAATCCACATTGTCATTTACAATACCTTGTAGGAATATTTTCTTTTCTCGACAATGAAATTAAATTACTCGTTTCCAAGTGTTTAAATATCGTATCACTGAAGGAGCTCCGCATATGCTCCGCCAATGGAATAGGGGCTCACGTCCACACAAATTTGATAAGAACAAATTATGACACATACAACTAATTATGAGTTTGTAGCTTAATAATATTTTAAAATTCAAATAAAACAAACGAGGATGATTGCAAGATGAAATTTGCACTTTGCACTTGATAGTAATTGCTAGGGTATGGTTATGTATGGATCAAGACTTGGAAGCTCGATTTTCCTTAGTCGGTGTATGAGTTAGTAGCTTCTCCAATAGAATAGGGGTGATTTCTTGGACAAATTGAAATTCTCTTTTTGATTTGATTATGAGACCGACTTATGGTCATTATTTTTCTAACACTTTTTTCACGTCGGGTGGTCTTAGCTTTGCCAGCGCACTCTTTGTGTGCTTAGCTAAATAAAATGTGAATAGATTATGGGGGAAAAAAGAGTTATATGTATGCGGTTGGGTTACTATTGTAAATTAAAGTTACAATGAATGATGTGATCATTCATATGTATTAAATGCTAAATTAATCAAAATTCTTCAAAACCATTAATTAATATACTTTAAAAAAATAGTGAAACCATTAATTTAGTATTTATTAAAGTGTCACCGAACAAATTGTTAACACTTTAAGAAGAATATATATGGACATGGACGGAAACGAGCCGCCCATCAACATTTTAAAAAAACAGTGCCCTAGTCTCCTCCGCTACTGATTAGTAGGAATTCGAACTCATCGTCTTCAAATTTCACCTCCTTTTATCAAAATAAAAAAGAATAAATAGTTAGAATATAGGAAAATATCAAGGGGGAGTTGTCTGAGAGTAATATCTACCTAGCTATCAAGTAAAAAATCTTAAAATTAAGATGTATTTTTTGAGTGCACGAACCTTGCTAGATGAAGACTCCCACTCACTACCAATAGCTCATAGTGTTCTTGTTTCTTTTTCTCTTTTATTCCATTTTATTTTCTAGTCCACTCTAAGCCAAAAATATAGAAACTTGAAAAAAAAACTATTTTATTAAGCAAAAGCTAAAATTCCACTGATAAATTAAGAATATAGCTAGTTTTGTAGCCGCCTAAGCAAAAATATGAAGCAACATTTAGTTTAAGGCATAATAATGTCCTTTTCTTTTTGTTAGGTCTCTCGGGACTAATTATCTTTACGCTAAATTGACCTACTAAAAAGTAAAATATTGATATCGTATTATTTTTCTATTCGTAAGGATTAAAGATTAAACTGGTAATTTTTTATTTAAAAATTGAGATTATCAAATCACTCGCACTAACTATTCTTCGATATTCTTACTATAATTTAATAACTAGGGATTCACCATTTTTATTAACAGTGCTAAGATAAAATTAGTGAATGCTCCTCTTATACTAACTCACATTCTGTTCATGTAAAGTAGTGGGTTAGTGCATTAGGAATGAATTTTTCTTTTTTCGGTTAATGTTTAGTAATGTGGTAAGAATAACTTTTAGCTAAAACTTGTTTATAGTGGTTGATTATTCGTTTATTTTTAGTTTTTCTGGTTAATTTTAGCTCTAAGAAAAACTCCACAAAATTTATAAAATGCAATCTTGAATGCCTCTTTTGTTATTAAAATATTTATATTTTTTATAATATTATATAAATATTAAATTTTTACTACTACATTATCAAACACTTTTTAACCTTTTTCACTTTTTTTCTATATCACACGTTTTTCTCATTCAACTTATAGCTAAAAGTTAATCTCAATTTCATACAACCTTATAAATCATATCATTTATTTGACTAAGAGTGGACTAATTACTCCCGAGACAAAATAGAGAAGGAAATTATAGAGAAAGGTTTCTATCTTATTACACCTAATTGGACCACTCAATTAATAAGACGATTAAACGTGTTCCACCTTATCACTGTCTCGATTGACAGTAAAACTCAATTTTTTATATCTCCATTGTTTATAACAATAAACTTTCATCTATAATCTTATTATTGACTAAACGATCTAACTAGACGTGTTTAAACGAAACATCCATATAATATTGAAAAAAATAAAGAGAAGTCTTTTTCAATGTGGCGTAGGCGGGGCCCAATGGACACGGTTCCATATACCTTTTAGCTTCCTACAAATACCCACAATTCCTCCAACCCTTTCATTTCCATCAACAAGCTACTCAAAAAAAAAAAAAACTCAAGAACACATACTACTGCTCTCTCTTACTAACCAATATTCCTTATTATCAAGATCCAAAAACATAAATAAATAAAAATTCAATATCCATTTTCTTCTGCAACTTGCACGCCAATCAGTGGTCTCACTGTTGGCTGCTGCTGTTGCTAATCCATTCCAATCCATCCTAAGGTATGTTCTTAGTTTTAATTTTTATTTTTTTTCGTATTTTCCGAGCTTAACTAAGACTAATTACGTTATTAATAATTAGAATAATTTGCTCCTACCAAAGACTAAATTCTTTTTTTTCCTCTCTTAATTTGTTCAGGTAAAAAAAATATTTATTTTGAGATGTCATATGTGAAGAGCTTTAGCAGCTTGTCTTCTTGTGTAAAAGAAGAGGCTGCTATGGTACTGGACAGCAGGAAGCAAGGGATAGTGTCCATTCTTGATTCTGATCAGAAAATTACCAGAACATCAGCTTCTCTAAGGAGAACTCTGTCTGCTGATATGTCATCCAAGAATTGGCAAATCCAGAATGGACTCAAGAAAACTGCATCAACTCAAACATTCCAAACACTCCTCCCCACCTCACCTGATTCATCCTCTATTTCCTCTTTCTCTTCTTCTTCAGATGGAGAAGAGGACCAACAACCTGCACAATTGGACATATGGACCGCAATCACATCTAAGAAAATCCAAGAAGACGATATGATTGATGTCCCTGCTCCTTATATCCATCCTCTTGTCAAAACATCCAGTTCTTTGAGTGAGAAAAGTCTTGAGATTTGTACCGAGAGTCTTGGATCCGAAACTGGGTCGGATTGCTTCTCTTCTTACCCTGCTTCTGAGGCGGGTAGCGATGCAGAGGAGGCAGAGAAAGAAGTGGAGCAAGAAACAGAGCAAGAAACCGAGCATCCTAAAAATATTCATCACCAAGAACAAGAAGATAGAGTGGAGGAGAACAATTTTCTTGCACCATCTGGTTGCAAGAAGTTGGCTCAAAGATCTTTACCACCAACAATCTCATCCCTGTCAAGTCAGAATGGGGTGTCTCTTCAAATGAGGTCTCGCCGCGACAATGGTAGATTGGTTCTTGAAGCTGTCTCTGTTCCTCCTCAGAACAATTTCCTTGCTCAGCGCCAAGATGGTCGCCTTGTCCTGACTTTAATCAATACCCAAGTGGAAGAAAATGAAGAAGAAGAGGGAAAGAAAGTTGTGGAGACTGAAATTGATCAATTTGCTGTGGAGATTGAGAATCTTGATGACGATCAAGATGTGGAGGAGGAAACGGAGGAGACAGAGGAGGAAGAAAAGATGAGAGGAGGAGGAGGAGGAAAGGAAGAGGTGAGGTTTGTGATGGAAGAGGCGCCAAAACTGGGTGGTGGGCTCATTAGTGTGCATAGGTTAGCCATGGGGATGAATAGAAAGTCCATGGTGTTAACCAATAGGAACCCAGTGGTTTGGCCCAACGAGTTTTATGAGAGTGACAAATTTGGAAATGATAAGGATGAGATTGAGGAGGAAGAGGATGATGATGTGGAGGTTGTTGTTGTTGGGCCAAAAATAAGCCCAATGACACAATCACTCCCGCCGCGGCCCAAGGTTGCGGTGGGCCGGATGATGCCTTCGGCGGCGATGGTGGCGGCGCCGCCACCAATGACGGCATCGTACAATGCGTATGAGTACTTCTGGAAGACTAAGTCAATTAGTACTACTTCAGCTGCACATAAGGCGGCGGCCCAAGTGCTAGGAACCAACCACCACCACAACAACAATAAACAGTTTCTCTCCAAAAACTCGATGCCAAACGAGTCACAAGGGAAATCAATAGCAAGAGGAGGAGAGTACAAGTTGGGTCCTTTAGGAAAGGGATGCAAGGAGGCAAGGAGGAGGTCTCTTTTGTTTTGGGAGCAACCTTGCATTGCCACTTCCTAATCAAGAAAATCAACAAATTGATCAAAGACCAATTAGTGGTATTAATTAATAATTATTGTTACTTCCAACATAATTATTGTGTCCTTTTGTCTCCATGTTTTCCACTTCCACACCTAGAGGGAAGGAAGTGTTGTTGTGTACTCAAATAAATAAAAAAAGAGTCCAGGAGAGGGAGGAAGAAGACTATGTATTATTATTATTCATAATACTATTACAATAGTACTTTTGACTTTTGAAGAATCAAAGAAGAAAGGAGAGCAAGAAATCATAGTTTGCAACAAAATCTTACCATCATCATCAAAAAAATATTTGATCACTTGGGTGGACTGTCTTGTATGGTCTCTTTGCTTAGATGATGGCTTTTTTTCTAATCTTTTTTGCACACTTTTGTCTTGTGATTTAGTGGATTGATTAGCCAATAGGGTTTTAGTAATGGCCCTTGGTTGGTGGTGGTGCTGGTTGGTTGCCCTAATTGATGTTGATTTTGGGGACACCATAATCCAACTTTGATATGGTCTGTCCATGAGGTAACCTGTACTGTGATGATATTTTTCTTGATTAATAAAAGTTTTCAAATTTGTACATTTTCATATCATGATTCGCATGATTATCTAGCTAGTTGTGTTGTTGTTAACCAAAAAAATAAAAAATGGGTCTAATGACATTGACATGGTTATAGCACACGCCCAACAAAAAAAAAAAATCATGCAGGAAGACTCATTCTCTTTCACGTCCGATAATATTCAAACGAAACTAATTTCATTACCCGAAAAGAATAAGAAATAATACGTTAAGATATCGAAAATAGATGAATAAAAAAGGAATGATGTCTCATCAAGCCTTCATTTGGATCATATGAGATGGGCTGTGTGGACTTCAATAATTATAACTCTCTTTAGCTCAATACTGTTCTTCGTCGAGTTGGGCCTCGTAATTTGTGGGCTTTTACTCGTTCTTTTCTTTCGGTTTACCTTTTTTATTCTAATTATAATTCAATGCTCAATAATACATATATAGTAAGTCCTCTTTTCTTTAATTATTTAATTAATTCATTATAATATGCAGAAGTTGATGTGTAGAAAAGGTTTGACTGGTAAAAGAAAAGAAAGCCATCCATAGAAACTTAATTACATCTTCCAATATTAAATATAGTCAATAACAATTAATGCAAAGTCATAGACTTCAAAAAGAAAAATCTGAATTTTGACTTTAATTTCTTTTTTTTGGGTGTATAATTTCATTTTTCTTGTTATTGTCATAATCTCGAAAATAATATAGGATATCCACGAACTTGATCGGTTATCAGAGCTTGTAATGTATGTGTATGTTAGACTAATGGGTAGATAGATTGATCTAAACACTCCGACATTCAAATCGATCGATACTATAGTATTTATATACACTCCGATGTTCAATTCGATAATATTATCAACTCATCCACTAGTTAATGCGATATATTAAAAAAGAAAGGTAATAGTACTTTAGAAACTTATGATGCGTGTTGTACAACAAAATACTGTGTTAGTCTAGTCTTCTAGTAGGCATTTTAATGCCAACATCCATCTATGACAAGTGACTCTATTGTTATTTTTTTAATTGATTATATTATAATATTAAAAATTAATTTCTTAATTTATTTTATAAAAAGTATGTGCTTGTTCTATATTGATAATTATTACTCCCTCCGGGGCAAAATAAATGACTTCCTCGCATCCCAATATTCAGTAGGGAACGCATATCAAGGAGGCCGGATAACTCACTATTTAACCCCAAAAAATTCCGTACTTTTTTTCGAACTTACGTTAATCCTTAACGTACTTCCGAGAAAAAATTAGGGGTAAAATTGTCTCAAATAGTGACTGTTCCGGTCGCTTTAAGATATGTGCAAAAACAGTAAAAGTAAATCTTAAAACGCCTATTGTTTTACTCCGGAGGGAGTAGTATATAGTAAACCTTTTTCTGTTATTATTGTTACTATTTATGTATATTTTGGAGTAGATCCGCCATTTATTAAAGCATGCTTGAGCCTGCTTTGCAAAACGGTATACTTTGGAAATTTTGATTTAAAGAGTTGGAAGATCTAATTAATAGGTGAAATTTAAAACCTGTGGAAACCAAGTTAAGAAAAAAACTAAAATAATATATGAAAAAACTGATTTATTAATATTTTATTTAAAATATAATTAAGGAAAGTAAATGTTAAAAAGCAGGACTGAAATTTTCCAAAATTCAATAACATGCGTAATTAGTCTATAGAAACTTAGAAAGTTGGGTGTACACGGCCGGTTTGGTTCGGTTCAATTTAATTTTTAAGGAGAAAATTGAATTGAACTAGAAATTTATAAGTCTAGAAATTGAAGAACCGAACTGAACTGTTAGGAAATGGTTTGATTTGGTTTGGTTCGATCTTGTATGAATGATCCAGTTCGGATCAATTTCAGTTCTGTCCCGTAATTTTTTTTTTATGGTTTTGTTAAGAAAAAAGAAAAAAAATGAGGTTGCTAATGGGTTTTATCAAGGTAAAAGACTAACTTTTTAGTCACCGGAACCAAAATTGCTTATTGATATAAAAAGGAAAAAGGGTAAGATACACCCCTGCATTTGTATCATAGGTCAAGATAAGCCACTACATTTGTAATTGAGTCAAATAAGCCACTGCATTTGTATCACATGTCAGGATAAGCCACTATATTTGTATCATATGTCAAGATAAGCCACTACATTTGTAATTGAGCCAAATAAGCCACTGCATTTATCCATTTGATCTATATTAACCACTCATCCCTTATACCTTGTTTGGATACATCATAAGACTATGATTACATAGTATTTTTTTTTAAATGACATGGTATAAAAATCATGCTCAACATTCATTTTTGCAATAGAAAAATAAAATGTTGAATCAAAATATTCAAAAATAAAAAATCGAGCGAGATCAAAATATTATTCATTTTTTTAGCGATAAAACATCGAGTAAGATCAAAATAATAAACCACTATTTTTGTGCACTCAATTTTATTTATTTTTGAGATCCAATTTTTTATTTTTCAATTGTAAAAATGAGTGTTGGTCATGGTTTTTATGTCATGTCATTTAAAAAATAATACCATGTAAGCATATTCTTATGATATATCCAAACAAGGTATAACTATTTTTAGGGATGAGTGGCTAATGTAGATCAAATTGACAAATGCAGTGGCTTATTTGACTCAATTACAAATGTAGTGGCTTATCCTGACATGTGATACAAATGCAGTGGCTTATTTGACTCAATTACAAATGTAGTAGCTTATCTTAACCTATGATACAAATGTAGGGGTGTATTTTACCCTTTTTCCATATAAAAATTTGTAAGCTGGTTCTCGATTTTTTGGTATGTTTTCTAGTTTTTAGAGATAGAGAATCAAATTGAATCGTTTATTTTCGCTTCAATTCGATTCTTCACTTTACGATTTTAAAAAAAATATGCAGACCGAACCAGCAGTTCTGATTTGGTCTTGTTTTTGTACACCCCTAATAGAAAGTGGTCATCAAAAGAAGAATAAGACAATGACATTAAACTTAATTAGTAAACTATATAAAAATATTCGTAGTTAACTTTCAAAATCTTCAACTCCAATCTTTATATTTTTAAAACATGAAATAAAAATTTATAATTTCTAAAAATTACAATTTTAACTTTTATAGTGGTTAAAATATTAAAAAAATTGATGGATTTATAAACATTATGAAAATTGAAGAAAAAAATGTAAGGGATATGTTAAAGGCTACGCTACCGAATAAATTGAAGAAATTAACAAGGATACTGGAATTTATTTTGAAAATAAAATTAGAAAATATGAGGAGAAATTGAAAAAAACGTTTTAATCATATTTTTCATTATTATAGGCCCTATCAAATTTCGATCAAATTTCCATTTATAATAAGAATAATAACTTATCAAAAAATCAAAATTATAACTTATAAAATTTACATTACAAGTCATAAGTGAAAATGTTAAAATTAGTAATTCCTCTATCTTCCAAGAAGAAATGATTCCCAAGCTACATTTTTTTTAGTTGAATAATTACTATTTTCATCATTTACAATGTATCTTTAAATAATTAAAGATTAATGTTGATCGGTAGTCATTGATACATTAAAAACATAAATTAATCATTTTTTAAATTCTTGTGAAAATGAAGATTTTTTTTTTTGTAGTTCCTTAAATTTACTTCCAGAGTTGTCAAACATTCAAACCTATTAAATGTGCCGCCTTCTCTTACCACATGGAGCAAACTTTAACCAGAAATTCCTCCCATTTCTCATCAATTTTTTTCTACTTATAAAAACACAAATCAAACTCTATCATCCATCATCATTTTATCAATGGATCAAGAAATAGAAATCCCTCAATACTTTCTTTGTCCCATTTCCCTCCAAATCCTAAAAGACCCCGTCACAACTATCACCGGCATCACTTACGACCGGAAAAGCATCGAGCAATGGCTATCCACCACCACCATAGGAAACCCTACTTGTCCCTTAACCAAACAGCCTTTGCCAAGAGACTCTCCCTTGACACCTAACCATACTTTAAAACGACTCATCCATTCTTGGTGCACCCAAAATGCCATGCAAGCCCCCTCCTCTTTATTAGGATCATCACAAATCGATGATCTCACAAAGAAAACCATTTTCTTGAAACTTGTCAAGGATCTTGATGACCCAAGTTCGTGTTCAGAAGGGTTGAAGAAGATGGAAGAGCTTGTTCTTTTAGGAAATGAGAGAAACAAGAAGTTGATGGTGGAAGCAGGCGCGGCGAGAGGTGTGATTGGTTTTATTGTTAAGTGTTTTGAAGAAAAGAAATCTTTAAGTGGTCTTGAAGAATCTTTAAGGATTCTTGATCTTGTTTGGAGAGAGTTGGATCAAGAAATAATCAAGATTCTTGTTAAAGATAATTATGATCTCATCAATTCTTTAACATGGGTACTAAAAACTACTCGTATGGATGATCTTATGATGATGACAAATACACTATCTCTTCTCAAGAAAATGTCAAAAGTCGCATCCCCAAGTTTGTTAGACCGGTTAAAGCTCGATTTCTTCAAAGAAATGGTCAAGATTCTTCAAGAAAAGCCGTCCCAACAAGCGATAAAATTCGCTTTACTCATCCTACTAGAAGTGTGTAATTGGGGGAGGAACAGAATGAAAATTGTAGAAGCCGAAGCAGTCTTTTACCTAATCGAGCTCGAGCTCGAAAAACCCGGAAGAAGCACGACCGAGCTCATATTCCATCTTCTTGCACAACTATGTTCTTGCGCGGACGGGCGAGCTAGGTTCTTGATGCACGCAGGAGGTTTGGCTATGGTGTCCAAGAGAATCCTTAGGGTTTCTCCTACGACTGATGACCGAGCGGTGAACATACTTGACTTGGTGGCCAAGTTTTCGGCGAGGAATGAGGTTGTTGTGGAGATGCTTAGGGTTGGCGCGGTTACAAAGCTTTGCATGGTGACGCAAGCAAATTGTGGTGCTTACTTGAAGAAGAAGGCAGGAGGGGTACTTAGGTTGCATTCTAGAGTGTGGAGTGATTCTCCTTGTATTGCTGGGTATCTATTAACGTGGTATCCAAGGTGATCTGATCTTTTTTTCCCCCTTTCCATACTATTTGGGATGTTTTAATTAATATTTATGAAATAAAATCAGTTGAAGGATTTGTATGTATTTTCATAAATGTAAATTTGAATAGTGATGAGTACTGTTCTAGTCTTTAAAAATTTAGGAGAAATACAAATTAATTTCCAGTAGTCGGAATGCTTTCAATTTGTCTTACAAAAAATATAGTAAAAAATCCTCTTGCAACATTGATTTTGTACCGATAATGTTCAAGCTGTGATCAAATTAATCTCGTCCTATAGGAGCAGAAAACAAAAAAAATGACACCGGGGTGTTTGACATGTCGGAGAATGAATGGAAGAGCTTGATCGAATCCATGTAGTAATGCTAAGTGATGGTTTTGGCCGTTAATTAGTATCCTAATTTGACTTTCGGACAGTTGGACTTTCTTGTTGACTATTGACCAATGAAGATGCTGTCATCACCGACAATTCTAAATTTGGGAGAAGAAATTTGTCAAAGTTTGAATTCCACCGCGCGCCATCTAGTTTTTTATTTTATTTATTTAAATAAGTGAGTTAAAATTTGAACTTGAGTGAGTTTTTATGGATATTTTTATTAGCTTTTGTTGGTAATATATCAAGGTCAAATATGTAAACAAAACTTATCCATTAATTTCTAATTTGACTTCTAATTACCAAAACTATAGTAGACTTTTTTTTCTTTCGAATAGGAAATCAATTCTAGTCGAGTATTATCGAGTATTAAAGAAGAAAATTCTATTTTTTTTCTTTCAAACTCAGAATATTGTGCCTGTGTTAACGATATACTAGTTGTTTATCACATAAGCATGGTAAAATGTTGGTGTTAATAGAGAGATACAAGTTTATGTAATTCATAAATTACAAATCCGGATTGACCACACCAATATAACTAGAACATCTATTGAAAAATAGATTGCCTGCGTCTGTTGAAAACAAAATTCAAAAGCAAACAAATTGGATAAAATCTCCGCAGCATACGTACACCATTTCAAATTATTGGATCACAAAATGGTCGTCGACTCAAAATCAGCCGAAGCCAGTTGGCCGCCGCAACCCCTAAAACAGTATCTCACTCTCATTCAATGCCTCTACTTTTGAATTGTTTGATAATTTGTCTTCCATTTGGAAGACAAGTAACCCCACGTAGAAAAACACAAACAATTTACGAAATTTTTATATAAATTAAACGATAATAGAAAGAGAAAAAAACAGACCAATCACCATGCATATCCCCATTTCTAACGCCAGTATTTTCCAATTTTTTCCCAAGAAAATCTTTCGTCTTTGCTTTCTACCTGTAATCATTTTTCTTTATTAGTAAATTTTGCAAGCCAGGTGGCACTCTCCTATCAGCTCCACAAGACGAGGAAAGAAACGAATGAAACTAAGCTATCATAATCCAAGCAATCCACAAAAAGAGTCAGAATTATAAAATCTAAGTTTCAGGCAAAAGCACTTTTTGAAACTAGGCTGTCCATTCTGAGTGGCTTGTAGCCCACCGTCCAACATACATAAAGAGAGCCAGGAACATGACAAAGGCCGTAGACAGCCATTTACCATATTTACTTGACCAAAAAGCCAAAAAGGGCCAGCAACATTAGGTCAAGATGGCAACCACCTACGACGAACGCTGCAGTGGGTACATATCTTATACACACCATAACTATGTCCTCAATAAGACTTACCCACTGCAAGTTTCGAACTTCTACCGACGGACTTTTAAGAGTCCAAATCCAAAAGCTATGTACATCAGCTGTCTTCCAAGTTTAGTTTTTTTGTACTTAAATTAAGAAAGGTGGCTAATAAGCCTCAGCAAAAGAACATGGAACTGGATACAGCATCCGCCAGTTTCGGCATCTGTGGCACAGGAACTGCTCCAGCAGAGGTAAGCCCGCCATGGCTCGAGGATGTCTCGGATGTGTCATCATACTTCATGAACTGTCCCATTTGAGTAGCTGCCAGATGAGCATAGCATATTGGTGCAACTGCACATAGGGTGAAAAAGCAATTAAATAAAATAAAATACAATAACTGAGCTGAGAAACAGATAAGTAGAACTGAATGAGATCCCCGAGAGAAATGAGGCCAACTTACCAACAGAAATGGCTGTTGTGCTTCTCTGGTACCTGCATTTAGCATTGCAAGATGTCACTCAACATTCGGATGACTCAAAAAGAAAAAACACCTTTCAGCGAAATTAAGCATGTCTACTCACACATATGACAGAGAATGCACTAGTTCCTGAAGATCATCTGCTGAGAAGCCAATCTCGTCCAGCAAAACATGGTAGTGTGTAGGCCTTGAGGTCCCCTGATCAGCAACCAATATCCATGTAAATCAGGATACTTTAATCAAAGTGCACTATTAGGAAATAAGGACAAGAAGTAACAACCAAACTCAGTCAAGGAAACTTCAATGAAATAAAGGCAGGCAGTCTGCTGGTTATATAATTAGAGCAGTCCTATCTTTTTTTCTAATTTTCAACCACGTTTGCCAAACACCATGCCCAAGTACTACATGTTTGAGGCTTAGAAATACAATATATAGTACTTTGTAACATGACATTTATATAACAGATAAATTAACTCATTCTAGCCATAAATCAACTAAAATATGAATATATCAAAATATAACAATAATGCAGAGCATAAAACACAGGCAGTGTAACTATTTTCCAAAAAACAAATCCAACTTAACAGACTGAACAAGTGAACTACAGAGTAAAAGTGAAACCACGCACCTCAAACAAGTACTAGCCAAAAGACAAATCAAGCATTTTCAATAAAAGCACCAGCAATTACCATTTGAAAAAAAGGATGGAAAAAAAAGAGTTGGCATTACAGACATGCCATGGGTGGGAAGGGGAAAGAAAAGAAACAGATCTTTCGAGAATAAATATATATTTAAGTTGCATACAGAACCCAAAGATGATCAGCTAGCGCATGGTAATTCATCAACATAATAACAATAAATACCAGGTCTATCAAGTAAGGTCACAAAAATTACAAGGCAAGCAACTTGTTGCAACTTACAATCATTCCTGCATGTGCACAGAGATAGAAATCATTGTTCTTTGGATGGCAAATTCTGTTGTCAATGATTGTTCCTGGGAAAAAAAATACATTTAGAGCTACAAAATGAAGAGACAACTACAACTGAAATTGATTATTACAAATGAGCTTACCAGGTGGAACATTTTCAGGAGCTCCAGGCTGGAAAAATTTTGTATGGTGATTTTTCTGGGCAACAATCACCGCAAACTTTGGATTCCACTTCTCATCAAGAAACTTGCATGCCTAGAATAAAGAAAAATCATAAGCATATATTCTTTCAGAAGAAAAGAGACAGCATGCTACTTGTATTTAGTCAAGAAAAATAAGACTCTTTTGGTTTTCCCAAATATAAATAATGGAAAAGGAGAAAAAATAAGTGATTAAACAAGGCCCATGTCACATGAAGGGAAGAACTTGGAAACTGTCTATTTTAGTTGACAATTTTCTAGAAATACAAATAAATACAAATCTATTACACCATGGTACAGTTATTTTTGCTCAAGTGTGCATGTTATAAATAAATACAAATCTATTACCCATTAAGAAAAAGGAAACAAAATATTTCCATTAAACAAAAGTAAAAGGTCCCCCACTTAATTGTAAAGTGCATCACTGAAGGACAATGTCATACCTCAATTATCTGATCCAACTCGATGTTCAGAACTTGGTTGAATTGCGATTCACTAACACCATCCCTACATCCAAAATCATCCTACTCAAGACTAAAGAATTTGCAGGAACATGCATTTTGCTGATATATGGCTAGTTCCACATAATACAACTGCATTCTAAATAAACATTGGGAAAATCTACTCAAGTAGAATAGCAAGTGAACAAATGTGAAAACCAATTGTGCAAACAAGGAACATCCGAGTTATCATCTGAATGCAAGTTCAGGAAAAGAAGAGACAAACAGGTTGCATGAGAACAGTACTGTTTGATATTTATTGCAAAGTATTGATGTGATGAAAAGTAACTAATGCCAAAAGGCTTCCACGAAGAACAAGCACAAGGCAATAGAAAACCAAATAATTTAGTCTTGGCACAGAATATTGTTACTTTGAGCACAAGAACTAGTTCTACAAAGATTCACAAGAAAAAAGAGGTAATAATGACACCAAAATGCACACGTATACCTGAATATGATGATCTGATCCGGCTTCCTTTTTCCAGAGCTAACATAAAAGTCCAACAGAAGCTCCCTGGAATGGAACAAACCACACATTAAGCAGTCTTACATTCGTAAACCCCATTTGTGGGGTTACCATACACTACATGTGGATAAAAGAAAGAATACACTGATTATGGCATTAAGATATCAATTCCCACCTCATTATTCCTTCATCCTCAGTGTCAGACACTTGCTTAAAAAGTGAATCAATCATTTCGACTTTTGGGGACTGTGTACGCACGGATGCCCTGTAGCGAGAAATTAATGGCCACTGCCTGGAGCTGACCACCTACAAAATTTATAAAATAAAGTCACATTGAGGCGCAACTAAGAAAACTGAAAAAAATTAAAAGCATAAATACCCTCAAGAATGCAACTGCAAAAGAATATAATGAACAGTAGTAAACTCAGAAGAAGGCAAAGTACAATACCGCAGCAATGGATGGAATATCAGACTGCCCAGGAGAGCCATGTGACACATCCATTCCAATGATGATTGTGGGAACCTTGGACACCAGTGGTATAGAAGGGGAATGTTCAACAGCTAACATGGAATTCAATCCGCCAAGCTGCAATCAAATGAGAATACGTGGAACAGATCAACAGCTATACCATTATACTACAGCTACAGAACATTTGAGCAAGAGTCAGGAGATTGCACACACCCATTGAGGAACTCACCTTTGCATTTATCTTCAAGAGAACATTTGTTAAATATTGATCATTGACTCGTTGCGGCGCAATGCACTGAGTGACAATACCATACTCAGAAAGACATTTTCTTTTCCAAGGACCTAGTGGATTCAAATGATTTACCATTATAAAAACATACAAGCCAATAACCTACTATAAATGAAAGGCTAGAACAAAACACCAACCATAAATATCAGAGTTTTTCCTCTCAGCAAGTAAACACAAAAGAAATTTTGGTGCCCCTGGAAGTTTAGACTGTATTTCCTCAAACATTTTCTCCACTCTGACCAATGGTGGGGCTCGTCTAAACTGTGGGTTCTCATCAAAAACATCAAAAGGAGCTTCCATGGGCTACAAAACAGAAGAAAAAGTTTAGTTACTGAGCTCTATATTCTACAAATCAACAAGTATATCAAAACTTACAATTCCTTTCATGTCTGCACATTTTTTCAAATCTCGTATGAGGCCACGCGTATCACAACGTGTAGAGAAATTTGCAAGAGCCCATTTCTCCACCTTAGCTGGCTCCAAGAGTTTCTTCAAGAGTAAACAATATTATCAGGCTAAGGATCACAATCATGTCATAACTTGAGGCGAGAAGAACCAGGTAGAGAAAGAAAACAAGCACCTTGTTATTGAAATTCCAGCGGCCATTTCTGGGAAAGAAATCCTCCCCATTACCCACTTTTAACTGTTACAGGGAAAAAAAGAGAATTTAAAACTAAACCACTATACTTTAAAAAAAAACATAACAAAATTTATCCTAAAAAAACCCATGAATGAAAAAATATTAGAGATTCAGCAAAACTTCATACAAAATCAGATACCATACTTTTGGAGCAGGCAGAACGCGACCCTCCACTTGGGTGAAGTTATTACTAATTGAAATTCCACAGGCTCGCAGCATAGGTTCAGCATCATATTTACTGGCTTTAAGAGCCTGCAAAAGAGTTGATTACAGAATATAAAAAGTACAAGAAGTGCAAATCAGAAAACATTGAGAAACCTACATTAGATAAAACGCTCATCCTTTCTTGAGGCTTTTGCCTCGACTTCTCTACCAGAGAAGATCTTTGAAGTGTGGAGAGTGCCTTGGTGTACCGCTGAAGGGACACTAAAGAACAAAGCTGCAAAGGGGAAAAAACAAACAAACTTGAATACATTTATAAACAAAAACTTCTTATTAGATTAAAAAATATGCCCAACTAGTTCACCTCCAGAGGAATATACGTTGGGCGCTTTGGCTTTCCAACATTAATGCACGGTAGATCCCCAGAATATCGCAATTCTATGTTGCGATAGTTAACAAAGTAGTCATAAACAGTAATCTCAATTTCCTGTGGTTCACCATCCCTTCCACCTTTTTGTTTCAATTGGAACCTGTGACATACAATCTCAAACTCAAATTTTTATTCCAGGTTAAGGTACATTATCCAAGTTTGTTGTGGGCAAAGGGAATACAGGTGCATCTCAAAATAGAACCTCAAAAGATACACAATGTTATGAAGGACAAAGGGAGAAAAGATAACCATACAATTGCTCTTTGCAGGGCTTCTCACTCAACCCAGTAATCTTGTACTCTTGATTGGAGGGGCTTGCCTTAATCCTTAGATTTTTCAGTGTTCGTTTAGCCTATTAACATAAAATATTGGCCTTCAGAATAGTAGGGATAAGTCTCTGCCTGGAAGGGGTAGAGAGGACAACCAGGAAGACTGAAAAAAATAATGGAGAAAAGAGACAGGACCAAAGGGCACATTAATACTTCTCACATTAAAAAATCATAATTACCTTGGCCCAATCAATTGAAAAGGGATCTCTCACGTTTTGGTTGGCAATTAAAAAATCTACCACGGGACCAGGTTGTATTATCATGGTAGTGGAAGCATCTGTACAGAGAAGTAAAATATGCTAGTGGATAAATCAGCTTTAAAAAAAGAGACAGGAACATAGCACAGCTGTAGTTAAATTTGATAACAGTAAAATGTGATACCAATATTCAATGACAATCCTCCATGAGTGGTTCTATAACTTGAATGGAATCCTCTGCAGCCTAGAACACCACCTCCCAAGTCCACGAAGTTTTTTGGATCATTGTGGAAGAAAGATTGGCGAACAAGAAGACAGCCCCTGTAGAAACATAGGTAAGACAGTACTGTTGAGAAATAACCCAAAAAACATAAGGAATTTAACATGTATTATTTACTGTTTAGCTGCATGCTGCCGTAATATGATATCCAGCACCCTCAAGGCCTCCTGGGAGTTCTCAGATTCCTGTCCACGCAGTGCATTTGCAATGGATTGCATAGGTATTTTTGCAGCAAAACTTAGTTGAACTTTGAAAGTTTTGGTTTGATAAGGCCGTCGCAATCTCTTTCTGTCACTCTCATTTGGACTTCCATGCTCATCAGCATTTCCATTTCCATTATTTCTGAAAACAGGGAACTACCATTTGGAATTTGGCGCAAAAATATCCAAAGAATAGAAATATTAAAGACAAAAATCTGAAAAATTAGCTCAGAGTACAGAGCTTCAATCAACCCTAAATATTTTAGTACCTACCGATTAGATGTGGCATCCTCAAGGAGGACAGTGAACTCCAGCTTGTTGCGTGGGAGAGCTCCAATGGTGAACAGGCTCTTCTCACCATCATAAGCAAAGTCCTTCCCAGCTAACTCAGAACTATAAGTTTCATGCACTCGATCTAACACCTTTCTCCCAACACCTTTACCTTCAACAGGGCGATCATCTTCATAGCAAAGAGAAACCTGTAAAAACAACATAGAATTGAGAAACAAAAGACATGCTGAGAGAGCATCTCACAATAAAAGAAACCGTGAGGAATAGTTGAGAGAGATGCATAATTACATACACTGTAATGAAAGAAATGGCCCTCAGTATTAGTAACATTGACTTTGAAGTGGTTGGTAAGAAGAGGTAACTTTTGCCCTTTTGATCCAAAGCCACGGCGTGCTATCGGAACACGTACAATCTTCTTCTTGGCAGGTTCAGGTTCAGATTTTAGTGGGACAACATCAGGTGGAATATCAGCTGGGGGAGGTGGCAAAGCCTCCTGTGACCCATTTCCATTCGTCCCATATCTATTTGTCTCATTTCCATTTGTCTCGAATGAATCCATAACCTACAAGGAGAAAAAAAAAACAGTGATGAATTTGTGTTTAACAACTGCACAGTGATGCAGATAAACAGAGAAGTAACAACCAGCGACAACAAAGTGGTAGCCTTACAGACAGGAATCCTACTAAACTCAAAATCCAGAACTGTTTTGTTGCATATTTGAAATAATGACAGGTTTATCAGTCATAGAAATGGAGAAAGCTACAAGGTAACACTTGAAAAGAAGGTGCAAACATACAATGACTGACTCAATGAAACCAAACTTCTTCTTCTGAAGGAAAGTTAAGCCATATGGGACAAGGGGTACACATACAGATCAATTAAACCAATTACAAGTCAAATATGAGGTCTATTGGTTAAAAAGGGAAACACCAAATAAGTAGAACTGTAGATTCCAGCTTATATAGCAGGCCCCTGCAACTCAACTAGGACTCAACCCAAAACAATGTTTAAATAGATCTGGTTCCTTTATATAGTAGAATATGCTATGTATAAGGGGAGGCAAGCAAGCCGATGAATTATGTGAGTCATCTTTCCCAACAACCGGCAAAGTTAACCTTACAGTCAAAATCAAAGTGGGCAGAATGATAACTCACCCAAGGGGCAGGTGTCCCAGGAAAAAAACTCTTAGAAATCACAACGATTACAAAACTACTCAAATGGAATTTACAGCTCTAGCATAGATAATATGATGATCTTCACTTGAAAACACATGTAGCCCTTAAAGGGAATTAAACTAAGCAATTATCAATTAATTGAAAAAAGGCACAAATGCATGCATGCACACGTGATAAATCCAACAGAAAAAGTAGATACCATGCCATGAAAAAACAATACAATATAATAGATCGTTTTAAGGCCATGGATAAATTACAAGAACAGCACAACACCAACCAAGTCACATAAAAATGGTCAGCAAAAATCATGGGGAATGATTAGTTGAAATTAAACCGACACAAACGCGAGATAGCAAGAAATATAACGAACACAACAGAGACAGACAGATTCGCATCGATGAAAAATAAAATCGAGTGAGTTCCCATAACTGCTAAGGAGCAGAATCTAAACTATTAACAACATTTTAGGAATATGTATTATTTTAGTATGGATATGGATAAATTGACAGAAACTGTAATTACTAGAAGCATCAGAACCTGAAAAGCTCGGGAAAATATGGCAATACAAAAATGAATCTCAAAGACCAAAGTTTAATTGCTGTGGTAAAAGATGGAAATACTTTGCAACAAACCCAAAATGTATAACAAACAACTGCGGCAAGCAAAATTTACAAGCAACAAAAAATGATTCAAAATTGGTATAAAAGATGAAGGAAAAAGAAAAAGAAAAAGAAATTAACAAGCACAAGAAAAATCAGAAATAGGCTTATGGCCCACCTAAGATAACCAAAAACAACTTTAAAAAAATACAACAGGGAAAATCCGATATTTATAAAAGAAAAAAAGAATAGGAAACGGAAAATGCTTTACCACTTAACCCAGCATATAGCAATAAGAGAGGTTTTACATAAATAAAGTCCAGGAACGCACTAAAACCTCTCAAACTTAGCCAAAATGGCTGACAGAAGAAAAAACATAGAAAAAACAGAAAACCCATTTCAAATATACAAGGTCATGTGTTCAACAACATCAAATAAGCTGCATGCAATTATAAGAAACATCCGCATATACTTCTCCAACGAGCAGACCACCCAGTTATTACCTAAAAGCGTTGCTGAAACAGGCACAGCTCACAAGCTCCTCTGCAAACAACAAAACGAGCATATGAGTACACAGATCTGCTAATTAATATGCTAGTATCGCATCAAAATAAAGTATCTCAGAAGAGCAAAGTCAGAGTAGTCATCATTTCAGATAATATCACATGAAAAACTCCAAAATTGAGCAGAAATCAAAGTATAATCGCGATAAAAACCCACAAAAACAGAACAACAAACAGAGATGCTTTAATGCAGTTAGATAACCTCGCCGCCACCACCACCAACAACTACACAACCACCACTACCGACTCTGATGGAGAGAGGAAGAAGAAAAGGAAGAACGAAAGGGCAACTGAAATACAAATTACTCACTCACCTTTACAGCTACAACAGAGAGACCCTTCTTCCTCCTCAGTAGTACTGTTCCCCTTCTTTCATTTAAGGTGAAAATGATATCTCAACTTAACTTTTCTCTCTGTATATAGTGGGGAGGGGAGAGGAGAGGCAAAATCGTAAATGTTTTGAAAAGAGTAACCGAAAAAAGACCACTCACCACACTCACTCTCTCCGTGTACTGTTTGTAGCTGACGTTAAGCCCAAAGCGAGGAATCAGTTAATCCCGCTAGGATTTTACCCACTGATACGACATTTACCTTACAATCAGACATCAGCGGGATAATATTCACCGTTAGATGCATGATGTACGGCTAGAGACGTTATGATATGCGCTTAGGGTACCTAAGACATGGGTCCACCTTGTTGGAAATTAGTTTTGAATAGTTATCCGCTGTTACAACATCCGCCTTACAATCAGACATCAGCAGGATAAATATTTACCGTTAGATGCATTGATGTACGGCTACAGACATTTTTAGATACTCTCTAAAAATCCTTAAATTCATCAGCAGCCAATTAACGTGGTTGAATGATAAAGACTATATTTATCTGTATAACGAGAATTATTCTTTTCGAATCAGACCTTATTTGAATAGAATAAATTTCCTATTTTTTTTAATAGAAAAAAGAGAAATTACTAATTCTTCCTTTCTCTGCACACTTAAGTAAAAAAAAATTAACTGAAATTAATCTAATTCGAGTTTTATCAGGTTTTTAAAAGAATTGTAATTTTCTCGGGATAGTTTATATCATTTTCAAAACTTGAACTCAAAAACTTATTAAAGATAAATAATTTTTTTATTATTTGATCACAACCGAAATATTTACATGGAGCACACGCAACCACTAAAATGTTGTCACGTAATTTATTTCAAAATTCAATTTTTTTTTGTAAGTACAATATTTAACCATAGAGTCATAGATGCGGTGAATAATGACATCTAGTACAGTAATATAATTATATATTGAATTGATTCTGTCCGGTGAAAAACTGAAAATCGCACAAACGGCCGGTTATCTTTCTTTCTTTCTCTCTTTCTACCTCGTTAAAGCGTTAAGTTAATGAGGAGGGAGGCAACCTCGGGTCTCTCGTGCGCATGGGCGTAGTGCGCTTCTTTCTTTTTTTATTCAATCCTTTTCTCCACAGTTCCCAGTTTTAGCACTATCCATTTCTTAGAATGGCGGCTGTGTCCCCTTTCTAATTTCACACACAGTTCACTGTTTTAGCCCAAAAAAAATTTGTTTTGTTTTTAAACATGTTTTCTTACCCCGGAAAAAAAAAACGAGTGGTAAAGTAGGAAAAAAAGTGAAGTACGGTTGAGACGGGTAATGAATGTATGGGAGGAGTATACACAGAGGTAGGATAAAATTACCATTTAGCCTATCAATATTCAAGCTACCATGCTGGATATTGATTTTGGAACCTATCCATTTGTGACTTCATCTAGTTCGTCTGCTGGTGGGATTTGTACTGGTCTTGGCATTGCACCAAGAGTTGTTGGTGATCTCATTGGAGTGGTTAGTGAATGGTTTGATTATTTCATGTATAATGGTTTATATATTTTCCTGAGTTTTAAAGTTTTGTTTTTTCTTTCTGCTTTGGGGTATTCATGATTCAAGTAATTGCCTTGGCAGGTAGTGTAAATTGCATAGGAGACTTTTTGGGCAGAAAGGATATATTGACATTGTTGTTTAATGATAATTGCTCGCCATAAGAAACTGTTATGGTAGAATATTTTTTTGGCCACCATTATTCTGTAGTTGCATAGATAGTTCTTAATGCACAAGGCATAAACCTTTAATAGGTTTTTAATTATGCTTCTCTTCCTCCACAAGTCAACTAGATATCTTGTTTCAGTTCGGTTCATAGAATTTGTGGTGCTGAATGCTTGTATTTAACACACAATTAGAGTTAGTCTTATATTTTGTATTTCTTTTTATCAATTTTGCCTGCAGGTGAAAGCATACACTACAAGGGTTGGTTCCGGGCCTTTAACGCGGGTGGAAGAGTGTTCGACCAATATGTGCATAAAACCTTGTGTTTTATTTGATTCACGGTGACAACCATGGATGATGAAAGTTTTATTGATGATACTTTTTTCAGCTGTTTTCGTAGTAGCTTTCCATTATCACTCTTGATAGCATTTTTTTCAGCTGCTTTTGTAATAGCTGAATTAATTTTTTTAATGTCTAAAGGACATAGTTCTATTGACGTTGACGGGAAGACAAAATTTTAAAAAAAAAAATTTTTATTTTTTTTAAAAAAATTTATTTTTCAAAAAAAAATTATTCGTCTTATAATTTAGATGGACGGGTCTTATCCGTCTGTTTATTAAATGGACTTGGACTAATCTGTTCAACTTATTTATTAGACTAAATGGGATTAGTCCATGGACTTCCGTCCGTCTATTTTGTCACTCCTAATTGAAACCCCCCCTACTCATTCTTTCCGTTCTTTTCATTTTTCTTGGCACTCACTTTTTTTCTTTTTACAAAATTTAGAATCCACGGCCTTTTAAAAGTAAGGTTGTAAGACTTAGACATTAACTCGATAGTAGATAAAAGATTTATGCTTAGTATAGGAATCTAATATAGCAAGGGAAAGCAAGAAAAATTTTATAAGGAAAGGAAATGAATGTAAATAATTTTTTTATTTCCTTTATATGGGTACAGTTTAGGAAGAGAGGAAATGAGAGGAAAAATGATGAGTGAATTTACTTTTATATCTAATTCATCAATATTAAAAAGATGGAATCTAAAAAGTTAAAATAGGAACACATGAGTTAAAATTTTAATTTCCTTCAATTTTTTCCCACTTATGGGAGGAAATATTTTTTAAATCACGAGGAAAATTAAGCTTTAAAATTCTCCTTCCTTTCCACTTTTTTCTCTCATTTTCTACCATTCACTTTTATTTCCATACAGAGGAATTTTAACAAAATTCCATTCCTTTCCTTTCCTTTCCTTTCCTTTCCCTTCCCTCATCCCATACTAAGCACTAAAGAATTGAAGTAGATCGTGACTGAACATAATTGTATACAAAAATTTAATTTAATTTCTTTAGCTATTTTCTCAATTAAAATTAATTTTATTCTTTTCGTTCTTTTCTTTTCCTTTTTTCTTTTTATTAACACTAATTTTTGTTTTTAAAAAAAAATTAGAATCCACGACCTTTTAAAAGTAAGGTTATAAGAGCTGGACATTAACTTGATAATAGAAAAAAAGGCTAAGGGATTGAAAGGGTAATGTTATTCTCGCATTCTAAATTGTTTTTCTTACACATTTATCTTAGGAAATTACAATACTACTCATTTTCACATTTTATCTACTTTTATAACAAATATAACTTTTAATACTTAAATTTAAAAGACTAGTATACCTATTACTAAAAAAAATTATTTAAAATAAAATAAAAAATTGATTTGATTTTTCCATTAATTGTCCATCACATTTGTAAAGTTTTTTTTTTTTATATTAGTATACAGACTAAACACAAAGAATTAATTTAGGTGCATGAGCTGCATAAATCCCACAACCTAACATTTTTTTATTTAAAAATTGCTTATATACCCAACGGACTTTTTTTTAATAACGAGTGCTATAGTTTTTTTCATTAAAAATTATATTTCTTATAAAATCAGAAAAAATATGAGATGGGTAGTGTAATAACTTTCTTAAATAAAAGTATGAGAGTAATAATTTAAAATGTGAGAATAACCCTATCCTTAAACTAGCCGTACAAAAAATTTTAATTTTATTTCTTCGAATATCCTCTCAATTAAGACTAGTCTCATTTAATCACTATCGACCCTAAAAATGTGATGACTTCCCAACATAATTTTCTTCATTTCCAATCTCAAACTCGAAACCTTGGTTAATAATAGACAACTCTCTTACCACCCGGCCACAACCAGTGTTGGTACACATAAAACAAATATTATATACAAAATCATGAGCAAATTTTACATAATGATGGTATTTTAACGACAAATTTAGAAAAATGATGCGCAAAAAATAATAAAAAGGTATGGCTCATCATTAACTACGTCTCAAAATATTGACCGTTGACCATGAAAAATTCTAACTTACTTTTAGAGTGTCATGTATAATCGGTAAAACTCACCATTCATGTACCCTACATAATTAAAGTTAAGTACAACATGTGTTTATTTTGACGTGACATTGTTATAAATTCATAAAAAATATTCTTTTACTTTAACTTTTAAATATTGAAAAAAAATCTTCGTTGTAACTTATTTTATCGTGTAATTACTTCTTCAAATTTAATTAAAAGGAATAGTACTAAAAAATTCTATAAGGTTTTCACGTGAAATCTCAATAAAATATTATTTTAAAACTATATAATAATATATATAATTTTGTCATAAATTATAAATTAACCACAAAATAAAAATGATTTACATTTCTTACACTTAATTAATGAACTCAATCACAAAACAAAAGTAGATTTTAGAAATCAAATAATTTTTTTGAAATACTTTTATTTATTCAATGGAGTTATATTCACGATTCATCTCATTTATTTTTATTTCACACTTAATATACATTTATATCAGTTTTCTTCTAAGTAACGGTATTTGATTACGGTAACATTATATGGAATTTATCTATTATTAATTTAAATTTTATGTTTGTTTATAATGAGTATAAAATCATGCTTGGAATTTATTTATACAATTTTGAGAGATACATAGCAATACAATATTAGGGAGAAAGAAATTTAATAATAGATAAATGAATTGATGACAAAAAATCAATATATCTTAAAGTTTATCCTCGTTGTTTTAAAACGAGATATTCAAATATTCAAATTCAATTTAATTTTAAATAGTTAAAATCGAGTTAAGATGATTAAGTTCCCTTTTGGTATTAAGGTTCTGGCCCAGAAAACTGGGTTTCAGAACCAAAAGCCAAGGGTTGCCCTTTAGCAACCCAAATACCAATGGGTTTCATGAGAAGCCCCCGGTCAAAACCAGCATTTTGCTGGTTTTTGATGGTTTTGCGGAAGGAGCAAAATGCTTCTTCCTAAGCAATGCCTCTGCCTCTCTCTCTCTCTTTAGTTTTTTTTTTTTTTAAATAAATTCAATTTTCTTACTCGGTGTAATGAATAAAATAAATTAAAAACTAAAAAAATATAATCTATATCTCAAGATGAGTAATTCTACATCCATTTTTTCTACTTTTATTAAATTTTTAGAAATGAGTTTTATACCATTTAATTACATTTTTTTATTAATTATTTGTTTTAAAAATATATTAATTTAAATAATTTATATTAATAACATTTGAAATAGAACGGTAACTTTTATAGTCATTTTACATTCAAACCATAATTTTAACCGTAGTGTTTACCAAACACCAAAAATAATTTCTCCACAACATTTTTAAAGAAATGTTTACCAAACATCTCAAATATCTCACAGCACTTTCTCTAGAAGTCCTTTTCCCACGGAACTTTTTCCAAAGTATTTCTCGGACCATAACTGGAACGCCAAACAGACCCTAAAAATATACTACCGCATAAAAAGCGAGTTTGAAATAATCATTACCATTCTTTACACGGATAAATAGGAACTACTGTTCATATTTTACTTTACGTAGCTAAAAAGAAATTTGAGTTGAATTTACTAAAAGAAAAAATATATATATTGAGTTTGGTGACTCGTGTCAGGGAGTGCATTTCTTTAATTTGGACTGATCCAATTTTCGTTGACCCTCTCATAGTCTCATGTCTAGCAGGCAGCAGTTCTCTTAGCGCAGACCATTGAGTAAAAGGCAAAAACACTTGTTTCGCTTTCCTCTCGCCTTTGCTTCCTCTGCCCCTGTAATTATGAAGCAAGCCCCACCGCGCATGGCGGCTCCCACGCGGCTGTGGCTGATCTTGGGGATGACTGTAAGCTTTTTTGCCATCGTGTATTGTAACTCGGAAGGTGACGCTCTGTACACCTTGAGGAAGAGCTTGTCGGATCCGGATAACGTGCTCCAGAGTTGGGATCCGACCCTCGTCAGTCCCTGCACTTGGTTCCACATCACCTGCAACCAGGATAATCGCGTCACTCGAGTGTAAGCATATACTTCTCTCTTCTTTTATATTCCTTACATGGAAGGATCTGTTAACTTGGTTTCTCCCTCGTTGTTTCCTTTTTTGAGGTAGAAAATGCTTTGTTTGTGTCAGTTTAATTCTTTAATTTAATGGAATTTGGATTTTTATCTTTGGTTGGATTCGATTTGGTTTTATGCAGGGATTTGGGAAATTCAAACCTATCTGGGCATCTAGTGCCTGAACTTGGGAAGCTCGAGTTCTTGCAATATCTGTATGTTTTTCCCGCTCTTTACTCTTTTATTTGTTTGATTGTGAACAATTGATCTACTATTATGTTGCCTTTTTCTGTATGCAACTTTCTCTTCGTACTATCCTTATCTTTTGCATAGTTGTTAGCTCGATCGTGTTATTGCTCTTTCATGTAGGGAACTTTACAAGAACAACATCCAAGGATCAATCCCTGCGGAACTTGGCAATTTGAGTAAACTCATCAGCCTGGACTTGTACAACAACAACATTTCTGGTCCTATTCCTTCGTCCTTGGGGAAGCTGAAATCTCTTGTGTTCTTGTGAGTTTAAGCGACTACGATTTTGAAAATTTAAAAACACTGTTTTGCATGTTCTGTATTCTCCAGTTGATTTGAAAGATTGACAATTAGCTATTAGTAGCTTTGTTTGGCTGTCAATTTGTTACTGGGATGGACTTTCAACTAGTGGTCACTTTATGATTACTGTTGCCAATGACTCCCTTAGCCTTCCTGCGGATGAACATCCTTACATGCACTGATAATTATTCTGTCAGCTTATAGCATCCACTTTCTTTCATTTTTCTTTTTATTGTTTCATTTTGTCAGGCGGCTAAATGACAATCGCCTAACCGGCCCAATCCCCAAGGAGCTTACTGATGTTTCAAGCCTCAAAGTTTTGTAAGCATAAATATCTTGAATCTTTTGAAAATAGTTGCTTGCTGGCACTGTTATTCAAAATACCATATCAAATTGGAAGTTGTTTATAGTAAATTTCTTGTCTTTACAGGGATGTCTCAAATAATAATTTGTGTGGAACAATTCCTACCATTGGACCTTTTGAGCACATCCCTTTGAACAAGTAGGTTATGACTTTTGTTTGTTCTTCCTTTCCCATATCTAGAAATTTGGAACTTTTTTCTTATGATCGTGCCTCTTCTACTTTTGCTTTGTTTTGATTGATGCGTACTACTTTTGTTTTTGCTATTTCTAGTCATTGTTGAGGAATTTTTATATGCATGCTTTCTATCTTTTTGTTTCTAGTCAATGCTTTCTTTCAAACTAAGAGCTAGTTTTGACCTTGCATGACTAGCTTTAGGTAAGAGGATATCCCATTTCCTGCAAATGTAGAAGTCTTAAGTGTAGGCATTCTACATGCCCAACTTGGATTTCATTGTGAATGGTGGGGTTGGTAAATAGATCAATGATACATATGATAACAGGGAATGGGTTACTCCTGTTTTACTTTGTTCTGATACCTTGGAGATGCTCTATTTGGCTGATTACCAATGAGGAGCAAGGAGGTTGACATTTGGTCCCACAACTTGCTCATGTTCATTTAGGATTTCCGAAAATTAGAAATATTAGGGTATAACTTAAACAGGAAAGGGTCAGGTTTGTAGGCTGGTTTACGGTTTAATATGTGGAAGTTTGGTGAAGTTGTAGGCTTATAGTTTTTTGATAGCTTAATATTAAGGTGAAGAAGTGCACGGCTTGACTTGATGATTATCATACTTCCAAAAAAGTACAAATTCCTAATTCCTTAATATTGTTGAATAGTGAGCAGCTTAGAATGCAGACTAGGAGTTCTTGCTAGTTTTAGGTTTGTAACTGGGTAATAGCTAGACATCAGATTGACGAAGGAAAGCAATTTCTATTATGGAATGTTACAAATATTACGACTATGCTCTTGCATACAAATTTAGTAACTTGTTGATAATTTCTCTAATTTGAATACTAGCATTGATGCTTTCATTTGACATAAATATTCCTTTTTTCTTTCCTGGTTGGAGAATTATTTGACTTGGTCTTATACTGAACCCCATGGGTGACAAGTATAGGCTGCTTGTGAAGTTGCAGCAGGACTATCATTCAAGTCCTGAAAAACTACTCAACCTGTGGGTTTTTTTGAGATCAAGGAATGAGGGTTTTTGAACTGAACCTGTCCATGTCATCCTGACTTATGACGTGACCTTATGCCTTTAAATGATGGAGTAAGTTTAGAATATCAATGACTTGTCAACAATGTGTATCTCTTGACTGGCTTGTAGCTTTCGGAATCTACTCTTACTTGAGCCACTAGTTCACTACGCGTTCATGAGCCTGGTCATGATGCAGGATGGTCTTACTCTGTTACTAACTATGTGAAACAACAGTGAGAGGTTTTACAATTGTCCGTGTACTGTACTAAAAAGAGTAGGTAGCCTTCTTCATGTTAAGTTTTGTGGTGTTTTCGCTGCGTTTAATATCAGGCCTGAAAATATGTATGTGATGGGAAACTATAAAACTACATTTCTGTGAAAAAGTTCAAAAGATCAAAAGTTCAGACAAGCTTCTTTGGGACCATTTATGTGGCCAAGGCTAAACCCTTAACATCCCTACTAATTAGTTGTTGTGCCCCAAACCTAACTGGATTGTTGTTGCCATATGTTGTTGTTTTTGTCCTTAAATTACTATATTGAGCCTCTGTTCTTATTGGAAACCTAGCCACGAGCCTGACCATTAACTCTCTCTACTTATTGGTTTCCACCCAAGCTGTCAGTGCGTTGATGGTATTTTTCTTAGCATTGGTTCTCATCTGTCATTTTATGGAGAACCTACTAGTGATGCTGAATGCTAATATATGTGAAAGTAGTATTTTTAAAGAGTGAAAATTAGTGATTATGGGTCCTGGTTTAAGGCATGATACACCTTGGGGAATATGGAAGCTCAGGATATTTTTCCTAGCTTCTCGTGTTGCTTCCTAGTCTCTTGAGACAGTGCTGGGGGAAACCAAATCATCTTCCATGTGAAAGGACATCTTCTATAATTATGCATTATTGGCTATTCTGGCCCTTTATATTAGTATTCTGATCTCACTGCTGGTCCGGTTTATGTAACTTAGATCAACTTACTTGGGTTTTGACTAATGCAACTTTGCCGTCAGGTTGGCTTTTAAGTTTTCATTCCTACTGTTTAAGTGCCATAAAATATCAGATCCTACGAAAAGGAATTGATTTATGTCACTTAGCCATTACAGTCTCTTTCTCGAATTAGTTTCATGTCAGATCATGCTAGAAGTTTACTCTGTGCTTGTTATACGACTGCATTTCTCAGACTGGGTTATGATTCTATTAGCTAGATTACATACCATGTGATCGTGTGATGGGATGTGGTCCTTATTTCCTCTGTTTTGCCTTGAGTTCTATTTAAGTGCGTTGGGTCTATATTTAAGTAAACTTCTGGAATCTAGTAAGTTACTGTTATTAGTACAAAATTGCAGCTGGTGTTTGGCATAGCTATCATGTGTGTTTTCCCTGAAAAGGAAGTAATTTCTTAATTTTAATCCACTGTGTAGCTTCGAGAATAATCCTCGCGTAGAAGGCCCAGAGTTGCTGGGGCTTGCACCTTACGACACAAACTGCTCATGAAGCACGATTGATGCTGCAAGGTGTCAAAATGGCTCGAGTCAGAAGGTGTACTTTGAAAGTTAAAGATGTATTTCCTCGTATGTACTGGGATTGGTAAGATGCAATCCCTTCGTATAGATGTTTGTAAATTTTATGTAACCGCTGAATGATTTAGCGTTTGTAGCCGCACTGTTGTGATCTTTTCAATGCCCTCAGATCGTCAAAAACATTGGGTTGATCTACAAGTGAAGGGTAATATATCGTTAGTATGTTGTGGAGACTTATTTGCTGGTTGTTTATCCTTTAGCATCTGCATCTTGTGCCATCTGTTTAAGAGCCTGTTTAGTACATTGCTTTTTCTCAGTTGTCATGCAAAGTTAAAACGTCAGAAAGTTAAAAATTGCATTGAAAATTTAATACCTCATGGGCGTACGTATTGTATTGGACTTTGCGTGAAACCCACCCACATTTTTTAAGATTCAAATGAAATTAGGACTCAACAAGAGTCCAATGAGGAGAGAGCAGAGGGGAAGAAGTTTAACTTGCAATATGTACTATTTTTATATTCTATTGATCCAGAAATAATAAAACTATTGTCTTTATTCTTTAAAAAGTACCCAAAAGAGATTCTATAAGAAAAATAATAATAGTAAAAATAATTTGACGAATATAATACCAAAAAATACCAATGAAACTTAAAATTTGATCAGATATTTTTAGTACACAAAAGCAGAAAAACAGACAAACACTTTTGGCATGCGTTACGGTTACAGTACTATATTTCTCTGTTTTGTCACTTTCGTCCTTCCTTTCTTTTGTTTTTTTCCCGTTGAGTTATTAGTATGCGGAAAAAAAATTAAAATCTAAAAATTTCATTCACTACGTTCATGTTTTATTTTATAAAAGTTAATGCGTGCACAGATTAACAAGGTTTCTATAGTCATACATTAGATGAAGTAACAATTTTAGAATTAATAAGTCCTAAGTTTTGCCAATTTCTTGCACACCTCTTCCTCCTCAACCATTTATTTGTAATGAATGGATGAGATTGACCTAACATGATAGGTGATATTTTAATCAACACTAAAAATTAGAGGAGCCTGATCCAACTAACCTATTGGAATTTTAGAGTGAACATCTAAAAAAATATTTTTTTAGCCCAAACTGGTCAGCTAAAATAATCCGAAGCCATAGATAAAGACTTTTTTTTTCCAACTAATATCAATAATGATATTTTTACTAAATATTTACACATGCTATATTGTTTTTTAACTTGATATTTATTTATTCAAATAAATCCAAATAAATATGCAATAACCCTAATTATTTAGAAAAACTATTACTAGTATTAAATTAACAAGAACAAGAAAACATATGTAGCCTATCAAATTCTCAAGTTGTAACTTGTATGTATATAGCCGTAAAAAGATTTAAGTAAAATTTTAAGAATAAATCCGAGCAAGATATATTCTCCCATCGCAAGTGCATCCATTTATTTTATCTTTTCAGAACCGTTTTCTCTTATCGAGATCTCACTTGCACAGTTGCAGCAAAGAGATTCTCTCAATTATGTACAACATTACAAAAAACAAGTCACATTAATCGCAAATTCTACCGAATTTTCATACTAATTGATATAATAAAATTTTAAATTTTAGGATTATTTTTATTAAATTTTTTTACTTAAATGTGTGTATATATTATTATTATGTTCATTTCACGGTTATTTATTTCAATCTTAAATATTATATTTATAGAAATTTAATATTTGTAGCATTATTCAAATTTAAATAATGTATTTTATATTTTTTAAATTAAGACCCCACGACTCAAAATAAAGCATCCAAACGACTCATTTGCTCAATGATTCCTCATTATTATTCTCTCTACTTGAATTGAACGTCACAATAACAACAATCAGTAGAACCATACCGCACTATTAGTGGTCATCAGCCAAAAAAACAAATAGAAAAAGAGAGAGGACGAATAAATTGTTACTTAGCTTTTGTCAATTAGGAAAAAAAAGAAGAAAATTATGAATATGCGGTTGGACCGCACGTCATGATAAATACCGTAGTTAAAATTTTAAATTAAACAGACGGATTTTCTTTATATATACCAGTTCTAAGTCGAGCATTTGATACCCAAAGAGACCTCCAAGAGAGTAATTTTCAATCCATTTCCTGATTTGTTGGTGTTAGTGATTCGACGCTCTGATCTCATACTTTAAAAAATTAGTTGTTAATTCAACAAGATTTGCTAGTAATAATTAGAATTACACAAGATTTAGACCCAAAAAAAAAATAAAATAAACTAGGGAAAACAAAAAGGGCAATTAATAAGTTTGGTGCGTGCATATTGTCCACAACTATATAAAAGGATCATATACCACTGCAACATTCCACAAGCAATTCAAAGTGTTCCACCATAGCTTCTACTACCACTTTATGTCTTTTGGTAATTACGTGTTCATAGATACATCGATATATTCCTCTTTCTCCTTCCTTGGTGTTTTTCTTTTTCTTGGGTGCTCTCAACTGGAGATTTAGAATATATATATTTAAAAAAAATAATAATAGAGAGAAATGGGTCCTAAAAGATTATTTGATAGGTGCAATATTATATTTTGGCTATTTATTTTAGTGTGTGGTTGTGTCCAATCTTTGGCTGCTGCCCATTTCTTCGAATGGGATGTGCACGACATGTTTTGGTCGCCGGACGGGGTGGAGAATATGGTGATGGCCATAAATGGTCAGTTTCCGGGGCCAAACATAACAGCCACCGCCGGAGATGAAATTCAAGTCCGACTTAGAAACAAGCTCACCACGGAAGGTGTAGTCATTCACTGGCATGGCATCCGACAGGTATCGATCTATCTACAATAGCTAGTTTACCTGCACTTTTTACCTAGTACTTCCCTTTCGTAATGCATCTCACCCTAATATTATTATTTTTCAAAACATTATTTCATACTCGGCCATCTTCCGCCTAAAACAAGATCGCTAGAAAATGGGCACTATATTATAATAATGCATAAAAAAATCATCTTAATGACGTTTAATAATTGTATCGATTTATACTTAATGGTTCATTTTTGTCGAATAATGAAAAGTGTTTAGAAATGATAGTATTAGATGAACGTCTACGAAAGGTAAAAGTGTGAAAAAGATATTGAATAATAAAGGAGTGAAAGTGATATTAAACCGTAAAAGTAAATGGTAAAATTGACAGTTTTTGTAAATCTAGACTTGGATCGGTGGTTGATTAATTTGTCCTAATGACAAATAGGGTTTATTTATTTATTCTCCGAACAAATTATGGAAATTACAGCTCAAACCAGGGATTCCGGTAATTAGCTCCGGCAAGAGAAAAAAAGGGTGAAAATTGTGGTTGTTCACCTAAAAATAAAAGCTTCTTGTTTTTACCTCAAAAAGGTACTAAAAGAATAGGGTTTCTAAAAGTCAAATTGGTTTTTATTGGAGAGTAAAAAAGTAGTACTTTTGAAGTTTTTGTAAGACATCAACAATGCAATGCTACCTTAATTTCAAATTACATTATCATTTTAGTCATAATTTTGGTTTTAAAATGAGTGTATTTTATAATTTTAATAGTCAAATATTACCCTTCACTATCAAATATATATTAATTTCATCTTCAAACTTCAAAGAGTGAAAAATGTATATTCTTAAAAAAAGAGCACATATTTATTTAAAAGATATGTTATTTAATGTTTTATTAATTTGTGTAAAAAAGTCTTGAAAAATATATGTGTAAGTTATGAAGCACAAATACTTTATTTTTATATCGTGTCTGTGTCAGATGTTTACGACATTGATACTTAAACGGACACCAACATATTCGTGCTTCATAGTGTATAAGCATTTGCGGACCAAACCGACCAGTTCGACTAATAAAATGAATTGGTCACCAAACTGGTTTGATATTATTTTTCGACGGAATCCGCAGTTTCCAAACCGGCCAGCTGAAAAAAAAGGGAGAAAACGTAACCACAAAACAAAAACCGACCACAGTGGGAGTCGAACCCACGACCTTTTGATCCGAAGTCAAACGCGCTAATCCACTGCGCTATGCGGTCACCATGTGTTCAAGTGTTCAGTTGTAGTTTTTAAATCATATTATAAATAAGGTGACTGGTTCGGGGATATTTTTTTTATCTGCCTGTTATTTATTTATTTTTTATAAAAAGCACCATACGAGACACCAATTATTACATCATGAGAAAACAATATCCTAAACCATTGGGCGGAATATTTATTTATAATACTAATGCTTAATTACATAGTACTATTCTTTTTTTGGAGTCCAAGAATGCTTAATTTGATTAATTTTTTGTTGATTTTTTTTTCTTTAACAGAAAGGAACACCATGGGCAGATGGGACTGCTTCCATCTCACAATGCGTTGTAAACCCAGGAGAAACCTTTGATTATAATTTCACAGTTGACAGGGTAAATTCTGCCACCTCTCTTTTCTGACAGTATATAAAATGCATTCGCTTGCAACAAATTAGCTTATGGTAAACTGATCTCAATAGATTCATAGGAAATGGTAAAAGGTAATTATCTGGTGCAGGCAGGAACATACTTTTACCATGGACACTATGGGATGCAAAGGTCTGCCGGATTATATGGATCATTGATAGTGAAAGAAGCAAAGAAGGAACCATTAGATCACTATGATGATGAGTTCTCTCTTTTGTTGAGCGATTGGTGGCACGAAAGTGTCCACCATCAAGAGCTTGGCCTCTCCTCCAATCCATTTCGATGGATTGGCGAACCCCAAGTAAAATTACTAAATCTTATTCGCGTCAAATATATATCGTGACACATTAATAGATATGAAAGTTTTAAAGCAAATTAATGATCTTTTCGACCCTTTCGGCTTGTTCTGTTTCTTTAATTAACTTCACAATGTATTTCAATTAGCACCCTTTTGATACTCTCTTTTGCTGTTTTTTTTCTCCAGACCATACTCATCAATGGAAGAGGACAATATAATTGCTCCTTAGCTGCTCATACCAACACCTCTCTTACTAAGTGCAATTTAACAAGAGCAAGAAGAGAGCATTGGGACCCATATATCCTTCAAGTACAGCCCAACATGATCTACAGGCTAAGAATTGCAAGTGCCACTGCTCTTGCTTCTCTTAACTTGGCAATTGGGGTAAGTAATTAGTACTAATTGTTATACTTCTCGTAATTTTTTCAGTCTCCTCGTATATCCTCTGTCCTTTCAAGTCAGAAGACTAATTTAGCTCAAGTTTTGTCGATTTCAGGGTCACAAAATGTTGGTGGTAGAAGCTGATGGAAACTATGTTCATCCGTTCGAGACGGATGATTTGGACATCTATTCTGGTCAGAGCTACTCAATCTTGTTCAAAACAAATCAAGATCCAACAAAGAACTACTGGATTTCATTTGGTGTAAGAGGAAGAAAACCTGAAACACCTCAAGCTCTGACAATACTAAACTACAAACAAAATCCTGAACTACAACTCCCTACATCTCCTCCCCCTATCACTCCTAGATGGGATGATTACGATCACAGCAAGGCATTCTCCAACAAAATACGCGCATTCGAGGGGAAAACCCCAAAAGTCCCCAAAAAATCGGACCGCAGGATTTTTCTACTCAACACTCAGAATGAGATCAATGGTTACAAGAAGTGGGCAATCAACAACATTTCCCTCATATTACCTCCCACGCCTTACTTAGGCTCCATCAGGTTCCGTCTAGACGGATACGATAAAACACCCCCGCCCGAGAATTTTCCTGAAGACTATGATGTAATGAAGCCGCCGAAGAATCGAAACACGAGCGCTGGCAACGGGGTGTATATGTTCGGATACCGGAGCGTTGTCGATGTTATACTTCAGAATGCGAACGCGTTGAGCGAGAATGTGAGCGAGATACACCCATGGCACTTGCATGGGCATAATTTTTGGGTGTTGGGGTATGGAGAAGGGAAGTTTAAGGCAGGTGTGGATGATAAGAAGTTCAATTTGGAGAATCCACCTTATCGGAATACTGAAGTGATTTTTCCATATGGATGGACTGCATTGAGATTTGTGGCAGATAATCCTGGAGTTTGGGCATTCCATTGTCATATTGAGCCACATCTGCATATGGGTATGGGTGTGATTTTTGCTGAGGGTATGACCCATCTTGCTAAGATACCTAAACAGGCTCTTGGTTGTGGCTTGACAGGGAAGAAATTCATGAAGAACAGTCATTTGGGTGACTAATCATTGATTAATTACTGCCATCCTTGATTAATTAGGGTTGAGGATTTGCATTTTGCGGTGTGAGGTGGTGTGATAATTATGAGGATGTTAATTATGAGGTGGTGTGATAATTAGTTTGAATGGTATAATTATAAGATGGATCCCAGTTGAATTTGGAAGTTCAGGATTTGCATTTTACGCTATGTTTAAGAGCTTTGATCATGTTTAGTAGTACATCTTATTTTTTTTAGTTTCTCTTAATGTTTTGTCTACTTTTCTAATAAGAAACTAATCTCATTTTGTAGACTGTTTTTCCATAGTTGAAATAAGAGAAAAAAATACTCTTACTTGACTGGAAAAGATTTCTGCATTGTTGAATTGCAGAAAAAAAGGTACCTTACTAGCATCTTGATTTTGTCACAAGAATTAAGAAAAAATCTGCGTTAATGTGTTTTGTTAGAAATAAATTGTGGGCTTCTTGAGGTCCTCGGACCAGACCCGGATCAGATCGCTGGTTTAACGTTGTTAGTACTGGTCATGGGAGCCCGGTTGGTTAAGCCCAAATCGAGAGTGATCATAAAATGAATAAATTGATTTGCCAAATTGACATATGACCACTATTTGACTCAACAAGTTAACTAAAATTGTGTTCTTTTTAAAAGCATACAAAATAATTTTTTTTGGGAAATAAGTTGTGTGATTGGGAGAGAAATTACACAATTCTTAATACTTTACTACCATGTGTGTGAGTTTCAGCCCGAAAAACTACACTCTTCAGAGACATTTTTCACCATTTTTGATAGGTGTTTTTTTTAAAAAAAAATTCTTATGTACACTACTAGAAAATGAATAAATTGACTTTGTCAAATATTGATACATGATCACTATTTGATCCAACAATTAAACTAGAATTTTATTCATTTTCAAAACATACAAAACAATTAAACTATAAAATGAAAAGGGCTATGACTTCAATATAATTTTGCAGTGAGTACACACTACCTTCACTATATATTTGAATAATCAGACAGTCATCATTCTGTTTGTAACCATGTGTGCCTTTTCTATTATTTGAAAGTGAATGGGTGCATCCCTAACTATCTGCCTCAGAAGGAAGCTCGTTTCCAGTATTAGAACTCAAGTTACTCTTACCTTACCGTTTAACAACTTGCCATGAAAGTAGTTTTGAATTGGGTAGAACATGGAGCATGCATGCAGACTCAAGGCATCTTACTTCTCCATAGCACTGTGCAGTGAAATATCTTTAAAATTCTCTTTATATGTTATACAACTTAATGGTGTGAGGGAAAAGGTGGTTGGAGATGCATTTGTACTGGAGTGATTTTGTGACGAGTATTGTCATTTTTTTATCCTCTTCATCATAGAACAATCAGATCATCCCCTGGTTGAAGATTATGCAATGGATGGATGCTTTGAGATCCAAGACGATGCTCCCCAACAAACCAAATACATCTCTCCAAAACAAATCCAAGAAACTGTTTCAAAGCTGCATAATGAGGTTAATAGCTTCCTTTGGTCTTTGGTTGGTTTTATACGTGTTTAAACATTTTGGTTGCATTTGTGTGTTTGTATTGATTTATATTACATTTGTTTAAAAATTTACTAAATATGTAGTCATGTTTAGTTCTACAAAGTTGAAATTTAAGTGATCAAGTAGTCAGTGAAGTCTCTATAAGGTGGGTGGGTGGTCTGAAGTTTTACTACTTCCAATGAAGCTGCTATAAATAAATGGTTGTGTGATGTCTCTATAAGGCGGGTGAGTGGTCTGAAGTTTTACTACTTCTAATGAAGCTGCTATACATAAATGGTTGTGTGATGTTGCTTGCTTATGTGAAGAGATTTGGCCAACTTGAACAAAAAGCTTTGCTACGACACTCCATAAGCATGCAAATCAAAAGAAGCATCAATTAGTTGGAAGAAACTTATAGCTATTAGGCATTAAGTTAGCATCGTATGGTCTTCTAGATTTGAATTTGCACCACATACTAGGAATTAGTTTGTTGGCCATTGTTCTCTATAGCATATGGTTTTGTATTGTATTTGTATTTGATAATTAGAGGAATTGGGTAAGGGTAATACCCTCCTAGCATTATTATGTATTATCAGTACTATTGCATCCAGGATGTGTAATTTGTTGTGTGTTTTGAACAACAGAAAAATAAGAAACCTTCTGTGGTATCAAAAGAGTAAACTTAATCACGCAAGAAGAAGGAACTGTCTAGGAGATAAAGCCTTGCAGGTTTGTATTGTTGTGTTAAATCTGGCATCCGTTATTTTCTTTCAAGAGTTATTGTGCATTGAAAATGTAATACATTTTGCCTTTATAGTTGCTGGCACAACATGGACTTCCGAGGGAGTAAGGAGGAGCACAAGAATTAGATCGAGACCATTGAAGTAGGGTTGTGCAAATACCGATCGAACCGAAATTACCGTAATACTGTATCGAAGTTTACTCTATTTGGTCGGTATTTTTTTTAAAATTTTTACTGTTTGGTATACCGAATTACCGACCGAACTTTATTCGGTACGGTACGGTATCAAAATTTATAGTTACGGTATTACCAACGGAATATGAACTGCTTATGGCCAGTACACGAAAGACCAGAATCTTTGACGTGTTAGTTGAAGCTACCAAGAGTGAACTTGAGGTTGTTTTCTCCAATAGGTAATACAACCTTTTTATTAGTCAATGTGCTTATGTTGCTAGTATTAAATGCTTCACATAGTTTCACTTTGTTTCTGATGCTCAGTTTATGAACTTTCGTTACTGCACAATGCCAAGTTTGTTTACGTTTGCAAACTAGGGATTTAGTTTGTCGAAGAGGGTAAGGCCCTTGACCCATGGAAGATGGTAAGACCTTTGGCGGAGGGCTGGTAAAAAAAAATTATCTCGCCCTCCCCCAAGCATCGAGGGCAGGATCCGCCACTGGTTGTCCCAACAGAACCCACTAACTGAACCATTTAGATAGAAACACTTTTGACTCAACTCGGTCAACTCGGTACAACTTAGTGACTTGAGATTCTCAAACAAAAGAAATGAAATTCCCTTAAAGCCTCTCTCTCTCTCAACCTCTACAAACATCATTAACAACTAGCTTAACAATAATTATGTTTATGGGTTGGTGCCAAGGTGGTGCTCGTCACGTGCCTGAAAACAACGCGCACATGTTCGTATCTAGGAAAATAAAATGAGGGATCAAATTAATACAGTACAGGTACTATTTTTTTTATTGGTAATTGTTATGGCCAGTGGGGGGAGCTTGACAACTACCCTTAGGAGGTGAGAATATATTACATGGTACTAAAATCAACAAAAAATATTATTGAACATTTTCATTGGTAATTCTTATAATAAATAATTAATGCCACTTTTGTATAGTAGCTTATCATTTTCTTTTAAATTTGTAAATCTAGTAGCGGAGCCTGAATAAATTTTATGAGGGGCTGGTTAGATAAAAAAAATTAGGAAGAAAATATGAAGAATTGATGAAAAGTAATAGAATTTTAAGAATTATTTTGTAAAAATTCAAATTTGTGAGAGGTAGTTATGAAGAACTAATATAAAAATAATATAATTTTAAAGATTATTACAGAATAATAGAATTTTTTTAGTGTAAATATATGAAGGATTAGTGAAAAAATGTAATTTATAGATTATTACGAGATAATAAAAATTTTGAGGAAGAAAGAAGGATTAAGTATTCAAACTAGTGGCCTAAGCTTAAGGTGGCCCCCGATCTCTACTACTCTCCGTACACACAGAATAGAAAAAGTATTCAAATTTTAAACTCTTTAGCTATGATTATTACATGGATACCATCAATCTAATCACTACGGAGTTTTGCCCCAACCCCATAAAAAAATTATTACTATTTTTTGACTAAATTATTATTATTATTATTATTATTATTATTTTATGTGCTTATTCAACATATTCAATTTATCGGGGAAAAAAAAGTTTCTAACCTCTCGAAAGCTTGAATGAAATAGTTAGTTTTCAAGATAATAACAAAAATCAGATGGCAATGGCGTAGCTAAAACCTTGCAAGTCCATTCTATTGAGTCGTTCCACCTAGGTTGGCGTTCACAAGTTGGGCGTAGGGTTAGGGTTTCGAATCAAGATCTTGTTTTGCTTGATTTGGGTTGGCTAGTGCAGGTTATTAGCAGGGTCAAATGCTCAAGAGAGTTAGTTATTCCGCATCATCGCAAATCCAAACTTGAACTAGATCGATTTCACGTGCTACGAGCCTCGGGCAACCAAGGATCGTATCAGTTGGTAGCGGAGCAAAGGCGTTCAAGTTTGGTAACTATCTATCTTTACTTTTCAAGTTATCTTTTCATTTTGTGTCTTGTTATTTCCGTTTGGAGTCGAGTCGATTTAGAAAATAATTTTCTAGATCTAGTTTTATGTCTTTGTAAAAACAAATCGGAAGTGCGGTTGGTTTGAGTCTTTTCTTTACAAAAAAAGTCACAACAATCAGTCCCCAAAGTGTCAAAAGGAGTCACAAAATCAGTCCCAAAAAGTGTCAAAAAGAGTCAACAAAATTGTCCCCCAAAGTGTCTTTTGTTTTTAGTATGTTATTGTCAAGGAGTGATGTTAGGAAGATCGGAGGAGGCCTATGAGAGGCAAAGGCGTGTGCAGAGAGAAGGGCTACAATAGGTTTATGAAGCGAGCCATAGAGAACACTTGTTCCAGGCGTCAGAGATTGTGTGTGTTGTGGATTACATCCTTTGGCAGCCAAGGAAGCGTAAGAGATGGCGTTGAATAAAATTCGAGGGCGAATCTTTCCGAAGAGGGAGGGAATGATACGATCCCAGATTGAGCTTATCTGTATTTAATTATTTGTATTTATATCTTAGAGTATTTAGCTAATTAGAACTCCTTGTCTTAGTAGATTTAGAACTTAGAGTTTAATTATGACTTGTACTTAGGCTAATGCCTATATATAGAGCCATTGTGCTCATTGAAATATTACTTTAAGAATATTTTTGGAACCAATTTAAAACGTTGTCTTTTCAGAGAGAGTATCTCTTTTGTTTAGCCTTGAACCTTGTTCCTATTTGAGACCGGACTCTCAAATAGATCAACAAGTAGGATCGTATCACCAATTGATACAGAAAAGGAGTTGATCATTTCTAGTCCATTGAAGTCTATAATAATTGAACATGAAATAACATCATCTAAGGTTGTTATTGGAGATTTTGACTTGTTCATCTAGGAAATCATTGAACCGCAATTCGATTAGCCTTGGTTATGGTAGTGATGTTCGTCTTGTTGAATCTTTTAGGATAACATAGCTGATATGACTACTGGAGGCATAGACCAGAATTTGGTTCAGTCAGATACTTTTGAAGATGCTCGAACAACTGGACCAAATGAAATGGAGGACTTAGTGAGTTTCTATTTGTTGTGTTGCATTTTGCCATTTTCTTTGGTCTGATAGTCTCGGTCTCAATGCTACCATTGTCTGCAACATTGTAGGTTAAAAATATACAGCAGGTACTTCATAGCCTGGTCCAGATGACAAAGATGAGAGTTTAATTCACCTTGAGAATGATGCAGATTTTCAAACAAAGGGATCAACTGGATTGGAGGACATGGTGAGTTTCCTTTCTATGTATTGCATTTTGCCATTGTTATTGGCTTGAAAGTCTTGATTTCAATGCTAACATTGTTTGCATAAAATGTAGGTAAGAAATATGGAGCAAGAAGCTGTGGATTCGTCTCAGCCTTATTCAATGACGTGGAAAAGTACTGAGAATCAGTTTGGTACGTTAACTTTTATCTTCTTCTTCATGAATATACTGTTTCAATGCAATTTACAATATTAACATGCATGAGATACATTAGCCCATCTAATTGGTAAGGGCACAAAACTTTGTACCTAATTATTGTCCTGTCAAAGTGGGATTCTGAGACGGGAAACTTTGGAGGCAATCTTTTCCTTGGGCAGTTTTATACAAAGTAGTTATGCTTAAGTAATTAGCTTGAACATTTATGTTAGCAAGCTAGAGACTAGACTTTTATTACAGTACCAAACAGTGGCTCCTATGTATGCATGGAGGACTGTTTCTGAAGTATTTTTTTATGCAGGCAACAAACTTTTTTCTTTGCAGTTCCTCTCAATTCTACTTGGCTTCCTTTGGGCTTTTAAGATTTGGTACTTTCCAAAAGAGGCATGTGTGCTGCTGAAGTAAAATAATGAATGAACTTAATTAAGTGAACCTGTAAAAAATGTTTGGGTACCATCTGAATCTTCATTGGACTAAGGAAAGAGGATGGAATGAATGACCGACTAATAAACCATAACATATCTAGGGCGCACTTTAATACCATTGCAATGCATTTGGAAGAGTATGTGACCTTTTAGAATTTGCATGTGTATCAAAAAGCAAAGCTTAAGGGTTCTAGCACACAAAATAAATTGCCAGGATAGTATCTAGATGTCTTCTTGACAAGGTGCCCAGGAACATTTTCTGTCTACTTTTTTCTGCTTGGTGCTATAGTGCAAAAGATGTAAGTTACTACTTTTGTTAGAATTTATTAGTTACTAGTTAGTGCTTCTTAAGGCTTATAAAAAGAGCACAACCAGCCAATTCAATGGCTATTTCTTACAATGTGCTGTAGTGACTGCTTCAAGGGCATTTAGGTTACCTAGAGGATCCTGGTTTATTTAGTGATGCCACCATCTGAATTTTCTGCTTTCTTTTTTTGGTCTTATGTTGCTATGACTTCAATCTAATTTTGCAGTAAGTACACACTAACTTCACTATATATTTGAATAATCAAGCAGTCATCATTTTGTTTGTAACCATGTGTGCCTTTTCTATTATTTGAAAGTGAATAGGTGCATCCCTAACTATCTGCCTCAGAAGGAAGATTGTTTCTAGTGTTAGAACTCAAGCTACTCTTACCTTACCGTTTAACAACTTGCCATAAAAGTAGTTTTAAATTGGGTAGAACAAGGAGCAATCATGCAGACTCAAGGCACCTTACTTCTCCCTAGTACTGTGCAGTGAAATATCTTTAAAATTCTCATTATATGTTATACAACTTAATGGTGTGAGGGAGCTTCAATGGCATTTAGGTTACCTAGAGGATCCTGGTTTATTTAGTGATGCCACTATCTGGATTTTCTTGCTTTCTTTTTTCAATCTAATTTTGCAGTGAGTACACACTAACTTCACTATATATTTTAATAATCAAACAATCATCATTTTGTTTGTAACCATGTGTGCCATTTCTATTATTTGAAAGTGAATGGGTGCATCCCTAACTATCTGCCTCAGAAGGAAGCTCGTTTCCAGTGTCAGAACTCAAGCTAATCTTACCTTACCGTTTAACAACTTGCCATAAAAGTAGTTTTGAATTGGGTAGAACATGGAGCAAGCATGCAGACTCAAGGCATCTTACTTCTCTATAGCACTGTGCAATGAAATATCTTTAAAATTCTCTTTATATGTTATACAACTTAATGGTGTGAGGGAGCTTCAAGGGCATTTAGGTTACCTTGAGGATCCTGGTTTATTTAGTGATGCCATTATCTGGATTCTCTTGCTTTCATTTTTTGGTCTTATGTTGCTATGATTTCAATCTAATTTTGCAGTGAGTACACACTAACTTCTCTATATATTTGAATAATCAGACAGTCATCATTATGTTTGTAACCATGTGTGCATTTTCTACTATTTGAAACTGAATGAGTGCATCCCTAACTATCTGCCTTCGAAGGAAGCTCGTTTCCAGTGTTATAAGTCAAGCTACTCTTATCTTACCGTTTAACAACTTGCCATAAAAGTAGTTTTGAATTGGGTAGAACATGGAGCAAGCATGCAGACTCAAGGCAACTTACTTCTCCATCGCACTGTGCAGTGAAATATCTTTAAAATTCTCTTTATATCTTATACAACATGATGATGGGAAGGAGCTTCAAGGGAATTTAGGTTTCCTAGAGGATCCTGGTTTTTTTAGTGATGCCACTATCTGGATTTTCTTGCTTTCTTTTTTTGGTCTTATGTTGTTATGACTTCAATCTAATTTTGCAATGAGTACACACTAACTTCACTATATATTTGAATAATCAAACAGTCATCATTCTGTTTGTAACCATGTGTGCCTTTTCTAGTATTTGAAAGTGAATGGGTGCATCCCTAACTATTTGCCTCAGAAGGAAGCTCGTTTCTAGTGTTAGAACTCAAGCTACTCTTACCTTACCGTTTAACAACTTGCCATAAAAGTAGTTTTAAATTGGGTAGAACATGGAGCAATCATGCAGACTCAAGGCACCTTACTTCTCCCTAGTACTGTGCAGTGAAATATCTTTAAAATTCTCTTTATATGTTATACAACTTAATGGTGTGAGGGAGCTCCAAGGGCATTTAGGTTACCTAGAGGATCCTGGTTTATTTAGTGATGCGACTATCTGGATTTTCTTGCTTTCTTTTTTCAATCTAATTTTGCAGTGAGTACACACTAACTTCACTATATATTTTAATAATCAAACAATCATCATTCTGTTTGTAACCATGTGTGCCTTTTCTATTATTTGAAAGTGAATGGGTGCATCCCTAATTATCTGCCTCAGAAGGAAGCTCGTTTCCAGTGTTAGAACTCAAGCTACTCTTACCTTACCGTTTAACAACTTGCCATAAAAGTAGTTTTGAATTGGGTAGAAAATGGAGCAAGCATGCAGACTCAAGGCATCTTACTTCTCCATAGCATTGTGCAATGAAATATCTTTAAAATTCTCTTTATATGTTATACAACTTAATGGTGTGAGGGAGCTTCAAGGGCATTTAGGTTACCTTGAGGATCCTAGTTTATTTAGTGATGCCATTATTTGGATTTTCTTGGTTTCATTTTTTGGTCTTATGTTGCTATGATTTCAATCTAATTTTGCAGTGAGTACACACTAACTTCACTATATATTTTAATAATCAGACAGTCATCATTCTGTTTGCAACCATGTGTGCCTTTTCTATTATTTGAAAGTGAATGGGTGCATTCCTAACTATCTGCCTCAGAAGGAAGCTCGTTTCCAGTGTTAGAACTCAAGCTACTCTTACCTTACCGTTTAACACCTTGCCATAAAATTAGTTTTGAATTGGGTAGAACATAGAGTAAGCATGCAGACTCAGGGCATCTTACTTCTCCATAGCACTGTGCAGTGAAATATCTTTAAAGTTCTCTTTATATGTTATACAAGTTAATGGTGTGAGGGAACTTCAAGGGCATTTAGGTTACCTAGAGGATCCTGGTTTATTTAGTGATGCCATTATCTGGATTTTCTTGCTTTCATTTTTTGGTCTTATGTTGCTATGACTTCAATCTAATTTTGCAGTGAGTACACACTAACTTCACTATATATTTTAATAATTTGACAATCATCATTCTGTTTGCAACCATGTGTGCCTTTTCTATTTTTTGAAAGTGAATGGGTGCATTCTTAACTATCTGCCTCAGAAGGAAGCTCGTTTCCAGTGTTAGAACTCAAGCTACTCTTACCTTACCGTTTAACACCTTGCCATAAAATTAGTTTTGAATTGGGTAGAACATAGAGCAAGCATGCAGACTCAGGGCATCTTACTTCTCCATAGCACTGTGCAGTGAAATATCTTTAAAGTTCTCTTTATATGTTATACAAGTTAATGGTGTGAGGGAACTTCAAGGGCATTTAGGTTACCTAGAGGATCCTGGTTTATTTAGTGATGCCACTATCTGGATTTTCTTGCTTTCTATTTTCAATGTAATTTTGCGGTGAGTACACACTAACTTCACTATATATTTTAATAATCAGACAATCATCATTCTGTTTGTAACCATGTGTGCCTTTTCTATTATTTGAAAGTGAGTGAGTGCATCCCTAACTATCTGCCTCCGAAGGAAGCTCGTTTCCAGTGTTAGAACTCAAGCTACTCTTACCTTACCGTTTAACACCTTGCCATAAAATTAGTTTTGAATTGGGTAGAACATAGAGCAAGCATGCAGACTCAGGGCATCTTACTTCTCTATAGCACTGTGCAGTGAAATATCTTTAAAGTTCTCTTTATATGTTATACAAGTTAATGGTGTGAGGGAACTTCAAGGGCATTTAGGTTACCTAGAGGATCCTGGTTTATTTAGTGATGCCACTATCTGGATTTTCTTGCTTTCTATTTTCAATGTAATTTTGCGGTGAGTACACACTAACTTCACTATATATTTTAATAATCAGACAATCATCATTCTGTTTGTAACCATGTGTGCCTTTTCTATTATTTGAAAGTGAGTGAGTGCATCCCTAACTATCTGCCTCCGAAGGAAGCTCGTTTCCAGTGTTAGAACTCAAGCTACTCTTACCTTACCGTTTAACAACTTGCCATAAAAATAGTTTTAAATTGGGTAGAATATGGATCAAGCATGCAGACTCAAGGCATCTTACTTCTCCATAGCACTGTGCAGTGAAATATCTTTAAAATTCTCTTTATATGTTATACAACTTAATGGTGTAAGGGTGCTTCAAGGGCATTTAGGTTACCTAGAGTATCCTGGTTTTTTTAGTGATGCCATTATCTGGATTTTCTTGGTTTCATTTTTTAGTCTTATATTGTTATGATTTCAATCTAATTTTGCAGTGAGTACACACTAACTTCACTATATATTTTAATAATCAGACAATCATCATTCTCTTTGTAACCATGTGTGCCTTTTCTATTAATTGAAAGTGAATGGGTGCATCCCTAACTATCTACCTCAGAAGGAAGCTCGTTTTCAGTGTTAGAACTCACGCTACTCTTACCTTACCGTTTAACAACTTGCCATAAAAGTAGTTTTGAATTGGGTAGAACTTGGAGCTAACATGCAGACTCAAGGCATCTTACTTCTCCATAGCACTGTGCAGTGAAATATCTTTAAAATTCTTTTTATATGTTATACAACTTAATGGTGTGAGGGAGTTTCTAGGGCATTTAGGTTACCTAGAGGATCCTAGTTTATTTAGTGATGCCATTATTTGGATTTTATTGCTTTCTTTTTTTAGTCTTATGTTGTTATGACTTCAATCTAATTTTGCAGTGAGTACACACTGACTTCACTATATATTTGAATAATTAGACAGTTATCATTCTCTTTGTAACCATGTGTGCCTTTTCTATTAATTGAAAGTGAATGGGTGCATCCCTAACTATCTACCTCAGAAGGAAGCTCGTTTCCAGTGTTATAAGTCAAGCTACTCTTATCTAACCGTTTAACAACTTGCCATAAAAGTAGTTTTGAATTGGGTAGAACATGGAGCAAGCATGCAGACTCAAGGCAACTTACTTCTCCATAGCACTGTGCAGTGAAATATCTTTAAAATTCTCTTTATATCTTATACAACATGATGATGGGAAGGAGCTTCAAGGGCATTTAGGTTACCTAGAGGATCCTGGTTTATTTAGTGATGCCACTATCTAGATTTTCTTGCTTTCTTTTTTTGGTCTTATGTTGCTATGACTTCAATCTAATTTTGCAGTGAGTACACACTAACTTCACTATATATTTGAATAATCAGACAGTCATCATTCTGTTTCTAACCCTGTGTGCCTTTTCTATTATTTGAAAGTGAATGGATGCATCCTTAACTTTCTGCCTTAGAAGGAAGCTCGTTTCCAGCGTTAGAACTCAAGTTACTCTTACCTTACCATTTAACAACTTGCCATAAAAGTAGTTTTGAATTGTGTAGAACATGGAGCATGCATGCAGACTCAAGGCATCTTACTTCTCCATAGCACTGTGCAGTGAAATATCTTTAAAATTCTCTTTATATGTTTTACAACTTAATGGTGTGAGGGAAAAAGTTGTTGGAGATGCATTCGTACTGTAATAATTTTGTGACGAGTATTGTCATTTTTTTATCCTCTTCATCACAGAACTATCAGATCATCCCCTGGTTGAAGATTATGCAATGGATGAATGCTTTGAGATCCAAGACGATGCTCCCCAACGAACCAAATACATCTCTTCAAAACAAATCCAAGAAACTGTTTCAGAGCTACATAATGAGGTTAATAGCTTCCTTTGGTCTTTGGTTGGTTTTATACGTGTTTAAACATTTTGGTTGCATTTGTGTGTTTGTATTGATTTGTATTACATTTGTTAAAAAAATAACTAAACATGTAGCCATGTTTAGTTCTACAAATTTGAAATTTAAGTGATCAAGTAGTCACTGAAGTCTCTATAAGGTGGGTGGGTGGTCTGAAGTTTTACTGCTTCCAATGAAATTGCTATACATAAATGGTTGTGTGATGTCTCTATAAGGCGGGTGGGTGGTCTGAAGTTTTACTATGTAGCTGCTATACATAAATGGTTGTGTGATGTCTCTATAAGGCGGACGGGTAGTCTGAAGTTTTACTACTTCCAATAAAGTTGTTATACATAAATGGTTGTGTGATGTCGCTTGTTTATGTGAACAGATTTGGCCAAGTTGAACAAAAGGCTTCGCTACGGCACTCCATAAGCATGTAAATCAAAAGAAGCATCAATTAATTAGAAGAAACTTATAGCTGTTAGGCATCAAGTTAGCATCGTATGGTCTTCTAGATTTGAATTTGCACCACATACTAGTAATTAGTTTGGTGGCCATTGTTCTCTACAGCATATGGTTTTGTATTGTATTTGTATTATTGCATCTAGGATGTGTAATTTGTTGTGTGTTTTGAACAATAGAAAAATAAGAAACCTTCTGTGGTATCAAAAGAGGGACAAGTCAAAGTGAGATCACAATCACGCAAGAAGCAGGAACTGTCTAGGAGACAAAGCCTTGCAGGTTTGTATTGTTGTGTTAAATCTGGCATCTGTTATTTTCTTTCAAGAGTTATTGTGCATTGAAAATGTAAAACATTTTGCCTTCATAGCTGTTGGCACAACATGGACTTTTGAGGGAGTAAGGCGGAGCACAAGAATTAGATCGAGACCATTGGAGTAGGGTTGTGCAAATACTGACTGAACCGAAATTACTGTAATACCGTACCGAAGTTTACACTATTCGGTCGGTATTTTTTTTGAAATTTTTACTGTTTGATATACCGAATTATCGACCAAACTTTATTCGGTACGGTACGGTATCAAAATTTACAGGTACGGTAATATGCATATGAATATATAAGAAATTAAGGGTCGGATTTCACCTAACATGACCAGTCCTATTTAAATGGAGTGAAGAGGAGCCCGATCTGATCAACTAAGGTTAAAAAAAAAAAAATTCTTGATAAATACATTTGAAGAAATTATTAAGTGTACCCAATCTATATAGTTTTACGGCTGCCCACTTACAGAAATTGTACCAGTGGCTCTAAAGTCTAATCTATGTTTTCATGACAACAACGATGTTTCGTCTTCTTCTTCCTAAAGGCACTGCAGTGGGTTGCAAATTCACCGTTTCACTCACGGACGAGACATTTAATTAGAACCATCAACTGAAAGGAAAAAAGGTACCCGGAGTGCGCGTATCAGCTAGCGAATTCGTGGGCACAAGATTGGTGCAACATATATCTTCTGTTGGCGCCATGCATGATAGAAAATGTCTAATTCGGTTTTTTTAAAACCATTATTCTCACTGAAAAAAATCAATGATTAAAATGGTATATGATATGGTGATAGATTAAATAAAATACTAGCTAGATCTTGAACCTTACTTTTTTCGCTTTTAGCATAGATAATTAAAGAGACTTTTTTCCCCACCGGGTCAAATCATCATAGTTGTATTAATAAAGCCCAAATAATAAATTACAAACCGAAAGGCTAAAAAAAAGAAAAGAAATAGACAAAAGTAGAAGTCGACTGGGCCGACCTAGGAACATCCAGCAGATTTAGGTCCAACCAGAGACCTAATTGACTAAATCCAAGATTATTGGCCCGAACTAAACAAAAGACCCAAACAAACCCAGCCCACCAAAAAACAAACCCCGAACTACATAAATGTTGTATCTTCCTTCTTCATTCTTATTTTAGTTTCAATTGCATGTGGATTAATTCAGGCTGAAATAGGTTCAAATTGTCAAGTCAATTGGTTCTTTCTGGTTTGATTGCATTTCTTAATTTTGTTTAGAATATACTAGCAATTCAGGCCCCATGTTGCAGCCCGAGTTTTATTAAAAAAAATTATAAACACGAGTACTAAATTAATTTATAAAATGTTTATTTAATTTTTTTTCCATATATGAGGACTAAATTAATCGTGTAAGAGTTTGATTTGAAGTTTTTTTTACGAACAAAGTGATTAAATTAATCATGAAGGGATTAAATTTGATTTTTTTACGAAAACAGAGACTAAATTAATCATATAAGAGTTTGATTGAAAATCTTTAATACCAGAAACTAAATCAATAAATTTTGATTGAAAAAAAATGAAAAATAAAAATGAGGATATATATTTTTGTAAATAGGATTAGAATGATTGTAATTGTAATTGTAATTTGTGAAAATTTTGTTTAACTACTCTAGTTAGGTTCATACCTATTGTTTCCTAACATGGCCTTTTGAATCATTGATCCGGTTGAGATGAATCAACTTTTATTTATTTATTTTTATAAAAAAACAAATTCTATATATACTCTCCCATCACAATTCACATGTGACTTTTGTTAAAAGAAAAAAAAATTACAAACATTAGCCAAGTGTTAAAAGATTTGTCTATCCGTAATTAAGGTCTCAGTTCTAATTTTTGGGAATTGAGCAAAATCACATTGGAAGTGTCATTTTTTTTTAACGATAACGCTCGATCAAGATTAATCTCAATACTCAAAAGAAATAAATAAATAAAATCACGTGTTTTTTATCTTTTAGAATCTGGCGTTGTTGTTTGTTTTCTCTTTTTGTAGACCTTTGTAGGACAGTTGCAGGCTTGCAGCGTAGAGATTCTCTCACTGATGTGTACACCCTCTTATTCCAAATAAATGGTTTCCTCGTATCCCAATATTAAAAATACAAGTAAAAACTAAGTAAAAACTAAAGTTAAAACGACGTTTATTTGGAACTGGAGGGAGTACAATATTACAACTTCAAGTCACATGATCAAATGGATAAGAGGGATGATATCATTGTTATGCGTTAAAAAAAGGATTTTTTGCATGAAGGCCCCCTGTACTAAAAAAAAAAACAGCTTCCTCTCCTGAACTATAAAAATTCAAATACTGCCCCCTGAACTCTAAGTCAATTGCAAAGGGAGGCCCTTCTGTTAGTCAACTTTAACTTTCATCCATTTTGACCTACAATAGCAGGTTAACAGGTTTTTTCCTTTTTTTTTCCTTTTCTTTTCTTTAAAAATTTAGAAAAATAATATAATTAATTTAATAAATCCAAAAAAATAATATAAATAATTTTAAAAATCCAAAAAAATAATGTAATTAATTTAAAAATTCAGAAAAATAATTTAATTAATTAAAAATTCTGAAAAATAATGTAATTAATTTTAAAAATTCTGAAAAATAATTTAATTAATTTTAAAAATTCTGAAAATAATATATTAATTTAAAAAAAGTAGAAAAATATTTTATATTATTTTTAAAAATTCAGAAAAATTAAAAAAATTCAAAAAAATACAAAAATCCCAAAAAAATGTAAAAATTTCAAAAAAATTTATAAATTAATATATATATAATTTATAAATTTTGGTATCAAAACAGCCTTATCAAATAAGGGATAGTAACAACAAGAGTCTAAACCTTCAACATCAAGATACTATACACCACAAACACGATACTGCATCCAATACAGCACCCAAAAGATAAGGAATCAAATGGAAAAGGAAAACAAATTCCGAACTCCAATCTGCAAAAGAAACGATAAGGGCCCACGAAGTTCCTTCAAACCAAATCAAACAAACAAAGCAACCAGGTTTAAGGTGTATTTGGTTTAATGGATAGGGAGATCGAGAATAAATATGAGAGAGAAGGGTGTTTCAAATGACGATGGTGTTGGCGACAGAGAGTTGAGCGGACAGTAGTGTGATGTAGGGAGGTGAACAGAGAGGTGTGGTGAGAAGAGGCCGAGCAGAGGGTGAGGGTGTGGAGATCGGAAATGGGCAAAGGTGTTATTGTGGTGATTCTGTTGTTGTATTTGGCGGATCTGAGGGTTTGGAGGTCTTAGGACACCGATCTACTTCTCAGGTCCTAGGGAGGGAACGACTACTGGAAGAGGAAAAGATCAGATCTGCCGGCTTCTATATGCGTAGGACAGCAGAGCACCGCCGATCTAAGGCGATCGGAGATGCTGCCTAGCGCAGACGACCGAGGACGCAGCAAAGCTTCCGGAGACACAACGAGATGTGGACTCGAAAGGTGCAGCGCACCCGACGAAAGAGAGGCAGCGGAGCGGAGACCAGAGGTGTCGCCGCCAGGTGAGGATCGGTGGTGGATCTGTGAGACGATCTGTTGAGGAATGGTCCGGCGGTGCTGGAGGTTTGGTGGAGGATAATTGGTCGTGGCTGTTGTGAGGGATTGGGTGGTTTAATGAGCTTGGCAGCGGTGGTGGCAGTGTGGTGGTCGGGATTTGGATTTGGGCAATTAGCAGTAGTGGTCGGAGGAGATGATGCTTGGGGTGTTGACCGTGGTGTTCTTGCTGTTGACCCATGCGACATGGAACGTGGGTCTGTTCTGATTGGTGTGTGGTGGTTGTGATCCATGGAGTTACAAGGACGAAGGATGATCTGTTCTTGGATGAAGAATCTACTGGCTTGATGAGTAGTGACGTCGTTTTCAATTATAAACATTTTTTTATAATTTATAATTTTTTTTAAAATTTTTACATTTTTTAAAATTTTTATAATTTTTCTGAATTTTTAAAAATAAAATAAAATATTTTTCTAAATTTTTTAAATTAATACATTATTTTCAGAATTTTAAAAATTAATTAAATTATTTTTCAGAATTTTTTAAATTAATTACATTATTTTTAAAAATTTTAAATTAATTACATTATTTTTAAAATTAATTAAATTAATTTTCTGGATTTTTTAAATTAATTATATTATTTTTCTAAATTTTTAAAGAAAAAAAAAGAAAAAAAAAGGAAAAAACCTGTTAACCTGCAAGTCAAAATGGATGAAAGTTAAAGTTGACTAACAGAAGGGCCTCCCTTTGCAATTGACTTTGAGTTTAGGGGGTAGTATTTGAATTTTTATAGTTTAGGGGAGGAAGCTGTTTTTTTTTTTAGTACAGGGGACCTTCATGCAAAAAAAACCCTTAAAAAAAAGACAGTAAAAAAATGGTACTTAATTACTTACCTACTGATATAGTAAAATTTAATTATTTAAGGGTAAATGCTGAAACTAAGGCATCATCCATTAAAGTACACTCTGTTTAAATGCGTAGTTAAAGTACACTCTAACTAACTATTTAAACTAAAAATCAACAAAGACCTAGAACCATATCAATATAAACGCAATAATTGATATCCATACTATATAATTAATGGGCGTTTGAAGTCCAAAATTTTATCATAAATAATGGACGTTTTGGTTTCACTTGTAAGTAAAAAAATATTTTGTGATGGGTTAGAATTGAATAAAAAAATTGAGAAAAGTTATGAGCCACATAAAAATTCAGGGCCAAAGTGAGTGTCATTGACGACACTTTTTCTACCGTCCCTTCAAACGTTCATTAATCATGGACGGAGGGAGTAGGTGCGGTTTAGAATTTTGATCTAAAAAGTAAAAAAGCAAAAAGAGCAATTTGTTTGTTGCATGCATGTCCACACTCCTATATAAATGAATGATTACACATTGCAACAACAACAACATTCCACAAGTAATTAGCAAAAAAGTCTCTCTTCCTTCTTCCTTTGGTGCTTTTCTTTCTGTTGGTTGCTCTCTAGGAATTAAAGAGACTTTAATTTGGGGGAAAAAGGAGAGAAATGGGTACTACTACAACATTATTTGGTTTATATCTACTGTATTCAATTTGTAATACTAGTCACTAGATACGAGGAATATTACATTAAAAAAAAATATTTTTAAAAGTATTTATTAAGGAAACTTATATTCGGGAAGGTAAATAATTTCTCCGATGCAAAAAGAAATCGGGTTTGAGTTTGATAACGTTATTATTTTAATAAAAGATGATTGGTTTGATTTTTATGTATAAAAAATTGCTTTAAAGAAAAAAATTGTCGGATTTATGATTTACCGATAAATTAAAAGTTTATTGATAAAATTATTTAACCGGTTGTTACTTGTGGTGGAATTTTAAAAAAAAAAAATTTTGACAGAAAGGAACACTATGGGTAGATGGGACTGCTTCCATCTCACAATGCGTTGTAAACCCAGGAGAAATCTTTGATTATAATTTCACAGTTGATAGGGTAAATTCTGCCACCTCTCTTTTCTGATAGTATATAAAATGCATTAGCTTGCAACAAATTAGCTTATGGTAAACTGATCTCAATAGATTCATAGTAAATGGTAAAAGGTAATTATCTGGTGCAGGCAGGAACATACTTTTACCAAAGAAGGAGTGAAGGAGCCATTCAAATTCAAAGCTCCCTACGGTGGTGACCGCTCCCTTTTGTTGAGCGATTGGTGGCACCAAAGTGTCCATCATCAAGAGCTTGGTCTATCCTCCCAAAAATTTCACTGGATTGGTGAACCACAGGTAAAAATAAATCATTAATCTTATTCGCAAAGAATATCAAATGTCACACATCCGTCAGTATTAAAAAAAAATTATGTGAAGAGATCTTTTTAACCTTTCGGTTTGTTCAATTTTTACTTTTTATGCATCTACAAGATCTCTAGTTAGTAGTTTATACCTCTATATGCCGTACAATTTGTTTCAATTAGCACCCTCTCGATAAATTAATTTGTTGCTGTTTTTTGTTTTTCTTTCAGAGCATACTTATCAATGGAAGAGGGCAGTATAATTAAATTGCTCCTTAGCTGCTCATTTGAACTCCTCTCTCAATATCTGCAACATAACAGGAGCTGAGCAATGGGCACCAGATATCCTTCATTTACATCCTAAAACGACCTATAGGCTCAGAATTGCAAGCACCACTGCTCTGGCTTCTCTTAACTTCTCAATTCAGGTAACTAGACCAATTAAAGTGTTTTTTTTTTCCGATCTTTTTGAGTGTCCTCTTGTGTATCTTTCGAAGAGACCTTAAATTATTATCTCATTCGAGCATTGTCAGACTCATCAACTAAACATGCTTTCATTTTCAGAGTCATAAGATGACAGTGGTAGAAGCTGATGGGAATTATGTGCAACCATTTGTCACAGATAGTTTGGCCACCTATTCTGGTGAGAGCTACTCAGTTTTGTTTGAAACAGATCAAGATCCTACAAAGATGTACTGGATTTCAGCAAGTCCGATAGGAAGAAAACGATCCGGTGACACCCCTCAAGCCCCAACATTACTGAATTATACACAAATTCAAAATCAAAATTCCCTGATTCACTCCCCCCTGCCACTCCTAAGTGGGATGACTACGATAGCATGAAGGAATTCTTTCAGAAAATCTATGCATTGGAACGCAAAACCCCTAAAGTTCCTGATCACTACCACCGCAGGATTGTGCTACTCAACACTCAAAATCTGATCAATGGATACAAGAAGTGGGCAATCAACAACATCTCCCTCGCATTACCTCCCACACCTTACTTAGGCATCATTAGGTTTGGTCTAGGTGGTTACGACACGAAACCCCCCCCCCCCCCCCCCCCCGAGAATTTCAATCGAGATTATGATGTGATGAAGAAACCAGAGAATCCGAATGCAAAGTATGGAAATGGGGTTTACGTGCTTCAATACGAGAGCACTGTTGATGTTATACTTCAGAACGCGAACATGTTGGACGAAGAAGGTCAGAGTGAGATACATCCTTGGCACTTACATGGGCATGATTTCTGGGTGTTGGGGTATGGCGAAGGCAAGTTTAAGGAAGGTGTGGATGATGAGAAGTTTAATTCTCTGGATAAACCACCACCTTATAGGAATACTGCAATCCTTTTCCCACATGGATGGACAGCATTGAGGTTTAAGGCAGATAATCCAGGGGGGGTGGGTTTGGGCATTCCATTGCCATATTGAGCCGCATCTGCATATGGGAATGGGTGTGATCTTTGCTGAGGGTGTGGACCATCTGTTGAATTTTGGACAATAACGTGTACATTAGTATCCGTTACCGTTAATTATATTTAGACTAATCGAGTGATCTAATAAAATTTATGGTCTGAATTGTCTAATCAATTAAGTGCGAGGAGTAAATTTAATGTTTGTGCAGATTCCCGGGTTAATTACTAATTGTTAATGGACCAATTAGTAATTAATCATTTTGGTTATTTGGGAATTGGTCCCCGGAGGAATTTCTCTATTTTATTTAAAAGCCTCTTCATCAAGGTAACAAAATAATTACAGAAAACAAAAGGTTTTGTGCAAGAGCTTTGATTTCCATTTGCCTAGAGAATTTCATCCTCCAGAAGGCCAAAAATCTCTCTCCAATTTTATGGCATCGGCTAATACAGGTACGCTTCCGCTGTTTATCTATATTAATCATTTTATAATCGATTTGTTTTGGTTCTTGGGATTGTTCATAAGGTTAGGGAACGATCTAAATTCTATTCGAATCTAACAATTGGTAGCGGAGCCTTTACAAATTCAATTTTTTATGCATGATTAATTATTTGTTACGATGCATGATTGAAGGATTAATTAAAGGTAATATATTTTTGTTGCTGGATTTTTTATACCTTAAATTTTGGGTAATCTGTTGGGAAATTTTTGGCTGGTGCATTTAGCACCAGCGGCAATAGGCGGCAGCAGGCGGCTGCTGCACCTAGCACATAGGTGCTAGGGTTGCATGACAGCCAACGCTGTCATGCGGAGTGGGAAGGCCAGCCCTTGGGCTGGCAGCGCTGGGCAAAAGCCCAGCGCATGAAGGGGACGCCAGCCCCTTGGCTGGCTGTCATGGGCCAGCGTTGTGAGGCGCGGCCCAGCGCATGGGAAGGCCGGCCTTTGGCCGGCTGTGGCATGGGCCAGTGCATGGGCACGACCCAGCTTGGTTTTTGGGCCATTTTGGCACATTTTTCAAAAAAAAAAAAAATTTTGCCCATTAAGTCAGTCTTGTTTTATTTTTATTTTTTTTTAATCATCATAAAGTTAAGGTGATTATTAAAATAAAATATAAGGATTTAAAAAAAAAACAAGATTAGAGGCAAAAGGCATAATTAATTAATTGTGTGATTAATTAATTTAAAGTTATTTAATTATTTTGAAAATTAAACATCATAAAGCTGGATGTTTATTAGGTTTCAAAATAATTAATTTAAAGTTATTTAATTATTTTGAAAATTAAACATCATAAAGACAAGATGTTTATTAGGTTTCAAAATAATAAAACAAAATAATTAACTTAAAGTAAATTTTATTATTTTGAATAATTAAACATCATAAAGTTTAGATGTTTATAAGGGTTCAAAATAATTAATTTTTAAAGAAAATTGGAATAACAATAAGGGAGTTTTTTTTTAAGCTTTGCTTGACCATTCTAATTGGTTAATTAAAGTAGTATAGTCACAAAAGTGACCTCTGTTATGGAAAATTTTCGAATTAGACTTTTCAAGTGTAGTGTTTGTAATTTCATGTGAATAATTGTCGTCCCAAAGGAAGACAATTATTTGACAGAAATTATAAACACGGTAGTGATGAATTTCAAGTTTATAGCTATTAATAGATTTATTGCGTATGTTTGATCGGCCCAAAGGAAGATCAAAAATTTGGCAAAATCAAGCTATAAAATTCACACTATGACAGATTAATTAACTGTGAATTGTGTCTTAATCCAAAGATTAAACACAATGTCATATAATTAGTCTTTTTCGATTTTATCGATATGTTATTCATTAAGAGCATTTTTATAAAGTGAGCTAATTAAACTATTGTGTTCTTTCAGATATGAACTCAACAAGATCTGTTTCTGCCAACATGAACAACATCCCACTTCTGACTTCCGGTAACTTTGCGTTATGGAAGCTAAAGGTGGAGACGGCGCTCTATTGCATGAAAATGGGCCAGGCTCTGTATAAGGATTGTCCTCAGGAGCCAGACCTCGATAGCAATGATAAGGACCTCCTGGCTTACGAGGAATGGGTACAATCAAACAGAGCCTGCCGTTTAGTCATGATAAGCTCCATCTCCGAAGGTCAGCAGAAGTCGCTGGAAAAAGAGCAGGATGCCAAGAAGATCCTAGCGATCTTGACTAGTCGCTACACCCATACGGCGAAGGCCGAGATTAGCGATACCATTCGCAAATTCTCGACCGTAAAGTACTCGGGTGTTGGCGACATTCGGGAGTATGTCCAGGAAATTCTCAATCTGGCAGATAAGTTGAGGTCACTAAAGAGTGAGTTACCGGATGATTATCTGGTACACCATATTCTGACCTCTCTGCCACCTCAGTACAGTCAATTTGAGGTGAGCTACAATTGCCAGGAGAACAAGTGGTCTATTGACCAGTTTACGGTTCAAGAACAAGACCGCCTAAAGGCTCTCAAGCTGGACAATGCTCATTTGGCTACTGCTGCTGCCTTTTCATTCGGTGCGAAGAGGAAAGGCAAGAGTGCTGCAGGGCCCGCTTCTCAGAAGAAACCTAAAGTCTCAGCCACTGAGAATAAAGCAAGCAAGTGTTTCTTCTGGAAGAAGGCAGGCCATCAGAAAAAGGACTGTGCCAAGTATGCTGCTTGGATAAAGAAGAGAGGTACATCACTTTCTCTTGTTAGTTCTGAGTCCCCTCTCATTTCTGTAGCTAAGAACACTTGGTGGTTAGATACAGGATCCACTAAACACATAAGTGTTTCTTTACAGGGCTGCAAGGCGTACCGGATGCCCCAGGCAAGTGAGAGATTTCTCTACATGGGAGCAGGTGACCCGGTACCGGTCGAGGGCATTGCCACCATAGAGTTGATTCTTAGCACCGGATATGTCTTAGAATTAAGAGAGACTTTTTATGTACCGTCATTTAGACGAAGTTTGATTTCTGTTCCTATTTTGGACAGAGAAGGTTATGTAATCAGATTTGGAAATAATAAAAGTCTCATTTATCTTAATTCTACTCTGGTTGGTACTGGTGTTTTGAATGATTGTGACAGCTTATATTTATTGCATACAGTCGATAGTAATAATGAATGTAATGTTGGCGAGGCTAGAGGGACTAAAAGAAAATTGTCAACTGAGGATTCATTCAGACTATGGTACAAGCGTTTAGGTCACATCTCCAAAACGAGAATAGATCGTCTTGTGTCAAACGGGATCCTTCAGGCACTTGATCACACAGACCAACAGGTCTGTATCGAGTGCATAAAGGGCAAAACGACTAACAAGAGAAGATTTCAGGCTGAGAGAAGTACGGAAAGTCTAGGGCTGATACATACCGATATTTGTGGTCCATTCCCTACAGCATCTTGGAATGGTCAACGGTATTTTATCACGTTCATAGATGACCTCTCCCGTTATGGGTATCTGTATCTTCTAAAGGAAAAGTTCGAGGCATTAGACGCTTTCAAGTCTTTTAAGGCCGAAGTTGAGAATCAACTCGGAAAGACTATAAAGGCTGTCAGATCAGATCGTGGTGGCGAATACTACGGTCGATATGATGGATCAGGTGAACAGCGTCCTGGGCCATTTGCCCAGTTTCTCGATGAGTGTGGGATAGTTCCACAGTACACCATGCCGGGGTCTTCGACCGTGAATGGTGTAGCTGAAAGGAGGAACCGTACCCTTAAAGATATGGTGAGGAGTATGATTGTCAATACCACCTTGCCTATATCACTCTGGGGAGATGCCTTAAGAACTGCAGTCTATATTCTCAACAGGATACCAACTAAAGCAACAAACAAAACCCCATATGAATTATGGGCTGGCAGAAAGCCTGTCTTAAAGCATATTAAGGTTTGGGGATCTCCAGCTGAGGCTAGGCCTTATAGGCCTGATGAAAGAAAACTGGACTCAAGGACTGTTAGTTGCTATTTTGTTGGCTATCCGGAGAGGTCAAGGGGTTATAAGTTTTATAATCCTACTACCCGCACATTCTTTGAGACGGGAAATGCCCGGTTCTTTGAGGATGTTGAGTTTGAGGGGGAAGATAGAAGAACCGATGTCGTTTTTGATGAGGATTCAGCTACACCTCATCAGGCAGTACCTGAGGGACAAGATGAGCTTATTGTTCATGTTCCAATTCTTGTTCCTCAGCAAGCAAGAAACAACATCGTTGATCCTCCTGCAGGACCAGGTCATTAGGTTATACCTGAAGACCATCAGGACCCACAGGATTTACCTGTGGATCATCAGGAAGTCCTACAGGAACCTCTGCCAGATCAAACTCATCAACCTCATGTGGTTGAGAACCAAGCAAATATGCCTCTCAGGAGGTCCACTAGAGTGAGAAGAAGTGTGATTCCGAATGATTATGTCGTATCTCTGCAAGAACATGAGGATGCTATTGACTCATTAGAGGGTGACCCGATCACTTTCATTGAGGCCACTAGCTGTTCTGATGCTCAAAAGTGGATACGGGCAATGGGGGATGAATTTCAATCCATGAAGGACAATGACGTGTGGGAACTTGTACCATTGCCTAAAAATGTGAAACCGATCAGATGTAAATGGGTTTTTAAAACCAAACGGGATTCACAAGGCAATATTGAGAGGTACAAGGCACGTCTTGTTGCGAAAGGATTCACCCAGAAGGAAGGAATAAACTATAAAGAGACCTTTTCTCCAGTTTCTTCGAAGGACTCTTTTAGGACTATCATGACTCTTGTGACATATTTTGATCTTGAGCTACATCAGATGGATGTAAAGACTGCCTTCCTCAATGGGGATCTTGAGGAAGAAATCTACATGAAGCGACCAGATGGCTTAGCCTCTCACGAGGATAGTCAGTTGGTCTGTAGATTGAAAAAGTCTATCTATGGGCTCAAGCAGGCATCTCGTCAATGGTACCTGAAGTTCCATCGAATTATTACTTCATACGGTTTTGAGGTAAATACAGTAGAGGACTGTCTGTACCATAAATTCAGTGGGAGTAGGTTTATGTTTTTACTGCTTTATGTGGATGATATTCTGCTTGCTACAAATGATGTAAAGATTCTTCAGGATACTAAGGCATTCCTTTCAACTCAGTTTGAGATGAAGGACCTTGGTGAAGCTTCTTTTGTGCTTGGGATACAGATCCATCGGGATCGTTCAGAGGGTATCCTCAGGTTGTCACAAAAGGGTTACATCGATAAAGTTCTTAAAAGGTTCAGCATGCAGAATTGTAAGCCACATGATACCCCTATCTCCAAAGGTGAGAAATTTAGCCTAGACCAGTGTCCTAAGACCGATTTGGACCGCAAGTTCATGGAGGGTATTCCATATGCTTCGGCTGTGGGAAGCATCATGTATGCTCAAGTTTGTACCTGTCCGGATCTTGCGTATATAGTTGGTATGTTGGGCAGATACCAGAGCAATCCCGGGAGGGATCATTGGGTCGCAGCCAAAAGGGTCTTTCGGTACCTGCAGAGAACGAAAGACCATATGCTCACGTACAGGAGATCAGATCAGCTTGAGATCGTTGGGTATTCTGATTCTGATTTCGCTGGATGCCAGGACAGTCGGAGATCGACATCAGGTTTCATCTTTCTGCTGGCTGGTGGGGCCATTTCTTGGAAGAGCGCCAAACAGTCACTCGTCGCTTCTTCCACTATGGAGGCTGAGTTCGTAGCTTGCTACGGGGCATCCAGTCATGCGGTATGGTTGCGAAATATGGTCAAGGAACTGCGAGTTGTCACTGGGATCGAGAGACCCTTAAGGATCTATTGTGACAATCGGGCTGCAGTGCTGTACTCCAACAGTAGTCGGAGCACATCCAGATCGAAGCACATCGACATCAAGTTCCTTGCTGTTAAAGAAAGAGTTCAGAGTGGTCTTGTGAGCATTGAGTTATTAGGTACAAATGCTATGGTTGCGGATCCGCTCACTAAGGCATTGACACCTGTTGCATTTCATGGCCATGTATCGAGCATGGGCGTCATTAGGTTAGATGCCTGAGATTAGTGGGAGTTATGTTTTGTACCATTATGGCTCACGGATGTATTGACTGTGTATTTATTTTCACAGTTTATGGATATTGATTTCAATTCAATATGCGCTCTGGTTTCTTTTTTTTGATCTCAAAAAATTTAAAGTGGATCAGTTGGAAATAGACATGAACAGATCATTTTACATGTATTTCCATGCTGCACATGCGCACTGGATCCATGTCGTTGGTCAGTTAAGTCTGTAATCATCATGAGTTTAGTTGCCTGAGATGCGACGACTGCTCTCTTGGTTCTGACATTAATGAAACCGACGGACCGGATTGGATTAGACAAGAGTTATGCTAGCATTTGGGAAATTAACGGCCGGTACTATAAGGATTGTACAATTCGGATTGTCCAAGTGGGAGATTGTTGGATTTTGGACAATAACGTGTACATTAGTATCCGTTACCGTTAATTATATTTAGACCAATCGAGTGATCTAATAAAGTTTATGGTCTGAATTGTCTAATCAATTAAGTGCGAGGGGCAAATTTAATGTTTGTGCAGATTCCCGGGTTAATTACTAATTGTTAATGGACCAATTAGTAATTAATCATTTTGGTTATTTGGGAATTGGTCCCTGGAGGAATTTCTCTATTTTATTTAAAAGCCTCTTCATCAAGGTAACAAAATAATTACAGAAAATAAAATGTTTTGTGCAAGAGCTTTGGTTTCCATTTGCCTAGAGAATTTCATCCTCCAGAAGGCCAAAAATCCCTCTCCAATTTCATGGCATCGGCTAATATAGGTACGCTTCCGTTGTTTATCTATATTAATCATTTTATAATCGATTTGTTTTGGTTCTTGGGATTGTTCATAAGGTTAGGGAACAATCTAGATTCTATTCGAATCTAACACCATCTTTCTAAGATCCCTAAGCAGGCTCTTGCTTGTGGCTTGACAAGCAAGGGATTCATGAAGCACAGTCATTTGGGTGATTAGTTGGTGTCATCCTTGTTTGTGGGGAAGAGTTCAGCTACTTGTCAGCTTGTGTTTCATGTTTCTATGCGATATTATTATTATGTAAGATGTCCTTATTTGAGTGTAATGTAGTGAAAACCACATGTAATGGTGTTTCAATTATTTAGTGTAATGTGAGGTGGATGTTATTTAAGCTATTAATCTCTAACAACCTTATGGAGCTCGACTTTGCTAGAATATAAGATACTAAAACCGAACAGTTAATTGATATAATCGGTTTGACATTCATATTTTGCTGGTTGAACACTCAAAACCCTTTAAGCAAGATATTGTTTGCGCGTGGATATGAGTTATAATAATCTGTTGGGGACGTTTTACCTCTCGCACAATAAGGTAAGTAATTATATAATGAATCACTCAAGTGAAAAAGGCATTTGCTTCTCTTTCTTTCAATTCCAAAGATGTGTATTTTACATTACTTCCCCACATGTTATGACAAAAACAAAAAGATGTTTGTTACCCACATGGTTTGACAAAAGAGAGACGAGAACAAGAGTTGAAACTTCCAGGCTGTTATTGACAGGTAAGGGAGAGGTGATGGAATGAAAAGGATATGAATAACTTTCAAGATGAGCCGTCCATAGCCTTAAAGTAGGTGTCAAGTTGAGATCCAAAATACTACTATAATCTACTAATCTTTTGTTGCTTATGGGTCAAAAACTCACATGGACACCACAAAAAGATTTCACAACAAAGTCAGATCTACTTTACATCAAAGTTTGGAGTTTGTTATTAAAAACAATATCATATCAATAAATCAACAATGACCCACTTCTTTCATTTTTTTTTTCCATTTCCTTTTTTTGGGGTCATAGACATCAAGATTGACCCATATATTGGATTTACAGGTTATAGCCACTGTTCCAATTCCAATAAACAGTCTCTTCATATGTAGCCAAAATTCAAAATGTAATAGTTATAGTTATCATGATCTCAGAAACCCACAAAAAAATAGAGCCAAAGCTTATTTATTTGACAATCATGATTTCACGTGTAAGCAAAGGCAGTCACATTATTTATGGGACTTAACTACACAAACTTGTTTACTTACTACTAATCATGTGCTGCCTGTAGTTTATCTATATTCTAAACCTAGACAATACCAATAAGCAATAGTTAATAGTAACCAATCAAAAGTTTTTAGCCAAACAAGAAAGTTTTCACCAGAGGTGTCAAGTTGTCTCAGAAGCAGCGCTCCTTGCATGAGCATAATGAGTTCAGTAGAGCACTGAGGAGTCTTTACTGGAACCACATCGAAACATCCTCGTGCTTTGTCGAAGCATCCATTGCCAACCCTTGTAAACCGTCGAAAGATGGGAACTCCAAGGAGGATCCAAACATGAAGTTGAAATTGTTGCTTTGGCTGGTCTCGAATGGAGAATTCAGAGGCTTAAACCTGTCGAATTGATTGCTTTCCTGTGTAAACATTTGATGGTTCTGGTGGACGTTGGACTCTTTGAAGGCGTTTCTCTCCAACATATTAGCTTGACCGCAGAAGTAATTATCCTGTTGGAGCTGAACTTTCGGTTGGAATAGACTGTGACCTTCAGCGGCAATGTTAACAGAATTTGAGTTCTTGTTCCCTTGAATGGTAGCATCATAGATTGACATAAGCTCACTAATTGCCTTTTGGCCATCTTCCGGAACTCCTGATAGGTCAATGGTGGCTGGAACTGAGTTCACGAATGGAGCAGCTGGCTTAGGGTGGACAATGGTCTGCGAGAAGATGACAGGCTTGACTTCATTAACATGAAAATTTGATCCTCCAAACTCTAAAGCAGCGCTTCTATTCGGGCAAGTGAGTTGATGATTGTCTCTTGAAGCCCTGTCATGGAAGCCTAATTGCACTTGACTGTAAGGGCATTGAACAAACTCACAGGTGTAGATCTTCGGATCCATCATCGTCTTTAAATCACAAGTTGGCTTTCTCTTGCGAATAAGATCTACGTTGGTTATGAGTTCTCCCTTAATTGGATAGGTCTGTTGTTGCAGTGGTAGCCTTTCCCTCATTCTGTCCATTCCCAAATTGGAGCAATTGAAATTCTCAGACTTCCATTCTTTCACATCAAAGTTCGGCTCGTCTTCAGCCCCTTCAACATCATACTCATTGCAGTCATCCATGATCAAGGATGCACTCCCTCCAGATGAAGACAGAGGTGGGCATGATTCAGGGTAAAGCTCCCGTGCTAACGCCTCTTCTTGGTTGATAATTGCAAGCCAAGTTGCACTCTCCTTGGCAGTCATTTTGTCCTGCAAGCATTTTGACTGTCTCACAAGCTTGCGAATCTTGGCAATATCAGGAAACATATGCTTGATGACCGCTGTGAGGACACCCACCTTCCATGCCTTCTTCAAATCATGAGGCTTTTTGTAAGGTGGGGGGCTTTGATCCTTGGGTAAGCCCAACTGAGGCCACCATTCCTCATTTCCAGAAGGCCACCATGGTGGAGGAACACCCTTCTCCAAAGGAAACCGCCTCTGGGGAGGGTCACAGTGCTGCATCAGAGCTGATAAGAGTGAACCAAGGGTGGTATCTTGAAGCTCCTGCAAGGTGTGTGGGGTTGGACCAATAAAACTACAACCCTCAGTCTTTCCAGGGACACAATTATCAGCTTGGTACTTGGCTATCGCAGCTGGACCATTTCGATCAAACCTTACTTTATCCTTCCACCATTCTCGAAGATTATCGGAAGCCCCTGTCACTGGCTTCCCCTTTTCAGGTATAATCCCATAGACAAAGCCTTGAGCTTTACAAACCTCCATCATCTTCAACATGTACTTTAAGATCCCATCTTGTGCTCTAGACATTTTCTTCCTCCTTGCCTGCTCCTGGGACTGTTGCTTCTTCACGAGATCGATCCCTTCTTTGCTTTTGGTCTGTTCTTTCAGCCTCTTGAGGCGCATCTTGTCCCTCCACATCCTCCTCTCAAGCTCATCCACGTCGATCTCATCCTCACTGTAATCATCCTCCACAGTAGCCTCGGGTTCAGCTTGCGGGGCAACTGCTGCATCTTCTCCAAGACTACTACAGAAGAAATCCATGTCGCCGCAAAAGCTCATCTCCTCAGGCATAAACATCATAATGGGAAAGAAGATCCCAAATTGACCAGAATTTTTCAAAGTATAACTGATTTAAACGACCAAACTTCAACTCCTCAAACTATAAGATCTCTCAGCACATCAAAACCTGTTAATATCCATAGTATTCAAACCATCAAAAAAGCAGATCAAGAAAGATACAGTTTTCCAGTTTTTGTTTTTTCCTCACCAATCACTGGTCAATGAAATAGCAAGGAATTCCAAAAACTCACAAAAAGTTGCAATACATACACAGACAGTACAGTCTACAGATACTCAATAACATGGAAAGATGTTAAGCTTATGGTAGACAACAGAATAGAGAACAAGAGCTGATTAGCCAGATCTCACAGTTTATGACAGGTAAGAAAGATCTAATCTTTCACATCAAATCAACCTTCCTAATTGAATCCAAACAAAACCCAGGAATTGTATTAAACCATGTTCAATTCTCACAGATGATTAAACAAAACAAAAAAAAAAAAAAAAGGTATCTGAACCAATCAAGAGAAACAGAAGCAGGAAAGGAAGAAAGTCATGGACTTTTACCGGGAGAAAGACTAGACTGAGACTGGTGGTCAATCCTTCAGCTCAAAAAGATTTCTGTTGATGGGTTTTTAGAGAATTAGAGATGAGAAGTGGTGAGATTAAAACTATCATTAAAAGGAAGAAACAGAGAAGGAAATGGAAAAAGAAACTGTTGCCAGTTACCACTATACGGAAGGAAGGAGGGGGGAAATGGGAAAATGGGAATGGATGGAGTGAAGACAAAACAAGTAGGGGCCGTGTCTCCGTCTGTTGCTTGTCTGGTCTCCTCTTCTATCTATCTCAACGTTTGCTGTCTTTTTCTCCGTTTAATATATCAAAATAAATAAATACATAATAATTAAATAAATATATAAATGGTAACATGAAACCTTATCCAGTTATCCTTTATTTCATTTCATTTTTCACTGCAGCTGTACTGTGCTGTACCCATTAGATTTTGCATCCACCTTCCATTAAAAGGTAGTAAAATCTTTCACTCGGTTGCCAAAAGTTACCGATCGATATGGGTGATTTAACTCTCTTAACAAGGAACAATGATAATTTTTTTTTGATCCGTGAATAAAAATATAAATTAGAATATTCGAAATCGAAATATTATTCTTACTTTATAGAAACTATTATTAAATTTAACACTCCCTCTGTCCGCGAAAGATTGACGTTCTTGTACAGTAGGGAGTATAAAGATTCATTTTTTTATATATATATATATTTTTTTCAAAATTATCCCTAATTTTCAAACAATCTACAAGTAATTGAGTCATCCTCCTCCTCTTCACCAGTGCCCAAACTGGCCACACCCACAAGCCACAGCGTCGGCACCAAACCCATCGCCCTCTCCGTCACACGCCCATCACCAAACCCACCACCATCATCACCTCACCATCACTGACTCACAATCACCCACTACCACCAACCACCCATCACCACTACGATCTACGAACCCAGCTATCAAAACCACACTCACCACCGAACCCAACCACCAAAACTGCATCCACCATTGCCACCGAATCACACATCACTCTCACCCTCCTCAATCGTTGCCGTCGTTGCTGAGGAAAAAAAAATAGAAAAGAAAGAAAGAAAAGAGAAGAAGAGAGAAAAGTGAGGGTTGCGGCCAAAAAGGAAAAAAAGAAGGAAAGAAAAGAGAAATGAATGGTAGCGTTTATAAATAGAGTTAAAATGATAGGGCCCTTTCGTAATGTTGCAAAAAATGTGTGTTGGAAAACTCAAAATGACAATTAATTGAGAACAAAGAATCCGTAAAAAAATGTCAATTAATCGAGGACGAAGAGACTATTTTTATGTCTACTTTTATTAAGGAATATTGACGGTTTCTTTCTACCTTGAATAGAAATATAGATTAGGATACTCTTAATTAAAACATTACTTTTATTTTATAAAAAGTACTACTAAACTCACCGTTTCCATTTCTTCTTTTATTAAAGAGTATTGTCCGTTTCTTTCTGCCTTGAATAGAATTATAAATTAAAATACTCGAAATTGAAGCATTATCTTTACTTTATAGAAAATACACTAACCTCATTGTTTCCATGGTTGACTTCTGGAGTTAGTCGATTCCGGTATATTTGTGTAACTTACATTTTTTTCAAAATTACACTAAATAATTCTCCCTCCGTTTACTTTTAAACAACGTTTTGAAATAGTAAAAATCCATAGGACAATGATCTTTGATCTTATTTTATTCCACATTGTTTCATTTTTACTCCTAATTTTCACTCAAATTACCACACCATCATCAAATTGGGTTGATGCATAAAAAAAATTATCATTTGCACAAAATATATGCTTCGGAAAAAATAAAATGACAAGTATTATGAATAGTAAAAATCCGTAAGAAAGTGACAGTTAAAAGTAAACATAGGGAGTATAAAAGAGTTACATCTACATATGTTTTATATTTTTTTATTTTTTTATGCATACTAATGTAAAATTAGTATGATAATCATAAAAAAAACATCAAATATATTTACTTGCAACAAGTTAAATTTTTTCTTTTATACAAATATAAGTTTTTCATATTATTCGGTGTAACTTTTAAAAGCTAAACTACACTTATCAAATACACATTTTATAATTAGTTGACTTTGAGAGTCATCCAAATTTTTAAGAACGTTGACAATTATTTTCTGTCATGAATAGAAATATAGGAGTAGATTAGAATACTCGAAATTTAAACATTTTCGCCAAAAAAAACAAAATATTATCATAGGAAGTACTATTAAACTCATTCTTTAATAAGTTGACTAGGGTTCTAACATGAGTTTAGGTATGATTCTAGTTGAGACCTATGAAAAAAAATCAATTCCGTTGCTATTTTCCTTTTTATTTTTTTGAAAACGTAGGACTAGTTAACTAGGTTTGCCTCAACGACATTGACAGTAGGAGTAGGAGGACTTCATTAACCACATCACCAGCATCAAATGCAGCAAAAAACAGTGAGGATGAAAGATTTGAGATTGATACATCTCTTCATAATTAAATGAATGAAATCAATAAACTGGGTCAGTGGCAGAGACTGTTAAAATTTTCTGTTTATTTTGAGGGAATGTCCTTCGGTACGGCCGCTACGGTAGAAAGATCCTGAAAAACTGATCTCATGTCAGGCCTCTCAGATGCTGGTAGGATACATGCTAGAGCCACCTGTAAGATCGCATCAAGAACTCTCGATGCATCTGCATTGTCCCTATTTCGAAGCCATCGATCGAAGCACTCGCTAGAACGGTTTTCTTCAGCCAGTATTCTCACCCATTCAGTAAGATCAACAACTCCAGGATCACTAGAAACTATCTCCCCAGAACTTCTTCCGGTAACGAGCTCCAGTAAGATAACTCCGAATGCATAGACATCGCTCTTTAAAGACGGACAGGGTTTACTTGAACTGGCGAATTCAGGGGGGCGGTAACCAAGTGCACCTGCATTAAGAACTTGTTCTGCAGTGCCAGCTGGTGTCAATATCCGGTGGAGACTATAATCAGTGAGCATTGCGTTCATATTCCGAGATTCTAACAAAATGTTTGTTGATTTGAGGTTGCCATGGGGTATTGCTCTCTCATTATGTAAAAAGTTCAGACATCCAGCAACATCGACAGCAACTTTAAGCCGTTCATCAAGTGATAAAGGCGGGAGCTGTCTTGGTTCTGTTTCTCACAAGAAATGGAAAAATATGTTATTTGTTTCACTTGTAAAAAGAGAGATTGAGCATAAACTGGAAAAAGAAGGCAGAAAATGAGACCCAAGTATAAACACAACATAAAAATCTCCCTTTGTTCCCTAAATACTCAAGAAGCAAAATTCCATGTTGATGAAGTGCATCAGCCTGTCGATAGTTACAAGCCAGTTTTATCTTCCTCCAGCTGAACAAATTTGGTGGATAAATATTTACAATTCAAAATACTGGAATGCTTATTACGACTATATTCAAGGACACGGATGCATAAAACCCCATAGTTTAACAACTAAACATGATTCACAATAGTAGGCTCTTCCAACATCACAGTATTCAGTGCCAGGATGGACAGCTTCATCTCAGTCCAAAGGCACAGAGGAAGTCAAAGAACCACTTGCATTCCCCTAATATAGCAAAGATGATATCACAACAATGCAAGTACTTGTCTTTTGTGCCAAAAAACTAGATATCAAAAGGGTATTGAGTTTTAGCTCATGACCATGTGTTGATTCAACTACAATCAAGTACACTATCTTAAGGCCAAAAGAAGGGAACAAAGCATGCAGTAAGGATCCAATGTTTATGCATTACACGCAACTGTTGTGGTTTAGGGTAATTTAATGAACCAAACAACATCTACGTCTACGTGCCTGCGTGAACCCACATGTGTCTGCATATGACTGTCAACATTGTAGCCATTTTAAACAAAGTTACTCAAAGATACACCCAGCCACCGGGTAGATCATCCTAAAGAGCATCTTAAGAAATTTTGTTCAAAAATAAAAATAGAAAGACCTCAGAAATGATAACCTACCTTGAAGATAGAAGGCTAAACATTTTGCATCCACATAATTTGATAACAACATTTTCTCATGGTCCTTTGGGCCCCAGTAGTAGCCCTGAAGAGAAACTAGATTCGGATGTCTGATGCCCCCTAGTTTCTTTACTTCCCTTGCAAATTCCTTCCTGCCTTTAGCTATTCCCTCTTTCAACCATTTTACTGCTAGAAAGTTGCCCGAGTCAAGTGTGGCTTTATATAATGTACCATGACAGCTCCTCCCAATCACTTCTGCTGGAGCATGTGACAGTTCTTCAGCAGTGAACATTAGGGAACCATCAAAGAGATGTAAATCCCCTGCTAATTTATCTGGAGAATAAACCTTCAGTGCACTGGGATTCCCATACGAAAGTTGGCTTTTAGGTGACACATTTGAAGATGACAGAAGAGACATAGGAGAAGACAATCCGTCATCTTTCTTTATTGGTTCTGGACGATTGTTTTCCTTCTGAGCCGACGAAGTATCTCCAGGATCATATGATGACCCAAGTTGCAATGATGCGGAATGACCCTGATTGTGGCTAAATGAAGACGATGATTTGCCCAAATTTTTGCTAATTCCTGACGCGTCCGAAAGGGAGGAACCTTCTGCTGGGACATAATCATTTCCTTCCAATCCATTCAATTTTTTCTTTGCATGTGTCTGCCAGCGGGTCCTATAATAGATCAGCATACACAAAATTGCTATTATAGTAGCAGCACTAATCATACCTGCAATCAAGGAAACCTTAATGGCTGATTTCATACGAGATGGACACCGCTTAAAAGTCAGGTCTGGAGCACGATTAGGTGACAATGAGGAAAAAGGAAAAAGCAATAGAGAATTTCCCGGATGGAAAGCTGAATCAGGAAACCGCCTCAAGTTATCAGGGACAACACCAGAGAGATTGTTCAAGGAGACATCAAATCCCTTCAATCCATCTGGAAGATCCCCAGGGATACTTCCTTTGAGTTGGTTATTAGATAGATTAAGGTACACCAAGTTTCCAAATTTACTGATTTCTGGGGGGACATGGCCTTCTAAGAAATTACGCGACAGATCAATATACACCAAACTCAAATTTTGAGTAGAGTCTTTGATTTCCTGAAGAGGGATTGATCCTGTGAAATTGTTGGCTGACAGGTTGAGATAAGTCAATGTTGCTGAGGTGAATAAGTCTGGAAGGAGGAATCCATTGAGAAGATTTAGGCTAAGATCAAGAACTCTTAGTTCTGGATATGCACCCAACACAGGTGGGAGACCACCACTTAATGAGTTGTTTGATATCTTCAATGAACTAAGTCTCAAAAATTGAGAAGTGAGGTTAGGCAAAGTTCCAGACAAGGAATTCGAGCTCAAATTGATGACCTCCACATAATTTCCCCAATTCTGGATCCTCGACGAATTGCCTGAGAACATATTATTACTCATATCTACTATGACACAATGCCCCACGGAGGAAGGTAAGGAGCCCGACAGTTTATTTGAAGATATATTAAGCTTCCTCAATGTTGCAGAAGTGATACGTCCTACTGGCCCTGCCATAATCATATAAATTACAGGTAAAATAGCTAATAAAATGAGAATAAAAACAATTGACAGTCCTATGTTCAAGGAGACCTTATATGCCACACACAACAATCTCCAACTAGCACATAATAAACATTTAAGTGATAGTCAACAAAGGAGAGGAAATCAAACATTCAAATAATTGGCAGAAGTAAAGGTCTTTATCCTAAGATGTAGACGTGAGACACACTATTCTAGTTTCTTTGTTGCTTCCAACCCCTATCCTGTCTCCTTCTCTCTTTGTTTTTCAATTATATTTTGAGAGGGAGAGGGTGATCTTTTATCATTTCTAACTTCAACTAATAGTCTACAAAATCTTATTGGCAGGAATGAAAGTGTTTAAAGTTTGTCCTTAAGCTACAACCATAGTTACAAGAAGAGCAAACAAACAAAAAACCAAAAAAGAAAAGGGAAAATATGATAAAGAGGTACAAAAATGGTAGGAATAAATGATACCTTCTAATTGATTAAGGCTAATATCCAGTTCAGACAGCACCATGGAACTTTCTTGCAGGAGAGCTTCCGGCAGAGGTCCTGATAATTGATTGCTTCCAAGATTAAGCACTCGGAGAGAGACTACAAATTTGAAGGGAGGTACCACACCCGATAACTGATTGTTACTAGCATCAAAGACCTCTAAACTATCAAAATATGGCATTCCATCATGAGCAAAGAGCTGGCCAACAAAGTTGTTATGGCTAATATTCAAGTACTGAATTGATGAAATAAAACTGGACTTTCCAAGTCCCAAATCCAATGAGCCTGAGAACAGATTGCCGCTTAGGTCGACACTTATTACACTACCCAATGGGGAAAGAAGATCCATAATGTCCCCAGAAAAACTGTTACCGTGCAAATCTAAATACTTCAACTGCTCTAGATTACCAAAACCAGACGGAACCAAGCCTTCAAAATGATTTGAAGAAAGATTCAAAAGCACTAAACTTTTTAAGTTGCCGATGCCTGAAGGTACAAGACCATGAAACAAATTGCAGGAGATATCCAACAACTCAAGTGAATCAATGGAGCCAATGTTAGAGATAGTGCCAGACAATTCATTGTTAGAGATGGACAGGTTTTGAAGCATTTTAAGCTCAGCAAGAACAGGGAAACTGAAATTTCCAACAAGACCCATGTCATTCAGAGTGATTGAAGCCACATGGCCTTCAACACAGACAATACCGTACCAGTTTTGAGAGCACCCATTAGATTGTAAGGACTTGGAATTCCATGAGCCAAGGACTTTACCGGATGGGTCATGCTGGAAACCCTTCTTCAGCTCCAGAAGTACTTCAAAATCTGTTTGCCCCACGACAACTACCACCAGCATCAATAACATCCAATGAATAACCTGCATTCTTGAGAATGTACCAAATTGGAACAGAGTAGATAATTTGGAGAGAATTGTAGAAGACTAGTGGTAGCCCAAAGTAAAAGTCACCAAAGTGTTTGATAATATGCAAGAATGAAATCAAGAAGGCAATCTGTACCTGATTTTCAGGGAATTGAAAATCAAATGGTGAAAAAAATGAGATGATTAGAAAGGGTAAACTGGGTTAAACCTGGCAATTCAAACGAGTTGCCAGAGTAAAGTTGAACTCTTTCTCCAAAAAGCCCAAGAATGAGGCACAGCCCAAGGATGAGGCACAGAAACAAAAACAGAAACAAACACCTACTTATTACATTTCTCTGTCAGTTTTATAGGCGAAGAGACAAATAATGAAGTACAACCAAAATGAGCAGCAAATGCAGCAGGTTTACTACAAAGCTAGACTGAAGGATGAGAAGAGTGGCCAGAAGCAGTGAGAGTGAGAGTGAGAGTGAGAGGAGAGTAGGAATAAGAGGAGGAAGAGGAGGAGCGGTAGGTGAGAATTGAGATGAGTGGGGTTAGTTAATTGGGTGAAAGTTTGTGGTCAAATGCAATAACTACTGAGAAAACGACAGATCCATTGGTATTTGGTAGCCACCACCGTCATTTCCATCTGTTATCCTCTAGTGCCCGCATACACATGCTACTCGTACTACTGGTAGTGGAAGAAACTAAAAAGCTAATGGATTGGAGAGTATTATTTTATTATTTTACCAGCGTTGTTGATCCTATATGTATGAGCTGGAACATGTTGCTAGAGTTTGGACTTTGGAGAGGAAACTGGCCAGACTTATGGCTGCTGTTGCGGTTGTTTTTACTCGACTCGTGATGATTTGGAGGCTAGGCTAAGGTGGGTGCTTAGATTTTACAAAGCCACATTAGACTCTGAATTTTGTTGATGACTCGGACTAGGGGACTACATGGCAATAAACTAGGTAAACGTAGATACTTCCTCGTATTTGGAACTGAAATTATCATTTATATATATATATATATATATATATATATATATATATATATATATATATATATATATATATATATATATACCAATAAATAGGGGGTGTCCGGTGAAAGAAAAGAAAGGGAGTGGTATATACGCAGCGGTTGGTTGATTTTGAGAGAGGGAGAGAAAAGTTTTCTCCGACGAGGGTAATGTACAGTCGCCGGTTCGACTCTTTTTTTTTTTTTTTTTTTTTATTTATGGGCTACTGTTTAGGTATGGGGAACTAAGGAACTATTTGGGAACTGGAAACTAGAGAGAGAATTTAGAAAGACATAGGTTGAATGAAATTGCTCTCGTTGTATTATATTTCTCACACTTACAAAATGAAGGGGAAGATCCCTTATATAGAGAAACTATAAGGAAAAGGCCAAACATAATGGCCGACACTTTCTAAAAAGAAAGAAAAAGGAAGGGTCCTAAAGAAAAGAAAGAAAAGCTACAATTATTTAAGAAAAGTAAAGTTACAATAATTATATCCTGCCAAAAGACAGGTGACAATCTTGTCTGTCTTTCTATCTTTAACAGCTGTCTTTTGTGATCGTCATTGCTTACGATTCTTTTCTGTAGACGTCATTGCTTACGTCGTCCTTCTAGATGTCTCTGTGTGTATCTGGAATAGTGGGAATAGTGTCATCACTATCGTTTCCAGCTTCTGTCATCTCTCTGTCTTGTAGATCTTCTATGAGATTGATGATATTGTCTTCTTGGAGAAGGCCTCCATCTCCAGAATGTGGAAGAAACATTTTCCATTCCTTGGTGCTGTAAATCTGGATAAAGTATCCTTCTCCTAAGAGATGATAACTCATCCAAGTTTCTGGTGTGTAAAGGGCTCTAGGACTCTGTGCTGCTTTGTATATTTCTGGGTTTTCTAATTCTGAAAAATCATATGGATCCAAAGCAATCATCTTTATGTCCTCTATGTAGTCTCTGTCTGTGTCTACTGTAAGAACAAAAATTCTCTTTTTAGCAGGGATTATTTCGAATCCCATTGCTGCTGGGAGAGTAGAATCTATGATGCATCTTAGTTTCTTTCTAACAGCCATATTTCCTATAATCAGGAAGAATTTCTCTCCAAATTCTTCTAGATATTGTTCAATTTTGCCTTCTTCTTCTAATCTGAAAGTTATCTGTTCCAACATTCCCATATGGAAGAATGACAGGATTTTTTGAAAAGGAAGATCTGTGATATTTAGATCTACTTGGAGTTTGAATAGTCCGGCTGTTTCTGTGTCTTTTAGATATTTGGAGAATGGTCCTCTGTTTAAGGCGAAGGGTTTTTGGATGACTTTTACTCCTCTAAATTTCCATCCTGGTTCTCCAAAATGCATTTTTACTATCTCTTTCTGTGCATTGAGTAGTCCTTCAAAATGGCTACTTTCTGTTTTCTGTTTGATTATTTCTTCTCCTTCAGGCCATTCTTCAAATAGGGGCTGGAGGACTCTACTAGCAGGCATGTCTAGAAGTCTGGCTTTAAGCTGTGTATTGCTTCTGTTTACTGGGGTTTTCTCCTTTTTAAGGAATTTGTCTAGCTGTTGGACCTTGCTGTTTAAACTTTTCATTATATTTTCTCTTTGTGAAGCCAGTGTTTCTATGGATTTAGTCTGTTTTTCTGCTTTTTCTCTCTTTTGTTCGAGGAAAGCAATCTGTGTAGCTGTCTGTTGTTGGAGTTGGGCCAGCTGCTCTTCTAACTTTCTGTTCCTATCTTCTAGCCTTGCTATAAGCTGGCTAGTATCTTCTCTAGCTACTTCTGAGTAGGGCCTGACTATTTCAGGTTCTATGTAGAAGTTTGGGCCTAATTGGGCCCTTGCTTCTTCTAAGGCCTCTGAGAAACTGTGATATCCCACGTATATGGGATTTTGACACATGATGAAATTCTTAACTGTATTGAAACTGTTAAAAACTCCTGTTTTTAAACCTCTGTATATCACATAATGTGAAAAAGACTTTCTGTGAATCTTAGGATTTTTGTCTGAGAAATACATGCTTAAGGCATTTAAGCATTGTACTTTGAACTGTGTTGCTGCAGGAAGGGTCTGTATGTGCCAGATATTATCTAGCAAGCATTGCTGTTCTCTATCTATATTCAATCCTTCAAAGGGTTTGAATTTTTTGTTACCTCCTTCTGTAAATTCTGTCAGGTACATTGTTCCAAATCTAAGATCTCTGTTTGCTCCCCTAACTGGATAGGCTCTTGGTGTGGCTGGAACCTCTCTCTGTATATTAGAGGATGATGACCCTCTTTCTGTAATTGTGACTGGCATAGCCAGATTGTTTCTGTACATGATGGTTCTGTCTGATACTGATTCTTGAGTGTCTGGCTCCTGTTTGTTTTCTGTCTGTTCCTTGAACATCTGTTCTTTGGGTTTAATCACCCTTTTCTTCATTTTTACCTGTATCATTTAAATAGTTTTTCAATATTTCTAGACAGTAAATCTGCCAAACTGTTATTTTTTCCTTTTATATGTTCGAAACAGATTTTATATCCATTTCCTTGTATTAAATTCTGTAAATTTACCCATCTTGTTCTGTTTATCTTTTTACTATTTTCGTTTTTTAGAAACTTGACTATTGCTTCACAATCTGTTCTGACTGTAAATTCATTCTGTAAATGAATCTTAAATTTGTCTAGAGCATTTATTAATGCTTGAATTTCAAAATCTAGGCTTGTCCAATTTTGTCCTGTTTTAAAATTACCACTGGCATAAGCGGCAATCTTTTCTGTTTCTTTTTCTGAATATTTGTTGGGTTTGCAGATCATAACTGCTCCCCATCCTTCTTTACTACCATCACATTCAATGATAATATAATCTGTTATTAAGGGTAACTCTAATGGCTTAATTCTTTTAACCTGATCTTTAATTTGTTTTACTAATTCTATATCTTCTTTGTTAAAATTTCTTTGTCCATTTTTTGCTGTTTTACTATAAAGGGGTCCTACCAATTTGCTTAAATTGGGAATAAACTTTCTAGCATAGTTTAGTATGCCTAAGAATGCTTGTATCTGTTTTAAACCTTCTAATTTTTCTGGAAATTTTAGAATGGTTTCTGCTATGTGAGGCTGTAATTCTATTTTTCCATTTCCTATTTCTAATCCTAAAAAGGATATTTTCCTTTTATACAATTCCATTTTTCTTTTACTTACTACTATGTTGTGTTCTTCTATTTTCTGAAAAACCTGTCTTAAATGATTTTCATGCTCTTTGATATTATTACTGGCTACTAAAATATCATCTATATATACTAGGCAGAAATCGAATTCTAAGAATATAGAATCCATAAATCTTTGAAATACTGCTGGTGCATTCTTTAATCCGAACGAAAGAACATTCCATTCGAAATGTCCTTCTGAACATGTAAAGGCTGTCCATTGTTTAAACCATTCTTCTAACTTTAATTGATTGTATCCTGATTTTAAATCAAATTTACTAAAAATCTTTTTCTGTTGTATTAATCCTATTAGGCTGTCTTTATTTGGGATGTTATAAGCATCATCTATTGTATTATCATTTAACCTTTTATAATTATAGACTATTCTGGCTTTTCCTCTTTTGATCTCACTGTGATTTCTAACTATAAAGGCTGCTGTTCTATGAGGACTATCTGATCTTCTAATTAATCCCTGGTTTAACATTTCAGGAATTTGTTTTTTGAATTCCTCTCTATCTAATGGACTGTAATCTATATTTGCTGTTACAATTCTTATATCAGGATTCTTAATCTGTATTTTGACTTTATATTCTACTTTGTTTTTGGTAATATCTTCACTTATTAATCCTATTTTTTCTAATCTCTGTATTATCGGGTAGTTTTTACTACTTTTAATATCTGGTCCTTTTTCTAAATCTAAGGCCAATTCTCTTCCTATCATAGTGTATGTTTCGTTTTCTACAAAATTTGTTCTTTTTGTTTCTGGTTTTAAGAATTCTAAGGTGGGTTGTCCACCACGCTTTCGTGCGAACTCCGCTGTCTGTATGTATTTATTTGTTGGAAATGTATAAACATTTTTACTAATGGTTATACAATTTCTAGCTATTGTGATACTACCATTTAGACTGCATATAAAATTTAATCCTAGTAAAAAATCATTACTCTTTGTGTTTTCTGGTGCTATGTTAATCTGTGGTATTTCATACTTTATGCTGTAATTTTTTGCAAAATCTATAAACTGTATTCCTTGAGCTTCTACCTGATGTGTGATTATCATATTTCTTTGTTCAGCTGTTTTGGTAACTATCTTGTATTTTAACTGTTTATGGTATTTTTTAGGTATTAAACTATACCCTATCATACTTTTTGAGCTTGCTGTGTCTAAAATAGCATTTAATTCTACGAATGTATTTGTATCTAGCCATAATCTACATTTTAGTGTGATTAGGCTTGCTATACATTTGTTAATAGTGAAGGATGATTCTTCTTGTACTTGTTCTGTCATATAACTAACTTCTGTTTCAACTACTTCTTTTCTTTTTTCAGATTTTGCTAGACTATTAGCACAAACAGGAAAAGCTATGGAAGATGACTTATGTAATAAGTATTTCATCAAGCTTCCAGGCGATTTAGGAAGATTAATGCATGAAGAATGGACCAAAGATTGTGGTCATATCACAGAACTAGGAATAGGACCTAGAATCACATATGTCTTTAAGAAGTTAGAAGATAAATGTAAAGAAGCCACTATGCAAGAACAGATGAAAAGACAAGTATGGGCATTTTGTAAAACAGCAATTTACACACCACAAGCCTATGGATATTATGATAGAAAAAAGAAATTCCTTAGAAAGAGTAAAACTTATAAAAAAGATAAAACTTGGAAAGATAAGGATAAATATGTTAAAAAACCTAGAAACAGAAGTTGTACATGTTTTATTTGTGGAGATCCAGATCATTTAGCAAATAGATGTCCAAACAAAAATAAAAATATAGAAAGGACAAATTTAATAGAACAATTAGGAGAATACGAGATAGAGAATATAAAAACAGATTCAGATAATGAATCAGTATATAGTATAGTGTCAGAAGAAGAACCAGAAAGTAGTACCAGAATTACATATACTTATATGAATACTGAAGAACAGGAACAAAGTATAGAATGTTTACATGAATGGATTAGAAACAGAGGAAATAACCACCTGAGTTGTTTTAACTGTAGGTTATACCCTGCAATAGATAGACGATATCAGTGTAATAATTGCTTTAAGGAAATATGCTTTATGTGCATTAAGAAATTATTCCAAATAGAAACAAATATAACAGGGAAAAATGCAGAAAATAATACTCAGAAGGGAGTATTAGACGAAACACTTAGAGAACAAATCAAAAGGCACGATGTAGAATAAATAGGGGGTGTCCGGTGAAAGAAAAGAAAGGGAGTGGTATATACGCAGCGGTTGGTTGATTTTGAGAGAGGGAGAGAAAAGTTTTCTCCGACGAGGGTAATGTACAGTCGCCGGTTCGACTCTTTTTTTTTTTTTTTTTTTTTTTTTTTTATTTTTTATTTATGGGCTACTGTTTAGGTATGGGGAACTAAGGAACTATTTGGGAACTGGAAACTAGAGAGAGAATTTAGAAAGACATAGGTTGAATGAAATTGCTCTCGTTGTATTATATTTCTCACACTTACAAAATGAAGGGGAAGATCCCTTATATAGAGAAACTATAAGGAAAAGGCCAAACATAATGGCCGACACTTTCTAAAAAGAAAGAAAAAGGAAGGGTCCTAAAGAAAAGAAAGAAAAGCTACAATTATTTAAGAAAAGTAAAGTTACAATAATTATATCCTGCCAAAAGACAGGTGACAATCTTGTCTGTCTTTCTATCTTTAACAGCTGTCTTTTGTGATCGTCATTGCTTACGATTCTTTTCTGTAGACGTCATTGCTTACGTCGTCCTTCTAGATGTCTCTGTGTGTATCTGGAATAGTGGGAATAGTGTCATCACTATCGTTTCCAGCTTCTGTCATCTCTCTGTCTTGTAGATCTTCTATGAGATTGATGATATTGTCTTCTTGGAGAAGGCCTCCATCTCCAGAATGTGGAAGAAACATTTTCCATTCCTTGGTGCTGTAAATCTGGATAAAGTATCCTTCTCCTAAGAGATGATAACTCATCCAAGTTTCTGGTGTGTAAAGGGCTCTAGGACTCTGTGCTGCTTTGTATATTTCTGGGTTTTCTAATTTTGAAAAATCATATGGATCCAAAGCAATCATCTTTATGTCCTCTATGTAGTCTCTGTCTGTGTCTACTGTAAGAACAAAAATTCTCTTTTTAGCAGGGATTATTTCGAATCCCATTGCTGCTGGGAGAGTAGAATCTATGATGCATCTTAGTTTCTTTCTAACAGCCATATTTCCTATAATCAGGAAGAATTTCTCTCCAAATTCTTCTAGATATTGTTCAATTTTGCCTTCTTCTTCTAATCTGAAAGTTATCTGTTCCAACATTCCCATATGGAAGAATGACAGGATTTTTTGAAAAGGAAGATCTGTGATATTTAGATCTACTTGGAGTTTGAATAGTCCGGCTGTTTCTGTGTCTTTTAGATATTTGGAGAATGGTCCTCTGTTTAAGGCGAAGGGTTTTTGGATGACTTTTACTCCTCTAAATTTCCATCCTGGTTCTCCAAAATGCATTTTTACTATCTCTTTCTGTGCATTGAGTAGTCCTTCAAAATGGCTACTTTCTGTTTTCTGTTTGATTATTTCTTCTCCTTCAGGCCATTCTTCAAATAGGGGCTGGAGGACTCTACTAGCAGGCATGTCTAGAAGTCTGGCTTTAAGCTGTGTATTGCTTCTGTTTACTGGGGTTTTCTCCTTTTTAAGGAATTTGTCTAGCTGTTGGACCTTGCTGTTTAAACTTTTCATTATATTTTCTCTTTGTGAAGCCAGTGTTTCTATGGATTTAGTCTGTTTTTCTGCTTTTTCTCTCTTTTGTTCGAGGAAAGCAATCTGTGTAGCTGTCTGTTGTTGGAGTTGGGCCAGCTGCTCTTCTAACTTTCTGTTCCTATCTTCTAGCCTTGCTATAAGCTGGCTAGTATCTTCTCTAGCTACTTCTGAGTAGGGCCTGACTATTTCAGGTTCTATGTAGAAGTTTGGGCCTAATTGGGCCCTTGCTTCTTCTAAGGCCTCTGAGAAACTGTGATATCCCACGTATATGGGATTTTGACACATGATGAAATTCTTAACTGTATTGAAACTGTTAAAAACTCCTGTTTTTAAACCTCTGTATATCACATAATGTGAAAAAGACTTTCTGTGAATCTTAGGATTTTTGTCTGAGAAATACATGCTTAAGGCATTTAAGCATTGTACTTTGAACTGTGTTGCTGCAGGAAGGGTCTGTATGTGCCAGATATTATCTAGCAAGCATTGCTGTTCTCTATCTATATTCAATCCTTCAAAGGGTTTGAATTTTTTGTTACCTCCTTCTGTAAATTCTGTCAGGTACATTGTTCCAAATCTAAGATCTCTGTTTGCTCCCCTAACTGGATAGGCTCTTGGTGTGGCTGGAACCTCTCTCTGTATATTAGAGGATGATGACCCTCTTTCTGTAATTGTGACTGGCATAGCCAGATTGTTTCTGTACATGATGGTTCTGTCTGATACTGATTCTTGAGTGTCTGGCTCCTGTTTGTTTTCTGTCTGTTCCTTGAACATCTGTTCTTTGGGTTTAATCACCCTTTTCTTCATTTTTACCTGTATCATTTAAATAGTTTTTCAATATTTCTAGACAGTAAATCTGCCAAACTGTTATTTTTTCCTTTTATATGTTCGAAACAGATTTTATATCCATTTCCTTGTATTAAATTCTGTAAATTTACCCATCTTGTTCTGTTTATCTTTTTACTATTTTCGTTTTTTAGAAACTTGACTATTGCTTCACAATCTGTTCTGACTGTAAATTCATTCTGTAAATGAATCTTAAATTTGTCTAGAGCATTTATTAATGCTTGAATTTCAAAATCTAGGCTTGTCCAATTTTGTCCTGTTTTAAAATTACCACTGGCATAAGCGGCAATCTTTTCTGTTTCTTTTTCTGAATATTTGTTGGGTTTGCAGATCATAACTGCTCCCCATCCTTCTTTACTACCATCACATTCAATGATAATATAATCTGTTATTAAGGGTAACTCTAATGGCTTAATTCTTTTAACCTGATCTTTAATTTGTTTTACTAATTCTATATCTTCTTTGTTAAAATTTCTTTGTCCATTTTTTGCTGTTTTACTATAAAGGGGTCCTACCAATTTGCTTAAATTGGGAATAAACTTTCTAGCATAGTTTAGTATGCCTAAGAATGCTTGTATCTGTTTTAAACCTTCTAATTTTTCTGGAAATTTTAGAATGGTTTCTGCTATGTGAGGCTGTAATTCTATTTTTCCATTTCCTATTTCTAATCCTAAAAAGGATATTTTCCTTTTATACAATTCCATTTTTCTTTTACTTACTACTATGTTGTGTTCTTCTATTTTCTGAAAAACCTGTCTTAAATGATTTTCATGCTCTTTGATATTATTACTGGCTACTAAAATATCATCTATATATACTAGGCAGAAATCGAATTCTAAGAATATAGAATCCATAAATCTTTGAAATACTGCTGGTGCATTCTTTAATCCGAACGAAAGAACATTCCATTCGAAATGTCCTTCTGAACATGTAAAGGCTGTCCATTGTTTAAACCATTCTTCTAACTTTAATTGATTGTATCCTGATTTTAAATCAAATTTACTAAAAATCTTTTTCTGTTGTATTAATCCTATTAGGCTGTCTTTATTTGGGATGTTATAAGCATCATCTATTGTATTATCATTTAACCTTTTATAATTATAGACTATTCTGGCTTTTCCTCTTTTGATCTCACTGTGATTTCTAACTATAAAGGCTGCTGTTCTATGAGGACTATCTGATCTTCTAATTAATCCCTGGTTTAACATTTCAGGAATTTGTTTTTTGAATTCCTCTCTATCTAATGGACTGTAATCTATATTTGCTGTTACAATTCTTATATCAGGATTCTTAATCTGTATTTTGACTTTATATTCTACTTTGTTTTTGGTAATATCTTCACTTATTAATCCTATTTTTTCTAATCTCTGTATTATCGGGTAGTTTTTACTACTTTTAATATCTGGTCCTTTTTCTAAATCTAAGGCCAATTCTCTTCCTATCATAGTGTATGTTTCGTTTTCTACAAAATTTGTTCTTTTTGTTTCTGGTTTTAAGAATTCTAAGGTGGGTTGTCCACCACGCTTTCGTGCGAACTCCGCTGTCTGTATGTATTTATTTGTTGGAAATGTATAAACATTTTTACTAATGGTTATACAATTTCTAGCTATTGTGATACTACCATTTAGACTGCATATAAAATTTAATCCTAGTAAAAAATCATTACTCTTTGTGTTTTCTGGTGCTATGTTAATCTGTGGTATTTCATACTTTATGCTGTAATTTTTTGCAAAATCTATAAACTGTATTCCTTGAGCTTCTACCTGATGTGTGATTATCATATTTCTTTGTTCAGCTGTTTTGGTAACTATCTTGTATTTTAACTGTTTATGGTATTTTTTAGGTATTAAACTATACCCTATCATACTTTTTGAGCTTGCTGTGTCTAAAATAGCATTTAATTCTACGAATGTATTTGTATCTAGCCATAATCTACATTTTAGTGTGATTAGGCTTGCTATACATTTGTTAATAGTGAAGGATGATTCTTCTTGTACTTGTTCTGTCATATAACTAACTTCTGTTTCAACTACTTCTTTTCTTTTTTCAGATTTTGCTAGACTATTAGCACAAACAGGAAAAGCTATGGAAGATGACTTATGTAATAAGTATTTCATCAAGCTTCCAGGCGATTTAGGAAGATTAATGCATGAAGAATGGACCAAAGATTGTGGTCATATCACAGAACTAGGAATAGGACCTAGAATCACATATGTCTTTAAGAAGTTAGAAGATAAATGTAAAGAAGCCACTATGCAAGAACAGATGAAAAGACAAGCATGGGCATTTTGTAAAACAGCAATTTACACACCACAAGCCTATGGATATTATGATAGAAAAAAGAAATTCCTTAGAAAGAGTAAAACTTATAAAAAAGATAAAACTTGGAAAGATAAGGATAAATATGTTAAAAAACCTAGAAACAGAAGTTGTACATGTTTTATTTGTGGAGATCCAGATCATTTAGCAAATAGATGTCCAAACAAAAATAAAAATATAGAAAGGACAAATTTAATAGAACAATTAGGAGAATACGAGATAGAGAATATAAAAACAGATTCAGATAATGAATCAGTATATAGTATAGTGTCAGAAGAAGAACCAGAAAGTAGTACCAGAATTACATATACTTATATGAATACTGAAGAACAGGAACAAAGTATAGAATGTTTACATGAATGGATTAGAAACAGAGGAAATAACCACCTGAGTTGTTTTAACTGTAGGTTATACCCTGCAATAGATAGACGATATCAGTGTAATAATTGCTTTAAGGAAATATGCTTTATGTGCATTAAGAAATTATTCCAAATAGAAACAAATATAACAGGGAAAAATGCAGAAAATAATACTCAGAAGGGAGTATTAGACGAAACACTTAGAGAACAAATCAAAAGGCACGATGTAGAATAAATAGGGGGTGTCCGGTGAAAGAAAAGAAAGGGAGTGGTATATACGCAGCGGTTGGTTGATTTTGAGAGAGGGAGAGAAAAGTTTTCTCCGACGAGGGTAATGTACAGTCGCCGGTTCGACTCTTTTTTTTTTTTTTTTTTTTATTTTTTTATTTTTTATTTATGGGCTACTGTTTAGGTATGGGGAACTAAGGAACTATTTGGGAACTGGAAACTAGAGAGAGAATTTAGAAAGACATAGGTTGAATGAAATTGCTCTCGTTGTATTATATTTCTCACACTTACAAAATGAAGGGGAAGATCCCTTATATAGAGAAACTATAAGGAAAAGGCCAAACATAATGGCCGACACTTTCTAAAAAGAAAGAAAAAGGAAGGGTCCTAAAGAAAAGAAAGAAAAGCTACAATTATTTAAGAAAAGTAAAGTTACAATAATTATATCCTGCCAAAAGACAGGTGACAATCTTGTCTGTCTTTCTATCTTTAACAGCTGTCTTTTGTGATCGTCATTGCTTACGATTCTTTTCTGTAGACGTCATTGCTTACGTCGTCCTTCTAGATGTCTCTGTGTGTATCTGGAATAGTGGGAATAGTGTCATCACTATCGTTTCCAGCTTCTGTCATCTCTCTGTCTTGTAGATCTTCTATGAGATTGATGATATTGTCTTCTTGGAGAAGGCCTCCATCTCCAGAATGTGGAAGAAACATTTTCCATTCCTTGGTGCTGTAAATCTGGATAAAGTATCCTTCTCCTAAGAGATGATAACTCATCCAAGTTTCTGGTGTGTAAAGGGCTCTAGGACTCTGTGCTGCTTTGTATATTTCTGGGTTTTCTAATTTTGAAAAATCATATGGATCCAAAGCAATCATCTTTATGTCCTCTATGTAGTCTCTGTCTGTGTCTACTGTAAGAACAAAAATTCTCTTTTTAGCAGGGATTATTTCGAATCCCATTGCTGCTGGGAGAGTAGAATCTATGATGCATCTTAGTTTCTTTCTAACAGCCATATTTCCTATAATCAGGAAGAATTTCTCTCCAAATTCTTCTAGATATTGTTCAATTTTGCCTTCTTCTTCTAATCTGAAAGTTATCTGTTCCAACATTCCCATATGGAAGAATGACAGGATTTTTTGAAAAGGAAGATCTGTGATATTTAGATCTACTTGGAGTTTGAATAGTCCGGCTGTTTCTGTGTCTTTTAGATATTTGGAGAATGGTCCTCTGTTTAAGGCGAAGGGTTTTTGGATGACTTTTACTCCTCTAAATTTCCATCCTGGTTCTCCAAAATGCATTTTTACTATCTCTTTCTGTGCATTGAGTAGTCCTTCAAAATGGCTACTTTCTGTTTTCTGTTTGATTATTTCTTCTCCTTCAGGCCATTCTTCAAATAGGGGCTGGAGGACTCTACTAGCAGGCATGTCTAGAAGTCTGGCTTTAAGCTGTGTATTGCTTCTGTTTACTGGGGTTTTCTCCTTTTTAAGGAATTTGTCTAGCTGTTGGACCTTGCTGTTTAAACTTTTCATTATATTTTCTCTTTGTGAAGCCAGTGTTTCTATGGATTTAGTCTGTTTTTCTGCTTTTTCTCTCTTTTGTTCGAGGAAAGCAATCTGTGTAGCTGTCTGTTGTTGGAGTTGGGCCAGCTGCTCTTCTAACTTTCTGTTCCTATCTTCTAGCCTTGCTATAAGCTGGCTAGTATCTTCTCTAGCTACTTCTGAGTAGGGCCTGACTATTTCAGGTTCTATGTAGAAGTTTGGGCCTAATTGGGCCCTTGCTTCTTCTAAGGCCTCTGAGAAACTGTGATATCCCACGTATATGGGATTTTGACACATGATGAAATTCTTAACTGTATTGAAACTGTTAAAAACTCCTGTTTTTAAACCTCTGTATATCACATAATGTGAAAAAGACTTTCTGTGAATCTTAGGATTTTTGTCTGAGAAATACATGCTTAAGGCATTTAAGCATTGTACTTTGAACTGTGTTGCTGCAGGAAGGGTCTGTATGTGCCAGATATTATCTAGCAAGCATTGCTGTTCTCTATCTATATTCAATCCTTCAAAGGGTTTGAATTTTTTGTTACCTCCTTCTGTAAATTCTGTCAGGTACATTGTTCCAAATCTAAGATCTCTGTTTGCTCCCCTAACTGGATAGGCTCTTGGTGTGGCTGGAACCTCTCTCTGTATATTAGAGGATGATGACCCTCTTTCTGTAATTGTGACTGGCATAGCCAGATTGTTTCTGTACATGATGGTTCTGTCTGATACTGATTCTTGAGTGTCTGGCTCCTGTTTGTTTTCTGTCTGTTCCTTGAACATCTGTTCTTTGGGTTTAATCACCCTTTTCTTCATTTTTACCTGTATCATTTAAATAGTTTTTCAATATTTCTAGACAGTAAATCTGCCAAACTGTTATTTTTTCCTTTTATATGTTCGAAACAGATTTTATATCCATTTCCTTGTATTAAATTCTGTAAATTTACCCATCTTGTTCTGTTTATCTTTTTACTATTTTCGTTTTTTAGAAACTTGACTATTGCTTCACAATCTGTTCTGACTGTAAATTCATTCTGTAAATGAATCTTAAATTTGTCTAGAGCATTTATTAATGCTTGAATTTCAAAATCTAGGCTTGTCCAATTTTGTCCTGTTTTAAAATTACCACTGGCATAAGCGGCAATCTTTTCTGTTTCTTTTTCTGAATATTTGTTGGGTTTGCAGATCATAACTGCTCCCCATCCTTCTTTACTACCATCACATTCAATGATAATATAATCTGTTATTAAGGGTAACTCTAATGGCTTAATTCTTTTAACCTGATCTTTAATTTGTTTTACTAATTCTATATCTTCTTTGTTAAAATTTCTTTGTCCATTTTTTGCTGTTTTACTATAAAGGGGTCCTACCAATTTGCTTAAATTGGGAATAAACTTTCTAGCATAGTTTAGTATGCCTAAGAATGCTTGTATCTGTTTTAAACCTTCTAATTTTTCTGGAAATTTTAGAATGGTTTCTGCTATGTGAGGCTGTAATTCTATTTTTCCATTTCCTATTTCTAATCCTAAAAAGGATATTTTCCTTTTATACAATTCCATTTTTCTTTTACTTACTACTATGTTGTGTTCTTCTATTTTCTGAAAAACCTGTCTTAAATGATTTTCATGCTCTTTGATATTATTACTGGCTACTAAAATATCGTCTATATATACTAGGCAGAAATCGAATTCTAAGAATATAGAATCCATAAATCTTTGAAATACTGCTGGTGCATTCTTTAATCCGAACGAAAGAACATTCCATTCGAAATGTCCTTCTGAACATGTAAAGGCTGTCCATTGTTTAAACCATTCTTCTAACTTTAATTGATTGTATCCTGATTTTAAATCAAATTTACTAAAAATCTTTTTCTGTTGTATTAATCCTATTAGGCTGTCTTTATTTGGGATGTTATAAGCATCATCTATTGTATTATCATTTAACCTTTTATAATTATAGACTATTCTGGCTTTTCCTCTTTTGATCTCACTGTGATTTCTAACTATAAAGGCTGCTGTTCTATGAGGACTATCTGATCTTCTAATTAATCCCTGGTTTAACATTTCAGGAATTTGTTTTTTGAATTCCTCTCTATCTAATGGACTGTAATCTATATTTGCTGTTACAATTCTTATATCAGGATTCTTAATCTGTATTTTGACTTTATATTCTACTTTGTTTTTGGTAATATCTTCACTTATTAATCCTATTTTTTCTAATCTCTGTATTATCGGGTAGTTTTTACTACTTTTAATATCTGGTCCTTTTTCTAAATCTAAGGCCAATTCTCTTCCTATCATAGTGTATGTTTCGTTTTCTACAAAATTTGTTCTTTTTGTTTCTGGTTTTAAGAATTCTAAGGTGGGTTGTCCACCACGCTTTCGTGCGAACTCCGCTGTCTGTATGTATTTATTTGTTGGAAATGTATAAACATTTTTACTAATGGTTATACAATTTCTAGCTATTGTGATACTACCATTTAGACTGCATATAAAATTTAATCCTAGTAAAAAATCATTACTCTTTGTGTTTTCTGGTGCTATGTTAATCTGTGGTATTTCATACTTTATGCTGTAATTTTTTGCAAAATCTATAAACTGTATTCCTTGAGCTTCTACCTGATGTGTGATTATCATATTTCTTTGTTCAGCTGTTTTGGTAACTATCTTGTATTTTAACTGTTTATGGTATTTTTTAGGTATTAAACTATACCCTATCATACTTTTTGAGCTTGCTGTGTCTAAAATAGCATTTAATTCTACGAATGTATTTGTATCTAGCCATAATCTACATTTTAGTGTGATTAGGCTTGCTATACATTTGTTAATAGTGAAGGATGATTCTTCTTGTACTTGTTCTGTCATATAACTAACTTCTGTTTCAACTACTTCTTTTCTTTTTTCAGCTTTTGCTTCAAGTTCTAGAACTCTATATTTTAATAATTCTATTTCTACATCGTGCCTTTTGATTTGTTCTCTAAGTGTTTCGTCTAATACTCCCTTCTGAGTATTATTTTCTGCATTTTTCCCTGTTATATTTGTTTCTATTTGGAATAATTTCTTAATGCACATAAAGCATATTTCCTTAAAGCAATTATTACACTGATATCGTCTATCTATTGCAGGGTATAACCTACAGTTAAAACAACTCAGGTGGTTATTTCCTCTGTTTCTAATCCATTCATGTAAACATTCTATACTTTGTTCCTGTTCTTCAGTATTCATATAAGTATATGTAATTCTGGTACTACTTTCTGGTTCTTCTTCTGACACTATACTATATACTGATTCATTATCTGAATCTGTTTTTATATTCTCTATCTCGTATTCTCCTAATTGTTCTATTAAATTTGTCCTTTCTATATTTTTATTTTTGTTTGGACATCTATTTGCTAAATGATCTGGATCTCCACAAATAAAACATGTACAACTTCTGTTTCTAGGTTTTTTAACATATTTATCCTTATCTTTCCAAGTTTTATCTTTTTTATAAGTTTTACTCTTTCTAAGGAATTTCTTTTTTCTATCATAATATCCATAGGCTTGTGGTGTGTAAATTGCTGTTTTACAAAATGCCCATGCTTGTCTTTTCATCTGTTCTTGCATAGTGGCTTCTTTACATTTATCTTCTAACTTCTTAAAGACATATGTGATTCTAGGTCCTATTCCTAGTTCTGTGATATGACCACAATCTTTGGTCCATTCTTCATGCATTAATCTTCCTAAATCGCCTGGAAGCTTGATGAAATACTTATTACATAAGTCATCTTCCATAGCTTTTCCTGTTTGTGCTAATAGTCTAGCAAAATCTGAGCTGAATTCTTTTATATATTTAAAGTCTGTTATACTTAGTTGTTCCAAGTTTCTTACTGCTGTGTCTTGTATAAAAGTGTTTTCTTTGGCTGGGTCTACTCCTAATAGTAATATTCTAATTTGACTAGTAAAATTATACGGATTATCTCCTAATGCTTTTATCGTATTTATTCCTTCTGGGTCTTTCAATTTTTTGCTCTGCCAAATTCCTAATGCTGTTGGTCCTAATGTTGTTTCTAAGTATGAAAACATATCTATATCTTCTCTTTTATTGGTTTCCCAATTTCTAACTACTGTCTGTTCCCAGATTAATATCTCGTCTGGCCACAACTGCGGACTTTGTTGTTCTATTAATAACATTTGTGAACTGTAAAGTTTTCCTATAGGCATTCTTGTTCCTCTTCCTCTAAGATTTGATTCACCTTGGTATACTGCCGTGGCAGGTACCCATGGTTCTCTACCTAACATTTCTATTCCTGAGGCTCCAGGTGTTACGAATTCTGGTTTTGGTCTCTTTATTCCTCTAGGATCTATGTTCTGGTCCATAAAGCTAACTTCTGATTTGAAAAAATCACTCATTACTGTTTTTCCATTTACTATGTCTGTTACTAATGGTAGGTTAAAAACTTCATTTAGCCTTTTATAGGCTTCCTCATATTCTAATCCTAATTCTGTCATACACTCTATTAGCATGTCAACAACTTGTTCTTGTATATTAATTTCTGTAAACTTCTTGTTAATTATTTGGTCAAATGTTTTATGAACTTCTTCTGTTTTGAAACCAGCTATTTCTTCTATTTCATTTATTTCTTCTGTTTCTTCATACATTTCTTCATATAATCCATACCCTATGCATTCTTCTATATTTTCATTTTCTGTGTCATATATGGGGTTTTCTTCATTTTCTGTATCATATATTGGTTCTCCTAATTCTGCATTCATCATACTTATTTCTTGATCACTGTCATCTTCTTTTGTTGGTTCTTTTTCTACATAATTATTAAATCTCATGCTATAGTTTCCATCTTTATCTTCATAAATGACACTCTTCTCTGGTACTAATATTGTTTCAATAGTATCTGTGAATTTCTTTAGTGACCATTCTCGTCCTGCTAATTCTTCAGGATCTATCTTTACTGGATCTATCATTTTTATTCCTCGACTGGCTAGGTTTTTTACTATTCCTTCTATATTAACATTGTAATTCATACCAGATCTGTTACTAGCTTTTCCTAAGATTGCTATACTGATTACTAAATTATTTCCTTTGTAATCTTCATATCCTTTGGTATCTAGACCTATTTTTAGATTTTTTAAATCTTTAATATCTTTTAATATTGCAGGTGCACAATAAAAGATAGCACTGTTTTGGCTAAGATCTACTTCCATACCGGCTATGGTTGCCTTTTTAACATCTGTTTTCCATGATTTATCTAAAATTAGAACTAATGCTTTAGTTCCTAATGCTTTTCTTCCTAATCCTTTTATACCTATTACTATTAGTCCTGTATGTGCAAATAATTTACCTGTTTGTTTTATTTTATCTATCATTTCTGGGGTGAATAAGTCTATGGTTTCTGCTGTATCTACTACTCTAAGACTTTCTTCCCTATTACTCCTAATTAACGTTGTATTCATGTTTAGAGGTCCTACTTTGTATAAGGTTCTTGGGTTCATTGCGTCTAACTGTTCATTATTATATATTTCTAAGTTTTTGTCTACATCTATTTCTTCTTCTAATTGGACTACAGTCTGTGAGCTATTACTGCCTGATCCTTTACTAAATACTTTATTTAGAAATGTGTTTCCACTAATTTCTTCTCTGGAAGACATACTTCTTCGAGGCTGTTCTTGTATGGTTCTACTACTTCCACTAAAAGGTTTAAAATTACTCATTTTCTAGGTGACCAGTGATTATATTTTATTGGTTTATTAATAATCTTAATAGTTTTTTCTAGGTTTAGCTTTTCTAAGGCTTTGGTTAAACTAGAAATTTCTGGTGAGTCTTCTGTTGGTTTTATGCTTTTATCTTTTTTATTTTCTGTGAGGATATATTCGTTCTGGTGTTTAATAAAATCTAGATTTTCTAATATAAGACTTTTAAAACGACTGTTCTCTGTTATCGATTCTTTAATACTTTCTATCTGTTTATGAATATTGTCTCTTTCTATGTCTAAACGAGTTGCTAAACTTATAATCAGGTCTGTTAGACTATTTAAATGAGCGTTAGAACTGTGGAGTCTGTGCTCTGAATTTTTATCTACTCTGCAAGTAATTTCACTTACTTCTGTAGGTACTTTATACTTATCCTTCAGGATTTCGAGGTCTAAGTATTCGATTCTTTTTAACTTATGATTCGCAATGGTTAGAGAGTGTTTTTTGGGAGATTTAGAAAAAAGATTTATCAATTTATGAAAATGTTTCCAGTTTTAATAGTATTAGTTCCCTCTAGAAGATAAGCCCGAATATAAGCAATAAAAGGTTATAATAAAAATTTCTTTAAACATAAACAAGGTATTGATAATAAAGCAAGATTATATCTTAAAGATCTAACTCACCCTGGCGGGTTCGTGGTTATAGCAGGCTTTACTCCTTTTGTGGATACCCTTGCCACGCCTGTCCAAGTCTTTTGTCAGATTTTCCAAGAACGTCTCGCTCCGCTACCAATAAATAGGGGGTGTCCGGTGAAAGAAAAGAAAGGGAGTGGTATATACGCAGCGGTTGGTTGATTTTGAGAGAGGGAGAGAAAAGTATATATATATATATATAAAGCACGAACAACTTTATTCTTTAAAAGTTTATTATACCCATAAGTTATTGTTTAAAAGTCTATTTTTTTTTAAAAGTTTTTATAAATCTATTAAAAACTTTATCCAATAATAATTGTCGCTTTTAAATTTGGGAAAAAAATAGTTCAACCAATTTACCTAAAACAGAAGCTCTTTGATACGATCTTAGTTGCGTAGGATGCGTAACGAGTACTTTCTGATCTAGTTCGAAGGATTGGATTTTGAATGCGGAATAAAATAACTCACTTGAGTGCTTAACCCTCCTAACAACCTGTGCTAAGCAACCTAAGCTAAACAATTGAGGTTCTTTACTCAGATCCCTAACCCTGTATTCAACCTGGGAATACCAGCCTAGGTGAAACGAAACAATGGGGTTTGAACTCTCGGTCTTTTACTTGCAAATCGACTTAAGCGTTCGGACTTAAGAAGTAACAAGGTTCACACGTGAACAATTGAGAAAATCCTCTCTGTTTTTAATTGATTGAAAATAACTTAATTGATAACGAAAAAGGTGGCTCCTTTAAATAGGAGAAACCCTAAATCCTTACAATAGGAATCCTTCCCTTAATAGAACTTCTAATTAATTAATTAAAATAAACCTAAATAAATCCAAACTAATTTAATTAATTAATAAAATAACTAATTAAAATAGAAAGTCTTGAAATTTCCACTTTTTGACGCAAATTGGCCATGTTGTCGTGAAAGAAACAGTTGTTGGCGGCATGCTACTAGTGGCTGAGCGGCATGCCGCTAAGCACTGCCCATATTTCGTCCAACGTTCTCTTCTTGGCGTTCACACTGCGCGCCAAAATGTCGACTAGCATAACTTTTGATCCACCAGTCTGATTGGGCTGAAATATGTCCCAAACGAAAGCTAACATCTTAAAGTTTCCATCAAGCCTCTGTGCTCTCAAATCATACTCCATTTGCTTGTCCATATGCTTGTTGCGAATATGCGATGCGTCATGCATAATACATCCTGGGATTGTATCATTCCCTCCCTCTTCGGAAAGATTCGCCCTCGAATCTTGTTCAATGTTATCTGCCCAAGAAAGTTCTGCAACTGCAATTCCATGCTCCATGTACACTCGCCATCTCTTGCACTTCCTTGGTTGCCAAAGGGTGTAATTCGCAACACACACAATTTGTGGGCACTTTAAACAGCTCACAAGATGTGGGACTTCCTCGCATTCTAATTCTCTGTAGATGAACTGTGATGACTTCCTTTGTAACTCCTTGTTCCTCGTTACCTAGGATGCGTTGACTGTTTGATCTAGTTCGAAGGATTGGATTTCAACGCGGAATGGATAGTTCTCACTAGAGAAGGAGCGTCGACAAGAGTCCACCAGCCTACGCTGAATACCTAGATGAGGTTTTCACAAGAGTCCACTTGTGAGAGGGATTGAATCGAGTCCACGATTCGTCGCAACTTCAATTTTACTTGCTCAAGCTTGACTTGCGAAACCGAGAAAGACACAAGGTTCGAGTCCACGAAGAAACAAGAGAAAATACTCTTTCAAAGACAAAGTCTCAATATCAATTTGATTGGGTAAAAAATAGCAAGGGTAAAAAATACCTAGATGAGAAAATACCTTGTTCCTCGCGCGAATCGTTGGTCTGTTAGGTGGCAAGTGTATTCCTTCCGATACATTAGGATTCGCATCACTCCCTTCCCCTTGGAAATGATTCGTCCTCGAATCTGGATCTAAGCCATGACATGCTGACTGATCCATACACTCAACTAGAGCAACTGTCCCACCTTGACCAACCTTGGCACCTCTGTCGTTAAACCATCCATAAACTTGATTAAAGTATCGATCACTCTCATGGGTTTTAGGAGGTCGGCTCAATGCGCCTTTAAGGTCATCTTGCCCATGGGCCCATCCATATTCATATCTTGACCGGGAGAGCGTCGTTTCACTTGTGATACTTAACAGTCTTGGCAGTAACTTAGGATACTTCCTCTCCTCAAGAACACTTTTCTTTCTCTACCCTAAGGAAGGTACACAATAAGAAGCGAAAATAAACGAACTAGGGTTAGGAATTTCTAGCTGTTTCGGCAAAGAATAACACCCTTTATCAAAACTGAACTTTTGCAATGCACTTGGAACTATCCTCCCTTGGGTACTCTCACTCAACTCTCATTTTTCACAAGTACCATTACCATCTCGTAACACATGCTCACTTTTTTCATGGGGGCTGTTTTGAATTTCTTTTGTTAACCCATGGTCTGCTTTATGCAGGGACGGATCCAGGAATTATTTCTAGGGAGGGGGGGGGGGGGGGGGGCGGGGGCAGCGCTCCCGAATTTTTTTTGGGAGTATTTTAAAGGGAAAGCAAGCGAGATGAACAAAAAATTGAACTAAATAACAAATATTTAGATAAACTTAACAAAAAGATAAATAAGAAGACAATATAGAAAAAAATTAATTATACATTAGAATTCATACAATATACGTACTTCTTACAATTGTTTTCTACGAGGTTTCATTTTTTGAAATCCTTGTACGATTCTCTCATTCTCTACACTATCAAAAATATCTCTTTTCATATTTTTTAAGTTTGTATTTGACATATATTTTAATACTCACACTCTTCAATAATAAAAGGATAATTAGTAAAATTAGATAAAAAAATATCTAAAAAATAGTAAAATATTATTTAATTTGAGATAATAAAAAACCCCAAAATGTCATTTAATTTAAAACGGAGACACATATAAAGTGGTGAAGCTAAGATAATTTTTCGGAAAATTTTAAACTTTAAGGTCCTTATAAAATAATATAAAATAAAGGACTAAATAGGTTGATAATTTTATAAAAAGAAAAATATGAGTTTATTTACAAAGGATAGTTAAAATTTTAAAGGTCATTAGGGGAGTACTTTCTTACAAACAAACAAAAAATCTTTAGGAATTATTATAAGAAAAATAAGAAGACAGATGTTATTTTTTGGTTGAGGAGAGGAGAGGCAGAGGCAGAGACAAAGGCTAGGAATTGGATTTGGTCGAGGAGAGGAGAGGGATGACCGGAGCCAATTCAATTAATTGATATGCAGCCAAAGTTGAAAAACCAAATTGAAAGATTGTGGCTGGGCTAATGGGCCTATTAAAAAAAAATTGATTGAGACCCTGGCCCCCAGCTGGATCCGTGCCTGGCTTTATGTGTGAGCTTCTCCAAGAGACTAGCAAAACGCTCAGACCAAGTCTTATCAGAGACATCATTCTTTCCTATCTCGACCGACTTAATCTCACCACTGTCCTTAATGATCACCCTATTATTGGGACATTGGCTCGAAGTGTGCCCTCGACCGGTACATGTCTGGCATAGAATATCTCGTGTCCACACATGAGTTGGTGAAGGAACATTGCTCGACTCATTAGTTACCTTAATGTCTTGTGGCAAACGCGGTATGGACTGTCCCTTCTTCGCTGCGGATAGTCTCTCCACTGCATCCTTAACTTTCTGATTTGATACTTCTAATGCACTTAACTGGTTATCGACAAGTCGAAGCATCTTAAATATTTCTCTCCTTTCCTCTCCCTTCATTCCTTCCCTCTTCGCATCACCTGGTGAGTGATCTGACATGACTCCTGAAACTCACAACACAACACAACAAAACAAAACGTAAAGTTGTCCTAGAAACACTAACACTCCCTCACGTATTTTTCTCTCGTGTTTATCCCTCTATTAGTCTCACAAAATCACTCAAACTTCCCTGCAATTGTTCACGCCCAAACGCCAATGACTCAAGAATTTCAAAGGAAAGCTTCCAAAGAGACACGTAAAGACAACTAGCTTCGAAAGGAATTTAGATGCTCAACAAATAAATTAGTTGCAAAGATCAATCAATTAGATACTTGTTAGGCTGGAGTAGAAGATATATAGATGTATAAGAATCAAAGAAAGCTCAAATTTTCAAGAAGACTCAAATAAATCACAAATTTTCATTTATTTTTATTAAATTTGTGAAATTATGGTTTGCAACTTGTAAACTTGATATCTCTCAACTCTGACCACCAAATCGAATGATTCTTTTTGCTATGAGTCTGAAATACTCTCTAGTATTTTGTATTTTCTATTTCGTTCTGATTTGATTTTTTTTTTGAATTTTCGACTCTTTTCTTCTTCTTCTTCTTTTGACTCTAAGAACAAATAACAATTAAATAAAGACTTTTTTTGGTATTTTGAGACACTTTTTTTTTAACAGAATTAAAGACGCACACAAACAAGATCTAGAACCCTAAATCAACTCGACACACAAATAACTAACACAAGCACACAAGAAGATTAGTTATAGAACGGAATAGAAGAAGAACCAATCTTAACAAAGAAAACTAAAAATTAAAAGATAGATACCAAACCTTGAACGCCTTGAGCTCCGTTATCAACTGATACGATCCTAGTTGCGTAGGATGCGTAACGAGTACTTTCTGATCTAGTTCGAAGGATTGGATTTTGAATGCGGAATAAAATAACTCACTTGAGTGCTTAACCCTCCTAGTAACCTGTGCTAAGCAACCTAAGCTAAACAATTGAGGTTCTTGACTCAGATCCCTAACCCTGTATTCAACCTGGGTATACCAACCTAGGTGAAATGAAACAATGGGGTTTGAACTCTCGGTCTTTTACTTGCAAATCGACTTAAGCGTTCGGACTTAAGAAGCAACAAGGTTCACATGTGAACAATTGAGAAGATCCTCTCTGTTTTTAATTGATTGAAAATAACTTAATTGATAACGAAAAAGGTGGCTCCTTTAAATAGGAGAAACCCTAAATCCTTACAATAAGAATCCTTCCCTTAATAAAACTTCTAATTAATTAATTAAAATAAATCTAAATAAATCCAAACTAATTTAATTAATTAATAAAATAACTAATTAAAATAGAAAGTCTTGAAATTTCCACTTTTCGACGCAAATTGGCCATTTTGTCGTGAAAGAAACAGCCGTTGGCAGCATGCTGCTAGTGGCTGAGCGGCATGCCGCTAAGCACTGCCCATATTTCGTTCAACGTTCTCTTCTTGGCGTTCACACTGCGCGCCAAAATGTCGACTAGCATAACTTTTGATCCACCCGTTCGATTGGGCTGAAACTTGTCCCAAACGAAAGCTAACATCTTGAAGTTTCCATCAATCCTCTGTGCTCTCAAATCGCACTCAATTTGCTTGTCCATATAATTATTGCGAACATGCAATGCGCCATGCATGTTACATCCTGGGATCGTATCACTGTTGTTCTCAGTTCGTTGAATACATGAAAAAATAAAATTGTGAGAGCATTAAAAAATTTAACAATAGCGGGAGTACTAATATTAATTCAGTTGGTAGTTAAGTTAGATAATATATATAGTATATATAGATAATAAAATACCTAAATACCCGGTCAGGTGCGAATAGAATTAGTATTGATCCACAAGATTTAAGGATACCAAAATAAAATACATAATTAGTTTTCTAAGCATGTAATAATATACTCCCTCCGTTCCACTTTACCTGTCACTTTTCTACGGATTGTTACTATTTGGGGTATTTGTCATTTTATCTTTTTCGAAGCATATATTTTGTGCAAATGATAATTTTTTTTTTTGAATCAATCCAATTTGATGATGGTGTGATAATTTCAGTGGAAATTATTAAAAAAAATGAAACAATGAGGAATAAAATAAGTCCGTAAATCAACGGCTTACGCTTTTCTACTATTCTAAAAAGTCAATTAAAGTGGAACGGAGGGAGTAAGTAACTAAAATTAAAAACATAATTAGTTAATTTAAATTATAACTATAATTATCTGCTCTGTTCTGTTATTTTTTTTAAATTAATTTATTTTATTGTTTGTGTTTAATAATTAATATCAATTGGTTTTTATTTACATTAAGTAATTCCTCGATCATAAATCAAGATTTATTCAACTTCTCCATTATATTTCTTAGTGGTAATTAGATTTGATATTGCTTAATTTTTATTTTTTCTCCATAACTAACCTAACCTAATTAGCATATAGTCATATACAACGTTTTATTCAATTTATTTTTAAAATACAGAGCATGTACAACTCCTTGAGGGAATTCATGTTCGGGTTAATTTTTATGAATTAATTTTGCATGTCCGGATTGATTTTAAGGTTTTTTCCCCTATTCAAAACATATGCAATTTTGTAGAGAAATCCATATATATGTTACTCAATTGAGTCAAAATTGGGAATATAAATTTAACAATTTTATGTCCTCATTATTTTGTATAATGTTTCAATGGTATGTTAGTTTTTTTTAAAGATATAGGTAGTAACGAATCTCATAAACATAAATGAAAAGTAAATAACAATTTAAGTGAGCCAGGTAGAAAAGAAGACCCCGAGTTATTTCGTTGTTTATGACTCTGAATGTTGTACATGGATATCCAAGTTCTTATTTGCGAGAATTTGGAAGAAGAAACGATCAATCTTTATAATTAATGTTTTGCACTTGCCTATGCATTTCCAACTAATATCAAATAAGTTCATGCATTTTTAATTAGCTCAAATCAACCATTATTTTTATTTAGATGGACAAAATAGTTATCGAAAATAATTTGAAGTTCATTTGCATGTTTATAATATGGTAGTATTAAATTATTTTGACATGTATTTATTTTTTCTTAAAAATAAGGGTATAATACATAATCAATAATGTCATTTATTAATAAATCTATTAATAAAATTAAATTCACTTTAGAATAATTTAAGCTCATGTTATTGACAACAAAGAAAACTTTAGTTTATTTGATGACATGAATGGCTTTGTTAGAATTGGAGACTACAATTCTAACAAAAAATGAGATCATATTTATTCAAAAAATTGGAGGAAGAATAGAGAGGACTTAATCTAATTTGTAATTAAATGTTCTGAATTTGTATCATAAATGTCATAGTAAATTCCCTATATTTTTAATTGGTTCGAATGAACATCACCCTTAACAAATTAATCAGTATATTTTAACAAATTAAAATAATTAGTGATTGATAAATAATTAAATAACTTAATAATATTTTTTACCATTTTTTAATTTTCTAACTATTAGAAAGACCAAAATTGTAAATTTATTGCAGACTTATATTGCAAATTTCAAGACTATTGGGTTCAAAGTGAGAGATTTTGTAAACTTTAGTGTTTCTTTATATAGTTTACCTAAAAATATATAATTTTTAATCAATAAAGTTAATAATTTTATAATAAATAAATAAAATGTACAAAATAAATATTTTGAGTATATTTTTAATGATTACATAAATGTATTTTCTTGAGATTTTTATTTATTTTTTTTAGATAAAAACTAGATGATGTTTTCAATCTCAAGCTAAACAACAACAACAACACAAACTTTAAAATAAAAAAATTATATCTTTCCTGTATGGCAAAAGTGGAAAGAAAATCGGGTTTGCTACTTTCGTTAGTCTCTTAGAAAATCACATATGAGTAGCTTATAGTAATATTTTAAAATAACACTAATAATAGTAAATTAGAAAGTGAACAATAAATTAATTTTTCAATTAAGTAATGCACTTTTAGTTTTATTATTAAACAACCATTTATTTAATTAATAAAGAATTATTATATGTGTAACTTTTAGTAAGAATTTGAAATTGGTAAATAATTTATCATAGAAAAATATACTTAATATTTTGAGTTAAGAAAGTTATCAAAAATATATTATATTTGTATAAACTACATATTTTTTTTAAAATTTTTTTTACCTAATATTAAAGTTATGAATAATGAGTGTATATTAAATTAATTATTTAGACTTTAAATTTATATTAAATATTTTTTTGATAGTATGAAAAATGAAAGAAGGTGATTTTCTATTATGAAATATTCACATTATAATATTAAATTATAATTAACAAAAAAATATTTAAATAATTTAATAATTGAAATGCTAAAATACAAAAAAGAAAGATAATTTATTGAAGAATAAAAATGTGTTAAATACCGAAACTATCTTCCTATGAAATTCATCTTGTGAACTTTTAATTTGTTAAAATATACTGATTAATTTATTCAGGGTGATGTTGATTCGAACCAATAAAAAATATAGAAAATTTACTATGACATTTATGATACAAGTTCAGAACATTTAATTACAAATTAGATTAATTCCTCTCTATTCTTTCTCCAATTTTCCGCATAGATATGATCTCATTTTTTTCTTAGAATTTTAGTCTCTTATTCTTACAAAGTCATTCATGTCATCAAATAAACTAAAATTTTCTTTGTTGTCAATAACGTGAGCTTAAATTATTCTAAAATGAATTTAATTTTATTAATAGATTTATTAATAAATGACATTATTGATTATGTATTATCCTCTTATTTTTAAGAAAAAATAAATACATGTCAAAATAATTTAATACCACATTATAAACATGCAAATGAACTTCAAATTATTTTCGATAATTGTAACTTATTTTGTCCATCTAAATAAATATAGTGGTTGATTTGAGCTAATTAAAAATACATGAACTTATTTGATTAATGCATAGGCAATTGCAAAACATTAATTATAAAGATTAATGCATAGGCAATTACAACATTCAGAGTCGTAAGCAACAAAATAACTCAGAGTCTTCTTTTCTAATTAGCTCACTTAAATTGCTATTTACTTTTCATTTCTGTTTACGAGAATCGTTACTACCTATATCTTTAAAAAAAAACTAACATAACATTGAAACATTATACAAAATAATGAGGACATAAAATTATTAAGTTTATATTCCCAATTTTGACTCAATTGAGTATCATATATATGGATTTCTCTAGAAAATTGCATATGTTTTGAATAGGGAAAAAAACCTTTAAATCAATCCAAATATGAAAAATTAATTCATAAAAATTAACCCGAACATGAATTCCCTCAAGGAGTTGTACATGCTCTGTCTTTTAAAAATAAATTGAATAAAACGTTGTATATGACTATATGCTAGTTATGGAGAAAAATTAAAAATTAAGCAATACCAAATCTAATTACCACTAAGAAATATAATAGAGAAGTTTAAGAAATATAATAGAGAAGTTGAATATATCCTGGTTTATGATCTAGGAATTACTTAATGTAAATAAAAAAACCAATTTATATAATTATTAAACACAAACAATAAAAAAAATTAATTAAAAAAAATAACAAAATAGAACAAATAATTATGATTATAATTTAAATTTACTAATTATATTTTTTATTTTTGTTAATTATATTATTACATGCTTGGAAAACTAATTATGTATTTTATTTTGGTATCCTTAAATCTTATGGATCAATACTAATTCTATTCACACCTAACCGGGTATTTAGGTATTTTATTATCTATATATACTATATATATTTAATATATATTATCTAACTTAACTACCAACTGAATTAATATTAATACTCCCGCTATTGTTAAGAATTTCAATGCTCTCACAAATTTGTTTTTAATTTTTTTACAACGAACGGAGAACAACAGTTTCTGCTTTAGGTAAATTGGCTAAACTATTTTTTTTCCCAAATTTAAAAGCGACAATTATTATTGGATAAAGTTTTTAATAGATTTATAAAAAGTTAAAAGAAAATTAAGGGTGTAATAGATTTTTCAACAATAACTTAAGGGTATAATAGAGTTTTTAATAGATTTATAAAAACTTAAAAGAAAATGAAGGGTGTATAATTTAAGGGTATAATAGATTTTTAAATAATAAAACCCTTGGTGCTTTTTATATAATATAAATATAAATATAAATATAAATAAATTGTTCTCCCTACTTAGATTTATTATTTACGATAGTTTAAAATGATTTTTAAAAAGTTTCTCAAAAAATGATTTTTAAGAAAAAAGTTAATTAAAGTTAATTTCTCAAAGATGGGTGGGAAAGTTGGGCCAACAGAACTCTAACACTTCTTCTTTAAGGCTCAGATCAAAACTCAGCCCAAATCTTGTTAAAGTCCAGCCCAACAATAAATCTACTGCCTGCTGGTGAGTGAGAAATGTGTTTATTAGTTATTATTAATTTATTACCATTGGCATGAAGGATTTAGATCGATCCCGATCAAAATACTCCCGTTTTATTTCTTCCGTAAAAATTTCGCCCAAAAAACAAGACAACCATAGCTGTGATTTCTCAGTGGTGTCACTTTCGGATCCAAACAAGAGAAGAATGAGCGTAGGTGGGATCTTTCTTCCGCTCCTTTTGCAGTTTCATATCACATAGATCTGGTTTGCTTCTAATTCCTGCATTGGTGATTGCTAGTATTCCCAACTAAGGAAAGCATTATGTGTTTTTGTTTCTGTATTTTCAAGCTTATTATTTGGAATTTAAATTCGTAATGGCTTATGCATTGTTCGGTCCTAGGTGTTTTAACATCCGACGGTCAAGTAGGTCCTCTATACTTACACTTGTTTACATTTCGTTCTGATTCTGAGCGTCTGCCATGTCCAATTCCATCAGTTGGAATGTTGGAGGAGGAGAGGAGTATGCGTTATTTTTTTTCTTCTAAAGAATACAAAATTACAGTACTCTGTTTTTGGATGTTCTCAGCTTTCAGGCTAGTTTGAATGGCACACTTTCTGCAGCCTTTGTCTTTCTTTAGATTTGTATTCTAATCTGTTCTTAGTCTGGTAAAAACGTTAATAATTAGATTACCAGTAGAATCCAATCTGTTTCATGCTTCATAGTGGAGCCTATTTAAGTGAGGTTTGTATGATGTTTCCTTGTTTTTGACCTCTTATCTTGCTGCATTTCTGGCCCTGTAATTTTTTTGTTTTTATCTCAAAAGAAATTTGTGATGCTGCATTTGTTTAAAAACACTTCAAAGTTTCGTACATGACTTATCACTACAAATTCACCAACTAACCGTTTTACTTCATTGAGCAGGTTGTGTGTGATAATAGAAAGAATGGAGAATGTTAGTTGGAGTTTGAGTGCCGAAGATTTGTCAACACTAGGAGGGATAGTCACTGTTTCATTGCTTCATTCATTCATCCCAACACACTGGCTCCCTTTCTCCATTGTTGGGCGTGCCCAGAAATGGACTCTTTCCAGGACTCTCCTTGTTAGTATGTCCTCTCTCTCTCTCTCTGCTATATCTGCCTCATTGGTCTCTTCAAAATATTCAAAAATTTCATTTTGTTCAATTGTTTGCCATGTCAAGTAGTGCAACCTCGCTTAGGTTTGTTGAATTTCACGCTTGCTAAGTTGCTAGAGCAGTCACGTTCACGAAAAGATGTTGTAGTGAAGATGTTTGTTGTACGCTTTGATGCGTATGGGTACATCTTACATTGTCCTGTCTATCTATGAGAATCCCATTGGAATATTTGTGATTTTAAGCAGCTATTTGTTGTAGCACCGCTCAGCTGTCTCAGTGGATCTTGTGTGGCTTTAGCTTCAGCTAACATTTTGCATAAGCATCAGTCATTCTTTAAACCAACCTCTTTAGAAGTACACGCATTTTTGTATTTTCCATTTCTGTCATGCTGGTTATCTTAATTCCTTTCAACCTAATATTTGTATGATGCTCTTTTAGGTGCCTTGGAGATTGATGGTCTTTAGTATGGTTCATTTTCCTAAGCCTATCAAAATAATAAAAATTCTTTCTGTTTTGGTTGACATTATTCTAACACTTACAGAGGTAATTGCTGTACCCACTCATGATGTTGCTGTGCATAAAGTTTATGAGGAAACTGGAATTGGAAGTTCACTTCGATTTTATTGGGAATTTTGATGATTTTCCTTTAAAGGCAAAAGCTTTATGTTTTTTGTTTGGACTTGGTTGCAAACTTGCAATCCTTTAAGTGATTATCATGCTCGTGTATTTTATTTATGCAGCTGCATTTGGGGCCGTCTTACATGTAATATCCACATCAATTCTTGGTATCACAGCAGTCACTATGGCAAACACTATTGCTGGTGAAGAAACAGTGCACAAACTTGCTTCACTATTGCTCGTATTTCTAGGTGGCAGTTATGTCTTATTGTTTTTAATTGGAAAGGGTGGGCACAGCCATTCTCATAACCAACCAATGGAGAAAATGGCTGTTGCCGGGCTCGTTCTTGTTCCTGCATTATCACCTTGTGCAACAACACTTCCAGTTTTTCTTGCTGTTGGTAATTCATCCTCCATGATGGTGCTTGCAATCATAGTACTTCTACTCAGGTATCAATAAGCAAAACCGTCCTGAACTTTGTTGCTTTTCCTATTTGATTATGGCATTTTTACTTGAATTATGCTTTAAACTAAGGTGCTCTACACAATGAATTTCCCGTCCTGTGCAAGGGGGTATTGGAGGACACAAAAAGCACGGACATTATAGTATGTGTAGTTAGGATGTTGCTTTCTTACTCCCTTAGGTTTTAATTGTTATGGGCCAAATATATTCATACATATAAAACCATTTGGGATGGTTTCATAATGCCCATGATTTGTTGGTATGCAATCTCTTACTAGTTAAAATCCTGCGGATGAATCATTAGTTTTTTTGTTGGATAAAATCTATGGATCCTCTATCTGTTCTTAGACCTGATATTCTTTTGATTTGAATCCTTAATCCTTTAAAAAAAAAATATATTCTTGGTTCCATCCACTTAAGGAAACATAATGGGCATGTGATTATGTTTGTTTTCTTCATTTCACCCTCTGACCCAAACAAGCCCTATTAAAATTTCATTAATCCTCATTGACCTTTTCTACTCAAAATTGAAGAACTTGCATGGTGTTTAGAATGTTATCAAGTTTACTGTTTGCACAGTTTTTGGTTCATCAGAGCCAATTGTATGTCGATTCTTAAAAGCAGAAATAGTATATTGGATATTCGCTCTGCAGAAAGTGGATGTGTTTACTGGTTTGATTTACTAGGCTTTAGATAGCTGTACTTATGCACCCGACGATCTAATCAAACCAACAAACTCATCATTCACAACTTCTCCCAGTATCACTGTGTTGTGGAAAGGGAGGTTTTGACTGGTTTGTGCCTCCAAACTGTTTGATTGGGTTGCCTTTCGATAGAGAATTCTTCAAAACAGTTGTTTTAGAAATATCACTGTTGTAGAGAAGTCATGTGAAATCTAAATATTATATAGCTGGAGAAACATAGCTTTTTAACTATTTAGGAACATGAAATGCTTATAAATAAGAAATAACTAATTGTTCTAAGTAAGAAACTTAAACATAACTAAAGTGAAATCTTGTTTTAATAACTCACTGGTGAATATCATTCCATTCATCCTGAAATCAACTTTGTCTATTTTTACTGAAATTTGAGGAATCTATGCAAAAAGTCTTCTTATGTGCAAATAGTATGACTGTGAAACATGAATACTTGAAAGATGAGAAATTTAGGACCTTGAACCATCATGTGGACAAAACAAGAAATTAAGTCAGTTATTACAATGTTTATTTTTCCTGTGTAGGGCTTGTTCTTAGTCCTCCTTTATAATCTCTTAGTTGATGAAAAAATTCTTGACGGGACTAGACCCGCCAATGTCCCTGATTAATTTCTTGTTCGATCTGCAGCACTATAACTGTGATGACCTCCCTGGTGGCTCTCTCATTCTATGGTGCTAGCCAGCTCAAGTTTCACTGGGTGGAACGTTATGACAAGCTTCTTGTCGGTTCAGTTTTGTGTTTCGTGGGAATATTGACACTTCTTTTTCATGATCACGATCATGGTCACCACCACCACCACGGAGATGGAAGTTTCTCAGGGGACCGGTTGAATAGAAAAATCATTGGTCTCTGATTGTTTATACTCCTGCTGCAGAATGTATTTGTGGATCTTACAGTTTATGGTGTATTTTGGGGTGAAGACTGAAGATGCTCTAGCTATGGGCTCCTCTACTAGTCCTTTCAGTGAGCTTTATATAGCCGTGGAGTGTGGTTGTATGGCTACAAGTAGTGAGTACCCCAACTTTGAGGTATTACTTCATGTAATTTGTGTTCTTGTAACCATTAGTGTATTTTGTAGGATTTTTTCTTGTTTTTTAATAATCGGAGAGTGGCTAGTGGTGAATATATATATATATATATATATATATGCATTCTGGAAGTACTACTGAAGAACTGAAAACAAGTTGCTATAAAATGTCACGTTGGAAGGATTATGATCTTGGCCAATCTTATAGAGAGAGCATAGTATTTACTATTCAGCTACAACATCTGTCCACATTGTATAATTTACATGGCAAAAGACATTCTAGTAACCAGCTTTCTAAAAAAATTGAATTTTGAATTTGGACTAATTGGTTATCTACTTTATAAAAATGGCCAAATATGATTTAGTGATTTACTTGATAAAGTTGGAGAATTTGGCACATAACAAACCATATATGACAATTGATGAGAATTGCTTGACAAAGGGTTTTAAGATTTTACATATTTAAGTTAGGTTTTTCTTTTCCACTTGTCTTAAATTGTTTATTTCATATTTTTTTATACTCTTAAAGTTAATAAAACTTTAAAGATCATATTTAGCTGAATGTAAGCTGACTCCAGAATGTTTGTATAATTTATATTTCCCAAAATTACACTAAATAATATATGAAATAGTTACGTTTGTGTAATTGGTATGTTTTGTGTATAAGTTTTAAATTTTTTATAGAAATTAATATAAAATAAAACATCAAATATATTTACTTGCAACATACTAAATTTTTTCAGTTACATAAATATAAGTTTTTTATATTATTTAGTATAATTTTTTAGAAGCTAAACTACACTTATTAAACACATATTTTTTAGTCAGTTGATTCCGGAAATCAACGAAATTTTAATCCAAATTTTAAACATATAAAAAACATTAATAATTAGAATAAAATAGTAGAGTATTGAAAAAAAGGTCTGATGCAAATTAATAATAAAATTGAAAGAGTATAAATTTAATAAATATGGTCTTAAATGAAACATTATATATATATTAAACAATTACGTCCCAATCCAATCATGCAATAGTAATTAAGGGGAAAATATAAGATTATTAACGGTCACCTGTCTGTGTTGACAAAAAGCTCTTGGGTCAGAATATCAGTGAAGCCCAGACGCACACCACTAATAATTAAAAAAATTATATATAAAAAAGAGAGAGAAGTTACTTGGCTACTGCTACTTTACTGGTGGCGAGTGAGAAGAGTGAAGTAGTCATCATCATCAACGCGAAGAAAGAATAATCCACATCCACTAACGAGAGATCGCAAACAACAACAACAGCTGCGACTTTTGTCGGTGGCCTTCTTCTTATCCTGTTGGATCGAACGTGGGAGAAAGATAGATGAGAGCAGGTGAGTTCGTTCTCTTCTCTTTTGGATCTGGTTTGCATCTATTTGTGAAATGTCAATCCCTAGCTCTTGGAATCAACAAACATTTACTTTCAATCGTGAGCATTATGCGTTTTTCTTTTCTTTAGTTTCAGAGTTCTTATGATTTACCTCAATTTTCCTTTAAATCCACAAAACTGTAGATGGTCCTTTAGCACTTATGCATTGCTCGTTAATGGGTATTTTGGGCTACTTGTTGCTGTCAAGTAGCTCTACTTTGCTTGAAATTGTTTAATTCTTTTGTGCATAGCGTCGGTCATATCTACAGTGAATTTTTTTCTATTCCCCTTATTCATCATTTTGTACTGTTTGAGCATGTATTTTTGAAACAACATGAAAAAGATTGCTTTCTTTTGGGCCTCAACGTCCAGGCTACTCTAAACACACACCTCAGGTTTTCTTTTGATTTTTTCCCCATTTTTTTCCTGAGCTGTGTACAGACTTGAATAATGGAATTCCTAGTGTAACTGAATTTGTTTGCGCTTTAGGAAAGGAGACAGCAGCTGTTGTTGGGCTTTTTATGTTCTCGGTCTTCATCTTATAGGGTAATATGAATATTTCTTAGTTTGGAGTCTTTTGACCTTTTATCTTGCTGCCTTTTGCGCCTGTGCTTATTGTGATTTTATTTGAAAGAAAATAATTATTTTTCGTTATTAACACATCAAACTTGGGTTCTTGGAAAATGGATATTATATGGTTTGGAAATTATCTGCACTTTAATCTTTGTTTTTGCAAAATGTGCTTATTTTATGTTTCCATCACTTTTTGCTGTTATCTGTAATGTTTTCAGGTTGCTTCGACAAGCTACATGTCATATGATATGTACATAAGGGTGAAATTTTCTCGTCAACTTCCCTGGCCTTTGTAAATTTCATGTCTGGTAATGTTCTAATATATGATGTAGTTTCTCTTAAGGCATTGATTGTATAGAAGTTCTTTCTGTTTCTTCTTCTTGGCATGTGTTTTCTTTTTCTTATTGAATGATCGTGTAAAAGACAACGATTTAGACAGGTGCATATGCACCATTACCTATTGACCATAAAATGGTGCTTTCATTTTTCTCCTGACGTGGTCAATCTTCATCCAAGTGGAACCACTTGACTTGTGTGAGAGGTCCCATTCGTTATCCCAAACCTAACATTAACCGTATTGATAGATTGTGAGAGCAATATATACCCTTTTGCATGGAACCCATCTCACGCTGGTAATTAACGAAAGCTTGCCAGAGACACCGAAATGAAAAGAAAATCCTGATAAACATAAAAGGAAAAATAAAAAGTTATGGTGAAACAAGTAAGAGGTGGAGATTGGTTTTTTGAAGTTGCTAATTCTTTAAGAAAACTTTTACTTGAAATGTTTGATGCATATTTTTGCCATTAGTTTGTGTATGCACATACAAACATGCTTGAGGATGTGCATAGCAATTTGTTATCACAATATCTGTTTGAAACTCACCAATTTACATTTTTCTTTCTATTTAAGTTTCGCAAGTCGGCAATTTGCCCCATTGGTTGTCTAATGCTTTCCTGTTTAGCATTGTTGAGATGGATCTTTCTTTCTCCCAGGGTACTGTTTCGTCTCTTTGCCGCTGCCGTGCAGCTTCACCAGGAAGATAACCATATGTTACTGGAAAAGCATTCAAGTTATTGGTCTACCTGATGATTTATAGTACCTATATGGCTACCCACCGAATAAGATTTGATTGTCCTTGGCTTCTTTATGTTCTTCTGCTTTCTGTACTACATGGCAAGAGCCTAGCTATCAATCCCGATGGTAAGTTGTTTTCCAAAATCTCCTCTAATGCTCTACTCCAACTTCAACAGGGATTGTGGAAGTACTGAAATTGCTTATCAGAAAGCTCTAACCTCATCTAAATATGTTAAAGGAAACTTCTGGCAATTATCTTGATATGGTTTTTTGTGTTTACACCAAACCTAGTCTGTTTTGCATACTTGATTAGGTAGTAACTAATGATCTTATTAATCTCACAAATGTTAACTCAAAACCAGTGCATCCTCATGTGAATACTTGTTGTAGTTTTCTAACGTTGAATATCTAACAATGGCAATCATATCGTTAGTCTGGCTGCTTAGGTTGTTCTTAGAGTCATAGGTTAGATATTTCTTCCCAAATTCTACTTTTGTGTAGTCCATAAATTTTCATGAAACTTGGATTCATGAATATCCTGGAATCTGGGAACATGATGCCTACCGATGCCTGATTGTGGTGGAAGCAAAGCTGCTCAAATACACTTGTGATGTAAGGGGAATATGAAATGTTGTTTGTGACTTTTGTAGGTGAAGCCCTTTTAAGCTTCAAGAATGCAATTACAAGTTCAGATAGTATTCTTCCTACGTGGAGGCCAGAGGATCCGGATCCATGTCACTGGAAAGGTGTAACATGTGACCTGAAAACAAAGAGAGTTGTATATTTGTGAGTTCTCATTTAGTATCATATTGTGTCTTAGCTTCATTATTTTCTTTCCTTTTCTCCTCATAACTTACTTGCTGACCATGATTGCTTTTCATTAACCTAAGACATGCGATAGCAAGAACATATTGGTGTTAATAATGGTTTTAAACAAGTTGTGTACTTAATGATCACAACTATAGTTAGGACTTGAAGCCCAACATAATTCTGGGCACCAAACACTCTCATTGCTTAACATCACATAGCACGACAGCCTTACTTCTGTAAAGTACCATGGGTGTGGATTAGACTCTTGGAGGCAACTATAACCTAACATGACCAGAAAAGCTGAAAAAATGAACCAGAAAGTTTCTATTATTGTGTTCTAGGCTCCTAGCTTTTGAGGGGCATCTACTATATATACCTTTCTTTTTCAGGAGTGTAGTGTTTCATTCGAGCTTACTGTGTTATCTTATGTTAATAAAATCATTTTATCTTTCAGGAGTTTGAAAAACCACAGATTAAGCGGGCCTATATCAGCTGACCTTGGAAAGTTAGAGCATTTGAGAGTTTTGTGAGTTGCTGAGCACTTCATATTTTTTCATAGTAGTGCTCACATGCTTTCTGTATTTAGAAACTGTGTTGCTGTTTCTGATACTTTACCAAATCCATGATGTCTTGTAGAGCTATGCACTACAACAACTTTTATGGAATAATTCCTACAGAACTTGGAAATTGCTCAGAGTTGCAGAGAGTGTAAGTGACTAGTATAAATTCTTCCTTTTAATAATTACTAAGCAATGTGCTGCATGTGCTGTATGTGCCGTTGTTATTCGGGGGCATGCAAATGGCACGGTAAAGTTAACTTGGTGTTTCAGCCTCTAATTTTGTTGGTAAAATTGGCCATGTACTGAGAGGATTTTTAGGGTTTGTTAGAAGACAGTGGAAGGGAAACAGAATATACTCACTACTGGTCATCACACCTAGATTCCTCGGGCATCACACCCAGGGTCCTATAAGTATCAGATCTTGGGTTTTAGTTGCATCACTTAACCCCAAAGAAAGCTATATTGCTTCTAATTCTAGATTTGATTAATCAATGGAAGGGTTAGAGGTTTTTGACTCAAAGCAATTTATACCTATATTTGATGTGAGAGTCGAACTTCCAGGTAATGTTACCTTAAGAAAATGTAATTATTCCAAAACAGAGTATATGAAAGCCCGATTGCGTCCATATTTGGGTTTACAACTTGCAAGTTAGCCCAAGGCTGTAAATACTGTGACCCGAAGATGTTTTTCTCCCTTGTTTTGACGCGAGTTGAGATGCTTCAATATTCAACTGATTGACATTTTAAACCTTAAATCAAGTTGTGTATAAGAGTTGCTACTCTAGGATCCATCTCCATTACTTATGTCTGCAATTTATTTACGTGGATTTCCGTATCTGAACTAGAAGTAAATTATTTTTGCATTGTTATACAGGTACTTGCAAGGAAACTATTTAAGTGGACTGATTCCAAGTGAGTTGGGAAATCTATCTGAGCTTCAAGATCTGTGAGTTGCTTTCCTCATCATAAATGGTGGCTTGCATTGTCTTGAACTTTCATTTAGAACAAATCGGGTGGCATGTTTGATTATTGAAGGTCCCATCATTACTTAGACTCATAATTTGTGCATGTTGAATGCCTTTGCAAAGTGTTTGGATATCTCTTCAATAGGATTAAGATTTTACTTATATTTGTGCATGGTGCAGTATGCTTAGATTTCTTTCTTTGTGATTGATAATTTCTCTTGATTACACTAGATCTGATATATGAATTTAACAAGAGCAGCTATTTTAAAATCAATGATAAATTTTATGTTGTTCTTCCAATTTATATATATACTATGAAGAGCGGAATGGTGTTATTTGAGTCTATCATGGTACTGCTCCTTTTAGAATCACAAAGTTTTTGAACTGATGGGCCATATTTTGGGTTGAACTAGCTCTGGTGATGGCATTTCCTCCTTTCTGAGGCAATGCTGATTGCTTTTATTATGTGATCAGTACTTCTTTGTGGCTATATCTCTTATCAGTTCTGCTGGACCTTTCTAATACCCAAATTCATGTGCCTCATCCATTGACGGCTCCATTTAATTCAATAATGATTTGTTATGCGAGCAACAAATAAAAAAGGACTAATTCTTGCCTGAAAGTGATAACAAACTGACCTCTAAACTTACTATTGAGTTATCATATACAGTGTAAGGGCAATATGTTGGCAGACATTGTGTGGTACTCTTGACTCTTGAGGGCTTTGAACAATGCTGAGGCATATATTACCCTTAATGTGGTATAAAGGCCAAATACTTCTTTGTGATGCAATGGTTAAGTTGAATAACAGATAATTGTTATGATGGGACTTCATTACCGTGTTTGATCTATATGAGTTACACTCATTATGTATGTTGATCATTCCTTTTATTCTGTAGGGATATCTCAGGCAACTCTCTCAGTGGATCTATCCCTTTGTCACTGGGGAATTTAAATAAACTTGGTTCTTTGTAAGTTTTGTTGTTCCCTGGAAGTGAAATTAGTATCTAAATTTATGGTTTCCGTTGATTTAGCAGCTTAAATTGTGTCATCAAAACTAATGTTTATTGTAACCTTGTTGAATTTTGAAGCAATGTATCAAACAATTTTCTAGTGGGACCAATCCCGTCTAATGGTGTGTTTTTCAAGTTTACTGAGAACTCGTAAGTGCAGCTTGCTTTTTCCTACCATAGTTGTAGTGTTTTTTCCCCCTCTATGATAATCGTAATGATTATAATTATAATTATAATTTATGGATTTTGAATCATTTATTTGGCGATCTAGTTAAATGTTACATGCTTGATAAGCATTTTGATAATCACTAAAAATTACGTTAAATCATCTTACAATTCAAAAGCCAGAAAATATCTTACACTATTTAATAAAAGCGTTTACGATTAGGTTCACTGGCAATCGTGATTTGTGTGGGAAGCAGATCAATAAAGCTTGCAAAGATGACAATGAAGGGCCTGGTGCTGATGGGCCATCTCCACCAGGTAATGAAGCATTTTGGGGAGAGTTGATCCTGTGATGTTTCTGCCTGTTGGAAACTTCCTAGGATGTAGTGTATGCATTTCTTAATGTAGTTATACATCCATGTTAGTCCACCACTTACACTTTTGTGTTTCTAGCTCATGTTAAATATTATTTCTTCATCTGCAGGCCAAAATCCAAAGAGCAAGTACTCTGGTGGACTACTTATTAGTACGTCAGCTACCATTGGTGCTCTGCTTCTGGTGGCACTTATGTGTTTCTGGGGATGCTTTCTTTACAAGAAGTTTGGTAAAAATGAGGGTAACAGTATTGCAATGGATGTCAGTGGAGGTGCTGCTCTTAGCTGTTACTTGAATTGTCCGACTGAAACAATTTTCAAATTCCTACATCACTAGTTTCTTAATCAACATCTCTCTTGCATCATTTTGTTGTGCAGGCGCATCAATTGTAATGTTCCATGGGGACTTGCCGTACTCCTCTAAAGACATCATAAAGAAATTAGAAACCTTGAATGAGGAGCATATCATAGGTTGTGGAGGCTTTGGAACAGTGTACAAGCTTGCAATGGATGATGGCAATATATTTGCCTTGAAACGAATTGTAAAGCTGAACGAGGGTTTCGATCGTTTCTTTGAGAGGGAGCTTGAAATTCTTGGAAGCATAAAACACCGATACTTGGTGAATCTGCGAGGTTACTGCAATTCTCCTACATCAAAATTGTTAATATATGATTTCCTCCCTGGTGGTAGCCTTGATGAAGCGCTCCATGGTAAGGCTAACAGTGTTACTAGCATCTTTGTTGCATCTATTAACATACTTGAACACATGGGCTTCCATAGCATCAATTATGTTATGAAGCTTCTTCTTTTCTTTGCCAATGCTTATCTTTCTTGATATTGGTGTATCCTCTGTTGCATTAAACTTCACTGTTTCCTTATTTCACTTACTTGATCACTTGCATAAAAATGAGATGCCATGGCGGTTTTCATTGATCTACAAAGGAATTGGGGTATAGTTAATTAGTAGTAGCTGGTACTTCTGCATTGTGGAATTAGTTATTTTTGTTATTTAAAACTAATATAATAGATTGCCTGACTTTTTATTCATAAGCTACACCTTGTTGTTTCATTCTATTAGAAAATATAGTTGCTTCCTACAAACCAAAGATCTTTTTCCATAACAATTCTGAGTTCCAGCTTCAATCTATCTCAGTTTTAGCTTGTTTGGTATCTTTGATTGTATATTCCCTCCTACTTTACATCCCAATTATTTGTTGTTTGTGTCCTTAGCAGAAAGATCTGAGCCGCTCGACTGGGAGGCACGCCTGAATATTATTATGGGAGCAGCAAAGGGTTTGGCCTACCTGCATCATGATTGTTCCCCGAGGATCGTACACCGTGACATCAAATCGAGCAATATTTTGCTTGATGGCAACTTGGAGGCTCGAGTGTCTGATTTTGGTCTTGCAAAATTGCTAGAGGATGAAGAATCACACATTACAACAATTGTTGCAGGAACATTTGGTTATCTGGCTCCTGGTAAGTGACATTGGCTTTTAGCATTTCAAGATTAAGACTATGCTTTGACTTCATTCAGGTGTCTGCATGAGCGTTTTCTTATGATGTTGACATTTTTTATTGTGGCCAAAAGTTCTTTTGTTTGATTTACAAGTATGCATTTGACCCGTAGCTGTATTTGTTTTGCTATTCTTTCCCCAAAGGATACACTACGATTTTGGCTTTAAAGAAAATAGATGGAATAAAAGCCAAAACAGCAAAGAAACGGAAAAATTATGCCAAAACATCCATTTTAGCCTCCTGTTTTTTTAAAAAAAAGAAGGAAGGTGTGCCCAACAAACATGATGCTAGTAGCTCATTGATTTTACAAGTACAGAGATCTTTGGTTGTTTGCACTGGCTGTTCATTTGTTTTTGAATATTGTATTCATTTCTCATGAACATTCTTATGCCATGTATTTTGATTCCCATTCCTTCATTGCTAGAATACATGCAAAGTGGCAGAGCAACTGAGAAGACTGATGTCTACAGTTTTGGAGTCTTGGTGCTTGAAGTATTAAGTGGAAAGCGACCAACAGATGCATCATTCATTGAGAAGGGCCTGAATATTGTTGGTTGGGTATGTCTCTTCTTTCTGTAACATTAGATGTTATTCCAGTTGGAATAAATCTCCTTTTCTATGTTTTGAAATTAAATGTATTTTTTTACCCATCCCATCATGCAAAATAAGATACATCAGTGGAATTAAGGAAGTAAGAACAGACCTGCTTGTGGCCCAATCATAAGATACCCTGGTTATCATCTGCTTAGACCTTTGTCCGATTTGGTGTAATTTAAGTTTTGCATGATTGCATAGCTACAGTTGAGGCACATTAATGGACTATTCCCTATAATGTTTCTATATTGGTGTAAGCTTTTGAGTAGGGATATTTTTGCTTAACCACCACTGCTGTGTTGGCGTAAAATTCTGTCAAGGATACAAGTGTTCTGATTTATCTATTCCCTCCCTGCAGTTAAATTTCTTGATCACAGAGACTAGGCAACGAGATATCGTAGATCCAAACTGTGAAGGTGTGCAGGTTGAAAGTCTCGATGCCCTGCTTTCTGTCGCCACCCAATGTGTTTCTTCAAGCCCAGATGATCGACCCACCATGCACAGGGTGGTTCAATTACTTGAACCCGAGATTATGACACCATGTCCAAGTGATTTCTACGATTCGAGCCCTGAGTGAACCATTTGGCAACAGTGAAGGCATGTTTCGAGTGGAATGCACTTTGAAGAAGTAATTCGCAAGCTGATAAAGAGGGCGGTGGAATCTGTGGCGGCAGTTTTGTACCTTTGTGTTGTATTCATTTAATTCTTTCTGCAGATGGATCGCGATTAGAGGACTGCATGACTTCACCAGTCTGTTGGACCATTCCCAGTCCATGAGCGAATTAGGTCAGTCATCTTGTGGAAATTCCCCTACTCGTACTTAAACGGGAATGGAGTTTCCACTTGTGTTTGGGTCATTTAATCAGCATTTCTTTTCTCTCGCCTAGTTTACTTCTCTTGTTGTAGTAGTGTTCTCTTGCTCGTTTGCTCCAAATTTTAGTGTATATGAAAATTGTTGTATAAAGTGAGCATCTTTAGCTTTTACTTCTTTTCTCATCCTTTTTGTAAAATGTATCCTCATTGCAATAATCACTTTGTTGGATCCGATGTATTTTTTTGAACAAAGTTTAATGAAAATTATTATTATTATTGTTGTTGTTGTTGGTTCTACATGACAGTACAATGTAATTTATCCCATCGTTTAGGTTGGTTATTATATGACCAACGAGCTTGTGAGCAAAGTCTGGAGTTTGTCTTACTATCTACAATTGAGGTAATTTGGTTTCTGGTCTGAATGCAAGTTGTTGCCAGTTGCCATTTACAGAGGAAGCGTATGGATTATGTTGGAGCCGAGAAAGTGCTGCTCTGCTCACGACATCACATCACAAAACACACAAAAAAAGAACTAAGGGAAGGCTTACTTGGTCTTCTTTTTTTTTAAATTTAAATTTATATTTAACTTTCGTTTGGTTGTATGTGGAGAAAATTAGCAAGTATCGTCGTCGAAGAACAGTAGGCGCCAAGTTGCCAACTGCCAAATCTTATAAATTAAGAATTTCAAGGTTTTCCATTTTTTTGGCCTCTACCTATTTGACTTCATAGAGGAATGAACTGTCTGCCGCTGCTCCAATTTGTAAAAACTATACACGTTTTTTTTAACACAAATTATAGTATATATGTACACTTTCTTCAACTAAACCATCCGACAGAGAAAGGAAGGTTCCTGTTCTCATAAAATCAGAAACAGAACTTCCTTAACAAAACTCAGAAAGAATTAAAACCAATTAATCCAATCCATCAAGACAATCATCATCATCATCCAAGGTTAGTCCCCCTATCCACCTCCACTATCTAGATTCTGCTTCTCTTTTTCCGGGTAACAAACAAATTTTGTAATTTCCAATTTATTTTACCAAGATTCGCTTTTCATTTTCATTTTGGTAGTGAGGTAGCTTTTTTTAATCATTACGACGTGCACTCCATAAACACGTAATTTTCTAGTTTCATTGCGTTTTTAAATTTGTCCCAAAAAAAACTAGCTGTCATTAGCATACATTTTCTGCAAATTCTGCTTACTCGCATCAGACACGCCAGCCATATCAATCTAATACTTATCTCACCCAAAAAAAAAGTAAAAAAAAAATCAAAACTTTACTTACTGCATTAGATAGAGCATTTATTAATTTAAAATATTAGTACTATATTTTACCTTTTTTTTTTTATTAAATTAGAGTATACGGAGTAATTATTAATTACAGTAATTGCTAACCGTCAACGCGGTTTCACTAACGCTACTTAAACCCTCCAAATCTTTGTCTTCTTCAACTCAATTTCCATTCTCTCCGCCTGCAAAGTTTATGCTTCCCCACAACCACAAAAACTCTCCCACTATTTTATTCATTATTCCATCTCATTCTCTTAGTAATTATTTAATTATTCTGGATTGGATAGCGCAGGACACAAAATCTTAAGTTAATCACTTCACTAATCAGTCTCAGCAGCGAGAACTAGTCCGCAATGGCAGAACGTGTTCATCCCGGCGACGAATCGCCGTCCGCCTCAACCTCCACCCTCCTCCACCAGCCAGAATCACCCGCCAGACCCGCATCGCCGTTGCCGGAGAAACCCGTCCCTCCTCCTGGCACCTACGTCATCCAGATCCCGAAAGACCAAGTGTACCGCGTCCCACCCCCGGAGAACGCCTACCACTTCAAGCGCCTCTCCCGCCGCAAGCCTCGCGCCAGCCGCTGCCGCTTCTGCTGCTGCTGCTTCCTCGGCATAGTCGCCTCCCTCATCCTCCTCGCCGGGCTCGCCGCCGGCGTTTTCTACTTCGTGTTCCGCCCGGAATCGCCGAAATACTCCATCGATTCCATCTCAATCAAGAACTTCAACGTCTCTTCTTCGTCCCCTATCTCGCCGGAGTTCGATGTCACCGTCAGAGCTGATAATCCCAACAACAAGATCGGGATCTATTACTTGACAGGGAGCTCAGTTAGCGTGTTTCACGAGGACGCCAAGCTTTCAAGCGGTCCGCTTCCGGTTTTTTTCCAGGGAAAGAACAACGTGACTGTGTTTACGGCGGTTCTGAAGGGGACGGGGGTTGAGCTGACGAGTGATGCGCGGCGGAGTTTAGTGGGGGAAGCGAACAGCGGAGCGGTGCCGTTGAAGGTCGATATGAAAGTGCCGGTTAAAATTCAAGTTGGGTCGATTAAAAGTTGGAAAATTACTGTGAATGTTGACTGTCAAATAACGGTGGATAAATTGACGGCGAATACAAAGATTGTGTCAAAGAAGTGTGATTATGGCGTGGATATTTGGTGGTGGTAGAGTTAAGTGCCGGCGTATCGTGACGGATTATTACCCTTTTTTTTATTAATTTATTTTTTGATTTGTAGCGAGTGGTATACATGTTGCACATTAAAATAATGTTATGACTGATTTTTTTTTTTTTTTTAGGAAAAAGGAAAATACTACATAGTGGAGACATTCGTTTGGATTTTGTCGTTTATTTGACTTGGTATTAGCGGTTTTAGGTGGCACGACGACGTTTTCTTGATGATTTCAAGACAGGTGAAAAAACTGTAGAGAAATCTAAACTACTTATTAGCAATGCAGCAACAGTTATAACATGTAATATTATAGTATTTGTTTTTCCTATTTTGACTTTAAAGGGAGGAAAAAGTCTTGGATAAGATGGGTTGGGATTGTTACATGTGAGTCCCTAATCGAGCCAATTAAGTTTAAAAATGGGTCGGGTGAACCCCTCTCCACATGTTAGACTTCTAAACTAGCGACTTTAAAGTTTAAAGGGATGCTGTCAATTAATGTCATTATTACTCCAGTCAATAAGACAATTTTCCACCTTTTCAAAATAATAATAAGAATTTTCCAGAACACCATCGATTGCTACGTCCATTGACAAACCAACAACACATAATTTAAAAAGGAGAAGGGAAAACAATGCAAGAAAACATGAATAAAATTGAATTAATCTTTGATTGTAAAGAGAGTAGTGTTGTTGAAGGAAACATATAGAAACGTTCAGGACAAACTAAGAAAAATTATTAAATGTAAGAATATCCTAACTTTACTATTTTATCCTTTTAAATTCCAATAAAATAGGGATAATTATGGTAAAAAAAATCCATGTTTTTGTAAAATTGTATTCATCAAGTCTCTAACATTCATCGTTCAACAATTATACAGCTGCCACTCAAATTTAATTTATTTTTTTTGTATAATACTACTATATTATAAGTTGACAAGAAATATTCATGTATGGCAATGAAACTATATTATGTGAAAGATGGATGTACATTTAACTGAGGGCTTCAATTTTATCCAGTTCCTATAATTATAACACAAGAATTTAGGGGCATAACAAAATTTAGGGGGAAGAGAAGTGACTATACAACACCTGCATCAGCATCACCACTCCTTTTGCATAATTCCTGCATCACACATTTTTATTAGCTTTAACAAAAATACCTCCATCACCCTCCCTTCTATTCCCCTTCTCTTTCATGTACACAAATGCTGGATCCAATTGAATTCTATCCAAAACTGCTTCTTGTCAGAATTTCCAAACAAGCATTGCCATTGCACAACACGATTTGAAACTTGTTCTTTCCAAGGAATCTGAGCTCTTTTCGCAGTAGTCAAGCAACTTGCGTTTGGGACTTCAACCTTTCATTATTAGTCTTGGAATCCTGGATAGCTTTTCTTAGATCTGCGTACATGTTAACGGAAGAGTCTGCAAAGTGACTCAATTGGTTAAGAAAACCCTCCATGCTTGATCGGAAGCGCTCGAAACCTGAAATACAATCCTCTGAAGCTTCGTCTCTCATCATGTTAACTGCGGAATCACTCCCATTATCAGCCTTCCATAACCTCTTCCCGTGGTTTTTCTCTTGGTGTGGTAAAAACCCTGAAGTTTCAGCTGCTAAAGCTTTTATAGAATCTGTAACTTCCTTCACAGGTAAGGCCTCAAGCTTGTCTAACCAGAGGCCACAGGTGGCGTATACCGGGGGACCATAGTCCCTTAAACTCCGTGAAGGGTCTGGTTGCCTCCTTTTTTTCCTGGAAGGCACGTGCGGAAGAGAGACACATTTAAACAGCCAGTTATTTATAGCCAGCAGGTAGGTCTTCTGAGCACCAATCCACTTTGTAAAACTAGAAGACAAAGAGCCAAGTTCTCTTTCAAGATGGACAGTAATTTGCCGATGTGACTCAGACTGTAGAAAGAACCTGGTGTGCCCATGGTTGTATGATATTGAGATGATGGTAACCTGTAGCTTGTGACATTCAGACATGACATGCCACATCCGAGTTAGCCTGCCATTGAGAAGGAGTGAAACAGTCAGGAATGAAGTCTTTACTTAAATACTCACAAAGATGTTTAAACAACTTTAGAGCCAGTTTAAATGCATTGGAAACAACTATGGGTTAAGGCTAATATCAATTGAATGGATCAAAACCTGACAACACCATACAATTTTCCAGTTAAGGATATTGTTTCAGCAACATTCACGAGCCAAAGAGACCCAAGACTATAAGTGGTTCTCAAAAACAAATCCTGATCATACTATTACTAGCATGACACTAAGGTCCTTGGGAGTTAGGTAGTATCACATCATATGGCGGTCTTTTTCAAAGTTCAAACTCAAACCTTCCTCAAAGCTACAGTTTTTGTAAAACCATCGTCACTTTATCCAAACAGAGCTGCACACAACCTTGTCTCAACAAGATTTTAGCGATGACAGTTTCACCCAAGACATTAAACATCCACTTTCCCAACAAATATTTCTTTCTGCTATCCACTGCTTTGAATTATTATTTTAGCTTTTTCCTTTTTTCGAATAAATTTTCTACATATAATGATCAAATGTTATAAAAGAAAAAACATTTGTGTTCCGTCAAAAATCCTTAATACATTTAGGCATACAGATCCCCGTTACAAAATAGAATATTATGAAAGTATTTCCTTACAGAAATCCAGATGGAAAAACTAATTCTCTCAAAAAAAGAAGTTAGGAGTCATTTATGCACCTTTTTTGTGAATTTCAAGCTCAAAAGCACTCTAGATGGACATTTTTAATGACAAAAATTAATTTAGAAATATAATATTAAAGGAAAAACCATCGAGTTAAAAAGGAATTCTGTCCCTGACCTACAGCTTCATGCCTAAATTTCTAGGTAGCATGCATGTGCTTTCAGTTTACATATTTGGAGTCAACTAACATCAAAGGCTCTTCTCTGTTCGGTTTACTTTCAATGAAGCAACTGCAAGGATATCTCAGCTAACCAGCATATAAGTAAGTTTCTAAAGGTCTGACTCTTTATCAGCTATATGCATGGCGAGTTTACAAAGAGACACAGTGAAGTAACTCAGGAATCCAAACACAGTATTTCCTAGTTGGCCAAAACTTCTACAAAAGCACATGCATTTATATTTGCATCATGATGAGGTATTCTGCTCTTCAAAATACAAACATAGTATTTCAGGCCTTGAAATTTCCACAGACTATCCAAATCAATGCAAAATGAGGTTATAGTTCAAGTTCCTTGTCTGCTTTAAGTAAAGGAACAAAGAAACACATACCCATCAATCAACTCCTCAAATTGTGGCTGGAGTTCTTTATCCCGCAATTCCTCAATCCTTGTTGATATGGAATCGATTCTATGAATTGCAACTCTCATTCTTGAGTGTAGATCTTTCACAACAGCACGAGTTTTATCGATTTTGTGAGAACTTTCACCCTTCGATTCCAATTCTCTTAGAATCTTACACCTGGAGTCGTACTCCCTTCTGACCATCTCGCTAGCCTGAAATTGAGAGAGATTTAAGTATACACAAAAATAAAGTGTTATAAATAGAATCCATCTTTGACTTCCCATCTGTCCAAAGTGTTGAAGATTCTAATCTGACCTACATTATGAGCCTTGATTTACTTCCTAATTGGTGGCTTAATTAGTGGTTCTGTTGACCCTAATTTTTAGGCTTTTTCTTTCCATAATTTATGGCTTTAATTACCCTCATATGTGTAATATATATGTACCAATGTAATGAGAAATAATAGAATGCCCTTCAAAATCTTACACAAAGTCCAGTCAGAAAAAAATTTCAATTCATCCTGCATAATCAAGTATCCTAGAGCACTTTTTGGAACTAAGTATCCTCTAGTTCAGACTATCTGGGAGATCTTGAAAACATATATATATCCTAAGGTGCATAACTTTGGTATTCCATAGAGTTGCACTAACACGAAATGCAAAACATATTCACATAGCACAATGTCTAAGAGGAAAAAAGTCAATGGGCACCGGTCTTATATAATGAGAATGAACTGTGATGTAAAAAGTTAATAACTATAGCAAGAACTAAAGTTCATTACCAGGCAAACACTTTGAAAAGAACAGACAACCATGTTACTCTTTATAGCATTACAATATTAACAGAAAAGCAGCAGGATAGTATTCAAAGAAACCGGTTACTGATCCCATTGAGTGAGAGGAAAAGACTACAAGAAAAGAACTAGAAGACGAGTAGTGTATCTACGTGTGTGTGCATAAGAGAGACACACACAGAGGGAGAGGCTCCTACTTTGATTCACTCCATTGTGACCAGTCCTATTTCATTTATGATCGTTTGATGAAATCCCTTCAAATCCATATATCCAACCACAGCATCAATAACGTGATCCTACCCTCAGTCATAGCTGTGTGGATACATTGCGGTTATATATCTACATTCAAAATAGGCATACACATGGAACAAAGTGCAAAAGCAATCAATTCCCGAGCAATGAATCGGATTCATTAAGACCATCGCCACAGCCTAGCTGCCATCTCCACCACTTGACTTTCAAAAACATTATCATAAAGCAGGCTCTACTTGATTCATATGTACGTAAAATTCTAAGCTGAGAGCAATTTTGACTAGTTAAATAACCAATAAGAAGAATAAGCTAGCAAAATGCACACAGTTGTATAGTAAGTACCATGGTCCAGAGTAGTGACACAGGTAATACTTTCTAAAACCAATTTCCGATCTTATATGAGGGTGAAACAAATAGTAATGGTCATCATGCTAGACAAATATTAAGAAAATACTACCTTTACTTCATCATAAAGCTTCCTCTCCCACGCATATAACCTGTCCAATGTTGAAGCATGACTACCAGATATCATGCAGAAATTATCAAAAGTATTTCCAGTAAGATCCTCTGCATTCAATCCAAGAAGATTCCTGGACGGAGATGATCGAGAGGACATTGTCCGGTGCCAAGTCAAGTACTTAACCTCAGTTTGAACAGGTTCTGCATGAGTATTAGGAACAGATAGTGACTAACCAGTAAGAGATTTGTAAGCAAGCAGAGAGGTAGAAGTTAAAGAGAAGAAGAGATGAAGAGACTCTAATTACAAAGTATAAACAGCTGCACAATGCATGTTCCTTTCCACGCATAAATAGACCTATATTCTACATACCACAAACATTATAATACGGATTTGATAGTAAATTTAAATGGTTCATGCATGCTCAACTCTACTCTCTCTTTGCCTCTCTCTGTTCCACCTCCACGCCACAAAGCATGTCACCATTTCATACTCAGATATAAAAGTAACAAATGTATATTTTGTTTTTGTATAACGAACATGTTGGTAAATCAGTGAAACAAACAGAATGTGGACAACCACAAATTTAGGTTCTTTAGAAATACCTATTCCAAGAATCCCATCAAACTAAAGCCATCACAATCTTCAACTCATGCTTCCAAACCCAAAACCTAATTGCATCTTACAAAATTACTCTCTGACTAGAATCCTCTCAAAACCTCTCAATCACACAATTAAAATACCACAAAAAAACTCACACACGCATAGAGCATAAACAGCTCTGGACTCTCATCCCACCTAGCAGCAAGGTACATTCTCTCCTAGAAAGTGTTTTTCCTCGACTCATTCTCTCAACTTTGTTCATTTCCACATATGAAATATACTACAGTCAGTAGCAATGACAAAGATCAAAGGGTTAGATACTTGACCAATGCATCATGTGATAATAGTTGCTAAGTTCCTTTACTAAAAAGGAGTTACTAACCATATATGAGCTACTGGTGACTGATGAGTGACCTATTATAAAACTATGCTAAACCGCCACGATTTCACACCAATCTTAACACACGTGAATGAAATAAAGAAGTCTTTGGTGAAATGTACCATTTAAAGAATAGAGAGACAAAATCCACAATAACTAATTTTCTACATTCTTTCACCTCTGGCAAACCCAGGTACAAAAGGCATCAAGAATGTCACCTTTTGTTTGAAGATATTAAGTTTTCACGTAAAATCAATTCACTTGATCGAGCAAACAAACTTTAAGACCCTCGAGCAAATCACATTGGAAAGCATGTATATGTGCCAGTAAGTCAAACCCTAATTAACCTCTTCACTTTGTTGCCTTTTAGAATGATTTATTATTATTATAATTACTTTAACAGGCTAATAACTTATTGTGCATGCACACACGCACCCATGCAATTAAGATATCATGCATTTTATGTAATGGATATGTTTGCTTCATTAAGCTAACAACTATGTTTGGAAACACTAGCAAATATTGTCCTAGTAGAACACGAAATACAAGCATATAATAAAACACTTTTAGCAACAGGCAAGCAAACCAACCTTCTTGCACTTGGCTCGGGTCTTCACCACAAGAAAAACAGGCCTTGAAGAGCGTAGACACAACCGACCCATCTGAAAGAGGAAAGTGTTTTTCAGTTAATCGCTTTCACTGACCCATAAGAAACCTTACGCGAGTCTTCATTGTCTTAAGCATTAGAAAATTGGGATCCTCTTCTAAATATAAAATTCCCTACTCAGCTCTTGGCGTGTCAAGGTTTCAGACAAATTATAATTAGCAAGTCCATCTGATTTACTGTTAAAAAAGTTGGTGAACTAAATGTAATCGATGTATCTGGGTATAATTGACCCCATTATATAAGTAAACACAACCATCTCTTACACTGCAGCGGTCAAGATGGTGAGAGAAAAATTAATTTAAAATCTAGAAAAACTTTAATGGCTGGAAAGACGGCGAGAGTGAGAGAGATGTACCTTCTGTTGCAGTGTTTATTGGACGGAAATGCAATTTATTCGCTTCGAGCATCCTTGGTACTTCTTTCCCAGAATCAGAAGCTTTGACAAACAGAAATTCAATATCTTTTACACTTGCAAAAAAATCCTTAGAAGAAATGGTGTTTTCAGATTTATCTTCTTTTACAGGTGTTTTCTTTGTGTCAGCTGAAACTGCAGCTACCGAGGGAGGGGATCTTAATGGTGACAAATCAGAAGACTTGTTTTTCTCCCCATTTAATAACTCCGTTTCTGGAATGTTGCTTCCCCCAGAAGGCTTAGTAGGTGAAGAACCAGGTGCAACATGAGCATGTACCCTATTAAGATTTTCGAAACTTCGAACCAAAGTATTCGTCGGAGGGTCATCAAATTCATCTTCTGAATCCCCAGATTCTTCATGAACATGATGTGAAACTCTCTCGTCGTCTTCCAGCTCTGGGATTCCCTCCTCTTCCCTAAGCCGTCTTAAATCATCAGCATTCTCGAACCCTTGATGATCTTGCCTTCCTTCTTGAAAAGAAAATTGATGGTCAATAGGGTGGAAAAGTTCAAAGTAATCCCATTGCGGGGTCCCTGGGGGGACAGAAGAATCTTCTAATGGCGATGTATCTCGTTTTTCAGCGAAACTAGATGTGGTATTTTCTTGGGTGTGGGAAGAGGTTACTGTCCCTGTAACAACTTCAGGGGGTTTTTCTTCAACTTTTTTGGAAGAAAACCCTCTAAATTTCATATGATTTACTTGAAAACGACTAGAGCTAGGAGGAGATGGAGATGGAGAAAAGGTTTCAGCAGCACCAACATGGTGCGCTGGTAATGGAGAGGGGGTTGAAAAATGAGAATGAGACTTCTCAGTTAAAGCAAGTGCATCCGGCGTTGCACTGGTGGAAGTGTACAGTGAAGATTCAATTGGGACTTCAGGTTCAACAAACTTCCTAAGAGCAGTTCCTGTACTTCTCAGCGAGTGGATATAAGTAACATGAGCAGCTGCTAGCGCACACCTACCATCAAGTGCTTGCCTAACAAATTTCTTTCTTTCACGACAAAGCTGCAAAGCCTTATCTTCTTCTAGTTTAGAGCTTGCAGCCCCCATTTTTCCAGATACCAATGTTTCAGTATTTGACAAACTAAACAATCAAGTCATAGGCTTTTATCCTGAAAATTAAACAATTTCAAATATCATGAAAAAAATCGAAAGCCTGCAGCAATAGCTACTGGATACAAACCTGCTCTAAAACTCTAATGATCGGAACAATAATGAGATGGGATGCAAATTCACACATAATTCATTAATTCACTCTTATAGCAAAGAAGATATAAGGCATATCTCCCATTAAGGAAATGTAAAGTTGCATTATAATTAAAAAAAAGGGGAAAAAGAAGAATAAAAGGGATACTAGAAAGCAAAACGGGCCATGATAATTCACATGTTGTAACAGAATCAACAAATACAAAATAAACACATGATGGGCATTAATCAACTAAACCTTTCCACTTGGTAAAGGTGCCCATAAAAGTTACAGACATGATATAGTATAGTGATTGCCAATGCAAATAGGGATCTTAAAAGAGAGCCTCAAAAGAAATGAAAAGAGATTTTAATTAATCATCGAGTGTAGTGAACCTAGACTCCCCTTGGGAGAAAGATATAAAAAATCGTAAGAAAATAAAACCCAACATGTGCTTGATTCTTTTAATCCTAGACAAGGAAGCAACAGCTGAAAAATTGATAAAAGAAGATTTCTGATCTAACCCAAGACCAGGATGAGTAGATGATGAATAACCATCAGGCAACAAAATCTGGAGGCAATTAAGTTGAAGCTACATCATAATCTGCATGCCAAAACCCATGATTAAATTTAGAAATCAGTACCTGAAAACAAGTTGAGTGGAAGCAAGAGAGAACCCAGAACAGACTACAACCCAATCACAACAACCGCTAAACCAAGATAACGATAAGAGGAGAGAGAGAGAGAGCAAAATTCATGAAAAGCAAAGACAGCCCAGTATATGAAATTTATCGAGTGAAAGAGAAGGAGAGGGAGAGTTGGAGTAGAGGACTACCTGGATGGTGCTAATGGATTGGTGAACGATGACGAATTGGAGAAGGAATCATTTCATGGCACTTTATTACTTTTCTTGGTTTTGTTGTCTTGCGTAGTGACTAGTGACGGTGAGAGAGAATAACATTTTGGTTGGATCTTAGAAAGAGAGAGAGCATATAGCAACAGGGTTTTAGAAGAGTTGAGAGAGAGGAGAGAGAGAGCGGTGGGTCCGGATTCGGGTCCTGAATTCCTGATCCTTCATTTCATGGCGGCGGCATGGCGGAGCGGTTCTTCCATGCGGAGGACGGAAAGTAAACTCGGATGGATTTGGCAATTGGCAAGTCTAATACACGTCAACCCCCAGTACAGTCCACCCTCCGTCACTGTGTTGTGGGCCCTACAGCCACGTCTAATTCTTTTTTCCCCTTATGGTATCTCTTTGGCAAATCAATGAAATTGTCAAATTGCTTAGGCAGTTTTCCATATACCAAAATGGAAAAGACATACTACTAGTTATACTTTGTTTTCACATTCACCATCTATTCGCCTCCAATCCTTCCTTTAGGCCACTAACCCAAACGAGATAGCACAAAACTTGCTAAAATAGAAACTGGCACCATTTCTTGACACAATCATACCAGGGCTAAACCTGTCACTAGTTCACCGCCAATAACCCAATTTAACGGCTACCACCTACATGCAACCAAGCACAACACCGAAATTGACCTCGCTCAATCAGTTCCGCTCCTTACGCTCTATAGGTCGTTTATTCACACAAGGAAAAAACTATTTACAAAAGTCCTATCCCTAGTTCTTTGTCATGGCCGGAATTGAAGCAGCAAACGGAGATGATCTAGAACACCAAACCAAGAAAAAATTCTCTCATAAATGAGAATTAACAATCCACAAAGGATGGAAACTATTCCAAATTGGAGATTAACATTCACCGGTGAGAAAATATTTATTCCTGAATTTATAGTGTATGACTTTATTAGTTATATCTTAAACCACTTGGTTACGTAAACACACAGCTATATTTATTATCGAAACTCGTATTTCACGGCCAATACAAACAAAACATTTAAAAAAAACTCATTATAAAGGCAACTAAGACCCACTAATAATTAAACTTGGTTTCTATTTTTTGAATAACATTTTAAAGATTTTCATTAAAAACATTTTTGTTGAATTAAAAACATAGTTAATTTTTTTAATTGAAATTCTAACTTTTTTTTAAAATGCTTACTATAGATAAATAATGTTATTTTAGAGAAAAATAATTGAATCGTACTTTTCACAAATATCTTCTTTTGATTATATTAAAATTATCATTTAAAGCCTTGATGACATGTTGGATTCATGAAAAATGAATTTACATGCATTGGGTGTGCAATGCTTAACATATACTCCCCGTCCCATATTAATTGTCCACTTTCACTGTTCATGCACGCGTTCGAGGAGGCCGGATGACGCACTATTTGACCTCAAAAACTTTTGAATTTTTTCTCGAAGGTAGGTTAAGGATTAACGTATGTTCGAAAAAAAGTACGGATTTTTTTGGAGTCAAATAGTGAGTCATTCGGCTTCCTCGAAATACGTACACGAACAGTAAAGTGACAGGACGGAGGGAGTACTATATGTTTTTATTTTATACTAACATTTAATGGTAGACACTCTATATTTAATTTTTAATATTTCATATCCTGCTTTAATAGAAATAAATTAATTATAAGTAAGATGACGTAACACAAAATAATTAATGATATTGATATTTTCATACATTTAAATAGATAAAAATTTATCCGACAATAATTAATATAGATTCCATCGATGATATAATATTATTATCAATGTCATGGCACGCCGACTTTGATATAGATAATAGATTAAGAAAAAAGAAACCATTGAGAGTATTTTTTTTATTTCCAGAGAACATAAAAGGAAAAATGAAAAACTTACCTTGTATTATTATTATTACTATTATTTTGTGAATTTTGTCTACGTCTCTAAGCCAAAGCCATCAAAGCATAAACCCACACGCACTCTTTCTTTCGCATAATTTTCCGATTTCAGATTTATCTTCGCCAAACTCCAAAACACTCCATAGTGACCCACACCAAAATACATAAAATAACAAATTGAATAAACTACATCGGCACAGTTTCTAGGGTTTTTTGATTTCACCATGGCCGAAGTAATGAACATGGCCGTCGAATCTCTGGACCGGCCACGCGGAGGCCGCAAGGAGGATCCCTCCACCGACGACCCTCAATCCTCCTCTCCGCCTCCCCCCCCTCCACCTCCTCCGCTACCCTCAGCTAATCCTCCGAACGCATCTGGTCGACGCCGCGACCGAGATTCTCGAGAGAGACGCGACGACCGGGGAGGAGGAGGAGATTTCAATCGACGCGGTGGCGGAGATTACTATCGGGATAGGGATAGAGACTACAAGAGGAGGAGCAGCATGAGCCCCCCTCCCTTGCCTTACAGGGACCGCAGGCATTCCCCGCCTCCTAGGCGGTCTCCGCCCTATAAGAGGTCTAGGAGGGATGATGGGGGATATGAGGGCAGGAGAGGAAGCCCTAGACCTGGATTTGGTCCCCCTGACAGAGGGTAACCTTTCATTTGTTTCGTCCCTTTGATTTAATTGCTCAGCGTAGTGCGCGTGGATTATTAATTTAATTGGAAATCTGGATTTGGTGTAGGTTCGGTTATGATTATGGTGGTGGATACGACCGTCCTCCTTATCCTGATGAAAGGCCTCCTGGCCGCTACGCGGGTCGTCGTGGTGGATATCAAAATGGTCCCTCCGGTACACATGCCTTTTCCAATACTCTTGATGAAGTTATCTGACGGTTGCTTCAAAGTTTAACTATTCATTGTCACTGCACGGCATATAATTTGTTTACACAAAAATGAGCATACATTATATGAATTTGGAAAAAAAAGTTGTTTTTTGGAAATTGGGATTTGTGTCAATGTTGACACACTAGCTTGAGATATAAGCACACACTTTGGAAATTCAATGGTGGTTGGTCCATTTCTCTTGCTGGCTGTTTTGTAAGGCTACAAGCTTTGTATACATTCTTATTAGTTATGGAACTTACAGTTATAGGGTTCTGTTACTGTTGCAGACTGGGATTCTGGACGTGGTGGTTATGGTGATGCGTCAAATGCAGTATCTAGTCAGAGGTTAGTACCATATTATGCTTATGAAATCTGGCATGGCTTTATGGAATCTTTTCTTCCAAGCATGACTAGATGTTTGCATTACTATGATGGTTCAAACTATTTCAGAATAGAATTGAGAAAAAAGAGTTACTACGTCAACTTACCTTATTGTTTATGATTCATAGCTTATCTTCTAACTGCTGGCTGTGCTCTAGACCAAAGAGCGTTAAGGAATTTTAATGTCTAGTGTTTGTTAGCAATTTGTGAAGGATATTTAGCATACGCATGTCCTCTTGTTATGTGAAGTGTTAGAACTATTGTTATGAATTATAACCAGGGGGAAAGAGACCAGAGTTCTAGAAGTGATGAGCACATTGTCATCACTTAGAAACATCCATGGTAACATTTTTTGTTTGGCATGCATTACTTGAGTAACTGTGTTGGTCGTTTACTTGAATTAGGACCTATTTCAATTTCTATCGTTTTTACTCTCTTTCTCACTGTTTTGAAGTGTTGAGTATACATTCTTTTCGAGTGGAATAATTCTGATGTCTTAAATGAATACATTTCAGAGAAGGCTTGATGTCATACAAGCAATTCATTCAGGAGCTTGAAGATGATGTGCTTCCAGCTGAAGCTGAGCGCAGGTACTAAATGGGGGCTATTTTCTCACTTCACAGTTGTGTCATGAGTTTCATGAGTCCAACTCATGACTTGATCTGAAAAATATGGAAGTGATGGTGACCTTTGATTATGCAGATACCAAGAATACAAATCAGAGTATATTTCAACCCAGAAACGAGTTTTTTTCGAGGCTCACAAAGTTGAGGAATGGTATATCTCTTCTCTAACTTTATAATACCTTTGTTTTGGTGCTTTGCTCTAACTAAATCTGTTTGTATGTAGGTTGAAAGACAAATATCATCCCACCAATTTACTTTCGGTCATTGAAAGGTGTGTTAGTCTTACATATGTAACTATGAGCGGAATTCACAAAGATTTTAGTTGGATAGAAAAAAAAAGTTATTCATGTTCTACTGTAAAGTTCTTTAGAATTTGTTGCTCTATGCTTTCTTGTCTATTGTGTTTTGTCATAATTGTGTTGGCAGTGAACTCCTTATATTTTGGAAATGTTTTACAGGAGGAATGATCATGCACGGAAAGTTGCAAAGGATTTTGTACTTGATTTGCAGAGTGGAACCTTGGACCTGTAAGACAGGCATTTCCTCATTTTTTTCCCCTTCATATTCAAGCCTGCGTGATAACTGTTTTGTTATATGGCCCCAACTGAAAAGTTTTATTCTATGAAATGGCAGAGGTCCTGGTTTCAATGCTTCATCCTCGAATAAATCTGGACAGACAAGCGAGCCAAACTCTGAAGATGAAGGAGAGGCTGGTGGCAAAAGGAGACGGCATGGTCGGACTACAGCAAAGGAATCTGATCTTTCTGCTGCTCCTAAAGCTCACCCAGTAAGTTCAGAAGCCAGAAGAATCCAACTTGATATTGAACAATCCCAGTCCCTTGTTCGGAAACTTGACTCTGAAAAAGGAATTGAAGAACATGTCTTATGCGGATCTGAAAATGATAAAATGAGTAGAGAGAAAGGCCATGGTACCTCCAGTGGCCCTGTTATAATCATAAGGGGCTTAACGTCTGTCAAGGGCCTGGAAGGAGTTGAGCTACTTGATACACTTATAACTTATCTTTGGCGTATCCATGGTTTGGATTATTATGGAATGGTTGAAACAAGTGAACCTAAGGGCCTGAGGCATGTGAGAGCAGAAGGGAAGGCTTCTGACATAAGCAACAATGGGACTGAATGGGGAAAGAAACTGGACTCGCGTTGGCAAGAGAGGTTGAGGGGTCAAGACCCTTTGGAAATAATGACTGCCAAGGAGAAGATAGATGCTGCGGCTGTCGAATCTTTGGATCCATATGTCCGGAAGATTAGGGATGAAAAGTATGGATGGAAGTATGGTTGTGGAGCCAAGGGTTGCACAAAGCTTTTCCATGCCTCTGAATTTGTACAGAAGCACCTCAAACTAAAACACCCTGAAGTTGTGATGGAGCTCACAGTCAAAGTGCGAGAAGAGTTATATTTCCAGAACTACATGAAGTAAGTGCTGTTTTGATATGGTATCTGGTTTTGGCTGTTGACTTTACAGGGCTTATGACACATCCTGATTTCTCATTCTCAGTGATGAAAATGCACCTGGTAGCCAACCTGTTATGCAGCAGCCCATACAGGTATGTTAATCAAATTAGTACTTGCGATGATCTTTTCACTTGGTTTTTTAGCCTAGTATATTCCAAGTGAAAAACTTCTACAGATTGAAATTGAAGATACTTTATGCTTCCTGTTTTTCAGGATAAGTTGTCAGGACTATGGTAATATCTGTACAGGATTCTGTTTTAAATAATGTCAATCAATACCTTAGTTTTATGGATCTCTTAGATTATTGCTCTTCAAGCTTGTTCAGGGGATGTGGTTCTTTGTAGTAGTGTCCAGAAATGTTATGGAGTGCGGGGTTGTACCATGATGCCAGGGGATGTTGTTCTTTGTAGTAGTGTCCAATAATGTTATGTTATCTGAACAACCTTCCCTGGCTGTCAATGGATACATATGCCTGGACCACCACCAAAAAGAAGAAACAGCATATCGCCATGCATCTTAGATAATATTGTTTCTTCTTTTTGGTGGTTGTCCAGACTGGAGTTTCTTAGCCTGTTGGTCTTCTCAAGATTGTTTTGCTAATCTTAGATAATGTTTTCCCCTGGGGTTATCCACTTGCAGATTAATAATGTGCTCCCTGACCACATTGTTGACACCAAAGACGAGTTCCCATTTTGCTATAGTTGTTCATGATGTTGTGGAGCCCAACTATTCTGTTATATATTTTCAGGCTTATTAACATCATTTTGTTTTCCTTTGCAGAAGGACAGGCCGATAAGACGTAGGCTGGGCCCAGACAATCGAAAGGATGAACGTGGAAACCGTAGAGAACGAGACAATCGAGCAAATGGAAATGATCGGTTGGATAGGTCCGAAAACCAGCAGTCAGGAGACTTCCAGTCCAACACTGATGATCCTGATGGAGGGAATCATGATGAACAAATGTTTGATACCTTTGGTGGACAAGGGATTCATGTGCCGCCTTCTTTCCCCTCAGACATACCTCCCCCACCTGTATTAATGCCTGTTCCTGGTGCTGGGTATGTTGACGTGCTCACGTGATCATTTATCTGTTGTAAAGATGGCAGTAGGTAGTTAACCTTGTTTCTCTTATGAACTTGTTTTGATAGTAATATGTTAATACTTGCAGTCCCCTTGGGCCTTTTGTTCCTGCTCCACCTGAAGTTGCGATGCAAATGTTTAGGGATCAGGGTGGTCCTCCCCAATTTGAAGGTGGTGGAAGAGGTGGAAGGTCTGGGCCACAGTTAAGTGGACCAGGCCCCATTCTGCTTTCTTCAGCCTTCCGGCAGGATCCTCGACGTATTCGCAGGTGATATATGTTTTTATTTTCTTGATCTTTCCTTCAGTCAGAATTGCGGGGTTCGAGTTTGTTCTGTTATTTCACATGAGGAACAAAATATATGCTCAATCCAAGTATGAAACACAGAGAAGAACAATGCTAGACTACCAAAAAAAATCACCTTAGTTTTTTATATTTTGATTATACTGGTATATGATATGGGAGAGTAAGTTCTTTCGGTAAGAAAGTACAAGTGTTGGTAGTTCTTTCGGTAAGGAAGTCCATTGCAACTGCAAATGCTTCATGTCTTTGAAAGAGCATAGTTTTAGTTGTAGTCAGTAAATATTTGATTATGACTACAACATGGAATTATGGGGACAGTTTTTGTAACACAGCATGTTTCTTCAGGACCCTTGAGAATTTTTTTGGTTTAACTATCATTCTCCTTGATCATTGTCATTAACTCTTTTTGTACAATGGATTTTCCTTTTTGCAGTTATCAAGATCTTGATGCTCCAGAAGATGAGGTCACTGTTATAGACTACAGGAGCTTGTAAGAATGACTTTCGGCAGGATGGCAACATGATGTGAATCGCACTCCCTCCCTCTCTCTCTCTCTCTCTCTCTCTCTCTCTCTCTCTCTCTCTCTCTCTCTCTCTCTCTCAAGAAATGTGATTCATGCGCTAGTTAGTCCAAGGACAACATGTGCCCTTTTAGAGGGCAAAGCAACAGTAGAAGCTGTCACATCGTACTAAGTTCCGTATACGGTTATGTACTTGTTGGGTGGTGGTGACAAGAAGCTCTTTGCCGGGACGGTGTTTGTACGTTAGTTATGGAAAAGGGTACTGACATTTTTCTTCCCTTCCACTCACTCTGTATCGAAAAGAAGAGGCCTGGGTGGGATAATAGAATTGGTACTTATAAAATGAATTGCCAAACAGATTCTTAAGCATTCTTAGCGAGACTAGTTTTTTAAGTTCTTATTCCTGTGTATGATAACACTTTGACCTTTGTCACCAGTTGTTTTTGCGTATAAGATGTTGACGTTGGAGCTTTGTACACAACAATAGTGCATTTGTATGGCGGTGCCGATTAGAAACTTCGAATGGCGTAATGAATAACAATGACTATGAGCAGTTTTTTGAAAACGACAATGCCATCTGCCTTGTATGGTTCCTTCAGGTTGGTCGTCGCTAGTTTACCTGGTGGATGAGTCTTTGTGCACGGTGGTGGCTGGTTGAAACCTCTTCGCTGAGGGCATCTTCATACTCGCACTAGCCTAACTTTTATTGTGATGGGACAATGAGTCTCTTGATATAAGCTGGCTTGGTTTTCTTTATTATTTAACATTGGCCAATGAAAACGATTCTCCTAAACTTCTATTTTTTTAAATTTGAACTAAGTCTTGAATTAAAGATTTGAATGCTACATGAGAAAGATAGACAACATAAGAAGTAAAATAAACTTTTTAAGTTTTGAATTTATGAATATCCAAAGAATGTTTTAATACTTTTTGACAAAAATATTCGAGTATATCCAAAGAATGTTTTAATACTTTTTGACAAAAATAAAACAAGCATTTATTTCAGACAAATTTGCTTTCATGTTACAGACACTGGGGTCTTCGTAATTGTTGGGAGATTCTTCATTAGCTTTCACTTATGCGGCGATCCACTGTAAAAAAAATTAAAAAAATTAATAATAATTCAGTCTCTCCTCAAAGAAATTAACAACAAAAGAAACAAAAGGGTATTCAGTAGTAGAATTTTATGTAACCTTTTTTGGTGCATATTTTTCAGTACTTAAATGGCTGAAACATAATTGATGAGCATGTTAACAATGTCAGACTCCAGCTTTGAGGCTGATTCTTTCAAGCTTTTGATCTTTGTCTCAGTTTGCTCATCAAGCATTCTCACTGTAGAACCAGAGTCCCCACTTGTCTACAAGTATGGATAGAGTTATGTCCGTGTTAACTTATAATGCATTCATTCTCGTATAACACAATTCTGTAATCTATAATAATTTGTTGCTTGTAATATGTATCGTTCTTTTTTATAAACTAACTCACTGATGAATATATATAATGATGATTGGACTTTGTTAAAAGTGGCTAATACATCGTTTATCCAAAACAAAATACAACACCAGTAATCTATATTGTAAGATCTAAGAAAACCGAGAATCAAGTAATCGATGTATAAATAAATAAAAGAGTAGAGAAAGTGTGTTAGTACCTGGGATAGCTTGTTTTTGTACTCGGTTTCTAACTCAGAGCGATAGAGTGCTGCTTCTTTTTCAGCTTCTTCTTTAGCTTGCTTTACTCTTGATAGTTTCACTAAATAAAATTAAATTTTTTCTTGTTTTTAATAGAAAATATTTATATGATAATGACAAACAAAAGAAAAAATCAAAGCAATTAATGTAGTAATTGAGAAATTAATTTACAGTTTCTAGCAGCAGAAACAATGTTTTGGGCCTCATATTCTGCAGTTAACAGCATCTGAATGCCTCCTTGATTTCGGATGGATTCCATGGTAGAACAACTCTAACCTCCACTACAAAAAATTATAAAAGAAGAAATCACAATTTTAAGAAAAATCACAGTTAAAGGGGGAAAAAAATCTAGTAAAATCATGGCTCAAATACCTGAAGAAATTAAAGAAGGTAAGAAACAATTGCTTTCTTGTTTTGAACTATTTGGCATAGAGATTTTATCCCAAAATTAAAGGAATTAGTTTAAAATGAGTTATAGTCAAAACGTAAATGCGGTAATATCCACGGTAAATTAGGAGTTAGTTTACAATGTTACCTTAATTATTAATAGCATTGCTTCCTCAATTATTGGTTAAACAAAGTATATCCTTTAATTAAATAAAAATTAAATATAAACTATACTTTCTATTAGCCTATATTTGCAAAGTTGAAATTCAAACCCGAGATATTTTTTATACTCTGCAATAATAGAATCAACAATATTGTTACATGAGAGGTTTAAAGCCTAGAAACTGAAAGCACGCACTTGACCAACTGAACTACCTCATCAATGGTATAAACTGAAAGCAGTCTACATGTGGATCTTTGAAGAAATAAATCATTTTCGATCGATCGATATCGGGAGGGGTTGAGCAAAAGAGGCACCATTGTATTGAGAGTTTATATGAAAACCACAAAGAGTACATTTTTTATGCCTTGGGACTTTCTGCATTTGGCACACTAAATGCACTAAATATGTTACAAGATACCGCTTACAAGGGGCGCAGATGGGGAAAGAGTGAAAATGGAAGTGCACTCCCAAAGCATTGGAATGCTGTGCCGCCTAATTTGGTAAAAATACACTTACATCTGGCTAATTGCAAAGGCTGTAGCACACGTGAGAATGCAGTAAAAAGTTGTACTTTGATTCCCTCACTTGCGTTGTTTCTTCGCTGGAGGCTCCGGCTGAAGTTCTGCCTGCTAACCAAACAAGAAAAAGAAAACTGTAATCTACATACAAGCTTTTAAAACAGAAGAAACTGCATGGTAGAGGAACCTTTATGTAAAACAGAATAATACTTTAGACATCTGACATTGACTACTTCATTGACCGTCGTTGGTTAAATTTGCTATTTGACGAAATGAGAGGTAAATTAATCATCTACTATTTTCCATAGACTGAATAATCACTTCCTGTCTGTGTAAGCTGGCTTACATGCAAAACATGATTTCCTTATTCTCTTTAATTGAAACCTATTCTAAGAAAAACACATTTTTCACACCCTCAAGTTGACTTTCTTGTTCTTAAAATCCAAGAATAATTTGGTGCATAATTTCTTGCATCATTTATCATTTTTTAGAAAATGGACACACTAGACAAGTTAAACTGTGTACACACCCAATAAAAGTGGAAAAGCAATGTCGTATCCATCAGCATAGCGGTTCTGCAAACTTTGCACCAAAAATTATGGCAAGTATTTAGAGTAAGGAGAAAATGCTTACAGCATTTGAAAGCTGCTCACGAATGTAGGCCATTTATCTCAGCATCGCGCTTAATGTATCCCTGGACACCTTAAATTTAACCTCCGACTCTCCTGAAGTAGTTTCAGTATCTTGAAGCTGAAACAAGGTGAAGAAAGAATGAATTAGACATTCATAACACTAACAGACAGAAAAAGCAGCATACACCAAATAAAACTCGACCACTAATAGCAGCAGTATAAACTGACAACTGTGATCATTGTACGCATACTATTGCCAAATGCTAGAAACAATGAAGAAGTGGGCTACAACAATATTAATGTCAGAGAGCCATACACGGGCTCTCTACAACAGCCTGCATACCAACTTCCCCAATCATATTCTGGCAAAAGAAACAAACCCCAGCCATTAAACGCGCAGGCAGATGAAAATCTATCCCTGCAACATTTACTTCATTTTTTGGCATCTCAAAATCTGCCTCAAATTTCTATTGAAAACTAAAACAGCAGTTATGATTTGAAAAGTATTAAGAACATATCAGTACCACAGAGAAGCTAATATAAGCAAAAGCGGGAAGAAAATTCACATGTTTTAGTTGGACTGCAAAAGTTGTATGATGCAAAGCATCCTAATTGAATTTGGATCATGTTTTAACAACTTTTTAGATCAAAATTTAATATTTTAATGCCTTTAGTTTATAATTTTATTTTCCTATTTTAAACGCTATGCCATATTAGGACAAGCTAATCATGAGACAAAGTCTATGCTATTATTTATTGTTGGTGAAAGGGAAACTAATACCACATCGGAAAGGAAAGTGGTGTGGAATGTGAATATAAATGTGTTGGAACCCCTTGAAAGTGATGAGGCCTTTTGGGCCATTAAAAGCCATGGGCCGCGTCATCTTGTTGTGTTGCTCCAAGATTTGTTCTCCTTGTAACTTTAAGGAGGCATAAAAAACTGTGAGGGCTATGTGGTGAGGTCCAAAGCGGACAGTATCATCACGTGGGGAGATTGAAGGCAAACTAAATACCACATCAGAAAGAAAAGAGGCTTGTGAAAGCCTTATAAATGTGGTGGATCCCCTTGTGAAGTGATGAGGCCTTTTGGGCCATGAAAAGCCATGGGCCTCGTCATCTCGGTGTGTTGCTCCAAGATTTGTCAATCTTTAAGGAGGCCGAAAAAACCGTGAGGGCTATGTGGTGAGCATCACGTGGGGGAAAATGAACGAAAGAAAAAATAGAAAAAAAGAGCTCTCGCTATTGTCGAAAAAATTCAACATGGTAGCGGAGCTTAGTTTGCATCGGGAGTTCTAGTGAAAGGTAAACTAATACCACATCGGAAAGGAATGTGGTGTGGAATGTGAATATAAATGTGTTGGAACCCCTTGAAAGTGATGAGGCCTTTTGGGCCATGAAAAGCCATGGGCCTCGTCATCTCGTTGTGTTGCTCAGAGTGGTGTGTTGCTCCAAGATTTATCGATCTTTAAGGAGGCCGAAAAAACCGTGAGGGCTATGTGCTGAGGCCCAAAGCGGACAGTATCATCACGTGGGGAGGTTTGCGATGTGGTACATGAAAATACCACGTCGGAAATTCAACATTTATGCAAGAATGACATCTTTCTCTACCCTTGGAATGCTGAATCTCTATTCAAGTGGTGCTTCTGCAAAGACTTGTATTAAGGAAGGACTGCGGATATTTTATCATGTTTCTGTTCTACAACATTTAGGGACATTTTTGTAATTTACAACAATTCTAGAAATTAGTGGTCTAGGTCCCATGTTATATTTCAATGTGTAACCATAGCTATTGCATTTGAGTTTGTAACTTTGTAACAAAAGATGCAGTGGCAAGTTGCGGAAAAAGATTTGAGTACCTACACGGTTGTTCGGCTAATTTCCGCTATAGGCTCGTATAAGTAGTGTGATCTAGTACTAGCGCCTTACACTTCTTCGAATAAATAACAGAGTTCATTTACATACTTTATCGATCAAAACATTTTAAATTTCTTCTCTAACAGTTTCGGACTGACTATCCAATTTATTTTTTCAAGAAGTAGCGCTAAACTGCAGAGCTTGAAGTTTGATTTTTGTCGTTTCCAAAAGAGTGCAGACTTGATAATGAAAATCTCAACTAGTATAAAAAAAGAGATGGAGGCTTGTATACACATCCACTAGTATTTGTTCAGCAAAAGAGTGGGTCACGGCTCGTTGATATATATTAATGATTAATGATGGCTATGGGTTTGTAACTTTTGATTTTTGCGGCCGCTAGCCTTTAGAAAAAGGATGTTTAGATGCATGAAAATGAAGAATATGGCATGAATGATATTATATTATTCATTGTAGTCTAAAATAGACCTGATTACAAACAGGACTACATGAGAAACACAAGTGTTATTCTAATGGGCTCAATGTAGAAACAGGCCTCTTCCTCTATCCCGTGTTATCAACTCTTCTGGACAATATATGGGCTTTTGAGTTGGGTCAAAAGGCCCAATATCTGATAAAGGGCCCCAAATTGTTTCAGCGCAACCACAATCAACTTACTTTGGCAACCTAACTGCTTAGAAGAATGCCGGTGTATTTTTTCTTAATTTACTAATTTGTTTTGTACGAGAGGTTTTTAGGAAGGAAACCAAGAAAACATGATTAATGGAGAAGTATTGAGGGAAGAAATCATGCAAATGTGACTGTGCATGACATAAAGATCCAATGCAAATAAAAGATGTGAAAATAAAACTAATTGGATGAGTTAGACTATTTTGGACGTTAACAACTATGTAATATAAAAATCATTCTTTTATATATATATATATATAGATATATTTATTGTTAAATATATGAATAATTAAGATATTAGAGGGAATTAATCACAATTATAGGCATATTGTGAAAAATACGACGGCATATTGTGAAAAATCACAGTTAAAGGGAGAAAAAAATCTAGTAAAATCATGGCTCAAATACCTGAAGAAATTAAAGAAGGTAAGAAACAATTGCTTTCTTGTTTTGAACTATTTGGCATAGAGATTTTATCCCCCAAATTAAAGGAATTAGTTTAAGACGGTTTATAGTCAAAATATAAATGTGGTAATATTCACGGTAAATTAGGAGTTAGTTCACAATGTTACCTTAATTATTAGTAGCATGGCTTCCTCAATTATTGGTTAAACAAGTATATCCTTTAATTAAATAAAAATTAAATATAAACTATACTTTCTATTAGTCTTTATTTTATCTTTACACAGGCAAATTGAAATTCAACCCGAAATATTTTTTATCCTCTGCAGTACTAGAATCAACAATATTATTACAGGAAAGGTTTAAAGCCTAAAAATTTCGCTTAATCGGGGGACACGCACTTGACCAACTGAACTACCTCATCCATGGTATAAACTGAAGGCAGTCTACAAGCGGATCTTTGAAGAAATAAATCATTTTCAATTTCGGGAGGGGTTGAGCAAAAGAGGCACCATTGTATTGAGAATTTATATGAAAACCACAAAGAGTACATTTTTTATGCCTCGGGACTTTCTGCATTTGGCACACTAAATGCACTAAAAATGTTACAAGATACCCGCTTACAAGGGGCGCGGATGAGGAAACAGTGAAAATGGAAGTGCACTCCCAAAGCATTGGAATGCTGCGCCGCCTAATTTGGTAAAAATACACTTACATCTGGCTAATTGCAAAGGCTGGAGCACACATGAGAATGCAGTAAAAAGTTGTACTTTAATTCCCTCACTTGCGTTGTTTCTTCGCTGGAGGCTCCGGCTGAAGTTCTGACTGCTAACCAAACAAGAAAAAGAAAACTGTAATCTACATACAAGCTTTTAAAACAGAAGAAACTGCATCGTAGAGGAACCTTTATGTAAAACAGAATGATACTTTAGATATCTGACATTGACTACCGTCGTTGGTTAAATTTGCTATTTGACGAAATGAGAGGTAAATTAATCATCTACTATTTTCCATAGACTGAATAATCACTTACTGTCTGTGTAAGCTGGCTTACATGCAAAACATGATTTCCTTATTCTCTTTAATTGAAACCTATTCTAAGAAAAACACATTTTTCACACCCTCAAGTTGACTTTCTTGTTCTTAAAATCCAAGAATAATTTGGTGCATAATTTCTTGCATCATTTATCATTTCTTAGAAAATGGACACACTAGACAAGTTAAACTAAGTACACACCCAATAAAAGTGGAAAAGCAATGTCGTATCCATCAGCATAGTGGTTCTGCAAACTTTGCACCAAAAATTATGGCAAGTATTTAGAGTAAGGAGAAAATGCTTACAGCATTTGAAAGCTGCTCACGAATGTAGGCCATTGATCTCAGCATCGCGCCTAATGTATCCCTGGACACCTGAAATTTAACCTCCGACTCTCCTGAAGTAGTTTCAGTATCTTGAAGCTGAAACAAGGTGAAGAAAGAATGAATTAGACATTCATAACACTAACAGACCGAAAAAGCAGCATACACCGAATAAAACTGACCACTAATAGCAGCAGTATAAACTGACAACTGTGATCATTGTACGCATACTATTGCCAAATGCTAGAAACAATGAAGAAGTGGGCTACAACAATATTAATGTCAGAGAGCCATACACGGGCTCTCTACAACAGCCTGCATACCAACTTCCCCAATCATATTCTGGCAAAAGAAACAAACCCCAGCCATTAAACGCGCAGGCAGATGAAAATCCATCCCTGCAACATTTACTTCATTTTTTGGCATCTCAAAATCTGCCTCAAATTTCTATTGAAAACTAAAACAGCAGTTATGATTTGGAAAGTATTAAGAACATATCAGTACCACAGAGAAGCTAATACAAGCAAAAAGCGGGAAGAAAATCCACATGTTTTAGTTGGACTGCAAAAGTTGTATGATGCAAAGCATCCTAATTGAATTTGGATCATGTTTTAACAACTTTTTAGATCAAAATTTAATATTTTAATGCCTTTAGTTTATAATTTTATTTTCCTACTTTAAACGAAACTCTAGGTCTGCTATGCCATATTAGGACAAGCTAATCATTAGACAAAGTCTATGCTATTATTTATGCAAGAATGGCATCTTTCTCTACCCTTGGAATGCTGATTCTCCGTTCAAGTGGTGCTTCTGCAAAGACTTGTATTAAGGAAGGACTGCAATGTTCAACTTCAACTTATACTTTCTTACTTTGTTCTGATTCCAGAAACAATAATACTTTTGTCATGAGAGGAAAAAAATCTACGGTACTATATTTTGTCATGTTTCTGTTCTACAACATTTAGGGACATTTCTGTAATTTACAACAATTCTAGAAATTAGTGGTCTAGGTCCCAATTTATATTTCAATGTGTAAACAGTATCTAAAAAAATAGTTTGGTTAGGATTTTCCTCACGAGATACTGCTTCTTAATATAAAGTCTAAGTCCTTATCTAGCTGTCACATGTGAATTGCAATAGGAGTTCCGTTGGTTAGCTTCGGATTATCTATGCTTGTAATTTAAATCAATAAATTTTAGAGAGGCTTTATAACTTTCTTTTGAGTTGCGTGATGCACCTTTAGCATAGGGTGTCATACATAGGTCTTGAATATGTCCAAGGACTCTTAGTGGGACATCTGTAACAACTACCAATACCCTTACATCAACCCTGTATTACTGTTCACATGGTAGAATAAATTAATTCTATGAAAATTTGAAGCCATATAACATGCCTAATTTCTCCCTTAGGTCTAGAGTTTGGAGTTACATACCTTCAAATTAATGACAGCAACTCTGTTAGCTGGTGCTGAAAGCTGTTCGCTGATGTATGCCATAGACCTCAACATGGGTTCCAATGTAACCCTAGAGAGTTGAAACTTAACTTCCAATTCTGTTGCTGGAGTCTTTGAATAATCTTGCAACTACAGCAGTTATAATATTTATGATTAGATGTCTTCGGCCCATATGGGTTATCAAACGGACTGCTTCAGAATAGCATGAAGTGCATGTCCATAGCATGCCAGAGATTAAAGCATAAGTTTCACAAGTGCGTAGACTCAACAAAACATGTCTCGGAAAACTTTAATGTTTGTGAAAGCGTCTAATGCACTTATAGCTTATTAAGTGACTTTTGGAAAGTCAATTCTCAAATAAACTGTTTCTCAAGTTGAGGTAGTTTATTGGTACAAACATTACGACTCTTTATTGAGGTTTAAGTTCATTCCATGCATACCTTCAGGTTGATAACAGCAACTCTATTCCCTGGTGTTGAATTCTTATTCTCCATTACCCAAGTCATGGATTTGAGACAAGGAAGAACCGCCTATAGAAGAACACACAATAATTCCAAGTCAATCCTTAGTCACCTTTGCTCTCTTTCAGAATCTAATTAAAGGATATTACAAAAAAATAAATAAGAAAAAAGACTCAAAATATAACACAAAGATCTGTTATACATACCATGTTTCCAGGAGGGCCATCATCCCGCTGAAGGGACACAGGGGCCATGCGAGGAAGATTCAAATCAGCAACAGATTGAGTAGGACCACCAGTATCATTCAGATTAAATCGCCTAGAAATTTCATCCTGCCGTGGCCATAACAACGGGGTTGCATCTGATGATGAATTTGAGATCTTACGTTCATCATACCCCATCCCACTAACCTGAGAACCAGGAGGTGAAACTTTGGCAACATTTTTCTTCACTGCAGCAACCTTCTTCCCACCTTCTCTAAGAGCACCCATGGCAATAACATAAGTATCCGTAGCAATTGCCCCTTCCTCAGCATACTTGATTGCTTCCCGACATAGATTGTTGTATCGCAATGTGAGAGACTCTTGGCCATGTAATTCACCAGAATGCTCATCAATTCCAAGCCCAGTTTTGGCATTTCTAGTCCACCGTTTCAAGATGTAATGAGGTGGCAATGTAAGAACATTTGTAACTGTGAAGACAGTCAAAATGTGTCTGCACAGGATGCCTGAATATTCAAACATTTGGCAGCTACAGTTTGCTTGCAACTCCGGATAGTTTAAGGTAACCATATATGCCTTGTGGTCATCCTCAAATTTTGCAACCCTAAATGTACTTACTGCTGCATCACCGTCAATTCTATTGGCTGTATAGACAAAAGTTTCAACTAGCTCTTCTTGAAACTTTGCAAATATTTTCCTTGTATAAAGATTTGCCGCCTGTTTCTCCATTGGAGATGGAGTTCTCAAGACAGGTGAGGTACAGATTGTATCAAAATCTGCTTCTAACTCTCTTTCGAACCAGTTATCCATAGCTCTTTCATACTGCCTAAAGAACAGAGGTAATGTGGTCTGTTGGTTCACATAACCATCAAAAAATGAACCATCAAATCCTTGATTTGGAGATATGACCGCAAAAAAAGAATCTCGAAAGTAAACCGGGACCCATTGAGCACGAGCATCATATAATGATCGAAGCCAATCATGTCCCCCCAGATCATATTTATCCAGTATAGAGCTCCATGATGACTCAAACTCCTCAATAGTTTCAGACAGGTTGATACAATTATACAGCTCCACCTGAAAATTAGGATGTGCGCGACATACATGGGCTAACTTTTCCTGCCCTTCTCTCAAGACTTGCCATTTGCTAATACAATGTCGGGCCTCAGGAAACACCTGAGAAGCAGCTGTCTGTATGGCCCTGTCCTGATCAGTTGTTATAGAAACAGGCTGTCGGTCATGCATCGCAGTAAGAAACGACTTGAACAACCAAACAAAAGAAGCCTCGGAATCATCCACTAGTATTGCACAGCCAAACAAAATTGTTTGACCATGATGGTTTAACCCAGTAAATGGAGCAAATGGCACTCTGTATTGATTCTTGTAACTTGTATCCAGCGTAACCGCATCTCCAAAATGGTTGTAAGATGTTCTTGATCTTGCATCGGCCCAAAATACATTGGCCATGCGATTATCGTCATCGAGTTGTATTGCATAATAGAAGCCAGGGTTCTCAGCTTGCATTTTCTTGAAATACTCCAATAGATTCTGGGCATCTCTCCCTAATGTCCTTCTCTGAGTATTTGGTCTAACAACATAATTCACAGTGGTAGAATTTTTCACAGTACGAGTGGACTCTGAGCGAGGAGAATTCCTAACCACGCGATTTGGCTCGGCAGGTACACGATTGCCATCAACAGACACGTACATTACACCACTTGGAACAACTCTCGCTTCATCAATGCACTTTCCAGAACCAGCAAAATGCCTACGGGGCCTAAGGTAATGCACTTGACTGGGACTCACCAAGGAATGACTATGCTCCTTTATAAATTTCGTCACAACCCATTTATCCTGACCCCTTAACTCTATCCTAATCATTGCATCACAACTATCCGAAGATCTTCGTTTCAAAATCTCTCTTGCACACACAAATTCCCGAGCAACAAATGTGCTGTCACTTTTAGAACGAGGAAGCTGGGCAGCTTTGGAGCTAAAACCTAGGCGCCTTGCATACTCATCATAGAATGCCTTGGCAGAAGCCTCCGAAACAAATTCCATGCCAACACATGGCTCAGCAACTCCATCCTCATCGTGCTCTTCACTGTTTGGTTCTCCCCCTTCAGTTTGCTCAGCATCTCCATCATAGGACATTGCACGGTGAGCCATCGCATCTTCTTCATCAATTACATGAACATCCATACCCAAAATGAGCAAAACTAAGATTTGGGTCTACTACTCAGACATACTTCCATGTTAATTATGCATTGAACCAGAAACTGGAATCAGTAAAAATGCAGAGAATACAGTTAGTCATTGTGATTGATTGAACCAAAGCCACAACCCATCCTAGTAACATCAACAACTATCTCCTATGTCCTACCGTTCACCTTCCTCCATAACTTATTACCACAAGCAGGAGCAATTTAGGTAGGTGTTTACTGAAATGGAAGGGGAAATAAAGAAACAAAAGAACTGAACTTTCTTTCTCTACAGACTCTACCCCATTAATTACAAAAAAAAGAAGTAAATAAAACTCAAGCACCACAAGCTATGGACGAATAAAGCTGGAAAACTCAAACTATTTCACAATATTACAGATACGGCTATCACAGTAACAACTTCCATGGAATGAGAGAGGAAGAAAGCTCACCTGGGTCAGCCGGGTGTGGGATTGAAATTGAAAAAGAGTGAGAATTGCTTTTATTCAAAAGGAGAAATGGGTCGGGTTAGGACTTTTCATTAAATAAAAGATTTGAGCTTTTATGGGAGAGACGAGCAGAGTGTTTTTGTATTTAATTTTGTGCTCTGCCTGTGAATTTGGAACCCTAACTTTAGCTCTCTGATTCTGAATTAAAAAAAAAACTTTCCTTAATTTACAAAATTGACCCAGTTCATAAAAATGGCTGCCCCTGGCCCTCAGTCCATTATTTTCTTTTATTTATTATTATGTGAATATAATATTTGACGTTCCGTGTATGGAAACTTTTCTCTCTCTTTTTCTCTTTTCCGTTATTTTAGTTATTAACGGAAAATGATAAGGCTGCTGCTTCTTCTTTTTGTTTCAAGTGATTATCCGGTAGTGTTACAAGTAACTATCCCATTCCCGACTATAGTCTATAGACTCTATAGTATTAGTATAGGGGTAAAACTCTGGCATTTATTGATTGGGTATTGGAAACATAAGAAATATAAAACCACATTTTATATGGTTTGAAATTACGGAGGGAGTAGTTATATATTCATTATTGGTTACAAAACAATACTCACTTTAGTTAATACTATTAATTAACGTTTGGGACTCTGACACCAAAATTATGGAATGAAAAGAATATAAAATAGGAAAAAAATTGGGTACATACAATGTATCCACTACTCAGTACATCATGATTTAGGATGATGACACCTACCCCAAATAGTGTTAGAATACCACTATTCTTGACATTTTTGGACACATGTCATCATCATACATCATGATGTACTGAGTAGTAGGTATATTGTATGTACCCAAGTTTTACTCTATAAAATAGAGACAAGAAATAAAAAACAACATCGAGTATTGAAAAATACGAAACCTCAGTTAATTTCGAATCTATTTGAGATTAAAATAAACAGTGGCACGCACCAAAAAGAAAATCAACATGATGAAGTTGGTGATTTTTAATGAGAAAGTTACAAATTATTTAAAATTTAAATATAAATATTTAAAATAAAAACTATTTTAATGAGAAAGTTACAAACTATTTAAATTTAAGTATAAACAATTTAAAACGTCCGTTACAAGGCCTGAGCCTGATTTTTAGTTTGATCAGATACTGAAATAAGAAAGAGTAATGATAAATTGACAGAAAAGATAGGCAGAATACTTGGGCAGAATACGGTATTTGTACAAATACTGATACTTTCTACATTTATTTACAAAAATGCCATTAATGATAATAATGACTCATCTTCTCCTCTTCCAATCCACGCTCAATCCACGCTCTCTCCTTCCTCCAAAACCTAAACCTAGATTGCCAAATCCAGTATAGCGCAAGAGAGATCGAGCAAGAGCAGGCGAGATCGCCGTCACCACCGCCGCCGCCGTTCCGCCGTTCACCACCGCTGCCGCCGGCTTGCATTTGTGGTGAGTTTGTTTCTGATTTTCTGTCCACAATTTTTGTTTTTTTGTCCCTTGAACCCCATTGTTGAATGCTGACAACAGAATGCTGACACAAAAATGTAATGAATTTTGACTTTTATATGATTTGAATCAGATAGGTTTATTTGACATACTTTTATATTACATACTTTTATATGACGCAAGAATGTATGAACTATTTTTATATTTTTCTTTTATAAATATTTTTAATAAGATGATAGGTTTATTTAAGTGATAGTTGAATTTATATTTAATTTATTGAATTATGGCATTGCTCTACGTAATTAGGATTAAAATTATTAAAATTATTATGTTTGTGTGTGTATATATTTATTAGAAAGTAGGAAAAGTTTAGTAAAATTATTATGCCATTGCGTTTGGTCTAGTATGTATGTATGTCTGTTAAGGTTAACAAAGGGTACGGTGGGATCATGTTGTAATGATGTACTTCTTGGGATTAATAGGCTTGTCTGTTAAAGCTTTAGAATAGTGTGGTATACTGATTTCCGCAAATTTGTTTTTTCAAACGTAATTTTAATTTTAATTACTCGTCTAATATAATTACAGTGACAACAATGGAGTTTTTTTCTGAAAGTGATGGGCTTCAACGGGAGTGTTGGCCTGAAAGTGACGAGGCTCAAAGTGATGAACCTCAATGGGAATTACCTGAGAGTGACGAGCCTGAAAGTGATGTTCCTCTGACGGAACTTGATGAGAAATTGATTCCGAAGTCAGGTATGGTTTTCAAGTCTGCAGAAGAACTTTATAATTTTTATCTTGGGTATGCTCGTGAGGTGGGATTCGGTATTAGGAAGAAAAGTTTGAAGAAAGATGTTAATGGGAAGTTGAAGTATTTTTCTATTCAGTGTGTTAAAGGAGGTACTTATAAATCCGTAGCAAAACATATTTTGTATCCAAGACCATCAAAGAAAACTGAATGTAAGGCTATCATCAATGCTGTTGCTAATGATGAAGGAGAGTTAATTATTTCCCTTGTTAATCTTGACCATAATCATGCGTTAAGTCCTAGAAAAGCACGTTTTTTTAAGTGTAATAAAAATATTGATGCATATGCGAAGAGGAGGCTTGAAATAAATGACCAAGCAGGCATACGTTTGAGTAAAAATTTTCATTCTTTGGCTACGGAAGCAGGGGGTATGAGAACTTGACTTTTACTGAGAGAGATTGTAGAAATCATATGCATAAAGTAAGAGAAATTAGGCTTGGAGTTGGAGATGCAGCATCACTTAGCCAATATTTTGCATGCATGCAAAAGAGGAATCCTAGTTTCTTTTATTTGTTGGATATAGATGATGACAGCCGATTGAAGAATATATTTTGGGCAGATGCACGATCTATAGCAGCTTATGAAACATTTGGTGATGTCATATCATTTGATACAACGTATTTAACTAATAGATATGACATGCCTTTTGCACCATTTGTTGGTGTTAATCACCATGGACAGAGTGTACTGTTTGGTTGTGGTTTACTGTCAAATGAGGAAGCAGATACATACATTTGGTTATTTAAAACTTGGTTGATGTGCATGTCTACTGCTCCTAATGCAATAATTACTGACCAATGCTCCTCCATTCAAAAAGCTGTAAAATATGTTTTTCCTAATTCTCACCATCGTCTTTGCCTATGGCACATTTTGAAGAAGTTGCCTGAGAAGCTTGGATCACGACATGATTACAAGCTTATTAAAAAAGTTTTGAAAAAAGCTGTGTATGAGTCAATTGAGGTTCAAGATTTTGAGAAGATTTGGTGTGATATGATTAATGATTTTGATCTTAGCACAAATTCATGGTTAAATGGGTTATATGAAGATCGTCATCGTTGGGTTCCAGTGTTTGTAAAAGGAACATTTTGGGCTGGAATGTCTACAACCCAGAGAAGTGAAAGTATGAATGCATTCTTTGATGGGTATGTTGGTCCCAAGACGTCTTTAAAGCAGTTTGTGGAGCAGTATGATAATGCATTGAAGAGTAAGATCGAGAAAGAAAACAAAGCAGATTTTGATTCGTTCAATGCTTGTATTCCCATGATAACTGGTTTTGGATTTGAGAAAGACTTTCAAGATGCCTACACGAATGCACTGTTTCGGTTATTTCAGGATGAGTTGCGGGGGTTGGCATACTGCAATCTTATCTTGCTTGACAGGTACGAATCAATTTCGTTTGTATTGATTTTAAATTATGATCCCGTATTAACTCTAATTTTGTTTATATGACCTTGCTTGACAGGTCTGAACCAATTTGGACATTTCAAATAAATGACCTATTGCCTGATAAAAAGGGTGTAATAAGAGGAGAAGTTGTTTATGTTGTGAGTTATGATGAGAGCAATCTTGACTGTAAGTGTTCATGTCGTCTGTTTGAGTTTAAAGGAATTATTTGCAGACATATTGTGAAGGTGTTTATTGCCAAAAAGATATTTCATGTTCCATGTCAATATATCTTGAATCGCTGGAGGAAGGATGTCAAACACAAACATTCATATGTCAAGAATTGTTATGATGACGACATAGATGATGAATGGAGAGTGAGGTACAATAGTTTGAATTCACAATGGTCGAAGGTTGTAGAGACTGGAGCTGACTCTGTAGAGAATCATAACTTTCTAATGAGAAGCTTAGAGGAGGCAGCTTCACAACTGTCACTCAGTGATTCAATGAAGTGGAAGAAGCAGTCCGCAGAGGCCTCCTCTTCGATCATGGCAGAAGACTGTCAAAAGTTCTCGAGTCCTTTGAAGGTGCGAACAAAAGGGCGTCCTCTATCCAAAAGGAAAATGTCAACATTAGAACAACAAATGAACAAAAAAAAGGTATCTAAAGTTTTTTTAATTACTTTGTCCTCTACTGATTGTGATATTTGTATATGATGTTCGAATTATTGTCCCCTACTGATTTTTTCATAATTGAACACTCAGTCAAGCAAGAGCAATAAAGACCATGCATCACAAAATCAATTTGGAACTCAAGAGAGCCAATTTGGACTATATGAACCATCAAATTTTACTCAATTTGGAACTCAAGAGAGTCTGGTATGAATGTTTGTATTTTTATTTTTTATCATTTTGTGTTCTACATGTTGTAGATTGGCAAGTAAATTTATGTTTGTTTGATATGGCAGCTCAATTTGGAAGAAGAAGATGAGGAAGAGCAAGGAGAACCGTTATGTGGTGTTTGCGGGGATGTTTATGCATCAGACGAATTCTGGATCGGCTGTGACATATGCTTGAAGTGGTTCCATGGGAAGTGTGTGAAGATCACTCCAGCTAGGGCAGAGCATATGAAATGGTACAAATGCTCCGCTTGCAACAACAATAGAGCACGACCTTGTACATCCTCTACGACAGCAACCTTATACAAGTAGTTTATATTCAAAAAGTTCAATGTCGAAAACGGTTTGGAATTAGTCATTCTATCGTACCTTATCAACTATGTATTTTTAATGGAATGGTTAAAACTTGAACTACATACTTGTTAATGGAATGGTTATCACCTATGTATTGTTAATGGAATGGTTAAAACTGCATCTATGCTGCTACTTAATATACAACTAAATGAAAAGTTTGAATTTTAATAGTACATTTGAATTACACCCACAAATTAAACTACGTTTAAATGCAGCATAATTTAACAATATTTGAATATAGTACATTTAATATACATCTAAGTTGGCTTTTTTATCAATATTTGTCATTTCTGATCGAGAAATACAGAACAACAACACTCAAAGTAAATCTGCATTTCTTTCGGCCAACTCTTTCTCACGATCCCTCAACTCCATTATCACTTCACGAACCCAACCTGTTGCTGGTTTATCTTCCCAAAGGAAGAAGCCACGAACCCAACCTGTTGCTGGTCAAATCACTAACAGTCAAATTCTAGAGTTTATTGACATCCTACTAAAATCAACAAGAGAACAGTCATAATAAACCAGCACTTACAGATGCAAAAATCAGCACTTACAGCCCCTAACAGTCAAATTCTAGAGTTTATTGACATCCTACTAAAATCAACAAGAGAACAGTCATAATAAACCAGCACTTACAGCCCAAAAAATCAGCACTTACAGCCCCAAAAATCAGTAACAGTCAAATCAGTAATAGTCAAATTCTAGAGTTTATTGACATCCTACTAACATAAACAAGAGAACAGTCATAATAAACCAGCACTTACAGATGCAAAAATCAACACTTACAGCCCCAAAAATCACTAACAGTCAAATTCTAGAGTTTATTGACATCCTACTAAAATCAACAAGAGAACAGTCATAATAAACCAGCACTTACAGTCCAAAAAATCAGCACTTACAACCCCAAAAATCACTAACAGTCAAATTTTAGAGTTTATTGACATCCTACTAGAAACCAGCACTAACAGTCAACTTCTAGAGTGTTGCGTGAAGTAAAGTTCTGCATGAAAGTGTCCTTTTTCCTACATACGACGAAACTTACTCACTTAATCATTGTGTACTAGAAAATTAAAATGGCCGAACATCATGAAACTTACTCACTTAATCACTGTATTTGCATATCAAACTCAATATCACTCTTATGTTTTTCATATTCATCACTTCTTATCATAAAATGAATCAATTTTTCATATTCATCACTTCTGCACTCAATTCCAACCAAATACTATCCAGAGTCAATAATTGAATGCATGCGTGGATTGAATTTTGAGTTTTTTTCCAATATGACAACGCAAGCGAGTGTGAAGGGAAGGAGACCGTGCGACCGTAGCAAAAAATTCAGCACACAATCCAAATAAATTCAAACCACATCCACCAAAATAGATTAACAATCCGTAGCAAAAATGGAAAAGGAAAGAAACCCTAAATTAGGACAAAACCCAAATCCCCAAATTTTGAAATTAGGGATTGAAAAATAAATAGAGAGTTATCAAACAAACCAGAGCGACGAGTGTCGAGCGAGAGAGAGCCGGAGCGACTGAGACTGCGACCGTCGATCGACCGTAGGGGTGCTGGATGGCTGTGGCCGAGAGAGAAGGAGAGCGTGCGAGTGTGAAGGGAAGGAGAGCGTGCGACCGTAGGGGTGCTGGATGGCCGTAGCCGAGAGAGAAGAAGAGCGTGCAAGAGAGCCGGAGGTTTTGTCGTGCGACCAGCAAGAGAGCGAAGGGTTTGTACTGATAGATGAAGGGAAGAGAGCTGAAGCCGGCGGACAAAAAAACAAAAATTGTGGACAGAAAATCAGAAACAAACTCACCACAAATGCAAGCCGGCGGCAGCGGTGGTGAACGGCGGAACGGCGGCGGCGGTGGTGACGGCGATCTCGCCTGCTCTTGCTCGATCTCTCTTGCGCTATACTGGATTTGGCAATCTAGGTTTAGGTTTTGGAGGAAGGAGAGAGCGTGGATTGAGCGTGGATTGGAAGAGGAGAAGATGAGTCATTATTGTCACAAATGGCATTTTTGTAAATAAATGTAGAAAGTATCAGTATTTGTACAAATACCGTATTCTGCCCAAGTATTCTGCCTATCTTTTCTGTCAATTTATCATTACTCCCATAGCCCAGAAGAGAAGAAGAAGAAGGGGGACGATGAAGAGCATCGGAGTGGTCGTGATGGGGTGCGGAGGAGTTGGGCGGCAGCTACTCCAGCACATAATCTCCTGCAGATCTCTCCACGCGAAGCTCGTACGTTTTTCTTTTCTTCTATTAGCAACAAGAACAGAAATGCCGAATTATTAGAGTAATTAAAACATGCCGATCATGATATATTGACTTGCGTTGGAATTTGCAGGGAGTGCAGTTGCGGGTTGTTGGTGTTTGCGACAGTCAGTCGTTACTCGTCTCGTCTGATGAGTCTTCTAGCGAGTTGCACGACGGCGTGTTATCTCAACTTTGCCTTCTCAAATCGGAAGGTTCTTCACTTTCCTCTCTTGCTCCCGCTCATCCCGGTGAATTCCGATTATATCCTAATTCAGAATCCCAAAAGAAACTTCTAGACATGGCGGCTCTTCTGGGTAAATCAACAGGTTTGGCATTTGTCGATTGTTCTGCTAGTTCTCAGACTGTGCAAATGCTTACTCGAGTTGTTGATCTTGGTTGCTGCGTTGTGCTTGCAAATAAGAAGCCTCTTACGTCTACATTGGTAATAAAACAATTATCTAGTTGAAGCAAATGACTGAATTCCTTGAATATCTTGCTTCTGCTTTCTTCTCGGGCATGGTTCAAATGCAAACTGTGAATGTCATTGCCATTGTAACTTCTGCTACTATATCTTGCAGGAAGACTATGACAAACTGGTTTCTTATCCTCGCCGTATTCGACATGAATCCACAGTAAGTGATGTTGTTTGTCAATGGATCTAGTTTCGGGTATTTCATGATTTTTGTCAATAAAGAAATGAAACAATGTCAATGGAGGTTTAAGGTGGTATGCCAACTCTACCTCCAGATGGAAAGAGCGTAGGGAAAATCTGAAAATGCAGTGGATGTTATCTTTGAATTATAAATTTGCAATGTGTTGAGAAATAGTGCCGTGAGCTTTAACATGTGGTGCCCGTGAGCTTTAACATGTGGTGGTGCTCTAGCTCGGAAGTTATGGGTCGCACTCTGTACTCTCAAACATGTAAATTTTAGGTTGTCTTATGGAATTTGAGATTTGTAATATTGAATCCTATAATTAATCTGTGCCAATTTGTTGTCTCGACATCTCAAAAGAAAGGGTATAACAAAAAAGAAGTTAATGAATCATTTGTTCTCAATCTAGATTAAGAGCTCCATTGAGCTACCTCTGTAGGCTCTGTAGTTATCTACAATAGCATCTTTATTCGTATATATCATTTTAATTACAGTAATAGCAATACAGTACACATGATTTTGTTGTTTATATATTAAGATCTACCAAACCTTTGCACTTGTAAGGATCATTGGTATCAAAGTGCTCTGTGACTGCAACCTTGTTGCGGATATAAAATTGGCTTGTATAGTTAGCTAATCATGATTTGGAGCGAGCTGAGCATAAAACTTCTTTTTTATTTCATTTTACAGAAGCAAAAAGGCTTTTTTAAGGCAACACATCACTTAGTTGTTTCTTTTGCTTCATGTAATTTCTTCTCTTGTTGTTGTTCTTGATAGGTTGGTGCTGGCCTTCCTGTTATAGCATCCTTAAATCGTATACTTTCATCAGGAGACCCAGTTCAACGTATAATTGGGAGTTTGAGTGGTATGAATGTTAGCTAGCTTGATTGTGTTTGTAAACTGTTTCTTTAGGTGTTATTATAACTGCTTGCTTTTTGTCATGGGCATTAGTTGGTTGTTCTTATGGTTTTTCTGCTTTCTGTAAATTGTTGCAACAGGTACATTGGGATACGTAATGAGTGAACTTGAAAAAGGAAAGCCATTGAGTGAGGTTGTTAAAGCTGCTAAAGTCCTGGGCTTCACTGAACCAGGTTTCTCTGTGATTTCAAATTTCAACTTGACACTGCATTTTCTAATGATAAATATGCTCATGGATATTGCATACTGGCACTGTTGTAATGTTGCGCTTGCATTTGAAATTTAATTTGTAACCTGTTTTGCTCTAGAATTTGTGCTTCATTAAATCTCGTCTTTCCAAAATTCTTATATTTTTAAAGTTGGCGTTTTCTCAGTGGATCTTTATCTTACTCCTGGGATCCCTGTAAAAGGATCTATACTAGGTGTTCTACTTGTGAATCCTCTGAATCCTAGTTTCAAGTTGGTGCTTAGACCAGGAACAGGAAGTTATTCTGTTAAATTTCCCACCACAAGAAATTCTGTTTGCTGGAATTTCCAGCATGAAATTGCAGTGATTGACCATCTCTTTCCAAATGCCATTCAGAACCCCCTATTTGCATTGATGTGCATCTAGGCACAATATATCATAATTGAAAATCTAAAGTTCTTTTCGAGATAGAACACTCATGATTAACGCAACACACAGTTTAATGTTTGAAACTAAGAAAAAAAATGTAATAATTAAAAGGTCATAGAGTACTGAAGAAATAAATTCATGATTAAATTGGCAATGGGTGTTGTTGTTTCACATCATTCTCCTCTAGTTGGAGAAAATTTAACCTCTAGATCATGGCAGCATAATGAACAGTGGCCTTCCCTTCATGTTGTTTTGCTGGTCTGCAGTGTAATAATTTGCTTCTCTCTATTAGCATTGAACTTGAAACGTGGAAAGTTAATTGAGTTGATGAGAACATCCTTCTTTTCTTCATCTTCAATTGACAGTTCTTCAAAATTTAGAAAACAGAATATTCTTCCACCTGCTTCTTTGACAGTTAGATGTTTTGTTTGTCTGGTTAATCTTTGGGAGGCAATTCAATTGGCTAACTCTTCAGGTCTTTTGCTTAGATGTATACCTATTTTTCACCAATTAAGGAACTTTAGGGTTTGTTATTTCTATAGGTTGAGTGGTTGATAAGTTTATTTCTAAGGAATGCATGATTGTTTTTGATTTCTAGGGATTGAGGAGTTCGGTTTATGGTTTTGCCATTTGTATTTCGGGGATGGTTCGACTTCAATGAAAATTTGTAGAATGGGTTTAGAGGAAGAATATAAAACCTCAAAAGCACTAGGCTAAACCACAAGGGGCAGATACTGAATCTGCAAGAGGTGGCATTTTGAAATTCACAAGAACAAAGCACATATGTATCCTTTATAACTGATGTTTTTTGTTGTCATCAGCTTTCTTATGTATGTCCATTGTTTATTTTTGTCATATTCTATATTTGGACTTATCTACTCATATTGCATGTTTGTAGAATATGGGTTTTGAACTTTACAATGTGTTGCAGATCCACGTGATGATCTCAGTGGGATGGATGTTGCTAGAAAGGTTTGCATATACTCTGCCTAATCTTTTAGGTTCCCAACTTAAATGTAAATATGTATAACATGTCCAATAGTACTTTGAGCAACCGATACGCAGTGATAAGATGGCTTTTGTGATTTATTCAGCATTATATGCTCTTCTTTTCATAAGTATGTATGCACGTTCCCTTTTGTTGACATGTTATCTCTTTACATAAGCTACAGTTTGATTGTCCACTATATTCATCTCACTTTGAGAAGACCTTAATTCTAGGAGATCACAAAAGCATATATTTATTGCCTTCAGTTTTTCTTGTTGGATCCTATGATTACATCTCAAATGGGATCATGCGTCTTGGAATTGATATATGGTCAAAATATAGTTAGGAGTTGGTTGCACAATTTGCCAGTACTAGGCCACTAGGACATTCAGAGTCAGGCTGTTGTATTACTGTCTTGCGAATAAGTCAAATAGATTTTGATTTTGATGACTATATGTACCAATTCTCTTGGGCTCATGTTGCACTCTTAATATAATTCCTCATTCTTTTTGACTTATGTTTAAAAACCATTAATGTCTCATTTTGTTTGGAATGCAAAACAGGCTTTGATCCTGGCTCGACTTCTTGGCAGACAGATTAACTTGAATGACATTGAAGTTAGTTCCTGATGCCTCCTTTTTTCTTTTACCATCTATTTTCTGTAGTTAAAAGTGTGGCATGATTATGTTTCTGCTTTGCCGATTAATTTACTATTGAAGTGCTAACAAAATTAAAAATTGTGAAGAGCTTAGTTTGAATCTTAATTTATTTGACTATAGGTTGAGAGCTTGTACCCCAGTAAAATGGAACCTGATGCAATGTCTGTTGAGAAATTTTTGAGTACCGGTATTGCATTACTTGACCATGATGTTCAAGAAAGAGTCAGGAAAGCTTCCTTGAACGGCAATGTGCTCCGTTATGTTTGTGTAATTGAGGGTTCAAGGTATCCTTCTTCAACTTCAAATTTTTTCTTGTTTGTTATTGCCATCCGACTTCATGAAATCTGTAAAGTGTAAAGAATGACGTTGTTAAGATCGCAATGTTTATCGCCTTTAGTTCTGAAATTTTGAAACCATCATCAATACTAGTGACCCTCCCTCATTTCTGTTTTTGTCATTTAGTTTTCATCCTAACTCTTTCCAAAAAAATAAAGTCGTTACTTTAATTTTGAAAATATTTGAGAGGATGAAAAATAGCCTTTATCACCATTCAGAATATACTTGAGCATGGTCCATTAGTTCTTGGAAGTTTGAGGGACGTGGACGAGTTTTAAGCTCCTTTCTCCTATTGGAATGGTGATTCATTTTATTATTGTGGCAGAGGGAAAGTTCTTGAAAATTCTTGAAATCTGTCATTGACTTCTGTTGTCTGTGACTTTACATATTCCCTTGACATGGGATCACTTTCCCTGCAGATGTGAAGTTGGCATTAAGGAGCTTCCAAAGGACTCTGCTCTAGGAAGATTGAGAGGGAGTGACAATGTGGTAAGCCTTAGTTTTTTTCCTGGCCCTTAGCATGGCATTTCTTCCATTTCCTCCCATTCAAAGACTGATCACACGAAATGACAATAAGAACATAATGATAGTAATAGTTTACAAACATAAGCATAGTGGATCCTGCATGAGAAGGAATAATTATTTTGTCAGTGAATATGTTCATTAATTAGGAGGCAATGTGGGATTTGGTAATTAATACCACTCAAATTTTATCTGCAAGTATGCTGTCTAGTAAATGGATTCTAGTTCTTGGTTGTTAATTAATTACAGAGCAACATGTTGAGACATGTTATATTCGATGCAATGTGCAGCTGGAGATTTACAGCCGCTGTTACAATGAACAACCATTGGTTATTCAAGGTGCTGGAGCTGGCAATGATACCACAGCAGCTGGTGTACTTGCCGATATCCTTGACATTCAGGATTTATTTCCTTCAAAATAGTGCTGCTACTCATTGTGATAGACTGCAGAGTTGGGAGTTGCTTGGTGTTGGAGAGAGAGTGCAGATATAGTAGGACCAGTTGGCTCAGATTTTGGAATGCATGGCCGAACAAAACATTGTCTGAAAGCTAGGTGTGTTGTTGTGCTAGTCAAGTATCACTTTGCATTCTGCGGACCATGATGTTCAAAAAGTCCAATTTCGAAACCATGGAATCCAAATTTTTGGAATACTGCTCTAATTTGTTGGGAGGGTTCAAGAAACTGTTCGTATTTTTAAATTGAAGACGAGGTTGCCTTTGAACTTCCATAGGTATGCGCGTTGAGGTTCATGGCTTCTTTAACATATATATGGTTATTTTCACAAATTTGTAGGTCCGTGACATTTTGGAGGAATTGCAAAGTTAATATAATGGAGTGTTATTTTGTTCCATACCCTAAAGTATCATAAGCCTTTTGGTTACGAAGCCTTTTGGTTACGACTAAAACTGTTCACATTCGGTTTGTTCGAATTCAGTAGGCCTAGACAGATTTTAGGAGTTTTTGATAGTTCATCTGTCATATTAAATGACAATGGCATGAATAACTAGCAGCAAATCATTCTTGAAGAACATAATGCATTAATTATGTTAGTAGCATTACCTAATCATAATTGTTCAATCATTCTCAACCACACAACATCCTCATCCGTTTTCCATCTAATATTTCCTGTAATCACATGGAATTGTCTGAGCTCCACATCAGTATTATCTTCCAACTGAACACGAGATAAACATGGAGATTGGAGAATGTAGAAATGGAAGACCAACTCAATCACAGATATCATAAATGTGCCAAAGAGAAACCGGTCGACTTCAGCCACCGTCAAAAACCGGCGACTGTTGTTTGATCAAAATAGCAACCGGTTGGGCCGCCGTCCGGTAAAAGAAGAGCACACATGACCGGACCTCTGGCGCCATCTTCTAGAGCCATGGTTCCTGTATGCCAATTCAGGTCTGTATTGACATAGCCAGGATGGACACAGTTTATTAGCATTTCAGGATACTTTCTGGCAAGAACTCTAGTGTAGGCATTAAGGGTGGTCTTTGATATACTATAAGCCGGCAGCATTAGCGACCATCCACCGGCCTCGAGCGCATTCTCTTTCAAATCTCGCAAGAACCTCTTCAATATCGCATCCAGTTTCTCTTCCGTCAGCATCTCCACATTTCCAAGTTCGTTTCTGAGGTCTTCGCTGCGAATTCTCTGCAAAGAGTGATGCTATTGTAAGACAAATTGTTGAAGATGAAAAAGAACATTGCATGAGGAAGTTATTCACTACTTTCGGTATTATTCTATCTTGATATACCTACGTGGATCGCCTAACTTACACATAGCTCGCCTCGGAGGGAGGAGGCATTGACTATCCTGGCGCCTGAAACAGAGCGCCGTAGAAGTGGTAGGAGTGCTTCTGTTAATCTTTGGACACCAAAGAAATTAGTATCCAAGCATTCTTTTGCCTTCTCGTAATTAGTTTTCATGGCACTTTGAACCATATTCACTGCCTTGCCTGAAAGCTGCATCCAGAAGTGGTTAATTTGTTCAAGTTTTTGAATTCCATTTACCAAAATGTAAGCATTAAATTGTTCATACCCAAGTTTCAGGATCTATGTTTAAAGCCCTCAAGCATTCCTCATCAACTACGACTCCACTTGCTCCAGCATTGTTAACCTGACAAAATTAAAACACATCTCAAAACATGATATTTTCAGGTATTCTCTATGCCCCTTCCTGTTGGAGCATGGTCGGATCCCGAAAGGGATGACTCTCCCAACATTACTAAACACTTCTTATTATATAGGGGTGTACACGGGCCGGTTTGGGCCGGGTTTTGGCCTCGGTCCGGACCGGCCCGGAAATTTTCGGGCTTCCCTTTGGATTGGCCCGGACCGGCTCGGATATTAACGGGCCAGGCCGGGCCGGTTCAAGTTTTGCCGGGTCGAGCCGGGCCGGTTTCGGGCCAGACCCGGCTTTTTTTTTTATTTTTTTTTATTTTACATGTTTAGAAGGAAAAAGAAAGAAAATAGAAAGAAGGAGTCAAGAGGATTCGAACCTCTCCTCTTTAAGAGGAGTTAACCATCAAACAAAATGGAAATTTTGATATTATAATGCATATATATATTTATATACATATATATATTTATATATTTATATATTTTCCGGTCCTCCGGGCCGGTTCCCGGGTTTGAGCAATTGGAGGCCCGGATCGGGCCAAAAAAAAAAAAAACGAGCCAGTCCGGTCCGGGTCAAAAAACAGCTGGTTCCGGGTCGGTTTCCGGGCCAGTCCGGGTTTTGTTCACCCCTATTATTATATAAAGCATACGTTCACTAATTTGCATTTCACCTCCAACTTTTCTCCTAGATTGTTGGAACTGAACACTCTTGCCCCTAGATTGTTAATTCGATCTTTGTGTATATAATAATAGTAACTTAAAACGCTTTAGCTCATGCTGTGATTACTCAGTCCGAACAGGATTAATCTAATTGGCTTGAAGACAACTATGGTTTAGACTAAAAACACTAACAATTCACCAAATACCAAAGGAAATCAAATTTCAAAGATTTTTGAAACTTAGACTTTGTAATAAAACAAGAAATGGGTGATAGAACCAAAATGTCAAGTCTTTGAAACTTGTTGGTGATGAAATTGGCCAACGACTGAATGCTGACTGGATCTAAAACATCAAGCTGGTGAAAGACAACACTCGAGAAACCCAATTGGTGGAGAAGAGAAGTGGCAGCAATCCCTCTCTTCTCATCTCTCGCCATTAACACCACCGTGACGCCGTTAGAAGCCAGCTGCCTCACCGTCTCAAACCCAATGCCTTTGTTTGCTCCGGTCACCACTGCGTACCTAATTAACCAAACACTTAATTAATTATTTACTAATCAAAAAGATTTTGAAAAGAAAGGATTTAATTCTTAATTACTCACCTTTCTATTGAACTCTTTCCGTTGATTTCCATTTCCTTCCTTCTCAACTTTAGATACTACCTCTGCCTCTCTCTGTTTTGCCTTGCAATAAATGAAAAATCTTATACATTTCCTTCTTTTTTCTATTTATATATATGTATATATATATATTTTAAAGTAATATACCCGTTGGCCGAGAATCCAAAGTTATTCTATAATCTCCCCTATGCACATTAAAAATAAATAATTATATGAGTACTATTTAGGTTTCTATCTTGATTTATACCGGTTATTTTATATCGGTCGATATTTAACCGGTATGATTGAAATGAACGGTACATCTCATCCCAATACTAAAAATGAATCATAAAATTATTAAATACTTGTAAATTTGTATGTATATATTAAAAAAATTGAATACTTAAATTGACCGAGATTGGTACATCTCATACCAACTGTCAAACCAAAATATTTACTAGTGTGAGATTGACAACCTTATTTTTTACACCCTTACACTTCAACTACTTAACGCTTAATCTTTAAAAAAAAATTAACTTCAATCCAAACAACACACAGAGAAGAAAACTTGTGCTTTTAACTGCTGTAATTTTCATTTATTATTCTTAGCAATTAAAAAAGGTCTTTTGCATAAATACATAAAAATATATATAAAAAGATCCGAAAGGAATTACCAAAATTACCAGAATTGTGTTGGGTTTGGTCAAAGTACCCAGAAAGGTTGAAGAAGGTGCAGTGAAGTGCGCATTTAATGTTTATAGTTGGCAAGGTTAGGCTTTATAGGCACATGCATGATGCAACCAAAAACATCCACTGTATCGAGAAGACCCTGCAACTATCCTCCATATGAAGATGTTCTATTTCTTTTTTTCTTTCAAACATAGGGAAAGAAATATTAAACACACACTTTTAAGCAAGAAATAGTAGATACACACGATCATTATTTATGCATGAAGAAATTTTTATTTATAGTAGATTTTATCGCTTAGATAATCGATCAAGTGTAAATAAAATTAGTTTTCATTAATTAAAACCTTAAAAGAAAAATACCCGCAAATAAAATCTTTAGTTTTATTTTTTTCTCCAACCGCTATGAAAAAAATAAAAATAAAAAAGGGTGTAAAAAAGATGGCTCAATGTCTTAGATTAGGAAAGAAAAAATAACCCCAGTTGTTACCGTTACAATATTTATGCAATAGCATGAGGTATAAAAGAAAACCACTGATAAATAACAGAGATAGAAAATGCAAAATTAACTAAGATGTTCACGGCTACATTAGTTTCACCGTAAATGTGTAAATGTGTAAATGTGAAAATGCTCCCAACTTGTTTTGCCATTTTAAAAATTGAAATGTTATCAACTTCCAACTTCCCGAGAAGAGAACAATTTGGCAACCCCTTTTGTAAAAACTTATGGACAACATTCCTGTGGACCATCGGTAGACCTCTTGATTGGTCAATTATAGTATATTATCGCCATCATAATTGGTTTATATAGTGTGCGGTGAAGTAAAAGTTATGGTATTTTTCAATAAAATATTATTGTTCTTTTTGGATGAGTCTAAAACCCGTACGATTTTCACAAAATATCTTATTCCATTAAAAGTTTCACTAAGAGCCCACAATTCGGGCTCACCAATCTTCTATCAAATAAAGCACCACTGAACCCACCATTATGGTCCAATAATCTCACTTCGAACTATGCACCATTTCTATCCAAACTAGAGAGTCACCGTACTTTTCCAGCTTCTAAAGATTCACAGTGTGCCATTCACATCAAAACCCATTATGCAGGCCCAACCGAACCCTCGATTTTACTACCATTTGTTGGAAAAATAAAATTTCACCGATATCTCTTAATGGAATGATATTGTCTATTTTGGGTCAACCTGACTCCCACAATTTTCACAAAATACCTTATCCTATTAAGAGTTCCACCACTTTTATATTTAGTTTTTATTTTTGTGTGTTTTTGATATAAAATTTTAATTCCCACGGGACAACATTGTGGTTAGTGGCATCATCCACCATCCAATAAGCAGATCTAATTATTAGACTTTGTGGCAATGGTATATGATTTAATTAATTAATTACCATAGTTTGTTTTCCTAGTTAGGATTACGAACATAGTATGTTCTTTTCAAGTAAAAATTAATCTCACATTGTCATATTTTAAAAGTGGATGATTGATGATTCCAAAATATAATTTGCTTCGTTAGCCGGTCTCAGAATTGAAATTTAAGGGTTTTTTATTTATCGTTTTTGTTTTAAATTTTTAAATTTTTTAAAAGAAAAACATAAAACGTGTTTATTAAAATAATTTTTATTTTTTTACTATTTTTTAACTGAATAATTTATGAAAATAAAAACACAATTTTAAAAATCAGAAAAAAATAATTTTTTATTTTATGTTTTAAAAATTAGAAAAAAAAGAAAGAAAGAAACGATACCGAACAAATCCATTTATTATTTAAAGAAAGTGCGAAAAGAATAAAATATATATCATTGATTAAATTTAATTCTTTCTTCTCTTTTTTGCAGATATTTTTGTTTTTTGTTTTAATTTGTGTGCTCACCTCATAGTCCTATGATAATTGATAAGGATACATTGATGATAGTAACGACTAAACGAGTGCAGTGATGATAATGCGATGACAACGAAAATACATAGAAAAGAAAAACTTACGTATGAATAAAATAAAACGACTAAACGAGTGCAGTGATGATAATGCGATGACAACGAAAATACATAGAAAAGAAAAACTTACGTATGAATAAAATAAAATAGCCATGAAAACAACATAAAATCAAGACAAATTCTTCTTTTTGCTATTAATTTGTTCCCATGCAATTTAAAGTGAGAATCCATGGATGGAGCCAGCCTGGATGGGGCGGGCTGCCCCATGGATTATCCGGCCGGGGCTCGATGTGCTCCAAGACCTGAGCTCGGCGGGTCTGGAGTCAGGCTCGAGCCCAAAATATTTTGACTCCTATTTTGGTCATTTTCTCCTCTTTTCTTGACATCAATTACAGCAAGAAGTCTTCTGTACAGCAAAAGACGGTGGAAGAAAAATAAAAACATGGGAAGATACCCATTTTCCAAAAGAAAAAAGAAGAAAAAACAAATAAAGCCAGGAACTTATAGTTAATAACTTAATACTTAATAGGTGGTAGTTCCACATTTATTGTTTTTGGTTGCCGCTCTCCTTTCTTCTATATATCTCCACATTACCATTCCCAAAAACTAAAATACCAAAGAAGAAAAAGAACAGAACAGCAAGAAAAAAAAATGTCCACACTACACATCACCGCCGTGGTCGCCACCTTGATGCTGGTGGTTATGTCTTCTTGGGCCTCAGCGCAGGTTATGGCGCCAGCGCCGAGCCCAATGATGATTTCGGGCCAGGGCCCATCAACGTCCGCATTAAGCCCAGCACCTGAGGACGGTTCAACGTTTGGGCCGTCGGCTTCGGGGCCCACAGCGCCAGAGGACCCGTGTCTGAATTTGCTGATGAACACGACGGACTGCTTGACGTACGTGGAGGCAGGGAGCGGTCTGACGATGCCGGACAAGGGTTGCTGCCCGGAGATAGCCGGGTTGTTGGATAGTAACCCGGTTTGCTTGTGCGAGCTTGTGGGTAGTAATATTACGGCCCAATTTGGGATCAAAATTGATATAGGAAGAGCTATTAAGCTACCTTCCCTTTGCAAACTCAGTGCACCTCCTACTAGCTTGTGCGCAGGTATTTTTGTTATATTTTCCTATAATTTTGCATTTTGTAATTGGGTTTATTACTTTTTCTATAAATTAAATACATAAAAGATTAAAATAAAAGAGGTCTTAAATACTCATCAAGAGGCTTACCTGCATTCGTCCAATTCCACCGCTGACCAGCTAACTCTCTTTTTTTCCCTTGGGAATGGAAATGGTGACAGGTAATTCAGGAACCAGGATAACGATATCTCATCTGCCTACATTTATTGATTTCGTTTTACGTTCCTCTTTCTTTTATTTCCTGAAAAATGGAAAAAAGAATATCTAGTTTGTACTTTTTACATATTAATAATAATTTAAATTCTTTTTAATTTGTTTCACAGCTGTTGGATACCCCATTGCATTACCTCCAGGATCGGCACTATCTCCCGAACCAAGCTCTGTATCCACACCACCAGGTATGCATATATGCTCATCATTTCTTAAGTACCGTGAGAGTCATTTTCTTTTTAAGAACCCGACAATATTCGGTTATTTTTTTCTTTCTTGCACATGAGTTGACGATTTTTAAAAAATATATATGTTTGCAGCTTCAAGCCCATCAACTGGATCCAATGAAAAGGGTGGAGCCGCTAGCATTGCATTCTCTGCTACATCATTGTTCCTCGGCTTAGTGTTTTCCTTTCTTTTAACATTCTTCTGAATTTGATATATTTTTTTTAATTTCCTATATATCTGTTTCTGCATTTCTTCTTCAATTTATCCATTATTGATCAAATGGTTGTAACCAGATATTTTAACTTATGTGTTGTAACTGCAATAAATTTGCCATTTATTTAGCTTCTTATTCCATTAAAGTACATTCCCTTTAGCCACCCCGAACCATTCCCGTTCGACTATTGTATTTCTCGGGCTTTCTGGCATGGTTTGTTTCATTCTATTAAACTACAACCAATATTAGTACCAAAAGTAGAAGAAAAACATCAATCTAACCTTTTAAATTCACTACAAAGATGGTGAAAAAGAAGAGAGATCGGTTCTTTTCAGACTACAGCTCAGTTAAGAAAATTACACTTACACATCTGAGCAAACATTTGCAGATTTGACAATACATCCCAGTAACTTGGTTCCTTCATTTTTCATCCTAGACCTGAATGATCTGGAATATGAAGGCAGAAAGGAAAAGAGAATGAAAAAAAGAATTGATGAAAGCGAATGAGCACCTTCCCGATGGCATCCTACCTATTGAATCTTCTACAATGGCTGCAAAATTAGGGCAAATTATCGTTAAATCAACTTTAAGAAGTAAAGAAATAGAGATGTAATTGTACGAGCGGAAGCAGTTAGAACCTTCGATAAGTTGAAGTTAGTCAAATAACAGAACTGAAGCTTTCAATGGGATCGGATTCTTCAAGCATGGAGGCGGCCTGGAAGCAGTCTGCAGCATCAGCCATTCGTCCATCGTCTTTATGGAGCATGCCTAAGTAGTACCAAGCCATACGATTGGTAGGCTCGAGTCTCAAAGCATCTGAAAGAAAGCTTCTAACAACAGGCGATGCATTATACTCCATCTTCAATAACACGCAACAGAGTTGTATCTTGGAAGGTATATGAAAAGGCTCGACTAAAAGCGCATTAATGAAAGCAGATGTAGCTTCTTGAAGTTGTCCGCGTCCTTGAAACATAATACCTGGTGGAAGAAACAACTATTAAACTAAAACAAGAATCATACATCATAGGTGCGAAAGGCAAATTTCCTTACGCCAGGCGTAAGGTAGCGCTGCCTTTTCACAATGAATGGTCAAAAGAGTGACTACAAAGCTAATTTGACACATACTTTGCACGGGAGTTATGCAGCAGAATGAAAAAACACAATGTGGATTATGTATACATTAGAAGCACTTGTATACCCCAAGGCTTGTTTGGCTCTTGCCTTTTAGGTTACGACACAGCATGAGTCTATGGGTGTTTGGTACAACTCCCCATTCTTCATTGCTTAACTTCAACAGCCATATCCATATCCATATAAAATAAAGTACTTATAACAAAGCTAAAGTACGATTAAAATCTGCAATAAGATCAAATGAATTACCATGGAAATAAATAACACAATGTTAGATGAGACAATCAGGTTGTCTCATGAGATATAAGGGGACAGGATGGATTCCAAAAGACATATTGGTATTTACTGAAATCTTTATGGTAAGATAATTTCCAAAAGCAAAACTGTAAGGCATAAAAGATTTATCCATGGAGTAATAGAGTTTCAGTTCTTGCCTTCTGTATGGATCACTTGAGCAGAGTACCATTTTAACTCTCTGGCTTTTGCCAAACATAACTCCACATCCTTCCAATGAGAAAGTCTAGAGTACAAATCAGCCAGACCATGCCAAACTTCATATTCATTCACTAAAAAGTCATCGGGCTAGCATAAAAGACATAAAAGACAACACCAAAATTAGTCAGGAGTTCCAATTTGGGGTCCCAATGAATATAGCAGCAGGTCATCACAGAGCTAGTTTTCTTATTGCGATGTTACTAGGTCAACGTATAACCTGCGCTTATTTTTCAGATTGTAAATGATGGAATCATTACCATCAAGTTTAAAAACAATAATTATAGTTACACAAGGTGAAACTAATAAATAACTCGCCAGAACGTTTATTGATTGATGTAGTTTTATGCCGAGGCACACATACCTGGGAAATGCTTCTAATAGAGCCATATGATTTCCTCTGAGCTTGAACCAATGCAAGAAGGTATCTATACGTTTCAATAGCATCTGTAGGTAGTGACTGGGAGGTCTTTAGTTTTGCTTTCAGCCTGAGCAGCGGTCCTTGTTCCCACTTAGCAGTCTCATCTAAGGCTGCGTCAATGACCACCTCAGCTTCAGAGAAGCGTTGTTGAGCAGACAAAATCAGAGCAAGTAACCTCCAACCTTTTAACACGGAGCCACCAGTAGCATCAACGAACTTTTTTGAATAGCACAAGGCAACGTTTAAGTTACGCTGCTCTGCATATAGAGTTCCCAACTCAAAAATCAGGTCGGGATTGTCATGCTCCAAGCCAATTGCATCATTTAGTGATTTCAATGCTTCAGACTGAAGGTGGGACCTTTCAAAATCCGAGGAAGAAACTTTAGCTTGCTTTCCAAAACAAAGACCCATCATGCGAATAGCTACGCCTTTTAGATGCTCATCAGTCCCCTGAGCATTGTTGATTGCCCTTCGGGCATATCCCACTCCCTCTGCAGCAAGGTGAGGATCTTCACTGCAAATCTTGGCAGCCAATAACAGTGCCATGAGATCATCGGGTCGTTCATTTATGTGTAAAGACTTCCTGAGTAAGTTCAAAGCAACTCCATTTTGTCCTGTTCCACTATAACAAAGAGATAAAGAATTCCATCGGTCAACGCGGTCATATACCCCAGGCATGATCTCTTCAAATTGCTTGGCTAAAACAGAAGTTTGGCCGCACAGAGATAAAGCAAATGTAAGGTGCTCCAGTATTGATGGGTCCCATTTGATCTTACCAAGGGAAAGTTTCCTCAAAAGAACCATCAAAAGTAAAATTGCCTCTTCCAGATTATTTTTAGGCACATATGCACCCTCAATTTGAACAGCTAAACTTGGAGGGCCTGCCTCCACTCCACTGTGCAACAAAAACACCGCAAATCCTTTCTGAATCCTTGCAGAACAGTCATTACCAAGGTTCCACTGACTGAGGAGAGCACGTCTATAAGCAGCAATTGCTTCGTTAAAGCAACCAGCATGCTTCCAAAGCTCAGGCAGGAGCTCCACAGCATAACTAACAGTATCTTGCAATCTGTTGTCTACTTGTGTATCAGGTATTCCTTGATAGAAAATCTTCTCTACAGCATCGAGCACACTTTTACATTCCTGAGCAGCATCTGCAAGATCCCGTAAAACAAAAGGGTGAACACGTGAGACATCCAATTTGACTTGAAAGAACAGGAAAAGGATGAATCCAATGCATACCATTATACCTCCCAAGCTTTTGGAGGGACTTAGCTTTCAAGTATATTGCCTCAAGCACAAGCCCAGCAGCATGCTGTGAGACCCCAGACTGGGGATCGGAGCGAGACCGACCCTTTTTTGGAGGCGTTTTTTCAGCAACTGAAGGCTGCAATCGCTGGATAGCAGCTTGGAGATCAATACCTTCAAATACACGAAGGGCAGCTTCTACATTGCCCCTTTGGTACTCCAATCGACCAAGAAGGGCTCTAGCTTCCTGCAAAATTTCAATTTTTTTCCCGCTATAATCATCAATCACCACTAGAAACAAACAACAAATCCCATCTCAAAATTAGCAAATAAAAAACAAAGAGAACAACTAACATCAAAATTAAGAGACAATCCTTCTCTCAAAGAAGACTCGGCCTCTTCAATATTCCCTTCATCAAGTGTGGCTTCGACCGTGCTAGTTTCAATGCATTGCCCATTGGAACAAACTTGGCGAATCTCTCCCGTCCCATTCTCATTCTCATTTTTCCCTTCATGTCCATGCTCGTCGGATCCCACCATCTCTGCACCTCTCCTCCTTGTCTTTTCTCCTCATATAACGAATCGAATGTTTCACTTACAGATTCAGCTCTGCTAATCAACAAAAAACACCACCGAATTCTATGAATTCCCATCTCGTGCATCAATCTAAAATTACATTTATAAGAACAAAAATGAATGACTTAGCTGAATTATAAATAAGGAAATGTTAGGTTACTTACATAATTGTGCATCTTGGAGTTGGCTCATCAATCTACATTCGCATGGGACGGGGACAGTTCCTCTCAGGGAAGAAGACAGGTTGTTGGGGAGATCGCCTGGAAAACAAATGAGGTGTTTTAGTTCTTTTTTGTCTTCTTGTAATTCTCTTTTATCTTCCTCTTTTGTTTCCTTTCTAATATTCTTATCCAAAAAAAGAAAAACAATCTTTACTAAAAAAAAATTTAAAAAAAACATGAATAATATAAATTGTTCATGTGTTCTTCACTGTAAATTATATAGCATAAAATTTTAATACACATGATTCTTCATGAATATATGTTTAGTTTTGCCACTTGAGTTAGCTTAATGGAAATTTTTTAAAGTTTATTTAATAGATCAAAATTTTAAATTCATATAATATATTAAATCGTACTATCGATTTATAGTAAGTCGTACAATTAATAAATCAATATTTTTAGATCGGAGGGTAATCTCGTTCTCCAAATTTACTATAATTAGGTAAATTTTCAATAATTTTTTTTATCCAATCAATAATAATAAAAAATGATTGATTACTCACTTATTAAAATTTCAAAATCTAAACATATTAGAATTACAAATTATTTTATTTCTTCTTATGAGTCAATTGTATTCAAACAATCTTAAATCACTATGGGTTTTAATCCTATGATCTATATCTAAACATCCACGGAAGGAAACACAAAACATTAATTTTTTTTCCCCCTTAAGGTCTTTGTAAAACAAGCAAAATTAAAGTTAAATAGTGAGTATTTTATAATTACTTTTTTTAGTAAAAACTAATAAGAGGAGAATTTTTGTCTTATATTTTTTTCCATTTTTTTCAATGAAAAATGTTTTTTAAATTTTAAGTCATTTTTCAGTCATGTCTATGTCTATGTCCCACTTTAGTATCACTCATATGGAACATGTGGCCGAGGTAGTTTTGTTAGAGGAAGTATTGGGCTCAGGCTTTGTTGTTTCTAACTTCTACTACTTCTAGCCCAACAACAATTTGTGTGAATGGGACAGACGCTAAACAATCCTACGCCCCCCAGCAACTTGTTACGTTTACCTTTCATCTCCGCCGTTAAAATTTATGACCACCAAACGGTGATGGAAATTGAATTAAAATAAGCTGGAGTTCCCTTTTCTCGAACCCTAGGGCCTAGACATCAGCCATAATTTATTCTTCTGCTCCAGAGATCGCATCTGTTAATAGGTACCGTCGACTTCCTTTTGATCATATTAGCTCTTCTATGTATTTAATTTAGTTAATCGTCCTCATTTTTTTGTCCATTTTAGTAGTTTTTTTCCTCTTCAAATTTCAAAAGTATTGATTTTTTCGATTTGGGGATTCTCATTTTTGTTGTTAGGTCTCTCCAATTCTTTCCTTAGCTTTATCCATTCTTTTTATGGAATTTGAATGCCCAAAGACCACGGAAGTGATTCAAAATCCTGTTAATACTGTTGAAGATTTCGATTCCATCGCTGAAAGTATTGAGCTTTCAAACCCCAAAACACCAGATTTCTTTTCCAAAAAGGGAATTTCGAGCAATCTCGGTTCAAAGCAGTTGTCTTGTAATGATGTTTTGCCTGTTTGTTGCCCGCATCCGCGGTCAATTACTGATCTTCCTTCGGCATTGATATCTGAAATCTTCAATTGCCTTGATCCCAAAGAGCTTGGAATAGTTTCGTGCGTTTCCACAGTTCTCAATAGGCTTGCTTCTGAGAACAGTGGTTGGAAGGAAGTATATTGTCAGAGGTGGGGACTTCCTTCACTTCCTGCCCCATTGGGTGCAGGGCCTTCCGATGAGAAGTCGTGGAAGGAGCTGTTTGTAGAGAGGGAGTTTAGGAGCAAAACTTTCCTGGGTCGTTATAGCATTGACGCTTTACATGGTCACACTGAAGCAGTTCGAACAGTTCACCTGTTGGCTTCTGCCAAACTCATTTTTACTTCTGGGTATGACTCGATTGTGCGAATGTGGGATATGGAAGAGGGGTTGCTCATTGCATCATCACGGCCCCTTGGATGCACTATACGGGCAGTTGCAGCAGATACAAGACTGCTGGTTGCAGGTAGCACTGATGGTTTCATTCATTGTTGGAGGGCAGTTGAGGGTCTCCAACACTTGTTTGACATGAGGGGCTGTGAAGCACCAAATGCTGAATTTCGACTTTGGGAGCATGAAGGACCTATAACTTCTCTTGCTTTGGACTTTATGAGAATTTATAGTGGCTCGTGGGATATGACTATACGCATATGGGACCGCTCCTCTCTTAAATGCCTAAATATCTTGAGGCATGGTGACTGGGTTTGGAGCCTCGTTCCCCATGCTACTACTGTTGCTAGCACAGCAGGTTCTGATGTATATATTTGGGACACGAGTGATGGGACTTTGCTAAATGTCGTTGAGAATGCTCATGCTGGTTATGCTTATGCTTTGGCCCGAAGCCACACAGGGGACTTTCTTTTCACCGGAGGAGAAGATGGGGCTATGCATATGTTTGAGATAACTAGTCGCACCCTTGAGGCTGATGTTATTAAGGTTGCAACTTGGATTCCTCACACAGGTCCTGTGCATTCCCTAGCATTTGAGTTTCCATGGCTCGTGTCATCTTCTAGTGACGGAAAGCTATCACTGATAGATGTGAGAAAATTACTGAGGAAAAGCAGGTCCCCTTCAGGAACCGGTGTTTCTAAGACTAACAACATTGTGGAGCCACCTCAGAGGATGTTGCATGGGTTTGGACCCAATTTATTTTCCGTGGCCATTGGTGCTGACCGGATTGTATGCGGAGGAGAGGAGAGTGTTGTTAGGATTTGGAATTTCTCACAAGCTTTGGAGATTGATCAAAGGGTTCGTGCTCTACGAGGGATAAGGTTGGAAAACCGAATGAGACGGCGTAGAACTCAACTAGACATGAGCGGTAACAATGGTCGCACTGGCCAATGCTCAGTTGCTGCTAAGAAGAACCCAGTGCACGGAGACAAGAATAATGTCTGGAACAATAAGCGAGGGACGAGCGCGAAGATGAAAGCATAGCCAGCAGACAACCTGTGTGCTTATAGACACAATGATCATACTCTTGGATAATTGTGTAAGACACTTATGGTTTAAGCAAGCCTTCTTATCAATTTTAATGGTTGCATTTTATGTTGTGCAGATAAGATCTCTTTTCATGTCTCTTCATTTCCCCGTTATTTCTCGATGTTTGTTGACCAGTGCATTTGCGAATTTTTCAGAACAACCCTCTCTTTAGGTGCATTATTATACTTAATTCTGATCCTTGAATATTTCGATGTAAAAGTTTCGGATAGGTTTTTGTAACGCATGAATGTGGTGATTTGCATGCATAGGTGTCCACTACTTACAAAGGACATAGAACATTGATAAATTGGATTAATGATTCTAGCCTTATTGCTCACCCAACTTGAATGCTATTTTATAGTTTGATAACTTTGATTTGTTGACTTAGAACTCGCACGTTACATTTTGCTTACATGAATAGGAATGTAGGCGAGACTCTAATCCGTGACCTTGCTCTTGCTCTTTCTCTTGTTCTTTCTACTTTGTAGAAGTATGTATCATAGCTCATTGGGACAAGAAACAATTCATTGTTTCTCTACTTTGTGCTTATGATTTCTTTTAATTTTATCTACTGTATAAGAAACAAACTCTTATATGTTAAGTTTGTTGCGTTACTCAGTTAATCTAAAGATTCTACTCATAATTATAAAACAATCAAATTAAGTAATGCACATATGCAACGCGTTATTGGATGAAATGCGTTATGGGCCTTAGCGCTCATAATAGACACCTATTACATCATACAAGAGCTAAGACCAGCCTAGGGTTGAAACCTGAAACGTAGGGGTATTCATCGGAATTCCGAAATTTCGTTCCATTCCAAAATAAAGTTTAGAATTTTGGAATTCGGAATCAGAACAGGAAAATTTTGAACTTTCCGAAATTCCGAAATGTTCATAGATATGTATATGTTAGTTTTTTTACAACACTAAACAACCCTAAATCACGATGCTCGTTCCTTGCATTCTTTCTTCTCCTCTCTCGCAGCCTCGCTCCTCAACGCTCGCTCCTCGCAGTCTTTCTTCTCCTCTCTCTCTCAGCCCTAAATCATGTCGTTCGCCAGCTCTCTTTCTCTCCTCTGCAATCTTCGTCGCTCCTGTTCTTCTCCTCTACAATCGACGCTCTCTCCTCTGCAACCGTCGCTTCCTTTCTCCTCCTCTCCAATCGTGTTCTTCTCCTTTGCAATCGTCGTCGCTTCCCTGTTCTCCTCTGGTAAGTCCAAACTCTAATTTTGAAATTCTATTTTTTATCAATTCCTCGATAATCTCTATTTACGGTTGTGTTTGGTGCTTATCGTGTGGTTGCTGGTGCTTGTCGTCGACTCGTCGTTGGTTGCAGTCTTGCAGCTGCCAAGAAGGATGCAGGAATCAATTGCTATTTTAATCACTCAAAATAATTAAATTAATTAGCAAACATGTACTGTAATATTTGAAATTGATGGAGCAAACATGTTCTGTAATTTTTTCAGTTTTGGATTGATAACGGATAGATTTTGGAAGTTTTTATTTTATTTTTAAAAAAAAAAAGTTTGATCTGTTCCGTAATAATTTCGGAATTGCAATTTCGAAATCTATAAAATTATGGAACGAAACGGAATGAATTTTAAAATTTTCAGAATTCCGAAATTTTAGAATTTCGGAAAATTCCGATGAACAGCCCTACCGAAGCGTAATATGGTAGTTCGTATCGGATTTGGCGAACCAAAGTAACACAAGAAGTACTTATCAAAGAAGAACCCAAAATCATATATATCCACAACTACTTTATGAAACAATGCAAACTGCAACTAAAGGGAGTGAAAAAGAAGCGTAAAAAAGAAAGGTGTGAAGTCGACATGAAAGAACCTCTTAGAAGTTACAATTACAAGTACCAGAACTCACATTTTCTTCAGTTTCCAACAAGAATGTACACGTTTAGACATTCTTTGAGCAAGTTCGTACAAAAATGTACCATCAGCAAAGAAAAGAAAAGAAAAAGTTGAAACGACACAAAAATCCAATTTACACTGATTAATCAACAGATGAAGGATCGGTGTCACACTTCTACTGTTCCACACGTTTTTCTTCTTTTGGAGGAAACATACAATACAAAATTTACAAACAGTACAATTACTCTACAACAAAAGAGGTAAAAGGTACAGTTTTTTTTATTTTTTATTTTTTATTTTTTTAGAGTGGAATGAAGGTGCTAAATGGAGATTGCTAAAAGAAAAAGAAAAAGAAAAATGGAGGAGATTATTGGATTTAAACAGACAAGCTAGAAATTGCTGTGAAGGTTCCTAACACAACTTGTGTTGCTATCAGTATCATTCTCCATTTTAGAGGGATGTGTTCTTGCTTGTTCGTCAAAGGTTACACGTGGTCCCCATCAACTAAGGGACATTTTTTCCGGATTATTTAGATTGATACAAATTGGATTAGTTCTATTTAATAGGCTTAAAATTATTTATACGTTTCGGATCTATAAACAAAAAAGATTACGTAGTAGGAAGTTATAAACTGGTCTTTTTAACATAAATTTAATGGTTTGAACGGTTCATGAGACTTATTTTTATTTAAATTAAACTAGTCTGAACAAAACAATTAACATATCCATTTATTATTTTTGAAATTAATAAGGAAGTATTAGAAGCATGTGTTAAACTAATTTCTTTTATAATTTGTCGGATTTAAAAGAAAGAAATTTTATTCTCAAAATCTCAAATTTAGGACGTGGATGGGCGACTTACCTGTAACTCCACGTAGCACTGTTTAGTTCACACGTGTAAAGTACGGCCGGTACATATAGTATTACTTACATTATATAATTTCCAATTCTTGCTACTGCTCCATTTCTGTACATCTTTCTTCTAATTCATCTTCATACCAAACTAGCTATATATCATCTCAAAACCTACCATTTCTATCTTGAAGTGAATAACATTTTTTTTTTCTTTCTTTTTGACATGGATTTTACTTCACTATCCTCAAACTCCACCTGTCCGTCAAATCCTATGATGATGACCACCATACAACCCACCACATGCGGTGGCGGCCCATCCACACCGAATAAGTCCACCACCACTCCAAGCCGTTACGGCAACCAAAAGCGGAGGGATTGGAACACATTCTGCCAATACCTGAGGAACCACAGGCCGCCTGTCTCCACCGCCGAGTGCAGCGGGACCCACGTTCTGGATTTCCTCCGATACCTAGACCAGTTCGGAAAGACCAAAGTTCACAACCCGAGCTGCCCGTTCTTCGGGCTCCCTAGCCCGCCCGCCCCTTGCCCGTGCCCGCTCCGACAAGCTTGGGGAAGCCTAGATGCGCTAATCGGACGGCTGAGAGCGGCCTACGAGGAGCACGGAGGGAAGCCGGAAGCGAACCCCTTCGGAGTAAGAGCTGTCAGGATTTACCTGAAGGAAGTTAGGGATTTTCAGACGAAAGCGAGAGGGGTTAGCTATAAAAAGAAGAGGAAACTACGGCCCAATATTAATAATAATAAACAGCAGCAACAAAAGAAGCTAATCAACATTACACCACCAGCTGATCATCATCATCATAATCACCATAATCATCATTCTGCTGCACCTCCCTGCACTTGGTGATCAGATTAATTATAAAGTAAGTTAATAATTATAAATCAATGAAATAAATAAATTATGAAATTATCTATAGGAGAGAAATTTCAGGTCCTTTTTAATTTTTCGCCACATTAATTTGTGATGTGGATACTTTCTTTTTACCTTAATCATGGCATAGACGATCAGTATTTAACGGAGTAGTTATCTTGTAATAAATAAATAAATTATAAAACAAACACGACGCCTAATGTATAATGTGGGGATTAATGATATATGTAATGTGAATTATATATATATATATACACTTTCTCTTTATTAAAAATAGGGGTACTTGGCACTCATTTTGTTGTTTCCTTTGTTCATGGATAAATAAATTATGATCATGGATATCAGGGAGTGGGGTTGTCTTATTAGGTCGTACCGGAGTTGTTATATTTTTATCTCCAAATTTTATTATATTTTGTAGTTAATTTTTTATTTTATTTGAATTTTTTAAACATTATAAAAGTTAAAATTATAATTTTTAGAAAATTATAGAGTTTATATTGCACGATTCTATATTATAAATTACAGAAGGTAGAATATTTTATAAACTATAAATTTTTTATATAACTCTTTTAAATTTAAAATTGATAAATATTAATCATGAATTAGTCATAAAATCTAAACAAAATTAATCACACCGTACAAAAAAAATATAAATTCTTCTACTATCAACGATTTCTCGGTCAAAAAATTAACACATTTGCGATGAGTATGGTTGTCAAAACGCTTTTGACGAGCTTTTCTTTGAAAATATTTCGCGCTAATTTGGGGCGCCAATATTTTTTCATTAGTACCCAAATATTTCGACGGAGGGACCATAGAAACACTTTATCGATGAAAATGAACGTCGATATAGATGTCATTTCTGTCGATAATACTAGAGTAGATTAATTATAAAAAAAGATTTTAACAGTCTAACCGTCGAAATTCCTATAAAACATTCAGACGGAGTACGTTTTTTTGGAAGTATGTCGCCATTATTAGGCAGTTTTTTTGTAGTGTATATATTTCCATTCTTAATTTTTTAACAAGATAATCATTTTTTTTAATGAAAAAGACGTTGTTGTGACTAGACCTGCTAAGCAGCTAGGACGGGCTGGGTTCGGGCTTAATTTCTTAAATCTCAATAAAAAATGAAACGGGTCAGGTCAGACTGAGTTTTTACTTTTGCATGACCCAAACCTGACCCTCTAAACAAACGGGCCGTCCATGGGCCTAACGAGTTGGCCGGTCCAATAAACACAGATTTGTGCCTAGCTATAGAAATTATATTCACGAATCACCAAACCATGGCTTTTGTGAGACCATACATTTGCAGGCAGTTGACGCAACTTGGTAATTTGCAATCCACCTACAGAAAAGAGAGTGTGTGACGCCGATGATAATGGTAAAGCGACGACGATTGACGACGATGGGAAGGTGGAACGAAGAAGGGAAGTGGTTGTTGCGGTTTTGGATAACTTGGATTAGAGATTGTGTTTGTGCTGATATTTTGATCTCTATGTTAGGAATGCTAGCATGAAAGCACAAACAATTAGTACTGTATATTAGTTACTAATTACTAATTAACACATTATTTATGAATAAAGTCGAAACATTATATATAAATCAGTAGACGTTTTAAATAATTTTTATTTTATAGTATCACTTAATAAAATTCAAAGTATACATGATGAGTTCTTAGGATATTAGAGTCAATTAATGCAAAACGATTCTTATATATTTTACTTGTATGAAAAAACGTTGCTGTGACTGTGACCCTTGTACCTCTTAACAAAACTGTTGCTTTCTATCTCTTGCATCCAACTCCGCTAAGCAGAGATTTAATTAATATGCCATTTTGGTTTCGAGAGGGGAAAAATTCTATTGATGCAAAAATAACTAATATGCGATGCATAATTAACATCTAGCATATTAAGTGTTGTTTATGTTGGAAAAACCTGCAAAATAAAGTTAGAATCACAAAGATCGAGTTGTGTAAAAACACTGTCCTAAAAGAATTTATTTCCCCCAGGATAAAACGATCTCTTCCGATTTAGAAATCGGGAACCAGAACAATAAGAACAACAATAGAATAATAACCAGGAAATAAAGCTCTCTATATGATATAGAGTGTAGTGTTTTTTCTCTTGATATGTTTTTCCTCATTTGGTTTGGTAGAGTAGGTGGTATTTATAGAGAGGAAAAGATCCAAACCATTATGATAGAAATATATGGTCATTATGGGAAAGGATTATATGGTCATCAATGGAGAATTATGGCCATAGCCGTTGTGATCATCAAGGCTATTACTACCTTTGTAATAATTATTTTACAACAATCCCCCACATATTACAAAGGTTGATGGTAGCAATTCCTGGTTAATATATATATAGAGTATAACTTTTCGAATCTGGTGTCTTTTGGACTATGAACCAGACCTAGATAAATAAACTTTATCCTCACAGAGATAATGGTGAAGTTTAAAACTTCTATGAACCATTAGCTCTTTTGTAAGGTAGGGAATCTATTTATCATGTTATACCCCCACAATTCTTGTTGTTAACGCGATTTTGCGCGTTTTGGCCATGCGCGTGCCTGGATGTTAATGAATGCTCTAGAGATTATGCCACAATCTCATAGGAGCGGCCCCACTCCACATTCATATAGGTGATTTCATCAAATGTATCCGCAATCAATACATCACCCATAAGTAGGGGTGGCAAAAATCTACCCATACCCAACTAATTTAAGTGGGTATGGGTGTTAAATGGGTTAGTGCAATTTTTAAATGGGTATAAATGGGTAATATACCCATTTAAACTAAAATATGTGGGTTTTATTGGGTTGGTTAATGGGTACCCAATGGGTACCAATTACACTCAAATAAATCATATATCTCTCCTTCTCTTCTCTCTCTCATTTTTTTTATTTATTATTTTTAAACAAATTCAATTTTCTTACTCTATATAATGAACAAAATAAATTAAAAATTACGACAACGTAATCTCTATCTCGAGATGAGTAATTCTATATCCACTTTTCTTATTTTATTTTATTTTTTAAAAATGAGTTTTTTTATACTTTTCATGAGATAAAATTATGATCATAAATCATTCATATACATATATAAAATGCGTCCATGTTAGTTAATTTATCTTTTTAATTAATTAAATTTATTGTTATTATAATTAGTAGACTAAGCTTTGTTTTTAATTTGTAAAATCAATATAATATTTGTATTGATATATATTTTCTTTTTTTTGTAATAATATGATTTTTTGTTTGCTTATAAAATATATATATATGATTTTGTATATGGTTATGTAATTTCGTAATGTATTGCTTGTCTAAATGGGTGTTGACAAAATTGCTGAATTTGCAACAGTCCATTGCAGTGACAATCTAAATTGACAGATAATAATTGCGATAGTAATGAAATTAAATTATTAGATGGATAAAATTATTTTGTGGTTACACTTTAATTTTCATTCATGAGCAATTTATTACTATAATTATATTTTTATTTTTTATTTAATCTGAATATCATAGAGGATAATGTGTCAAACTTTTATGAATTTTCTTTTTGTATCAATATTACTATAGATACAGATATAGTTTACCTCAATTGTACTCGGTGGATTTAATAATCCTTTGTATTGCAAAATGGATAATATATTTAAATAGCAGTTGCAAAGGTATATTTTCATAATTAAATTGTAAAAATAAAATTGATATATTTTTTATTCAACGAGACCCTTTAGTTATTTACTTAATAATTTTTCAAGTGTTGTTATTGCAGATGAAAATATATTTTATTCTGAAATTGCAATTAATTTTTTTATTAAGTAGACAAAAAAATATGTGGCCACGTGGATTAACAATTCAATTTTACAAATGGTCAAACCCGAGCCTAAACAATAAAATCCGAGCCTAAATGGTCAAACCCGAGCCTAAATGGTCAAAACCGAACCTAAATGATAAAACCCGAGCCTAAACGGTCAAACCCGAGCCTAAGTGGTCAAACCCGAGCCTAAACGATAAAATCATCATACACAGTCAAAATCGAATCGCATAGTCAAATTTTGTCAAAATCTACATATTTTTGGTGAACCATAATATTTTTAATCTTACTTAATAAAAAAATATATTTATTGAGTGAGAATGATTTAAATGGGTATAAATGGGTATAAATGGGTGAGTATGATTAAATGGGTATAAATGGGTATGGGTACCCATTTAAAAAATTATGTGGGTAATAAATGGGTATGATACCCATACCCACCCATACCCAACTAGTCATTACCCATACCCACCCATATCCACCCATTTGCCACCCCTACCCATAAGGGATATGAAATCATTAAGAGTTCAAAAACTCATCCTCTCAATCAATGCAGCATAACACATCCACACCATAGGAAGGACAATCAATTTGTGTTAACAGAATTAACAAGTGACTTGTTATTACCCATATGAACCTTCTTCATGGGATCTCCAATCACAAAGGTTGGGTTCCCATCACCGTTAATTTTTCTAATATGGCTTTAAGCCCCATTCCCCTCGATGTTTCTTCAATTAATCGATGTTTCTTCAATTAATTTTTCCACTCAGAGACTTAGTCAGAGGATCGGCCAAAATCACTTCTGACTTCTCATAATCAACAAAAATCATTTAACAATAGCTAGCTCAACCACATGCAAGCCTCAGCTTGGCAAACATAATGTATCGATACATAGGTGTTACACCCAATAAAATTCTCACGTGTTGTAGAATTTCATCCAAAAATTATTAACATCACTAGTGGATCATCACATTTCATCACTAGTGGATTTTAATCTCATCAAATCTCATTTTAATATAAAATTCAATTATCATCATTGTATTTTCTAATACAACGGATACCACAATTCATTTTATTTGTCATCACTATATTCTCTAATACAGCGGAAACTCAAATTATATGATATCACAATTCATGATATCTATCATCACTGTATTCTCTAATATAGCGGAATCTCAAGTACGTCATTTAAGAGTACTGAAAATCTTGACATCAAAATGTCCAATTCTTGAGAAAAATCTCAACACAAAGTTCTATTGATAGCATTATGCTAACCCATCACATCTCTCATTTATTTATTTATTTGCTCATTATCACACTTGTGATATCATTGCTGCCACAAACTCACAAAAGTATTAGTATACTTCATGGCAATTTTTTTTTAAAAATAAATAAATAAATAAATGAGACAATAATATTCGGACCCCCACATTTGCGAATATTATTCTATTTGTTTAATTTTACCAAATAAATATATTTGGTACATTCTTAATCCCACACAATTACACAAGAATTAAGATTGAAATTAAATACCTCTTTGAGAGCACATCATCTCTTATAGTATCGAGTATAATCAAATTACTCATTAATTTGATCGCAAGCTTCACGAGCGTTGAAATATATACCTTATATATTTCTCCCATAATTAAGTTCTCTGCAAACTTAATTAGCTAGATAGTTCACTGCTCAATTGATCCCTACCACTTTAATCAAGAAACAATTGCATTGATTATATTAATACTCACAATTTCCACATATATATATCAGAATATTAATCAATCCATAGCAGTAATAGTCACACCACTTAAAAATAATTTTACAATCACTGTTTTAAATTCTTTTTAAACAGTAAAACTAAACATTAATCTGTTTCCACATATTCAATTCTTCTCATTTAAATACATTAATTGCACCAATTATTAACATAAATAAAATAATTTATGTCAAACGATGTATCTTAAGGAATTATTTTCACATTAAGTGAAAATCTATAACATTAATTAAGATACCTCATAAAAATTGCAATTAAGCTTATTGTATAAGCATTTATGCACAAAATCCCAATTTTGGTACAAATCAACTTTTCAACCATTAATCACTTTCCATTTTAAAATACCACATAAAATTGCAATTAAATTTTGGAACCTTAATTGCATACCGTAACATAGAGATTTCAATTTCACCAATAATAATAAAGTCATCATCCACTTTATTTTCATAATCAATTAAGAATAATCTTGTATATTAAAATCTCATTTATATTTGCACTGCTTACTCCATTGTCACATTGTAACAGTAATATAACAATTAATATTGGTCATTCACCTCTTGTCATTGTTAAAGAGATCTTGAGTAATATGAAACACTGACCAAGAAAATTTATCAAGCACATGGAGAATAACATACCTTGATACATACTTGTATCGTATCTGCATCACTAAGAGACATGAATTTCGTCATTAATATGGTCCTCGTGAATGCCCCACAAGTAATTAAACTTTTTGAGAAATTAACTTGTTAAATAAATCCCTCTCATAAAATTGTAATTCATCATGTACCATCAAAATATAAAATCCAATTTAAATTTGGATGAATGCACTTAATTGCATTTAAGTAATTATTTGACTAATTTTAAACATTAGTCCATTGCCACAACATATATACGTAACTGACATAATACATTGAAATTTCATTTAATGCATCCCATTATAACAATATTTATGGCATAAATTACTAACAAAGATCACAATCAATTTTATGTTTCTGTTTTTACCGCAATAAGCAATGAAATCAAATAGCTAAAACCAAAATTGATTAAGTTTCACAACTTTGCACATTCCTGTTTACTAGTAATATATGGTTATTGACAGGCGTGTCGCATGCCCTGCATAAAAGTTAATGTTCAACTCATTACTATTCTACAAATAATGCAGATAGTGGTGAGAGGATCGATCCCACAGAGACAAGCTTGACTGATTCGTGTTCCTCTTTATAAATGACCAAGTAGAAAACCAAGTTTTGGGTTGTAAATTCGTGAAAACAGAAATGTAAATGAATTAAACGAGAGTTGCATATAGAAATATGGTTGGAATGAGATTGAAATCAGTAGGAGAAAGACATCCCCGGTAGAGATATTAACGAAGTGACAATTCCAAGACGTTGATCATTGACAAAAGGATTTTCAAAACCAATTTCATAGAGAAGCTATAGAGATACATCCAGGGGCGATCTCCAAGCCTCCTCCTACTCAAGTCACTCGAGGAGAAGCTCCTCTTGTGACCCTAACTCCCCTAACAATCAAGGATTGCTGGTTTGTTGATGTGATTAGGAAGGCCCTTCTCAAGACCTTGAGATGGACGCAACTGCGGTCCAGAAATCTCAAATCTAACTCTTTTCTTCTTCTAGTTTTAGGAAAAACATTATCCTATCACTAGTTGTCTACTCGGGTTCTCTGTAGTGCAGAAACGCGGCACCACAGTGATTCTACTGTAATTAATTGTACTGAAATCCAAGTTGATCAAGCTCAAACACGATACAATCAAACTATCATTAAAACAAGCAAGAAAAGTGATATGAAACGCTTTTAATTAAGATCAAAACAAGTCTCACAACAATTCCGGAATTGTCAACCTCTGAATCTCTACCAGAGATGAAGGTTTTTAGTTACAAAACATAACGAAATGATGAAAGATGTTCAAAACAGAAAATAGGAAAATGCTGGAAATTCTGGAAAATAAGTGAAAAAGCTGGTTTTCTCCTCTAACTCCTTGCTCTCGTCCGATTCCTTCCTCTGCCGTTCTCATCAGTATTTATGGTCCTCCTTGGTGCCAAGATACTCCTCTCTAAGGTGAGACAGCTTCCACTAATAATCCACTTCAGATTTGGTCTTCAAGAAGCATGAGAATATTCTTCCTAAACACAAGAGGAATGCTGATTTTTGTCTTCTATAAACTTGTTAGGAGTGGGAGGAATGTTCTCTGAACCCAAGGAGCTTAGTGTCTATAAAAACGGGCCCCAAGGAGACAAGGAACGCACTCATGACTAAATAATTGCGGCGCGCATAATCATGGTGAGTGCTGTCCAGATCTGGAAACGTCACGGCAGACTCATCTCAGGGCCTTGAGATGAGTCGGAATGCATCAGCAGAAAAATGCCAAGCCAGCATGATTGATTGAGCTCTAATCTTTGACCTTTCCGCTCCTTTTCCTAATCCTGGGTCATTCAAGTGTAATTCTGGAAAAAGGAAGGAAAAAGGATCAAAGCAGCATGTTTATTGCTTCAAAAGCTAAGTAAAGAAGCAACAAAACTAAGTGGAATAACAATCAATCAAATCCCCCCACATTTGAACTACGCTTGCCCCCAAGCGCACAAACAGACTCAAAACACAAAGAAAAACACGAAGATAACACAGACACAACACAGAAACAGCACCCCTTAGAACAGAACATCAACCCCTGGACTGATCTTCACACAAACACTTCAAAAATCAGCTCAATCAAGCAATGCTAAATACTCCAAACACCACAATTGTGCACATATTCGAACAGAGGTATAATAGCATGCTGATCACAAGGAAATAAAATCCTAGGGCCTATGTCTTCTCTTCCTTTGACTCAAAATCCAATCACTGCTGCTGGACACTCATGCAAAATTATTAAAAACACAAACAATAACAGAAATTGAAACACAAAGTGAGCCAAAGGCTTCTTTTATTCTATTTTTTTCTTTTTCTTTTCTTCCTTCTTTTTCTTCTTTTTTTTTTCTTTTCCCGCTTTTCTATTTTTTTTTTCTTTTTCTCAACCTTCTTTCCGCAATCTTTTCATTGCTTTTCTTTTCTTTTTTTCAACATCCTCCATCCACAAACCCTTTTTTCCTTCTTTTTTTTTTTTTTTTTTTTCAAAACACACACGCATGCAGACCTTGATTTCTCACCATGGTGCTATGATCGGCCCAACAAAAGGGGTTAGCACACGACCGACTGGAAGTTTTTCCATGATGGGGTGATGGTGCCGAACCACCAACACCGTGCAATCCAGAGGGCATGATGAGAAATCCACACAAAAGAAAATTAAAGGTACACAAGCAAACAGAAAATAAAGGACTTAGCAGCAGTAGGAGGATAAGATCCTCATCCCATGATCTAGGGATGAGAAGACAGATCAGCTCTAGCAAAACATTTCCTAGGATCAGCAAAACTAATCATACATCTATGCAAACAAATGCACAAGTTGTAATGCTAAGAGGACTTAAAATTGCAAGATGGAGCTGATAAATCAAGTGTTCACATGAGGATCAGATCAGAGGTTTCAATTATATTCAAAGGGGGCTGAAACACAACACAAGGAACGAACGATTCATGAAAAAAAAATAAAAACAAGCAGAAGCGCATGCAATATTAACAGAAATAAACATGCAGAAGAAAGAAAATACAGAAAAACAGAGAACAGAAAATACATGCAAGAAAAATTAAAAGCAGACATGCAAAAGAACAATAAAAACACAAAAGAACAATAAAAACACAAACAAACACGAAAGTGTCTCCCCCCCACATTTAAAGAACACATTGTCCTCAATGTGAAAGAGAAACACACACAACAAACAAACAAACAAAAAGAAAATAAAATAAAAGAAATGGGAAATAGAAGATAGAACCCGGGGCTAGATTCAAGATTGGAGAGGAGTTGGCGGCGCCGGAAAAGCACGCCTCAAGACGTCCAGGATGCACTCCTGGGTTCGGTTGCTGGTATTCTGCTGAAGCATCAATTGGCGGAGGAGAGAGTTCTGATTCCGCAGGAGGACAACTATCTGAGAGTTCGATGAAGGGGAACTGGCAGCGGCAGGACTGTTCGTCTCAGGGCCTTGAGATGGCCCGGCAGCATCAGGAACATTTTCGGGAACAGAGGCAGCATCGATATCATCTTGCCTATCTAGGCGTCTGAGTCTGAAATCTCCCCCGTGCTTGGCCCCGAATATGTGGTCTGGAGCTGGAGTGAACCCTGTATTGTAACACACAAACCGATCCTGGTCTAGATGGACAAAGCCCATCTGATCAAGTGTCATAATATTCATAATTTTCAAGGAGGCACAATTAAATAATTTTGCAGTTTGAAGATCCAGATTGCATATATTCACAGCAAGATGAGTAATGAGCGATCCCATGATGAGCTTATCCTTTTCCCTATAATAATGCAACTGAGCAGCAATCCAATAACCTAAATTGATGGGCTTTTTGTTGACCATGCCCCACAAAATGAAAAGCTCTTGCTTGGAAAGAACACCAACAATGTGATCTTTCCCAGCGAAATTAGTGGAAAGGACTCTATGCAAAATCCTAAGGGCAGGGTCTAAAATCTGGTGTGCCTTAGCCTTTTTGTCATCAAATTTTAGTTTTGGCTTTCCAGTCAGCTGTTGATATGCAGTTTGTGTGTCAAAGTCATCAGGATAATCGCTTAAAGCATTAGCATACCAATCAGCATTCAGTTCATTTTCTTTCACAAAGCCTAAAGCAGCATTAAATTCATTCAAGGAATAGCGGCAGGATTTTCCACATAATCTGAAGTTAATGTCATTAGGCCTAGCAAGTCTTAACCCTTCTGTTTCTTTATCTCTAGCTGATCGATACCAAAAAGTGGTATGGAATTCAAGGCACAGTTCAAGGTACGCTGGATGTTCAAGAAAAAAGAGAGGTTCCCAGCCCACATTCCTAACATACTGACGCAATCTAGACTCAATACCCCAAGTGTCAAGGAGTTCAAAATCTAGCTTAGCACAATATGGAACAGTTGATTTATATTTTAGGTGCAATTTTTCTTCTTGATCAAATGAATCAAATTGTAACCAACCATTAAGGAATTCTAGGTCAGGGATAACTTGCCTTTTTTTACTGCTGGTTCTGGCTCGTTTGGAGCTCCTTGCACTGCCATGCTTCTCAACTGGTGCAGGGGAAGGCATAGCAATCGCTGAAGGATCTGCTGGCGCTTGGGAAGATGGAGTTTTTGCTGCCTTTTTGGCTACTGTTTTGCTGCGCTTGGGCCTGGGAACTTCAGGAGTAGAGTCAGCTGCTCTTTCCTCATCAGCAGGAGCTACTTCTTCAGGAATGTGCTGCTCCTCATCATCACTGCCTTCAGAGGCAGGCTCAGCAGGAATTTCAGAAACCTTCCCCTTTCCTTTGTCCTTCTCATGGCCCTGAGAAGACTGGACAATGGAATGCTGGGGAACGGGCTGAGGCTCTTTTATTTCAATGCCCTTCCTCTTGAGGGATTTTGTAGCAGGGGTGGCCTTAGGTTTGCCGGCCACTTTCTTAGCCTGAATAATGTTTGCTGCAGCTGCAATCGAAGGGACAGGGATCCCTTTGCGCTTCAAACGGCGCTCTTCCCTGTCATCAATCTTCGGCTGGGGTTGGGCTGATTTCTTTATCATGGACTTGAGTGGTCTCTCTTCTGGATCCGAGCTGGACTCAATGGTGATGTCCTGCGGCTTGGATGGGAACGTGGGGTCACTGACCGTGTCGGAGCCGCCGGAATCGGTGTGAGTTGATTCTGTTTGGTGCTCAGAAGGCGACTCTGATCTAGGAAGAATAACTGGTCCCTTTTTGGGTCTTGGGACGAAGGTGGGTGAAGGTATTTTTGTGGGTTGATGGGCTGTTTTACTTTTGGAACCACCAGTAGCGGTGGTTGGAGGGTTATTTGGGGAAGGAGACGGTGGGTTTGCAGGTGTGTCAGCCTTAGGTGGGTTTTGCATGGGTGTGGAAGGTGGTTGCGTTGCTACCTTCGGCTGGGTGGAGGTGACAGGCTTGTCTGGGAAGATGGTGACCAGCGGGCTCGGCGGCGGCGAAGGAGCGGCGACCACGGCGAGGGCAAGCGGCTGGGGTGGAGATTCGAATGTGTCCGAATCTGAATCAGTTGGAGGAGTGTTTCTGCTAGTTCCACGGCGAGCTTGGGATTTCTTGAGTGGCATGGTGGCGGTTAGGTTTTTGGAGAGAGGGTGATTTAAAGTGAGAGAGATGGAGAGAATGTGGTAGACGAGGAGAGTGAGTGTAGCTTTTTGGTAGAGGGTGATATTATGATCGTGGAGGGAAACTGAAGAGGTAGTGGCAAAAGTGAGTTTAACGGGAGTTTTATCCAGGTGGACATGATGACATGGAAAGTGATTTTCCAGGGCCTTGAATGAGAGTGCTTCCTTCTTATAGCGAGTCTGGCTCATCTCAGGGCCTTGAGATGAGCTGAACGCAGCTGCATTGAAATGGCCTTGACTGGAGTTAAATGATACTAAAGCTGGAGGGTACTGACTGCCTTCCAAAAGCTGTCCCCTTTTAAAGTCTTGGACTTGACTATGACATTGTTCATGCTGTATCATTAGGAACCTCCAGTGTGGTGCTCTCCACATTTTGTTCTCGAAAACCTTCATAAAAGGGCTTTAGGCGCTGCCCATTGACCTTGAACACTTTGCCCGTCTGTAAACTCTGTATTTTTACTGCACTGTGGGGGTAAACATTAGTAATAATGTATGGACCAGTCCAACGAGTTCGGAGTTTACCTGCCATGGTGTGAAATCTCGAGCTATAGAGGAGTACTTTCTGCCCAGCTTTCAAGGTCCTAGGATGAATGTTCCTGTCATGGTACATTTTCGCCTTGGCCTTGATGATGGCTGAGTTCTCATACGCTTCGTTCCTCAACTCTTCAAGCTCCTGCATTTGCAATCTCCTTTGCGTACCGGCAGCAGTAAGGTTCATGTTACATTGCTTGATCGCCCAAAAGGCTTTGTGTTGCACTCCAACGGGTAAATGGCAAGTTTTACCATAAACCAACTTGTAAGGTGTGGTCCCGATAGGAGTTTTGTATGTTGTTCTGTAAGCCCACAAGGCATCATCAAGCCTTTGGCTCCAATCTTTTCTCTCTGGCCCGACAGTCTTGGCCAAAATAGATTTAATCTCTCGATTTGATAGTTCCGCCAACCCATTGGTTTGAGGATGGTATGCTGTGGACACACGGTGAGTGATATTGTACTTGGAAAAAAGTGATGCTACCACTCGGTTGCAAAAATGTGTGCCTCTATCACTGATTATAGCTCTTGGAATTCCAAATCTGCTCAAAATCTGAGATTTTAGGAATTTCACCACTGTCTTCGCATCATCAGCCCTTGTGGCTTTGGCTTCCACCCATTTTGACAAGTAATCCACTGCCAAAATTATATATGTGTTCCCATCTGAATTAGGGAATGGTCCCATGAAGTCTAATCCCCACACATCAAAGATTTCACACACTAAAATCAGTGTGAGAGGCAGCTGATGTTTAGATGTGATATTTCCAGTTTTTTGGCAATTTTCGCAAGTTTTGCAAAAATAGTAGGCATCTTTGAACAAAGTGGGCCAGAAAAAACCTGACTCCAGCACCTTCGAAGCAGTCCTTCTAGGTCCGAAGTGCCCTCCACAAGCGAAAGAGTGGCTGAATTTAAGAACGGATGGAATTTCGTTCTCAAGAATGCATCTTCGGAGGATCTGATCTTTTCCCATGTTCCAAAGGTAAGGATCATCCCAAATATATCTCCTGGAATCCCTCCTGATCTTCTCCTTCTCAGCTGTGGAATAATCTCCATGAAATTTTCCAGTTGCTAAGAAATTGGCAATATCAGAATACCACGGCCTCATCTCAAGGCCTAGAAATAAGCTTTCATCAGGAAAATTTTCTCTAACAGGTTCTGGTTGCGCATCCACCAAAATTCTGCTCAAATGATCAGCTACGAGGTTTTCTTTGCCCTTCTTATCCTTGATTTCAAGGTCGAATTCTTGCAGAAGAAGAATCCACCTAATCAGCCTTGGCTTAGCTTCCTTCTTGGCTAAAAGGTACCTCAAAGCTGCATGATCAGAGTAGATTATTACTTTGGTTCCAAAAAGATAAGAACGAAATTTATCTAATGCAAAAACAATAGCAAACAGTTCTTTTTCTGTGGTGGTATAGTTTCTCTGAGCATCATCAAGCATTCTTGAAGCATAATAAATCACATGTGGATCTTTATCAATTTTCTGCCCAAGGACAGCTCCTACGGCTGCATCACTTGCGTCACACATGATTTCAAAGGGTCTGGTCCAATCTGGCGGTTGTATTACTGGTGCAGTAGTCGGTTTTTGTTTCAAGCCTTCAAACGCCTTCTTACAATCATCATTGAAGTCGAATTTGATGTCTTTTTGGAGCAGCCTGCACATAGGCTCAGCAATCTTCGAAAAGTCCTTAATAAAACGCCTATAAAAACCTGCAAGGCCTAGAAATGAACGCACATTTCGCACGCAAGATGGGTAAGGTAACGATTCAATGACATCAATTTTAGCTTTGTCCACTTCCAATCCTTTTTGGGAAATAATATGTCCTAAAATTAATCCTTGATTTACCATAAAATGGCATTTCTCATAATTAAGAACCAAATCAGTCTCAATACACCTATGTAAGATTTTTTTCAAATTTTCCAGGCATTGATCAAAGGAGTCTCCATAAACAGTAAAATCATCCATGAAAACTTCCATTCCTTTTTCTACAAAATCTGAAAAAATACTTACCATGCACCTTTGAAAGGTAGCAGGTGCATTACACAATCCAAAAGGCATTCTCTTGTAGGCAAACGTGCCAAAAGGGCAGGTGAACGTGGTCTTTTCTTGGTCTTCATCGGCCACGGGTATTTGATGGAATCCTGAAAATCCATCAAGGCAACAGTAATGTGATTTACCTGCCAATCTCTCAAGCATTTGATCGATGAACGGGAGAGGAAAATGATCCTTCCTCGTGGCGTTGTTCAGCTTCCTATAGTCGATGCATACTCTCCAACTATTTTGCTCTCTAGTGGGCATGGATTGGCCTTCTTCGTTTGTCACCACCGTGATGCCTGATTTCTTGGGCACAACCTGCACTGGACTCACCCAAGAACTGTCAGAAATAGGATAAATGACACCAGCAGCAAGAAGCTTTAAAATCTCCTTTTTTACGACTTCCATCATTGGAGGGTTAAGCCTCCTTTGTGGCTGTCTTGTGGTCTTGCTGTCGGGTTCTAGGTGGATTTTGTGAGTGCAAATCGTGGGTGATATCCCCTTAATGTCAGCAATGGTCCAACCTATTGCTCCCTTGAATTCCCTCAATATTTCCAAAAGTCTCTCCTCTTCTGATTTTGTCAAGCTGTTAGAAATGATCACGGGAAGACTCATCTCAGGGCCTAGAAATGAGTACTTCAGGTGGTCTGGCAGTTTCTTAAGGTCCAAGTCCGGTGCCTGCAAAATTGAAGGTTGGAGTTTAATGATTGATTCTGGAGCATCGAAGGTCTGTTCAATACCTGCACACGCTTGGTGTTCTCCCAATTCCTTGACAACACTTCGAATTTCTGGGTTGATAGTGTAATTACTTTCCAACTCCTTCGCTTCATCCCTATACAAACCATTCCTAATGACATATTCAAGAGGGTCTGAATTTTTAATTTCAGAAAGATTATCAACAAAAGGGTCAATAATATCTAAGAAATTAACAGAGTGTATGTCATTTGGGTACTTCATAGCATCATACATATTAAACTTAATTGTTTCCTCACCAAACTCAAGAGTTAGACAACCATCATAAACATCAATTTTGGCACGAGCTGTTCTTAAAAATGGTCTACCCAATATTACATCAGTAGTTTTTGAGACATCCTCATTCTGCATATCTACCACATAAAAATCAACAGGGAAAACAAAGTCGTTTACCTGCACCAAAACGTCCTCAACCACACCTATGGGGTAGATGATTGATCTATCGGCAAGTTGAATGACAACTCTAGTTTCCTTGAGGTTTCCTATGTTCAGAGTTTCAAAAATAGAAAGGGACATGACGTTTATACCTGCTCCCAGATCACACAAAGCTTTGTCTATCTGTTTGCTGCCAATTTGACAAGGTATTGCGAAAGTTCCTTGATCTTTGCATTTTGTAGGAAGCATGGCAGCAACGTGCTCACTGAAATTCACCCGTTCTATTCCAGCTAGTTTCTTCTTGTTGGAGCAGAGCTCCTTCAGGAATTTAGCGTACTTGGGTACCTGCGAAATCATGTCTAACAAAGGCACGTTAATAGCAACTTTCCGGAAAACTTCAAGTATTTTCTTCTCATCTTTTTCCTTTTGGGCTTTTAAGGACCTTTCAGGAAATGGAGGAGGGATGTTCTGGACTTCTGGGAATTTTTCCTGAGCTGCCGGAGTGTCTTTTGCTGGAGTAGGTACCGGTGCACGAACTTCTGATTCAAGAGTGATTTCAGCTTCAGCTTCTGGTTGCGGTCCTGGTCGGCTCATCTCAGGGTCATGAGATGGACCTGTTCTGGGTGGTAAGTCTCTGCCACTTCTCAAAGTTATGGCATTGAGGTGCTTGGGATTGTCTACTGTGTTTGAGGGTAGCTGGCCTGAATTGTTTTGCTGGCTCATGGTGAGCTGTGCCATCTGTTTTTGGAGGTCAGCTATAGCTCCTTGGGTAGTTTGGATGAATGGTTGTAGGATTTGTTTAAGTGTATCTTCAAGTGGTGGTGGAGGTGGTGCAGTAAGTTGTAATGGTTGTGGAGGTGCTGGTAATTGTGGAGGTTGAGGTTGAGTTGGGGGTTGATTTGTTGGGAAGTTTTGCTGATTTTGTTGAGGTCTGGACTTGAAATTTCTCCATTCGAATGGAGGTTGCTGCTGATTTGGTCCCCACCCATAGTGAGGGTAATTCTTCCAGCCTTGATTGTTGTTGTTGTTGTACGAATTGCCTTGGTGAGGCATGGCTGCATTAGCTTGCTCTACTGGCTCAGCTATAAGTGGACAATCATGGGTCATGTGACCGATTTGGAAACAAACTCCACAAGGTATGACTTGTTGCGGTGGAATCTGTTGTAATTGTGCAATGGTGGCTGGGAAATTTTTCATAAATGTGGAGACCTCTTCCATGTGTCTCTCAAGGGCAGCCACGTTCAAGTTTTGAGCAGCTGATGTGCGGTCATATGTCTCGTTTTGTTGGCAATTATCTGCCAAGGTCTGAATAAGAGCTCTTGCTCGACTTGGTGTCAAGTCCAGTAATGCTCCTCCTGCAGCTGAATCAAGTTTCTCCTTGTCCTTGATGCACATGCCATCATAAAAGTATTGTATCAAAGATTGTTCAGGTACACCATGCGTTGGGCATACTTCTTGGAGGTCTTTAAACCTCTGATGGTATTCACCAAAAGATTCATCTCCTCGTTGCTGGATAGCAACAAGGCTCTTCCTTGCAGCTCCCGCTTTGGTAGCTGACCAGTACTTCTTGAGAAAAGTGGCTGCCATTTCAGCCCAAGTGTTGATTGAATTATGTGGGAGGCTGAAAAACCAGCTCTTTGATGAGTCTTCTAAAGACCATGGAAAAGCTCTCAATTTAGCTCTCTCAAGAGTGACACCAGTTGGTTTTAAAGCATCACATTCAAATTGGAATTTTTGTAGGTGCTTGTAGGGATTTTCGGATGCATGACCCCTGAACTTGCTGAGGTTGTGCATAACGTTTGACTTCACGGCCCAGTCTTGTGGCACTGGACGGTAGTTGATACACAGGAAAGACTCCTGCTCTGCTCCTTGGTTGAGCTCTCTTAAGGTAGGTTCTGCTGGATCTGCCATTTCTGGTTCCGCAGGTTGGTCTATCTCAGGGTCCTGAGATGGATCAGCTTCGGATTCTGAATTTGAACCTGATGAAGAAAGTTCGGAAAACTTCCTCTTCGAAAGTCTGAGAGTCGTTTCTGTTCTGGAAATTTCTGAAATGAAAGGTAGTGGTTGCGAGTTTGAAGACCTGGTCATGAATAAGAAAACAAAAAATCAGTACACGTTGTCCCCGGCAACGGCGCCAATTTTATGACAGGCGTGTCGCATGCCCTGCATAAAAGTTAATGTTCAACTCATTGCTATTCTACAAATAATGCAGATAGTGGTGAGAGGATCGATCCCACAGAGACAAGCTTGACTGATTCGTGTTCCTCTTTATAAATGACCAAGTAGAAAACCAAGTTTTGGGTTGTAAATTCGTGAAAACAGAAATGTAAATGAATTAAACGAGAGTTGCATATAGAAATATGGTTGGAATGAGATTGAAATCAGTAGGAGAAAGACATCCCCGGTAGAGATATTAACGAAGTGACAATTCCAAGACGTTGATCATTGACAAAAGGATTTTCAAAACCAATTTCATAGAGAAGTTATAGAGATACATCCAGGGGCGATCTCCAAGCCTCCTCCTACTCAAGTCACTCGAGGAGAAGCTCCTCTTGTGACCCTAACTCCCCTAACAATCAAGGATTGCTGGTTTGTTGATGTGATTAGGAAGGCCCTTCTCAAGACCTTGAGATGGACGCAACTGCGGTCCAGAAATCTCAAATCTAACTCTTTTCTTCTTCTAGTTTTAGGAAAAACATTATCCTATCACTAGTTGTCTACTCGGGTTCTCTGTAGTGCAGAAACGCGGCACCACAGTGATTCTACTGTAATTAATTGTACTGAAATCCAAGTTGATCAAGCTCAAACACGATACAATCAAACTATCATTAAAACAAGCAAGAAAAGTGATATGAAACGCTTTTAATTAAGATCAAAACAAGTCTCACAACAATTCCGGAATTGTCAACCTCTGAATCTCTACCAGAGATGAAGGTTTTTAGTTACAAAACATAACGAAATGATGAAAGATGTTCAAAACAGAAAATAGGAAAATGCTGGAAATTCTGGAAAATAAGTGAAAAAGCTGGTTTTCTCCTCTAACTCCTTGCTCTCGTCTGATTCCTTCCTCTGCCGTTCTCATCAGTATTTATGGTCCTCCTTGGTGCCAAGATACTCCTCTCTAAGGTGAGACAGCTTCCACTAATAATCCACTTCAGATTTGGTCTTCAAGAAGCATGAGAATATTCTTCCTAAACACAAGAGGAATGTTGATTTTTGTCTTCTATAAACTTGTTAGGAGTGGGAGGAATGTTCTCTGAACCCAAGGAGCTTAGTGTCTATAAAAACGGGGCCCAAGGAGACAAGGAACGCACTCATGACTAAATAATTGCGGCGCGCATAATCATGGTGAGTGCTGTCCAGATCTGGAAACGTCACGGCAGACTCATCTCAGGGCCTTGAGATGAGTCGGAATGCATCAGCAGAAAAATGCCAAGCCAGCATGATTGATTGAGCTCTAATCTTTGACCTTTCCGCTCCTTTTCCTAATCCTGGGTCATTCAAGTGTAATTCTGGAAAAAGGAAGGAAAAAGGATCAAAGCAGCATGTTTATTGCTTCAAAAGCTAAGTAAAGAAGCAACAAAACTAAGTGGAATAACAATCAATCAGTTATACATTTATGGATAATTTCATATATCTTGGTCAATTGATGATTGACACCCAAATAAAAGAATAGCATACCTTAGGAGTTTGTATCTGCTCCATTATTGCTCAATAAAAAATACCCTCCACAGTAATTGGTATCATTAGGAAACAAAATTAAATGATAAAATATTGAACAATATCAATACATGACAAACATCTCAAACTCTTGTGACATTAACAGAACTAAACAGTAAATGGCCATGCTAGCAAATGCTCCTAATTACCAATTCTTTATTGGTCCATCAGAAGGCACATTATGATTTAAATATATAATAATTAATATTTTTCCATTGACAAATTGTATTAACATTCAAATGTTAATTCACCCAAATAATTGTTAGAAATATATCCTCTTAATTAGGGATACTGATAATTTACCACCAAGAAAAGAAATACTTATCTGTTGAGCATAAGATGATGATATGAACTTCTTTTCTTTGCACTCTTAATCGATCCATCACCGATAAGATAAATTCCTTTAGATTGTTGGAAAAACCTGCAAAATAAATTTAGAATCACAAAGATCGAGTTGTGTAGAAACACTGTCCTAAAGGAATTTATTTCCCCCAGGATAAAACGATCTCTTCCGATTTAGAAATCGGGAACCAGAACAGCAAGAACAACAATAGAATAATAACCAGGAAATAAAGCTCTCTATATGAGTGTAGTGTTTTTTCTCTTGATATGTTTTTCCTCATTTGGTTTGGTAGAGTAGGTGGTATTTATAGAGAGGAAAAGATCCAAACCATTATGATAGAAATATATGGTCATTATGGGAAAGGATTATATGGTCATCAATGGAGAATTATGGCCATAGCCGTTGTGATTATCAAGGGAGAATCATGCCTATTAATGTTGCCGTTGCAACATCATGGCTATTACTACCTTTGTAATAATTATTTTACAACAGTTTATACTTATAATTAAGCTAATTGTTGTATTATTTAAAATATAGAGGTATTTATTTTCTATTATTATATACATAATTTGTATTAACATTATTTAAAAAACCTTCAATTAAGATAAAAATATATTAATTTTACTCACCACATTGTAATTTATCATTAGAAATAAGAAAACACTTATAAAGAAAAATGATTATTAATTTATTACATTGAAATGGTGACAAGTAATTAAACTTGCCGAGGGAAGGGAATGAAATAAAATAATTGAAAAGAAATTAATATACTTAATTTTGTAATGGTATAACTTGTACATTAGCTAATTAATTATTATTAAGAAGTAGAAAAAGCGGGTGAAATAACAGCGACGACTAATTAATATACAACCATTATCGCAATTAATAATTTATTTAATTATCATCACATTAATCTTCAAGCAACCTCTGCACCAGTAAAAGCGCGAACTCTGCATCAATCAAGGCCAGGTATGCTCTATCAACCAAGTCTATTCAGGATAACGAGAAGCTTATTATCTAACTGTTTGTATTTAAAATATACTACTAGATATACGTTTATTTGTAATTCAAATTATGTATATCTTTAAAATTAGTTATACACGGGATAATATCTTATCCCTTGATTCAAATGTATAAACTTGTGTATATATTGCTTCTCAATATCTAATGAAGATCAAGACTTCTAGCATATTTTTTCTACTTTATTCTTTGTATTTCTAGTTGGTATATTCCTCTTTTGAGATGGCATCCTCTTTGGTCTCCTCTGGAACCTCTTCAAACACCACAACCACTGATGTACCCTCCATCATCTCCATGAACAATCCCACCTACTTTATCTCTTTGAAATTGACAAAAGACAACTATATCATTTGGCGCGCCCAGATCAAACCTTACCTCCATGGCCTTGGCTTGTTCGAGTTTGTTAATGGTGACTGCGTCTGCCCCTCCAAACTCATATCAAGCACTGAAAACCCGACCCAAATGACCCCCAATCTTGAGTATTTGTCTTGGTTTCAATAAAATAAACTGATCGTAAGCACACTTGTTGGATCCCTTACTCCGGATGTTATGTCCATAGTGATTGGATTACAGACTTCTTAGGAAATCTGGCAGGCGCTGGAGGAGTCACTTGCCGCAGCTACTGACACACGTGTCATGTCGCTTCACTTTGGTCTTCAAAAGCTCCGACAGGATGAAGCGGAAGATGTTACCACTTACTTTTGTTGAGGTAAACTGATTTATGATGAACTTGTTGCTATTAGTGATCCCATTACCCAAAAATAATTCACTATGCCCGTTCTCAAAGGTCTCAAGAGTGTGTTTAAAGATCTGTTTACCTCCATTAATGTCCGTCGTGAGCCTACACCCTTCTCTGAATTACTGTCGCTGTGCGTGACCCATGAATTCATACACCATTCCACTGACGTTGTCAAAATTAAGACAAATGACTTGCAATCACTACTGCCCACCCCTCCACCTAGTGCGCAACTTACCCAGCGTGTACCACACCATGACCAACAATCATCCTCTTCCCACCGCGGCCGCCACAACAATCGCGGTCGCAACAATAATAATCGTGGTCACCATTACAGATCTAACAATGGTGGTCGACAACACTTTCCACCACGCTGCCAAATCTATCACCTCCAGGGGCATTATGCGACTGATTGCAACAATCGCTATGCTTCCTGACCAACCGCCAACATGGTTATTGCTGCACCTTACTAGAACAATACCATGGCAGCTCCTGCGGCCTCCCACCATTTCACCACCCCTGGGGATTGGTATCCTGATACAGTCGCATCCCACCATGTCACCCAAGATACTGGGAACCTAAACAACTATACCGAGTACACTGGTGCGGACACCTTGGAGATGGGGGATGGTAAACAAATTCTAATTACTTTTGTTGGCAATTCTACCATTAAATCTTATGTTAAACCTTTAGCTCTCTCTAATGTGTTGTGTGCCCCTTCTATTTCTAAGAATTTAATTTCCGTTAAACAATTTGCTAATGGCAATTGTGTGTTTTGGGAATTCCATCCCACCTATTTTATTATGAGGGATATCTATACGGGAAAGCTTCTTCTTCGCGGGGGAGTAAGGATGGGTTGTATCTGCTACGACAACCGACATCCATTAGCCGAGTCACACCCACCACCAACCTCACCACCAAAGCATCTCTTCCGGTATGGCATGGTCATTTGAGTCATCCACATCATGATCTTCTACATCATATTGTGACCACCAATAAACTTCCAGTGTCCAGTAGTCTTTCGTTTCGTTCGTTCAATTTCTTTTTCTGTCCTTTAGGTAAATCTACTCGTACTTCTTTAAAAATAACTAGACGGCGTAGTAACTCTCCATTAGAATTGATTTTTAATGACATGTGGGTCCCGACCCCGGTTACCTCTAGTTATTTTAAATATTTTGTTATCTTTGTGATGATTATTCCAATTTTGTGTGGTACTACCCATATTCCTACAAATCCGATGTCTTTCACATCTTTCCAATCTTTCAGAAATTGGTTGAGCGTCAATTTGACAGCAAAATTAAGTCTGTGCAAACTGATTGGGAATTTCATAAATTGAGTTCTTATTTTCAAGACTTAGGGATTCATCACCGTATTGTCCTCACACTTATGAACAAAATGGTCAAGTTGGAACGAAAAAGTCGTCATATTGTTGAAATTGGTTTATCACTTATGGCACAAGCTTACTTACCTCAATATTTATAGTCCTATGCTTTTGAAACAACCGTGTTTTTAATCAATCGTCAACAGCCCTATTTAAACAAATATTCTCCTTATCAGTTATTGTTTCGATCTCCTCCAGATTACACTTTTTTAAAGGTTTTTGGTTGCACCTATTTTCCATACCTGTCCCTACAACTGCCACAAACTGTACTACCGGTCTGTCAAGTGTCTGTTCTTAGGCTACAGTTTAACTCATCATGGGTATCGTTGTCTTGACTTACAAACTAACAAAATTTATTTAACACGACATTTTCAATTTTTTGAGTGTGATTTTCCGTTTGCCCAGAAACAATCCTCCTCTTTGTCCTCTTCCATTACAAATACAACACTCGTCCCACATGGTCTTTCTTGTCCTGTCCTTCCTCAATTCTCCCGTCCTGTGTCCGGTTTGTAGCAACAGCCCGCCAAAGCTCAACCCACGAGGAGTGCTCAACTTGGTCCAAGCCCAAGTCCATCACAAGATCATAGTGCACATTCTAGTCATCCAAGCCCACTATCACCACCTTTCCCCATCGGCCCAACTTCCCAAATACATGGCCTATCTATGCAAACTCACTCCCCTAGCCCACTACATACCTCATTTACCTCGTCCCTGCCAATCCCTAATTCCCAATCCTCCACTTCACCCATTGTTGTTCTAGCCCTGCCTCCAGTTCCTCTTGCTGTCACTAAAACCCATGCCATGACTTTGCATCCCGCTGGCAAGCCTAACCCGAAATATACCTCAAACTTTGTATGCTTCACTGTCCAACTTTCCCCTTCCCTTGAAGCCGAGCCCAAATCTCATTCTACTGCCCTCAAGTCCTCCAATTGGCGCAAAGCTATGGAAGAAGAGTACCGTTCTCTTCATCTCAACCACACTTGGAGCCTTGTTCCCTTTCAGCCGGACATGAATTAATTGGGTGTAAATAAGTCTTTAAATTGAAGTGCAAGACAGATGGCAGTATTGAGCACTACAAGGCGCGATTGGTTGCCAAAGGGTTCCACCAATAGGAAGGTTTGGACTATGATGAGACTTTTAGTCCCGTAATTAAACCTCCTACAGTTCGCACCGTGTTGTCTTTGGCAGTGCAACGAGGTTGGACCATTCGCCAGCTTGATGTTCAAAACGCATTCCTCAATGGAGTGCTTTCCGAGCAGGTTTACATGCAACAACCTCCAGGTTTCATTGATGCCTTTAAACCGGATCATGTTTGTTTATTGGTTAGTTCGCTGTATGGGCTGAAGCAATCTCCACGTGCTTGGTACGCGTGCCTTGCTTCTTATCTCCTGCGCATTGGCTTTGTTAATTCTCGTTACGACCCGTCGCTCTTTATTCTTCGCAACATATTGCATACTATGTTTTGCTTGGTATATGTGGATGATATTCTATTGGCAGGGGATGACCCTAGTTTCTTGCTGCACATTATTCACAAACTAGGAATTGAGTTTTGCTTATGCGACCTCGGTAACTTGTCCTTCTTTCTAGGAATTGAGGCGCACCGAACTCCTTTTGGCTTATTCTCGACCCAACGCAGATATCTTACTGATTTGTTGAAAAAGGCTAGTATGGACTTAGCTCGGTCGACATCTACCCCTTCTTCTATTATGTCAAAGGTTGCGCTTGATCCTAATCCATTTTCTGACCCCAAATTGTATCATAGTACTGTGGGTTCTCTTATTTATCTTCAAATGACGAGACATGATATTTATTTTTCAGTCAATTTTGTGTGTCAATATATGCATAATCGATCTGTTTCTCATTGGGAGTTAGTGAAAAGAATTCTCATATATCTTCAGGGGACAACTTCTATGGGATTACATCTTACATCCGCTGGTGGTACACACCCTTTCTATATTTATACGAACTCCGACTGGGCTGGTGATTCTCAGGATCGGAAATCCACAGGGGGTTACTTGGCTTTTATTGGGGATAACCTTGTTTCCTAGCATGCCAAGAAATAGAAAACTGTTACTTGTTCTTCTACTGAGGCCGAGTACAAAGCCTTGGCAGATGGAGCTTCTGAGGCTGTTTGGTTGTCTGGTCTGCTCTGTGAATTGTATGGTGGTACAAACGCTGTTCCCACTCTTTGGTGTGATAATATTGGTGCCTCCTTACGTTCCAACTGCTGTCTTGGGGGGGATATCAACCAAGTCTATTCAGGATACTGAGAAGTCTATCACCTAACTGTTTGTATTTAAAATATACTATATATACGTTTCTTTGTAATTCAAATTATATATATTTTTAGGATTAGTTATATACGTGATAATATCTTATCCCTTGATTCAAATGTATAAACTTGTATATATTGCTTCTCAATATCTAATGAAGATCAAAACTTCTAGTATATTTCTTCTACTTTATTCTTTGTATCTAGTTGCTGGAATCAATACCGTAGAAAATCGTACGGTGATGGTCCAAAATGACAAACCTAAGAATCCCTGTGATCATTAAACATTTACTTTTATTCGATTTACTTCCAACTATGACAACATAATTAAAAAAAGAGAGAAATAATTGAAGGGAACTCCAATTTGTGCCCAAACTCCAAAATGACCGAAACAATTGGGCTTTGATAAAAGAGAAACTAACTTGAGTTCTAAAATGAAAGAAATTATTGGAGAATTTCCCTTCACTTACAAGTTCGAGCTCACCTACAAATACATTAAACATCTAAGCCAAGATCAAATGACACTAAAAGATACAACAACAAATTACACCTTCAAAGCATCCATCTCCCTTCCTAAAATCCTACACCTCATCACACTCCCCAAGCTACCCAAAACCAACTTCACATCCTCCCACCTATCTCCCTTAGCCAACTTCTTATACAAATAGCTATCAAATGTCATCCTTTGCACATACTCATCCCCACACAACTCCACCAATGCCTCCCTCCCTACATTGCTCCCATAAAACACCCTTTGCAACAAATCCATAAACCTAAATGTCCCCACATACTTCCTATCCCATTCCCTCAAATACCCCCTTCTCAGATCCTCCTCATCTATCATCCTCTCCCCTCCTTCTGATGCCTTCACTATCGCCTCCGCGCACATCCTCCCTGATTTTGCCGCGAAATAGATCCCCTCCCCTGAACATTTCGTCACGTAACCTGCCGCATCTCCTACCAAAGCCACGCGTCCACGTACTCTGCGTGGGCGTGGGTGTTCTGGGATAGGATGAGCTTCCACTTTGATAACCTTACCACCCTTGATTTTGTTTTTCACCCTCTCCCTAATCCCTCTTTGGTACAGCTTAATATCCTGTTTGGCGCAAACAGTCCCTGTCCCCACCGCCACGTGGTCACATTTGGGAAAAACCCACGCGTAAAAGTCAGGCGACACGTCGTCCCCTACATACATCTCCGCGAGATTGTGATAGTACGACATTTCTTCCTCGGGTAGCTTGATCCGCTCTTGAAATGCGATGGCACAAGTGTAATTACCAGCGTCGATGAACTTGGCGACGCGGCTGTTCGCGCCGTCGGCTCCGATGATGACGTCGACGGATAGTGTGCGTTTTGGGTTGGCAGCGGAGGCGGTGTGGTGGATGACGTAAGGCTGCGATGCGGTGGCGGGGATGTCGAGTCCGGTAACGAGGGCGGGGATGAAGACGGCGCCGGCGGATTGCGCGCGTGTGCGGAGGAACGAATCGAGGACTTCGCGGCGGAGCATGGGGATGGATTCGTGGGGCTTGAGGGTTTTGGAGCCGAAATCGACAGTGAGATTTGAGGGGGAGATGATCTTCATGCGGGTGACGTGGCGGTCGATGAGGTGGAGAGGGATCGAGAACTCGTCGAGCATGCAGAGTGGGATGGCTCCGCCGCAGGGCTTGGCGGTGGAGGGGCTGCGCTCGAAGAGGAATGTCTCGATGCCGGCAGCTGCCAGGATTTCTGCGGCGGAGGATCCGGCGGGGCCTCCGCCGATGACGGCGGCGCGTAGCTTTCTGCCTGAGATGGCTGCTGAGATAACAAGACGAGGGTGTTTTGTGGGTTTTGCAGAGGTTTTTTGGAGTTTGAAAGGTGAAAGCTGAAGAGTGTGGTTAATCCACGGAGGAGCTAAAGTAGACATGGATTTAGATTTTGAGCAGAAATCAGAGTTCTTTCTCAAAAAACAGGTTACAGAGTGAGTGAATGAGTGTTGCTCGGTTCCAAAAGTTAAAGGGTGAGTGGGTGGGTTTTTAATAGTATTTTATTGTATAATCTGATGTTGATGATGTGATTTTGATTCTTTTTGTATCATTTGTTTGTTGGCATTTGATTTTGAAAATCACTACCAATAAACAATTGATTTGATTAATTAAAATTGCATCGAAGTACGGAATGAGATAAAATAACTTTGAAGTAATTCATTGAAAAAAGAGAGCACCGGTTACCACTACCACTGCCACTTACCATAGAGAATTAGGCATCAAAACAAAAGGATGGAGTAAATTTTTCAAACAATTTCTTCAAAAGTTAAATTAATTAGGGTGAATGTTGAACCAAAAAATATAATCAAATTGGAGGGTAAAGTCCCGTGTTCGGGTTTTCTCTTCTCGTTTATATTTCAATTATTTGCAGAAAGACTCTGCTTCTCAAATACACAGTTGAATCGATCTATACATGCAATACTTTGGTCAACATTTACAGAGTCATGTACCAGATATATTCATACTATGCTACACAGAATCTATTCAAGACTTCGGAAATTCTTGTGAGAAAAAGAAAAGTGTATCAAAGACTCTGTATTTCTGTGCATTCTGTCATTCTGTATGAGGATCAAGATTAGTATTGTGAGGAGCATTTAGCATCTGGGTTGGTTCCCTTTCGCACCACTAGTCAAGATGTGAAACTGGAGCATAAACCAGATCGTGTACTGTCTTAGGTCGACAGATGCTTGGCAAGTCATGCCCAGACCATGCTGAATCCGCGAGAAAGGAGTTTAGTGCCTGTGTAGGATTGTAGAGATCCCACCAGACATGCGTTGAAGATTGGTCGCAGGCCATTTCCATCGATAGGCATCCAATTGCTGCACCATACGGCCCAAGCCCACAGCAGGCGCTCTTCACATCATTGAATCCTGCAATAGAATTGCAGAAACCAAATCACATGGAATTCCATCTCTGAGTTTTACTACTATATTATCCACTAAACAAAAGAGAGAACCTACAGCTTTATTTAACAGTAAACTGCTGCAAAAACAATCACATTGTAGACAGATATGGAGTTCCCAAATTCAGTAGTACCGCAGAACAAAAGCTTTAAGATGCAAACTTAAACTGAGCATCCCTGCCAAAGTTTCACAAACTATGCATATAAGACTAGTCACCCAGTAATGGCCATGCAAACTTATCATCATCATGACTTACGAAACTGTTTTTCAACAGATATCAGTATGATCATTACTCATTAAGGAAGGAACAGCTTAAAATTATGGTATGGTCAAAAGCGCAAGTCCACTATATCAAGAGTATGGAAACATAGTGCCATTTCAGGAAAAGAAATGATGTGTTAAATAGAGATTTTAGCATCACCATTCTAACCTTTATCAGGATATTGTTTTAGTCATGGAAATTTTGAAGTTCTTTTATGTTGCATCAGAATTAAAAGATGATTCATACCATAGTAATCTGGGTGAGTTATGACCTCCATGATTCCTTGGTACACATCACAGAAGATTATATGAGCATCAGGAAACTCTGCATTAAGCTCACCAATGCTCTCATCCAACATTGTATTGTATTGCACAACCAGCTGATTGATCTCTTCTATACAGCCCCTTCCATCAACAGCAGCAGTTGAATTATCCCATTCCCATACCGTCCGCGGTGTGCATCCCAGAGGCAATATTCCCAAACATATGATCTTCCTCACATTTGCATCATAAAGACTCCTCATAGCATGAACCATCTGGTCAACCAGAATGTTAGCAAATTCTTGGCCAGTGTACTCAAGCATTATGCCTGAGTGATTGCTGAGGAAGAGGTCAACATAATCATCTTTGCCGAAGGAGAGGCAGAATATAGAGGACTCAACAAAAAGTCGAGAATTTTCCTCATTAAGCTGGAGTTGCAACAATTGAAAGGTCTCCATTACTTGGCGTAGCTGTTGGTTAAGAGACTGGGGGCTCTGGCTGCCAGGATTCAAGATTCTTGCTTCCGCAGAACCATAATTCAAACCTCTCTGTAGTCCCTCAATTGTTCCGTTCTGACCATAGAATGTTGGGGAGTTCGGCAAGCCAATCCGTTTAGCTACAGAGCAGCAATAAAATGACTAAAACATCAGCAACACAATTCTGAACTTATGGCAGCTAGTCAACTATAGAAAAGGGCTAACAGCTAAATGGTATATAGTTAAATTTAGTGTCCCAAGAACATGCAAAATCAGCCAATTGGGATTTCCCATATCAATCAAATTGCGGATTTACAGAAGTACTCATAGTCATGCCAGAATAGCTTTGTCAAAACAACTTCATTAATAAAAGAGAAAAAGAGAACTGATATGATTCAATTCGTATAATAAACCCTAAACCCTAATGATGATGTAAAATTGGTCCAAGAACTCTGTATTTAATGTCATGGGAAAACCCACATAACCATATGGTTGAACAGGTGTGCCATCTATAGTCACTTACATTCTCACACCAAAAACAACTTAGTTCTCCTAAAACCCAACAGTTTTTTCTTCTAACCAACTTATTACCTTCCAATCCAACCTTTGACCAACATGATTATGCAAAATCAGAAATATAAACAATAAACTTTCTTTTTCCTTTTATGGGGATTGAGCATACAACAAGATCAATTCAAGCCCAGTTTTCTCCGATAATAACAGAGAACGATGAACATTGCATAAAAAGAATCATGGGGAAACAAAAATGCAAGTATGGTTTAAAAAAAACACAAGAAGGAATGGGAATCGAGCAAGAAAATGGAAGAGAAAGAGTACCCAGAAAATGGGGAAGAAGAGTTGAGTCGGACCCACTGCAGGGAAGCAAAGAAAGATTGCCATGGAGATAAGGATAGAAGAGAGTGTTGTCACCGCAGTCGACAGAAGAGTCACCCATTATGTAAAATGCAGATACATGCGACCCATTCTCTACTACAGAAACCCTCGCCGGCTGTGGCCTCCCATGGGCAGCAACAATGGTCGTCACGCCAATCAAGATCGCAAGAAGATGGAGGAGGAGAAGAAGAACTCCTCCGTTCGCCATTTTTGTAATTCTTGGAAATGAAAGCTCTCAGCTTTTTTCTTGTATTGTTTGCGTCTCTCCTGAGCGATTTGTATAGCAGAGGAAGTAGTTAAGGAAAAAGAAGAATGAAGAAACTAAAGCAATTGGGAATTATTCAGCGGGAGGTTAAACTTTAAGGCTGTTTCGGTTTCTGTTTTTCTAAAAAAAATTGTTTTTAAAAAACACTAAAAAAAAATTCTGAAAATAAAAAATTTGTTTCGTTTCCATTTTTCAGCTTTAGAAAACTCAAAATCGTATTCACCTAAAAACTATTTTTTTTTTGAAAAACGAAAACTATTACTTTTGTTAAATCAATTTGATTTAATTAAAAAACAATGCTGGTTTTTTTTTTTAAGATTAATAAACTAAATAGTAGCCTATTTTAATTTTGTTAAAAATCAAATATAAATATAATAATTCTATTCATAAAAATAAAATACATATAAAATAGTCTTAAATTATTTGTTCATTACGTGAATACTACAAATATGAACATTCAAAACATACTTAATTTAACTTGTTACTTCTTCATATTCTAACAATTATTATAATTAGCCCATAATTGATCTGCAATATCTTCTCTAACCGCATTCATTAATTGTTGTTGGGATATATCCACTTGAATACCTTCTTGCATCATAGTAACTTCGTTCTCGTTTAAATTTTGCCGACCTTCTGTACCATATTCTGTGAATAGTCGATCAGCTCTATCTTCCATTCGAATAAAGTTGTGTAGTGTACAACAAGCTAGAGGTATTTTCTTTTGACGACGAAGAGGATAGTTTGGAATGAACTTTAAGATTGGAAATCTAGCATTTAGAACGCCAAAAACCCTTTCAATCACATTTCTCAATAACAATATGGATCGGCCATGCGTGTACCTTGACCTAGTGTGTGCTTCCTTCGTGCGATGCTCTTTATCTTCGATATGTGGGCACGAATGAACCTCTCTTGAGTCATTGTAGCTCTCTTAGCTCGCTCCCTTGCGTGCTTTGGCTCTACGGCTACTTGTCTCTCGGCGTAGGTGCGCACTAGGCCTAGATGCGATCCTAAGATCCTATCACTCCCCATCATTTAAAATTGCTAGAACAGCTTTGCAAACAGGGTTTTCTAGAAAAGACCAAATTCTTTGAAAAAATAGTGGAGGCATTCCATCCGGGGCAAGGGCTTTCGTGGGATGCATCTGCTTTAAAGCTTTAAAAACTTCGTCTTTTGTGAAAACCTAATCGAGACATAAATTCATGGAAGTGGAAACACGGGGAGTTATAATTTGTAAAACAGTCGAAGAAAGGTTGCTACCTCCAGAAGAGAATAGAGACTTATAATACTCTAGGAATGTCCCTTCTACTTCCTCCCGAGTTTTCCTCCAACTACCCGACTCATCTTGAATTCGGTCAATGGTATTCTTCTTTTTCCTTTGAGACGCTCGGGCGTGGAAGAATTGTGTTTTTGTCCCCCTCTTCAAGCCAGAGAACCTGTTGTCCCCCCTCACAATCAATAATAAGAGTATAAGGAAACAACCATTTTTTATTAAATTTTTAAAATTCATATGCATACAATTTCGTTTCAGACAGAAAAATAAAGATGGGAGCTCTAATCCTAATAACTTCGAAAAGTTTGCACTCGCCTGAGGGTTCCCAAGCCCCCGACAATTCCAGAATAGGAGACTCATGGTACTGGGCGGGGTTGCTCCGCAACAGTTGCCGGTCTAGTAACTTCATCCCCATCCCAATGCACACTTCTCCCCATTTTGTGCAAAGTGGATGAAGGATCACCAAGATCTTCATCCTCTCGTTCTCCCATAGCTATCTTCAGCGAGAATCTACAGCGAGGCAAAATCCCTGTTGAGTTCCTTATTTTGATCTAGAGGGGCCACATGTCTTTGCACACTTTTTTGAGCTGTGCGAATTACTCTAGCACCGCGAAATCCCCTTCTCCAGTCCCGTCCCGATACTGTGTCCTCGTGCCTCTGTGCCCCCTGAATTATTTCCGCAGCATTTAGAGAACTTTCTGTGTCTGTAGGGGCAGATGATAGAGGGCTCGAAATTTCCCGGGTCTTCCTCCGGATCCTCCTCCATCTCTTCAACCAAAGCTGCCCCCTTAGCCAATTTTAGGCCCAGCCCATCTCCCTTCCCAAACAGCCCAGCCCAAGGACCTGCTGTCTGGGCCCAAAGCCCATCAGCTTTCACACCCAAGCCAGCCTCTAGCCTGCCACTTCCCAGCCCAGCCACACCTTGGGCCCAAAGCTCGTCTGCTCCCTTACCCAAGCCAGCCCGCCAAGCTCCAGCCCAGCACCGACTGCCCCAGGCCCGTATACTTCCTTTCCCATCGCAGCCCATGGTCCGTATGCTTCCTTGCCAACCACCGCCCACAGCCCACCACGCCCCACCCATTACCGGGCCCAACTACCACGTCCCTATCATTCCACAAATCCCTCTGTTTGCTCCCACTATAGCTCCCAGTATAGGAATTAACAAATTGAGTGAATTTTATTTCAAAACCAATTAATGTTTGCCCACCTTCCAGCATCTGATCCACTAACTCACTTTCTAAAACCACCTTGTCAACCAACCCACTAATTCATCCACCAAGGACATTCCAACCGTCCTTGACTCGGAACTGTCAATTGACTCTGAATCGCTACCCGACAGATCCGATCTACCACCCCTTGTCATAGAAAATCCTAAATATTTCTTGATTCTCTTAAGGAGGATGCGTGTGAAAAGTAGGCTGAGCGGGAGAAAGAAGGAGAAGATGGGAGGTTGTAAACGTAAAAAGGATCTGTGGCAATGCTGTGTTATACGTTTTTAAAAGATTTAAAGTCATTTGATTTGGTGAAAATACTCAGAAGAGTAACTTAGGTAGGACTTTAATTCTAAAGGTGAATCATGGGATAAAGAGTGGGTTAAAAACAAAATTGCAATTGCAGAGATAAGTGGATTTAATTTTTAAAAAATAGGAAAATTAAATCTATAGATGATAATAACAGTAGAATTTTAGTTGATATCGAAGAACAAAAATTCAAAATTTAAGAAAATAATATGGAAATAATAAAAAGACTTATTTGAAGTTACTGATATGATAAGAAAGACTCCTGCCACCCAGGCTGAAAAATCGAGATGACATACTCGATTGGAGAATTGAGAGAGTTTTTTTTGTATATGAGTGAGAGATATATGTTAATTAGATAGGATAGAGTTATTGGACTTTTGAAATAGAATTAGCTATTATAGTCAGGAAAAGTAAAAGACCCAAGTTACTTAACTTTTAAAAACTTATATATAAGTTACTTAACTTTTTATATCTTATTACTTATACAAATATTAACTTTTTATATCTTAATACTTATACAAATATAAAAAATGCAATTTCAAAATTAGAATGACAACAAACATACATCCTCCTCTTCTGGTATTGCTAAATTAGAAGAGTTTGTTTGGAGGTTGTCTAGTTAAATATGGTTAGTTAAAAAGCTTATATAACTAACTAATAATAAGAAAGAACAAGATTTCTAGAGCTTGTTAGCAATCATAGTCAATCCGTTATCTCCTCCCATGGTAATCACCCACCACCAAATTGATATGGATTTTGCTTAATTGGAGATCTAAAACAACATTTTATTTTGGTGGACAATTGTAAAATCTTAATTTCTCAATTTGCTATATTATAATTTTGTTAGATATTTTTGTACATAAATATGATTTTTTTAATTTTTATATTATTAATTATCATTATAATGTAAATGATTGAACACATGACCTGTGTTATAAATACTAATCAGTTGAACTATAATCTTACTTGCCAAAAAAACTATTTTTAAAAACAAAAAACAAAAAACCAAAATCAGTTTTTGATTTTTTACAAACTAAAAATAAAAAACAACAAACGATACCGAACACACCCTAAACTTAACGCACTACATGGGCGGAACTTTATTGGTAGCTAAGGATGCTACGACCCCCCTAGATTTTCAGTTTCCCTATAATAGTCCTCGAAATTTTGTACTTTTTTATATTAATTCATTGTATTTGCTCCCTTAAAATTTAAAAATCTTCCATAATTTTCCTTCAACCTATATTATTTTTTTATCAATCATTTAAAAATTAGAAATTCCCCATAATATTTTAAAGTATAAACTAATAGTTTTTCTAAGCAGAATTATGTTAGTAGTTAAAATAAAATCATTACATAATACTCCCTCCATCCACAAATAATTGTCATTTTTCTACTGAAAGTTACTGTACACTTTACTTGAATTTTTAGGGTTTGTTTTACTGAAGGTTATTATTTCAGAAAAATAATTAAAAGTGTCCAGGGGGAGTAATAATAATAAAGTAATTTAAAAAATTAACTTACAAAAGGAAATTTTGATGTATATTTTAACAATTTGTTTAGAAAGAAAGGAAAACTAAAATAGTAAAATGGCTTTACCTGGTTGAATACAATGATAATTTACCCAAAAAAATAGTACTAAAATATGTGTGAGCTGTCAAATTCCAAATTCCCGCCTTACACTAGTTACAATGGGGTAGTTGGAAAAAAAATTAAGTAGTTGAATTGATTTAATGAGGGTGTTGAATAGGGTGTTAAATCCATTTGGATTAATTGGTATTGAATATATTCAACATGTTGAATAAGGAAGGGGAGGGGACCACCAGCGCGACGTGACTCAATCTTATTGGCTGCTGTGATTTTTAGATTTTTATCTCATCCTAATTATTTGGGGTCAATTATTTCATAGTAAATTATTTTTATACCAAAATTCATCATTTTTTATACTTTATAAATAGAGCCTTGTTTCATTTGATTTGGACACAGAAAAAAAAACGCTTTTTTTTACTATAATTTTTCTATTAGCCTCCAATAAACTTAAACATCTTTTTAGTGAAATGGATCCCACCAATAACCCTTTTAACACCCCCAAATTCTACTAATATACCAAATTATGGTTTTGCACCAAATTTCGTCATGTCGTCATCTGTTCCAAACTATCCTTCATATTATGGATCGATGATGTCATATTCATCTCAAGCACCCCCTTATTATTCTTCTACTCCAACGGGAAATGAAAATGTTCTGAATGTTGGAGCAATTGAATTTCTCGAATTTTCTACACAAATGGCTCTTGGTGGCATGAGCGGTGTTAATGAAGCCACTCCAAATGCAGAGGATTCAACTCCTGCTCGTCGGAAAAGCCCCAAATGGACCACTGATCAAAATTTGGTGCTACTTAGTGGGTGGATTAAATATGGAACAGACAATGTTGTTGGCAGAAACCAAAAAAGTGAATCATATTGGGGTAAAATTGCTCATTTAATCCTCCGCGTGATGGAACTTCGTGCAGAAATCATCACAACTACATGAATAAAATACTGGGCAAATGGATTGGCGCTTACGATAACGCTAAGCGTATGCAACACAGCGGGCGGTCGGAGAATGATGTATTGGCGAAAGCGCATGAACTATATTCAAGTGGTAAGAATGGACATTTCAATTTAATGTCAGAATGGCTCGCTGTCCGTGATCAACCACGTTATGGTAGTCAGGTAGGAGGAAATACTGGCTCTGGAAGCAGTGGATCTAAGAGAGCCCACGAGAGTGATGCAAGTGACTCCAACTCTGTAGGATCTAGTGCTCGTCCAATGGGGAGGGATGCAGCTAAACAAAAGGGTAAAAAGAAAGGCAAGGGCGCAGCCTTGGAAGTGGTCAACGAAGAGTGGAAGGAATTCAAACAATTCAAAGAGCAAGAGTTGGAACGATTGGACAAAATAGCCATGAGGCAAGAGGAGGCAAACCAATTGAACGTGCATTTGGAGTGTTGCAGGCTCGATTTAAAATCATTCGCGAACCAGCTCGCATGTGGGACATAGCCGATTTGGCTATCATCATGAGGTCATGCATCATGTTGCATAATATGATTGTTGAGGATGAACGAGATACATATGCTCAACATTGGACCGATTATGATCAATCTGAGGCAAGTGGGTCTAGTACACCGCAACCATTCTCGACCGAGGTGCTACCTGCATTTGCAAATCATGTGCGTGCTAGATCCGAGTTGCATGATTCAAATGTACATCACGAATTGCAAGCAGATCTAGTCAAACACATATGGGCAAAATTCGGAATGTTTCGTGATTAAAGAGATTTTTAAGTCTAGGTGTGATTTAAGAGCTTTATTGTTTGTGAGTTGAGTCTATTGTACTAATTAAGTTATGTGTGTTTATTAGTTGTGTCGTGTGCTTATTAGTGTATTGTATTGCATTTTAAGTTTTTTATAACTTTATTTGTTTTAATAATGACTATCCCTATTTCTCGTCTTTATTACTTGCAAGAAAAAAAATAAATTAAGAATATAAAATTAGAAAGAAAAAAAATAAATTATTTAACTCTTAATTATTTAAATTTAATTTCAATCGATAATTATTATTAATATGTAATCACAAAAATAAAAACATAAAAGAAAATAAGAATATGAAATAAAAGTAGTGGGGTAGGGTGTTGAATTTTATTAAGCAAAACCATTGCAGAGTGTAAAAGTTGAATGTGTATTGAATTATTAGGTGGAAGAGAGAGAAAATGATGTGGAGTGTTAAAAAATACTCCCTCCTTCCCCATATGTATGTCGTTTTCCTACCGAAAATAAAAGGGAATGGTATTTGATGTTTTTGAGGACACGTAAGCCATTTTATGTAGCAATTACCAAACACCCCTCTCTTGATCATATTCACTACCCCTGTCCATCTCGCCGCCTCATCCTCCATCTTTGCCTTCTTCCTCAAACACAAATAACAATTCCTTCCTCAACCAAATCAAAATCAAAATTGTCCAACCCAATCAATTGGAGGAAAAGAAAACAGAAAAGAAAACACAAGGAGGAAGAGCATCGGTGGTGTTGGTGCGGTCGGAGCGGAGACGGCGACTTGATGAGAAATAGAGACGGTGGTGTTGGTGCGGTCGGAGCGATCGGAGCGGAGACAAGAAGAAAGAAGAAGGAAACAGAGAAACATAGAGACAGAGAAGACAAGGAAAGGAAAAAAGCAGCAGCAGTAGAGGGGAGCATCTGCTTCCCAACCTTTATTTGAGTCAAATGGCTTGATTGTAATTATGTCTAAAAAAATGAGTAAATTGAAAACATGCGCCAATAAACAATTACCATAAATCAATTCCTCAACAGTAGTTTACTGTGCTAGAACGACATACATATGGGGAAGGAGGGAGTAAAAAAGTAGGGTGTTGAATAAGGAAACCATTGTGGATAGTCTTAGGCAGTGTTTGGGGTTCAGGGTTTGGTACCCAACCCAACATTTGCCAACCCAAAATGAAATTTTGGTGTTTGTTAAACACCATTCCCGAAATGAAAAAAGTGGGTTTTTGGGTGGGGAAATGAGAAAAGTAGGGGGTGAGGGAATGGAGCATTTCCATTCCGCAAATTGAAGGCCAATTTGGCCTTTCTCTCTCTCTTTCTTTTTTCTTTTTCATTTCTTTTTAATTTTTTAACGTTATATAACCAACAAAATAAATTAAAAATTATCACAATAAAATCTTCATTTCAAGATAAGTAATTCTAGATCCATTTTTCCTATTTTTATTAATTTTTTAAAGATGGGTTTTATGCCCTTTATGGTCATTTTACCAAACACTTCAGATACCTCACAACACTTTTGATTTTTTTTACCAAACAGCACACTCCGTTTCCCAAAAATCATTTTCCCACTCAACATTTTCCCAAAAGCCATTTTCCCACCAAACCGGAACGCCAAACAAAACCTTAGAAAGTCACCCTTATTGGTCCATTCTACATCACCACGGAGCACGATCCGTGTCGCACCACAATAAATATTCCTGACCGTCCAAAAATTCTTCAATCTACGGACCTAACTAGCCCGCTCGAAACTTTACCAAAATCTTAAATCCCGCCAAAACTAAACTCAAAAGTTTGCAAACCCCTCTTCTTCTCCCATTCCGCTATAAAAAAACACCCTTCAATTCTCAGTTCTCTCGCGCTAAATATCTAACCAATTCCAATTTCTAAATACTTTCTTCTACCAATTCATCTTATCTTTTTCAAGAGATGGCTCGCACCAAGCAAACTGCTCGCAAATCCACCGGAGGGAAGGCGCCTCGCAAGCAGCTGGCGACAAAGGCCGCCCGAAAATCAGCTCCGGCCACCGGAGGAGTGAAGAAGCCCCACCGTTTCAGGCCAGGAACCGTCGCTCTCCGTGAGATACGCAAGTACCAGAAGAGTACCGAGCTTCTCATCCGCAAGCTCCCTTTTCAGAGGCTTGTGAGGGAAATCGCTCAAGATTTCAAGACAGATCTGCGTTTCCAGAGCAGCGCCGTGGCCGCACTCCAAGAAGCAGCTGAGGCGTACTTGGTTGGGCTGTTTGAGGACACTAACCTGTGCGCGATTCACGCCAAGAGGGTCACAATCATGCCCAAAGACATTCAGCTCGCCAGAAGAATCAGGGGTGAAAGGGCTTAGAATAGAAGATATGTGGGTTTAGGCATGTTTAGGAATGGAACTTTTTTAGATTCGTGTCTGTCTTTGATATTAGAACTTGTTATGTAATTGTTTGTTGAAATTGTGAAACGGAATTTATTGGCTCTGCTAATGAAACCTATCAATTTGTAGCCATTTTTCTTAATTGATTGAGTCCTATACAATATATATAGTTATGTTAGACTAAGATATCTATGGTTAGTTCCAAGTTCAAGCTCATCATTTTAGACCAAGTTCTAACATTTTTTGTTGAAATTACTAAAGGATATTGCAAAATTTCAAATGTTTAAAATGCTAGAGGAAGGTATGATATTTAGATTAAAAACAGTTCCTCTTGTTCATATCCGTATTAAATTTTTAGTAATTGGCTATTCAAATTGTCCGTATAACTTGTATCAATCTTGTAGTTTATAATTCATTCTCTTATAATTATAAAACAAATTTTATAACACGTTCATACTTATTAATCAATTTTTTGCGACTCATTACCATCCAACAATCTAAACTACAATGACAAATAGTTGGTCCACGACACAACAACTTTCCTGGCGACATGCAAGCAGAAACCCACTCTCTAGTCTAGTGTCGAGCACCACAGCACAGAGATCACGGGTTTTCTTGGATTTACAATCCAATAAAATTAAAATTAAAACTAAAACTAAAGAAATACTAATAAAATAAACAGGCATGCAATACAGCTTTAATCTATTCAAATGCAACCCAACTAATCTTTCATTTATTAAATATAGAAAACACAAATAGTTTAAATTTAAATTCAATTTAGTGTTGATTACTGATTAGTGAACATTAATTAAGCCTGCATACGTGTATAGGGCTGGGCTAAAAAACCGAAAACCCGAACCGATTTCCCGAATCAGACCGAACTGGGATGGTTTGGTTTGGGTTTTAAGTTGAAAAACAGTAGAACTAGAACCGAACCGAACCGTTCATAAATAAATGGTTCGGTTTCGGTTCTATATATCGGTTTACCCGCTTTACCCGATTACCCGAAATATTATATAATAATATATATTATTATTTTATAATATATGTTTTGTTTCCCGAAGGAGCAGAACACACCTCTTCTCTTCATAAACCTCATTTCCAAGACAAATTGGAATTTGGATCTACTAACTAGCAATTGCCTTCCCGAAGGACCATAGTTGCTGCTGCTGCTACTTAATTTCCTAACCATGAAAATTCGCTCCTTCTTACTTTGCTTCTGCCCATTAATGAGTCTGCATCCAAATCCATAATTTCCAGGCTTTGCTGACCTCCCATTTGTTCTTGAAATTAGGTAAGTTTCAATTTTGTTTCATGATACTTTTACATTGTAATTTATTATGTATTGATAAAAATGACGTTTTTTTATATTTTGGCGTTTTAATTTCACCGAAACAACCCGAACCGAACCGTAACCAAATGGTTCTGGTGCGGTTTGGTTCTAGTTTTAAAAATACATTACCCGGAACCGAACCGAACCGATTTTAAACTTTAATTCTGGTTTTGATTTTGTCTAAACTCGAACCGAACCGAACCGTGCCCAGCCCTATACGTGTATACAGGCCAGGAAAGCTGTAATTATTTGCAATGTTAAAAATTACTACTACTAGTCCAAAACCGTGTACTTACAAATGTCAATTTCATTCAACACGAGTATACACATTATTAATTTGTCCATTTACCAGCATTTAATAATTCATTCTGGTTACTCAACCATATTATTTTAATCATTTAGTGGCATGAAATATTATTGCATTAATTAATTTTTGTTTCTTTTATCCACTTAATTAGATTAATCTCGTCCCAATATTATCAATTTTAAAATTTAATTTACCCTATTCTAAAAATTCTAAATTTCAATTAATGTGAATTAGTCGCTTACCGTTCTAACATAAATAGTGTTGGTTATTGAGTGAATTAATAATTAACTAGAAAACAATTTAACATTTATTTGTAAATAAATATATATCCATCGCTTGATTTCCCCTCCCTGGCCTCATTCCACCAGCAACAGCCTGACAACTTCTTCTGCCCAAAATATGGACACAACCACCACCACCTCAGCTCCGCCGCCAACGCCGTGTGCACAGCCTAATAACCACCTTGTGGCGTCAGGCGCCGCCGCAGACGTTCTCTCACGTCTTCTCCACCGCCTCCCTCCCACCCTCTCCCTCCCCACTCGTCGACGCTCCCCTCTCGCCTCCTTGTGTCCCCATCTCATCTCTCTCTCCGACCCGAACCTCCCTGACCTTCTCCTCTCCGCCGCCTCCCAGCTCGGATTCTTCCAACTCACCAACCACAACATACCTTCCCAACTCGCTAACTCGGCGGAGTCGGAGTCGCTCTCACTCTTCGAACTCACTCAGGACAAAAAACGATCATATTTTCCTACCAACAACTGGCCTCTGGGTTTCGAAGAAGGCGAGGACGACGGAAACGGGGAGTCGTTTTGCTTTGACGCAGAGCGCCTTACTGAGTCATCCGAGTTGGGTCTAAGTTCTTTGCGTGAGTTGTTTCTTGGGTTAGAGAAACTCGGTTTGGAGATGATCCAAACGCTTTCACGAGCAGTTGGGTTTCAGAACCCGTTGAAAGAGGATCCGGCCCGATTGAGGACTTTGATGTGGATTGATGAGAGCCTGCAGGAAGAAGGAAACAATAGTAAACCGGCTATCTGGGGTCGGTTTTACCCGTATGTGGTCGGGTTACATTATCAAATCGGAATCCAGAAGTATTCGGCGCTGGCGGATTCGGGCTGGGTCACGGTGGGCCCACAGGTGGACTCGGTTATGGTTACGATCGGTGACGTTGCTCAGGTGAATTTTAATTGTAATGCTTTGGAACTATTATTGACGTCACATATATTTTAAATCTATTATGCATATATATTTTAATTAATTTAACTTATGGATTTCATAATTCAAAGACTTCAACTTAGTGCAATCTTATGCCAATGTGTTCTTTTAGTTCAATGGATAGGATAACTAAAGATTTAGGAACTTTATCAGTAGAGTAGATTTACTTTCAATAAATACATTCCTAATTGTTGTAATTAACTTTTATTTAGAAAACTTATTCTTAAGTTTTGCAACATACTTTTAAGGATTTTTTAAGGATTTTAGTTTTTAGTAAATCAATCAAGTAAAAACTTCATTAAAAATGACAGGTCAGTGATACGCGTAGTTAATTAATTTTAACTCTCGATTTACATTTTATATGAAAGAAATTAAAAGAGACATTAAAAGAAAAACTATACTATTTTGATATGGTAAAATTTAATTGGATTTTATTACTACTTATTAGTAGAATTTGTTAGTATGCGGAAGAAAAACAATCATGGAATGTATGAGATAATTGCTTTTCTTTTCTTTTTTCTTCTCATAAATTGCTTTTCCATCTACTTAATTTTCCTTTTTTTGTTACAAATAAAACTAAAAAGGTTTGGAGCAACGGGGAATTGAAGAAAGTGAGAGGAAGGCCAAGAGCAATAAGTGAGGGAGATGGAAGTACTTCTCGCTGCATATCAATGTCGTTGCTGTTGACTCTTTCGCGGGAAAGTATCGTCTCTCCCCTTCTTCTTCCTAATGCCATTACCAAAAACAACCGCGACGCGGATGAGATCGGAGAAGAAGAAGAAGAAGAAACCCACCATCAGAATTTGGAAGAGGAAACAAGAAGGTTTACCTCATTTTCTTTCGAGGATTACGCATGGAAGAGCTATCATGAACCTTTCCTATCCAAAGACCCTATCGATAGATACCGAATTTAGGGCTTCCAATTTCTTTTCCAAACTTTACAAATTTTCAATTTGTAACAATCACATGAGTTGGTGTGTATTCCTTTTCTATTTTTTGTTTTTGTTTTGTCACACTAGTTGTTTTATTGATTGATCGTTTCAGTTTTGTATGAAAGCAATGTATAAGTTTAAGTTTAATGTGCTAGGAGTAACATTTGGTAAAGTTCTAGAAGAGACGTAAGTTCATTTCCAGCCAAACGAAGAGGAACACTAACTTTTTCCACCTCCTTTGGTTGAAAAGAATCCCTAAAATTAAGTAAATAATAATTCTAATTTTTTTGGTTTAGATTGTAACTTGTCAATGAGTAGCGTTATGTGAGTTTCACAAAAAATTAACATTAAAAAATCACTAAAAATACACAGGAGACCAAATTGATGAAGTAAAAAAACCTTTATGACCAAAATAGTTCAGGGACTTGATCGATAACAGAGGGATACCTAAAGGATGTTATAGTTGTTTCCCCAAAAATCAATACCCTTGTAGCGAAAACCAACCTAAGTCTCTGGTGCTCCTTTTTCAACGCTGGAAGAACCATCAGTTACATTACACTGTTGTTTTCCATTTTTGATATTTGGAGTACCAGAGATAACAGAATACCTTACCCAAAAAACCCATCCAAGCATTTATACAGATTAGTGCAGCTATGTTTCTTAACATCAACTAAAAACTGTCTGAAAAAAAGAGGCAATGGGATGAAGGAAAGGCACAGTGTATCGTCTAGAAATAGTCATCAGAATCAGAATCATACATGTCATACTCACGCCAATCATGGTCATCGTCTTCTTCATCAATGTCTTGTCCACCATTGTTCCGATGCAAAATGTTATCCTCGTCCCATAATGGACAAGCACATGTTGGCTTCTTATCCTGCCACTTAGCTCCACAATTATAGCAAAATTCATGGCCGCATCTGGGAAAAAAACAAAAGCATGACACAAACAGATGAGAATTTAGAGGGAGCTGACATATATGAACAAACAACAATGCCATTCACAACAGAGACGAAATTCAAATGTTTAAAAGGATAAATGGGTTTAGAAACAAGTTAGTAAAACATTAAAAAGGGAAGACAGGCATGTTACCCTGGCGTCCCTTATGCTATGAAAGTCTATAATGGCAGGAATCATAGACAGGCTTGGTTTGGAAACTCCATGGCAGCAAACTTAAGCAAGAGGGTCACCAAGCCTTAAATCAAGTCTTAAAAGGATGGGGAAATCCAAACACTAATTAAATCACATTTGAGATTGATGAAAAGTAATCAGTATATTCTGAGCAGCAGAAAAGAGGGTTCTAGGTAAGCAACTTCAAAATCCATTTAATTTAAACGATCTTCTCAAAATGATTTTCATTTAGTAATTCTAAGAAGTAAAGTTCAAAGGAAGGAGAATAAATTACCTGCAAACCATGTGATAGCAACCTTCAGAAAGTTCAATCATATGGTTGCACTTCACACATTGGCGCCATAGGTTCCTTGTTGCTAAAGACTTCAGTTTCAGATCCTCTGAAGGGGGGTTAGGATGTAGCCTTTTGTAATCAACACATGACAGATTATTATGCCAGGGCACCTTGCAATTAATACAGAAAAGACCATGGCATTTCAAACATTTCCTTGCTCCAGTATGCGATACACCAGCAAGAGCGTCTTTAGCATATTCAGAAACCTCAGTTTTTGTCATCAAAGCTGAGCACTTAGGATATGGGCAGTAAACTTTTTCAGTGACAGGAATCGCTGCTTCCTTTATTCGTTGGTTCATTTTCTCAACCAATTGAAAGGGCAAGAATTTCTTGCAGCTCTCAACAATAAGCTCAAACTTGCATCCTTCATGCGGGCATTTAGGCACCATCCCATGAAGCAACTTCACTTCCACATGCTGTTTCATGCAAGAAAAGCAGTACCGATGCTGGCATCCACCAATTGAAAACATATGGCCAACATCCATATCATCCAAGCAGATGCTGCAAGTCTCATTAATAGTCTTTTTCTGGTTTATTTCAGCAGGCCTATTGACCTGAGACATTATTGCATCTCTCGCAAATTTAAATGCATACTTAATGTCATTGCGAGGAGCAAGAACTGGATTGCAATAAGTAAATTTGCTTCGAAGAACAGAAACCTGATCGACCAAAGTTGCAACCTTCCGCTGCCTGGTTGGCCATCTCCCAATAATCTACATTACAGAACACAAAGCCACAAACGGCAGGAAAAACTCAGTATTAAGAGATTTTTCTAAGTCCCCTATAAGTCAGTTCAACTAAATAAAGCAACAATTCAAATTTCACAATGCAGAATAACCAAAAAAGAAACTTACAAATTGATAAAGCGGATAACAATCACAGTACACAACAATTCTCTTGAGCTCCAAGGCGAGCGCAGCATTGAGGCCTTCAATCAAAGCATTCGCTTCGGCAGCGCTTTTACCCGTTCCATTACCAATCAAGGGCTTCCTTATCTCGAACACTATATTATCTCTAGGGTCGCAAATTGCCACTCCAATTCCCCCAAGATACGCCTTTCTGTCACCCACCCACTCTTCAGACACCAAACCCTTGAAATACAACCTGAATTCGACGTCATCGTTGCTAAGGCTCCCTTCTTCCGCGCTCGTCGAGCACCCTTCACCGAAGGGTTTCTCGAAATTATCTCCCCACTCGGTCCACTCGTCTTCCGGGATAACGAGGATTTCCCGCGCGAGTTTCTGATCATGCACCCGACGGTGCAGATCTTCCCTGATTCTACGCATCTCCTCCTCAGATTGCTTCCGGTCCTTGAGCTCTTGCTGGAGCCTGGAGATTTCATCGGATAGGAGAGACGTGGGTGAGACGGAGTCGTTCTGGGCAGGCGTGACGGTTATCGGAATTGCGGGTTGCGCCGACGAGGACGACGAGGAGGAAGGGAGTTGAGAGAGGGAGGCAGAGATGGCTTCGTGCAGTTGGAGCTGGAAGGCGAAGTCGAAGTCCGATTCTAGGGATTGAGCGGCCATGAGCTCGTGGCGCTGCTCGGAGAGAAGAGCGTGGAGGTCGTCGTCGGAATCGATGGTCGCGGCAGTGGCGGTGGCGGTTTTGCTAGAGGTAGCGCCGAACATTATGTCCAATTTTTTTGTCTATATAACTGGGTTCGTAGTGCTAACAATTGACTCATTGACCATTGTTGTGATTGGTGTAGTGTACCTTTACAAAGAACAGTGTCCTGAGTGGAGGAAGGAAAACTGAAGTGTTGTTGAGATTAGAGGGAAAGGGAAAAGTCGTGTGCAAACTGCAAAAAGGCTTTTATTGCTGTCGTCCTCTCTTCTCTCTACTGGCCCGTAGGGCCCATTACAAATATCACAATCTAGCGAGAGAAATCAGATCAGTTCAGGTCAGAGTGTCACGTACCGCGCAAGAGGGACCTGCTAGAGTGCCGAGGACGCACGCATGTGGCTCGGTGAAATGGGCTAAGAAACTCGCAGAAGGTACGTGGCGTAAAACGTGGACATCGAGAGAAGTTTATCAAGAAGGCTTGAAAGATCCAGAAACTTCCAGAAAAGCCTAGCTTATTGTGGAGATATGTGTGGAGTACGAAGCGAGAGCTAAGCTTTGTAGGTTGACGCACCAGGATAGCATGCGCAACTATGTCAAGGAGTTCTTTAGGATAACGTTGGAAATCCCTGACTTAAGTGATGCGGAATCACTATTTGCGTTCAAGGACGAGTTGCAACCATGGGCGAAGATGGAGCTGTAACGGCGAGGTGTGCAGGACTTAGCTACCGCGGAGTCTCTCATGGAGTATAAGCGGGACGATTCACCTCGACCCAAGCCGTCAAGGTTTGACAAGGGTAAAGGTGGGGGAGATTCGGATAGCGACAATGACGAAATGAGGGACAGGTCGTCGAGACATGACCGGCACAACAAGCATGATAAGAAGGGTCATGGTGGGCACAAGGGTGGCAGCGACAAGAAGTTAGAGTGCTTCTTGTGTCGTGTTCCACATATGGTGAGGGACTGCCCGACATGCTCTAAGATTTCAACACTCCTCATGGGCAATGAGGAGCCCTACTCACGTTGTTGTGGAGAGGCAAAAATTGGAACCATAAGGGTCATTAGCTCTATGAAGTGCAAAGAGTTGGCGGACGACAACTCTAACCAAGGTCGTTGGAAAGGCCTACAGAAGGGTCGAATATATGTGATGACCCGGATTAATGGACAAGAAGTGAGGGCACTTCTTGATACAGGGGCTTCCGATATTTGCATCGAGGTGGACGAGGCAAGGCGTTTAGGCATTAAGTTCACGCGCAAAGAAGGATGGTTCAAGACGGTGAACTCAGAACCAATAGAGATCGAAGGCGAGGCCTACGACCAAAAGGTGCGCATTGGTGATTGGGAGGGTAAAGTGACCATGACGGTAGTGTCGATGGACGACTATCCCATCGTGTTGGGAATGAAGTTTTTTTACCGTGTTGGGGCCTATCCCGATCCCTCAAGAAACATCTTGATCATGCGGCACAAATGCAACGAGTATTCAGCATCGGTCTTGTGAGAAGACGGAGAGGTCAAAGCCATCTCTTCATTATGACTATGGCGGGGCCTAAGCCAAAGGAAGCCAAACCGACGATGGACATGGTGATGTCCATAACTGAGCAGGCCTAAGCAAGGGAAGACCGAGGCATGCTAAAGGGGCTCGCGAACGAGAGGCCAAAGGAGCACTCAAAGGAGCAGACACCGACGAGACAGGTGAAGCTCAAGTGAGAAATGACGCAAACGAGTGTAGGTATCACCCAACCGAGGGACTTAGTGCGGGAGCCATTAGGTTAGGACAACACTTGTCTTATGCAATGAGACAAGATTGAGCCAGGGTCAAGGGATGCTACGCAACAAAATGCCAAGGGGTGGCACAGTCACGTGGGCATGGTTTCCAAGCAAGGCTGCAAGTTGTGGCAAGGCGAGCGCTTACCGAGGGGCATTGATGGCTGCCACAACGACGAGGACGTCGCTGAAATAGGTGGGGGAGGATGTCACGCCTCGCGCAAGAGGGACCCGCTAGTGTGCCGATGGCACACGCATGTGTCTCGGTGAAATGGGCCAAGGGATTCACAGAAGGCACGCGACGTAAAATGTGGACACCGAAAGAGATTTATCAAGAAGGCTTGAAAAGGCTTGAAGGATCCGGAAGTTTCCAGAAGAGTCTAACTCATTATGGAGATATGTGTGGAGCTTTCCAGAAATATTCTAGAAGGTGTCTAGAAGAGGAGAATTCTAGAAGGGTCATAGAACTCTTAAGGAGAACTATTTCATCAAATATATTCTAGTCGTCCATTAAGGAGGTGGACATGTATACAAGCATTAATGTAATTGTTAATACCAACCATTTTTTTCCAAATTATTTTATGTGCTTTCCTTTCATAGTTCTTCTTGTGCTAATACTCCCTCCGTCCTTTAATAACCGACGTTTTAGGATAGTAAAAAAGCGTAAGCCGTTGATTTACGGACTTATTTTATTCCTCATTGTTTCATTTTTTCTTCTAATTTCCACTCAAATTACCACACCATCATCAAATTGGGTTGATTCAACAAAAAAAAATTATCATTTGCACAAAATATATGCTTCGGAAAAGATAAAATGACAAATACTCCAAATAGTAGAAAAATCGTAGAAAAGCGTCCGTTATTAAAGGACATAGGGAGTATTATTTAAGCCCAGTGGTTTTGGTGGTTAGACTGACTTAGCAAGCTAAAGGGCGAACTAACTAAGTGACTTAGCGAGGGTGGGTTTCGCCGTGGATTCGGCGGCAGAGGAGACCGTGGAGGGCGAGGTGGGCGCCGCCATGGGCTGCGCCGCGAGGAGGAAGAGAAGTGGGTGCCGGTCACCAAGCTAGGCCGATTGGTTAGAGAAGGCAAGATCAAGTCACTCGAGCAAATTTACCTCCACTCTCTCCCAATTAAGGAGTATCAGATAATTGACACCTTGGTGGATCCATCGCTGAAGGATGAGGTGATGAAGATCACTCCAGTGCAGAAACAAACTCGCGCCGGTCAAAGAACCCGATTCAAGGCATTCGTTGTGGTTGGCGACGGTAATGGGCATGTGGATCTTGGTGTTAACTGCGCGGAAGAAGTGGCTACTGCAATTCGTGGCGCGATTATACTAGCAAAATTGTCGCTGATTCCAGTGAGGAGAGGGTACTGGGGGAACGAGATTGGGAAGCCTCATACGGTGCCGTGTAAGGTTACCGGAAAGTGTGTTTCGGTGACCGTGAGAATGGTGCCCGCCCCGCGAGGTGCCGGAATTGTTGCTGCACGCGTGCCTAAGAAGGTGCTATAGTTTGCCGGAATTGAAGATCTGTTTACATCATCCAGAGGGTCTACTAAGACTCTTGGGAACTTCGTAAAGATTTGAAGTTTTCCCTTCCCTTTTTCTGTTAGCTCTTGGTAATATTTTTCTATTATCTGTCCTGTTTTATGAGGTTATATGGTAATCGACCATGCGGTTATTGAATTAGTAATTAAATTTCTTGGTTAAAGTAGTCATATATGGTTGGTTATGTCAAAATTGTAGTTGAAATTGAAGAACGTTGTGATGATTGTATTTGCGGAAGCAATGGTTTCTGAGAGTTGCATAGGTCAGGGCCTTTCTCTATAGAATAGAGTAGATGGTTTCATTTTGTTCCCGAATCATAATGTTATATTATGAAATCTTTCTGATTTCACAAAGCATATGCAATTATATTTGCAATGGCACTGTAGAAGAGTAGAAGGCAGCTATTCACGCTTGTGTTTTGTGTTCTTAGTGTGTGTTTCACCTCGTTGATGAGGTAACTGATTACTAATAGAAAGTACTTGCATTTCATTTTGTGCATAAGTTTTGTGTTTAGGGAAAGCGAAGAGTGATTGGAGTGACCCTAAGAAATGTCCCATGCCTTTTTTCTGCAATGTTTGTCGGTTTGTTTACCACAAACTTCCTTGTATATTTGCAGCAGAGATCTTATTTTTTATACCCGCAGGAAACTTGACTATTTTCGTATCATTATTCTTACTTTAGTGATGAGGGCGAACATGATTGTGTTTGTTGCATCTCGCTACGAGATGACTATAGCTGTTTAATGTGGTATAATTCTTCTCTAAATAGTTGCATCTTTGTTTTCACGAAGTTGTTGACATTTCAGTCTTGGTTCCACGGACTTTCTATTGCTGTGTGGAATGAGAAATCCCTCTCCTTACGTAGTTTATTACCTTGTTTTCACCTATTCACTGCTGATTTATTCATGGCCATATATTACTTGAATGCAGGCCACATTTGATTGTCTTCTGAAAACCTACGGTTTCTTGACGCCTGATTTCTGGTAGGAAACGCACTTCACCAGGTCTCCTTACCAAGAGTTCACTGATCTGCTGGGAAAGCAACCAGGGAAACCCGTCATCGTCGATGAAGCTGATAGAGTGGATGCCTGATCGCCAGCCTTATGAAATTGGATTGTAGGTTATCAAGGCTGGGTAGGGTATATTCTTGTTTTGGCATCCTTTTTTTTCCTAAAAAAATACTAGTATTATTTTCCCAATCATGTAGTCCTCATCCCTTTTTTGTTTTAAGAGGAAGTTTTTATATGCTAGATGGCATTCCACCTGAAATGGGCCAAACTAAATTGTAGATGGGCCAACAATTTTTTTAATTCAAGCCCCAACCTGGATAATCCTAGAGGAAGTCTGATTAGTGACTACAGCTCCTAGTCCTACTTTCTCTAGTATTTCTTACTTGTACACGAAAAAAGTTTATCAAGACCGACTTTTGATCAAACCCTATATATTGATGTCCCTTGATAGTAAAAATCTCAATCTTCCCTGACCTAAATCTTTCAAAAAGGAATTCGAGTGTTTCAATTTCTAGGGATTTTTTCTTTTTCTTTCATCGCTTCTAAGAGTCAAGAACCAGGAAGAAACATCATGGAGAGGGTTGAGACAACGAAAGGACACGAAGATGAAGAAGGAGAGAAGCAAGTCGTGGTTGCTCTGCCTCCACCACCACAACAACCTAAGGTTTCGTTCAAGCTGACATTGATGGATGAATCCTGGGCTTATTCCTCGTTTTCTCCGCGAACCATCGAGGAGACCCTGTCAGAAGAAGAGTTGGAGAGGAGGAGGGTGGCTGAAAATATTAGGAAGATGAGAGTTTACAGCAGGGAAGTTTTGGAAGAGGAGAGGCGTAAAGGCGTTTCGACTCAGCTCACAGCTTGAAGTTAACGACGATATCATGATCTCCATTCAAGATCAGAAGGGAGATTAGCGCGCAATGATTTTGGTATAATTAAGGGTTAGATCGTAATAATTTCATGCCTTGGCCTTCGTAATCCATATTGTTTGGTTGTGTTGAATTGCATGGTTCTGTTTGGACAAAATAGTAAATAATAATAATAATAATAAAATAGCAATTTAAAGTGAAGCACCTAATCAAAGCTTTTCCCTAATTATTAATATAATTGTTGTTAATTATTAATTATGCAAAAGTTATTTATCTAGGAACATATCTTGAAGTATAAAGATGATGTATAATTCTTCCAAAATAGTTTTTTCCCTTATTTTGAAGAAAACTTAATGCAATGATTTTTTTTTCGGCAACGTGCGGGCAATTTACTTTCTTCTGTTGAAATTCTATGGGCCCATTTAGAAGTTTCAAAATCCCATTAGACATTAATCATAGCCCAACCCATCACTACTTTTAACTTTAACCCATTCAGAAAGCCCACTTATTATGGCTCACACGTAGGAAGGCAAATTGGCTCCGTACACAATTTTTTTTTGTTGTATCCAAATGAAATTTCATAAAAACAAATTTCCATCGCTATATTAAATACTGATTATTTTAAATTTGAGAAATAATAAATATCTTAAGTTATGCAGAAAAAGATATAAAAAATATGGTATAGAAAAACTAAAAAGTACATACTGCATTGGTAAAAGGTGATGAAAAATAAGTGATTTTCTATACCAAAATCTAGAAAGAAATAGGTATGGACCAAAATCTAGCACTTTTATTTTTTGTAAGAAATAAATAAAAAGGAAGTTAGATTTGAAACGAGACTTTTAAATAAGGAGGAAAGATAAGAAGAAGCAGGGAGGGGGCAACTTACTTTGAAAATTATACAACACACCTAGTATGATATATTACTCCGTTCATTCATTCACATTAGTCAATAAAAAAATTACACGCAGATTAAACGGTTTAAAAAATTTAAATTTTGAAAATACGATAAATTTAGGTAGTGGAGGATGAATCCAAAGGGACCCGTCCACGTATAACTACATTATTGGTTTGAGTGCACGACTAATTAAAATACCGGAGGTATTAGTAATTTTTTATTTTGTCGGCGCAGTCCGCAGCCTCAAACTTGACTCTTATATTGCATAAACAGATAAGAACTGCTATTTTTTCCCCTCTAGGAAAAAGAAAATTATTTTTATTTAATTTTTATGTGCGCAATTTATTTCTATACATTCAATATTTGTTAATATAACTGTTTTTTTCAACAAAAAACCTATTCATGTATCCATTAACTGTACAGAATACAAGTACTAGACTAGTACACCACTATCTCTCATCTCTTTCTCCATTTTTCTATTCTTTTTTTTCCATTTGGTGGGATGATTTTCCACCCAATGCTTGAAAAAACAAATATTGAAATTACTACCATTCAATGTGGAAACAAACGTTTTCTTTTGAGTCTTTTCTCTTTGATCGATCTATATATGACAAGAAATCGAAAAGAGAAGAAGTGTGAAGTTCAGGATTAATTGAGCTCATTTAGACCTCACAATATATGATTTTTAGAGTTTTTACTAGGAATGAATGATTTAGCTAGACAACGACATAGTCAAATCAGATAAGAAGAATTGCATAAAAATCAATAAATTCTTAAAAGATTAAAAAGTGATTAAGTCTACAGAAAAATAATTGTACAAAGAAAAGAAAAAATGGAAGAAGAAATAATGTCTTAATGACCTAGAAAAACTAATTTGTTTTTATCTCCTAAGATTCTAAGATAAAATCAAAAACAAATTGCTCTTATCCTCTGGAAATCTTTTACAAAAGTTCAAACTCCTCTAGATGAGAGAGGTAGAGTCTTAATCCCGTTGGGAGTCTTCTCTTCAAAACAGACGAGCTGGTTTCCTCTTGGACTTCGACCCAGGCCCAATAAAAGAATTGTCCTTGGCCTAGTGAAGAGACAAGTACACATTGATCTGCCTAGGCCTAGGGAAGAGTCAAGTTCTACTGGTGCTGAGTTCTTTTCCGCCACTGTCTTCATTTTGACTCTTTTTCTTGGTGTTTTCACTTCTTTCCCTCTCGTTTAGCTCTTTTCTCTTGTTTCTGTAAAAAAAAAGGAAATCCACCAATAATTAGTAGTATCATTATCTAAAAACAATGAATTACTAGATAATAATTTTATATCAAATTAGCGCTGAATTATGCATGCAAATGTTTTTTTCTTTTTTTCCGAGAGATAGTAGAAGAACACGTCCATCGTTGTTTTATTTGGAAAATTACAATTGAATTTTCCAAAAAAAAGGAAAAAGGAAAAAAGAAAAAAGAAAGGAGATGAAAGTAGAAAAAAGAAACAATTAGGAGTCTAAAATTGGCTTATCTAATTAATCAAACTATTTTTTGTCAACTCGTACTAATCCATTGACTTCGAAGACCCAAAAAATAGAAATTAAATCTTCCCATGGAAAAAACTTGACATGCAGACACCGTTTTTCCTTGACTCCTGTGGAAATCGTCCGTTGTAAAAATGTTTCTAGTCGAAGAAGACAAATGCCATAAATTATAGATAGCAGCGCAGTGGACAATTGTAGTCATGGAAGAAGAAAATTTGTATTTTAATTATTTAATATAGTTATAAGAAATTTATAACTTTAATATTCTAAAGGGATTGGTCAAATGAAAGAAGGATACTATGATATAACTAAAATATTATGTAATTAATAAAAAAATCATTTCAGAAAAAATCAAAATTTATGAACAAATTAATAATCAACTAACTAAAATATTCAATAAAAATAGGTAATTATGTTTGCTTTGAGCATTCAAAAGAGAATGCAAAACAAATTAATCGCAGATATGTTTACAAGTTTCGATTCAAAAAGATTGAATAAGGTACTCCATCTGGTTCCAAATAAATGATTTCCTCGCATTCCAATATTCCGTAGGTTTAACACTAAAAATACAAGTAAAAGCTACAATAAAAGCAAATCCTAAAACAACGTTTGTTTGGAACCGGAGGGAGTAATAGTGATATAGTATGCAAATTAATATCGACAAAAAATGGCCACATTTTGATAGAAATTATTAGGCTGGTGGGAACCTGTAAGCTCAGCTGATCATAAATCAACTTTCTTTTTTTTTAAAAGTTAGAGTGAGGGGCCGATAATAATCATGATTTTGGACCAACTTATTGAGCGCGGTTCGTTATTTTCTCATTTACGCGTTAAATTATAAAACATCACTGGGCAACTTTAGGGATGATTCACTTCGATTGTCCCGTAAAATGGTGGCAAGCCCATCGATTGATCAGTCAGCCGCACGAGAGGTTTATATGCACATTGAAGGTAAGGGGTCGAGGTCTCCATTGAGCTTTTGGGTACGATTTCGATACTAATATTTAGGTATTCATGTCATTAGTTTATGACAGAGTTGTACTTTTGTACTGTTATCGTCCGTAGAGTAATTAAATTGTCAAATCACGTAAAATAAAGTTTCTCTTCCTCTCTTTCTTACTTTCTTTGTGTGTTTCTAATATAGCTGAATCCGGTATTAACTCATAACAATAATATAAGGTAAAGTTTGGTAGCTGATTAGATATTTCTTTTATAGATTTGGACTGGTATTTATGTTTTTCTCTTTAGCTTTTACTTGGGCTCTATCCTAACTTTTGGGTTTCTATTTGTATATTTTTCACTGACTAAATTAAATCTATAGTGTGTAAATTACCTGAAATAAGTTTAGTTTCGAGTGAATTTAATCGATTATAATAATTTATTAAAAATAAAAAAGGTATGTTTTTTTGGGTGATCATGGATGATCAACAACTATAAAGGTACTTTGAAATTGAAATTATGAAACACTGGTCATAATCAAATAATTAATTTATGTTAGGTCATCAAAAAGTTGGATAATATGAAAGCAAGCAACACATAATCACAGATAAAAGTGAAGTCATTATCTCATTAATTAATTAACTTTTCCCCCTAAGATCACATCGAAGTAGAGAAAGAAAAACAAAAAAAACAAAAGACAAATCAACTTCGTCTAGCTTTTTGACGAAGAGACATGATCTTCTTTGTAGCACATTGCATTTCCCTCCAAATTACAACTTTCCCTCCCTACATTTATTATTACCTACCCCTCTTTCCAAATTTGTATTAGTATAAAGTTAAAAACAAATTTATTTGAAAAAAAAAACTTATCTTAACTAATTGGATCACACCTCTCCTTCTCGTCAAAACCAATCGGTCTATGGAGTTAGGATCGATTTTGATCCAAGCACACTAATTGTATATATTAAGAAAGATGCTTAATTAGTTATTCACTAATAAAGTATACCAAAATATAATTTACATATCAACTGTTATATCAAGCTGTTTAAGATAGCCTAACACAATAATTGATATGCAAATATGAAAACAATTAACTATAGAGTGCTCCAGATGTTTCAACTAGGCACATCTAATTGAATTGCACATGCGATCATGTCCCATTATTTGGACAATCCAATTAGATGTGTTTCAGTGAAATCTGTAGCACTATATAATTACTCGCTGATTTGGCACAGATTATTAGTAAACTATAATAATTAAGCATATACTTTTAGTATAATTGAGTAGTAATTAATTAATTAAGATGTCTAATTAATCTATGCCCAAAGAGGCTCCCAAGTAGACCCAAGAATGGTTTCATCAAGGAGGCAATTAGGATTGGTGGTGGGGTAGAATTGTGGTGTACTAGTGATCATCATGAGATGGTCCATGGATGCATCATGGGACGTTGGAGAATATTGTTGATGATGATCATGATCACGATGAGGTGGAGGAGATGGAGACGGTGATGGTGGTGTGATTTCCATGCAAAGCAAGGCGACCAAGTTTGCTTGTTGGTGTTGCATGTTGACCAGCTCGGCTTGTGATTTGGCCAGTTGAGCTTGGAGCTCATTGACCTGTTTTTGAAGCTGGCAAATGGCTCCAGCACAACCATAGACTGGGTCCCTAATCCTTGCACTTGCCTCGTACACCATGCTGCTCACCGCATCTGCCCTTTGAGATTCTGGAAGATCCTGATTTTCAAGATTAGTTTTGGATTAGTCAAGTAATTAGGTTTTTCCAGTTACTATTGTTGAAACATAAAAGTAGTAATGATAGTGATAACTACTAACTAGTGATAGTCACACGCATTGGAGTGATAATGATGTTCGTATTGAATATTTCTATTAATCGTAAAGTGGTTAAATAAATATGTAATTTTTTCATGCATAATAATCGAACCAACAACATCATGAGAGGTGATAATTTCGTACGTCCAATTAGTTATAATTTACAATGTAAAGTGAAAGTCAACATTTATTGCATTAGGTGGGCAGTTTTTTTTTTTAAATTTGGAAAACGATGTTCAATGTGGTGTGTCTCCACAGGACCATGACTTTTCAAATTTGAAAGGAACGTCTAATTATCTTAATTATCAAGCTGAGATTAATTAGTGTCTTTACGCATTTAGACTTGTCACATTCTCTACCCCGATGATATACGGCATCGTTTTATATATTTATAACATAAAAAAGGACCTAAATTTACCCATTGCAAGTAGCAAACCTTTAAGAATTTAATTTTAAACTAACCATGTTTATTACCAACAGAAAAAAAATTGTAAAAAAAAGTAAAAGAAAAAAGAAAAGATTATAGTGCTAATTTGACTACTATCCATACCTTTAATTTCATTTTAATGGGAAAAAGAAGAAGAAATACAAGTGCTGAAACACTAATTTTATTTTAGGTAGATCTAAAACTGGGATTGTAGATATGAGATTAAAGATGGTAGGTGAGTACCTGCAAGAACTTGATAATGTTACTAGCCCCAAACACACGGTGAGCAATGGTGAACTTGGCTGGCTCAGTAGGAGGGAAATAAGGTGCCAGAACGCATTTGTCGGCACATCTTCGTCGTAAAATCTTGCACGCCGCGCAAGGACTCATCACCACCGGAGTAGTACTCGTCGGAGGAGGAGATGACGAACAAGAACGAGATTGAGGAGAATTAGATGAACTGTTAGTGTTAGTAGCAACGGTGGTGTCACTGTACTCCATCTGATCCATTTCTTTAAAAGAAAATTAACGTTAATTTTCTTGAATAATATTTGGACTAATTAATGGAGCGTTAATTAGCTATAGCTTTAATTGTAGCGAAGAAATGGAGTATGAGGTTGGAGGTGGAACTACGAAGTATATATAGAGAGGGCAGAGCATCATGGGCTCTTGAATGATCACGTCATCTCTCGTTGAATTTTTTATTTTATTTTCCCTTAATATTTTCTTTAGATAATTAATTAATTTTTGTAAGGGATTAATTAATTGTGTTTTTTCCTTTTTTAGTGTTTTTGAATGTGAAAGCTAAAATTGTAGTTTGAAAAAATTTCTAGCTTGTACGCTTTTTTCAATCTATACTATTGTTTTTATTCTTCAAACAAAAAAAACATGAGAAGCTCGTAACCATTTTAAAATCAAAATTTAGAAATTATTAATGATTCTATTACGTTTTATTATAGCCCAACATATCTCCTGTTGATAGGATATTTTTATTTTTTAATCTTAAAATTATAGTTTCATATTTTATAGGTTTTAATAATGTTCTTTTTATCTCTTTCGAGTAAAAATGACAAGTGAAAAAGCTCGAACTAACATCTCCTTATTTTATAGAATGTACTCCCGAAATATATATAAAGAGAGAGAATAGTTTATTTGGTGGAGTATGTAAATATTTGTAGATTTACGAAAATCTACGTTCACATGCAATATTTATTTATCGCGACAACTTTTCTATTAATAGAAGATAAATATAAGTAAGACTTGAACACGAGACGAATGTATCAACCTTGGCATTTAAGTGTTAAAAACTATATACATTGTGCAAATTAATCACATACGAGTCTAATCTAATTGGACCACATTTTTTATCACTAAATGTTATAGAAATTTATTTTTAATTATGATTTACAGCTCTTTTTCCTCGAACATATAGCTGGCTTGGCATATATGATATATGCATTGTTTTCAAATGCAGTTTTTGTTTTTGCTCGATCAAATTCTTCTCGGTTAGCCTAACTTTCTATAGTTAGAATGTTCCATCTTCTCCTCCTCTCCTGTTTTCTTGGGCTATCTTAAGCCATAGCTTCTAATTTCAATGAAATTATCAGAAAAGTCATACTATGATAAGCACACGTGTTTACTAGTAACCAGTCTTCATTTCATTTTCTTGCCAGATTTTAGGTGCCAAAATTGTGACGTTTTGGCTAAATATATAATCATGCCATTCTTGAATTCTTCTTGATAATAATTAACTTGTAATTATTAGTACTCTAGTTGTAAAACTTGACTATGTTCGGGAATAATTGTCGTGAAAGATGCATTTTTTTTTTCTTTTTTAGCTATCGAATTACAGCTTCTAATGTAAAAATACACTTTCTAATATAAAATACACATACCCAATTGGTAAAAATGTAAACTAATCACAATATTAATCATTTCATTATTTTGGTCGTTGTTTTATTACCTTTTATGACGAAAAAATATAAATTGATTTAGTTCTCTCAAATTTAATGGGCCAAATTAAGTACAAAAGTGCCTTTTTAACTACCTGATTAATTCCGGCTAAGATTCTTTTTTTTCCTTCTTAATTACTCATATTTTCAATTTAAGCTTTCCTACAAAGATAAAGTGGTCCATATATTTGAACAACTTCCAACTTACCATTTTGCAAGAAAATGCCAAGTGGCTAAAAATCTCATCGTGAGTAGTTATTGTGATTTGCCGCCACAATCGAGACAGTGCTATCTTTTCTACTCCCCCTTAACCACCACCTAATGACCTGCCCATTTATTGAGAACGACCCAATTGAATTCTCATTTGTGTCCATATTTTGCTTTCTAACGTCGATCAGCCTAGTAATTATCTACCTGACCGATCAAATCAGAACTCCGATAGTACTTTCTGCAAACAAATAAACTCGATTAGTACTTTTTTTTGTTTCTGAAAATTTGTCCATTTCACGCATACTAAAGGTAGGTTTTTTTACACAAATACTCACCCAATCTCTCATTTAACTCTAATTTATTAAGTAACGTCTCTATAACATGTATAACTAAACATTATTAGGGGTAATATGTTTGTGTTAGTCTTCGAATTCGATCCCTAATCGTATTATTGTGTATGAGTATTTATGCATAGTCATAAATAATCTTAATTATTACCTCCTACTTAAAATCAAATATGTATGGGAAATGCTTTGTTGATAAGGTGACAAAGGTGGGAGCAAGTTTGGTGGGAGCTGGTCATCTCGTTCTGCGCATGATGGAAAAAAACAAAGTCTTAATTAAGCTGCGCGCCATTAGTTCATCTTGACTCTTTTTTATCCTAAAGTGTCCAAATTAAGATTATTAAAAAACTAATATGTGTATATATATTTTTCTCCTTTAGAATATATATAAAAAAAATGTTTCACTTTTAATTATATATTATATTTATTATTAATAGTTTAATAATCGCAAGTCCTTCAATATCCTAATTGACGAGAATTTCTACAATATTGAAAAACTATAGTCGACTTTCACTATGGGAAGTGGTTGGATGCACAATTTATTTCAATCTCTATATGCTCTCCACTAGCTTCTAGCTGCATGTACTCTAATCCTTCAAAATAGTCTTTTGCGTGTGGACCTTTGTAATTTAAAGGAAGACAGTACTATATACTATATATTATATATTATACGTTATATAGTAATAATATATAGTGTATATACCCAAAACCTAAATAGATATATATATATAATTTGTGCTTTACTGCTAGCTTTTTCATTCATGATCATAAAAGACAGCCCATGAAAGAGTTCATATTGGGAGAGAGAGAAAGGGAAAACCATGTAAACATTTTGCTGCTTGCCTTTGTAATTAAAGTGAGAAGGACATTGCAACAAAATTGCATTAAACTTTGTTGTGGGTTCAAAGAGATCATATATATATATATATATAGCTAGTCCCATAGTTAATTGTCTAAATAACATATAACAACACGCACGGCATATATCTTAAAATATATTAGAGTTAGGTTAACGGTGAGAGATTAAAAGATTTATTAAAACATTTAATCTTGTTGGAAGAAAAAAAACCCCGACAAATCTGTAAAAATTAAAGATTTAGTTTTGAAAACAGAAATCCAAGTTAACGTATAAATTCGAATATATCAATTTGATGCAACGAAACTGAGAAAAGATGCAATATAACACAATAGTTTGTGGTTGCTAATAAACGTACAAACTCAATTGTAAGAGAAACAAATATGAAATGAGGAAGAAAAAAGACAACTAAACCTTTAGAGTAAATTTTAAGCTCCTTTTCTTAGTAGATTTGACTCAATTTAACGATTTTAAAAGTTAGAGTGTATATTTTGAGCTTCTTTTTATCGGCTTTAGGCATAAATTATTGGATTATTTATCGGAAATTCTGAGTGTGAAAGATGTGTATCTACAATATTGTACATCCTAGTAGTACTTTAGAAAGGGAAGAAATGTCAAAATGATAGTAAGGTGGAAGACTGATCATTTATTAATTTCCCCCGATTTCTATTCTAAGTGCACTTACTTATACGGCATAAGTACGTCTTTGAGCGCAGCTGCTACATTCTTTTCCTTCACCTCCAAATCATGGCTTTCAAGACATAAATTATACAAAATGCAATTGGGCATCCGACGGCTAGAGTTTACACTTCCCGTTCTTATAGACTTTATAGTCCAAGTGGGTCAAATCCATTTAAGCCACGTGTTACAACAAATTAAATAGTAATTAAAGACCATGACCAAAAACATTCTAGGAAAACTTGACCACAACTTTCCAACTTAAAAAAGTTAGTAGTATTTGATGTTTGAGTTTAGTTAATGCAATAAACCTAAGTTTGCACACCAAATTAATGTGAAAATGGACTGTGTAGTAGTAGTAGTATGACCAAATAATGGAATTCATGGAAACTCCTATTGACCAAATATTGGAAGGAGAGAATAAAATAAAATTATAAATTAATTGAAGATTTTTTTTTAAAAGGGAATGACAAGTCATCCATCCAAAAACTAAAAACAAAAACAGTGCCTGGCAGCTTGTGTCTAGCTTGTTTTATTTTGTGGGCTGTTCTCTATTTCTAGCTCGAGCCTAAAAGGCCCACACGGTTTCTAGGCAGAAATCTAGTTCTTAAACCCAAACCCAATAACCCCATTCAGACCGCCACTAGATATTTTTAAACCCATTGAATAATGACTAATCATGGTCGCACCGATATCTTAATCGGTAAACTCTTCATACATAAAAATTTAACTTACGATTTTATTTAAGAAATAAAAGTATCAAACCACTCACATCAACTGTCCCTTGAGGAGACTTTTACTAGTATTCGGCTAGATTTCAAAATAGTTTGTTAATAAATTTGAAAAATCTATAGAGTGGTCTCAGTGTTCTATTTTATTTTATGCGTGTGTAATTAGATAATTTTTACTCAGAAGAATAGTATTAGCAAGTTAGTAACAAAGATTTGAGTGTGAATGAACTAACGGTATATATATATGTACGAGTTAGTGGAGGCATAACAGAAATGGTGAAGTTCGATCATTGAAAAAGATTGCAACTCACACACGTGACGTGACACGTGGCACTGTCACTGCCCCCAAAAGAAGATCGATTTTGGAACTTAGTAATGTACTGTTGTTCTGTTCTTGTTCCACCATCCTCATCTTCCTCCTGCATACACAATAAGTCAAAATAATGTACGCGTTTTTGTCCGTTTTTCTCATATAGCACTCAGCGTTTTATAAATTTCATAATAGAAATAATAGAACCATGTATTCGTAAATTTTATCTTAAACAATTCTTTATGTTGTAACATATCGAGTGAGAATGAACGTATAACCAATTGGTTTAAATGTATAATAAAAGATTAAATTCTTGCCTAATTCTAAGTCGTCAATTCTTGTGTATTGATTTGTAATCCAACAAATTTAAGATGAATTATATTTATATCGATATTAATGGCTCTTCCATCGATTCATTACAGAATTTCTAAACTTATAATTTGTATCTTTTAGTTTTAATTGAAAATAATTCTCCCGATAAAAAATAACCTTTTATTTCATTTTTCAGAAACGAAAATGCAAGCAAAGAACAGCAATGTGATTAAATGGGTGGACAATTTTGCATCAATCCACTCTCTCAATTTGATTGGCATTGCCAAAAGTTTCTTTTGAAAGCAACTTCAAAATTATCGAGTTTCCATGTCGGAGGAAAAACTCAGCCATCATTTGACCCCGGAGGTTTGAATTACTTGTAATTTTATCTTGTAGATCATCTAATAAATTGACAAAACTATATAATTAGTGCATTCATGCCATTATTATATGAACTTGAATTGATTATACTATTTGTGACGTCAGCATGATGTAATATTGACAAATACCAAATTACCCCAGTGCCATTCAATTCGAGAAAAAAAATAATATAAAAAAACACTCCAGAGCAGCTTGTCTACTTCTATGACGACTTTACTGTGTTTGGCAACTGGGAAAGGACTCGAATTTCCAATTCTTTATAATGATTTATCTTAAGAGTCTTGGTAACTAATTGGAAGGCTAATAAATAAATAAATATTTATAAGAATGATCATTGGAAGGGTCATTGTACTATAACCTCAATTAAGTTTACATTATCGTGTTTTTTATCAAAATACTGTATCGAATTAGGTTTTACATTACACATCTTTGCTCTTTTTTAATTTATCAAGCAAAAAGATAAAAAATAGAGAATTTTGCATGTAAAGTATATTAATATTTGTGAACATTCTTTTTTGAATTTCACTATAATTGTAAAATATCAATTAATGTTACGTTTTGAATTAAATTTTGGTTTATTTGAATAACTTGAATACTGAACCGAATTTATTTCGAAAATTTCGGTTCCGTACCTATAACTTATTAAATAAAATCGGTAATTGAGATTTGCTAATTCGGTTAACCAATTACCGAACGGAACGGAATGACCACCCATAGCAGAGAGGGCACACGAGGAGTCCGAAAAACCTATTAGACGACTCAAAATTCACAAAAATGTGTTGGCAGAATAATAAAATAGTACTAGTAAATAAAATTCCAGGGCAGCATCAGTGACTAATTGTCAATGGTTGGTCTCTAGAAAGTCTAGATTGGTAGATTCGCTAGTTGAGTTAGGTTAGGCTTGACAACTTTGCACAAAACTAGACGAAAAGTATTATAGGTGAAAGTGAAAACGGGGAAAAGTCCACTGTTAAGTAGTACTACTAAGATAAGCTAACAAGGAATGATTCAACCTTTGCTACAGAAAAAGAAATGGATTCGACAAGTACCCGTAGATAAACATGAAAAAGTTGCTCGATATGCAACAAACCATGAATCCAATGATCATAGACGGGGACATCAACAGTAAATTTAACTAACTGCTTGAATTATTAGCTAAAGTTTCAAAGCAATTTGTCCAGCAGAAGACATGATAACGATATCAACGTCATCGTTAAACGAAGAAAGAAAAAAACTCTTGGAAACACAGTTTTTTCAATAAGAATGAGAAAAGAAGGGTAGTGCCTTAATTAAGTTCTACACGAGACAGCGTTAGAAAACCAAAACGAGTTGAAGACTACTCGCTTTATATATGGTTCAAAATTTCACTACATTAGATGTTGCATTTCAAGTATTGATCACCTCCACAGAAGTGAAAAATGTTTAGGCTCAAAATTTGATAACAACATACAGCTTAATATGAAAACTATTCAAAGAGACAGAACGAAGGAAAACTACAATTGGCAACAGCAAGCTAAAAAAAAGAGAACAAACGCTTACCAGAAAATGCCGCTCAGTTATAAAGAAGAGGCTGACTGCAAATTTTTAGTGCTCTCTTTCTGTACCTCAACATTAAAGAAGTCCTGAAGCGCCATCATTTTAATGGGGCACGACTTCACTTTCTCAATTGCAAGAGCAGTAGACAAAGCACCAGCAACTGTTGTCACTATAGGAACCTTGTAAGCAAGAGCCATCCTCCTCAAATGCCGACCGTCGATCATATCAAGCGAATCACCAGAACTTGTGATTATCATCAACTGGATCTGCCCATTAGCAAGCATATCACCTGGATGTGGACGGCCCTCATGCATCTTCAATACTCGATCCACGGAGATGCCTTTTAATTCAAGAAAGTGGGCTGTTCCAGAAGTCGACACTATCTTGAAACCAAGTCCTAAAAAGGCCTTTGCCAGCCTTTCAAGGTGGGGTTTTGTCAAGTCATTTAAGCTGAGAAACACAGTGCCAGAAAGAGGCAGCTTTTGTCCGGTGGCAATTTGGGCCTTTGCAAAAGCCATAGCAACCTCAAAATCAATACCCATTACCTCACCAGTGCTCCTCATCTCAGGTCCCAGCAGCACATCACAGCCCGGGAACTTTTCAAATGGAAGAACTGCTTCTTTAACAGCCACATGAGCTGGGATCACCTCTTTTGTGAAACTTATATCATCAAGTGTCTTACCGGACATAACAAGTGCAGCATATTTAGCTAATGGATGGCCAATCGCCTTGGAGACAAACGGGACAGTACGGGAGGCACGAGGATTGGCCTCAAGGATAAACACTTCACCAGCTGCTGTTATGGCATATTGGCAGTTCATGAGCCCACAAACGTTCAGACTTTTTGCCAGTTTTGTAGTCCAAGTCCTAATTGTGGCCAAGCAAGAAGATGAAATAGATTGTGTGGGAAGTATGCAAGCTGAATCACCAGAATGAACCCCAGCCTGCTCAATGTGCTCCATTATCCCACCAATCACCACATTACCCTTTGAGTCTGCAAGCGCATCCACGTCAATCTCAATTGCATCAGATAAATATTTGTCTATCAAAACAGGGCGTTCTGGGTCCACCTCAACAGCAGTTTCAAGATATGTCACAAGCTTGCTATCACTGTACACTATCTCCATTGCGCGGCCACCTAACACATAAGAAGGCCGAACAACAACTGGGTAGCCTACATCCGATGCAATTGCGAGAGCATCAGCTTCACTCTTAGCGATGCCTCCCTTTGGCTGTTCAATGTTCAACTCATTCAAAATTGCATTAAACCTCTCTCTGTCCTCAGCAGCATCAATGGAATCTGGTGATGTCCCCCAGATACGTACTGGCCCAGCTCCACTGGCACTAAGAAGCCTATGCTCATCCAAATACTGCTGGATGGGCAGAGCTAACTTCAGGGGTGTTTGACCTCCAAACTGTACGATGATGCCATCGGGCCGCTCCAATTCAATTACATTCAGAACATCTTCAACTGTCAATGGTTCAAAGTAGAGGCGATCACTTGTGTCATAATCTGTGGATACTGTCTCAGGATTAGAGTTCATCATAATTGTCTCATATCCAGCATCCTGCATAGGATGAAAGGCGCCACTGAGATAACTATAATAGAAAAGCAGGCATTTGTAGCAACAGGACAATCCGAAAGCAAGTTACTTCGACTAATTATATAAGATATCTTTCCCCTGCAAAGTTCTTTTCAACAGAAGTGTATCTATGGGTAACAAAAAAGTTGGAGATATCCTAATGCATTAGAATTATTCAATAATTTTATGATGCGACAAAGAAAGAGAAAATAGAATAGATTTTCATTGCGCTGAAGCTACCAAACTTTACTTTTTCTTCCTTATAGTTTCAAGTGAACATGAGTTCTTTTACTATTTTTGCATTTACTTGTAGTTTGACAAACATACTTCTTCATTTATAAGGTTAAATTATTAATTCTTTTTTTCCAGTAATAAAGAAGTATCCTCAGGAAATAGTGCCAGAGGTTTTGCAACCTCCACACTACTCTTTCCCACCACACACAAAAACTTAAATTTCTAAGCCCGCTACTGATCAGACATGTCAAATCATGTGACAACGAAACAGTCAAGTTAAAAAATTAAAATAATCAGGAAGGGAATAAGAATGAAAAATAGAAAACAAACCTGGAGGGCAAAAGAAGTATGGCAACAACAGTAATCAAACTCAATTCCCTGACCTATGCGGTTGGGTCCTCCACCTAAAATCAAAACCTTCTTCCCTCTAGTAGGAGCTGATTCACACTCGGAATCATAGGAGGAATACATATATGGTGTATTGGCCTCAAACTCTGCAGCACAAGTATCTACCCGCTTATAGGCTGGCATAACTCCAAACGAGATCCTTTTTACCCGGACTTCATTCTCTGTTGATTTACTAGCAAATGCTATCTGCTTATCACTGAAACCTCTCTTTTTAATTTCAAAGAAGTCATCCTTTGTGAGATGAGACAAGTTCCTCGCCATAAGATACTGCTCTACATCTACCAACTCCTTGAGTTGAGTTAGGAACCATTTGTCAATGTAACTCAGCTCGTTAATTTCATCTATTTTCATCCCCTTCTTCATTGCAGCATAAACGGCATAAATGCGATCTGGACTTGGAACCCGGAGGCTGTACTTCAATTTGTCCCAGTCCCAGTCAAGCTCTTTAACTTTTGCACAACCCCATCCAGAGTAGCCACACTCCAGTGACCGGACTGCTTTCTGAAAGGATTCTTGGAATGTGCGGCCTATTCCCATGGCTTCACCAACAGATTTCATCTGGGTTGTCAGTATTGGCTGAGAACCAGGGAACTTCTCAAATGCAAACCGAGGAATCTAATAACAGAAAAGAGAGGAAATACTGTCAACAATAAGCAAAAGGCAGCAGGAAAAAAAAAATAGCACACCTGAAGGGTGCAGCACCAAATTAAGAACAATGAGGTAATGAAAGAAGATAGACATGATAGCAAAAAACAAAATAATAGAAAACGAAACACAATGATCGCATGATAAACCATAAAAGAGAAGTAAAACTACATTTTCAACAACAACACCATTTCAACTACAAACACACCCCCGACTGTAAAAACATCATTGTACAATTAAAATCTCCACTGCACTCTAAGTGCGTAATTGTGCTTACTGATGTACAGAAAAGGAAAGCTTATGAATAAACCTTGGAACTGTTCTTTTTCCAACAAACTAAACACACCGATCATGCCACAATCAAACCTGACCATTGCACAAGCCCATACATTACTATTCCTAGACCAAACAAAAGCCATCATGACTAACAATGGTAAGATGATGAATTTTACAAACCAACCGAAGGACAAGTATAAATAATAACGAAACATGGGAATGAAAGTTACTAACCTTAGTCACCACATAATCAATAGAAGGTTCAAAACTGGCCGGAGTCTTCTTTGTAATATCATTAGGAATCTGGTCCAAGGTATACCCAACGGACAATTTAGCAGCCATTTTGGCAATGGGAAACCCTGTAGCTTTGGAAGCCAAAGCTGAGGACCTGGACACCCTAGGATTCATCTCAATCACCATAACCTCACCATCCACCGGATTAACCGCAAACTGAACATTAGACCCGCCACATTCCACTCCAATCTCCCGTATAATCTTAATTGAATAATCCCTCAACCTCTGGTACTCCCTATCTGTCAAAGTCTGTGCAGGTGCCACAGTAATTGAATCCCCAGTGTGCACACCCATGGGATCAATATTCTCAATAGAGCAAATAATCACAACATTATCAGCCAAATCACGCATCACTTCCAACTCGTACTCTTTCCACCCCAACAACGATTTCTCCACCAAAACCTGAGTTGTCACACTTGCAGCCAACCCTGACTTGCAAATAGCCTCGAACTCCTCCCTATTATAAGCGATGCCGCCACCTGTCCCACCAAGGGTGAATGCAGGCCTAATAATCAATGGAAACTCACCTATCTGGCTGGCAATCTCAAGACATTCATCAATGGTATTCCCAATTCCTGAAGGTGGCGTTTTGAGGCCAATATTTCTCATGGCTTGCCTGAAAAGCTCTCTGTCCTCAGCCTTATTGATCGCGTCCAACTTGGCTCCGATTAATTCCACATTATACCTCTCCAGGACACCACTTTGAGCCAAAGCAACGGCAAGGTTCAGCGCAGTTTGGCCACCCATTGTAGGGAGGATGGCATCGGGACGTTCCTGCTCGATAACTTTCTCAACCAATTCAGGAGTCATGGGCGTAATGTAAGTGCGGTCCGCCAAGTCCGGGTCTGTCATGATGGTGGCCGGGTTCGAATTGATCAAAACGACGTCGTACCCTTCCTCCTTCAGCGCCTTGCAAGCTTGAGTACCAGAGTAGTCGAATTCACACGCCTGACCTATCACGATAGGACCCGCGCCGAGGATCATGATTTTCTTCAAATCCGTGCGCTTGCCTGCCACAATTGTGCCAACTGCTGTTGTAGTTACAGGAGCTGCTGCGGTGGTGGTGGTTTCGGCGGATGGTGGCTTGGATGAGCTGCACCGGAGCGCGGTGGCGAGATGCTTGGAGGAGTAGCGAGTGGGCCGTGTAAAGTTCGCGCCTTTGTAGGGAATGAAGAAGGAAGTGGAAGGGTTTTTGGGTTGTTTATTCTGGGGAGAGAATTTGGTTGGTAGAATGGAAGTGGAAGAAGAGTTTAAGCAGCGACTCATGGTTGATGATGATCTTAGGGTTGAAGAAAGAGATGATTGGGAGAAATGGAGAAACGGGAAAGGTGGCGGGAGGTACACTAGCTAGTGGAGTGGAGGCAGCAGGAGCACGATTAGGGTTTTACTACTGTCACATCAAATCGAGAAAGGAGAAGGTTTTATGTTTTGGTCGGGTTAACCATTAACCCAAGCCCAAGACCAAGCCCAAGACCAAGCCCAAGCCCAAGCCCAAGCCCGTTTTCCGTCTTGGTTCAAAATTCAAATTGACATGTTTTCTTTCTTCTACTGTCTTCAGAATTGTTTTTTTCCCTTTTTAAAGGAATCAAGAATGAAAGATAGCCTCTCTCTTTTTATTCAATCGGGGAAGTAGAAAGCAAGATTATCGCCAATTAATAATTCTCCACCGTTTCATTTTTCTGTTTTTTTCCGGCGGTTTTCTCTACTTTTCTAGGATGAGAGGCTAATTTCATTTGAATATGGTCGAATTTTAAAAGGGTAATTTTTCTCGTATAATTTTCTTTAACGATTTTTTATTTAAAAAGTGAGAGTGTCCGATCCCTACCAACTCCCACCATTATTTGAGAAGTTCAATTATTTCCTAAAGCACTAATAAGGAATAAGGTTGTTTTCGGAAGAAACAAGGTTATGGTCAAATCATACGTTTGCTACTCAATTATTGTTTTCCTAGATGGCTGATAAGCACAAATGTTAAGGTTATGGTCATATCAATATCCATTGTTTGCTGTTTCAGAATTATTATAAGTTGGCTTTTTGCTAATGAATATATATATATATACCCGTCAAATTCTTCTGTTAAAAAGAAAGATTTAGGAATAATGTCACAACTTGTAAAAATGCTCCAAAACAGTAAAAATGACAGCTTGTAAAAAATGTTTCAATTTGTCTTTCTGTGTATACATGCTTCTTCAAGCAAGAATAATTGCTAGATTAGAGTTTAGGTAATCAATCCCTGGGTCTAGTTGCACACAACCACCGTCGTGGCTCCTCAAGATCGTCGCCTGTGGTAGTGGGAACATGCCAGCTACCATTTTCCGACTCCTGCATTTATATCAGAATCATAAACCTGTCACTAAAACCTCCATATTGATTAAGAAAACTCACCGCATTCAAACAGTTAAATCTATCGTCATACCTGAATAACAATTGAATAAGGGGGAGGCATGTGTAGATTAAGCCCTTGAGGTGACGGTGACACACGAACCTACAAGAAATTCCAAAGTGGAATTTTTTTCAAGACATGGCACTATCAAAGCTTGTTCATATCACCACAAAAAGAATCATTATCGTCACCAATTTCAAGAAACCTATATAGCAGCAAGTTTTTTTTATAGTGATGTAGCATATACATCAAGCCTTTATGAATCAGGGCGATGGCCAGATGGCATTCATATTACGTGTACATGAGACTTTTGTAATAGGCTTCGCCACTATCTGATCTGTGAAAAGAGTCTTCCAAAAAGTTACATGACAACTTTCTCATATATTCGACAGTGGACTAACTAATTTTCCAAGAAGATAATAGCAAGAAGTTTAACCATAGTGACAACAGATAATAGTGTGCACAATCCATGAATAGAACCTATAACCAAACCCAAACAGAAAAACACGAGGCAGTAGCCCCATGCATGTAGTCAGAATCATGGACTTCTTGAAGAGATGCCCAGTTTAGAAAGAACAGGGAAAACACTTCTACACCAGAGGCAAGTAGTTTGAACAGAATGCAATACACACTCTAAGGCACAGAAAGTACCTGATGTTTTTCTTTCCATCTTGGAAAGAAGGATGTCCCTAGCAACTGGAACAAGTGGTCCCTCATCTCATCATTTGTCACCAATAAACACTTAAAGTTAACAGCTGCATATAACCAGTACCTGTAAATAACCAAAGGCACAAATTCAATGAAGAACTCAGTTCAAGAAAAAAAATCAATGAAGAACTATGGAGAGATAATAATGCAGCGATAAACACCTAAAATACCTATACCCTAGACAAAGTTTTATGATGGAAAACCTGATTGCCACATTTCAATGTAACTTTTCTATGCCAGAGAGGAGAGGTAAAATCAGTACAAAATCCAGCACCATAAATAAAAAGTAACTACTGAAAGAAGGATTTCGTTTCCTATCAAGATTTCACGCCACCTAACTAACTATCTAGCCATTGTTTATCATCCATACAAAGCAAAGGCACCTACCAAATCAAAAATCCCATATAGATAATTTTCTTGCCTTGTTGAAGCATATTACTCTGAATTATTGCATTGCAGCAGAACCGCATTGCCGTTCCTCAACAAAGAGACATTAAATCATCAGACATTCATTTACCTAGCCCAATCTTTACTTCTCTAATAACAAAGTGAAAAACGAAGTAAGAGCTTAAGCTTGTTGGTGAGAAGGAAATGGCTTTACTACTTCACTAACACAAGAACACAACCCATCATGTAAAATCCCCTTTGGTACTGCAACGTAGACAAAAGACTGCACTAAAATAGTATCAAACTCACCAATCATCATTAGAACCTCGAGGAGTCGCATAAAGTGCACCAGACTTTCTCCAAGTCTCTAGCAACCTCTTGTTGTTAGCATTGTCAGCTGGACCCCCGGTTACACGACTTTTATGCAATATGATCAGTGGTGATCTCTTTGATGGACTCATTTCGCGAACTTGGTTTGCAACATTATTAAGCTACAAAATGCATAATCACATGCTCACTCTATACATCCGCTTAGAAAAACATAGAATGCATATAGTAGAACTTAGTAAACACAGTTACCTGGCGAAAGCTGAAACTCCGTTGGTTAGAAAGACCCATATTTGCTCCATCTATAACAGCATCAAAAGGACCATACTGCTGTAGCCAACCCTGAATGAGTTCACCTTTCAAGTCAGAACTAAATTTTCAGAAAATCCATCTACATGTCACTTTCCTGAAGCATACAGAAGTAGTTACTAATGCACGGGGCTTCATATGTTTGATGGAAGGATCTAAGTTTGTACCTGAAACTGAATAAAATCAGCCTTCACTTCTTTTTTGCACACCAAGTTGGCTAATGAGACAGCAAAATTTTCCGTCTCTCCTGGGTCAATATCAATACAAACAAGCTTTTCACCACAAGAGTGGCAAAAGCCTTTCTCATCCATCTGAGTCCACGCCGCTTTCCACTCCCCACTACCTAGCCACCCTTGGCCATGCCACCCTCCTCCTCCACTCACAACAGCTTCCCTTATCCTGCTCACATCCCAGTTCTCCTCTCCACTTTTTGAGGCATTCTCAGACTTGAACCAGTCTTCAATAATCTCAGCTGTTACTTCTGTTACTTGCCTTACCGTGCCTCGCAACCTATGTAGCATTGCATACACCTTGGTTGCATTCCCAACTTCAACACTAATTTTTAGAAGTGCAGAAAGCTCAGGCTCTTCAGCCAGAACCCCAAATTCAGTCATGTGAGCATCAACCTCATAAGCTCTATCTGCCATCCCCTTCTTACAATAACCAAACAGAGCAGGTCCATACGACCTCAATTTTGGTGTGATATCAAAATTCTTCATTTGCTTAACTAAATCAAAAGCCATGTCAGGGTCTTCCCGTGCAATTGCTAGCCTTGCTGCATTTGTAAAAGTAGCCTCATTTGGATCAACTTTATCTATAACCATCTGCTGAAAAATCTCAAACCCCCTATTAAGCCCCAAATTCGTAGCATTAGCCCCATCCCTGCCTAATTCATCAGGAGCACCAGAACCAGAACACAAATACAACAACACATTGTAATGGTATTGGTTAAGCTTGACTCCGTTGCTGCGTGCCTCGTCATACAAGCAGAGGGCTTCAACAAGGTCACCCAGCTTGGAACACTTATCTAGCTTGAATTTAAGTTGTTTCTCAGGTGATTCGCGCAGTGCTTTCTTCTTTGCTTTTTTTGACATCATGTCACCAGCCGATGCAGAGGATTCACGCATTGGCGATGTTGCAGTTACTGTCATGCTGCAAAAATATGCTCTTCTGTCTGCAGGGAGCTGATGGGCTCGAATATAATTAACAGGAACTGCACATAAATAAGTTCGGTAATTGGGAACGGAGCAGGGAACAGTCCGGCAATTACTCTCAATTATCAAGAGCAATGGGTTTTTCATGGTGAACGAAGCGAAATAGTGAGTTTTACTAAAAGAGGACACGAAAGAGGTTCGACACAGCATCACTGGCAGATATCAAAAAGTCCTCTCCAGTCGCGTAACTAAAAGCAAGAAGGGCATCTAAAACTACGAGAGATCACGAAAAGAATGCTTCCTGACCTTCATCACTCGAAGATTAAGATGCTCCAGAAAAGCAAAGGCATTGCCTCCATTTGAGGTGGTTTATCTGCAAGCAATGAGAGTGAATGCAACAGTCAAAAAATAAATCTTTCGGAAAATGTGAGCAAAACCCAGTCATTGAAATTTTCACTAGTTCAAGGAAACGTGTTTAAACACCTGATTAGCTTGGATTTCAGCACCATCCAATTGAATCAGATTTTGGGTCGCACAGCAGCAAATTATTCTAAGTAACAAAATTGAGAGATGGAGAGCAAGGGAGGGAGGAGGCAGAGGTAGCAGCAGTGGTCCGATGGTGGTGTTTGGGTGTAATCTTAGCAGGCACTAGAGAGGGGAGGGGGCAGTGCAGATAAGAAGTTTGTGTTTCAGGGTTTTAGACTGAACGGGGACGGCATGGGTAATTTGGGGTTTAACGAAATCTGCGGGAAGGAAAACGATAATAGTTATTTAAGTTTCTTCTCTGCTCTGACTTGTTTTTCCTTTTATTTTAAAAAAGAAAAAAAACTTATTTTCTTCGTATTCATATAATGTATATTTATTTATCTTGCTATTGCATTTTTTTTCCCATTGTTTTACAATTCATAATATTTCATCCTTTAAAATAAATATTACTCACTTTGACCATTATGTAAAATGAATAATTAACATTAACCTATAATCTATTACATAAAACTTGAATTATTAAAGAAAAGTACTCCCTCTGGTCTCCAATAAATGTCTTCCTCGCATCCTAATATTCAGTAGGGAACGCATATCGAGGAGGCCGGACGAGGCACTATTTGACCCCAAAAAATTTTGTACTTTTTTTCGAACGTACGTTAATCCTTAACGTACTTCCGAAAAAAAATTCGGGGCAAAATTGTCTCAAATAGTGACTGTTCTAGCCGTCTTAAGATACGTTCCGAAACAGTAAAAGCAAATGGTAAAACGACATATTTTGGAGACCGGAGGGAGTAGTAAAGCTTGAAACTTACCTTGTTGCTATTACCGAAACAAAATAAAAGAGAAATTAGAGACGGTAGCTTACTAGTTGAAAGAAACTTATATAGGATTTGGATGTCATTTGAAATTCTTTAATGGACGAAGCGAGTGAAATATCTAATTTAATATAATTTATAAGAAATTGATATAAATTTAATGTAATGAATGTTATTAAATAAGATTAATGAAAAAAAAGCAGCATATCTTTTCTGGTTATATTTGTGGATAAAAAAATAAATAACGTGGTAACATTAAAGCCATATCAAAAAGAAATTGACGTGGCATGCTTAAAATTTTTTTAAAATAAATTTTTATGTCTTAACTTTACATTATTATTATATGTAGATAATTTATTTCGATTCTTTGACTCTTTTTATATGTAGACATATTTTAGAATAAATTAATATATTAAGGAAAATATTTGTATACATTTTCTCTTCCATTTATTTCAAAATACATATCACTTTTAAGGATTTTGTTTTACAAATTAATACGTAATTAAATAACAAATTATAAACTCATTGATAGTTTTGGACGCAATCTCCCTCATTAGCATTTTATTGTTATGAGAGAAATTATTCACTTTGCTGTCGTGATCACTTATACTAGTTTAAAAAGTTACTTACCATCCTAAGATTATTTATTTATTTTGAAAAAGTGGTTATAATATCATAGATCGAACTTATAACTTCTCTCATAAAAATAATTATAATTTCATCCGTCATCAACCTTACATGTAATAATAATATGTTACAAGAAACAAAGTACATGTGATAAATTTATTTTAAAATACATAAATTATATCTAATAATTAAGTTTTAAAAAAAAACAATATTAGTTGAAGATACTTATCTATTAATAACCAAAATCTCAAATTGAAAGTGTTTTTTTTCATACAGACTATCAATTTTATACACAAGGGTTGAGCTTTCCACATTTTACTTAAAAATCAAGAATATCAAACCATTAACATAATAATCTTCTCAAGTTATTAAACTAACTAAACCCACTCATATAGGATAAAGATATTCTTCTCAAGTTAGAAAATATTCCCTATTCACAATAGTTTTTTTCCAAAAGTAAATCAGATATTAATGGCAAACTAACCTACAAAAGCACAAACTCGGACACGACACGAACACCGATATTACAATACGAAAAATTAAAAAATTTATGACATCGTCACGACGTGTATTATATATATACATATTAATATATATTATATAGAAATACATTCACAACAATAAAAAAAAGTTAACTATATTTTTAAATACAGTGTAATTGAACGTTAATTTCAAATTAATTTTAGTACTATAAATATTTATCACAACTATAATTTACGTTAAATATTTTTTTGTCACCAATAATTATTTACAATTATGATTAAAAAAAAAGTAGACACGAGAGGTGATGAACTGGACACATACTATATGGGTGTTCATCGTATATCAATATACGAGTCCGATACGACACACATAAAAATGAAATATCCGTGCACCCCAAACTTTAGAACAATAAGAAAGACAAAAAAATTGTAGGATATTCCCCACACTTGGTTTGCAATATTCTTACGTTCCACATAAAATGAACGCAGATTGCAATTTGCTAGTGCATCAAATTCGTCAAGAGATTCAATCTTTTGAAAGCCTTGCCTTAATGAACGTTCGTCGAGAAGGTAGTTTTATGGCACATTTCCTTTATCAGTCTTCTTTCATAATTTAATTTAAAGCTTAAATTAGAGACAGAGTTAGAAACTTTTTTTTTAAATAGGCTAACATTAATATAAAAAATATATTATAATATATATAATAATTTTTAACTAATCATTAACGAAATATTTAATAATTATATATTTATACTAATATTTTTTTTATATCAAAATGAAAGAATTAATAAGGTAACTACACCAACACGGTTCTTGGAAATGAAATACTCGTACGATGACCTTAGAGCTTTAAAATAAAAATAATTTTTTTAATTTGATCTAAATTTTAAAATTTTGACTAGGGGTGGGCATTTTCTGAATTTTCCAACCTGAATTTTTTGAATTTCGGTTCGGGTATTTCGGGTATCGGAATTTCAGGTTCGGGTATGTAATACCCGAAATATTTTTCAGGTTCGGTACGGGAAAATCAGATACCCGAAATCCCGAATTTTATTAAACACTTACACATCTCTTTCTCACTCACATCGTCTTCTTCTTTCTTCCTTTCTCACCACTACCAAGCCTCATCCATCAACAGTATCATCCCTCTCCTTTCCAAGCTCTGTATCCAACCCCTCGCTTTTCATGCCCACCAAAACTAATCCTTTTGTTTCTTCTGTTCGTTCTCATCCACGCTGAGTGACTTGCACTGCCTAGACAACCCGAAATCTCACCTCTCTCTCTTCTCTCTCTCTCGACACCAACACCAAATCGGAACCCTAACCCTCACCTCACGGCTTCACCATCTTCGCCCAAAATTAAACACCAATCAATCGGATATGGATCGGATCCGACTATCACTCTACAACAGCATAAAGAAAGAAAGAAAGAACCCTAAAAATGGTTTTCTTCCTTCATCTACTCCATCTTTTCTACCAAATTATTGTCGTCAACTCTTCCATCACCGTCGTCGTCGACGACAGATACCATAAGGATGTTCGATAGCTTTAGCTTTCATTTCTCTCTTAGATCTGGTTTCTTTCTTCTCATCTCTCTCAAATCTCTTAAATTTAGTTCACATTTTAGATGTTTGTTATAGATCTATGGGTTAGGGGTTTTTGTGAAAGATGAGAAGAGAGGCAGGCTGAGGGCCCGTTTACTTGGGAGAATTCTGAATTTGAAAATTTGCTGTTTTTTCTGAATTTAGAGAATTTTCTTTTCATTCTGAAAACTAGAAAACGTGTTTACTTCGCGCTTGTTTCCTGATCAGAAAAATTGGAGAACGCGTTTACTTCGCACTGAATGTAAGAATTTCTTGATATGAAAACTGAAAAACGTGTTTACTTCGCGCGTTTTTATTTTTTTTGAAAACCGAAAATATTTGTAATGAAAAGAAGAAATCATTTGAAAATTTAATAGTCATTTTAAAAAAGAAAAACTTATTAAATATAACATCAATCTTCTAATATTGCATTTAAATATTGTAATTCATATTCCTACATGAAAATAAAAACAATCTACTAATATAGTAATTGATGAAAAAATTACATAGCAAACGTACTCCACTTGACTCGTTGCTCACTCGTAATCTAACGATTATTATGATGAGCCCACAATTCATTTGCAATGTCTTCCCTAACAGCATTCATCTGTTATTGTTGTGGCATATTCACTTGTATACCTTCTTGCATCTCATCAACTCGGTCTTCATCAGTGTTTTGCACACCGTCCTCGCCAAATTCAGTGAATAATCGATCAGCTCTATCTTCGCTCAGAATAAAATTATGAAGTGCGCAACAAACTATAGGTATCAATTTTTGACGTCGAAGTGGGTAATTCGGAATAGACTTTAATATAGGAAATCTACCTTTGAGAATGCCAAAGGCTCTTTCAATAACATTTCGCAAAGATGAATGTCTGTAGTTAAATAATTCATATTTTCTTGTTATTCTCCCCCGTCCTTGGAAATCGCTTCGATGATATTGTTCACCACGATAAAGAGCTAAAAAATCCGGAATATTTGGGTAGCTAGCATCGACAACGTAATAATAATCTGCAAATGATATGTTCAAATCTCAAACTGGCAAACAATATAAACATTGCATACTGTTATGAAATTCAATAAATTGTGTTTTACCTGGTGGTGGCATAGGGAATTGATTTTCCTGCCTTGTTAGCGCATCAAGAAATATAGGTGAATCATTAGCTGTGCCTTCCCAACCAGAATAAACAAAAATGAACATCAAATCATGCGAACACACGGCCATAATATTTTGCGTAACTAGTGATTTTCTACCCCGAAAAGTTTTTTGTTTAGAAGTAGGAGACCAAGCTGCAACATGAGTACCATCAATTGCGCCTATGCATTTTTGAGAGGAAGTAAAAGAAGTATATATCAGAGTTAGCTTTAAACTTCAGTAATTTTTAAGTATCTTCAATTCCTAACAGAGATGCGCACCTGAAAATATGGATACCATCTGGGATTCTCAAGAATTTCTGGTTGAACTGGTCCTCTGTTGACATGTTTGATCAAATGAGTTGCTAAAGCAGCCAAACTACGTATCACATTCTTCACCCATATGTGCACGGTCCTAGTAGAATGCTGAAATCGGCCTGCTACAACCCTCTAAGTTGCTCTGTGACATAATACAGATAACCCCATTGCCAGACCCTCTTCCACACTAACTTCTCTGGTCGCGCATAGTAAACCCATAGTTTTGAGCCTATCGCATAAGTTCACAAAAACATGTGGTCGCATACGAAAGTTCTCATAACATACAGTGGGATTTCCCACTAAAACCTCAATGATATAAGCTTTACCGCTAAGCATAGATGTGCGACAAGGCGTCCTTGCAACACGACTGCTTTCAGCTTGCGCTAGCCTCTGAAGCTGCAGCAATTCTTCCAAGTCATCAACATCATCAGTAGAACCATCATCACTTGAATTGACAGCATAATATGTTGAAGTATTATCATAATATTGTGTCATTTCTACCTGCATTATAAATAAAGCTCTGAAATTATTTTACGAAAATAATTCCTACAACACCAACAAACCCATATACCTGAATTCAGCAGAGGAAACAAATAGAACTACAAAGAAGTGAAGATGAGTAGGAACTACAGGATAGTAAACAATACCAAACTAATTATGTGATCACCTGCTTTGCGTTTGCCGCTGACAGAGGCGTCGCATGCTCTGCATAAATGTAAGTTCAACTCAGTGCTAAACCACAAAATAAAATGTAGATAGTGATGAGAGGATCGAATCCACAGGGAGGAAATCTTGAATAATTCTTATTTTTCTTGTAAAAACCAAATCGGAACAAAGTTGGGGGGAGTTTTGCAATTAAAACCAAACTAAAAACAGTACTTGAATAAAAATCAGTGAGTGAAAGTAGCATGCACAAAATACAACTGGAAATATAAGTGAAATCAGAGGTAGAGAAATAATCCTTGGTAGAGATTTAACTGAGGTGACTATCCTTTGCAATTGATCATTGACAAAACATTTTCTGAAATGGATTTATAAAGATGTTAAAGGAACAAGAGATACTCTAAATTCCCAGGTTTCCCCCTATACAAGCCAAATAAAAGAGACACTCTAATAATGACCCAAACTTTCCTAACAAATTCTCAAGGTTTTCCTAAGAGTTGCTGGAAAATTGTAAACACACGGGAAACCCATCTCAAGGTCTTGAGACGAACGTACTCAGCCCAGAACCTGTTCTTTCTTTCTTCCTAGTTTCTAATGACAAGTCTTATGCCAATTATTCACTAGTTGTCTACTTAATCTTCACTTAATGCAGGATTAACTCTAACATAAATGAAACTGACATTACTCATTCAAATCAAATCACAAGTTGATCAAGCTTTAAATTCAACAAGAACGAATTTGACATTTAAATGAGAAAGAAAGAAATACAAAAACATTCATATTAAGTTCAACAAAGTCTCACAATAACAAGGATAGTCAACCTCTAATCTCTACCAAGAATCAGAGGAGTTTAGCTACAATACATAATTAAAATTACAAAACAAAACTTATTGTTCAAAGGTAGGAAATGCTGGAAAATGATGATGAAGATGTGCAGCAGCCCGTTGCTCCTTGCTGTCCTTCTTTCCCTCTGTCCGTCCTCCTTCTCTTGGACGAAAATCCTCTCCCTCTATAGCTCAACCTCTCTCTTCTTTCCTCTCCCCCAAGGAGCAAGCACTCAAAGATAAATTAATTGCAAGCATGCAGCTCCAAAAACAAGGAAGAGACAAGAATATATTCTTGTCTAGCACTAAGAAGAGATGGAATAAATTCTTCATGATGTCTCCAAGGTATTCTTGAGCCAAGAAAGGAAGAAACACAAGACTAGGGAGCTGAGAAGCTGTCAAGCACGCCCAGGAGACAAGAAAAGCACTGAGAAATATTTAATTCCTGGCGCGCGAAATCATGGTCGGACTGCCCAGAAATCTTTCAGCGCAGACGATCCATCCCTAGGCCTAGGGATGGAGCAGGGATGACTCCCACGAAAAACCTTGAATAATGCCTTGATTGGAAAAGCTCTATCTTTCAAGTCTGAATAAAGGAAAAGGAAAGTAAATGGCCAAAAGAAGCAGAAAAATACTCTCAATTCATAAGAGAAAGAGAGACAAAACATCAAATATAAACATCCAATCAGCCGCTCCCTCTACGCATACTGGTTCCTTGATCTCCTACTTATTCTGATATGGCTATCACTATTTCTGTCCCTGTATATCCACGAGCATTGCCATGTTTCCTTCAAAAATTGTCCCCACAATCATGCACCATAATTATTAGTACTAGCATTGTATCTCCTATTTGTTTTGTTTGTTTGTCTCCATTTGTTGCCCTGTATAACCACGAGCATTGAAACAATTTCCTTCAGAAATGGTCCCCTCAATCATGCATTTTCATTATTACTACTAGTATAAGGAATAAGTTTTATTATTTTAGAAACTTAAAATAATCCTAATTGTTTATTTTAATATATTCAATATGAAATAAATATGGAAAAAGTTTTATTAATTTAGAAACTTAAAATAAAAATAGTTGTTTATTTTAATATATTCAGAAATTATAAATATGGAATAAGTCTTATTAATTTAGAAACTTAAAATAAAAATAGTTGTTTATTTTAATATATTCATAAATTAATAAATATGGAATAAGTCATATTAATTTAGAAACTTAAAATAAAAATATTTGTTTATTTTAATATATTCATAAATTATAAATATGGAAAAAGTTTTATTAATTTAGAAACTTAAAATAAAAATAGTTGTTTATTTTAATATATTCAGAAATTATAAATATGGAATAAGTCTTATTAATTTAGAAACTTAAAATAAAAATAGTGGTTTATTTTAATATATTCAGAAATTATAAATATGGAAAAAATTTATTAATTTAGAAACTTAAAATAAAAATAGTTGTTTATTTTAATATATTCAGAAATTATAAATATGGAAAAAGTTTTATTAATTTAGAAACTTAAAATAAAAATAGTTGTTTATTTTAATACATTCAGAAATTATAAATATGGAATAAGTCTTATTAATTTAGAAACTTAAAATAAAAATAGTTATTTATTTTAATATATTCAGAAATTATAAATATGGAATAAGTCTTATTAATTTAGAAACTTAAAATAAAAATATTAAGTTTTTATTCCATAAGTCTAATTAATTTAGAAACTTAAAATAAAAATAGTTGTTTATTTTAATATTTATAATTTCTGAATATATTAAAATAAACAACTATTTTTATTTTAAGTTTCTAAATTAATAAGACTTATTCCATATTTATTAATTTCTGATTATATTAAAATAAACAACTATGTTTATTTTAAGTTTCTAAATTAATAAAACTTTTTTCATATTTATTTCATATTGAATATATTGAAATAAACAATTAGTATTATTTTAAGTTTCTAAAATAATAAAACGTATTCCTTATACTAGTAGTAATAATGAAAATGCATGATTGAGGGGACCATTTCTGAAGAAAATTGTTTCAATGTTCGTGGTTATACAGGGCAATAAATGACGACAAACAAACAAAACAAATAGGAGATACAATGCTAGTACTAATAATTATGGTGCACGATTGTAGGGACAATTTTTGAAGGAATCATGGCAATGCTCGTGGATATACAGGGACAAAAATAGTGATAGCCATATCAGAATAAGTAGGACAATTTTTGATTCAACTAGGGCAGAAGACTTCTGAGGTGTCTTGCCCTAGATCTGCTTCCAGCACTGAAGTTTGACTTTTCGGCTTCCCCACACTTAGACTTTTCTGGGGGAGCTCTTTCTCTTGAGATAATTTATAGGGCATGATGAAGTCCAAGAAATCCTTCCAAAATCGCATGCTTTCGCTCTTTTCTTCCTTTAGGCACTGATCTGCAATAAAGATAGGAAAAGGGGCAAATCAAAAGTATCATGCCTAGGAAAAGGCTGAAATAGAGGGAAAAAACCTGCACTAAATACATGCGATCACTGATCAGATTGTGGAGGACTCCGGCGACGAGACAAATCCAACTGTTGAAGCAATTGTTGATTTCAGGTGTTTGAAGTCAAGGCAGCGTACAACACCCAAGAAGGTTGTTAATGATTTTGACTTGAGCGAACCATCTGTTGAGGAGAGGTTGTTGGCAGCCAAGTATAAAAGGGAAAGGGATTTCGACCTCAACAAGCTCCCCATTGCTGGTATGTTTACTTTGAGTGATCCAACCTGGGAACCTTGCTTCATTGAAATGTTGCGTCTCTTACTTCCCTCTTTCTATTGACGATGCCAAAGATGTAGTGATTTTGCGTTGTTGATGAACATTAGGTGATGTGGTTGTAAACTGGAAGCTTGTAAAGAGGATCTGTGTAAATTAAGGTTGTAAATTGGATATGTGTAAATTCCAACCACAGTAGTGGTTATTTTGGGGCTGTGGTAATGAGAAGTGATTTCTATTTCTAGGATTTTTTTATTAAGACTAGCACTGTTTCGGTTGTGTTTATTTGTTTTTGTTTGGAATAGACAATGGATCATGAGTGTTTGCTCCCCAAATTTTATACTGTTATGTTGTTCATTCTTACTCTGTGATTTAATGGATTCATCAATGGGGGATAACTGACTTGTTTTGGTAATTCATGGCTCAGCCATTTGAATCTATTGGCACATTGTGCATAAATGCCTTTGTTTTGGACTAATATGAATAAAAGAAGTTGGAAAATCTTTGTGGTCTGTTACTATGCTTGCCTGTTCTGCTTACTGATTTCCTGTGTTGGTATTAATCTAACTCCATCTGCCTTGAAATTGTTTAATGCTTGACGGATTTGAAGAAGAAATATTATGCTTTTGCTCTGTTTGTTCATTTAATGTTCTTGCTCCATTGTGTTTGGATTAATTACTGTACAAGTGGCCTGAATTTGTATAATGCTTGCCTGACTTTGACTGGAAAAGATATCATGTTTGCCATGTTAATTGAATTCATTTCCTTGCTCCATTGTGTTTGGATTAATAAAACTTTAACTAGATTGATAAAATATGATGTTTGCTCTGTTTATGGTCTTCCTCTGGGTCTGGGTTACTTTATCTTAAACTGGCCTGAAATTGTATACTTATTGGCTAATTGTTACTGGAAAATTAATGGAAAATGAGAAGATAAGAAGATGGATACTACAACATCATAGAAACAAATTTTTTTATTGATGACACCAGTACATTACATGACAGTTTAGGGAAACGAAGGACACATACATGCAGCACAGGAAACAACTATTCATCAGAGGTGGGAATGCCTGGAATGGCATTCCCAAAGCTATTGAGTTCTACAACGGTAACCCTAACACTAGTTAGTGCCAAATCAAACACAACTCTCTTGTGCTCCATATGAGCAATTGCAAGAGAAAGATGATTGCCGATGCCAAAGATGTATATATATTCAGAAATTATAAATATGGAATAAGTCTTATTAATTTAGAAACTGAAAATAAAAATATTAAGTTTTTATTCCATAAGTCTTATTAATTTAGAAACTTAAAATAAACATAGTTGTTTATTTTAATATTTATAATTTCTGAATATATTATAAATATGGAATAAATATTTTTATACACAACTATTTTTATTTTAAGTTTCTAAATTAATAAGACTTATTCAATATTTATAATTTCTGAATATATTAAAATAAACAACTATTTTTATTTTAAGTTTCTAAATTAATAAAACTTTTTTCATATTTATTTCATATTGAATATATTGAAATAAACAATTAGGATTATTTTAAGTTTCTAAAATAATAAAACGTATTCCTTATACTAGTAGTAATAATGAAAATGCATGATTGAGGGGACCATTTTTGAAGAAAATTGTTTCAATGTTCGTGGTTATACAGGGCAACAAATGAAGACAAACAAACAAAACAAATAGGAGATACAATGCTAGTAATAATAATTATGGTGCATGATTGTAGGGACAATTTTTGAAGGAATCATGGCAATGCTCGTGGATATACAGGGACAAAAATAGTGATAGCCATATCAGAATAAGTAGGACAATTTTTGATTCAACTAGGGCAGAAGACTTCTGAGGTGTCTTGCCCTAGATCTGCTTCCAGCACTGAAGTTTGACTTTTCGGCTTCCCCACACTTAGACTTTTCTGGGGGAGCTCTTTCTCTTGAGATAATTTATAGGGCATGATGATGTTTCTGATGATTTGCCCTAGATCTCTGCTTTCTGCGCTTAAGTCCTAACTTCCTCTGCTTCCCCACACTTAGAATTTTCTGCACGTTCTTCTGGATGTCTAGCCTTCGACGTTGCCCTCAATAATCGTTGCTTACCTGCCAAGGAAAAAGATCAAGAAAAATAAGCTCAAGCGGTCAGGAGAAAGAAAGAAAATAGAGGGGTAGGTGAATGCCGAGGGCAAGAAGATAAAAAGTAAAAGAAAAAGGGAGAAAAGAAAGAAAGAAAGAAATAAGACATTGATGCGAAGACTTTCGTCATTTTGTTGCTTTCCCAAGTCTAATGGTGCCTTTACCCAGGGATATCATGCAAGTCCAACTAGTGCCTAACTAAGCATTCTATTCGCACATGAAAAATATATGGCATGGAAGCTCAAAGTGCTCACAGGGTGTTGTTTTGACTACTAGAGTCTAGGCCTAGATGTGGATATAAGGGTTAACAAGCATAGTTCGACTAATTAGGGCTTGACATAAACAAGCAATCATGCAACAAGGAGAAAAATAAACATGCAGTCAAGTAATAATAAAATAACAAGCGCAAATATAATAGATAAATCCCTCTCCACACTTAAGCTTCGCATTGTCCTCAATGCGAGAAGGGCACACACACAAAAGTTCTGAAAAATAAAGAGTGAAGCAGAAATAAAAAGGGGAAGGAACGTGGGTTGCCTCCCACGAAGCGCTTTAGTTATTGTCGAGGGCACGACGTTGGCTGTTCGAACTTCTATCAACTAATTCTACTAAATGCTTTCCATCCTCTTAGTTTGATGTGAATTATCGCATGAAGTGGATGGTCCTGTAGCAAAGCATCCTGCAACCATAATATGATTAAAATGTTAATTTGGGTTCCCGCAAAATAAAGATGAAAAAATTGTTATGAGTGAAAGGTGATTCAAGAAAAGGATCAATATAATCAGAAAGTTTAGAAATTTTCCTGTCACACATAACGACTTTAAAGCTCAAGTCCTCGATTATCTCTTCCTCAATCTCTCTTAAATCCTCCTTCTCAATCTTCCCCGGCTTGAATTCTGCATCTAGGGCAAGACAACTGTCGCAAAGTTTTATGTGGTGAAAAACCTCAAAAACTTCATTCCCTTAGCCCACCAAAGTGTCAGGACAGTTCTGGAGTTGACTTGGACAATTCGGCTGAACAACAGCTTCTGCCTCTAATTTTACGTCTAGGGCACGACACTCGTCGTAAAAATCTGGCAGATTTGCATCGCTCAACCTCGTGACTGCACTAGCCTTGAACTCTACGTTGGCTCCTGACTCTAAAAGAAGACATCCTGGACCCTCCAATTTTAGCTCATTCGTGGGCATGAAAAGGTTCTCTAATCCATAAGACTCATCATCTTGGTCATGACGCTCAGATGGCAACTCCCATGAAATGACGGTTGATAAATTCCCTTCACTTAAATAGTCGTCACTATCTAAGTGTTGTAAATGTTGTTCTATGGGGGTGATATGGTGACTCATGGTGTGACTGGGCAGAAGTGTTGGAGCTAAAAGTTTTGGTCCAGGTGCAGAGGCAACGTCTAGGGCAAGATCGGTAAGTTCAGGTGGCCCAACGTCGGGGGCAAGATAGGTAGGTCAAGGTGGTCCATCATCGGGTGAAAGATACTTGGGTAGGGAATGGAACTAGCATGCAAAGTTTTCTTCAATGGCCTCTTGACGCCTCTGCTCCTTAATCTCCTTCAAGGTCTCTTTAGCTTGATTCATCAAATCAACTAATGCCTCTAAGCGTCTCTGCTCCTTAAGCTTATGCAAGGCTAATTGCGTTGGTTCTGCATGTTAGCTATTGCAGCCAGATTTTCTTGAGACAACCCTTGGTCTTGTGGAGGTTATGGAGGCGGATAATATTGATAGCTAGGTTCGGCTTACACTGCATAGTTGAAATTTTCTTGATTCCACCACGGGGGGTTAGGAGTAAAATACTGAGAAAAAGAGGGTGAGTGAGAATAAGAATTAAAATAAAACATTGAAGAAAGAAATAAAAAAAATATCTGGAACTATATAGGGTACGACTTAACACTATTCTCCGGCAACGGTGCCAATTTGATGTGTGCTTGTCGAGGGCACGATCAAATAATTACAACTTATGACATGCAACAAAAAAGATTAAAGACAGTGGCAAGAGATTCGATCCACAGAGAATGGTGAAGACATACACTAGACAAGGCCAGATATAAAGTAAAACAATAAAAGAAACAATGGGAGGTTTTGGTTGGTTAATCTAGTTAACCAAGATAGAGATAGCTGCTAAAAAAATAATTAATAAAAACAGAATATCAAGGGCAAGAAAATAAAGAGTAATCAAGGGCAAGACATGCAAACAGAAATCAAATAAAGAAATAAAGTCAGAAGAGAAGAGATCTTAGCAAAGGACATTCTCGGGTTGCGTCTAGGGCTAGATAATCATCGGCGTAGAAATATTCTATTCCTATGCCATAGACATGCTACAGGGACCAAGTTCTCACTAAAAACCCCCTGTTTACCTTCTTAAGAAAAACCACCCCCTGTTTTCACATATGAGGTGACCTTGACGCTTCGTCGTCCCCCCAGGCATGAATGCGGGGAGGCAATACTCAAAACGCCCATGAAGTGGAGGCAAGACATATCTAGGGCGCGACGTCTCAGCTTGTCAAACTCGCGGCGCAACCCTAGTCGATTGTTTACCCCTAGACGGAAGACCCTCTCGCGATGAACCCACTAGGTATCTACTCCTCCTAATGGCCTCACGTTAGTTATTACCATTAGGATGACAGTAATCATCTAGGACTAGTTATTAGTTGGCCAGACTACTATCTTGCCCTAGATGAATTAACAAGAAACCGACAAACAATCAAATACAACAATAAGAATATATGAAGAACGATTTGGCCTCCTAGCTACCCTTATGCCACCCTCAAAATACCTATGCTAAGAAGGGAAAATCTAGCTACTCATACCACAAAACAAATAAACAAAATAGGAAAAGAAAGATTGCATAAAAGAAGAACAAAAAGAAAAAAACTAATAAATGCTACCGGTCGGAGCAAAGCTCCGGTTAATTACAACGGCTGCTGGATGAAGAGGTCTCAACCACCACCCAAAAAGGGGAGGAGAGAAAAAGAGGCGGCTCCCAAAAGAATAAAGTGGAAAAATATTTACAAGATGTATAAAACCCTAAAAACTAGAGGTTTATATAGTGTCCAGCCCACAAGAGGATAAAATCCAGCTAAGGGGAGAGAGTGGCAAAGACATGGAGCGTGCTGGAATATTCTAGAATCTTCTAGATGCGCATGGAATCCCGTGCGAATCTTTGGGGATTCCTTTCTTTGGCTTTCGATCTTGATCTGACGTGGATGCGTCACGGGAACGAGAGTGCTCACTGGTCTGGTTAGCGTTGAGGGCACGATGACGCTCCGATCTTCTGGGCCTTGAAGCTTCGAAGTCCAAGAAATCCTTCCAAAATCGCATGCTTTCGCTCTTTTCTTCCTTTAGGCACTGATCTGCAATAAAGATGGGAAAAGAGGCAAATCAGAAGTATCATGCCTAGGAAAAGGCTGAAATAGAGGGAAAAAACCTGCACTAAATACATGCGATCACTGATCAGATTGTGGAGGACTCCGGCGACGAGACAAATCCAACTGTTGAAGCAATTGTTGATTTCAGGTGTTTGAAGTCAAGGCAGCGTACAACACCCAAGAAGGTTGTTCATGATTTTGACTTGAACGAACCATCTGTTGAGGAGAGGTTGTTGGCAGCCAAGTATAAAAGGGAAAGGGATTTCGACCTCAACAAGCTCCCCATTGCTGGTATGTTTACTTTGACTGATCCAACCTGGGAACCTTGCTTCATTGAAATGTTGCGTCTCTCACTTCCCTCTTTCTATTGACGATGCCAAAGATGTAGTGATTTTGCGTTGTTAATGAACATTAGGTGATGTGGTTGTAAACTGGAAGCTTGTAAAGAGGATCTGTGTAAATTAAGGTTGTAAATAGGATATGTGTAAATTCCAACCACAGTAGTGGTTATTTTGGGGCTGTGGTAATGAGAAGTGATTTCTATTTCAAGGATTTTTTTATTAAGACTAGCACTGTTTCGGTTGTGTTTATTTGTTTTTGTTTGGAATAGACAATGGATCATGAGTGTTTGCTCCCCAAATTTTATACTGTTATGTTGTTCATTCTTACTCTGTGATTTAATGGATTCATCAATGGGTGGATAACTGGCTTGTTTTGGTAATTCATGGCTCAACCATTTGAATCTATTGGCACATTGTGCATAAATGCCTTTGTTTTGGACTAATATGAATAAAAGAAGTTGGAAAATCTTTATGGTCTGTTACTATGCTTGCCTGTTCTGCTTACTGATTTCCTGTGTTGGTATTAATCTAACTCCATCTGCCTTGAAATTGTTTAATGCTTGACGGATTTGAAGAAGAAATATTATGCTTTTGCTCTGTTTGTTCATTTAATGTTCTTGCTCCATTGTGTTTGGATTAATTACTGTACAAGTGGCCTGAATTTGTATAATGCTTGCCTGACTTTGACTGGAAAAGATATCATGTTTGCCATGTTAATTGAATTCATTTCCTTGCTCCATTGTGTTTGGATTAATAAAACTTTAACTGGATTGATAAAATATGATGTTTGCTCTGTTTATGGTCTTCCTCTGTGTCTGGATTACTTTATCTTAAACTGGCCTGAAATTGTATACTTATTGGCTGATTGTTACTGGAAAATTAATGGAAAATGAGAAGATAAGAAGATGGATACTACAACATCATAGAAACAAAAAAATTTATTGATGACACCAGTACATTACATGACAGTTTAGGGAAACGAAGGACACATACATGCAGCACAGGAAACAACTATTCATTAGAGGTGGGAATGCCTGGAATGGCATTCCCAAAGCTATTGAGTTCTACAACGGCAACCCTAACACTAGTTAGTGCCAAATCAAACACAACTCTCTTGTGCTCCATATGAGCAATTGCAAGAGAAAGATGATTGACAGACCTAGCGAAGGCATCAATCGCAGTGATGGTCAACCCCTCATGGATTGAACGAATACTAACTTGAAAAATCTCAGCAACCTCACTTGTTGTGTGCTTGCGCAGCTTTCCATTCACGCTCCTTTCAAGAAGCATATTGTAGGCTGCGAATCTCTCCTCATTACAGAGCTTTTTTCTTTTCAGTCGTGCACCTACAATTATCACAACACAACATCATTGCAAAAGAGCCAAAGTTTAACAACTTCAAGAGAATATTGGAAGCTGGAAATAGACTTAACTTGGAACCCCAACGTCAGGTGTTGGGTTTTCATTTTGCCCAGTACAATCTTCATTGATATCGTCCAAATGTAGCGCATCGTGTGCCAAACCTTCTTCCTCTTCTACTTCGGCATCCTCTTTATTTCGAGGGTTCTGCTCAACTGTTGAATCATTTACAGCAAATGGCTCTGCCACAGGTAATGGATTGTTGTGAAATAAATAGATAGGATCGACTTCGTTGACATCCATTATTTTTTTCGCTTGGCAAATTGAAATAGAAATGTTGCAGCTGTAGAAATAGAGGAGGATGGGTGGGAAGCAAAACAGAGGAGGTAAGAGAGCATTGTGGACTGATGGCAACGAATTAAGGGGGAAAATTGAAAAAATTTAAGCGAATGTTTTCAAAATTTACGAGGGATTAGGGTTTAGGAATGAAATTGGGTGAAAATTTGGGTGAGAATTGGGAGGAGAATTAAGCGTTGGTCGCGTTGCGATGTTGGAGAGAGCAACGACACTGTAGCAAAATACGCGAGTTAAATGAAGGGCAGCATGGCAATCACACACCACGCATAGTGGATTCTTAATTTGCGTGCCCGGTCGCGAAACGACAATTTTTTGCGACCGGAGGGAGTAAAAGTTTATCTAAATCGTATATTTAGCCCATCTATTTTTAGTATTAAAAAGAATTAAAGTAAACTTCTTCGTTTACAAGATCATCCCAGTCAAGCTTTAAAATGTTGAGTTGCATGATAAAAGGCATGTTCCCGGCCAGGATTTTTGTTGTGGTGGACATTATAAATTAAAACCACAACAAACTTAAAAATATAAATAAAAAGAATCACAAAGCCAACTTCTATAAATATAATGAAAATAATGCAGCCCAATATCCTTACAGATTATGAACTTAATTTTTTACGATTTTTTAAATTAAGAGGTTTAATTGAAATGTTTTTTTCTTTCTTCGGATATCCTCTTAACCGAGACTAATCTCGTTTGAAAATTTAAATAATAATCACACTTTAAAAGCAAAAGAGTATAAAATACAACTCAAACCTTAATTGATGAGTTTAAACACCATATCGTAACTATAGGTGTCGAGACTCATGATTTGTATAATAATTGGGCTAAAATAAAAATAAAAAAGAGGAAAAGAGTATGAAACTATAAATAATTCAAAATAACTGGGAACAAATTAATTAACAAAAAGAAAAGAGAAAAAGAGTGTAAAACTGTAAATAATTAAAAACAAGTGGGAACAAATTATTAATTAACAAAAAGAAAAGAGGGGAATAGTATTTGATAAAGCGCGGAGAAGGAAGCAGCCCAGCCGTCCACGGTCCACCTTTTAATTTTCTTTTAACGTACAATTGACCGCCCTCTCTCTCTCTCCTCTCTACTCTCTGCCTGGCAAAGAAACAAAAGAGAAGCTTCAATCTCCATTAACACCTGTTTTTTCCTGCTTTTTTGCTTTTGCCTTTTTCTCTTCTCACCACGCGCTTTCCATCTCCATTACCACCATTTCCTCTTCTTCTCTTCAATCTCTCCTCATTCACCCTTTCTTCCCCACAAATCCACTCCTTCGATCGCCACCTCGTTCTCCGATCAGCTCCCTTCCAAACCACCTTAGCTTCAAAAAAATTGCCGATTTGCCACACATGGTTCACATCAAGGAATTGTATCCTCCCCGTTTTTGTATTTCATTTTAGTTTTCATGCTCGTTATAGTGTTTCTCAGCTAAGATTGTATGTGGGTCAGTTTCAAAAAAAAAGTTTGTATATGTTTCCATACAGTTCAATTTTGACTAATTCTGCATTTTGAATTTTTTGGGTTTCTTTCTTGCTGCGTGTATTGATTTGGGTTGTTTCCTTAACTTGATTTCGTTCCCGCTCGAAGTCGGATCGTGATGCCCATGTCTATGGAAGAGGTAATAACCAATGCCCGTGAAGTTTCTTTGAATAAAAACTTAATGGTATAGCTCCTTCTAGTTTGTTAATGCGAGTTTTTGTTTTTGTGTTTTTTTTTTTCTTTCTGGTTGCAGTATCAGATAGGCCAGATGTATACAGTGATGAAGATGCAGCGGCAGAACACAAATAGTACTGAGGGTGTTGAGGTGTTGGAGAACAGACCTAAACTGGATGATGTTTTTGGCCAGTGTCATTATACCTCTAAGGTTTATCACTTGCAAAGGTAATCTCACCTCTAACTTCATTATTCAGTTATAACGGCGATGAAATTCAGGAATGTGCTTGCTTCATCTGTCAAAATGTATGACATGTGTCCTTCATATGATCTTGTTTTTTCTGTTTCATGTATCACATTCTTCCTTTTCTTTTCTTTTTTCAGCAAAGCCCCTTCTTGGCTCACCACTTTCGCACCGACAAATGCTCTCGTCTTGCAAGAAGAAGCCTGGAATGCCTTCCCGATATGTAAAGCAGGTAAGCTCTTAGTTTCTTTGACTCCTATATTTTTTTCGAAAGAGTATTCATGTGTGACTATACTGATTTGTTTTTGTTTGGGCTGTCCAAATGGATGCTGTTCTTCCAGTAATCAAGGTAATACTTTTCCTGCCTGGTGACAAAATTTGCATCTTCCATTTTTCTCGAGGGAGTTTAATTCTTCAGTAACATTAATCTTGATTTGGAATTCTTTTCTGCAGTGCTCATCCTTCAGCAAGTTTTCTCTAACCATTGAAACTGTACATAGGGCTGACAATGGACTCTCAGAAAATGTAAGTTTGTCTGAAGCATATATCCTTAGATTTACCTGATCCGCACATTTGAGATGCTTTCATGTTGCCCATGAATGCATAAGTTCCTTCTTGTTATTAGCCTTGGCATTTGTTGACTGTGATGCTGGCTACACTAGGTGCATGGTTTGGCCAATGAACAACTAGCCATCAGGCAGGTTGAACGTGTGGATATAGCTTCAGCTGCAAAAGATTGTTGGAGTTATGTGGTTGGGAGTAATAATAACGACTTCTCCAAGTTCGAATCCAAAAGGGCAGGTCGAGGTCCTCTTTTGGACGGATGGCAGGTTGGCATCTCCCTATCCAAAGTTTAGGATTTTCTAATAATAAATGGTTGCAGGTACTCTAGGAATTTGGTTTACAGTCTTTTAATATTGCACCTGCTCTAGTTATCACATGACAATCCTCGCTGTGAGTTTAGTTGTCTAACACCTTGATTCCCATTCTTACTCTACAAAAGAGCTTTACTGTTGCAAATGATTTCTAGGAGTAGGAGAGTTCATCTGGGATTTTAGACTACAGTATAACACAACCCGTGACCACAGGTTGCTGTAGGTTGTCAATTTCCTATGGATCTAATATTGCAAAATAGTTAGTTTGCCCACAGTTACATTATCTCTTAAATCCTTGTAGCTTTTATTGATTATGGCACACTACAATTTTCAGGATAATTGTAGTCCTGTCATGACAGCATATAAGCTGGTAACTATCGATGCACCGTACTGGGGTTTTGGTTATAGACTTGAACAAGCTCTAATAGCGGTAAGCTTCTATAAATACTGTACAATGTTCACTCTACTTGCAATGCATATTATTACAATAAAGGTTCACTCTATTGTTCGCAATTGTATAGTTAGTGGTATTCAAGAAAGCAACTGTTAGTTCTCAGTTTCCTGTTCTCTATACCAGTGATAAATCTGCATGGAAACAACCAATAATAAATAAATAAACAAAAGAAGAGAATAATTTCAGAAAGTCGAAATAGGATCTATAATCTCTGTTCCTCTGCAAATACAGGTTGTTTATAAACCTCTCTTTTTTTAACAAAAAAATATGCAGGGTGAAAGGGCTCTTTTCCTTGAGAGCCATCGGAATAGTTTTGGCTGGATTGATGAGTGGTTTGGAATGACTGTCTCACAAATTCGTGAACTAGAACGAGAAACTTTTGCCTCACTAAATAAGGTAAGGATTTAAACTCCCGATTCTCTCTGTGATAATTTTGATGCAGTTACAGTAACTACATCTTTTTTTTTTGGATATTGTTTTCTAAGTAAACCAATCAAGTGTTATAAAAGTAAAAAGAGTCTTATGCTTAGTATGGGATGAGGGAAAGGAAAGGAAAGGAATGGAATTTTGTTAAAATTCCTCTGTATGGGAATAAAAATGAATGGTGGAAAAAGAGAGAAAGGGGTGGAAAGGAAGGAAAATTTTAGAACTTAATTTCCCTCCTAACTTAAAAAACATTTCCTCCCATAAGTGGGAGGAAATGAAAGGAAATGGAAGGAAATTAATTTTTTAACTCATGTTCCTATTTAAACCTTTTAGATTCCATCTTTTTAAGGTTGATCAATTAGATATAAAAGTAAATTCACTCATCATTTTTCCTCTCATTTTCTCTCTTCTTAAAATGGCACCCATACAAAGGAAATAAAAAAATTATTTATATTCCTTTCCATTCCTTTCCTTTCCCTATTAAATTTCCTTTGCTTTTTGCTACATTAAGTTCCCATACTAAGTGTTAAGGAGTCTGAGTTGTTTGACAAGGCGGAAATCAAAATTGAACTAACTGGCCAAGTCCACATCATTTATATGCGATAACAATATTCTGCATTTGTTATGCAAGCCCTCATATGTGGTTTGCCTTTCGGTGATTAGCTGTGTATATGCAATGGAGAAAATTCTGTTGCTTGTCTGGTTGTGGAATCCAATGACCATTATTCCAGTCATAGTGGTAAACTTTGGATGTACTTGAGTGCAAAAACAATAAGTAATGCATTAATTTCTGTCTGCTGATTATCATCAGGATCTCATAGTGTGGGGTGAACCTGTTTCTGGTTCCTGATATGGTCTACGTGTCTATATAGATCTCATTAACGAAAATGTGCAAAAGCTCTATTTGCCTCTGCCATTCTATGAGTCCCTTCCTTTTTGCGTATGGCATCGCCACTCCCGTTGGCAGCATCAACTAATTCGGGAACTTAGTTTGACCTTACTCGTTCTTCCCTCTTAGATTTGCAAATATGTTTCTTTTTCTTTCACTAGGATTGTTTCCTAAATGAATGCTGCTCGTTTTGACGACTGTATCATTTGTTTCAAAACAGAAACTCGGCAAGACAAGTTTGAAGCCAGCTTCAGAAGATCAGAAATCTCCTATAGAAAATGGAGATGCTAACAAAAAGGGAATCCCCCAAGATACGAACTGAGAGTCGAGGTACAGATCATATATACAAGGCAGCAGTCCCCAAACTGGAAATATTGTAATATTGTAGCAGTTATCAGTTATTCCTTTGATAACCACTTAGCAGTGGGATTTAGTGTTGGTATAAACTTATAAATTTGGTCTCAGTTAAAAGGTTGATAATTATTGTGGAGTTGTTCATGTGGCGATCGCTTATCATACAGGAAGTGCAAAAAATGAACAGTTAACAGGCAGAGATGGGGATCTGCCAACGCAACTTAGAAAAAACTTAGAAAGTGCAAACACATTACAGGAGTACACGAAAATACTCTTTTTCTCCCAAAAGAAAATATTTGACTGCTTAACCTTCGAATCTGTCAAAATCAAACATACTTAGATAAGAATACAAAAATCTCAAATGAAACATGTACACCAATCTATCCAAATTACAAGAAAATCTAGATCCATTTGCTTAACACAACAGAACCATTCCGTGTAAGAAGGAAGATGAGAAAGACACAATTACATACTCCGCAAACTAATTAATTACGCTTGGGAAAGTTCTTAAGATACCGCCGTGTAACTAAAGATGGAACGTGCTAGGTTGAGCCTTGGTCATCCTTGCTTCACCAGAGGGTTCATCATTATCGATTCGGCGATTGTTCCGGAAGGCGGCGCATCCGATCACATAAACAATGACAAGGAGGATGAGGATGACGATGTTGATTACTGACACTTTCCTCCAGCTCTTCTTGAGGCTTCCGAGCACACCCGCCTTGCAAGAGTTGCAGTTGTAGCAGAGTAGCGACTGATCATTGTTCCAGAAGTTGCAGTCATTGTTGTTAACTACCCCTCCATTTGACATCCAATATGTCTCATTCATATAGGTGTACCCACATTCCGTCGGAGGCTTGCAACAACCGGACTGCACAAACCAAAACCATATAGGATATAAAATAAATGAGATTCAATAGACATAAAATGCACTAATTCCCATCCTCGTTGATTTATTACGGTTACCAAATCCGCCTTTTGGGTTCTCGATTGTTTTCATTAATTATAAATGTAGAGAATCTAAATTCGCGGCCTTAACGGGTGGAAACTCCCATGCTAGTGAGGGTTTTGTTTTCTTTACTCTAAGTAAACAAGATCTAGATCCACATCACCTGAAGATAGCCAGTATTGCAGCAGTTAGCAGGTGGTAAGATGCATGACATTGGACATTATCCAGATAAGGAAAATGCTTCCTTACTACTGTAAAGAAGAATGCAAAAAGTAGGCTCACGATCAATATATTCCACCAAAAGGGAAAAAAGCTAACCAACCCATCACGCCAGCAACAAGTACAAACATAACAACTAAGAACATTCTTAATAATTTCAACATTTTTTTATGAAATAAGAAAAAGGTGAAGAGGACAAGCACCCACCAATAATTTTGATAAAAAAAAAGTTTCATACCACACACCACACCAAACCAGCTGGCCTGCTAAATTGTACACTTTTAAGTTTTTAAGTAGCACTCCCTCCGTCCCACAATACATGTCGTTTTAGCATTTGCTTTTACTGTTTCGGAACGTATTGTAAGACGGCCGGAACAGTCACTATTTGAGACAATTTTGCCCCGAATTTTTTCTCAGAAGTAAACGTACGTTCGAAAAAAATACGGAATTTTTTGGGGTCAAATAGTGCCTCATCCGGCCTCCTCGATATGCGTTTCCTACTGAATATTGGGATGCGAGGAAGACAAACAATCAGGGACAGAGGGAGTAGTATTTTTCAAAGAAACCGTAATAGACGGGCTGCCCATCTTCCCTTCACACGTCTTTCACATCCCTAACTAAATTTATTTTTCTATAAGAATGCAACTAGACGAATCGAACTCGAGATCAACCTTGTCTGTTTTGTCGAGAACATCACTAATTTACAAGCTGGTTGATTACACTTCACCCACTAATTAAATAAATTAACTTGCCATGCATATTGTAAACCAGAATTTGTTTTTTTCTTGATAAAAAAATAACACAAAAGACAGTAGCGACCGACTTTTTTTTCTTGAACCACGGAAGCAACTTGGAACGCAAGTTTTTTCCAAGGGACCGAGTCGACCGACCCCAATATTAAAATAATCCCCTCTTTTTTTTCTTTTTACTACTCTAATCTCCACGTGGATAATTGTGTAATTACCTCTTTAATAAAGTACTAAACCAAACCAAGTACACTAATCTCCACGTGGAGTAGGTTTTTTCTAGATCAATATCAATATCAAACCACACTAGTTCTAAATAAAATTAGCTAATACACCCACATAAAAGAAAATTAATAAATAAATAAATTTACTACTGTAATAAAGAATCAAAAAATAAGTAAATAAAACGAAGTATTAAGTTTAATATAATAATAAAGAATTACCTCAATCGGACTAAGTTTCCGGTTGTAGAACATATCAGCAACTTCCGGCACACCGTTAACACTCCTCCCCATCTTACGACAAACTCCCGAATCCCTAATACATGACCCGATCTTGACCCAATAGTTGTCACTCGCCACGTGGTCTTTCAACCAGCCCTTATAGTCCTGCAAGTAGTAATCCATGTAAGCCCGGTTGGTCAAGGAATGACCCGACCCTTTATCCGTGACCGCGTAGGCGAAGATGATGAACCCGATGAGAGCGGCGATGATGAAGAACATGACGAATAGGTAGAGCCACATGAGGAAAGTGTTCCGGTAACAAGCGCCAACGAAACCGGCCAAGGAGACGACCAGGATGGCAACTCCGATCACGATTAGCGGCCACTGGAGGAATTTGAGGCAGTCTGTGCTGTTGGCTCTGCTGCTTAGCCAAATCCCACCGCCGAGGATTGGGATTGAGAGCAGAAATGTCATGAAATTTAGTAACCCAATCAAGTGGTTGCTACTTCTCATCTTCGATTTTTTCTTTCAAATTTAGTTTCTGGTACCGAGAGTGCTGATTTTTATTTTTTTGGTTAATTAGTTGCGGATATGGGAGCAATAATTAAGGGGTGGTGGTACACTGCTATATAATGTGGCCATGTCCGGAGATGAAGGGATGCGCGAATTCTGTGTTCATTGTAGTGACGTGTTAATTCTCTTTGTATTTTCCCCATCAGTGACTAGTAATTTCTTTTGAGTGTTATTATTATATTCTAAATTAGTGAATTAATTTGATTTTTATCTGGAGAATTTTATTGGCAGTAAATGTTAAATGAGTTTTTTTTCTTATATTTATTGGCAATAAAATTTTAATTATGCAAGGATTATATTTATTGTTTTTTTTCTTATGAAAAATAAAGTTGCAAATATTTTTAAAGTTATTATTTAACATACTTATAGAATATTATTTTCTAGTATTTTAAAAAATATATAAAATAAAATTCTGCATCAATTTTACGTTAATATTATTAAATTAAACAAATAATTTTCAACATTCGATCATACAGTATCATTTAAAAAAGAAAAAAATGTCCCATCATCCATCAGAATTTTATAGATCCTCGTTTTCATGGGCTTGTAAGCCCATGGTATAAAAACGAAAAAAGCCCATGGTCCAAAAAGGATAAGACAACCATCCATTACCTGTCCTAGTCCAGACTGTGGGTGCAAAGGGTATATAAATTCCTGCTTTCAGTCACTTGGAGCGGAGCAGAGTAGCAGGGAAAACAGAGAAAATGGAAGAAGAAGGTTTTCGTTTTCGATCTTCGTCCAGAATCGCAGATGGACAACAGAATCGAGCTTCTATTGTTCCATGGAAAGGCATGAAGGTGTCTTGATTCCGATGGCTTTGGTAATATCTCCATTAACACCATGGACGCTCAAATCAATCCATGGGACAGGGACAGGATTTCTCAATTGCCAGACTAGGTTTTGGTCCATGTCGCCTCTTTCCTCGCTACACTATGCGACCTTGTTTCCGTCGGCGCCGTCTCTCGAACATGGTATCGCGTGTCCACCTTATCGCCGCCCGTCTGCGATTTCTCCGAAACCCACCTCGGCCTTCCTCCTCCTTCCGATTCCAACTTATTATCCGAGTCGGAAATATGAGCTAAGGGGCAAAAGTTCTTTACTTAAAAGTAAACTTCTCTGTCCAAGCATCCTTACCTCGAGAAAACCCTAGATGGGTCTTTCAGCCTACTTCGCTCGCGGATCTTAGCACTTCAATTGCTAGGCGTGAAGAATCTTCACCTCAGGTTTGGCTCTAATCATTCTGTTGTAATTTGTTATTATTTGCCTCAATTCATACTCGCTGCTAGGAACTTGAATGTATTGAACTTACATGGTCGTGGTCTCAAGCTCTTACAAGGGTCGCCCATATGTTGTTGTAATTGGCCTGAACTAAAATAATTTCATCTCACTCGGTGTTATGTTGATAAGCAGATTGTTGGGATCAGCTGCCCTTTGCTTGAGAAGTTTTCTGTATCTAATTGTTGGGGGCTAAAGAAGATTGGACTTTCTGGTTTTACAAAACTTGTGGAGGTTAAGGTGGTTGATGATGAACTCAGTGAAGTTGAGGGAATCGAGATTGATGTGGTGAGCCTTCAAATTTCCACTTCTTAGGTTGTCCATCTAAGCCTGAGAATCATAATAACAAGCCAAACATTGATGTGACTGCTTGTAAAAATCTAGAGGTGTTTAGCGCAAGTGAACCAGGGTCGTGTCGTGGCTTTAGTTTATTACCAGACGATTTGTTTAAGTTTCCTATGCTCAAAAAGTCTGATGTGGCATGATAGTTCCTGGGAGAAGATTTTCATTCCTAATGAAAGCTCTCACGACTTGCTTCTCGCTACAGATTCTCCACATTGCAGAGTGGACAAAACAGCTCTTAACCTCGGGTTTATGTGCAAAGCTCCTGGGTCACATTTACATTCAATTGTAGTGGGCATTGATTGCTTTAACAAAGTTGCCCTAAAGTATCACCGATGCATGACGGCCTGTGTGTTAATTCCTGTTATTTTCTACAACTAAGGAAATATCTTGGTCGTCAATATCATCATAACATCAATTTCTTCATTGGATCTTTGAAAAAGGACTCCAATGTTCGACCTTTGTCTCATGTCAAACAACTAGAGCTGACGTTAGAAATCACTATTCATGATAACATCAATTTCTTCATTGGATCTTTGAAAAAGGACTCCAATGTTTGACCTTTGTCTCATGTCAAACAACTAGAGCTCAATATCACCAGTACTCCATCATATAATTACAAAATCAATGATGAGAGAAGAATGGGTTGTTTTGGGTTTGGCATCCAGAATCTGTTGATTCCAACAATGATTATATCAAGGTCCTTTGCGATAATCTAATTAGGAGTGGTGCTGGAGAAAGACAATTTTGGTAGATCCCTAAGTCTCAGTTACTACCTACAGATGCTGTTGAAACACATCGGTACCTTCTTGCATCGGTTCAGGCTCAGATCAGGAAATCATTTGGTTCAAGCGTTTCCCAGGTATGTGTGCCACTTCTTATGCTTGTCTCTGCATAAAAGTGCATTAATCAATAAACGTCCCGATGAGTCGTTTTATTAGTTTCACCTTTTGTTATAGTTATTACTTCTATTTTTCTTTTGATATTGATCATATTCCATCTTTTTTCAAATCTGAGAAACAAGTGCTGGTGGTATGTTGATCTATGTAGTAAAGTTACAAGGAGAAAACCAGCTCTTTGATTAGCTGCTGTTATATTCGTTGGGACCTCAACTTGAAACTCCTGACCGATTTTCATAATATGTACTCTTTGTGTTGTCTTTTATCATGCTATCGGATGATTACTTCTTAGTGAAAGAATGTGATCAAGTTTGGCATGACAACAGACTTTCACCTTGAAGGAACGAGGGAGTTATGTTTTGGAAAAGCCAGAGAGTTAAAATGCCGCTCTGCAAGCAAGAACTTAAACTCTATTTACTACGTGGATAAATCTTTAATGCCTTACAATTTTGATACTGGAAATTATCTTGCCAATGGAAGTTATACTGTAACTTTGATTAAGCTAGTTGTTTGCTCTGAAATGCCACTCTGCAAGCCAAGAACTGATACTCTATTTACTACATGGTTAAATTCTTAATTTTTCTTCCCAAACTGATAGTAATTCTTCCTTTTTTTACAAATTCTAATACATTTATATATTTTTGTCTCGTTTATATTTATTATGAAGGTGTGAGTGAGTATGATGCATGCCGGGTTCAAGAGGTTCTCTTGATAAGGGAATTACAAACTCGTGCATTTAATTAATTTGGAAGTTAGCACATGGAAGGATGCGTAAAGAGATTTATGCGCGTGCTAGTTTGTTAGTGCAGGCTAGCTTCTGTAAATCTTATAACTGGAATGACTTCAAGATGTGGTTGGTGCGAGAGACGGGACAGTTTCACTTATTTAGCGAGAGGAGATTTATGACAGTTTTTCAAGGAAGGACCACGAGAGCAAATGTGTTTGTTGGAGGTAGACCGAAGACATGATGATGATGATCCATTTTGGGTGCTGATGGCGGTGTTTTTATTAATGAGTAAAGTAACGAGGCATGGGATGGGGACCAAGTGAGCTGCCATGTTAGTCAGGCTGGTGAGGTTAATCTGTTGGAAGGCTAAGCAATTTCAAGGGCAGAGGTTGGTCCTTAAATGGTTAAATACAAATGCAAGACAGCCCTTGGCTTGTAGGTACGACTGCCCTTTGTCATCTCATATGAGTTTAATTAATTTGGAAGGACAACGGAGAATCTGGCGATATAATAAGTTGTAAGCTTGCTGTAGTAGGTGGTAACGCTGCTCTAAATAATTAAAACATGATAGAGACTCGTGGCTATTATTTTCAAACCTTGTGTTCAATTTTACTGGCTTGAAAATTGTGTTCTTTTCCATATTTTTCAATTCTTGTGCTTTGCTCGAGAGTGTTATATATATTTTAAATTAGAAATTAATGCTGACAGCAGAAGCAGCCAATTAGCCTTAGGCTAGAACATGGCTAAACAAGATAGAACTCGAAATGTCTTAAGCTGAATACTTAGATAAGGGTACTCGAACACGAGTAGGAACCTAGCCATGCGGAAACTAAATTGATTAGGCCATTAACAACTAGGTTTTGCTTATTTGTAAATGTGTATTGATGCGAGCATTGTAGTGGAGATCAAGAAGATACCGAATGACAGGATAAAACAAATAAAATAACGAATGTAGTCAATTTTCTAATGATCCGGTATGACGACGGTATGGGTTGGGTCATCAGCTCGATTTTAAATTCGATAAGGATAAAAGATTAAATGTTCAAGTAGAGTCGAATCAAATTGATTTGTGATATTAATAAATTAGTAAGTAAAATTTAATATAGGTGTAAATTATATATATTTTTTAAATAAATGATTTTTTTATCTCATATTTATTTTATGTTCTAATTTAGTATTACAAACATAGTATTAGTGTAATAATTAAGTTTTTGTTGGTTAACATGTTGAACACGGTTCGTATCCCATGTTTGACACTTTTTTAAAATTTATTTTCTTTAAGTCAATCCGGTTTAACCTAGATTTGGTCTGATCAATCGATTTTCATATCGTTTTTCAGAAAAAGATGGTTTTTAGGATTTTCAAACTCAGTACTCCCTCCGGCCCAAAATACTTGTCGTTTGGGCCGGAATCACGAGTTTTAAGGGTGCTACAGTGGGCTTCTGACAGGCCAGGCTTTGCGTCGCTTCGGTTGTGGGCCGCACCACACCAACGGGCAAAAAAATCTCCCATCTCCTTCGTCTTCACTCGCTCTCCTCGCATCCAACATTTCTCCCAAAAATCCAAATTCAAATTTCAACCAAAATTTCCCTAATCTAAACCTAGCCCGCTCAATTTTTCGCCAAATTTTAGGCTGAAAACTAAAATTGATTTCGTTTCCCTCGTTCCCCAATCATTTGAAATTGAACAAAATGGGTTATGGGTTTGAAATTTCAACATTCCAGATTGTTTGCCATCGAAACCCCTCTTTTCTTCAAACTCTTTCCCCTCCCAAATGGGTTCTTCATCACAAGACCTTAATCAACTGGATGAGAGTCCTCAGTCCTCTATGTGCAGTTGGCCCGACCTTGATGATTTGCCCTCGAATTCTTATGGTCTATTACAAACCCAAAACGACCCAGTTGACAACGAAGAAGAGGTTGAGCAACCTATCATCATTCCAGACCTCAACTTCCCACCACCAGTGTCGCAATCACATTATCAAGGTTATTCCTTCCAGCTTAAGATAGTAATTTGACTATGTTATGCATTTTTGTGTTTACTGTCTCCATGGTTGCATGGTGTAGGTCGTTATAAAGAACTGGATAGCTCTAATCGACACGCCGCATACTCCATTCTGTTGGGAAAATAAAAAGATGGGAGACTGAAGAGCACAGCAACCAGGGAGGTAGCTCTCATGTTCGGGGTGTCAATTAGATCAATGCAAAGGCTGTGGAAACGGGGGAAGGACTCCGGTAACCACAATCATAGCATCAACAGAGTGAAAAACTATGGAAGGAAGAGAGTTGAATTCGATTTGGAACAGATTCGGGGCATTCCTCTAAAGAACAGGACAACCATTCGATCTCTGGCTTTCCACCTGGGTGTCAGTAGGCGTTTTGTGTCAGATAGGTTGAAGGAGGGAGCCATTAGGCGTCACACCAATGCTATCAAACCCATCTTGACCCCCGCCAACCTCACCAGCCGAATCAACCACTGTCTATCCCATTTCGAACCACCCACAGTGCCAATGAATCCAACATTCAAGCAGATGGAGAACATTGTACATATCGACAAGAAGTGGTTCCATTTGAGCAAGCGAACACAGAATTACTATCTCCTCGCAGGAGAAACTGATCCAGTAAGAACCTCCAAAAACTCTAATTTCATTCCTAAGGTGATGTTCTTAGCTGCTGTGGCGAGGCCAAGGTATGACTCAAACGGTATATGTACGTTCGATGGAAAAATTGGGGTATTACCACTTGTTCAACAGGTTGCTGCTATGAGATCGAGCCAAAATAGGCCTCGAGGAACAATGGAAACTAAACCCATTGCAGCCATCACAAGAGACGTAATTAGGGATTTTATGATTACCAAAATACTACCAGCTATAGCCAATAAGTGGCCTAGGGAGAGTCTTATGGATGACATTTTTATTCAACAAGATAATGCGCCATCACATATTCATGCTGACAATTCTGAATTCTTGTGTGCAGTTGAAGCAAGTGGATTGAAGGTACGTTTATTTAGTCAGCCACCTAACTCCCCTGATTTGAACGTCTTGGACCTTGGATTCTTCAGAGCAATTCAGTCCCTGCAGAGCAAGGAGTGTGCAAGATCAGTTGTGGATTTGGTTGCTCATGTTGAGGATGCATACGTGAAGTTTGAAGATGAGAAAAGAAATCGAATCTTCTTAACATTGCAGAGTTGCATGATTGAAGTGTTGAAGTGCCTTGGTTCTAACTGCTACAAGATTCCTCATATGAAGAAGGAGACACTTGCAAGCACAAATTCTTTACCATCAACATTGCAATGTTGTCCAGAAATATATGCAACTGCGTTGGCTGAACTCTCCCCATGATGTCATCCAGGTGATTTTCCCTACTCTTGTTGTTCACTCTCTATTAACTTTGGTAAGTAATGGCTGGTGTGGATTTTTTACCACTATTTTCCATGGCAGGGATAGGGAAAGTCAAGTGATCAGTGCTCATGTTGTGCAGAGGTGAATGCGAATAGTTCATGGACCTTTTTGTGTGTATATGGATTGTGCAGGAAAATTCAAGTGAATCATGGAAATGATTTTGGAGTGTCTTTGGGTTAATATAGACACGTTTTTTGTGTTCAGGTCAAAATATTGATTGACCTGGCCCTTTGTAGGTAGCAATGACTGTGCCATCTAGTTGATGGATTTTTTGGGATGGAATGTCCTTCAGTTTATGGATTTAAATGGTTGGATTGTATATAAAAGTGCCTATAGCATGTGTATATAATGCAAATATTTTGTATATGATCTGCTCATTGGAGTTGTAAGACAAAGTAATGGTTAATGAATATAGTTCGGCTGTTATTACATTGTTTGTGTGACTGTGCAAACATTTATGCCTCCTCTTTTAACATTTTGTGATTGTGGAGAAGATGGATTGATTCTTGTGTGATTTTGTAAGCCTGTATGAGTCTCTAATTGTAATTGTGATTGTGGAGAATATGGATTGATTCTTGTGTGCTTTTGTAAGCCTGTATGAGTCTCTAATTGTAATTGTGATCATGCAGAAGATGGATTGATTCTTGTGTTATTTGCCAAGATGGATTAATTTCAGGTGGGGAAATTGTGGATTTATCCTATTTTCGATTGAAATGATTCCACAAATGTATGTTTTCAGTGTCTTGGATTAAAATCAATTACAGAAATTATTCATATATCATGTTTTCTATTGAAATTATTTAAATCAATTGGAGAAATATTTTGTGTATCCTCTGTTTCTTGTTTTAGGTTCACATGATTTTGAAATTATGTGTATCAGCTTGTCCAAATTTTGGATTGAAATGATATGAAGAATGTATTGATGTCTCTTGTGAAATGAATCCTGAAGAAATTATTGATTTCCAGCCATTATTGTTTTTCCCTGATTTGAATTGAAATGATATCCTGAAATTTGGCAACTTTGAGTTTCCTCTGTTTACCAGTTTTTGCCAAATAAATACACAAATCAACAAACTCAATGAATCAAACAAGTACTCATCCATTAACAATGAAACTGAAAACGATTCCTCATTTATTGAAAAGAAAGAGCATTACAGGAAGAAACATAGAAGACAAACAAGCAAATGAAAAAGAGGATACAAACAAGCAAATAAACTGAGAAGACAAGAAACAGAGACAAGGTCACAGATCCTTAGGGATGCCTGGGAGGGCGTTTCCATATTTGTCAAGAGCAGCTTGACACTGTCTTGCAATGTTGACATTGGCCTCGGTCACTTCGTTCTTTGCCTCCATGAGAGCAATAGTGGTCTCAAGGTGGACGAGGCAATTCCCACAAGCCTCAATAATGATCATTGCATCTGGGGCTTGATATCGTTCAGCCGCTTGCCTCTTGATCGTCCTCAGTCTTGCTGCCTGGTTCATAAGCATGTGGATATCATGGCCTGTCTGCTCAACCTTTGCATCTCCACGCTCAACCTCCTGGTCCAGATGACCACCAACTGCCCCTGACCCTGCAAGAAAACTCTCAGCTTCCCTGGCATCCATGGAAACCAACAAGTTATTGCTAAAACAGAGGATAGAACAGATGGAGAGAAGAGAACTTAGAGAGAACAGAGGCAAAGAGAAGGAATGGAATGGATGCAAAACAGAGGAGCCAAGGGTGGTTAAATAGGACAGCATGTGTAAGTGTCCTTGGTAGACTGAACCGCTGCATTGGAACTTTAACTCCTACTGGGATTGAAAGGGTCCAAGTTGACGTAGAAACGTTACAACTCTGGACCGTTGCAAATGGAAAGTAAGATGGCTTGCAGTATGTGGAAATTTCTATGCATAATCAACCGTTGATTATGCAGAGAATCCCTGATAAGTAGGCATTGGTAGCAACAGCCTATTAAGTAGGCAAGGAATCCGGCAGCCTTAAGTGTTCTTTTTATGGTAAAACACGTTGGCTGCTGAATTTCCAACATTGAAACAAACAAATCAATTGCTTTGCAAAACAGAACCGGACTTGGATTTCAACATTAACAAAAGAAACCATGTACACATATTCACAAAAAACAAACAATCCGGCAAACATAAATCCGGAATCACAACATGATCAACTTCAGAAATTCCGGCAACATAAATCCGAAATTTCCACCACAAAATCAAATTCATAAAAGCCGGCTACATACATCCGGAATTTCCACCACAAAATCAAAAACAGAAATTCCGACAACATAAATCCGGAATTTCCACCAACAAAATCAAAATCAGAAATTCCGGCAACATAAATCCGAAATTTCCACCAACAATATCAAAATCAGAAATTCCGGCAACATAAATCCGGAATTTCCACCAACAAAATCAAACCCAGAAAATCCATTTCATCTAACTAAATCGATCATCCAAAGTAAGCAGAACAATAACAGACAATTGACAAAAATCAAACGGTTATCCCTAATCACATCTTCATCCACGGAAGCCGTAGGCAAATTGGGGGAAATAACATCTTCATCCACAGAAACCCTAGGCAAATTGGGGGAGATGGCTTCTTCATCCACAGAAACCCTAGGCAAATTGGGGGAAATAACACGGGGTCGTCGTTCGCCACAACGGTTGCGTCGTCCTCCATGGAATCATAGGAATAATCGAGGTTATCCATCTGGGAATCTTCCCAATAATCTACACCCTCCATAGTTGGGAACAAAATTGACCAGATTCGATTACGGAGGGAAAAATGGAGGATTTTCGATTAGGATCCAAAAAACTCAATCCAGGTTCGATTTCAACGGGAAAAAATGGACGATATACGATTTCGAAAGAAAAAAAATGGATGAGAGGAGTAGCAGGAAGAAAATCGATTTGGTTGAGAGGGAGAGATGGATCCAGAATCGTTTTGGGTGAGAGAAGGAAAACTCTGGGCGTGTCAGGAGCTCTGACTTTGTATTATCCAAGGCGAGACTTTAATTTTCAGCTCCCGCCAGAATGACCCCCACAAAAACTTTCGTTTCCCTCTTAGCCCGCGTGTGACCCGACGTTTTTAGCCAAACGACTTGTCGTTTGAGGGACAAAATTGTAAAAGCTCAAACTAAGTGGACACGATTATCCACAACGACAACTAATATGGGACACGGTTTTTGGCCCAAAACGTCAAGTATTTTGGGCCGGAGGGAGTATGGTGATAGGTCCGGGTTTCTTGGTCAATTTGGCTGGGCTGATCCAGGTTTGACAACCAAGTACTCTCTCGTTTGGTCCGGTTTTTATTTAAAATTGAACCAAACCTGACAAATTATATTAAACCGAAGCCTATACTTTCTGAAAAAAAAAAAGTAATTCGTCGGACGCAAGAGACTGCTCAAAAGCAATTTATAATTTGTAATGCAACTTCTCGAACAAAACGACAGGAATAAGTAATCTGGTACACACCATCTCTCCTGTCTCCTGTCTCTCTGCTTGTTCTCCTGTTTCTTATTACACAGTTACAACTTACAAGTAACACCACCAATGGTACTAAAATCCTTCTTCAAGACATCCTCTTCCCTCCAATTCCAATCCCTCTGCTCACCTCTGCTTCTGTGCAATCTCTGCTGCCATTTTAGCTCTTTTATTTTATTTTCTTGAAAAAAAGAGAGAAGCAAAGCCAAACAGCATTTTCAAAGAGAGAGAAGTAGTAGTACAACAAAAGCTAGTGTCTTTGCTTGGAGAAGTGTGCACAACAAAAAGCCAAAAAGAAAAATCCATCAAGGAAATCAGAGAAAAATGCTCCCCACTTCCATTTCCACCCATCAAAAATCCCATCTTTAGCTCCTCTTCCAACTTCTCCTCCATCACCCTTTAACCAGGTAAACAAGTTTCTCAACACATTTTCATTTTTCTGCTGAGATGAAGCTACTACCCAGTTACAAGCTGATTTTTTTTTGTTTTCTTACAAGTTTTCTTTAGAGCAAAAAACAAAATAAGTGGTCTCTTTTGAAGTTCTTTGTTACTACCTGCAAGTGAGTAAAGCGGGTTTCTTTCAAAAGTTCTTTCTGCAATCTCATAATGTAGCTTTTGTGTTTTGTGTTCAAAAAAACTTCAAGCTTTGCTTGCGCCATAGTTTTGTCACTTCAAGGAATTAAAAATAGAAAAGAAGCCAAAAAGCAGTTTCGAATCTATTTTAAGGCTGACATGTATTTTCCTTTTCTTTTTAGATGTTACTGTGTGCTTATAGTGACTACTCTTTTGATTCATCCAACCTACATTGTTTCCTTTCTTCAGCGAATATGTATCCTTTCTATTTTTGTCATTGATTCTCTTCCTTTTTCTTTAGATCTACAACATTTCAGTTGTCTGTTCTAGCATACTGTACTTGTTTGGTTCCCTTCCCTGTTTGTTTCCTGGGAAAATTATAGTGGGAGGAATATTTTCCCTGGAAACCAAGTGAGATTTTTGTAGTATTTACTGTTGGTTTCTTGCTCTTCTCTTTCAGATACATGGGAGCAGGTAGGAACTGGTTTTATAAAACATGGTTATGGTTCACTTATAAAAATGTTGTTTCTCAAAGTCTTCCAAACCCCACCTATTAAGATCGTCCCTAATTTCACGGCAGAAATGTAGGAAGAAATCAGCAAAAAATGCACTCATTTTGTCAAAATTACCCTTACTTGTCTCTCTCTACTGGATTATGCATAGTCCTTCAAAGGGTATTTGTGTAATCTTCCCCTTCCATCACTGCACCTGTAGGACAGGACTTTTGTGAGTGCAATGATGTGTTTTAATGGGGTAATTTTAGAAGTGTGATAAGCATTGAATGAGTAAAAAGAAAGCTTGAAGAAGATTTGTTAAAGTTTTCTTCTTTTTCTTTCTAAAATGACTAACTAGCTGATAATTCCCTAGTGCTTTCTTGAAATCTGACTCTTTTTACTGTGGTTTTCATGTAAATGGTTAGTAGTAGTAGCAGCAGCAGCAGCAGGACTGTAGGAGTAGTAGTGATATAAATCTTATGCCTTTATTGCTGCATTGTGATAATGAGGAGGAGCAACTACCGTCCCTTTTGCATGATATCATTTAATTCTCCATATATATTCACATTGGATTCTCTGGTTTTAGCTTGTGATAATAATAATATACATTTTCTTGTGGGGCAGGGACCATTGAAGTTGTTGTGGAAGCTCTTATACCTCCTTTTTTCACTGTGTGCCCATAAGGGTTGTTGAATAGAATCATGCAGACTCCAAGAGGAAGGTAATTTCTCAAGTTGTTTAGGTTGTGATTGCTCATTGCTCTCTTCTTTTTATGCACTCCAGTATGTTTTCTTTTTGTTACCTAATTGGTTTATAATGCGTATATCTAATCAAAGCGGTGCATTCTTATCTTCTCTTGCCCAATTATAGTATTATCTGATTAGTGCTTTAGGTGTACAGTGAAGATATTTGCTGTTAATTGGTAGAGATTTTACACTGGAGCCACTTACATCACCTCTTCTTGATTTCTTTTTTTCTCTCTTTATGTTTTTCCTGTTTTGGACAATCCATCCTTTCTCATTTTCTTCTTTCCTCTTACAATTTTTCACCATAGGGCCACTATTTTCCCGTCTATTCTTTTGTGGTAAGAGTTCCCATGCTTTTCAATTGCAATTTGCCTTCTTCTGCATCAGAGGATAGAATAGATTGTAATTGTAGTCATTGATATTGTCTCCTGCATTAATATCAAGCGGTTCTGGGTCCTACAGGTAGGCCTCAAAAATGCAGCTTTGAGTCCCTAGGACCTGTCTCTTTACCTTATGCAATTTGCTTATCTTAGACCCATCTTTTTAATTTTTGGGTAGTTCAACAGTATGTTGTTGTATTTATTTCCTCATCATAAAAGAACATGCCCTCGAATTTACTCGAGCTTGGCAGGGGATAGACTCAAATCTAAAGTTGTGAATTGACAACCCTTTAGGATTTGTGTGGCTGTAAGATCAATTTTCTGCGAATACGCAACGGATTTGAAGTTTCATGTTTTCAGCCATAGAAAACTTGTAAAAGGTAGACACTAAAAGTAAATTACACGGGTTTGAAGTTTCATGCTTCCAACCCACTTCTAGCCTTAACCATTCAACTTCATTTTAGGGTTCAAAGTTGGCATGAAAAGGTAGACAGTAAAAGTAAATTTTGAAGGATTTTAGGTTTTTTAATTTACAGCTAGACTTTAAGCCTTTATTATGAAGTTATGTTGGCGAAAAAGGGATATGGGAAGTCACTATTTCTAAGGAATACGCGTAATTAAGATACCCTAGAAGTTGAGCAATCCAAGATAGCTACTTGGGTTTTGTTTTAGCAGACGTTTAAAACTCATTTAATGAGCTTTATTTCATTTTTTTTCTGCCTTTTGCTATACCTGAAGGACTGATTGTTGATTCTATCTTTGCCTCTTATTTTCCTTGTAGTGTTGTATTCTTGTCTTGATCGTTCTTTGTCAATTACACTGTGAATAACTAATAATCTAGAAGCTTCAGTTTACGCAATTGATTATTTCAGTTCGGTCCTGTCCAAGCTTGTGCTTATTGAGGTTGTTTATTATGTTTAGCTGATCTTAATTTTGTTGATTTCAGTAGCAGAAGTGTCTCGTCGGAAGCACCTCAGAAGGTCTCTCCTCAGGCTGTGCGCCATCTCAGAACAACTGGACTAGAATCTGATACTGCTTCTTCATCAAATCGAACACCAAAAAACAGGAGCCCTAAAGTTATCGAGCGCAAGTCACCCAGAAGTCCAGCATCTGAGGTAATATATCTCAAATGCAACCTAATCTCAGCAATTTAGTCAGAAGCCTAGCTGTAAATGGCCTTTTCATTGTAGTTATTTTAATGCTCGGGAAGCTGAAGCAAGTGTGTTAGAACATGTATCCTTCTTTTAATGTATTCATGCACTTTCTCGTATGATTTGATCGACGACAAACTAGATGGTTGGCCTCCTTCAGTGAAGTCTAAAGCTGAATTACTTTTTCTAATGTTTATTCAGTTGAATTACTTCGGTTATGAATACAGTGTGAAAAATTAACCCTTGCTTTGCTGGCCTATACTTGGATTAGATGAACCATGTTATATATTGTCTCATTAATGAGATTCCCTTTTCTGGTGAGATATTCACTAAACCATGTTGAAGTTTTCCTGCCATATTTAGCTTTTCATGACGATCCGCATATCAAGTTTTGATCTCATCGATGCTAGCATGTTTTTTGGATTCATTTTAGTGCTAGAAATTACAGTTTTATATTGCTTGTTCTGCTTTCTTTTTCAGATTGAATGAACTATATCATACTGTCTCATTAGTGAATATTTCCTTTGTTGGTACAGACAAATTACCGAAACAATGTCAAAAGTTTGTCCTGCCATATTTTCCTTTTCATGATCGATTTACGGATCAAGTTTTGATCTCGTCAATTCTGGCATCATGTTTGCCTCTTTGAGCTGTAAAATACAGTTTATATTGCTTGCTATGTTTTTTTGTCATAGTTAAGAATGTAAGCTAGGAGACTTGCACTTGAGACTTTGTAGGCAGTACCGGTAAGCTCCAAGCTCATTGGTTTGTTGTGGTTAATTATACCAAAAGTAGAGTTATCGCATTTTTATCCCTTTTACTAAAAACCTAATCCTTTTTCTTTTTGTTACAGAAGAAACGCCCGAGCAGAATATCTGAACTGGAGGCTCAGGTCTCTCAGCTTCAGGAAGAACTTAAGAGGGCAAAGGACCAGTTAAATTTATCGGAGTCATGGAAGAAGGAAGCTCGGGAAAATGCCGAGGAGTCCAAGAATCAACTGTCAGCAATGTCTGCAAAGCTAGAGGAGTCTCAGAAGCAACTACTGGAACTGTCTGCTTCTGAGGAGGCCCGCATTCGTGAACTTCAAGACATTTCACAAGAAAGGGATCAAGCATGGCAATCTGAGGTCGAGGCTGTTCACCAGCTGCACTTAGATGACACAGCTGCCTTGGCTTCTGCCTTTATTGAGATTGAGAGTCTTGAGTCTCAGCATGAGATTGTAGCTGAGTCTGAGGCTACACAGAGCAAGCATACTGAATCTGTGGATGCAGAGCTCGAAATCTTGAAAGCAAACCTTAAAGATACTCTTGCTCTTGTAGAGACCATGAAAATCCAGCTAATGGAAAGCAAAGAATCGGAGGCCCAGGCACACGCATTGGCTAATGAAACCCTCCTCCAATTGGAAACTGCTAAGAAAACCATAGAGGCACTCAGGTCGGATGGCATGAAAGTCACTGAATCTTACAACACTATTGCTACTGAGTTAGACCAGTCTAGGGCACGCGTGAATATACTGGAAGGACTTGTTGCCAAAATTGATTCAGGCCTACATAATAACAGCAGCAACCTTTCTCAGGAGTCTGCAGAAGAACACGACACTGAGAGGGTAATTGTAGAATATCCAAAGTCAAAAGAAGCGGATGAGTTTGAAGTAGAACTATGCTCTTTGAAGTCGGAGGTGGAACAGTTAAGGTCTGCACTGGAAGCTGCTGAGATCAAATGCCATGAAGAACAAATTGACCATGCAGTGCAGATAAGGACTGCTAATGAACTGATGGAGCAGATAAAATCTGCATCAGTTCAGAGAGAGGCTGAACTGGAAGCAGAACTAAAGGAAGCAAAAGCTGATATCGAAGAAATGAAAGCAGATCTTATGGATAAGGAAACTGAATTGCAGGGCATTTCAGAGGAAAATGAAGGCCTTAATATGAAGCTTAAAAATGGCTTGTCATACCAAAATATGTCTAATCTCGAGAATGAAATTAAACAGTTGAAGGTAGTTGTTTCTGAGTTGAAGTCCAGTTTAGTGGATAAGGAAACTGAGATGCAGAACATTTTGGAGGAAAATGCAATGTTGAAGATGGAAGACAGAGGTAAAGGGAATGATGAGGTGATATTAGAGCTGGAGGCTGCAAGGCTTGCAGAGCGACAGGCGCTCATGAAGCTTGGATTCGCAATGGAGGAGGCAGATAAGAGCAACAAAAGGGTGGGAAGGGTGACTGAGCAACTCGAGGCAGCACAGGCAGCTAATTCTGAGATGGAAGCCGAGTTGAGAAAGCTGAAGGTACAGTCTGACCAGTGGAGGAAGGCTGCAGAGGCAGCTGCAGCCATGCTTTCAACTGGAAACAACGGAAAGTTTATGGAGCGAACTGGATCGTTGGATGGAAACTATACAGGGAGAATCAACTCACCTTACAATGAAGACTTGGATGATGATCTGAAGAAGAAAAATGGAAACATGCTGAAGAAAATCGGGGTTTTATGGAAGAAACCTCAAAAGTAGACAATCTGAGGTAGGCATATCACATTGTTACATAAAAATCAAAATGTGGTTAATCATTGTTCTTCATTTCCTTGCCTTCTAACCACATTTCTTTGCTTTTTCTTGGCAGAAAACTTGGTCAATGGAACAAATCATGGTTTTCTTTTTAGGTGGCTCTTAGGCAATTTTAGCCAAGTGTAATGTAATTTTTGTCTGTTTAGGGAAATGAAGGAATCAAAAAAACACGTGTTGCTGTTGAGTCACTTCTATGATAATGATATATTTTTAAGTGAAACTATATTTTAACTATTAAGTCTCCTGGTTTGTAAATTCAACATATTTGCAGATTTTTATGCAATAGTTGCTATGTCCTTATAATTCATTTATATAGTTCCACAGTAACAATGGATATTTACTATTTATAACTTTTTTTCCCTTTTTTAAACTTTTAATATTTTTCCAACTCCACCTAGCAGAGATTGAATTCTTTTTATTTTTTTAAAAGAAAAGGAGATTGAATTGCATGTTAACTTTTTTCGCAAGGATTAAATGATCTTTTGGATCTTCGGCCGGGAGGGTAAGTAGGACACTTGGTCTCCGTTTATCCATAATTCACCAAACTGGATCATTTTCTCTGTATTATTTTTTCCCAATTAAATACATAAAGAATTTGCTTATTTTCCATAAAATGAGTGATGGTTGCCTAAACCAACAAAAGTAAATACTACAATTCACCATGCACAATTAATTAAAACTATAATAAGTGGTAAAAGGATCGAACCACAGAGATTTCACGACTAAATTAATTCTTATTAAATGACCAATAATTGTAACCGTGGTAAATACCAATAATGGGGATTATGTTGCAATTAATTAAACGAACAGAGGAAGCAAAAACAGAAAATAAAAGATGATTAAATGAACTCAATTGACGAGGAATTCCCAGTAAAAACTCATGTCGATCATCGATGCAAATATTTTCAAAACCAAATTTTATAGAAAAGCTATAGAGACCAGCGGTACTCTGAGCCTCTTGCTCTCCTCCTACCCAAGATTCCTAAAGCGGTACTCCTACTAGGATCTAGGGCTGTCAAAACGGGTCTGTGGGTCGGACCCGAAAGACCCGACACTATTCGGAACCGGGACCAGACCCGACGAAATATGGGACCAGATTCCCGGTCCCGGTCCCGACCCGGTGGGTCTGGTTCGGGTCCGGAACCAGACCCGGACCCGGGTATATATATATTTATTTTAAAAAAAAATGTAATTTATTGAGTTCATCCTGCATTCCTGCTGTAACAAGTTCAACTCAATGTTGCTGTCACCTAATTAATTGGGCACAAATTAATTATCCAATGTTGCTGTCACCAAACAACAAATACAGCAGTACAATCCAAATTATCCAATATTGCTGTCACCAAACTCCAAAATGACAAGCAACCCACCATTAAAATCACAGCAGCAGCAACAATACAAAAAATACAACAACAATTCACAACTAGTAGCAACAACAATACCAAAAATCACAGCAGTAAATTCCAAAGCTAAATAACGGCAGTAACAGTTCCAAAGCTCCACACACAAACAACTCTCAATTCTCTCCAATATCTCCAGCCTCTCCACCTTCAATCTCTAGCTCCATTACATTTAAACAAAGATCATCTACCTCATTTGTCATTTCTGTACAAACATAGCACAAACATTTAATTATAAATGAGTAATACGCAAATGAATGTTTAAGTTAAACATATTAAAATAATATTAATGTATAGAAAAAGATTACCTTCAGATCCATACAACCAATCCCTAGTGCAAATTAGAGCCTCGTATCTTCCTCACGCTGATTTTCCATCTACATTTGGAAAAAAAACAAGTTTAATACCAGCCAAATTCAAATATTACCAGCCAAATTATTAAAGACAGATTCAAATATGGGTCTGAAAATTCAAATATTACCAGTACAAATTCACAAATTGAACAAATTCAATCCACCAAAATCAACACAATCGAACCCGTACACCTAAACCCAAATATACAAGGTAAGTCAATCCACCCCTCACATCAGACCCATTAAACTGTCTACACCAATTTGGAAATCAATATAACCCAAAAAGTAAATGGTTACTTCTACAATTCTACGACCAAGCTAAGATTCATCTAGTGTACAATACTAATCAAGCATTTTATTCAACCATACTTCTACAACACAGCATCACAACAAAGGCATTAATCAAGCATTTTATTTTATGCAATCAACTGATAAATTAAAGCAACAAATCCACATTTATTAAACAAGTAATACCTTTTTTCGTGATTGTGTGGCTGCCGGATTGGAGGAGAGAGAGCGGCGGCGCTGGTCGGTGATGGTGGTAATGGTAGTGACGGCGGTGGTGATGATTGAATGAGAGAGGGAGTGAATTTGACGATGGGATGTAGTGATTGTGACTGTTTTGGGCTTGGTTTTGGCAGTGAGGAGGTGTGGCTACGGTGGGTTTTGGTGCGGCCGTTGGGTGAGGACTGAGGAGGCTGGGTGGGTGTGGGCCGTGTGCCGGTGTGGTGGTGGTGACTGACTGACTGGTCAGTGTGGTGTGTTTGGGTGGTGGAAGAGATGGATGGCCGGATGGGTGGTGGCGCTGGCGCCGATGATTGAGAAGGGAAGGAAGGGTGCGGCGGTGTGTGAGAGAGGAGATGAAAAGTTGAAAACGATGAAGGAAAGGAAGGAAATAAATTTTAGGGTTAAACATAAACATTAAAACTACCGGGTCTCGGGACAGACCCGAGACCCACGGGTCCGACCCGCTCGGACCCGGCCTTATACGGGTCGGGTCTAGACCCGACCCGGACATAATATGGGACTGAAAACCTGGTCCCGGTCCCGGAAAAAATCCCGGGACTCGGGTCCCGGGACTGGTTGACAGCCCTACTAGGATCCCTAACCAATCAACAACTTTAAGGCGGTATTCCTAATAAAGTTTAACTGAAAGGTTGATTAAACACGGGGAGAGACCTTTCCCGATCTAGAAGAGAATTTCTTCTACTCCTATAAATCAGATTCTATCCTTTTTCTAATTAGCTCGCAAACTAATTAGTTGCCTGCGGATTCTTATTAACGATGTAGCATCAAACGTTTCTAAGAAAAACTATAATTGTTCGAATTAAAATCTAAGGTGATCAGGCTTAAATCAAATAAGAACAAATTGACATTTAAATAAAAAGAATAGAAATACAAACTTGGAATTTATGAAGCTTAATTTGATCTCACAACAGAAAAATCATGACCCTAGAGTTTTTACCAAGAATAAGAGAATTAGCTAGAGCATGACATAATTAAATCAAACAAATAATATGCATGAATTAATTAAATCAAGAAGAAGAAGGAAAATTGATAGAAACGGAACAGTAACCAAAAGCAAAAGTGAAAAGGGACGAGACAAACCCTAGTTCTCCCCGCTAGGCTTTTTTAATCAAATCCTAGTCCAACTACAATCTTATAAAATAGGATTAAACTAATTGAAATTGTTTGAATATCCTAATTAAGAAATTCTAATGGGAATTAAATTCAATAAGAGGAGGAAGCTGCAGGAAGCAACCGCACAAAGCAGCAACAAGGCACGTCCCTCTCTAATGGGGCCAAGCCCATCTCTTGTCTTTTAGCAGCCCAACGGGAAATGAATTTGGTCCAGGAAAGCACATTGGTGGCTCTTTCCAATCTCCACCAAATTCATGCTCAAACGATGGCTTTTCATTCCCTTTTCTTCTATTTGGTTTTGCCTTGAGTAATCTGCAAAAAGAAATGGAAAATACCCACAATCAGTAGTATCATCATCCAAAATAGGATGAATAATTAGACATTTTAGCACTAATCAATGAGTTAAATGTAATTCCCATCAATTTTTTAACATGAATATCTATTCTTCTAAAAACTACTCCCTCCGGCATAAATTAGATGTCGTTTTACTATTCATGCACGCATTTCGAGGAGGCCGAATGATCCATTATTTGACCCCAAAAAATTCCGTACTTTTTTTTGAATGTACGTTAATGATTTACGTACGTTCACAAAATGTACGGAATTTTTTGGGGTCAAATAGTGGGTCATTCGGGCCTCGTGCATGAACAGTAAACGACAACTATTAAAAGCCGGAGGGAGTATAAAACAGAAAATAACATACCAGAAAGCAAAAGAGAAACGAAGGTGACACTTATCGTTATTTTTATTAGTATTAATTTATGAGAGAGAAATATTGTATCAAACGTCCGAAAAATACCATATATTTATATGAGTCAAATAAAATCTCATATTTGTTAATTTTAATCGATCATATTTTATTTTCAAAATTGTCTTAAAATATATTGACTTTTTAAAAATTTATCTTAAATTTAGCTGACGTGTAAATTTATTTATCAAAGAAATGACATGGAATTTTTTTCATTTCTCTCTTTAGATCATATAGACGGTGACATGACATAACCCAATAAAATAAAAAAATTAAAATTAAAATAATACGCTGATGGGAGATATTCTCTTAATTTATATATATATATTGTTTTTTTCTTTTATTGAGTTATACAATGTCAGCGATGAAAGAAATTTTATGTTATTTCTTTTAATAAATAAATTTTTATGTTAACTAAATCTAATGTCCATTTTTGGAAGAACTAAATAATTTTTTTTAAAAAATATAGTGTGATTTATTAAAATTGAGAAAGGTGGGGTGATTTTAGGTTTTTTCCTATATTTTAATTTTTTAACTACCTTCTCCTGATCGAAACAGTCTCTAAATTGATATGCTTCAGCCGTAATGCATTTTGGGTCCAATACGTTAGGCCCGAGCCCAACAAAAAGTCGAGGGCATTTACGTAAATACAACAGATTTGTTGAGAAGAACCTTCTTTAAAGTCTCAGTTTAGGATTTGTCCACACTCCCCTCTCGCGGCCTGAGCTCCGTCTTCTTCCTCCACTCTGCGAAAAGCTTTTTCCCGTTACAGCATAGAGTTTCTAATCTCACATTAATCATGGGGTAAGCCTTAACTTCTAATCCATTCTAATCTCCCGTCTTATTTTAGTACTTATAATATTTCTGCGTTTTGGTGTCTGTTGATGTTAGTGCTTACATCCTGCGCATAGAATCTCATCAGCAAGTCTCAGTTTTTGATTTTTATATTCTATGAGGCGGCGTTAGATCTAATAGTGAATTTGGTTTATATTTGGTGGCTTGTAACATAGTGGATCAATCAATCATCTTTGTTTTGCACAAACTTAGCTGCCGATATATAATTTATGTTTGGGATATCTGGTTTGAATGTAGGTTCTTTTAGTTCGTATTGATAGGTTGGATATATAGCATTTTTGCTACTATTTTGATGGAAGAAGTTGTTTGTTACTCTCTGTACGTTGTGCCCCATGGTCAAATCAGGGCTGTGGGCTATGTATTTAAGTTCTTGTTACCTGAAGTTTGATTGGAATGCGATATCATTGGTAATTGGGATTGAGTGCATATGTCTAGCAATTGCTCTGGATGCATTGTCCGTGGACTTAATAGTAGCGTGGTAATTTTTACAGGAAGACACGTGGAATGGGAGCTGGTCGCAAGCTGAGGACTCACCGTATTAAGCAAAGGTGGGCTGACAAGAGCTATAAGAAGTCCCATCTTGGAAATGAGTGGAAGAAGCCATTTGCTGGGTCTTCTCATGCAAAAGGCATTGTTCTTGAGAAAATGTAGGTTACCTTGTGTTCTTATTTCTTCATCCTGTTTATCTGCGGAAGCACTTTGGTATGAAATTTTGAATTATATTGACTGGTTACTTCATTCATTGTCATATGTGCAGTGGTATTGAGGCAAAACAGCCAAACTCCGCTATTAGAAAATGTGCTCGAGTTCAGCTTATTAAGAATGGGAAGAAGATTGCAGCTTTTGTGCCCAATGATGGTTGCTTGAACTATATTGAAGAGAATGTAAGTATTGTGGTAGTTTGTAATCCTATTTGTTAGAATATAAAGATTTTCCAACGTGTACATTATTGGCTCTTAAAACCCTCGTTTGATTGGTGTGCAGGATGAAGTGCTCATTGCTGGGTTTGGTCGTAAGGGTCATGCTGTCGGTGATATTCCCGGTGTCAGATTCAAGGTCGTGAAGGTGTCTGGTGTGTCACTTTTGGCTCTCTTCAAGGAGAAGAAGGAGAAGCCAAGATCTTAAACCTGCTCTATGCTTCCAAGTTTAGACCTAAAACATTGGATGAGAATTTTGACAGCTCCTCCGTAAAGCTTTACCTTCATTTTTGTGTCTATCTCATCCTGGCAACTTGGTTATGTAGTTCTTGATTGAATTTTGTCGATCTAGATTATTGTTTGGTGACTTTGAAGAAGTCAAGATTCATTCTCTTTAAGGATAAATGATCTGAGTCTTCATTTTATTCATTTCTTTTGACCATGATTAGATTTCCTCCATGTTGATTGAATTGTTAGCATAGTTGAAGTGAGAACTGCTGGCTTTTGTTGCGGCGCACCTGAAAGGTAAGACCAGGTGTGGGCGTTCGATACGGTGAGGACCGGATAGGCCGAAGACCCCTAGAAGTCTGACCATGCTCTTGGGCTAGACCGGGTTAGGAAGACCTACCTCTATAAGGTCGAGTTTAAATCAGTATAGATTAGAAGGGGAATAATAATAATAATTGCAGTTGTTGGTTCCCATTGCGCAATATGAACCCGACTTAGTTTTTCTTAGTTTAAAGTTCACATGAAGTGGCAAGTGGGTTGAGACAAACCTAACCCATTAGTTTATACATATATCCAGGACCGGCTTGATTTATTTTGAAATTCAATCTGCGGTATGTCTAATGAATGTGGATGGTCTTTTTTCTTGATAAAATAAAATAAAGACTTCATGAAGATATGAAGTTTAAAATTTAGAAAATTTAAAACGAATAATATAAAATGTTCTCGAGCAATAATTATATACTCTTAATTTATACTTCATATTTTACTGATCATACAAGTAGTAAATTTGGAATTATGTTAAGATCTTAACTTGAATTTAAATGATACGCAAGAAATCTAAAAAGAGTATAAAATGTAAGTTAGCGCGTTCCAATAATATTAGAGGGAAATGAACAACGATATTTAACCCCGATTTAGATTTAGGACTACTAGAGTACAATCAAAATATTAGTGGGAGATTGGGTAACACAAATACCATTTCTTTAATTAAAACCACCAACTTGTTATTTTAAACAAACATAGTTATAAAGAAAACGACGAACTTGTTGAAATTAAAAGACGCCAATTGTCCACGCATAACATTAAAAATAATAATAAGATGAAGAATTATGGGAAATTGAAAAGAAAGAGACGACTCGACAAGGTGACAGTACTAAGATTTTGCATACGAAATGCTTTGGCAAATCTATTTTGTCTTAAAGGTGTGACATTAACGTACGATTTAAAGACTTTGATGGTACATTAATATTGTTTTTAATAAAAGAAGCTTATACTTATATAACATTAATGTATCAAAGTTTAAAATTGACAGATGACGACGACGAGGACTAATGCTTTGACAAATTTGTTTTAGACAGACAACAAGAATCGCAAGATCATAACAAGAAAGACATGATTGCAATTGGCCGTCGAATTGACAAATCATTCTCTTTTTATTTTAAAAAAATGTGAAACTTATTATATAAATTTACTATCAAGAATATACTAGTATATCGTGCGATGGATTAAAAGAAATTTACTATATGAAATAATTAATAGATATTGAATTATCATTCATAATTACTTGTTTAGCCATAAAAAAATATTATTGAATCCTAATGTTATACTTACAATAAACATGGAGTAGAAAATATCAACTTTTTATAATCTTTATAATTGTTTTACTCTAAGGATCATTGAATTCGAGTTTTTACCAGCAATAAAATAATTAATGGGTTACGTATTTATAAAAAAATTTAAAAATTTGACTGCCGAATATCTATTTTTATTTGGGTGAAATATCTAATTTAAATAACGGACCACTTGGTAGTAAATTTAGATTTATGGAAAAAAGAGAGGAAAATATCGATGGCAAGCGGCAAACTGGTAAGTGTGAGAATGCAACTTTGCCAAGTTGTTAGAATTGTCATATCATGGAGCCCCTCTCCATTTTCTATTTTTTATAGGATTCGATTTTTTTTCTTCTTATCTATATATTTATATTTTTTAAATAGAACGAGGATGAAAAAAACTATGACGAGAAACCGAACCAAATTCGTAGAGACCAACTTCTTTAAAATTCTACTGAAGATTAGTCTGTTTTCTAAAAAGAGATTAAAGAAATATAGAAACATTCCAACTTGGTTAAAATAAAAAAGAAAGCAAGAATTTAGTTAGACAATAAAAAAAATAAAAAGTTGTGGGGTAGGGGTAGGTGTGAGTGTAAGATTCTGATGTCTCTGGCTTAGCTAATTAAGAAACATTAAAATAACGTGTAGTAATCTGATACACTGAACCACTCTCTCACGCCCAAATCTTCACTTGGATTTGGTCTGCCAAGAATCAAGATTTAACAAAAATCCATACCCAAAACAGTGCTCTCGTGCTTCCACTGATTTTTCTAAAATATTTTTTAACTATAAATACTTACATAGTAGTACTATCTATCTACCTGAAAACTAGAAGCAATGATGTAAGAATTTCTTGAAAACACCACTCATCAGTGAATTCAAAGATGTGCAGTGCAGCAGCAACTATATTCTTTCAGAGAGTTTTCCAGACTGCAAGAGAACTCAATGATTAATTCTTTTGCTCCAAAATGGAAAACAATAACTGTCTAATAAGTAGTAACGCTTCCCCTACTTGGTTACCAAACAAATTTCTTGGATATGTCATTACTAGTAGTATACTCTTAAAAAAGAACAATAATTGGGAACGGAAGAAAAAAACAAACCAAAATAGACATTGATTCACCTGAAACTAACTGAATCAATCACATCCCCTTAAAAAAACACCCCCCAAAAAAAAAACTGAGATTTGAGCCTCTATCCTTGCTTTCTCTCCAGCCCTATAAACACGCCCAAATTAATTGATAATGGATAATGGATAATAACCCCTGCTGCCTAGCTACTACATTAGAGGACTATTCAGCAGCCCATGCCATGTTGATCCTCCATTTATCCCATTAATCCAGCTCTCTGATGATCTTCCAGCTGCAGCTGAATGATCAAGATGATGATGATGATCATGACCCATGTTGTTGATGTTGATGTTGTTGTTGTTGTTGTTGTTCCCGTTCATCTGCCATGGAAAACCCCACAAAACCTTACTCGGATCATCTTCTGATCTTACATTAGTAGTAGCACCATAATTGTTGTTATAGTTAGTACTACTATCATTAATGTTGTTGTTGTTGTTGTTGTTGTTGTTGCACAATTCTTGCTTCATTGTGGTCACGGTCACAGCTTGTGTTGTTGCACCACTACTGCCACCACCATTGATCATCTGATCATGATCTTCTTGATGATCATAAGGCATCACCACCATCTCCCCATTCTCATCCACTTGATCCCCCATCCCATAATTACCATTCACCCCATAATACAAATTTTGCAACTGATGATGATGATGATTGTTGGTAGTAGTAGTACTAGTATCAAGAAATCCACTCCTCAATGCATCAAGAAAATTAGGGTTTCCAAGAAAATCACTAGCATACCCTAGATGATGCCCATTACTACTCGATTGTTGTTTTTGGAGTCTAGCAAATGCAAGGGTGAGGTCATTTGAGTCATAAGCTAAATTAGGAGGGAGGAGGTGGGTGCTACCAATTAGTGGATGAGGTTGATCTTGGACGACCCTTAGTTTTGATGATGCGGATGATGTGGGTGTGGATGAGGTGGATGAGGATGAGGATCTTTTGTTCTTCCTGCACCCTCCACCTACCGGAACATTCCTCAGCGTGCCGCCTTTGGTCCAGTACCTCCTGCAAGATTTGCAGAAGTACCTGGGTTGGGTAAGGCTGTAGTTGTTGTAGTAGCAGAATTTGGTGTTGGTGGAATCGCATCTTGGACATTTCAGAGCTTGCTCTGGTGCTGGCCTTGCCTTCCTCTGATCTTGTCCTGATTTGGAACATACCAACATGTTCTCCAGTGATGCTTGTTGTCCTAATTGCATTTCCTGAAATTAATTTATGGCAAGATTTTCATTAAAAAACTAGCTAATTGCAGTTATTAATTATCACATGGTAATTAAAAATCATCTCAATTTGCTCATCTATGGAAACTAAGAATATACATTAAAATATTGTGGTAATTAAAAATGGCATGTGATAAGGTCATGCTTTTATGATGATATCATCCTTACCATCTTAGACCTAACAACTTTTCTTGGGAGTTAAAAAGAGGATTGCAAAATCAAACAATCCAGATTTTGTTAGGAAAATGTGATTGTGGTGTTTCAGACATATACATAGAAACCCAGAAAAAAACATATAGAATCAACCAAGTTGAAAGAAGACAGGAGAACAGAGACAAAAGTGTAAACTCATCATCTCTATTCTCTATCTTGAGAACAAAACCTCAAGAATGTCAGTTTCTTCAAACAAAAAGATAAACAACCTCAAATTGGCACCAAGGAATAGCAAAAAAAGAACACGCATCTCTTTTCCTAACTAAATTAAAGAAGAAAAAGAAAAAGAAAAATCCATGATCACCCAACTGAAAGTATTGAGTTATTTTTGTTTGTTTCTTGTTATTAAACCAAAAGAGAAAAGGAAAGGTAAAGTAATGGAGAGAGTACCTGAGATTGTCCACTTGAAGGATCCATATCCATGCAAATTTAAATCCAAATCAACCACTTCTTTCTTCTTCTTCTTGTTTTTCTTCTTCAAGCCTATTATAGCAAATGAGTTAAGGTTGAGAGAGAGAGAGAGAGAGAGAGAGAGAGAAGAGAGGGAACTTAGAGAAAGAGTGAGAGAGAAGGAGCATGCAAATTGCAAAGTGATGAAAAACAAAGGTCACCAGTCACCTCTTTAAATATATAAAGCAGATCCCAGTTGCAGCAGCACACCACACACACACCAGCAGTACTGTTTGATTTTCAAGACAGAAAATACTAATATAATACTCCTTCCTACTACTAGAAGAGAGAGAGAGAGAGAGAGAGAGAGAGAGAGAGTGTAATGATGGTGTTGTCGTACGAGATGATCAATGTTTCTATTTGGTATAAAAATAAAAATAAACTTGCACGCAGAAAAACCAAAATATAAATATAAATACTTTTTCTTCTCTTTTCTTTTCTTTGCAAAGAAGAAATTTAGTAAATATAGTAAAGAGAAATAGGATTTGAGATGAGGCAGCAGAGCACAACAGGCAAAAAACTAGTCCTTCTTCCTGTGGATCCCACAACTAGCGTGGGATGTAACAATGAGTGGTCCCCACTCTCACACCCCCATTCTTCTGGTCCCCACCTCACCACTAACCACCTCCTCTTCTTCTTACAGTACAAACCTATTAGATCTCTTTCTCCATCTCCACCCCTTTTTCATTAATCGCCAAAACCTCTGCGATCTTCATTTGTGCATGTTCATTGATGTGATTAATTAATTAATAATGTTTGTAGTAAATAATTTATTTATTAAAATCAGTTCAATTCTACTCATAAAATATAAATAAATAAGTAATTTATTAATATTATCAAACCAACAATAAATTGTATATATCTAACGTTTATCTTGATATTTTTTTTATAGGAAATAAACAAAAACCAGTTATGCAACTAGAAAAAGCACACATAAACCACGTGACGGAAGTTCCAAAAAAACAAAAAAAATGCAAAAATATTCTCAACGATAATAAGTAACGCACGAAGATGAATGAATTAGCTTAATTGGGTAAGATGAAAATTAAACTAATTATTTTGTAGTATTTCTTTTTATGTAGATAACGATATAATTAAACTAACTATCACTGTTGGGATGTTTTTTGGACGGGGGTGGTGGGGTCCACGTTGAACAATTATTATGTGTTTGTTTTTTTATGAATTTTGTGATTGAAATTGATTTGGTGGACGTAGTTTCTGTTAAGTGTGTGTTGAATGTTCTGATGATGTGGACCTATAATGATGTACCATTTTGGGTGCGTGGTGGGACATATACTTCGATATTTGGGTTTTCTCGAGTACATATTGCATGTTGTAGAACAAGTACTACATTGTTTTTTCTTCGGTCTTTAATGTTGTTTGATCAATTTCAATAGGGATTTCAAATTTAATATAACTTTTTAACATTATTTTTATTTCATTTCTTAACTTATACGTACCATACATCTATGTTTTTATTATTGGATCGGGAGATTAAATTGGTAGAGGTTTAAAATTTTATATATATAATTAATTAGTTATATATATTTGTAGTTTAATTTTTTTCACAAAAATTTAAACTATATTAATTCAATTATCTAAGTTTGTTAAAACTTTAGGTTTCAATAAATTTATACTTAGAAATGGGAACTTTAAGTTTTCCATCCATTTTAGGACTGGTCAGCTGAATTAATTACGTTAAAGATAGAGATCCGACTGGTTTGTCCAATAGAACATAATTGCATAAGATCTAATTAATTAGGAATTTTTAATTCATTACTAGAACTCAAACGTACAACCCGAGTTACGTATCGACAAGTCGTTCGCGGCTAACCTTATTCAGCGCACTATTGAATTTGGCATGTTGGGTGATTGTCGTGTACAGTGGTCCAAGTACTGATGCGGAGAAGAGACTAGACAATAGACATGCAACTATGCAAGAGCATCTTCCAAAGTTTAGGACTTTGGTTTAGGTATCCAAAATTAATCAATCAATAAAGCCATTTCTTACATTTTCTTTAAGATCATCCGGTAATATGGTTATTCTATTAGATGTTGACTTTCAGAATTCAAATTAGGAAGACTCTTAATGACGGTAAAGTTTCTCCGTAGATTTTACTTCCTCCATCTTTTAATAGCTGACGCTTTAACTTTTGGCACGCATATGATTTTGGGTGTTTTTCGTTTTCTTTTAATTCTAGCTCTTTTTTTGGTTGATGCAGGCAGCTCAAACTTTCATTGAAAAACATTACTTTGTAGGTTCCTAAGACAAAATTAGGTTCTTAATCATACACCTGAATTGATTCAATTGTTTGAGGGCGTACTCTTTCCTCATCACTAATTTTAAATTTTAACTTAGAATTAATGCTTAGCACACAGCTTAATTGATCAATTAGTTTGTAATTTAGCAATAATTGTTACATGACATGTAAAGTTGAGTTCTAAACTTGTATTCTTATACGTATGCAATTTTTTTCGTCAAGGCAACTAACATTTCATCTCAAAGAAAATCCTAACCGGTTAGCCTACAAGACAATTAACATTCAATAATAAGAAGAAGAATATTTTCAAAAACAAAAAAACTTTATATATACCTTACTTGCATTTAGTAACTTGTGCTAATTTGTGGGGGGTGATCTAGGGCTTTGGATACTCCTGAGGGAAAAAAGAATGGTTGGTGCAATAGGTATCTAGTTTGTCACATCAAAGAATGCCTAAGGTTTTATCATAGGTGCGTGACACGTGAAATTAAAAAGCATTTTTTGAATTTTACTTACTTCCCTTATTTAATTCAGATGATATCTTTGATGGGATTTTTTTGCCATGTCGAGGAGGATCGGTGGTCTAAATTCTAATAAGAATAAGAAAATGGAGTATCATCAGAAATCCAAATAAAAGCAAAACGAATCATTAAGGGACCAATTCTTTATGTTATTTTATCCAAACCAAACCTATATGAAAATATATGAAAATTTGCAATCCACATGCAATCCACTCATCACATGAATAAATCATCAGCCAATCAACCACCCCATCACACGGTTAACAACTAGCCACCATTTTCTTTTTCTTTTTTAGTTCCTCTCTTTTTAATACTGTATTTGAGAATGTTACTACCATTACCATATATGGACCAAGAATCTTGGAGTGACGAGAAATCCCATGTTACCAAACCAAAATTCTAAGCTGTCATCAATCTGTCCGAGCCAGAAAATTCTTAAAACAAAATAATAGATCCCACTGTTCTGTTATAGTAGTATGATTCATTTCTCCCTCCATTCTAAGTAAATGAGATATTTTAGTTAACTTTACTAGTTTATTATTAATGACAGAAGAAATTGGAGTTTAAAAGTGTATTACCTGTGAAAGCAATACTTAAAATTCATAATTAATCATAACTTAATTAATTAGATCATTTTTTAAGTAATATGCAAGTAATTAATCACCAAAATCAGCAATCTAAGCAAGTTCTTGGTAATCACAAAGAGGGAAAATATTATTGGATTGGATGGGCCCATTTGTGGAAGTGGACCATGGTGCACATCATAAGAAGCAGTCGAGTGGGTTGACTGGTCAAAACGGTCAGTCAAAGGAAAAAAAAACACTTTGGATAATCTAGCAATAAGTAAGAAAAATAAAAGCAAAAGTAGGATATGTAGGAACCTGTGCCCAAACCGAAACAAACAAAATGGTAACATCTTCTGTTAAGAAAAGAACATTTGATTTCCCATTCCCACTAAAGAATTTTGTATGGTTGGAATTTGTATACTCTATGGTTGTTTTTGCAATGCATGGGATCATTCGTGTCACGCACCTATTTTGACATTTACATATTTGCGTATGCTGATGATCGACAATGAGGTTTTCATGTCAAACAAATTAAAAAATAAAAGAAAACGTATTTGCTCGTGGAAAATGCTCAGTATATTCTGCAACGTACATATAATACGAACAAAAAAGAGAAAAAGAATGTGAATCAGTTGATGAAAAAACAATTGACAAGGGTTTGGTGGGGAAAACAAAGTGGGAACAAGCCTGGGATTCTCTTTCCAAAGCTAACTAACTCGATAATGTTCAAATAAATTCAATTTCCTGTGATAAAGTAAATATATTACTCTAGAAAATAAGGATAGCTATGTAATTGTATAGATTACACATATTGGTGCATAGTTTATTTTCTTTTCTATTCAAATGTGTGGCCGAATATTCGTTGGGTCAATTCATATATTACATATGATCTTCTGCTCGTACGCACGTTATTGTATGCACTAATTTATTATTTTTATTTTAAACGACAAAAAATAAGTATGTGCTAATTGTAGCTGTCGCATATATGGCATGCAATCCGTGTTAATCGTAGTTTAATTAAATTATAGTTCAGAGCATTACTTCTAATATTTGTCTCTATTCATTAAAATTTAAAAGCATATAGTATAAAACTATTCCATGGGTTGTTCTAATTCCAGATAACTGAATGTTGCAGAAAATTTTGTATTTTATTTAATTATCCAGGCCCAGGGGTCGTTGAAGGCTAGGTAGGTTACGTTTATAATGCACACACACGCTAATCTCTGCCCTTCTGGATTTATACTTTACAGAAAATATATAAATTCCTCATAAACACTTCACGATGGACTTTATTTTTGTGCTCAATTTTGGAATGTTGCTTCTTAGCTTATAATTCAGACATATATAAAAATAGTATTTTTGTTTCGCTCCTACCTACGTTCTTATAATTTGTCTACTCTAATGTTGTAGTAAATGTCTGAATTATATACCAAGTCAATACTCTGTTTCTAGGACAATAACATATTTGATACATATAAATTGTAATCGATATTAACAAACAATCACTGGATTTAAAAAAGATAAAATACTCTTAATTATGGTTTATATAGTATAATTAAGTGGTGAAAATATTAAAATATTTACCTAAAGTATCATATTAGTTACTCCCTCCGTCTCATATTAACTGTCACTTTACTGTTCGTGCACGTATTTCGAGGAAGCCGAATGACTCACTATTTGACTTTAAAAAAATTCGTACTTTTTTTTCGAACTTACGTTAATCCTTAACCTACATTTGAGAAAAAATTCGAAAGTTTTTGAGGTCAAATAGTGCGTCATCCGGCCTCCTCGAATGCGTGCATGAACAGTGAAAATGGACAATTAATATAGGACGGAGGGAGTATCTTACAGAAAAAAATGGTACTCGTTTTAAAAAAATAACTTGCTAATTATTTTTCCTTGTACCTAGGGGTGTACACGGTCCGGTTCGGGCCGGTTCTTGGGCTAGAACCGGACCGGACCGGAATTACCGGTTCTGGGCCAGGACAGAACCGGACCGGACCGGACACTTCCGGTCCGGGCCGGGCCGGTTCTGAATTTTTCGGCTCGGATCGAACCGGTTCTGGTTCTGACCCGGATTTTTTTTATTTATTTTTTGTATTTATGAGGAGGAGTTAAGTTTAGAAGGAAAAAAGAAAGTAGGAGCCAAGAGGATTTGAACCTCTACCCTTTAATATGGTAGGTGAGGTGTTAACCATTAAACCAAATGGAAATTTTGATATCATTGTGCATATATATATATATTTCCGGTCTATATAAATGGCTATTAATTTTTTTTTCTTAGGTAATATAACATCCTTAATAAAATTCTGTATTTAAAGTATCAAATAAAAAGAAAAAAATGAGGACTTTTAATTGAGTTTAAAAGAAAAAAAGAAAAAATGCATAATACATTAGTAATTTAAACATTAATACAATTTAAATTAAAAGCATAAAAATCTAAACAATTAGTCAATTTTAATTTTATGACAATTGATAATAATCCCTAAACTATATTATTAATAATTAATGGTCTTACTTTATACACATTAGCTATATAAATGGCTATTACAATTTACAATAATATATTACTAGTATGTGTCATCTTAACTATATAAATGGCTATTAAAAATTTATTTCTTAGTTCATATAACATCCTTAATACAATTTTGTATTTAAAATAACAAATAAAAAGAAAAAAATGAGAATTTTTAATTGAGTTTACAATTATATTACTAGAAAAAATATATACATACATGAGAAATTTTAATATAATTTAGAAGGAAAAAAGAAAGAGAATGAGTTAAGTTTAGAAAGAAAAAAAAAAGTGGGAGCCAAGAGGATTTGAACCTCTCCCCTTTAATACAAAAGGTGATGAGTTAACCATTGAACCAAATGGAAACTTTGATATTATTGTACATATATATACTTCCGGTTCTACCGGTTCTCCGGGTCGGTTCCCGGATTTAGAGGGATGGAGAACCGGACCGAACCGGAAATTCCAGTCCGGTCCCGTCCGGGTCAAAAAAAAAAAAAACCCAAGTCGGTTCGGTCCTGGTCAAAAAAAGACCAGTTCCGAATCGATTCCCGGTCCGGGCCGGTTCTTGTACAGCCCTACTTGTACCTAATTATTGAGGTTCGAAATGTAGGAAGCGGAGGCGACTGGCGCGGCAAAGAGGAGAGACGCTACGGGAAGGGGGAGGGACAAGGAGACAAAGAATGAGTGCTTGGTCGGTGGGAGGTGGGGCCCAGGTGAGGGAGGGTAGATGCCAGATGTTAGACCGGACACGTGGCAGGAGAATGCGGCTAGGAGACGAATATTTCAGTTTTCGAGAAAAGAACAGCGACAATAGATTGGCAGAGAGAGAGAGAGAGTCTCCACTGTCAAAATCTATCCTAGTGGGCTGGCTGGCAGGCTGCTTCTCCAAAATGCGCACCTCCCACTTGTCCACATCCGCCCTCTACCCTTCTCCTCCCTCCTCAAGCAAAGTATCTTCTCAAATTCAATCTCAGATCTCTCAATCCCATTATTAATTAGATTATTATTTGCTTTTTATTTACTATTTAATTATTTGGTTAAGTGAGAATTAAAAGTTAGATATTTTTTTATTTTTTAATTCATTATAAATCGAATTCATAATTTGACTCACAAAATGAACATATATATGAGATCAATGATAAATCTTCAGTAATTTAGAGCTTAAGGAGTTATTTGAAATGATAACAGGAATTTTCATAGTCATTTACGATCGACGATGAGCGTTTTGTCATCCCATATTAAATTAAACGTTAACATATGATGAATTTGTGCAGGTTTTACGCATAATTTTTTTTTTAAGCGGTAAAATATGTAATGAGATGGATAATAAATTTTGAGCCTCAGTTGCTAATCATGATTTTTAGGCAATCATCTCGTACTAGTATATGTTATTCTACTTTTGTTTGGTAAGATTTATTATTCTACATTATTTAATTAAAAGCTAGGTTTGTTTCCTATATATGATTGCAACCGGCGTTATTTGACCATATGATAAAGGAGAAGAGGAGTGAGGAGTCCAAGGGAATTAGAATCAAACAAATTAATACTTTTACAACATGCAAAAAATTTAAAAAAAAATTTGATCGATCTTTAGACTTAGTTGTACGTAATTCATTTTAACATTATATTATTGAAATATTAGGTTTTTAAAAAGAAGAAGAAGAAGAAGAAGAAGAAGGGGTTAGTTTCAAGTTTGAATACTCACTTTATGACATGAAAACAAACGTTTCGATGTAGAGATTACCAAGTTGAATTTCATGCATCTAATTAGTCCGATTATAAAATGATTAAGCGCTAATTAATCATCTAATTTTGGAGTAGTGGAGGTTTGTTATTTTGGCACGTTGGGGAAATGATGGAGGTCACGTGAGGCACGAGATGGATGGTACTTATAACTTAATTACTGGTAGTCTGGTACGCTAAAAAACATGACATGCGTCATGGCCATGCCCACAGCAACTACAACCTAGAGCCTAGAGAGAGTGTGGGGGGTTATTGGTAACGGATTTTGTTTTGTCCAATTCCTGTATAAGGACAGAGCTAAGTGGGATTGGTGTCAAACAAACGACCACCATTATCAGTAACGTATGAAAATTATCTGAACAAGATCCCTACCGTGATGAATGCATGTATGTAACCAACGGAGCTAGTAATATCATATGACTCCACACCTAGTTGGATTGCTCCAATAATACACTAATCTGTAAAAAGATATTAGATTGATTAAAATTTAAAGTTCTCAAAACTTAAATATCTAAATATCCACGATTTATTTTCTGTATTACTATACTTCCGCAACGAATTATATCTCATATGGTTGAAATTGATAATGTTTGAAACTGTTAGAAAAAGAAATAATATATATAAATGTTAACATTGATTAATTTGGAAAAATAAATGTACAATCTATGTATATGGGGCCATGGACCGCATGATAGAATCTTGAACATCAACATTGCGGGGATAAATAAACTTCTTGTTCCTTGTTTCGAGACGCATCTTATATGTTTTGGTCATATGGTAAAGCTTTAAACATGGGAAATCCCTCACGGGACAACTTTAACATAAAAAAAAAGCTTGAATACCAAAATGTTTTGTTTTTTGAGGCGTTAAAATAACCCATAAATCTATTAATCAAACTCATGTAATTTACCAATAATTTAAGTACGTTGGTATGTAGTGCTGGAGTTAGAATAAGCTTTTTAAGATAAATATTTGTTAGGAGCAAAAAAGAAGAAGTGGAGAATTAAAAAGAAACCAACAATGAACTACATTCGAGTCGTAACAACGATCTTGAAAGTAATACATTGTCTAGTTCCTAAAAAAGTTAAGTAAAGACTAGTAAGGGTGCAAGAAAGCCAAGAGTAATGTGAGTTAAGTTCAAAGATCGGATTGGTCATGCCATCAACGACTAAGTTGATCTCTCGGTGAACATGCATCACACAGTCACCTCCTAACGAAGGTTCAAAGATGACGAATGACGTCCAACAACAACTTGTATGCTCGCGGGACAGGGGAGGGACAATATATCACTTGGACAGTATTTTTATAATCAACCTAAAGAATGATACGACGCCAACTACGAAATCAAGCTTCCTGCAAGCTCATAAAGTAGCTGCGAAGCCACCCAACTAGGTACCGTTGCAATTACGGATAACACCACCCGTTGTTGCGCGCGTAAAACCCCAAAGGATGCACTATCAAAATTAATTGTGACCTAATTATTTCTACACTCTATCAAAATCAGATTAATTTTGTTGGTATAGATGAAGGAGTTCTTGAGCTATTTGCATGCATGCGTTTAGTACAAAGTACAAACAAAAACCTTCTTTGAGAGTCTCTGAGTTCTATACATAAAAAAAATTACTCCCTCCATCCGCCAATACTTGACGTTTTAGCCCTAAAACCATTTCGCTAATAACTGACGCCCTTCGATAGACTGTGACTTATTATTTTTTTCTCCCAAAATTGGCCCTTGAACGATATCTCTGATTGCATTGCATTTCATCATGTTTTATTGTCCATTTTCTAGTTATTTTGGACAGTAATTCTATTGATATTCCCTTTAATTTCCCACATTTGATCAGGTCTGGTTTGGAGGCTGAATGAGAAGAATTCACGAAGTTTAGAGCTGAAGCTGATTACTCGAGTCTAGGCCTGGGTCTTGGCCTAGACATATTCGCATCTGACGCAGTGCGCTTACCAGAATCGTCTTGGCCTAGACTCCGGCCAAGACTCCTTTGCGATCAGACTGCAGCTTGGAGCGATTGAAGTATTTTTGGAGTTGGACTCTCACAGCTGGCACGTAGCAGCTGTCCAGCAATTTTAGAGGGATAGGAAGACAATCTTATGTAGAATCCCGCATGGGATCTCCCTCTTTAATTAATTGCGATTTAGTTTCCATATTTAGAACAATTAATTGTAATAATCTTTTAGGAGATTATTTAGGAGATTATTTAGGAGATTATTTAGGAGATTGAGTTGGAGAAGGACAGAGGAGTTTTAGCGTTCTTATAGCTGATCTTGTCCTCCCCTTTTCCTCGCTGTCCGCTCTCTCTTCTTCTTCCCTAATTCGACACTTTTATACTATTGCTCCGGATTCAATTCTTTGAATCTCGGATTTATTTTATTTATGCAAGTTAAATTCTTTATCTTTTATCCATGAGTATGAGTAACTAAAAACCCCATTCTTGGTAAGGGTGATGAGCCGAAGTTCTTAATGCAATCGTGAGACACAATCCGTTCTTCACAATCTTTTTCTTTGTATTTATTTATTCTTGAACTTAATCCATCGCTTACTCACTAGAGCCAAGGTTTGATCATCCTTGTTCTCTAGGAGAGAAGAGTTGTAACCAGTCTAGAAGGAGAGGGAGTACCCGCCGGCTAGACGGAGTAGGTGACTAGTCTCGAGCAGACTAGAAGAATAGGTAAAATAGGTAGAGACCAGATTGACAACCTAGGAACTTAGCCTAGGTACTGTCTTCCCCTGTGCCATTGAAGAGGTGAGCAACCATTCAAGACAGCAGTCAAACGGATAAACCCTTTAACCAGCAAGGTGTCCCTTGGCTAGGATTATCAGGAGAGGGAGTACCCGCCAGATAGTTTGAAGAGGAGGGAAGATAGGAGTGAAAAGGAGTTCCTCCACTCTATAGCAGTACTATGAAGAAGAGATGAACATATTTCAGTCCATGATCGATGCATAAGAACGCAAGCTCACCCATCGCCCTTACCTGGAATTCCGTATCACTAGACTCATTCCCAATCTAGCCCGCAGTCTTGGCCTAGACTTCGGCCAATACTATTTTATATTTTAAACTGTTTTCATTATTTTCTGTTTTGTCTTTAGTTTCAGATAACACCCAACCAAAACTCAGTGACGAGGAAGTCAACTCAGGAACTACATTTCCTAGAGGTCTCTGTGGACGATCCTCTTACCATCATCTACAAGCTATTGTAGACAGTGATAAGTTGTATTTCTACCCCCAATTCCATAACTATTTCACTACTATATTTGACGTGTTCGACGCGCGGTCAAATTTTGGCGCCGTTGCCGGGGATCTCTAACGGTATTTGTAGTTTTTGTTTTATTTTTTTTTTGATAGTTGATGACCAGGTCCTCTTGCAGAGAAGAAGATTTGCTACCATATAATCCGAATCTCACTAAGGCCGAAGCACAACTCAGGAAAATAGCTCGAAAGAGGAAAATCCCAGAAGAAAGTGAATCGGGAACCTCTAGTTCCGAAACAGATTTTAGTCTAGACCACAGTCTTGGCCTAGACTCCGGCCAAGACATGGAAGAAAATCAACCAGAGCCCACGATGAGGGAACTGAACAAAACAGCGGAACATGAAACCTTTTCCTGTATTAGTTTACCAGCTGTACCCAGTGACTGGTCTATAAAGACCAATATGGTGGCCAACCTTCCTAAGTTTTTTGGCCATTCAAATGAAAACCCATTCAAGCATCTGAGGAACCTACACGTTCAATGTGACATGATGAAACCAGCTACTGTGAATATGGAAAGAGCAAAGTTGAAAGCTTTTCCATGCTCTCTTGAGGGGGCTGCCCAAAATTGGTTCTACGGTCTACCTCACAACACGGTCAACACATGGGCCGAGATGTCCACTTTGTTCCTAAACAAGTACTGGAATGCAACAAAAGCAGGGGTAGCTAGAAAGAACATGGCTGCCATCCAGCAAAGGAGCAATGAGGGATTAAGTGAATACCACCAACGGTTCAGAGAGTTGCAAGAGGTTTGCCCTACACATGGAGTTGTGGATCAGACAATGATCCAGTACTTTTATGACGGGATGCTGCCAAGCTGCAAAGAAAAAGTGGATTCAGCAGCTGGTGGAGTGTTGCAAGACTTGACTGTCACAAGAGCCAAGATGCTACTTCAAACTATGGCGGACAATTGCCAAAATAATATTTCTTCTGACCGAAACTCTATTCCTTTAAATCTATGTGCTGTTAATGTTGAACAAAAGTTAACTGAATTAACTGACATGGTCAAAAATCTCTCTATTAACTTTTCAGGTGCAATGCCCACAGGAGTTCAGAATCAAAAGCAGGTAGCTTCAGTGTGTGGGATATGCCAGCAGCAGGATCATCAAACCAACAATTGTTATATGGTGCAACACTATCCGGATGATATGACTCAGGTTAACGCAGCATACGCACATAACCAAGGGAGCATGCAGAACTACCCTCAGGGAAGTAACGAGTACTCATGGAGGGGCCACCCAAACTTTAGATGGAGCGATCCAGTCCCTCCACAACAGAATCTAGGCCGAGCTCCTGGCCAAACCCCAGTACCTCAGCTGCCACCAGCACCTCAACCTTTGCAGATTACAGGTCCATCTATAGAAGACACTCTTAAAAGTTTTATGCAAACAACCCAAACTGGTTTGGTAGAGATGCAGAAAATTTTTATGCAGTCACAGATAGAGATGCAGAAGAGTTTTATGCAATCACAGGCGGAGATGCAGAAACAAATCAATCAGATGGCTAACCAAGGCAGATTGCCTTCTACCACGGTGAACAATCCAGCGCATAACGTTAGTGCCATGTGCCTAAGGAGTGGAGTTGTGTTACCAGAGAGGGAAGGTGCGAAAACAGACAAGGAATTGAAAAAAATCCAGTCGCAAGAGATGGATGAAGATGAGGAAGAAGAGACTGAAACAGAAGCAGTCTTGGCCAAACCTCAGGCCAAGCCTGCAGTTATCGCGGAACCAGAAAAGGCAGAACCTGTCTTGGCCAAGACTCGGGCCAAGACTGACCAGAAAGAGGAAGTGATCGAAATTCCTCCACCTTTTCCTCCTAGATCCTCAAAAGAGAAGAAGCAAGATGAAGCAAGGGACTTTATGAATTTTTTTGGAAAAATAGCTGTTAATATGCCTATGTTAGACTTAATTGCCAAAGTTCCCTCTTATGCTAAACTTCTTAAAGAATTTTGCACTAACAAAAAGAAAGTTGCAGGTGTAGAGAGGGTGAATTTAGTTCATACAGTGCAGCAACTTCCAGAGAAGTGTAAGGATCAAGGAACTTTCACCATTCCATGTCAAATAGGAAATAAGACGATCGAAAAAGCCCTTTGTGATTTAGGAGCTGGCATCAACGTCATGTCATTGAGTGAATTCGAGACCTTGAAGATAGGTACAATGAAGGAAACCGATCTGGTGATTCAGCTGGCTGACAGATCGTTCATCCGACCCAAGGGAGTTGTGACAGATGTCTTGGTAATGGTAAATGATTTTATATACCCAGTGGATTTCTACATTGTTGAAATGAATGTACAATTGCCTTCTTGCACCACTGACATCTTATTAGGAAGACCATTTCTAAGGACATCGAAGGCTAAGATTGACTGCTATGAAGGGAGTATAATCCTAGAATTCTTTGGAAAGACTATGAAATTCAGCATTACCGAAGCATTGCAACATCCTGATGATTTACATTGTGTGAATTTTCTTGATGTTTTAGATCCAATTACTGATAAAATGGCTGATATTTATGATCCCTTTGAGTGTGTGCTGAATAGGGAAACAAAGACTCCAGCAGGATTGAAGGACAGAACAGGAGGTCCGTATCACTAGACTCATTCCCAATCTAGCCCGCAGTCTTGGCCTAGACTTCGGCCAATACTATTTTATATTTTAAACTGTTTTCATTATTTTCTGTTTTGTCTTTAGTTTCAGATAACACCCAACCAAAACTCAGTGACGAGGAAGTCAACTCAAGAACTACATTTTCTAGAGGTCTCTGTGGACGATCCTCTTACCATCATCTACAAGCTATTGTAGACAGTGATAAGTTGTATTTCTACCCCCAATTCCATAACTATTTCACTACTATATTTGACGTGTTCGACGCGCGGTCAATCTCGTACACAGGCCACAATGCGTGTCACACGGGGGCAAGTGAGTAAATGGCAAATGAGCTCTGTACAAAAGTTTGGACGGGATTTCAAAATTTAGGAAAGTTCAAAATAGGGTTGCAGAAAGCTGCAGACCCTCAATCCTTCCATCTTCTTCTTCTCTCTCTTCGGTTGATTTCATTTTAGTTTTCCTTGAAATTAAAAAAACGATCGATGGAGGCAGTAATGGAGGGAGTTTATTTTGAAGATTCTCAAGCATATATCTACGATGAAATTGCAGAATTCAACGATATCCATATCCCCTGTTCTTGCGTTGATTCTGAGCCCGATAGCTGTGTCCAGTTTGATGCGTCCGGGCAAATGTTCGTTGAGGACTCTCTTGCCGCCTCAGGAAATGGAGGGGATATCGTCCCAGATGTTGTTGGTCAGTTGGCGAAGCACGTGGAGGAAACCGGTTTGGCTGGGGCAACGGATAATGCTATTGTTGGGTTGACTGTCGAACAGGAACAACAACTCATGTCTAGAGTCAAGGATTTCATCCTCAAGATTCTAATTGAGAAGTTTGAGAAGCCCCATTTCGATTATGATCTAAATAAACCCCCAACCATTGATGCAAGTCCCATGTTGAATACGGCTACGAATGGAGCGAAATGTCTCGATTTGAATTGTTTACCGTCTGTGGACTGTGATGAAGAGAATAATTGTGATTTGACGCTGACACTGCGAATTGGTATTCCAGGTTCTGGTTATTTCTAATTTTTCATCATCGCGAATTTTTTTTTTTGGGTTTTTGGTTTTGGGTGTTTCTGGGTTTCTGTAAATTTTGGAAGGTTAGGCATGTTCTGCAAATATTTCTGCCTTTCTGTAAATATGGAAGGTTATGCCTGTTCTGCATATATTTCTGGAATATATGGAGTTTTGGGATTGAAGGAATTTTGAGACATTTAAATTTGGCATTATTGGAGTTTTGGGATTCATGTCGTTTCATATCGGATGAGAAGTTGAGGCTATTAAAAATGCATTTAACTTCCCCGAAATTAAAGGGGTCTTAACCTTATCAGTCTTTCCATAATGCCTTCCCTTGATCCTGTAATATACTTTTACTCATCTGTGTTTGTAATCCAAGTTTAGCCATATGTGTTTCAAAACAGAGGATTAGTACACTAAGCTTATCCATGTGTCAAAACTCTTTGTTGAGGCTGTGTTTGTAGACTCAACTGTTTGATGTGTTTGTACACTTCAATTGCAATGTAAGATTAAGCCTTCTCTGCATTTGTTAACATTCAACAATTACATACGGGGATTGAACAAATATTGCATACCAGTTTACAAAAAACACAACCAAAAAATAGGGCATTTCCCACAAGTAATGCTTTACAAAAAACATGGCATTTCTCACAAGTAATGCTTGACAAAAAACATGGCATTTCCCACAATGAATAAGTTTACCAAAAACATGCCATTTCCTTCATCTAATGGATTACAAAAAAACAGGGCATTTCCCACAATTAATCAGTTTACCAAAAACATGCTATTTCCTTCATCTAATGGATTTCAAAAAAAACAGGGCATTTCCCACAAGTAATCCAAATAAAAAATAGGGCATTTCCCACAAGTATTGTAAACCAAAAAACAGGGCATTTCCCACAAGTAATGGAAACCAGAAATAGGGCATTCTCACAATTATTGGAAACCAAAAAGGCTATATTCCTATTTTCTTATTTAACATAACCACAACTTTACAAAAGAGTTGGCTGAATTAGGGGACATGCAAACAAAAAATACGGCATTCCCACAATTAATCAATTTAGAAATATTTGTCAAACTATGCATAACCACAAGTTAAAAACAGAACAATATAATCATGGGATATGCAAACCAAAAACAAGGGATATGTATAGTCCTTCATTCCACTTCTTTCAAGCCATAAATACACAAATCACTGTAAAACAACCAAGCAATCCATTATTTCAAAAGCACAACATAATTGAAGTACAGTTTAGACAATCACCTAGGGCAACGGATCTGGAGAGACAAGACTGAGGGCATGGCGATAAATCTCTGGACTGCATTGCAAGGTTGCTGGTAAGGTACCATTACACTCAAGTTGCTCTTTCTTCAAGTGAGGAATCTTGTAGTTGTTAGAGCCATCACATTTCATAACCTCAATCATACAAGATTGCAAAGTTAGAAATATTCGATTGCTCTTGTTGATTGGAAATTCCTGGTAAGCATGCTCAACAGCCGCAATCAATTCAACGATGGACTTTGCACATTCTTTAGCATGCAATGATTGAATTGCTCTAAAGAATCCAAGGTCCAACACGTTTAAATCCGGAAAATTAGGTGGTTGAAAAATCAGAGACACATTCAGTCCCAATTGGTCAGCTGTAGACAAGAATTCAATATCATCAATGTGAATATGAGTCTTTGCATTGTCTTGTTGAATTAAAATTTGATCTCTACTTCTCTGCCTAGGCCATTTCTCTGCAATGGTCGGTAACACTTTACCAATAAGAAACTCCCTAATAACAGACCTGGTTATGTTAGTAATTAGTTTTATCTCGATTGTACCACGAGGCCTATTCTGACTTGATCTAACTGCAGCAACAGATTGAACTAATGGGGAAATCCCAATCTTTCCATCAAATACACAAATGTCATTACAGTCAAACATTGGCATAGTTGCAGCTGCTAAAAACATAACCTTAGGAATAAAGTGAGAGCTTTTCCATGTCCTTACTGGTTCAGGCTCATCGTGCATGAGATAATAAGTATGTGATTTTTTAGTCAAGTAGAACCACTTCTCATCGATGTGCACGGTATTGTCCATCCGGTTGAATGTTGGGTTATGTGGTAATGATGCGGGATCCATACCTGATAAGCAGTAGTTGATTCTGGTGGTGTGATTCTCTGGTGTAAGCGAGGGTTTAATGGCATTGGAATGCCGCCTGATCACACCCTCCTTCATCTTTGCGTGCAGGAATGACTTTGACACGCTGAGAGCAAATGCCAGAGATCGCAGGGTGGTCCTCTGTTTCAAAGGAATACTCCGTATTCTTTCCAAATCAAAATCAATTCTCTTTCGGCCACAGTTTATGGGCCTATGATTAGAATAATTTTTATTGTCTGATTCTTGTGCCCGTTGCGATAATCTTTGGACTGTCCGGATCCCTACTCCAAATACGGTAGCTGCCTCCCTTGTTGCAAATCTTTTGAGGACCCCGTTGACGCTATTGGCCAGGAGCATTTCATAGACCGCGCGACGTTCAGCTGCTGTCAATTCATGCCTAGGCTCTAAGTCAATTGAAGAAGCCAATTGTGAATAGTATGCTTGTGCCCAGAAAGTAAGTGCCAAAGACACCAAATATCGGGTACGATTAATTACCTCGTCTAGGTGCTTCATTTAAATCTGGAATCTCCACCGCTGGTTCAGGTTCATCGACGGGCACAATTGCCAATTCCTAGGGTTGGACGAACACAAAACCTGAAGAATCAAAATCCTCGAGGCCGGGAGAATTTATTGGAGGGGACCCCAACTGTTCTGCCAAAGGAGAAGGGGGGGGGGTGAAAGGCTCTACATTGAGGTCGAGTTGAGAGGAATCCATAACGGATAAATTGGGCAGACCTTGAAGAATGGAGTTTTGTGGATTTTGAAAGATGAGAGGGAAAATGGAATTAAAACGTAATACTTAATGTGGCGTAATTTATGCGAATTCTTGGGCGGGGGAAAGTCTACCAATTTTGGGAATTTGAAATTTTTTGAATGATCCAAGACTTTCATATTATTTCAGAGCGAAATTTGCGCGGGTTAGGGTTAGGGTTAGGGTTAAGCTCGAATTTGGGTGAACAGAGGAGAGAAGAAGGAGGCGTTATGTACGAGGGAGTAGGGTTCAGTTAAAAAAAAGGAAAAAACTACGCGTCGCTTGCACACGTAGGCACTGGCCCACAGACAAAACGCTGCCACTCACTGGCTGAGATAGATGCGGGTCCCACTTCCCTTAATAATCGAGATTGGTGGGCGGGCGTCAAGTATTGGCGGACAGAGGGAGTAGTTGGTAAAAATATTAATAGAGAACCAAACTCTAATTTAAATCTCATCCCCGCGTAAATAGTTTTTTTTGGGGGGTATGAATGTCATTGCAAAGTTTTAAGGAAAGAAGGGTCGTTCCAAATTTGGGCTGGAGGCTGGACCACTATTACTGCTTAGGTTTGCTTTTGGGTCAGACTCGGTTGGGTGCGCAGGTTGGGCATGGTTTCTGTTATCACTGAATTATTGGGTGGGCCCACGAGTTATGTCTGCTTGGTTGTTTGAACATACTTTTCGTACCACACAAGAGAAAGCAACACCTCCACTCCACTCCACCCCACCCCTTTGTCTCGGATTTATTCAAATCTACTACAGAATTGAGATATATAAGAAGATAGAAAAACAAACAAGCAATTTTTTGCACTTTTTAGTCCGAGCGACAATAAAATACTATTATTTTGATTAATTCTTGTTTAATAAAGTTAAACTTATAAGTTGATTTCATTTTTTGTTTGATTATGTATTGGTTGTACTTGTGAGCCATTATGGGCTTCGTTCAGCCCGCCCTGGGTTGGGCTGGTCTTGTACCTATAAAATTCTACAAAAAGCCCATTTTAAAGAGGTTTGAGTTTTTTATTATTTTTATCCAATTACAACATGAAAACCTCATGAAAAGTTGGAAAAAAAAAGGATGAATACCGTTTTTTAATCAAATTAATATTTGTGTTGTTTCACAAATCATGGTCAATAATTCTTTATAATACAATGATAGTTTATGAAGTGAAGATGTTGTAAAGTAGGCATCCCAATTAGGTGTCATAATAATTTTGAATGAGTGTCAATTCAAGGTGACAAAGGAAGTTAAGAATCTACTGGTTAACTTAACTCAGTCACTTAATTAATTGTACATTTATAGAATTGTTATACTCTTATAGAGATACAATAATACTAAGATAATTACAAGTAAATACAATATTTTCTACGCAATCTAATCTTAAGTTTAAATACACAATATTCTCTCAATTTGAATTTAATGTCACAAAACCTTATATCAAATAACGTAAAATGCAAAACAGAAAGGACATGGTAGAACAGCAGTGTCTCTCTAAATCTAAAAAATTAAAAGGAGGAGAGGAAGTCTCCTTCACTTCTCAGTCCTCAGGAAATAGGCCACATCCCGGTCCCGCTCTTCATTTCTTTGTTTCTTTCAATGGCTGCTTTCGTGATGCGAACCCCAACCTCCTCCCTCTCTCTACACGTCGCCGTGAAACCGTCGCGTTCCGATCAGACTTCAAGAATCGAGATCAAATCACCACCTGTTCTTCTGAAACCGCACCGCGGCCTCCGCCTCTCCGCCTCTCTCCACGGAGGAAACGGCAGCTCAGGCGAAAAGCATAACAACACTCAAGCTCTTGAGCTGGAGAGTATCTTGCAAGATACCTCATACGAGGTTGTTAACAGAGACGCGCTTCCAAGTAACGATATTACCTAAGCTGCCATCTCAATTGATATTTTTTAATTTCTTTTTCTATTTTTGTCATTTTCGAAATTTGTTGAATTGTTTTTGGCAGAGCCGTTATCGTCAGCTCATTTATCGAATTCGGTCTCTGATGGTTCTCGCCTCCGCGTTGCTTACCAGGTAACTACTCTACATGGCTACATACCTCTAACGTATCTGGTTATAGAGTTTATGGTGGAATGGAGCGACTCATAGATGCTCATGTGCAGGGCGTTCGTGGTGCTTACAGTGAATCAGCGGCACAGAAGGCGTATCCGAATTGTGAGGCAGTGCCATGCGAGCAATTTGAAACAGCTTTTGAGGTGAGTCTTTGAAAATGAATGGATTAGCTCATTTCTTGTACAGTTTTAACTGTTGGTGAGAAAGTACTAGTATTTCCTTTACTACACCTTTTTCAGCATACTTGATTATTTTCATATGTTGTGATCATCTTGTATGTGTTATTGGTGTTTGAGGTAATTGGGCCAATTGCAGTTTGACAATGCTTTAATGTCACAATGATTGTTTTTAACCTTTAGATAGTTAAATACAAGATAGGCACTGTGAATTTTTGGAAGAGGGTATCTGTGTGCGTCTCCAACAAGAATAGGAATGAATTTTGAAGTATAATACTCTGCTTGAGGCTGTAGTCTAGAGTATGAAGTTGCAGGAACTTTTTTTACTATAATTTGTTTATATAGACTACAATATTTCCAAACCAAGAAAAAAGAAACTATACTATTGTTAGAAGATATAGATTTTTAGATTTAGAGATAATTGTATTTATTTGTAGATAATGTCCTGGACATTGACATCATATTGTAAGTAGGTGTCTATAGCTAATTATAACTACCTTTTTTTCTGGTTAGTGGTTGGGTTGTTGAACTGTATGCTTGACTGTACAAGAGAACTCTACATCTCTCATACTGCTGTTTAAGAAAATACTATAGTTAATGGTAGATGATTCTAATTTGTGTCCAAGTATGTAATGAAAGAAACGCCCTTCCTTAGAAGGGATTGGATAAGTAGTGTAATAGAAGAAAAAATGGACGGAGAATTAAATGGATAGGAAGAATTGGGAAGAAATGAAACAGAAGCTTCTAACCTTATGTTCACTATTTGAACCCTTTAGGATTGACAGAGATAGTCACTCTTATAAAGAAGCCATTATGTTCAGAAGCAATTCAGTACTTTCATTATCTATATGTCAAGGCTATTGACTTGGACTGTAGTTCATTTCACGTGTTGAGTTCTATCAGCTAGCTTATTTAGAGTATATGAAATATTTTGAAAGAGTTGAAAACACCTGCTTTTAGTAATCTATTTTCGATGGAAAAAGATGCCATTTTAATGCATGATATTTTATGCGAAATATTTTGTTGTGGTCAGGCTGTTGAAAGGTGGCTAGTTGATAGAGCAGTTTTACCCATTGAGAATTCATTAGGTGGGAGCATTCACAGGAATTACGATCTTCTTCTCCGGCATCGGCTGCATATAGTAGGGGAAGTGAAATATGCTGTCCGTCATTGCCTATTAGCCAATCATGGTGTTAAAGTTGAAGACTTGAAGAGGGTCCTAAGTCATCCACAGGTACCTTTTATACCATTCGTTACCTCGCTCTTTATAGTTCCACGATGTCTATCCTCTCTTGTACCACGTTTCAGGCTCTGGCTCAATGTGAGTATACATTAACAAGATTGGGGTTGGTTAGAGAAGCAGTGGATGATACTGCTGGAGCTGCAAAGGTAGGCCTAAATTTATAGCTGAGCATCTGAGACATCTTCTGGAACATGCCTTATGTTACGCATGCACATACTGAAAGAGAGTGTGGGAATGTTTTTCCCCATCAGGCATCTCCGCTTTTAAAACTAGGACTTAAACCTATGTCTACTATTCTTTGCAGAGAATACCAAGGGCTGTCAATCCCATTGGTTTTTGTTATGTTTATAGTTATGGTATTCTTAATTATTCGTACCTGACATCATCTTGCATCTTTAAAAAGTTTCCTACTCTGGTAGGATCGCTCAGAACTACTTCTAGAGGCTCAGCCTGTTAGGGCTCTTGGATTAACACAGTCATAGTCCTGTTCATTTAGACTTCTCTATGTACTCACTCCATTATAGATATTGGAACTTTGTTTCAAATTTTTACATGTTAATTAGTTGCAGCTGATGACTTTAAGTCATCCTAACTGTGCAGCATGTCTCACTTCACAAGCTAGATGACACAGGGGCTGTTGCTAGTTCTGCTGCTGCCATGATCTATGGCTTAGACATATTAGCAGAAGATATTCAGGTTTGTATTTGCATATTCTCATGCATTGATTCCCTTGGACTCTGATGCATACACTTCCTCACTCATACCTTCCTTCTGATAGGATGATTCTGACAATGTTACTCGATTCCTGATGCTGGCAAGAGAGCCAATAATTCCAGGCACCGATAGGCCATTCAAGGTTAGCCCTTTCAGATGAAACAAATATCAGAATTTCAAACTTATTAATCATCCTACTACACTTTTTTTAACCAAGAAATGGTTCTTGAGATGCAGACGAGTATAGTTTTTTCACTGGAGGAGGGTCCTGGGGTGCTCTTCAAAGCGCTTGCAGTGTTTGCTTTGCGGCAGATCAACCTTACTAAAGTACGTCTCAAAACTAGAATGTTAGGTATTACTTGATGTTGTGTTTATACCCTTGCTCTCTGTTTTCCCAACCAGATTGAGAGTCGTCCCCTGCGTAAGCAACCGTTGAGAGCATCTGACTATAGTTGTAATGGACAACCAAAGTAAATCTCTTGATCTGACCTTTTATGTCTAAAATCGTTCTTTGTGTTAAAATGTTGGGAAAGGGAAAATGAAATGGCCAAAATGACATGCCTGATGTATGCAGCAGCTATAGAAAAGCGCAAGGCAAGAGATCCTTGATTTTATATTATATCTCTTCAGAATTAAGTTTTTGTTGTTGTTGCTGCTTTTACACAGCACAATGAACAAAGTGTCTTTCACCTTCTGCTTCAATACATTGTAAAACTGTTTTGCAGATACTTTGACTATCTCTTCTATGTGGACTTTGACGCGTCAATGGCCGACCAGAAAGCACAGAATGCCCTCAGACATCTAAAGGTGTGTAACCTTCTCACCTAATACCAAAATATTAACTATATGTGACCTGAACCCATCCTTCTTTGACAGGAGTTTGCTACATTCTTGCGAGTCTTGGGGAGCTATCCTGCGGACACTAGCATGTTGTGAATGATTCTTTAATGTGGTAAGGTCCTGCATGTACACAACTTTGACTGGTGAATGATATATATCGCTTGGCCCTTGCCTGCTGTCTTGTTTCATTGCTTTTGAAACATACCTTAATCCAAGTCTTGCTCCAGAGCATTCATGAAGAATTCATAATCTCCTACATTATTTTTCATCACTATTTTTCTCAAGTGCCATGATGGGGTCAATTTGGACCACATTCATGTCATCTGAGTCACCTCTCTTATCAACTGCAGGAAATTCTGTTTTGGGAATTATGAGTAGTTTATAAATGTTGCTAAGAAAATCCAAAAAATTGACATGCATTTGATTTTCACTTTTCTTTTTTTCTTTTTTCGAACTCTCGTGAGCTTTATGTTACCTCTTGTTGTCACGGGTCTTGACAGCTCATGGGAGCGAAAACAGAAAAAATAAGGGACAGGATCGTCAAGGCTTTGACTACAATCTGTGATGTATGCGGATGCATTATTTACTGTTTCAGAACCTGCTCAGTCTGTCTCTCTGCAATTTTGAAGCATATCCTGATGCTTGATTCATGTAATTACCAGGAACTCATTTAGGCTTCTTGTGGGGAGTTGTTTTATTACTGTCGGTTATCTTTTAATAGGCGAATTTCTTTCCAGTCACTGAGTGAAACTGATATAAAAAATAATCTGCAGAAGTGCAATTCAAGAATGGTCTGAGAAGACTCTTAAATATAATCATTGCTATATGACAGGATTGAGTATACCAGAAACTTCTTCCTTGATCACAAACATGAAAGGATGGTGTGCAATGAAACTTGGACGTGGAGGAGGTTTAAACTTTCGCGTAACAACTCTGGATCTGAACGAAATCTTTGAACGAGTCCTTGCAGCCCATCTACCTTGTCAGGCTTGTCAGGAAGCATGACGTACATCGAAAATTGCTTGTTCTCGTCTCTGCCTCGAGCATATGGAAGTTCGAGAATATTGAAATCTTCAAAGGAACCGTAGGGTTTTGTTCTGTTGTAGGCAGACAAGAAGGGAACTTTGATAGTTTCTTCGCCGAGGAGGTGAAATCTTTTATTCTCCGTTAATGATTCTCCGAAAGGGGTTTCCCACAATTCGTTGAAGTAGAGTGCATTAACAAATAGAAGAACGTTAGAGTAATCGTCCTTACCTCCAAAACATCCTGGTTGCAGGAAGTTCTTGATGAGTTCTTTCGTTTCATTTTCCACCCATGAGTTTATTCCATTCCTCACATCCTCACACTATACATGACGGTAAAAACTTTAATATACAGCTCCTATACGATGCTAAAGAATAGCTGTTGACTCCAAAGAAATCTATCATGATTTCACATCCTGACAGTAAAAACTTTTCTCTATTTCTACAATCCTCCCTCTACTTTTTCTACTTCGATGATAGAGAGACTCATCATGAGACATTTAATCAGCTCTAGAATTTCAGCTCGCATGTTAGCAACAGCAGGTGGTGTGACCTGATCTTTCACATCAGAATGCCACAATATACGTCTGTCCTTGTCATCACAGTTCTGATGCCAGTTGCATATGGCTCTAGCCGTAGCAGTGACATACAAGCCACAATCATGGCCGTTCGATTGTGTACGTGAATCGGTAGGTTGCAAGAAGCTGGCACGAGTTGTTGCACTGGAGGCATCCATGAATCCAACAACAGCCTTGTAAAGTTGCAGAGCAGGCCGTTTGTTCATGCCCTTGAGACTATCGTGATGAACAAAGACATGGCATTCTTCTCGTATGCAAGTAAGCTCCAGTGAGATCCGCCTTCAGCACAGGTCACATCATCGTTGTAGTTGACAGGAAATATCACCAATTTCTTACCCGGCAATTTCAGGGGTTGTAGGAAATCTTTTATACTCCCAGCATCTGAGCATTGTGTAATCCAGAAAGCAATCATGGGTGGCACGAGTAGAACATCGGATAGATAAACTGAAGACAGATAACTGAAGTAGAACTCAATGATTCGATCGTTAAGGTACTGAGGACCGCTAAGGATGTCCAAGTCTGATCGACGCAGGACAACATCATTGTAGCTAAGGATCATATCATCAGCCTCCGATCGCCCCATGCTTTACGTAACAGTATACTCGACTTGCCTAATCAATTAAAAACAGAAACCATATTAGCCTCTCTAAACACAATCTACACACGAAAGGAAAGAGAATTTTCATAAATATCGACAAAGACAGCACTCTCTCTATAAACTGCCAAAACCAAAAACGTCGCCGAAGCCGCAGCTCCGCTACCCTCTAATCTAAAAATTGAAACATCAAGGGTTACCAATTGATGCCACTGTAGTCTAATCCCAACCCTTAACCCTTGATTTAACAACCATGGCCATGGCCTAAGAAAGGTTCAAATTCTTCTCTAATTTCAAGCACACATTACAAAAAGCTTCATAACAAACTTCATAACAGTAACAAGTTTGTCATATTCTGCTAAGATTAACCTAAAAAATTATAAAACATTCTAAACAAACATGAAACTAGATGCTGGTACTCAATAATCAATACGAGTGAAATTAAAAAAAGAAGAAGCTAGAAATGCTATAAACGAATAAAGCTGATAAACTATTAAGAAGATCGAAAAGAGAGAATGGCATGCAGTTAGGAATTGTAAAGATCCAAAGCGACTTACAGAGCAAAGATGGATTTTGGCAGCAGTGGTTTCCGGCAAAATAATCGCTAAGCTCTCCTTGTTTTTTCCTTATATTTACGCATGCACACGTGTCAACTTGGTAAACGGACTTCAGTAGCAGACAGGAAAAGGACGGGCCCAATGCCTTCCTGGCTTGGGCCTGACGTCATTTCCCCGAAATAAAACAATAGGCCCATAGTTTGGTATTTATAAAGTTTTATACGGCCAAAATAAACGGGACTCTTTTTTATTATTATTATTATTATTCTTTTATGAAAATTGTTTTCCAATTTGTAGAGTTCATATAATTGTTGACCACCGACAACGATTTTTCTTATCTAAGGCTTCCCCTATTTTTCGTTTTGCTTTTACACTCTGTAACCACCCAACAAAAAAATTGTCATTAGAGAAGGATTACATTACAAAAACTGGAAAAAAATATCACACTTAATTAGTTATGGAAGAAAATTATTTTTTCCTTATCACAGAAGCATCCGACTTGACTTCTTTCCCTGCTCAGTGCTCACAAAACAACACGCATGTTCACTCCTTCACGAGTCTGACTTTTAAACCCACGACTCCACAAAATTAAAATACACACCCATCAATCCTTCCTTTTTTTACGTACATAAATTATAAATCTTGGGTGTAAAAAAAAAAAACTCAAGATTCGTTATGATCGAATATTAAAAAATTTTAATCAAAATTTTGAGTTCAAAATGAAACAAATCTCGTATTAGGAAAGTATTTTTACGTGTGTAAAATTAGGAAAACGTGCTTAACTAGTGAAAGAGCTCAAATATAATTAGTCTCATGTACGAAGAAAGATCCCAAGAAAAAATAAAGTGGGTTTTTTTTTTAGATAAGCAAAAAATAAAGTGTTAAAAATAAAATATAAAGAGCTCCGAATTTTCCGATTCTGAAATGGTAGTTTAGCCATGCGAGAACAGAATTCCATCACACCAAAAACCGCACTCTAACTCGCACAAGACAACCGCAACTGTTCTCATCATCTCGTTTCTAGATCTGCAAAACAGAATCACTTTTAACTTTTATTAATTAAGATCCTGCTGCCATACCCGCCCTCCCCCTCTCCACCGGCGGTAGCCAGGAAAACGGTAACGTTTCTCCTGTTTAGCCATGGCCACGGCGAGGTTGGAGCGGTTCATAGACAACTTGCCGTCTATGGATCTGATGCGCTCCGAGAAGATGGCGTTTGTCCAGCTCATCATTCCCGTCGAATCCGCCCAACGCGCCATCACCTATCTCGGTGAACTCGGCCTCCTCCAGCTCCGCGACGTAAGTCACCGGGTTCTCGTTAGATCCGACCCGAATTGTGTAGTTCTGTTCACTGAAATTTCGGCAATGCTTAGTGTTATTGTTTTTTAATTCATTGATCTTGGCTGGCAGTTAAATGAAGATAAAAGTCCTTTCCATCGGACGTTTGCCAATCAGGTACTTTTGTTTGTGGAATCTGTGGATTGTGATGAGCATCATTGGGTGTGCATGGTGTTTGTTTTAATGCTTGAGAGGATTTTGATTAATTAGGTGAAGCGGTGCGGAGAAATGTCAAGGAAGCTTAGATTCCTTAAGGATCAAATTCACAAAGCTGGTCTAGTACTGCCTGTACATATTGACATGGAGCCGGACATCGAATTGGAGGACTTAGAGGTGCTAAAACCTTTAAATGTACTTTGTATTTCTCTTATCAAACAAGAGCAGATGTGTGACAATAACCTGCATTTTGTCTTTGTTGGGATACTAGATACAACTTGCTGAACATGAACACGAGCTAATTGAGCTTAACTCCAACAGTGAGAAACTTCAACGGCATTACAATGAGCTGTTAGAGTTTAAGATGGTGTTGCAAAAGGTAAATTTCAGGCTGTAATAAATAATATTCAATCAATGGATTCACAGTAAAATCCCTTATGATTTTTTTTAATAACTTTTTTGACTCATTGAAGAATCAACTGGTATCTAGCCAAGAAATTAAGGATCAACTAGCTAATCAGATGTGAGCCTCTCATCGGGCAGATTTAAAAAAATATTAGCAAATTCTCATGATATTGCCCCTTTTTAATAATTTATGCTACTATGACATGCTTTTTATTTCCCTCTTATTTTCAAGCTTCATTTCCCTCCTGCATATTTTGTTGGCTGTTGCAGACTTGCAACCTGCTCCTGTTCCTGTGTTGGAATAATTATGGTCTCTTGATGTCTATATCTATTTGCATGATGAATATGCATCCAACTATGCTACAGAGCTTATGGTCAATGTTTCCAAACCTATTAAATAATTAGTAATTAGTCAAACAATACATGAATAAACAAGGGATGCATAATGGTTGCCATCAATTTGATCTATTCTTCAAAACCACATAGGAAAGTCTAATTCCTTTGTTGCTGGATTTTCATTAAAATGTAATGAATTTGTGTCCAATCACTCATTCATTAAAAAATTCCTTATGGCAAAATAGATTTTCTGGTTCTTATAGTGCGGAATTCATGTTTTTGTTTCCATGAATATGAGAATTAGCCATTCAGCTGTTAGATATGTAGTGGAGCTTTTATACCATTGATAGGCAGTAGTTTAGTTATTCAAATTGTTTTTACCATCTTGCCCAGTAGATAATTACTCTTCTGGAATTTGTTTCCTATTTATTGGTTTAGTTAGTAGATAATTACTCTTCTGAAATTTGCCCATGTTCCTTTTCCATTTTTTTTGCATGATAAATGTTTAAACTGTAAATCTGTGCTTATAACTCCAAAGTCATTTTCCCCTCTTGCTCATTCTTGACGACACAATTCCAGGCAGTTGGCTTTCTTTCGTCAAGTAATGCTCATGCAGTTGCCGAGGAGAGAGAGTTAAGTGAAAACGTACACATTAATGATGATTATGATGACTCAGCATCATTACTAGAACAGGTTCATATCATTTACTCTTATAGTCGTTTGTGCTAAACTTATTATTGTTGTTGCATTAACCATAGCGTTTGTTTTAACCAGCAAATGATGACTAATGGCTTACCAAGTGAATCTGGGTTGAGATTTATTTGCGGGATTGTACCCACATCCAAAGTTTCGAAACTTGAGAGGATGTTGTTTCGTGCTACAAGGGGCAACATGCTCTTCAATCGCGCACCAGCTGACGGAGAGATCATGGATCCTGTGACAGCTGAAATGGTTTTCTCCTTACCGTTATTACCAATTTTTCAATATAATTTTCATAATTTTTTTTTATTGAGAATGCGAAAACTGTGAAACTGCTTTCCCTTGCTGTCCCCTTGATTTGTTTGTATTAACTGTGTGTTAATAATCCTGTGCAGTTATTCTGATTAGTTATGAACTTGTCTTTGCAGGTTGAGAAAACAGTGTTTGTAGTTTTTTTCTCAGGGGAACAGGCGAGGGCAAAGGTTATAAGAATTTGTGATGCGTTTGGGGCAAATTGCTATCCAGTTCCTGAAGATATAGTAAAACAGCGACAAATAACAAGAGAAGTATGTACAGATTACTCTTTTGCTATCTTGCTTCAACAGCAGTTTTTAGAGCTGGTTGTCTTGTCAGTTTTCTGTTTTTGTTCTCACACACACACACACACATGTAAATGGTTTCAAATTATTAATTTAGCAAGGTTTCACCTGGTCACTTAAGTTTGCCAATTAGAAGTTGTACATTGCGTTGGAATGAACATTATGGCTTTTGGTTTTAGGTTTCGATGCGTCTCTCTGAATATGAAACCACTTTGGATGCTGGAAGTCGCCACCGGAACAAGGCCCTTACTTCCGTTGGGTTCCATTTGTCAAAATGGATGAACATGGTAGGACTTAGTTATACTGCCCTTTTAGTTCATTGTATTTGCATTATGCTTTCATCTGTTGACAATGACTCTAGATATATAAATTAAATGATGATAGCTTCAGAGAAGAGATTGTTCAAATTTGAAAACTATGCGGTGACTCTTATGCTGATGCTCTAGGATCTTCATTTTTAAATGTTGCCTTTCTCATTTCTATTGAACCTTAAAGTCCATTTGCTTTGCTCTAGTTTACTGTATTTGGGAAGTCAAATGCCATATAAAATTGAGGCCAAGTTCATCTGGGGTAAATTGAAGTTCATTTATTAAATAATATTGATGAAAAAGGCAAGGAATGAAGATATTTCAAACCGTCAAGGTAAATTTTAGGAATAACACTTGGATTCATCTCAAAAAAATTTATGGGCTATGGAATAGATGGTCAGTAATTAGCTGATGGTGTAAGAGGAAGAAACTTTAGCCAATTGGCTCTCATCTTTTCTGGTTGAACTGTGGGGTGTGGTCTAGACAACCATAAGCTAAAGCTTGTGGTTTCTAAGGTCTCTTTCTTGAATGCATGTACATTTTATAGTGAGATGCTGAAACATTCTCTTACTCGACTGGCAGTAGATTGTGGTGATCAGTGGGTTCCTCTGTTTTTGCTGGAAGTTTTGTTTTCTTATGTCCTTACCTTTGAGGTGGGCTTTTGGGATACATCTGGTTTTGCAATGGATGGAATGAAATTCCAGAACTAATAGGAATATGTTCTTGTGGCACCTACTATGAGGCAATGATGTCTTTTTCTTGTGGGACATTTAAGGAAGTTTATTTGTACAACTTTTGTGTACTTTGACTCTCCAACTTTATTTTAGGATGTATTACAAAACTGTCTCATGAGAATTCCTGTCCTAAAAGTTTCACAACGTGATGCATACTGATACTGTACATGCTTGACTAAATGTTCTAGGTGACAAGGGAGAAGGCAGTGTATGATGCTTTGAACATGCTTAATTTTGATGTTACAAAAAAATGGCTTGTTGGGGAGGGCTGGTGTCCTATATTTGCAAAAGCTCAGGTATCTACATATCTATGCCATCTTAGTTCTTGGTTGTCGATGTGTTATGTTTTAAGTATGTTAGTTTTTTCATCTGAGACATTTCAAAGAATATGTTGTCATTTAACAGATTCAGGAGGTGTTGCAACGTGCAACAATTGATAGCAATGCACAAGTGGGCATAATATTTCATGTGATGGATGCTGCGGAATCCCCTCCTACTTATTTTCGAACAAACTCTTTTACAAATGCATTCCAGGAAATTGTGGATGCCTATGGGTTAGTTACCTTATATTATGCTATCATTTCTTGTATGTATGCACACTTGAGCTCATATTTTAGAAGAAATACAAAAATAATCTTCCATTGGTAGTGAAGCTTCCAACCTATGGTGTCAAATCTCATCCGTGTTGATAATAAGATATTTTCTCGGAGTTGCTATGAGCTGCCCACTATTGTAGGCTAGTGAAGATTGTTTGTTATTATTAGTTTCAGGGGACCGATGGAATTAATAGTCTGGGCAGTTCGTTTCTTTAATCAGTCTGGTTGAGAAACATTAGAGGTTGCTAATGGGCAATAAATTCAAGATGCCACATTGTGCAGTATGCACTGCCAGTGATATTTACTCTTCCTTCCCTAATATGCATGTGTATTATTATTTATTTCTCTACTGTAACGTATACGTTTTGGTCAACTGAATAAATTTTCTTAACTATGAGGGCTAATTACTCATCTGAGGAGCCACACCACTTTGTTTTGCACATGTTGGAATTATCTATGAAGTGATAAAATAATCCATTTGGCAGGGTTGCTAAATATCAAGAAGCAAATCCTGCTGTTTACACTGTCATTACATTTCCATTTCTTTTTGCTGTGATGTTTGGGGACTGGGGCCATGGAATATGCTTGCTGTTAGGAGCACTGATCCTTATAGCCAGGGAGCGTAAGCTCAGTACCCAGGTTTGTTTGCTGTCAGATTCTTGTATTGAAATTTTGGATGAGTTGTGTTCTGTGAGAAGATTCCATGTCCACTATAAGATTTAATTTGAAAAGTTCTCATAAAAATTACGAGGTTTTATTTCGTTAGAAATTCTAGAATGATGGCTGTAACAAACTGATTTTTTGTTCTTTCAAGTTAGGCCTTTTATTTTCATAGTTTTTCATGTGTATTAATTGAAGTCTGCCAGAAATAAAAGTTTCCAACTGGATGTGTATGAAGAATAAATTTTTTGGGTAAGCAATGAAGGTTGTGAACAAGTTCTAATGTTTACTTTTTTCATTTGCTATGCTCCTTGAGAAAATGTTCTCTCTTTCTAAGTAGTATATTATTATTTTATGCTTACGTTTTCTTACTGCAAAACAGGAACTGTTTTTGGACTGATTTTTTACTACCTAAAAGTCGTTTATTAAAATTTGTGCCAGAAACTTGGAAGCTTTATGGAGATGCTTTTTGGAGGGCGCTATGTACTTCTTCTAATGTCACTTTTCTCAATTTATTGTGGGCTGATTTACAACGAATTTTTCTCTGTTCCATTTCACATATTTGGTGGGTCTGCTTACAGATGTCGGGACACTACCTGCCGGTACATTCCACTTTTTCCCTATTTTCGTCATTAAGTGCTGTCAGCTGGAAGCATTCTTGATTTTTTAAGTCATTATTTAATGCCTGCTTTTGGCTGATATTTTATCTGAGTTTACAACTGTTGGTGTGTGTATGAATGCAAATTTCTTGATTCTTAACCTGTAGTTATATTTGGCTAAGGTTCTTGACGTTCCATCTCTGGTATGAAGTTCACTCATAGTAAGAATTGGTTGTTTAACTTTTGAGGAAAATTCTTTCCATCTGCACTGCTTTTTGTCGCCTAGAATATATGTTCCACATCTATTCATTGCCCTCAACTCTAGAAGGTTGTTAGTCACTGGCTGGAATTAATTTAATGCGGTTATGTTTGTGGCATGGATGAAGAAACTACTTTCACTCTTATTTGTAAAATTTGATTATATCTGTAGTTGATTATTCTCATGGTTTCATCAAAATAAACTGCTTTCTACCTGTTTATCTTGTACTATGCTGTTGTACCTTTGATCTTGGCCATTGTCCTTTCAGATATATAGTCACATCAGCTTTTGTATTCTGACAATTTTTGAGATTTGCTTCTTTGAACTTTTTTTGGTTGCTTCTATGTAATTTTTTTTCATCTTGTTTATTTTGATCAGTGATGCATACACAGCTGGTTTGATCAAGTACCAGGGTCCATACCCATTTGGTGTGGATCCAAGCTGGCGTGGGAGCCGTACAGAACTGCCCTTTTTGAACTCGCTCAAGATGAAAATGTCCATTCTCTTGGGTGTGGCACAAATGAACCTAGGAATTATACTAAGCTACTTCAATGCACACTTTTTTAGCAGCTCAATAGATATAAGGTAATGTTTCCCTTTCCAGGACCTTCTCCTCTCCTTCTTTCTATTTATCATGCCTGCTCTCAGACACTTTCTAATTCATTCTTCACACCACTGATGGAGTAGATAGAATAAAATTCAATATCGTCTTGTTCTCAGGTATCAGTTTGTGCCACAGATCATCTTCCTTAACAGTCTTTTTGGGTATCTTGCACTTCTCATTATCATCAAGTGGTGCACTGGTTCTCAGGCGGACCTTTATCACGTGATGATTTACATGTTTTTAAGCCCTACTGATGATCTCGGTGAGAATGGGTTGTTTTGGGGCCAGAGACCACTTCAGGTATTATCTCCACTATTCTTTGTATTTTTCTCTGTTTGGTCTGTATATCTTTGCTCATGCTCTTCATTTTCTTCCTCTGATACTCGAATTCTGCAGATTGCATTGCTGCTTTTGGCTTTAGTGGCAGTTCCATGGATGCTGTTTCCTAAACCATTCATTTTGAAGAGGCTACATTCACAGGTAATGTAGTTGTGCTATTTCTTTTGCTTCTTTTTATTTTCCTTTTGGAGCTTATATAACTAATTTTTTTCATCAACTGTTGGTTGATGTGTAAGGACTTTGTGCCTGACACCATAAACTTTATTGGATCATATGTATACCGGAAAATGGAAGTAATGCCATTTAGGTTGTGATGGAGTTAGTGTGGGATTGACTTTGGAGATGCATTGGTAGTTTGTTTAGTACATATATTGGTCCATGTGAAATGATTGAGAGAATCTATATTGTTAACATTGTAATTTTATATCTATTGTTTTTACGCTGTGATTCAATGTAGAGATTTCAAGGGCGAACCTATGGTATTCTTGGTACCTCCGAGAGCGACATTGACTCAGAACCTGATACTGCACGTGCACGACAACATCATGAAGATTTTAATTTCAGTGAGGTGTTTGTGCACCAAATGATACACTCTATAGAGTTTGTTCTTGGTGCAGTCTCTAATACAGCATCATACCTTCGGCTTTGGGCGTTGAGGTACTTCTGATGGCTTTTCTTTCGGTATATTTGTGATGCCCTCCATTGTTTCTTCTAAAGCTTATTTCTGCCACTGTTATTACAGCTTGGCTCACTCCGAGTTGTCAACCGTTTTCTATGAGAAAGTCCTCCTCCTTGCGTGGGGGTGAGTAATTCTTTTTCCAATCCTCTGGAATGTGGTTTTCTGCACGTTCTGGTTCCCTAATTCTTTCTTCCATGTTGGCTTAGCCCTCATTTTATACATCTCTCAGTTAATTGTTGATCGAATACATGAATTTGTGTTAAATGTTGAATTCTGTGCGGTTGCTGTTATGGTTCAATCAGCCCTACCAGACCATTCTGTATCATATTGTGTGTTACATGCTCTTTCAAATTAACGATACCAAATCTTAATTGTTTTTAGGTATGAGAACATTATCATCCGACTGGTGGGGATTGCAGTATTTGCCTTTGCTACTGCTTTCATACTACTCATGATGGAGACACTCAGTGCATTCTTACATGCGCTGCGTCTTCACTGGGTAGAATTCCAAAACAAGTTTTACCATGGTGATGGCTACAAGTTCAGACCCTTCTCCTTTGCGGCAATCACTGAGGATGACGATTAGTTAACTGACTAACCCTTTTGCTTTTGGTTTATGGGTGGAATGAGAGCAACGAAGAAAGGTAGTAATTTTTCCCACAGTAGGAACCACCCAAGATAGAAATGATATTACAACCAGAATTTTTCTGGCAGAAGGATCGTGGCATTTTTGATCTGGCATTGTGCTCTGCTCGGTCGGATTCAAGTTAGAAAATGCAAAATGCTGACTCATTCTTTGCGCGTGCTGGTATATAAGCATTTGCCTATAATCATAGTTATGTTCACAGATGTACTCTCTTTTTTAAGTTTCGTTTTGCCCAGAAATATAGAGAGGGAAATTGTTTTGTAAAGGGGGGAATGAAGAACCACTTATACCATTTAGGGTTTCGTGAATAATACTACAGTTCGCCAAAGGAAGTGTGAATTTTGTGGAAATTTTGGACTTTTTGTTAACATTTTTTTATGGTAGATTGGTACTTTAAAGAGCTCAATCTGTCTTCAGCTCTTTTAATTTTCTTCACATGATAAGAAGAGTGACAGTTTATGGGTTTAGTCTTAAGGATTTAGATCCTTGGAATTTCTTATTATTTGTTTTGTCCTGCTTTCTTTTTATCTGATATAAAATCGCTCTCTATTTTTTAATATATTTTTTAGAAAAAAATATCCTTACAATAATGATTATTCATTATTTGTAATAAATATTTCTGTTAATTTTTTAATTACTTACTAAAAACTACGAAAAAATTATAAAATAGTTCATTGATCCAAAGGTGGTGTGATTTTTTTTTTAAAACAGGCCATTTAATGGAAATCATATAAATTCCGGTTTAAAGTGATATGGGAAAAGAGAAACAAAATTAGCATAGATTAGAGCTAGAATACCCTAACTTGGGCTCAGTTGATTTTCATGAACTAATTTCATTTACCAGAATACTCGAGTCCAGTTTCGGCAGTTCAAAAGGGGGAAAAAAAGTACTTTCAGCTTGTGGAATATCAAAGCTTGGACCGGACCGTGAGCCTTTTTCATGAAGCTGACGCAACCGCGAAGTGCAAAGTGTAGGTGCATCTATCGTAGCTCTCCTCTAGAAGCCACGTCCTACCTCCCATTTCCCAATCAAGAATAATTGATCCTTTTTTCCCCCTAAACAAACAGGAAAACTGAGCTCTAGAATCTCAAGTTCAGCTTCAGCAACATGGAGGTTCCTTACCGTAAGGGAATTAGAGACGGTCTTGCAGAGATTTTCAGAAGAGAAGATGGTTCCTCTCTCCCCAGAAACTTCGCTCGCCGATTCTCTTCGTCTGAGGTTTTGGGGTTTTCCTTTTTTTCATATCAGTCTTTCAAACAAACAAAAACAGTGCCATCCTTGGATGATTTCTTACGTTGATTCAGTAATAAGTTAATAACTCGATTGACCCTGCTGAGGTTTGGATTATGGACCATTTAATGTTTAATGGGCTTCCTTTTATTAATTGGGTTACTTGAGCTTGGATATGAAGTTTGGTTGTATCCCTTGATAAACTTCAAGGCACATGAATTTTATGCATTCAGCGCTGGTTTTTGGAAACTGTTTAGGAAATTGTGGCTTATTGTTTGTTGTTTTTATCTGTGCTTTTGGTGCAGGCGATTGTGAAGAGACTTGATCTTTATGGGAAGTTAATTGGTCATGAGGGTTGTGTGAACGCAGTGGAATTCAACTCTACTGGAGATCTTCTTGTCTCCGGTTCAGATGACAGGAATGTCATATTTTGGGATTGGGCAGCTAATCGGAAATTGCTCTCATATCAATCTGGGCATTCGAACAATATATTCCAGACGCGAATCATGCCATTGAGCGATGATCGAAGAATTGTAACTTCTGCTGCTGATGGCCAGGTGGGTTGGTCCTCATGGATAAATGTCTCTTAAAGAGTCTTTTTGCAATGCACATTTAAAGGATATTCTCGCTTGTTACTCATGAGCTATACTTAGTGCAGTTCTGCTAGTTCACTTTTGTTTTCGTAAGCAACTTTCTAAGGAATAGTAATTTGATTTACTCTCTTAGAACAACTCTGAATGGTTTCCTGACCCCTTTTTGTCTTAGAACATGCTCTGCATTTCTCTTGAAAATACTGAAACTATGGAAGTAGTATTCTTTATGGGAGTTGTTTCTAAGGATAAGATATTCTAGATATCTGTAATTATTACTCTGGGATCATGTGTTGGTTGCTGCTCACCCTCTTGGCGACCTCAGGATTCCTAGCTATTCTCTAAGCTACTTAAATCCTTTCCCTATGCAGATCAGGCTTGGCCAGGTCTCGGAGGGTGGGCAAGTTCATACAAAAAAATTGGGGAAGCACCGAGGATGTGTATTCAAACTTGCTCTGGAGCCGGGAAGTCCCCATATATTTTATAGCTGCGGTGAAGACGGTTTCGTGCAACATGTTAGTCCACTTGCGATGTGCTCTCTCTGTAAGGTTCTGTCTATTTTTGTTTCTGTCTGGTGGTTGATTTTCGATGTATCTTGCAGTTTGATCTACGAAGTGGTACTGCTACGAGGCTTTTCTATTGCTCTGCATTCCCAAAAGATAGCAAGCATCGCCCAAATAGCGTAAGGTTGAATGCCATTGTAATCGATCCAACGAATCCCAATTACTTTGCTGTTGGAGGTTCTGATGAGTATGCACGTGTGTATGACATAAGAAAGTGCCAATGGGATTCCTCTATTAGTTCAGATCCACCTGTGAACACGTTCTCTCCTCGCCACCTTATTAACAATGACAATGTGCATATCACAGGATTGGCTTACTCCAACTCTGGCGAACTGCTCGTCTCTTACAATGATGAGAGTATTTATCTATTTGAGAAGAAAATGGGAATGGGTCCGTCTCCATTTTCTGTGCAACCTGTTGATTTGCATAGGCTTGATGAGCCACAGGTTTATTCGGGTCATAGAAATGCGCGGACAGTTAAAGGAGTAAATTTCTTCGGTCCTAATGATGAGTATGTACTTAGTGGATCTGATTGTGGCCATATATTTATTTGGAAGAAGAAGGGTGCTAAGCTTGTATGTATGATGCCTGGCGATCGACACGTAGTAAATCAGCTCGAGCCCCATCCATACATGCCCTTTTTTGCTACTTGTGGAATAGAAAAGACTGTAAAGATATGGGTGCCGATGGGAAATGAGGCTCCTCCAGTCCCTAACAATGCTGAGAAGGTAAAAGCTTGAGTTATACTTGTGGGATATAGAAGCTTTTAGGCATGCATCTTGATGTGCTATTACTTGCTTGGTGTTGTAAATGACCATAGCTTTTTCATTCCCCCTGTTAACTTTGCTAATGTTCATCATTTGTGCACAGATTATGGAATCAAATAGACAAGGCATGCAAGACAATTCACGGGTAACTCTTACCCCGGATGTCATCATGCATGTTCTGCGATTGCAAAGGAGGCAAACGTTATCATACGTTGAGAGAAGGCATAGTAGAGATGATATTGAAAACGAGGACGACGAAGGGGAAGCACTCATCTTACAACTGGGAGACAGTGATGCCTCTTCCGAAGATGAGGGAGGAAACACCAGAGACTGCAACATAAGCTAGAGCTCGTCAGCTGTGTGCGCTTTTAGAAAATGGCCCTAGATCCCAAAAAATATTATGTACAGTCTAAAGCCTTAAAATACATAGGTACGATGTACTCTTGCTATATTCTCATTTTGAAGAGAGGCTAAGCACTACTATGGACCTGTTTGGCGTTGCGGTTCTAGCTGAAAAAGTTCAGTAGAAAAAAGTTCAGTCTGCAACAGTCAGTTTCAAACTTTTGTAGAACGGAGTATGCTGTTTAGTAAATGTTTGTTAAAAGTTCTGTAGGGAAACCAGAAGTTGTTTTTGGTGTTTGGTAAAAATTGTTTTAAAACTAAGGTTGGAATGTAAAATGACCATAAAGGGCATAAATTCATTTTAAGTGTTAGAATTAATTTTTTTAGTATCTTTATATATGTTTTTAATCAATTTATTTATAATCTAACATCTACCACCTAATATTTATCTAATATCATAAATAAATTAAACTTTTTTTAATCATAAATAAATATAAATTTATTAATACCATTAAAAATTGGGGTAATAGCTTAAAACACCCCTGTACTAACCGCGAAAAACAAACTCCTCCCCCAAACTTCAAAAACACTAATACACCTCTCCTTAACTACGTTGATCGTGCAATTAGCCCCTTCTGTCCATAATTAATTACATTTTTTTATGATTTTTTGGAATTTTTTACAATGTTTCTTGATTTTTAGGTTAATTACATTTTTTTTAGAATTTTTACATGTTTTTTAGAATTTTTACAATTTTTTTAAAATTGTAAAAATGTGCATTGAGGGGCCTTTTTGCCCGAAAACAATAGTCCAGGGGAGGTGTATTAGCGTTTTTGAAGTTTGGGGGAGGAGTTTATTTTTCGCGGTTAGTACAGGGGTGTTTTAAGCTATTACCCCTTAAAAATTTGAGTTATTTGTTATATGATTAACATCATTTGCAGATAAAACCCCATTAAAATTGTCGCGCTCCGAAAATTTAAAAATTCGCGAGCGTGCAACGAACTTGGGACCTTACGATGCTCAGCGTAAACAGACGCCTTGCAACATGCAATGAAGTCGTCACCCTAATTTGGTTGCTAGGTTTAGGGAATCCTAATCGTCATGGCATAAAAAATATAATAAATAAAAAAACTAAAGGCACAAAAAGGGGTCTGGACCCCAGACAAAAGGTTCGGGGTCGTATTATGGTCTCGGGAAGGTGTTAGGCACCCAAGTCACATCCGAAAACGGTTACCAGTTGATGAGAGAGATGTTTTAAAAGTGTTTGATAAAATGCGTTTTTATTTTGAAAGGGGGACCTTAAGAGGAATCGTCACTTTAGTCTTTTCTATGATCGTGACCGTTCAGAAATAATTAATCGTTGAACGGGGTTACCGTTTGAACGTCTTTTGGACGGGGTTACCGTTTATCAAGACCGATTGATTATTCCTAACCGTAACGTGATGAGACTGGATTTTCTGAAAGACTGAATGAGCGCCCTCTATTTCATCATCGGGCCATGCATGATTAAATTAAATGTTACGTGATTCTATCATGGATAGCTTTAGCATAGTACACATTAAATGATAGATTTTTGAAATAGTAAATTGATGTGGGATCGAAAGTCCTCATGTACACGCAGTCAATATAAGCGAGAATTTAAAATCATGTGAACATGGCATTTTAAGCAAATCTTTAAACACGTTATTCATGTGAGTTGATTTTAGTTCTAGCAATTCTATATATCATGCGTACGATGGATATTTACGAAGAAGCGTTGAATAAATAAAAAGAAACGAAAGACGTACTTTCGAGCGAAGTTTGAAATTAAAACCTACAAAATGAGAGTGTTAGCGATAGCTTGAGAAATCAATAAGCAATTTTATGAGTGCGAAAATTTAAATGACAGTTGATTGTATGCGAGAAATGATGGATTTAACGCATACGAAATTTAAATGCTGAGTTGATTGCATGCGAGAAATGATGAATTTAACGCATACGGAATTCAAATGCTGAGTTGATTGCATGCGAGAAATGATTGATTTGATGCATATGGAAATTAAATGCTGAGTTGATGGCATGCGAGAAATGATTGATTTGATGCATATGGAAATTAAATGCTGAGTTGATGGCATGCGAGAAATGAGTTGATGGCATGCGAGAAATGATTGATTTAATGCATACGAAAATTAAATGCTGAGTTGATTGCATGCGAGAAATGATTGATTTGATGCATATGGAAATTAAATGCTGAGTTGATGGCATGCGAGAAATGAGTTGATGGCATGCGAGAAATGATTGATTTAATGCATACGAAAATTAAATGCTGAGTTGATTGCATGCGAGAAATGATTGATTTGATGCATATGGAAATTAAATGCTGAGTTGATTGCATGCGAGAAATGATTGATTTAACGCATACGAATTTTAAATGCTGAGTTGATTGCATGCGAGAAATGATTTATTTGACGCATACGAGATTTAAATGATGACATGATTGCATGCGAGAAATGATTTATTTGACGCATACGAGATTTAAATGATGACCTGATTGCATGCGAGAAATGATTTATTTGACACATACGAGATTTAAATGATGAGTTGATTACATGCGAAAAATGATGGATTTGACGCATACGAGATTTAAGTACTGTTTTGATAAGTGCAGAAAAATTAATTGTAGTTGACAATTTACAGGGGATTTAAAACAGTTGATGATTTGTAGAAAATAAAACAATTGATATTGCGGAAGAATTTCCAGCAGCTTGCGAAAAATTAAAACAGTTGATATTTGCAGAAAAATGAACAAGTGATATTTGCAGAAAATTAAACAATTGATATTTGCAGAAAATAAACAAGTGATATTTGCTGAAGAATTTCCAGCACTTGCGAAAAATTAAAGCAGTTGATATTTGCAGAAAATTAAAACAGTTGATATTACAGAAAATTAAAGCAGTTGATGTTGCGGAAGAATTTCCAGCAGCTTGCGAAAAATTAAAGCAGTTGATATTGCAGAAAATTAAAACAGTTGATAGTACAGAAAATTAAAGCAGTTGATGTTGCGGAAGAATTTCCAACAACTTGCGAAAAATTAAAGCAGTTGATATTGCAGAAAATTAAAACAGTTGATAGTACAGAAGATTAAACAGTTGATATTACGAAAAAATAATCATACGAAGCATACGAAATATTTTTACGAAAAAATCGTGATCCGAAAACTCAGAAAGAAATAAAAATGGGTTGGGCCCAACTAATAAAATGAAAGGAAATGGAAAATGGGCCAGGAATAGTGCCTGGCCCATGAAAATAGAAAGGGATCCCATCATCAAGGACGGATGAACAGGCCTTTCATGGCACTGTTCATCGTCCCTCTCCGCCGGCGCTACTGCCCACGGCCAAGCTCCGGCTAGCCTTGCCCGTTTCTCGCGATCATCGTATCGAGACGCTCGTCTCCTCGACGACGTCTCGACCGTACGAAGCTCGAATTTAAATAAAAATCGTAGCGAGTTTAATTTCGAAAAAAACAACAAAACCGTTAATTATCGAAAACTAATTAATTCGCACAATCTAGCTAACGATTTTTAAAATTGAAAGTATGTATTTAATCTACATCATGCACATGAATTAATGGCACAAAAACAAACAATTAATCTCTTCAAAACAAAGCCAAACGAATTAAAGAAGAAAAATGCTTAAAAAAATGAAAATAGGCTAGAGAGAGAAAGCTCTCTTACCTAAACTTTGAACTGGGCGATTTATCGCTCTAAATGAGCAATTGATCAGAGGGAGAAGAAGCAAGGATTTCTTGCTGATTTGGTGCCGTTTTTACGTTGAAGAATGCTTGGTATTTATAGGCCGAAGTCGCGTGGCGTTTGGAGGGCGTGGCTGCGTGTGGTGGCCGGCTGTCGCGCTGGAGGGGCTAGGCGCCGTGAGGTGGCGGGTCTACGGCCGTGTGATGATGGCTGATGGGACGAGAAACGGCTAGGACACGACGGGAGCAGGCTGCTTGGTGTCCTGCTCCGCTGCCTCTTCACGTTCATGGTGCATGTGCACCATGGCCTTTAATTTGTCAACCGTTGATCTGGTTGACTTTTCTTGGTTGACCAGATCAACGGTTGTGATCAAGGGCCCTTTTAGTCTTATTTAAATAGCCTCGAGCCGAGTCCTGCGAGCAAACGTTCAGATTTTTCGAACCGAAGGTACCAGCGCGTAGAGAAAAATATGACGGGTTTGACTGTCTACAGCGAATGATGAGAATTTTCCGTGTAACGTGTTTATTTTCTCGTTCAAAAACGTGAAACGTTCGGACGGAAAAATAATGACGTTACGCCGAAAATTACACGAAACGCTGTAGACCGTTGTGAACGGAAAAAAATCTAGCAACTAGTTGATGGAAAACATTTCAAATTCAAGCTATTGTCCGAGCGAACTTACTCGGGTCCAATAAAAGCTCGAACGAAAATAATAATAATAAATAAAAATACTAAAAAATGCGCTAAAATATTAAAAATCCTAAAATTCATGAGATGACCTAAAACGAAGAAAAAACTAGCAAACGACTGCCGGATAGTTAAAAATGTGATTTTTAAGGCTAAAAATAATAATGATAATAATAATGAAAATACGTGACGAAAAATTAAAAATGCGATTTCGAAAGCTGACGATGCTAAAATGCGATGAAACACTTAGAAATGCTAGCGACAGTAAATTAACTAAAAATGACAGTGAATTAAGTAAATAACAGAAATGCTAAAATTAATTAAAAATGGCGTCAAAATTTAGGTATCAACAAAAATAAATCTATTAATACCATTAAATTTATTAATACCGTTAAAAATTTATTTACACACATAACTTGCTACATCATTAACATCATTTCATATAAAACCCTATTAAAATTTATTGATATACATAAAACTGATAAAATAATAATCCCAGCCAAGAGGGGGTGAATAGGCAATAAAAAAATCACCTGAAACCTTACAAACAATAGGAATTAAGCTTTGTCCTTTTCCATCAAGAACGAAAACAGCTGACCTAATCGGACTTAATATAGTTATTCCTACAATATACGACAACTAACAATAAAGCAAACGGGTACTGTATTCATATTTTCACTACTCAATTCATATTCGCTAATCAATCAAAACCCCACATCATCATCTCATGCCTTGAATGACTGAAGAATTGCAAGATACTAAAAAACTCATTAAGAACATTTAATTGTCGTTAAAAGAAAATGTATGAAAACCCAAGCATTGCACCATCCGTACAGATAACAATCCCCAAATGGGTAGTAGCATGACAGGAGAAGGAACCATAGATACCTAGAGTCTATCAAAATTTGAAAACAATAGTACTGAAAGAACAAATGCATGACACAGTTTAACATTGAAACAACCTCAAACTCTAAATCCCTTGCTGTTCCTCTTTCCTCTAGCTTTCTCAAACTTCCTTCCCTATGCCCTCACGTATATGGTTTGGTATGACTGTGGGGCACACCAGGAGCAGGGCCAAAGTGCTTGACAGCTTCACGACTCTTAGGTCCCCTAAGAAGAACCTGTGCAAATAGAAAACTTCAGTTAGACAAGGCAGCTAATGCAAGACAGTAAATACTAATGATGATAGGACAAACAATAACAAGTTGTAGAAATTTTGTGGCTTGTGGCATTGCCAATAACAATTTTAATGTAACACATAACCCACATACAGGAACCACATTAGTAACATGGAACTAGTTAGTGTATGACCAAAAACAAGACACCACTTTAAAATTCACAGTATAAATTTCAATGTTTGTTACCAGTGGACTAAAAAACAAACGCAAGACATTCGAGAGCTACTAGAAAACTCAGTCCCTTAGATGTTCTTAGAGTTGCGATCATTGCCGCAAATCATTACAGGTCTGTAAGGCTCATCACAGCTTAACAAATAGCCCCAAGTCTCACACACGTTGAAAAACTAATGTGTTTCATATCACAATTTCCTAAAGATTTATGAAAATGCTACTTTTCATGATCCAAATACACATTAAGTTGCAACAAGAAAAGCCTTGTGGCTGCCTATTAAATTACTTTTTTGATCAATTTCACAGCAATTTTCCTGGTCACCACTATCCAAGTACACAGAATTTAGACTTGAAACAAATTACTTGATAACGCTGTGCATGTCCAAGGTCCAAACAAGCGCAAATGAATAACCATAAATCTCTCCATCCTAGTAAATACAATTCTAGCAACTTGAAAACTTTCTTGCAACACTTGCTAGTACTTCTATTATCATTCTGATGCCAACTACACCCACTTCATAAAAAAACACCATTACACCAGAAGCAGTGCACGTATATCCTAATCTCACTCTCCAGTCTCCACTCAGCAGCAATATATCTACAATTCGCACGCCACACAGTTGCGAGCAACCAAAAAAGGTGAAATCTCTATCCTACCTCACAGTCTTGATTGTTAATTCTAGTACACAGCAATGCAGTAATTTCCACCACGGTAGCTAATCAAATCTAATTGGAACTGAATTAGAATGAACAAATGGATTTGGATCAGAAATTACCTGATTAGAAAGAGAGAAATGCGATGAAATCAGGGACGTGGATGGAGATCAGATCGAGATTTCTCGTTTCAGGAGGGAAACGGGCGGTGTTGAATCTCCGTTGATTGAGAGGGACGAGAAGAATCGGGCACCGACAAGGCGCGGAGAGATCTGTGTGAGGCTGTTAGGTGTAAATGTGTAAATGCCTAGGCCGGCGTGAGGCTGCTACGGCGAAGGCCGGCGAAGATCGGGCACGGTATGAGGAGCGGCTGCGTGAGGAGTGAGGGAAGAGAAGATGAGAATTAGGGCTAATCGTGGGCGAAGTGAGGAAGAGCAGATGAGGATGAGGGTATTTTTGGGTTAAGGAAAATTCATTAACCCATTTTCTCCGTTCCGTGTTTTTCATTGAACCTTTGGTTTTGGTCACTGGACCATTCTCATCCGGTGGCAAATCTTTGGTTTTGTTTAGCCAACTTCTTAAGAAGTTGGTTTAAAATGGTGTTACCAAACACGATTTTTTATATTTTACACCCACTTGGCATTCTGGTTTGGTACCAGGAAGTTGGTTTACTAAACCAGAAAGCCAAAATAGGTGTTTGGTAACACCTATTTTAAACCAACTTCCGAAGAAGTTGGTTCAAAAAACCAAAGAAAAGGCCGGTTTTGAGCCTGCTATTTCAACCTCCAGTGGCTGAAACCAAGTTTAAGCCAAAACACGCGAAGGAGTTTCATTTTAAATGAAACTTTCATCACCCAAAAATACCCCTGGGTATATATTTCAACTCACGCATATTTTCTTCTTCTTCCTCAGTTCATCCGTTCAAATTCTCTCTCCTCAAACCCGACCAGCACACCAAAATCGATTTTTCCTCTTTGAAAACCACTCAAATCTTCTCCGAATCCTCTCAAAATTTGACCAAACATTACCTACATCCATTCAAACAAAACCCAACAATTTATTTCGAAATCCATCTGTAAAATCACTCTCAAATCAAAAACTCCCAATTTCAATTTTTTACCCTATAATCCTTCTTCTTTCAGCCTCACGGCGGCGCCGGCCCTTATACAGAGAGAGAGAGGTGTCTGAGTTCCAAGGTGAATACCCAGAAACTTGATCTGATGTTTTTTCCTTCTTTGTTTTCTGAATTTATCTTTTATTTGTTTTCATTCCAAGATCTGAAGGTTTTTTACCCTGGGAAAACATTAATGTTAATAGTTATTATTGTTGTATGAGAAATTTAATGTTAGGTGTCCATTTGCTTTTTCATTAACCTTGTAGAAATTTATATTTAATAATTTGTTTGAAATGATCTTTTGCTGCCGATTTGATGCTTATTTATGCTGTTGGATTATATCTGTTTGGCACACGTCTTGTATTGTTAGCATAGCATAGCATTTTTGCATGTGGTGTTAGACAAACTTCGTGATGAGGTCACTCTGTCCTAACGAATTCTCTGCTCTGTTTGGCAATTTTTTGTTCTACTAGACAAGAAAAAAAGTATTTTATGCAGTTCAGAGTGTTATGGTGATTTGTGCATATTTTTCATACACAAGATATCCTCAGGTTGAAATTTGTGTTAATTTCAGTGACATTATGTATTCCATTTATGTAAAAACCTTATTCTAACAGTAGCTCTGTTGAGGTTTTATTCATGTCATATGCACTTATCACTGCTTGCTGCAAGCATATTCCGATTAAGGAGACTCTATTTCTTCCTGCAAGATGGCTCCGGTTTTGTGAAATAGTTGTACTGACCTTTTATTTTCTTTTTTTGCTAGAACATCCCTGGTTACAGAATGCAAAGAAAGCTCCAAATGTCCCATTAGGAGACATTGTTAGGTCAAGGCTCAAGCAGTTTTCTACTATGAATAGATTTAAGAAGAAAGCACTACGAGTAAGGATCTCTGCTGTTATGTGCATTGTTTTAGTAATCTGAAATTGTGTAATTATTTAACAATAACATGTTTGGCACCAAAATTCTGTAGGTAATAGCAGAACACTTGTCTCTTGAAGAGGTTGAAGTAATCAGAGATATGTTTACATTAATGGATACTGACAATGACGGTAAAGTATCATATGAGGAACTACAAACGGGTCTTCGGAAAGTTGGTTCGCAATTGGCTGAACCGGAGATAAAGATGCTCATGGAAGTGGTAAATTTGTTTATCATTTCTGTCTCTCTGTATACATATTTGGCATTGTAATTTTGCATCATATGATGTTTCCCTTTGTCCTGATACCGTTTTCGTAATCATTGTTCTGCTGCTTGGTTAGCCAATAACAGAGTTGGCTTTCACAATCTCTTTTTGGTTACGAAAACATATTTTATCGTTAGGTGTGATGGTTTGACTGGCAGTAATATGCTTTCTTATTCTGTTTAATAAGTTATCCCCATGAGTATTTTATGCCTCAATAATTCTCCAATCTAGAAGAGTCATTATTTTAAGTTGGCCATGGTTCTATTTTAATTTCAGGCATGAATCAGGTGCTGTAACATAATTAAAGTCATCATCATCGCTTATTTCTTTTTGTTCCTGAAGATCCTCTTCATTCTCGATCACTTTACTGATGTTTTTTTTGATATGGGGAATAGGCTGATGTTGATGGGAATGGAATACTGGTCTATGGAGAGTTTGTAGCAGTCACAATTCACTTGCAAAAGATGGAGAATGATGAGCATTTCCGCAGGGCATTTATGTTTTTTGACAAGGATGGTAGCGGATATATTGAATTAGAGGAACTACGGGAAGGATTAGCAGATGAATCTGGTGAAACTGAAAATGATGTGCTAAATGATATCATGCGTGAAGTCGACACTGACAAGGTATGACTTTCTTAGGTGTATAATTTTTTCTTTTAATCTCTGAAGTGCTGTGCAAAGTATGCAACTAAGGAGAGTTTGATGAAAGTACAATACTTCTCCAACACGTTCATCTCTGAACAATCTGCGGTTTGATTGTTATTTTCAGGATGGACGTATTAGTTATGACGAGTTTGTTGCTATGATGAAAGCTGGAACTGATTGGAGAAAGGCATCTCGGCAATATTCAAGAGAGAGTTTGTTGTTTGAGGGGTAATACCAAATGTTTATAGCTTCGCATGGGCAATCTTGAGGTGATGGGGTTCCGAGCAGTGCATTCCCATTGTATATTCGGCAGTTTGGCTTCGAAGAGGATCGATGTGAAGTTGAGTACAGATTTCTCTTACATTTCAAATTAAAGAACAAGTTTTTTTTCTCTTTTGGTGAGTGATCGTCAATGGCTTGCTGCTGCTAACCTTTGTTGACCTGTTATCTGATTGTACATACCTGCACGGAACTTTACTATAAAATTGAAATAGGTATTTGGTGCGACTTTAGTTGTAGAAGGATTTGGCCAACTAATCCTTTTTAATTCATTTCATAATTTTCATTTACCCCTTTATCATTTAAGAAAAAGCCTAAAGCTTGAGGGTCATTGTTTCAATGTGGTCATGTGGGGTAATATTTTGCCTAATGAATGATCTTATAGCATCGATGAGCTTATAAAGTAGGGACGAGAAAATTGAGTTCGAATCTTATTCTCTATATATGACCCATTTTCTAATTTTTTTTTTAAAAATAATTAAATTAAAACACGGCAACACAAGACGTGTGCCAAACAGATACAAAAAATAATTAGTTAACTTTTTGGTCATTAGAATAAAAAATGTTTATTGATATAAGAATTAATAAGTATTATATATAATGAGTATTCGATTTTTCAATTCGGTTAATTTATATATATTGGTGGGACAATGGTACTAAAAAATAAGCATAGGTAACTCTTATCTAATACTCCATTTGTAACTGATTTAGAATAAAAGTTTGTTTTTTTAACAAGCCGTTCAATATATTTTTTAAGCCAACATTTGAAAATTTGGAGTAATTAGCCATTAATAATAGTTTTTTTATTGGTTAATATGAGAAGTAATTATGGAGTAATTATAGTTTTTTCATTTTTTAAGACACCAATTAACTTTTTATTAGACTTTCATACGTATGGTATTAACCGATTTATTTTAATGGGGTTTTATATGCAAATAACTCAAATTTTTAATGGTATTAATAAATTTATATTTATTTATGCTTAAAAAAAGTTTAATTTATTTATAATATTAGATAAATATTAGGTGGTAGATGTTAGATTATAAATAAATTGATTAAAAACATATATAAAGATACTAAAAAAATTAATTCTAACACTTGAAATGAATTTATGCCCTTTATGGTCATTTTACATTCCAACCATAGTTTTAAAACAGTTTTTATCAAACACCAAAAACAACTTCTGGTTTCTCCACAGAACTTTTAACAAACATTTACCAAACAGCAAACTCCGTTCTACAAAAGTTTGAAACTGACTTTTGCAGACTGAACTTTTTTCTACTGAACTTTTCCAGCTAGAACCGGAACGCCAAACAGACCCTATAGCAGGTTGGTTGAGTTGGGTTTATTTATACAGTTTTTCTACAAGTGGTCTACATACAAGTTCAAGCTGTCGCATTTACCACCAGCTGATTTTTCTACTGTTACTGTTAGAGAAGACGATGGTGGTGAGAAGAATGTTGATTGTGCTTCGACGAGTGTTCTATTCTCGAATTTGAAAATGCTCTAACAAAAATATTCTCCGGTCTAAAAAACATAATAACTACAAAGAGTACTCATGAACATAAGAAAATACTCCTTTTTTTTATTGAACGTCATTTATTATTTGAGCACGCATATTAAAAAAGTCGAATGACTCACTATTTGAGATAATTTTACCCCTTACTTTTTTTCGGACCTATGAGTAGACGACGTTTAATTCCAAACGGAGGTATGTAAAAAAATAGGGTAAACTACCTGGAAAAAAAAGCTCCTCCTAAAATATTTCTATTTTATCCCTTTAAAAGCTTTCAACATGAACTTACAGTTTTCTAAAAAATTTAATTTAAATTTTTATAATAATAAAAAAGTAATATAAAAGGTCATAAAATTTATAAAAAAAATGTAACAAATATGATAAGACCTAAGGGAATAAAAAAATATAGTTTAAATTCCTTTGCAATTTATTTTTGAATTTTTTCCGATTTAATACTTTATTAATATTTATAATATATCTTTTTTCAAAAAATTCAGTTAATTAGACTCTGCCCATATTTTTTTACATTTTCTCAAATTTGTATAATTTTTTAATTCTTGTACCATTTGTTTCTGTATTTTTTACTATTATAAATATTTGAATTGCAACTTTTAGGTAAGTATATAGTTTATATCACAATCTTTTTAATTTTTAAACGCGTTTATAGAGCTTCTTACATGGAAAAAAAGAAAAAGAAAAAGTATGATGCCAAATCTTCAGTAAAATTATGGGCTCACTCCGGTGTTGAGCCTCACTTCGAAACAAAAGTTGAGGCCCAGTACACTATGTGGGGTTTAAGCCCATCAAATATAAAAAGTTAAAAAGACTCAAAACCAGTCCCATCTCTGGATAACCAAAAATTGAAAAACCATGTGTAACGAAAAGATGTCTACTTTCGTCATTTGACAAAAAGGACTTGATCGTTTTGTCTCCTTTTTTTTTTTCATCTCACTTCCCGCTTGCCTAATATTACAATTCAAAAACTGGTTACAGAAAATACTAACTGAAACACCACAAAAAACAACTACTTCATCACTCCACTCGATTCCATTCCATTCCTCTCCTCGCCAAACCAAAATCGTTCTTCCAAAAAATGGAATCCACGATCCGTCGCTAATCGAGATATCTGGAGAAGACGACTCGCTCCTCTCTTTGCAACAGAGCCCAACGACGGTGTCTCACTCCTCAACGCCAACACCGCCACCAACAAAACCTTCTTCTCCTGCTCGCCTCTTCTCCACCTCCCAAGATCTATCCCATTCGCGGCTCGCCCCCCAATCCCACCCTCTCCAATCGGTTAGTTCGTCTGAATTTCTCCGTTTGTTGGTTGTTAACTTGTTATGGTAAATGGCTGGTTAGAAATTCAGATTTTAATTTCCAATTTTATGTATGTTGCGATTTGCAGGGAGTGTCAATCGCGAGAGTGACGCAAGTGAACCAAGCTCATTGTCGTGTAAAGATGGGAGAGAAGGTGCTAATAAGGAGAATGCTCATGTGAATAAACCCGAAGTGGCGAAACTGAGTTTGGAGCCTCAGCAGATGAAGAGGAAGAAAAAAGCTGGAGGATTTAACATGCGTAAGAGTTTAGCTTGGGATCGAGCTTTCTTCACTGAAGAAGGTACTTTTTTTTAAAAATTCTTTTAGTTAGTCTTTGTTAATTGTTTTTATTCAAATATTTATGCTATGGGAATTGTAGATGAAGTGTATTCTGGTATTGGGGAGGTGTTTTGGATCCATCAGATTTGTCATTGCTTAGTGGTAAGTGTTGGGAAATCTAGTGGAGGAATGTTGCCGGTTATCGAAGAAGGGAGAGAGTCACTGTGTGGAGGCTTTGACGGTGTTAAAGATTCGCCAGGTTTACGAGCGCTTGAAGAGGATTTGTTCAAGGAATTGCCTGCAAAAACACCAAAGAAAGGTAAAACGATTGCTGGGCTCTTATCACCAAAGCCAAGTCCAACCTCCGCAAGAAAGGAGGCAGGCTCAGCTTCTGTGGTTAGTTTTTCTTAATTTTCAATGGAATCTCTCTTTATTCCTTTTCCAATGTTTCATTCATTAATTCTTGGGATTGCTTTAGTTCTGTATCGCCTTTTTTTATACATAGTTTTAATCTTTACTAGTTTGTAAATTGGATGGAACAAAATTTACCATGATTTTTTTCAATCCATCTTCCCCAGGCAAAGCGAAAGATTCTTTCAGCCCAGGATATTAACAGAAGTGCGTCTAAACGCAGTGGCTGTCCTAGGCCAGAGGCTTCTTCATATCCTTTTAGTTCTGAACTTCTGATTTATTGTGATGGGATTATTGAAGGTTCTTTGAGTATTTTAAGGGTGGACATACGTTTCTAAATCCTTTTCTCCAATAGATGTTGACCTTAACATCTTTGAACTTTGCAAAGGCCACTAGATTTGAAAAGAACGAATGCACCAACTAGTGACTCAAAAGTTTCTAAACCATTGCTCTAAAGATGGATTACAAAGTTACTCCTGTGAGTTCTAGAACTTCCACAACTACTGCCAGCCAGTCGAAGCGTAGTCAGATTGCCCAAACAGGTGATTGTTGTGGATTTTTGTTTGTTGAATTTTGTTTTAATATGCATCAAACCTCTCATCTGCTCCAAATTTGATAGAAAAGCTGCTGTTTTTCAATCACTACAACCATCTCTTCGCTTACAGCTTTGTAATCCAATATACTGGTTTTGTGTATTTTGACAGATCTTTGCTTTCTCATCATATGAACTTTATATTCTGCCTTCTTTTCATACCTGCAGCAACCATTCATCAGAAAAGCATTGGATTAAAGGGAACTTCTGGTAATGCCAAAAGAAGTTCCCAACAAGATGTAAAATCTGTTCCTTCTATTAAATCAACTGTGAAATCCACTGTCGTAAATGCTAGGAGAAATTTGGTAAGAGCCTGAAACTTCTGGAACCCTTAGATGTTGTAAATTTACACATTCAACAATGAATACTTGTGGGAGTAAATTTGAGCATGGCAAGAAACTTTTATAATATTCAGTACCAATCATCTAATGTAGGCATGCATCCTTTATTGTGATTTCCAGTTAGAACAACCCAGCTCAATACCAGGAAAACGACCATTAGCTAATGCACAGCACCCCCATGTTAGCCGAACAAACAGTAGCTTGGAAGCAGTCCCAAATCAGGCACTTCCAGCTGTAACTCAACCGTCACATGGCCATGGTAGTAGTGGAAAAGCTGGAGTTTCTCTAACTCAAAGTTCTAGCCATAGTGGGGCGAACATGGAATGTGCACAATCCCAAATAGCAAAACCATCAGGCTTGCGAAGGCCATCACCATCACTGGGATACTTTGGACAGGTTTGTTCACTAGAAAATCAGATCAATAATATAAATACATGCATTCTACCAACGTAATTGTTAAGTTCCAACCATGTTTGATCAGATTTTCCTTCTTTCCTGCTTTGTTCACTTGTGTTAATTTCTTTGCAGTCAAAAACTTCCACCCAGCCATTTGGAAGTTCTCAACCATCAAGTATTCCTAATTCTAGAATCTCTAATTTAAGAAAACCTGGGAAATTAGCTCATCAGAGACTCCCAAAACCATTCACCTCAATACGTGCAGACTCGAGTAAAGGATGCGCTGCTGCATCAGTTGTCAGCTCTGCTGAAGAAGGAAAGATTAAACCAAACTTGGGATCAAATAATATGGAGAAGATGGAAGTACAGGTGCCAAGCAACTGTGTCATGACAAGTTATCCGCAGCAGTTGCCTAGCATTCATGATGATGTTGGTCTACATTCTCTAGTTGAAGCTGAACCATGTAAAATTGAGAAGTATAACTTGGAGGATAAAGGGTTGCAGAGCAATGGGAATCAATTGCTTGTGCAAAATGGTCCGTCTGAAAAATTGATGGATGATGATTGCAAACAGTTCACTGACAGTTGCCTTAAAAGTAAAGGCTTGAGTACAGCTGGATTAGATTATTCCCTTTGTAATCCCCATCTTGACCTCCAGGCAGAAGTTGAGGATCGTTCTGTTAAAAGTAGCATGAAGTTCAATCATGGTTTTGAAGCCAGGCAGAATCCTTCTATCAGGACTAACAGTGTCTTTCCTGCGGTGAGTGATAAAAGTACTTCAAAAGTTCATGAGATCAGGTTAAGCAGCATGGAAGGAGCCAACAAGCAGTCTGGAGAACAAGATGTGCTAACAAAGCCTGATGTCTGTCAAGTTGAACTAGTATCTACTGTGGATAGTTAGAAGCAATGGATGAACAACAGTACTTTGTTTGAGCAGACTAAACCAGTGAATGCTGTAGAATTAAATCTCAAAGTCCAGGACTGTAGTGCTAGTAAATTGGAATGTTGTTATGGTCCATACAACTACAATAATATAGGGAACAAAAATCATGGTACTAATGAAGTAGCCACCTGGAGTAGGGAATTGGAAGTGGGAGATACACACCAGCAGTCTGTTAACAGTAATCTGTCTGTGGAATGTGGTAAGAATAACCTGACAACTTCTACTGTGGATAATTTGCACTTAATGATTATTGATGGTCCAAATGAAAATAATGCAGAGCAAGTTGGTATACAAGATCCCTGCCTTGTGACAGTACCAGCTTTTGAGGATAATTTAGGGTTGCACTCTAATGCTTCACCACTTTGTGGAACAAGTTTTTTCTCTGAAGATTTCCTTGAGAGAGATGTCCTTCAGAGAGTCAAAACTGTTCAATCAGAAGGAAACAATGATTGTAAAGATGGATCAAGGGTGGATGAAAGTCATATGATGGAAGCAGTATCCACAGGCACTGTTGAGGAATATGATGTCTGTGGATGCAGTGGAGATGTTGTTGGCAGGGAACTGGAAGATCACCATGTCTCCCAAGACCCTGCGGTGCAATTTAAGGTTGTATCTGGTGTAAACGGTACGAGTGAGAGTGAAGATGTAATAGGGAGACAGGATGATTCTCCAGTGATTAAGTAGCACCGTGTCTTGTGATTTACAGCCAGGAATTGTGACTTGTTATGATGAAAGTGGTATTTTAATTGCGCACAATGCAAACAAACAGTCTCTGGAACAAGCTGGACTGATCAATTCGTGTTCTCCTGAAGCTATTCAGGGTAATCATAACCAAAATGCATGTGCTGATGTCTTGTTTGGTGAGGGATCATTTGATTCTTTGAAATGCAATGATGGGAATATCGCGAGCGGTGGGCATGAATTCGATATTTCTCCTGGTCTACAGCAATGTGAAATCATGGAGCAGGCCAATGAACTGGCAGAAGTGCAGTCCTTAGATATCTGTTTGCTAGCTGATGGACAGAACAGCAAAACTATAGTGGTAGATAAAAGGTCTTCTTCGGTGCTTTATAACATTAGTGAATGTCTTGAAGAGCATCCTCATCTTCAAAATCCTTGCCCCGTGGTTGAGGAAATTCCTGTGGAACTTCCTGATATTAGTTCAGGTGATAACTCATTGCATACAGATCTTTATGTAGAATCCCCTAAGAGAGAAGTTCCTGTAATTGTTTTGGCTAATTCTTGTGGACAAAGTGATGACTGTCCGAGTGAATCGGCAGGTTTAATTGTTTGCAATCACGGAGTAGATATCGATGAAGCTGACCACCAGCCTGTTGATGAGATGATGCCAAGTTCTGAAGGGATTCAGTCATTAGCTGAAAATGTTGATGGTTGCGTTAATGATAAGCTTGGGAATGATGAGCTTAGTGGTGATGGTACTCCAATGGAAAATGCGTCTTCAAAGAAGTGTGAAGATCGAATTCTGTCTGCTTTTGAGACATCAAGTGAACAGCTGCTGGTGGACCCTTAGGATTTATCTAAAACTAACCTTTTGCCAGAGGAAGCTGAAATAAGTGTTCCTGAAAGTGAATGCCCTAGCACTGAACATGGTTCGGACAAACCCATTCATCCAAAAGAAAATAGTGAAACGTTATCAATGTGAGTATTCTGGTATATCTTATTTGCATATGTTTGTGGTCTTGGCACTTCGTCAAACATCTTTGTATTCCTTAGCTACAGGCACATACTGTGTACTCTACATAATCAGTCTGACCTTTCCTAATGGCAGAGATAAATCTTTGAACCAGAAGAAGCCGGTCGCCCTCGTAATAAAACGACCAGCAAATGCAGTTCCTTTTTTCTGAAGAATGGTTAGCTGCACTTGAAGCTGCTGGAGAGGTACTTTAAAGTTTGACCCACTCCTTAGTAAATTAATAATTGACAGATTTCTAGGATCTGATTTAGAGTTTTCCGCAGGACATCCTAACCATGAAAAAGGTGGTGCAGTACAAAATTCACCCCCGGACAAGTCACTACCTGAACCTAGTCCTTAGTTCCCGGTAATCTCCTACTTCCATTAAAATGACATTTTTCTCGCTTAAAACTGCAAAATCATTTTACTTCACATGCAATCTACAGCTTGTTGGTTCGATTTATTATAGTTATTTGGCGCTCGAGTCTGTTAGTTCGATTTCTTTAAAAGTTATTCAGCGCTCGAGTTTGTTAGTTCGAGAGTAAGTGCGAGCAAGATTAGTTTTGGGCGGATAGGTGTGGTTCGGACTCTAAAATGAAATACCGTTGTTCAGAATGCTCTTTCTTGTGCAGATTTCAGATCAGTGAACTATACTTTCATGACACTATAAAATTGTATGGATTTCAGGTAAGAAAGAAACAGAATCAGGAGATCGGGCCATTTGACTGTACAAAATATACAAACAGCGGTATCCCACCTTCTGCGTCAGATTGAGGAGTGCCATTTCAGCTCAACAAACAAAGGGTATTGACCTACAAGATTCACCGATACCAACCACCCATTGTCAGAGACTCGAGATAAGAAACCTCAACTAATCATTCTTTTTGTCACTAACAGTGTGACCTCTGTCTTAAACACCACGCAATAACACGTTTAAAAAATATTTCTTTTGCTACTACTAATCACTCCAGACAAACGCATGTCGCTGCTTCCTTTTTTTTCTGTCAACCTAAAGCTGTACTAAAAACAAATCGGTACGAGTCTTTGAACAGTTAATTATGGATTTTGATTGACAATGATTTGTATCAAACACTAGTTTTCTTGTCTAATTAAGTCATCCACCACCTTTTACCACCTCTTCAAGGTTTGGTACTTGTAAAGAAATGCCAAATGCTAGTTTACTCTTTTAAACCTTAATCATGCAGATGCTTGTTTACCAGGTTAATTCTATAATGTGTCTCTCATCTTTAATTGCTAGACACGTACTCGTTATCATAAAATGCAAAAATGGGAATGTGTCATTGGAGCGTCGCAGGTTGCAACAAAAAAGAAAAAGTGACATTTCATCTCCCTCCTTTTTCTCTGCAAGAGTTTGGTTTTCGGTTTTGAAGCTTACATCTTGTGTAGCTTCTTCGATAATAGATTTCAACTTATCGGAAGAAAAAACTAAAAGATGCAAAACAAAATAATAGAATGCTACATTCTTGTATACAACACAAAAAGGTAAGGTTTGATTTATTCAAAATTTCTGTTGCTCTAATTAGCACCACCACCCTTTACAAAGTTTTGGTACTTGTACAACTTGGAACAACACAAATAATACCCAAAATTGACCACTCCTACCACCACCAGCATCCAATACACATTATCTATCCTCCCTTCATTTATATCTTCCGGCAACCAATCTGTCACCCTCCTCATCAAATCAATCAAAGCTGTGCTCAAATAGAAAGAAATCCCAACAATCAAAGAAATCATTGCGGTCGCGGTGCTCCGCAGCGACACCGGAAACTCTTGGTAATACAGTAAAACTTGTCCGGGAAAGTGAAACGCCTCTCCGATTCCGACCAGGATTAGCTGAGGAAATAGCCACAAGACCGACATGGGCAGTGTTGGATTATTTTCATGTAGTGTTTTCAGCCGCTTTGACTCCACCAAAGCGGACATTGCCATTCCTAGAACGGTCAGCACGTGGCCTAACCCTATTCGCTGGAGCGGGGTCGGTGATTGTCCGGTCAGCTTTTGCCAGGTAGGAAGTAGGTAGCGGTCGATTAGAGTGAGGAAGATGGCTGTGCTGAGCAATACAACGACAAGTATAGAACTTGGTGGGATCTGGAAATGTTGACCAAGATGACGGTCCATGGTCAACGCTTGAAGGATGGTCAAACTTGCTTGAATTCCAACTGGTGTGCCTAAGAAAATACTGCTGGACCAGAGTGGGGAAATCTTGATTAGGGTTTTGAAATCTTCTACTTGCTGGATTGTGCATAGCCTCCATGGTTTTGCAATTGATCCATCTGGTTTCATGTCGCCTTCAGTTTTCAATGCTGCTCGGTTGAAGAATCTGCAAAATTTGAGGGAGAAAATGCACGTGTCATTAATTAATTTAATTGTATATTTCGTCCGAATTTTTATAGTTGTTTATTTTATCTAATCACACAAATCAAATTGATTATTAATTTCAGTGTACTAATTATCTTTTTTCACTATATTAATTACTCTATTTTAAATTAACCAATTCAAAATTAACCGGCTTTAACTTGATTGATTTAGATTTTGTAACTTATAAAAAAAATAAAAAATATAATTAAAAAATATCAACTAATAGTAATAACACTGCAAATGAAAAATGAACATTTAAAAAAAATATTAAACTAGAGAAAAAATATTATGTTAAACTGAACAATTATTTTTAAAAAAATTGATGGAGTATATTCCTATCTTTTACCTACTTACCTCATGCCAGTAAGTAAGTAGACTCTCACTTCCATACTCAGTTTATTTAGTAAAAGGGAAAATAGTGACGCCAATGCCACTTCCAAACTCTTCCCATATGGACCGCCAAAACTCAAAAGGAGCAATCATGATGGTTTCAAAAACTAAAACTTAGTAATTAATTAGTGAAATAAAAACAATAGTCATACTATAAGTTTGAGAAAATTTATAATTTATACCTGAAATTTTCGTTTAATTTGGTTGGCGTTAACGTTTAACTATAAGAATAGTCTTCTATTCTGGATGATAATTCAAACTTTCTCTTATGTATTGAAGCAACAACAACACGAGCCAGGCTAATGAAAGGACTTTCTTGTGGCTTATCTTTAAGATAAAAACGCCAACCCAGCAAGAAAATGATGAATCCAATGAGATTAGCCCCAAAAGAAATCCCAAACCCCAATCCCCAACTCACATTGTCCTGTATGTACACAATTCCTGTCACACTTATCACTGCACAAATGTAAACTGTGAAAAAGAACCAATTGAAGAAACTCCCTTGATCTTTGAGGCTATCAAATTGGTTTGCACCCATTGTCCCAATAGTGAATCTTGCCCCTCCAAACCCAACAGTGGCCAGAGCAATTGATCCATAGAGAACTGCTAATTGCAGATTTGATGGTGCTTGGCACGATCTTGATCCAAGATTATCACATGGGTTTGGCCTCAAAGACTCGATAATTGAAGTTAAGACCACCAGCAACATCCCCTGCATTATTTACAAGTTAAATAATTGATAAGGAACGAGATTTTTCAACACAAGACAACAAAACAAGCTGGTGGTGCAGCCATCATTTGTGCGCAAATAGAGCCCTCCCCACACACACAACCTTATTTTTTTATTGAATTGGGTTGCTAATTACCAGCAAAGAGATGCAAGAAGATATGAGTATAACTGAGAAGGAACCCAAGAAAGAGTCAGCAATGATAGCTCCAGCCAAAGGGAATAGATTGGAGCAGCCATTGACAACATTGGAAAACTGAGCAGCATCAATGCTTTTCACATTGAATTCCTTCATAAGGTAAACTATAAGATTTGAAGTCAGTCCTCCACTTGCAAGCGACAAGCCTGCCACGGCCCCTGCTCCAACACCAAAAAACAATTTTAGTTACTGACACAAGATTTGAGAGATTATTTTATAGCAATTTTAATTTGTTACAGTTTGGTAGTATAAAAGAAAGAAAGAATTAGTAATTAATTAAGAGACCTGCGATGAAAGGGAAGGTGACCCAGTTGCCATTTTTGTTGCTGGAGTTTGCTTCTTGATCACCAGAGACCACTGAGACTGAGCCATCATCCATGTTATTTTTTTGGTTTGTGTTCAAATGGTGGTTAATGAGTAACTCCTATATAGGCATTAGTCCCCATTCCGACTTAACTAAAAAAGAAATTGAAAAACTTACCAAACACAAACAAAGTGGACTTTAAGCACAATAGTGATGGTTGATGGCTTGGACCAGCTGAGCGAAAGGAAACAAGCGTAGAACCGTGGGTCAGTGCGCTCCTTGGCACGAAGCAGGTTTTTTTCTTGTTCTTTTGGGGAAAAAAAACCTACCACCTAAGTTAATAAGAACTCTATCAATATCTTTATTTTCAGTAAGATAATTTTAAGTATCGTAACCATTTACAATTTGCCATTTTTTCTAAGAAATTCCATGTCACTCAATTTCCTTAAATAGTGAATATGTTAGAAATAAAATCATGCTTGTTTTTTACGAAACAGCGAGTATGATCATATTAACCACACAGAAAAAAGTAAGATGGCCATGTGCTAATTTGAAGCTATTTAAGGTTTTTTTAAAGAAATAAAAATTAGAAGAAGCCATCAAGTTTGTCTCTGACGTAAGTTAACTTATAGGATCCGCCATCAGATTGTCAGAAACCTGAGGGCAACATGATCAACATATGGATGCAAGAGAAGAAGAATTCAAGAAGGAAAGGGGAATTGAGGGCTAAATCTTGCAAGATCTAAGCAGGAAATAATTAATTAAGGTGAATGATGATACATTGATTTTACAGTCGTAGATGATCTTGAAATCAATCTACATATATGGTACAACAGAGAATAAAGGTTATAAAAGAACTCACAAAACTAAGCCTATTTTACAAAGGAACAAAGGCTTTAAAAGGCAAGGGAGAGGGATAGAGAGAGGACGGATTCAACTTTTCTGGATTATGCATACTCTGGATTGAATGACAGCGCCTCTCTATAGATCATCTCCTTCATTTGCTCTTCTCCCAAGGCTTGCTGCTCAAACTCGAAGGAAAAATGCTCCGGACAGGCAGGCTCGTCAGCTACGTCGTGCAATCTTGCAAGGTATGGATGGGCTAATGCGTCCTCGACTGGAACAAACAATGTTTTGGTTTAGAAAGATTTATAGAGAATATCAGTCATGGCAAGCTTGTTGCTCCAGAGAGGTACATAAATTTCGTATCCTAAGGTTTATCATATTTGAAGCGCCAGACAACATACAAGCGAACTATTCATGTTTAAAGCTAAATATCACCACATAGTGAATGATGCAGCTTCTGAAAAAATGTAGAGGTGCAGGACTAAAACAGGAGGAATGCCTATGAGCCAAATATTGGTTTTGCCAGTAGGTTTTACTAGTACAACAATGACAATGAAAGTAAAATCCATTTCTCATGATTAAAAAGGTGAGTTTTCATTCCAGTATCATGATTGACTTGTTTAAGGCTATTGAACTCACCAGTAATTCTTTTCGTGGGATCAAATGTCAACATTTTATCAACAAGATCCATCGCCAATGGATGAACATGAGGAAAAAGTTGGGCCAAAGATCGACGAGGAAATGGAGTGAATTGCTGCATGTATCTTTTTGCATCCTCACTCCGGACAAACCCAAGATCAGATTCAGTTGGCGTTCCAAGTAGCTGAAAAAGAATTCACACATTAGTTCTCAAGAAACCAACTAAAACAACAAGCCTCCAAATTAAATCTCAGAACTTACTTGAAAACCCAAATCAGATAATTTCTAAACCTAGAATTGCAGGCTATTTAACAATATTTTATCATATATACCTCTGTCAACAAGCGCATCTGGTGCATATGATCTTTGCCTGGAAACAAAGGCTTTCTGTTCATAAGCTCCATGAAGATACAACCCACAGACCAAACATCTATTGCAGCACTATACTCTGAAGAGTTAAGCAACAGTTCAGGTGCTCGATACCATCTCGTGACCACATATTCTGTCATAAAATCGTTCTCTGAAGTTGGGCGGGCGAGACCAAAATCACAAATCTTCAGATCACAATTCGCATTCAGCAATAGATTGCTGGGTTTCAAGTCTCGATGAATAATATTAGCGGAGTGAATGTACTTGAGCCCTCGAAGAAGCTGATACAAGAAGTACTGGTAGAACAGACAAAAGAAATCAATCAGCCCAACAAATTATACTACTGCAATACAAATGAAAGAACCCAAAGCTGAAAACCTAAATGCGAAGATAGTAAGTAACAAAATGTACCTGACAGTGCTCTTCAGATAAACCTTGGTTGGACCGTATGATTTGATGAAGATCAGTATCCATGAGCTCCGTGGTAATATAAACATCACTAAATTCTCTCCGTAGAGGGGGAGGAATCACATCCCTAATCGCAATCACCTGTTTCATTAATTGCAGATTTAGGTTTTCACACTCAACTCAAGAAAAACCATACCAAAAATTAGACTTAACTAACAATGCAAAATCTACGTATGTCATTGAAATGAATTTAATTACGAAATCACATCTCTAAATATCGATAAATTTGGCATAATTACTAGGTTACAAATAATTTAATTAGAAATTAGTAGTACAGACTAAGAGGCTTACGTTTTCATGATCCAAATGGCGAAGCAACTTAATCTCACGCAGCGTACGCTTTGCATCCATGTGATTATCAAAAGCGTTGGCGATCTTCTTTATGGCCACCATCTCGTTCGTCTCGGAATTCAGCACCGAACTTCAAAAACAAAACACCCAAACACACAAATCTCTCAACTCCCAAACCGAAATTAATTTTCAAATCACAGCAATCAAATCAAATACACTGCGAAGCACACATACCAGACGATACCGTACGCGCCTCGACCTATCGGCATGATCGGAGCCCGATATTTCGCCGTGATCTCGAACAGATTCCCGAAAATGTTGTACTGGATGAACTGCCCACCGTGAGTTGGAACCGCCGGAAAATCCGAGTACTGCCCGGCGCCGTTTACTCCAGCCATATTCTTTCCTCTCTGTTTACTAGTTAGTCGTCGTCGTCGTCGCCTCTCTGCTGTGTAGATAAGAATGAGATGTGTCTTTGAAAAGGAAATGGCGATTCTCAATTATATAACTAAAGAGAAGAACAGTGAAAATTGTTGACTCTGCTACTATGATATTTTCTATTTATTTATTTTTTACATTAATAAAATAATAGGTTTTGATTGATTTCGTTTTCGGAGCAGATGGGAGGAAGGGGAAGGGAAAACGCGGGAAGGAAACGAGCTTCTTTACGCAGGAATCGGAGGACGGCTCAGATTATAGCCGCCTCTAATCAACGGCTATGGAGTTTTGGTAATATTTTTTCTCACCTATTTTTTTTAATTTCAACGGCCGTGAGCCATCTACCTCTGTCATGACTTATGAGTTATGAGCTAGAAGTCAACGACTGCGTTTCGGTTCGTCTGATTAAATAATTGAATAATTTAATGTGATGGTGGCTCCATGCGTGAATGATTTTTCTTAAAATATTAATATTGTTTATATGTGGCCAGCCTTGGATTGACTATTGAGTGGAGTATATGATTTTTAATATACGATCCAGATAATATCGATTTTTTTTATGTTTTCTTGTTTTTATAGGGTCAATTTAAAAAGTTTTGGTATAAAACTGAAAAATTACAACTGTCACCACTGTTCTTAGGTTTGAGTTGTTAATTATTGGGCAGCTAATTAAGTTGTGAATCAGAAACAAAGATATATTTCGCATTATATTACAAGCACGTGAGTAGTCTTCTGGCCGTATTCCATGGGCAGTCAAAGTCTTGAGAGTTGACTTTTCCTCGTCATGCTTCAAAAAGGATTGACGGAGGAATTTTTTAACGTGGAAAATAAAAACTATTTAAGTATTGTTATTAACCTTTCAGATTTCGAAAACAAAATGAGTAACTTTTATTCGTGGCTTGAGATTTGTCCTTCCACGTAATTTTTAAAGTTTGAAAAAACTACAAACCCACCTTTGGAGACTTTTCTCCAACTCCAACCCCAACCCCTAACCCAGCTCTTCATGTTAGTCTATTCCAATGCCCCGGCCCAAGCTCGGGCGAGCCACGAGTCTCCGTGCCAATTTGCGAACCTTCGTGCCTTTTTTTACCTTCAGGATGACCCAACCTGATGCATAGCCAGATATCCATAGTTCGAGCCAATATTGTAGCAAAATTCCTAAATCTTGGGGAAGTGTGCAAATTAGCGAATCAAAAGAATTGGAGCAATGTTACTTTGAAAATGACGTCCAATTGCTATTGACTTATTATTCAAATTAATAATCCAGGAGTGTGTCAAAATTTAGAACTCTACTCAATTCTCGAGGGTATGATATTTATTATGAGGTCTTTCAATGTAAGATGGACCTTTTTTTTTAATCTTTCAGGATTGTAATAGACTAGCTGATCTGTTCACCAAAAGAACAGCCATGGGATGTTGGGTACAGACTTTCTGTATTTAAATGGGTTGGATCCTCCATTTTGATTGTGGCGTGCCACAATTACTTTTATTAGTAGTGCTTTGACAAAAGGAAAAAAGGCAATATTGGGACAATTTTTTGGCAATATATTTTAGGCATAAGCCCAACACGACCTAGTCTTTATACCCATTTTAAAGCCAAGTCAAGCCTGGAATGGTCTTTAGGATTTTGGGTCGTCCCCTGGGACTTTTTGTTTAGGGTTTTCAAAATGTGTAAAAAGTTTGAGCTGGGAAGTTCTCACCTGTACCTTACCCATGTTTATATCAGAATGACCAAATTCAACAAAGTAGTCTGTCTATTCAACGAAGGCGAGCTGATTTCTTTTACTATTAAAAACATTTTTGTTGGATATTACTGGAGTCCAAGTTGAAGTTAACAAGAGACCTGTGGAGTTTAGAGGGAGAAAATATTGAAGTCCGAAGTTAACAACCTCGGAGGGAAAGAAAAAAAGAAGGATAGAGTCTTGTTGCTGTGATTGGCAGATATCACAACTCTTTGCACTAATCTAATTCACACCGGTCGGGTTGGTCCATCAAAACATAAAATACTCTCAACTTCTAATTACTTCATACATAAGATTAACTAAACACCAAATTAGTTTAGTCTAGCTAGAGAACGTTTCCAGTCAGTATACGGTATACCTATGGAAAATGACTTTTTTTTCTGGACCCACAAATTTTCCAGCAACAAACAAGGGAAAATAAGGGAAAACCAAAACCAACCAGGCTAACAATAGCTCAACTTTCTCTCTTGCCAATGCCAGAGCGCAACAAATACAGAAATTGCAAGCATTTGGAAATAAGCATACTACAAGAAAAAAAGTATAATCATACTCAATTGTCAATACACAACAGAAACAAAATGATGAAATCAGAGTAGAGGCTGCTGTGAAAGACAGAACCAATCCTAACAATCCATTTGATCTGTTCATACTTTTGTTATTTAATTTAAACCATCCGCCCAGTTCTTCCATTTGCAACAAGTAACAAAAGGCTAACACAACTCACTACAGTAACCAACAATGCCTGAAACCATAACATCCCCTTCAACTAAACTAAATAAAAGATGAAAAGCACAAGTTGTTGGCACTGCCCACATCATTAAAACACTTAGGCATCAGCAAATCTGCAAAAACAAAACCATCCAATCAGGAACAGATACTGAAGACAACATAGCAAGTTGCACAATGAAGGTGTCAACATATTGAAGTTTACCCTAGCTCAGAAAGCTTCATATGGGCTTCAGAATAATCAGCAAAGAACGCATCCTCATCCTGTGATGTGCCAAAGCGGGGATGATTAGTATCAGCAACTCAGGTTTTTACACTGATCAACAATACAATAACAGGCAAATGAACAGACTAAGAAATAAAAATACATACTGCTGCATATTTCTCAACAATTGGGCGGAAGACAGGGTCTGCTAGAAGCGCCTTGTCAGATGGCAGTTGCAAAAGACCTTCTTTCTCTCCACTCAAGAGCTCCCTGACAGTGTCAGAATTTCGACCAAAATATATAAGATAATGCGAGTACAAACACCATTTCTGAACTGAATACTAGCCATCATCAAGCAAACAATGTTTTCTGATGCAAGACAATAGAAGAAACTCACTTGAAGTACGAGTTGTCAAAGATGAGAGGGTTAGCAGTCCAGGGTCCGTCAAAACCAGAGCGCTCCTTGTGGCACCTCCCCTGCAGCAATAAACCCCAAAGGCAGACAGCAGTTAGCATAGAGACACACAAAACATGAACATTAAGGCTCAAGACAAACAGATACCAACCAAGGTGTGGCCTCCAGAGAGAGCAACAATATCCTGATCGCTAAGACCCATTTGCTTGCCAAAGACACACCTCAAATGATCAGAACCTGTAACAAAAATCAGTTAACTTTAGAAACTCACCAGTCCCCAGAAAGAATCCACAAAGGTCTCTCAAATTTGATTTGCAGACAAATCAAAGTGAAAAAGACTTACCCTTAGTAGCATCAGGCAGACGACCCTCTGGAGGTGGTGCAGGCTTGTCCTGAATTAATGAATGAATTACTATTAGCAACAGACTGATACAAATTAAAGAATCAAAGTATGACAAAAAAAGACCAGGTAGCACAGATAGCAAGACACTATATCGAGAGAGAATCAGAACCAACACACTAAATGTATAGAGCATACTATTTCCAGTAAAATTCTAGCAGATTCTTGCAAATGGAGCCTTGCAAAAAAGTTTAGAACCTTCTTCATAACTTCAAGGCAAACAATATATTTTTCCTATAATAGAATCGTCATTGAACACTGAAATCCGAAAACTCCAGGTGTCAAATAGAATAGCGTTGTATGGATGAGTGGATAGCCTCCAAACGCAAACAGACCCACCTCACTAAGCAAAATTGGAGCGTCCCTTCACATAATAAGTATCCAAAACCTAATATCTAATACCATAATTACACTACACACTAATCGAATTACATCCCAATATTGACTCTGACCTAGAGCGCTTCTAAGAGATGAAAGGAAAGCTCAAATCCAAAATTAAGATGAATCAAGAAATTGTTGCACCATTTAACTGAGGATATAACAATCCCCACTCTACACCCTAATAACAAAACCAAATGAAATAATAACATTGAGAAAAACTAGGAGCTGTTGGTTAGTCCAAAGATAAAAGTGATAAAATGATGACAATCATAAACCAACCCCAACCATTTTATTTAAAACAAAATACACAAATATAATTCCGTTAAGCAAAATAAACCAAAGCAATCCAATCATTACTGGACACTGACCTCTCTGCCAGGGTGGAATGGGACTTCAGGCCCACCAGTGATCTCAACGGCAACGACACCAGCGAGCTAATAAACGAAAGGGAAAAAAAATACCCAAAAACAATTACGTCAGTAAATATTCCATAATTAATTTGGGATAGATGAACCAGTAATAGCGCAATTATTATAAAAATGCCATTAATTGGCCTAGCGTGTTATCTCTAGTGTGCCATCTCGGTGTGTTGTTTAGCATTACTCTATGTATATATGTAAGCACCTGGTAGAAGTCAGCGTAAGAGATGGTAGGGAACTGTTCCTTGAGGGGCTCAAGAAGCCGAACAGCAATATCAAGCCCATTGTTAGCCGCATGGGCCAGCTCTTCTGCATGCCTAATGGTTCCAAACGGGCCTCCTGTCTTTGAGCACACATCAAAGGTCCCAGCTGAGTGCCATCTGCGCACCATCACCACCATCCAATCAAATCTCATCTCACTGACTAAATCAAATCGTAAAAACAGAAAAATGAACAGGAAAATGGATCGTACGCGAGACGGAGCATGAGTGGAGCGCAGTTCTTCTCGGCTATCAAACCCCGGAGCTTCTTCTTGGCCTTGTCGACGGCCTTCAAGTACTCCTCGCTCACTTTCGGGTAGTTCTTCACCATTTTTTTCACGCGATTCTACAACACATCAAAAACGACGATCAAACTTTTTTTCAGATCTCATCCAACAGTAACAAACAACAGATCTAAACACAACATTTCAGATCTTTTTACAAAAAAACACGATCATCAGGTCATTGAAATGAGAAGAAGAAGACCTGATGAAGGTTAATTGATCAGAGTTGAAGCTGAAATGGAGTTCGTTGAAACGGAGCGTAGGCGTGAGACTGACACGAGGTGAACACAAGCTCAGGTATATATGCTAAGTGAAAGTGGAGGGATGGATGTTGAGAAAGTTCTAGTAAGTTTGTTTACGCCGTTGGATTTTTGAACGATCGTGTGGATGAGGTGGGTTTTGGAGATGGACGGGTGTGATTTTGCGGGTGATGGGATGTAATGCGACGCGCGATGGTAGGTGGAAGATTGAAAATGGAGCGGAAAATTGCGATAAAAAAGGTCCCAGGAGGTTTTATGGGAAAATACAAAAAAAAAAAAAAAACCAAGAAATAATTTGGGAATTGATTCCAAAAGGCTGTGGGGCCAAGTACAGAGGATTGGATTGTGATGACTAAACTGTCCTTTTTGGTTTGGGTTATGGGAAAGAAAGGAAGTGGTTTGGTAAGTTACGGTGCATTGTATGAAAATGGGTCCAGGGGAAATGACGGTTCAGATTTTAACACGATTTTTTGTTGAGAGTCATGTTGGGTGGATAAGATGGGATAGATAAAACAGCTGTTTTTTGTTCACACCGTTTCTTTTATACATAAAAAATTCTTATAGCTTTGAATTCGAAATTTAAGTCCATCCTATTTTAGAGTAGTATTGTTTTGTTTGCATGTTTAACTATAATTTTTTTATAGTTTAATTAGAAATTTTGATGTAGTATTGATTATATTATCGGTTCACTTTTCATAATTACCTATTAAAACAAGTTATAAAAAATACGTTGTAAAAACAAAAATTAGAAGCGAACCAATAGGAAAAATTCTAGGTTCTTTCGTCTAGCACCGTCCTTAACAAATCTTAAATATTAATCAAAGCTTAAATGTAAAAGTTTTAATTTTTAAAATTTGTTTCGTTCATATAAGAAATTGCGACATACTAATTTTTTTAGATTTTATAAAGCAATCATTTTTTACCTTTGACTAAATTGTTCTAGAGTTTTGTTTTCATCTCTTTTTTTTCATATATTTCGAATTAAAAACTATTTATTCATAATTTTTTTTTAATTTTAAAGTTACACATTATGTCAGTATGTTTTACAAAATGTCAGTTTTATTTTAATATTATCAATTAGATTGAATCTGATCCGATTCTATTCCGATCATAATTCAACTCTGATCCGACCCTCATTAATCCTCTAATTTTTGAACTATTTAGCTCTTCGGTTTAATCTTCCAATCCGATTTTTGAAACCGAGACACAAAACTCACATGCTTTAAAATGAAAAACAATTCAAAAAAAAAAGGTTTTAAATACTAGTACTACCATTTTAAGTGTAAATGGAAATGGAAAAGGATGAGTGCGCTGCAGGGGATAGAAGCAGGCTCAAGGTCATTTCCGTCACTTCCAGATACTAAAGATGTTTGTCTGTTGTTTATATCCACCAGTGTGAACGCGTATGGTAACGGAAGATTCCATGCATAGGCGTTGATAAAATCACCAACGAAATCCCGGCCTTCTCCGTCACCCATCTAACATTATTGGTCAAAAACCGGAAGGATCCACGTGCACACCTCTTTTGCTCATATTTCTCCTTCCCGATTATTGTAATGGGACGTGCAATTTCATTGGTCACAGCAGTACTCATTAACCAATAATTATCTGAAACGTGGAATCACAAATCATTGACTTATTTGAAAAAAATTCTCACAACCAACACTGGCGCCTGTTTTGTGCCACTTGCAAATTGCAAAAAACTAATTATAATTATATAACTTAAAAATATATTAAGTATGATCAATTATTTTTTTCCATTATTGGATGGCTAAAGAAATTGTGGGTGGGATGGCTGCAAAGTGCAAACATGTAAATGTTACACTTTGTAAATGTTACACTCAATCTATACCACACACTTACAGAAGAAGTATGATCAATTATTTTTTTCCATTATTGGATGGCTAAAGAAATTGTGGGTGGGATGGCTGCAAAGTGCAAACATATAAATGTTACACTCAATCTATACCACACACTTACAGAAGTATGAATCACTTCGATGATTTTATTATGCATGTTTTGGCCATTAAATAGCCTTACAGAGATGGGACTATGGAAAGCAAGATCTCCAATACTACAAATATGGACTTTGTTACCTACACAATCAAAACTAATTTGAACTAGTCTTATATTAAATATCTCCTAAAACATAGGAGTTTATTTCTGCAGCTTAATAACTAAGAAGACCAAGTCTAACCCAACAATGCCTCTCCTAAACTGACTGTTATTTCAATCAGTTTATCCCATCATACACTCCTAGCTTTTCTCTTAACTTTGTGAATGCATCTAGCTTAAGCGGCTTCGTCATGATGTCCGCAAGTTCCACAATGAACTAACTTGATGACCTCTTCCCTTACAAGATCTTTTAGAAAATGAAATCTGATATCTATATGCTTGCTTCTCCCATGAAGTACTAGATTCTTTGACAATTTTAGAGTTGAACTATTATCACACATAATCGTAGTACTTTGAGCTTGAGTCATACCGAATTGCTCCAAGATTCTCTGCATCCATACACATTGACATGCGCAAGCAGCTGCTGCAATGAACTCAGCTTCTGTAGTTGACAAGGTCACCACTGGTTGTTTCTTGGATTCCCAAGATACAACCCCTCCACTCAATAAAAAGACATATCCGCTTGTGCTTCTCCTGTCATCTACATCCCCTGCATAATCACTATCTGTGTATGCAGCTAACTCATTAGAAACTTCTTTCTTATACATCACTCCAAAACCTGCAGTTCCCTTCAGATAGCGCAATACCCTCTTTGCAGCTTGCATGTGCTGCTCTGAGGGATCCGTCATATACCTGCTTAAGAGACATACCACATACATTAAATCAGGTTGTGTGGCTGTAATATACATCAAGCTCCCAATTAACTGCTTGTACAACGTGGCATCAACTTTAGCTCCTCCTCCCTCCTTTGATAATTTTGAACTTGACACGATTGGATTTTTAACTGCATTTCCATCGTGAAGATTGAATTTTTCTAGCAGCTCTTCAGCGACCTTCTTCTAATGGATAAATATTCCTCTTTGCTCTTGGATTACCTCCACACCTCCTTCTGTTTTGACGAAGAGTGTATGCTCCTAATCACATCTTTGAAACCCCTCTTTGCTGAAATATGCCTCAATCCTACTGTACCAGGCACGTGGTGCCTGCATTAATCCATATAGTGCTTTATTGAGTTTGTAGACTTTCTCTTCTTCTCCCCTTCGAACGTATCCCAAAGGTTGTTCTACATATACATCTTCTTCCAACTTTCCATACAAAAATGTACTTTTCACATCAAGTTGATAAACGTTCCATTCTTTCTGAGCTGCTATAGATAGGAGCATACGTATTGTATCCCATCTCGCCACCGGTGTAAATACCTCATTATAGTCAATCCCTTGCTGTTGTGGCCCTTGGCTATAAGTCGAGCTTTGTGCTTGTCCACTTCTCCACGTTCATTGAGCTTAGTTTTAAACACCCATTTAACGCATATTTTCTTTGCACTTGTAGGTACTTCAGTTAGTTCCCAAGTATTGTTTTTGTCGATGGCTTGCAGCTCAATTTCCATCGCTTTTCTCCACTTCTCTTCCACCACAGCTTGCTCAAATGAAGTAGGATCTTCTAGGGCTGCAAACATCACAAAGTTACTAGCCTCTTCCTCATCAAACAATGCTTCTCCTGTGGTATACTCTTGCAGGTAAGTAGGTGGTCTTCTAACTCTTGCACCTCTCTCTACTTCTTCCGGTTGTGATGATAAATTTTCTCCTTCATTCACGTCACTTTCTTCATGCTCAGCTTTATTATAACAACCTGCCCAGATTAGTTCTTCCTCTTCTGTTCGACTTGCATCCTTCTCCCAATTCCAGCCTTCTTCTTCCTCGAAAATCACATCCCGACTGATCATTATCTTTTGTGTTACTGGGTTATATAGTCGATACACCTTCGACTCATTACTGACCCCAAGCAGCACACAACATAAGCTCTTATCGTCTAGCTTTTTCCTCCTTTGGTCTGGAATATGCATGTGGGCTAAGCATCCGAAGACTCTTAAATAGTCTACGTTTGGCTTCGCACCACTCCATACTTCTTCTAGTGTTTTCTCCTTCATCGCGGATGTTGGACTCCTGTTTAGCACATGTGCTGCCTAATTAGCAGCCTCAGGCCAAAACCTTTTTGGCACTCCTTTATCATTCAGAATACATCGAACCATGTTCATAATCGTTCAATTTTTGCGCTCTGCCACCCCGTTCTGTTGTGGCGTGTAGGCTGTTGTAAGTTGCCTTGTTATACCTGTCTCCTTACAAAATAGATTAAATTCATTCGAGGTAAATTCTCCTCCTCTATCAGTCCGCAGGCAGCACAACAAATCCACTCTCCTTCTCGACTTGACTCTTATACTGTTTAAAGTATGTAAAAGCTTCAGTTTTATCTTTCAAGAAATAAATCCATACCTTCCTGCTATAGTCATCAATGAGAGTCATCATGTATCTTTTGTCGCTGTTTGAGGAGGGAGTAATTGGACCGTAGAGGTCAGAATGTACCAGTTGTAATTTTCTTGAAGCACGCCATGAACTTTTCTTCGGAATGGTTTCTCGATGTTGCTTGCCTACTAAGCAGCTGGTGCATGTTCTGGTCGCTCCCTTTAACTCTGGCAGTCCTTTCACCATATTTCTAAACTTCAAGGTTCAAATTTAGATGTCCATACCTGCGGTGCCACAGCTGAGACTCATCATTTGTTGAGGTTTGCATACATCTTGGGGTGTCGGCGACTGCTGTTGTTGCTAGTAATGCAAACATTCTATTTGTCGTCATCCATGTTTGCATTATCAGCCCCTTCCTCGGATGAAATATCTTGCAGACACCGTGTTTGATCAAAATGGTGAGGCATCTTTCTTGAAGTTGGCCTATGCTGAGGTGGTTACTCTTCAAGTCTGGTATGTAATAAACATCTGACACTACTTGGACTGTTCCATCAATCTTAAGTCGCACACTCCTTCTTCCCATGACTCTCATTCGAGTATTGTTTCCTAACTTTACCGAGTGTCGATAATTTTCATCCAAATCTGTAAACCAAAATTTATTTCCACACATATGATTACTACAACCCGAATCCAAAAACCATACCTCTTCCTTCTTGGCATTGCTTGTCACCACAAAGGCCATCAACAACATCTCCTCCTCCTCATCAAATTCTGCATAGTTCGCCTTTTTGTCCTATTGTGGACATTCATACTGGAAATGTCCCATTTGATGACACTTGAAACACTCCATGAGTGCTTTATTCAGCGACCTTCCTTGGCCTCTCCCCCTTTCTCGAATCATGTTTCTTCTGCCTCTTCCTCCATACTCATCATGCGAAATTTTTAGAACTTTCTCTTCTCCTCCTCCATTGGTAGTCCTTTTAAATTTCTGCTCATGAACTAGTAGTGAGCTTTGCAATGCATCGACGGATAGACTATCAATGTCTTTGGACTCCTCAATCGAGCATACAACGTAATTGAAATTTTATGTGAGCGCCCTCAAGATCTTCTCCACAATTTTTACGTCTGGCATGTCTTCTCCACAGTTCCTCATGTCGTTGGCAACCACCATTACTCTGCCAAAATAATCTGTGACTGACTCACCATGCTTCATGTCCAGCAGCTCGAAGTCTCTACGCAATGTTTGCAGTTGTGCTCGTTGCACCCTTGTGTTTCCCTGGTATTTGATTTTCATTGAATCCTAGAGTTATTTGGATGTCTCCTTCTGAGTGATCGTCTTCAAAATGATTTTATCAATTGAACTAAACAAATAGTTCTTTGCCTTTAGATCCTTTAGCCTAACTTCATCGACATTTTTCTTTTGGACTACAGATAGAGTTTCTTCATTCGTTGGTTCAGTAAAACCAGTTTGCACCACGCTTTAATACTCCTTTGACCTGAGAAGGTTCTCCATGATCAGGCTCCAGTGATCATAAACCCCGTCAAACTTGGGAATGCTTGGTTGCGCAAAGTTGCTGCTCTCAGCCATCTTGTGCTGATTCACACTCGTGTTTTTCTTCACACACCCACTCGTGTTTTCTTTTCACACAGGTTTGCCTCCGCTACCAGATTTGTTACACTCAATCTATACCACACACTTACAGAAGTATGAATCACTTCGATGATTTTATTATGCATATTTTGGCCATTAAATAGCCTTACAGAGATGGGACTATTGAAAGCAAGATCTCCACTACCACAAATGTGGAGTTTGTTACCTACATAATCAAAACTAATTTGAACTAGTCTTATGCTAAATATCTCCTAAAACATAGGAGTTTATTTCTGCAGCTTAACAATTAAGAAGACCTTCTAATTCAACAATAAAGGCATTTTATTATACTTTTAATTAATAATAATAGGGAAAAAGAGAATATACCAAATTGTTCAAAATTGGTCATTTTTGTGTATGAGTAATTTATACAGCACACTGAAAGTGTCATGTCATTTATGTTCATTTATTCACATAAATATCGAGTCAATTAAATAAATATGAGATCAATCCCACCATTTATTTAAGTTAGTATGTGAATATAGCGATATGACACTCCCAATGCGTAAACCCACCTCATCGTTTTTATACTTTTGCCAACAAAAAAACGTACTACTTTTTTTATTTTTTTCCTTTTTTTCTAATACAAAATCTAACGTTGCTAAACCTGATTGATTAAGAATATCCCAAAGTTCTATCCAAACAAAAGAAAAGTGTCGAAATGTTGATGAATTTTAAAATTGGACAGCATGGGACGTAATAACTCAACATGAGTCGTAATACCGAACATAGTGTGTTATTGACCCCACACACACAAAAAACAATGTGTTTTGATTTAAATTAAGGTTAAATGTTAAGAAGTAAAATGTAAATGTGAGTAAAAAATTGTTGAAAGGCATTGGTAATATTAACCAATAAGTGGTTGTTGTGAATAATTTGATACTTTAATCCTTTAAATATGTAAAAAGTTTATAGTTCGATTATTTTATATTACAAAATTAAATATTTGAAGCATTTTACTCCTCAGTGGTCCAATCTAGTATGAATGTGATTAGTAATAATGAATAAATTTAAAAGTACATAGATAGAATCTTTGTTTACGATAGAGAAAAATAATATATAATATAAAAGCAAGATTCATGTATTTGGTGTTCTTGTAGTGTGTAGAACATGTAGTTAATTTACCCTATATAAAAATCATATAAAATGCACAATGTATTTCCAACTAGATCAATCTCCACAAGTAATGAATTTAAATTTTTTAAAAAAAAATTACTCAATAAATTGCACTCTACTGAGATTGGACTTGGAGTGGAATTTACTGAGTATTTTTCAACCCAACCATTAGCTAGCTAGATATGTTTATACAAGTACAGTGAAGAAATATATAATATTTGTTGATAGAAAATTGTTTTACTGTGATAGAAGAATCATTCTTTTTAGATCGAAATTGGAGTAGTTCTTTATTATGGACAGAGGAGATCAATAGATTTATTTATTTGGTTGAAAAAAAGAATACCATGGTCGTTCTTATATCAAATGTGCAAAACCCAGATTGTTTGCCTTATTCTGGCCCTGACCTGGCCTCAACCTGATCCGGCCCAGTCTCATCTTTTCCATTGCTCTAGTTTAACTTTTGAAAGCCCAGATTTCATAGCGGTCCAGCCCGATTGGCAACTCATTGATCCATTTAAGAATTTTAAACTCTTGCAGTTGCTGCCCAATAAATAAAGATTATTGTAAATAAAACGAGTGTGGCCCACTCGAAGATATTAATGCTTTGTATGGAAACTAAAGTGCAGGAAGTAAAAGAGGGGAAGTTTAATTAGGGAAAAGAAAGGAAAGGAAAGGAGAGGAAAGGAACTTGTAGAGAAATTCCCTTGTATGGTTGCATTTTTTATACACAAGGGAAAAGGAAGGAAATTCCCTTTAAACCGCTCAAGCCCAAGCTCATAGCTTTATTTTCTAATTTAAACTCAGTCTCTAATTTCCTTCCTTTTCCTTCCATTTTTGAGAGGAAATTTTTTGTGAACCAGGGAGGAAATTTTTACAATTTATTTACTCCCTATTTCTTTCATTTCCCTTTGATTTCGGAAAATTTAAAAATTTCCTCTCCTTTTCTTTCCTTCCCCTCCTAATTCTTCACCCCATTCAGAGGCTGAAGTGTTACATGCAAGGGTCTCTTTTTGCAAGATTTTATTACGAGACTGGACTCGTCTATCAGGCCTATTTTTCCTAGCCCACTAGTAAGAGGCATTGGGTGGGGCTATACGAGTTATGGTTCTTATTATCGAATTTACTTTTTAAAAAAAACAAAAGAAAATAGCAACTATGTCAATTCTCAATATTATATCACACTTAAATTGTAGTAGTACTTAGTTCACAGTCATATTAATGTTATTGCTAGCAACTCATCGCAAGTCAAAATACTTCTAACAAAAAAGTACTCTATGCCATTTATAGAAAAAATGTACTGCACATATAAAAATAGAATTTATAACTTTTTATTTAAACTACGAGAATCAAAATATACTATAATATATATTTAAAAATTCAGTTATTTTCACAAATTTAGAAAATATACTAATCAAATCCGCTTTTACCTTTAAGGAAAAAAAAAATTACAGAACAATGCTATTGTTCTTTTTCTTTTCTTTTTTCGAAAGGGAAAAGAATCATGGTAAAAAAAGTATAGTTTTTGGATTTTGATTTCCTTCCGTTGTAACCCAAAATGAACCAATAATTGGAAAGTTCACGTTATTACTATTTCTGTATACATTTTTTTTAGATTTCTATATATAAATATAATTATACAAAACAAAAGAAATACCCAACAAAGGCATACAAGAAAGGAAAAAAGCTTTCGAGTCCCTACCAAATTCCAATCCTGGGGTGAGATTTGTGTAATTGTGCGAAGCGCGTCACATTCTTTGAATATAAAACCGATTATCCGGCCGTAGAACACAAATCAATGTAAGCCGTCCGATCATAGCAACAAGGCAGGCAAATGACCTTCAAGGCTTAAGGCCGCAACCAAAATCATAATTTGACGTGGACCTATCCTCAATCCTACGGTTGATAGCAACGGCCACCTAATCCAGCCCAATCCGTCGGATCCACACAGGCCCTACGTGGAATTCATCCAGACACGACAGGCTAAGGTTCCCAAAATCGACAAAACCGGGGGGGAAGGGAAATCCAAGGGCGAAAAAGAGGAACAATAATATGTAATATGTTAATTGACAGCGACGCATAGAAGCAAAAAGAAGAAGAAAACTGTGAAAAAAAGGAAGGTGAAACTACGATTAGATCCCAGAGGTTCTATTACCAATTAGTACCTAAACTATTTTTTTTATCATTATTTAGTCCTAGAGGTTCTCTTAGTTTTTTAGTTTGGTCCCACTATATGGTTTAGGGTTAGGGATCTTTGTATGTTAATCTTGCGTGAAAATACTCAATTATAACTCAATAACTTGAACATGAAATTTATTAATTATTTTGTTGATCGTAAAAATAATAGTAGAGTCTCGATTTCGGATCCCACCTCTATTTATAAAAAAATCAAAAATAAATTATAATAAAAAATAAAAAGTATTTAAGGTTCGTTTCCAACCAAATTAATTATTGTTTAAACTATTTTTTTCCCTTTATTTGGTTGAGATGATCTCTTAAAATTGGTTTAAATTAATTTTAATTTGTTGTTTTAGATTGTAACTTTTCAGTGAGTTATAATTGAGTATTTTACAGCTTTAGCATAAAATTTAACATAAAAAATATCTGAAAATAAACAGCAAAATATTATAGACATCCTCAATATTATCTTTTATTAGAACTACCTATAATAACGAACTTTTAAATTGAATCTTTTTATCATAAAGAAATTCGTTATTTTCGATACAATTTTACCTCAATTGTTATTTGAATAAGTAAATTAGTATTAGTCCGAGTTGGGATAACATTTCTATTGTGCATGTCCTTGCAGTTTTGAAAAATCTAAACATCTCATTTACGGAAAGAGGCTAAGGAGGGTTTGTACTAACCCGGAAAACTTTCAGGACTAAATAGTAACAAAAAATAGTTTAGGTACTATATAGATAATTGAGAGAGACATAATCGTAGTTTCCAAAAAAAAGAAAAAAGAAAAAAGAAAAGAGAGCAGCCGAATACTCCTCAAGCTTCTCTCTCTAATCTCATTCTCTCTCTTCCTTTAAAAAGCAAACCTTGTGGTTTTCTCCCCTCCTCTCTCTCTCTCTCTCTCTCTCTCTCTCTCTGGTTATCTACGCGTTTCGCTTCTCTTCAATCTCATCGTCTCCAGATTCGCTCCCTAGATACCCCTTTCTCTCTCTCTCTCTACCTATTCTTTTTGTTTATCTCGATCCCCGAACTGTAAGTCTGCGCAAAAGCCCTAATTTTTCTAATCTCACCGCACGATCTCCTCCCATAATAATTTCACGATCCCTAGTTTTGTCATCTGTGAATTCAATTGGTTCTGTGTTTGCATGTTAGAGTTTGATTTCATTTTTTGATTTTTTTGTTTCCTCTTCATAAAATATTTGTGGTGCGATTTCTTAATTTCGTTTTATTTTTTCATGTGTGGATTGTGTGTTGCTGATCTGCGATTTGGCTGTCATGTAGTTTTGTCAATCGATGCGATGTATATGTAATGGAGATCTCGTGAGTGATAGGAGGTTATATTGAAGTTCGTTTTAGGATTTGTTGAGGCAATTTTGGGTTTGGATTTTGAAGGTTTTGGCTTGAAGATTTAGATCGGGGATTTTTCTAGGGTTTTGGAGTTGTTAATTGGGTGTAATTGTGGGAATGTGATGTAACCTTAGTGAAATACTGTAAAATGTTCAAAATCTCTGCTTTGTTCGGGCAAGATTGGAAATTCAGCATAGATTTGCGTAGAATTGTTTGTAATTAGTTCCAAGGACTGGTATTCGTTAGTTTATTTTGTGTCTGATTTTATCTGAAATCACAGAATCACTTATGGAGATTTGCTCAATTTGTTTGCTAGGGCAACCATGAGTGATGAAGGGGAGAAGACTTGCCCACTCTGCGCAGAGGAGATGGACTTGACTGATCAGCAATTGAAGCCTTGCAAATGTGGTTATGAGGTTAGTCACAATGGTTTTTTCTTCAGATTTTTTTGTTTGTTATCACTGCCTCTCTATTTATCCATGTTAAACTGCAAGGATAAATGAAAGGTATCATGTTATTTGTGAAAAATTCACGCTGAAGGAAGTTGTAACTGTTAAGCAAGCTTTCGTTTATTCACCTTTATCCCCCCACCCCCCCACCTCCCCTAAATCTGATTCATGTGATCCGTTTGCAGATATGTGTATGGTGCTGGCATCACATTATGGACATGGCTGAGAAGGATGATTCAGAGGGGCGTTGTCCAGCATGCCGTATCCCTTATGACAAGGAGAAGATAGTTGGGATGGCTGCCAGTTGTGAGAGGTTGGCATCCTGCATGCTGTAATTTTCTTGGGTTTAAGTCATTGTATTGATTCTAATGTTGTTTTTCTTATAATTATGTTCTTTGCTGCTGCAGAATGGTGGCTGAAGTAAGTATGGAGAAGAAAAAGTCACAGAAGACAAAGACAAAGTCTTCTGATGGAAGAAAGCAACTCAGCAGTGTGCGAGTGATTCAAAGGAATCTAGTTTACATAGTTGGGCTGCCTCTGAACCTGGCAGATGAAGATGTACTTTCCCTGTCTTGCATTCTTCCATCTCTCTATATCCTCCTCCCTCCCGAATAACCATCTGATTAAGTTTTCTTCCACATTCTTTTGGGCAGCTTCTTCACCGCAGAGATTATTTTGGTCAATATGGGAAGGTCCTTAAAGTTTCCATGTCTCGGACTGCAGCTGGTGTTATTCAACAGTTTCCGAACAATACTTGTAGTGTGTAAGTTAAAAGTTTACCTTGTCTATGTCTACGATTCTGTATCATCTTGGTAATTCTTTTGGCTTGTAGTTTCACTGTCGGTGATTGTTACTGATCAGACTTCTGCAACAATAAAATCTTAATGTTGCAGTTGGATTTGTGGATATTAATGTTCAGATGTGTGAGTTCATAGTGTGTAATGCAAGTTATGCCTTTGTTAACTTTTTAGTGTCACCAAACTGAAGGCCTTTCTTTAATCCTTGTTGCTTTTTGTTTGACATTTGTGAACTCTGTTAGTATTTTTTATCCATGTTTTACTTCTTTGCATGCAGATATATTACATACTCTAAGGAGGAAGAAGCAATTCGTTGCATCCAGTCTGTACATGGGTTTCTCTTAGATGGTAGATCTTTAAAGTGAGTATAAAATTTTAAGCTGAAATTTTATTAATGTTTTTCTTGTCTGTCCCAAATGCTGAATATTTGGTTTATTCCAGGGCATGCTTTGGAACCACAAAGTACTGTCATGCATGGCTGCGAAATGTGGTATGAGCTATAACTAAAACCTCATTTAATTATTGATTCTATTCTATTTCTATCTCATACGGAACAGATATGAATTTATTGGTTTTAATTGTGAGCAAATTTCTGTTGGGTCCAGCCTTGCACCAATCCTGATTGTCTATATTTGCATGAAATTGGTTCTCATGAAGATAGTTTTACAAAAGATGAAATCATATCAGCGTATACAAGGTATATTTTGATGAGTTCATTTAGCAATGTTTACTTTAAGTTCTTGGTTCTGTTTGCACAATATCCTTCCTGATGTTTGTCAGACTAGTTTTTGTGGTCTTATAATTCTTATTGGTTATACTTTTATGGTTTAATAAATAATCCTTCTTTCATGTACCTATTATTGGTATACCATGCTTGTAGAGAGTTTCTTTAAAGTGTTGCATGGCTGTTATCTTCGGGTGATTAATGAACTGATGCTGTGTCTAGTAGGGTGCAGCAAATCACTGGTGCAACAAATAATATGCTGCGGCGTTCAGGGAGTATGTTGCCCCCACCTGTAGATGATTACTGCAGCAACAATCCAGCTTCTGCTGCTAAACCGATAGTTAAAAGTACATCAAACGTGAGTTCAGTTGTTAGTTAGATCACCCCCACTACTGATTTTTCTGCACAATATTAATGAATAAAAATGAACATCTGAAATATCGTGATCCCATGCCCCTACATTTTGAAATTTCTCACCACTTGATTTATCCTTAACCTAATATGGATTTATTCTCTTTTTTTGCACAAAAGCATAACCCAACAAGCACTGGTAGAGGTTCCCCTCCAAATGGAAGCATTGCTAGATCAATTGCACTTCCTGCTGCTGCCTCATGGTATGCCAATTCCTCACCCTAGTCTTAATGTTTGAATTCAATAGTAAATCTTACAATAAAATAATGCAGGGGAATGCGTGCTTCAAACCAGTCACCAGTGTCTTGTGCGCCGTGCTCGAATGGACCACCTAAACCTGACACTGTTAGTGGCACATCAGCATTTTCTTCTGCAGTAGCGAGCACTACTCAAGCTTCTATATTGCAAAGTGATACTGGAAAAGGAGCTGCGTGGAATGAAGAAGGTCAATATATGAACGGTAAAGTTAAAGCAGATCCATTGAAAACTTTTAAGCAGCAAGTTGGTGTAGATAGTCGAGCCAATATACCAGAGAAGCCAGCAAATGAGCCAATTGCTACTACAACCTCAAGTGACAAGCCTTCCCCTTTGACATCTGATTATAATGACTGGGGGTCTAAGGTGGTAAAGAATTCTACAGACTTGTCTTCTCAGATTGGGAAATCATGTGGCCTTGAAAAGGAAGGTATTGTTGCAACCGATGGAGAGATTCAGAACTCATGTTCTGATGCATCAAGGGTTGATAATAATATTAGAAGCGAACCTAGTGCATTTAGAACTAGCAGTTCATTTTCTGATCATGGCATGGTTAAATCAACTGGGAACCAAGTTTTTCAGCAACCACATCCTGAGCACTCTAGAGAACCTTTAAGCTCAGCATCTGAGAAAAATGATTCATCTACGAACGTCATACCTGCTATAACTGAACATAATTGGAGAACAGATTCACAAACTCATGCCATTCCAAATACCGTCTCTGAATTGGAGGAGGATATTATATCATTTGATAACCAGAGGCTCAAGGATCCAGAAGTTGTGAGTCGGACTACATATCTTCCAAACTCAGCTAATTCACTCCGTGTTTCAAATCATTCTAGGTCTCATTCTTTGCAGCATAATGAGGCTTATGGCGCTATGAATTTAAATGGTGATCCTATGTTTGTAGATAATAGATTTGGTGACCGTTCCCTCCAACATCCATCTAGTAATTCTTTAATGCCAAATGGATACCCTGAGAAATTGAACAGCAGTTCTTTAAGTTCAGATAGAAACATGAGAAGCTCCTTTTTACTTCCGGATGAAGGTGAAGGGATTCATATGGGAAGGCTGCAGGATGATGGTGAAAATAATTCTGCTTTAGATGTGGGTGAAAGCAGCATAATATCAAATATTTTGTCGCTGGAACTTGACTCATGGGATGACTCTTTAACCTCACCTCAGAATTTGGCCAAGTTGTTGGGCGAAACTGATAAACAGCCTAGCCCTCTCAAGATGTCCAATTCCTGGAAAGCACATAATAATAATAATAATCAGTCTAGGTTCTCTTTCGCAAGGCATGAGGAATCTAGAAATCAAGTACAGGACATGGAGCCATCTTATAATGTACTTGGGCAGTTGATGAAGAACCGTTCATTTGGCCAGGATTTTGCTGAAAACAGGAATTCATATTTTGACAGACTTGGGGGGGTAGGCAATGGTTTCTCTCCCAGCAATTATGAGGAATCTGGAACTTTTAACGGCAACAAAAACCCTTCAATTCCCTCTTCTAGCAGATCTTCTGGTGAGCATTTGCTTGTTTGAACAGCCACACACATTCCCCGCTCCCCCTTTAATGTCCTTTTGTGCTCTTCATGTAGCTGTTCCTGACTTGCAATGTGATAGTGGTCAACAATTGATTTGCTTGTTTTACAACATTCGTGGCTACTGTGTGATCAAGCGCAGCTGTGCTATCAAATGCTTTGCACAACAATTTCTTCAATTAAATTATTCTTTGCATTGGTGCATTTTGTTTTGCTGCTGATTCAAGCAGCTTGCATGTGGATATGAGGTACCTGTGCATGGTTATAGCTCTGTTGTGCAGCACTTGTACCTAAGAGTTTCTTGTAGGATGTCGGCATTTATTTGTTGAAGGCTTGTGTAGTGTCTGTCTAAAGATCAGTGTTACTGCCAGAATGTCATTTGATGTTTATTTTACCTTGAGAAGCTAACCGATCTATTAGCTAGGTCTGCATGCAAAACCGTGCCTAGCTATGGGCACGGAGTGTGATCTCCATTTTCCTAACCGTTTCCCTAAGTTCTATTGTGAATTTTATTGACCACTCATGCCTTATACTCCCAAAGTAATGATTGCATCTTGTGTTGCACGTTTTGTGCTTGGTAACACACTCATGTTTTCATTTTATCAATTAGCAGTTTCACGAACTCAAGTTTCAGCACCCCCTGGATTTTCCATGCCAAACAGAGCACCACCCCCAGGCTTTTCCTCTCATGAGAGAATGGAACAGACTTATGAAAGTGTATCTGGTTAGTCAGTCATTATTATCCAAGAGACAATTGAACAGGGTTATCAATTCCATATTATAATTCTCTTCTATCCTTTTTTTTCAGGCAATCATTTCCTAGACTCTTCATCCTTGCTGAGAAATTCACTCCAGGCACCACCTGCTGCAAACTATGGCAGCTCAGGGGACATAGAATTTATGGATCCTGCAATATTGGCTGTTGGTAAAGGGAGGCTTCAAGGTGGGCTTAACAATCCAGTCTTAGACATGAGAATGAATATCCCTCAGCATTTAAGTGCCTATGAGAATAATGATGCAAGACTTCAATTACTGATGCAAAGATCTCTCACACAGCATCCAAACTTGAGATATCCTGATGTCGGGGAGAATTTTTCATCTCTTGGTGATTCATATGGTATTTCTTCAAGGCTGGATCAAGCACATATTAACAATATGTCCCATTACGGCCAACTGCCCCTTCAAAATTCTAGGAATGGACCCATGTCAAATGGGCACTGGGATGGGTGGCATGAGGTTCAAGGTGGTGGAAACAGTGCAGGTATGGCAGAGCTACTTAGGAACGATAGTCTGGGATTCAACAAATTCTACTCTTCGGGCTATGAAGATTCAAAATATCGGATGCCTAGTTCTGGTGATTTGTACAACAGAACATTTGAGATGTGAAATGTTTTGGGAATGGCATTTACTTGTCCGAGCAATGGCCAACTGGAAAAAAATAGGGGTATGTGAACAAATAATGTGGTCTCTCTCCCTGAATGTGATGGGGCTGACACATTACAGTCTCACTGGGCAGCCTGATGAAGGATCAAACTACTGAAAGTCAGGGTGTCGAAGGCAGCAGGTATGGTGTCCTTTATTTGTTTATGAGAGTTCACATTCGCTATTCCCATGGTAGTTGAGGAAAAAACATATGCTTTGCTTAAGCGATTCTCTTGTTGAGCATATACCAAAGTGGGTCTTTGTCTTGGCTGTTGTGTGCAGGTGAAGTGAAGCTGCAAATATACAGTTTGATATGAAGAATGTTGTTGATCCTCCAGATGGTTGAGTGTTTTGCTCCGTATAACAGGAGTGAGTGGAAAATTTGGTTGCTATCCTCACATCACATCTTAATATAAGAAGTTTGAGCCTCCGTTTGTTTCCTTTTTTTGAAATTCTCATGGTGTTTGCTGTTTGCCTCTACGGTTAATATGATAAAAAAAGCCAGTTTGGCCGTTTTCTTCTCCTCTTGACAATCCTCAAGTATAATGAGCAAATTTTGTTTGTCATGCGAAGATCTCCGCAAGTCCTTAGCCATTACTATTACATGCCTAGCGGTTTTGGTAAGTGTATAGTTGTATTTTCTACTCCATTTTATATCATAAGGCAAAAGAGTAGTGGTTTATGGAACAGGTGAGTGAAACTGCGAATCACCGTCTTTTATGGATTGCCCTTTAGAGAGTAATCCTCCTTGGCACTCGCTAACTATCTTTCCTCTGGTTGTATGAAATTTGGAATAATATCGAGAAAGAAATTGAAAAGGTTAAAAAATCCACTCGTTTTTTATGTTTTGCGCACGCAATTGAATTTGAGCCGGTGATTTTGGGTACATCTTCTCAGTGGTCAGGAATGATTACTTGCCACAGCCCACAATCAAAAGTCTGGCTTTAGACTAAAATGAGAAAAGCCCAAAGACTTTGGAAAACCAAACATCCCAACGAACAGGCGATGCAAATTGTAGTGATCTTTATGTAACAAGAAGTCAACAACAGAGATAATATACAAGTTTTTTTTATTTCATTTTGATAGGCCGCTAATACTCTCCCACTAGCAGACATATTCAGGGTAAGTTTTGGACTTCTTGATTTTTGTAGGTTTTACTATCAGCAACACTTATCCTATTTGTAGCTTTCGGTCTCCTTAAAAGAGCCAAGCAAGCAACTTTCTTTCCCACGGCAACTACAATGAGTTGGTCGGGGCTATTAATTTAATTATATATATACAAAATATAAATATGGTAAAGAATAAGGTTAAGAATAAGGCATGTACTTATCTTAACCAGTGTATATATAAATATAAAAGATAAGGCGCGTACTTCTAACTATTGAATAATACTTATTTAATTGCAAAATATAAATTGTTAAATATGCACATCCAATGATGAACAGTTGGAGGAGCTTTAAAGTTAACAAGACCCAAATTAAGGTTTTGGGCCCACCATGTTGTAAGATCTTTCCGAGCCCACTCAATGATTTGGAGTTGGGTTGGGTTTGTTTACATGCTATGCTTTTCTTATTAATTTGGGTCCACTGTAGTTTCTTCTTCCACTCTTGGGGGAGTGAGAGGCCAGAACAAAGACATCCCTTTGTAATGGATCCATTAAAAAATACTCTATCCCAGAATATGCCACGCCATAAAAAATTAAAAATAAACTACTTCAATAAGTTTGCTTGTTGAATCAGAGAAAATTAGCATATGCCTTTTTATCTCTGCCTTTCTAAAAGCATCATCAATCAACAATAAAATCATGTCACGTCATTAGTGAGTGATTACATGCAAGCAAGCGGGGTCCCATAAGAAGTCATCCACCATTACTTAGGTTGATGTAACCACCTTATTAATTAGACGGTTTTTTTGGACGCGTTGAAATAAAAGTCAGAAATAATGTATAATTTCTCATTAAATCAGCACAAAAATAAGGTATGATCATTTGGATCAAATAAAAATTAATTAATTACCAAACACATGTTCATAAATATGGATAAAGAAGTTCCAATTTGACAATTTACTTTTTATATATTTCATAGAATGTATTTTAAAGATGTATTTTTTTTAGGGGAAATAGTTTTTACCACCCCTGAATTATCGGCGAAAATTACAAAATTCTCCTGAACTTCATTTTTTAAAATACAGCTCCCTGAACTATTATTTTCGAGCAAAATGACCCCCTCCGTTAACTTTTTCTGTTAAACCTAACAGCTTACCTGCTACAGCAGGTTTTTTTTTCTTTTTCGTAGGTAATTATATTTTAAATAATATAATTAATTATGAAAAATTCCAAAAAATAAATTAATCTAAAAATTCCAAAAAATATTAATTAATTCAAAAATTCAAAAAAAAATGTATAAATTCAAAAAAATGTAATAATTCCAAAACAAATGTACAAATTCCATAAAAATGTAATAATTCCAAAAAAAAAATAATTAATCTAAAAATTCAAAAAAAAAATTAATCTAAAAATTCAGAAAAAATGTCCAAATTCCAAAACAAATGTAAAATATCCAAAAAATTATAAAAATTCAAAAAAAATTTCATTAATCTAAAAATTCAGAAAAAAATGTAATAATTCCAAAACAAATGTAAAAATTCCAAAAAAAATTAATTAATCCAAAAATTCAGAAAAAATGTAAAAAATCTAAAACACTGTAATAATTCCAAAAAAAATGTACAAATTCCCAAAAAATTGTAAAAATTCCAAAAAAAATATAATTAACATAAAAATTCCGAAAAAATGTAAAAATTCTAGAAAAAAATTAATTAATTGAAAAATACAGAAAAATGTAATAATTAAAAAAAATGTAAAAATTCAAAAATAAATTGTAAAATGTCTTAAAAAATTGTAAAATTTCCAAAAAAAAATTAAGTAATCTAAAATTTTAGACAAAATGTAAAAATTGTAAAAAATGTAACAATTCTCTAAAAAATGTTATGAATTATTACATTTTTTCTAAATTTTAGATTAATTAAATTTTTTCTATAATTTTTACATTTTTTTTGAATTTTTATCTTAAATAAAGTTTTTTGTGGAATTTTTACATTTGTTTTGGAATTTGTTCATTGTTTTGGAATTATTACATTTTTTCTGAATTTTTAGATTAATTAATTTTTTTTTGGAATTTTTATAATTTTTTTAGAATTTTTACATTTTTTCAGAATTTTTATGTTAATTAATTTTTTTTTGGAATTATTAAATTTTTTCTGAATTTTAATGTTAATTAATTTTTTTTTGGAATTATTACAGTGTTTAAGATTTTTTACATTTTTTCTGAATTTTTAGATTAATTAATTGTTTTTGAAATTTGTACATTGTTTTGCAATTTTTACTTTTTTTCTGAATTTTTACATTAAGTAATTTTTTTTTGGAATTATTACATTTTTTTGAGAATTATTACATTTTTTATATTTTTTCTGAATTTTTATATTAATTAATATTTTTATAATTTTTACAATTTTTTAAGACATTTTACAATTTGTTTTTGAATTTCTTTCATTTTTTTTGGAATTATTACATTTTTTTTGAATTTATACATTTTTCTTGGAATTACTACATTTTTTTTGAATTTTTATGATTTTTTACATTAATTAATATTTTTTGGAATTTTTACAATTTTTTTTTTAATTTTACATTTTTTTTGGAATTTTTAGATTAATTTATATTTTTGAAATTTTTTAAAATTAATTATATTATTTAAAATATAATTACCTGCTATAACAGGTAAAAAAAAAAAAATCTGCTGTAGCAGGTAAGCTGTTAGGTTTAACAGAAAAAGTTAACGGAGGTGGTCCTTTTGCTCGAAAACAATAGTTCAGGGAGCTGTATTTTAAAAAATGAAGTTCAGGGGGAGTTTGTGATTTTCGCCGATAGTTCAGGGGTGGTAAAAACTATTTTCCTTTTTTTTATAAATATATATATATATATATATATATATATATATATATATATATATATATATGTATTATTATCCCCGGATTTAAAAAAAACTTGTGGTACGAACAACAAATAATTTGGTCGATTTGGTTCATAAAATAAAATAGACCTATAAAATGACTGCCGTCCTTTAAAACATTGCAAAAGTGGAAGAGAACAGTGTAACGGGAACCGGCAACTCCGGTTACACTACAGTGTCTGATTTATGCCTTTCTACAGTCCGCAATTATTATTTGTACCGTCTTACGTGGCAGCTCCCTGGCCAATTAACTCCATATCCTTTTCAAACGGCATCTCATTGGGTGTCTATCCTAGGTCACCCGCAGGGTTTACCGCCATCTCATTGGCCACACTTGAAAAGGCCATTTGGAACTATTTATTTTTAATTTTTTAGATGTCCATTCTAAAACTCCAATGAATTAGTTAATCTCTTTATTCTTTTTATAATTTTCAATAAATATCACTTAATATGTATTTAGGAGAAAATAAATAGTTAAAAATAACAATTTTTTACTTCTTTTTTTAATTCATGTTTGACATTAATATCTTTCTTATCTTATTGCAACTAATCATACTTTTGTAGGATGGGTGAAGATTATACACCACCAAATTGGACTAAACAGCCCATATAATTCTCTAAATACAATTATACTTTGTTTTTTCATAGCAAATAGGCGAAAAGGGTTAATGCGTCCAGAACACATAAAATATTCATCTAAGGATTCCACTCAAAAAAAAGGTACTCTTGTTACGGCTGGTACCAACTTTTTGCCTCGGAAATAAGCTTTTTAAGGTGATGTAACAATTTGACAAAAGTAGACAAATAGAGCCATCACCTTCCCTCGCCTTATCTTCCTATTGTCTCCTGTCTTTTAAAGTATTCCTTATTATCTTCGTTCGTATTTTATAATTTTTAATTTCTACCTATCGTAATATTGGTGTTCGTGTCGATAATTTATAGTTGGCACATTCAAGCAGACATCTGATTTATCTCCTCCTTTTAAATTCACTTTTGTTTTTGAATCTTTTCTCTCTTCTTAAAAAATAGTCCTTCAGGTTTGGAAGAGGCAAAAATATAAATTATGATGCTGCTTTTCTTATGGAAAAAAAGATGTATTGTCATATTGCAAAGAATGGGAAACAGCTTGCTTTCACTTTTGGTTCCCACTTACCACTTGTGCATTCCAAAAGCCTGAAAGTTGCATTGTACTACTCGCTAGTAAAAGGCATATGCGTACTACCATCTCCCATTCAACTTCTTTTTTCTTTTCTTTTTAAAGTTTGAAGTTTGAAAGCCTAATAATACTACGGAATTGTAGTTTTGGTACTTTGCAAAGCTCTTCACACTTCTGGCCAGCAAATAATAAACGATCTTTGTGCTAGTGTTACGAGGAATTGTACAATCATATCTCCCATGTGGGGCCCGTCGGATTGACCAAAGTTACAGTAATAATCTACTATTGTACCGAAGAAATTTTTAAAAATGGTCAGAGAAATCAAGGAGAGACCCAGCTAGTTGCTACCACTGTACTCCTTTCAGACATTAATCAATCAATTTAATGAACAAACAACAACCCTTTTTTCTGTAGGGACAGCCGGACAAGGATAACAGCAGATGTAATGTACTAATCATATCTTAATAGAGTAGTTACTTTTCTTCTGATTCTCAATTAAAGCACAGTGTCATTTCAGATTGAAAAGTAGTTCCAATAATTTCCAGTGATACAAAGAACAAATCGTGTGGTGAAGGAAGTTCAAAAACTATGCAATCATCTCTCTAATAAACAACTGCTGAATAGCGTTTTTTCGCATCACTACAAGGTAATCCAGGAGCAGGAGTCCTAAAGAGTATGTAGTGTAGTATAAGAAATCAAAACGAGTATTCGAGTCAGATGTGTTATTTTCCTATCTACCTCCACAGGCAGATGGCAAGTTATGTGGGAGCCTGCGGTGAGTTTATCGAACAATAGAATGGAGAGGTGGTGTTAGTGGGTGTGGGTGTGGCGGAGGATGGAACATAACACAGATTGTGAGCTGCTGTGTTGAAAGCTTTCGAAGGGAGAATGGCAGTACTGGAGGGAGGAGGAGTAGCCGCGAATGAGAATCCTGATGATGCTGCAGTAGAGAACAATGTCATCGGCGTAGCAGTGACCTGACAATGCATTTGCCACGCCCAACTCGGGAGGAGTCCCTTTGAAGAGCCTAAGTCATTTCTCTTCTGTGTTGTTCTTTCCTGTTGAGAAGCAGCAACTGGTTATGCTGTGTAATGGATCCAAAATAGTTATTGCATGAAAAATATTGTGTTGTAAAATTCATACAGTAGATGACAACCACTAAGTCTATTGTCGATCTCAGCCTTTTGATTCTTGGAGAAAAAGAATAATAAAAGCTGAAAGAACATTTGATGCAAGGAATAAACACCAATCACACAGGCAAAAATATCAAAGAAAGTATCTTGTCCTAACTTTTCTTATTTCGATGAGGCTTGTCCAACTAGTTGTTGGTACAATGGTACTTAAAGTCTTGGTGAATGAACTTGTAGCATGATTTGCGGACCAAAGAAAGTTGTAAGGCATAAATTTGATTATTGCCTAAACCTAAAACCAGAAAATATGCTTGGATATATTTCTAATTCTGCTAAGCTACCATTGACACATTTTTTCCACTTAGTTGGAATTCAAGATAGATACTCACAAAGAAATTCAGCAGCCACCAAAGTCTTAACACAGCAAATCAAAAAGTTGTAGATCATGACACCAACCAAAGAGAAAAAAACGAATGTATTGTTCAAAGATATGTACATTAAAGGATTAACCTATTAGGAATTTACTACCAGGTATACCTCATTAAGGAAGACACTAGGACATCCACCATTCCAGAACATGGGTTGATCAGTTGTCCTCACCAGCCCTCTGAAAGGTGGATCACCTGCTATTGCAGTTGTTGAGTTCATCACCTGCAGAATCATATTGCAGAGAACATGAACTGGAGCAGCCTTAAAATTTAAAGAGACATAATTCACTTAAGAAAGAATCTGCACAACACATTTTCAATTTGTAGGAGATAGTTAACAGAAATGTTAATTAACGAGATTCGCCTACCAAGTCTCCACCCTGTGAGCACAACAAAGTTATTAAGAGCCAATGGTGTACGTCGAAGATTCACTTGAAAAAGCTCAATATCTGAGACCTAAGGCTTTAAACATGAATATAACTAGAAAATTGTGAGAGTGGTGTTAAATTTTACCCTAGAACTCCTGTTGTGCACATCATAAGGGCCTGGCTGGAACTGGAGATACCCCTCATTTTCCTTGGTATCACCACCTAAAGGAGGAGATATTCCCAAGTTCAGATCAAGATTATGGTCACCACCTGCAATAAGAAACCCATTTCCATATGAAGACTTCCTCAGCTTTTGCAAAGCATAATTAAACTTGTGAATACTAAGCTTTATATGCCAGAAGAATGTACATCAATTAATACCTTGATTACCAGCAACCTCAGATGTCATTTCTCCTTCATAAGTACTGGGCTCAAAGTTGGTCACAGCCTCCCTCCCGTTACATTTGATAGCTGCCTTGTCATAAGCCCTGATTTCCAGAAAATCAAAAGGGAGACTTGTTGAATGGATCGGTATTGAGGTTGAGAATTCAGGGTAAAAAATTTGAGTATCAGTAGAGTGTAATTCATGATCATTAGGACCTTGCAGCCTCTACTTCGCTGTCGAACAGCCCAAGATAAATATACCTGCACGCAAGCATCGTAATCTCCACGATGAAAACGCCATTGCCAATCATTTCTTCTTTGAAATAGGCATATTTACAAGTGCTTTCCCATTTAGGGGGCAAACAAAAACAACCCATTTGACTACTATTTCAAAACCAATTCTCAGTTCACACCCACAGGGATTTGAACATAATATCTAATCTGAGGAACAAATATAATACTGAATCTAAATTCCATAAAATGAGCCTCACTTTTTGCCAAGGAATTGACCCATTCTTGCTTCCCATCGGCCACATTTGTGCAATGTCACCCCTCGATATTTTGAGCTTCCTCTTGAGAAACCAGTGCTCTGGCGACGGAGTATGTGCACAAATTCTTCCTTGGTCAGGTTCTTCATCTGCCCACCAATCCAAAATCACAAATGAAACATGGTCACAAATGCCATTCAAAACAAACTGAATTTACTTCAACTCTTACTGTACAGATTTTCCATACCTGTTTCATATCCTCCTCATAATCAGCAAGAGTGAAATTGATATCTGCATCAACACCACGGAATTTGATGGCAGCTCGATCATACGCTCTGAAAAGAGAAGAAGAAAAAAACCCATAAGAAAACATCACTTGAGATTCAAGATGGAATTTACAAGACCTTAAACCAACAAAAAAGATCCAGCAAAATTTCCACATAATTACAGTTCTTACCTAGCCGCAGCATGGGCAGTGTCAAATCCACCTATAAAATTCAACACACAAGTCAATTAAACCATGTACTGAGAACCTTCAAACCTAACACACTGTTTTCACCTTACTAACAGAAGTCAACCATAAATGAAATAAATGAATAATAACATCTCATCCGTACCCAGATACACTTGCTTCCCACAATCCCTGCAAACATAAAGGAATAAACGGAAAATTATTACCCAAACAATCAAAATTTGGAAACTCAACCAAATTCCACTTCTCCAACCTAATCATTTCAGAATAACAATCCCAAATTTGATCAAATTCAAAATCAAACAATACAGCTAACAGAAATGTCATCTCTCAAGCAAACAAAATCCAAGGAAATTCAGTATAATCACACAAAAATCAAAAAACACGAAGGGGGAAGCTCAAAACAAAAGAAATTATGCATAAAAAGATTGGTCAATACCAGATATGAGATTCCCATCGGCCAGTCCTCCTGTAGAAGGTGACCCCTCTGTATTGGGAGCTTCTAGACCTGGGTCCCCTCCTGCTCTTCTTTACTTGCGGTTGTGCTGGCTGCATCACCCGCACCTCTCCACCTCCAACACTCTGTTCTAGCTTCTCCGGCAGTTTCCTGTCAGAGGACAGATCCATCGTCGAATTGCAAACGGTACCCCCAGGGAAAAAGTCTTTAGTCTCCACAACAACGTCGTTCTCACTCTCATTTTCAGCACCTCCACCACCACCACCTCTCTCCCCTACTTTCAATATGTCAAAGTTGAAGGTGTAGGCGCGTGTGGAACATGAGTCGTCGTTGCTTGACGCGTCCGCATTGACCACCGATGAATTCGACGTTGTCCCCGACCCTTCCGGATGGTTAGGCTGAAACTGCTGCTGCTGGTACTGGGTTTGATAGTGATACTTCTCCATCATGAAAACCGATTCTGAGTTCCGAGTCGACTCAACCGATTCCACACTCAAATTAAGATCCAACATACTTAATTTTTTCACTAAACAGAAAAAATTACTCCGACGGACAGTCGATATCGACCCGATCAAAAGATCATGAAAGCCACAACAAACAGAACAACAAATAGGAACAGAGCAAAAGGTTGAAGCTAAAGTAAAAGAGTGGAAGCAACTTCTCTTAGTTTCCGGTCACCGGAGCAAAACTGAAGTTAGCTCAACGGAGAGAGGAATACGACGATGTTTAAAGAAAAGCGCAGGGAGTTTTGCATTACGTGAATTGGAGTTACTCGGCGAGGAATGAAGGTGAAATCACCTCCGCTTGGACGATTCCATGGAGAAGAGATGGAATTCTATTTGTTTTTTGTGGGAAAATATCAGAAGAAAAGAAAGGGAATAGAAGGAAGAGTTGAGGATCGTTTTCCAGAGCGTTGGTTTATATAACCATATTTTTTTTCTCCGTCTTGATCACCGGCTCTATCGGTCACCTGTCTTCCGTTGATGATTTCATTGATTGGTCTATACTTTATCTTATTATTTTATGATTATCCAATTATTCCATTATTTACTTTCCTTTTTGGCTTCGTGTGAAACCGAAACGGAACCTGCCGTCCATGTAACTAACGAACAATCCGTGAATGTCGTTACCTGATGAACAATCATTTGATAACAATCCGTGTTTAAAAGAGGTGATGAACAAACAAAACATATGTAGTTGAGAGTTTGGTTTGATGAATGAATGAGGTAATAAATGGTGTACCAAGATTTCAAAGAAAATTGATGTCGACCAACCAGTAGGGGTAAAACCGTAAGAGAGGTTTGGAAAAGTTAATTAAGGAATTGGTTTCCGAGGATGAAATGTTACTTACCACGTTACCACTCTAATTAAAAAATCTCATAGTCGCACAATTTGACTATTTGTCCGAGGATTTCATATGGAACCTATCCTTTTACTTTCGTACAGGAGACATGAAATATAGGAAAACACAAAGCTTTTGATTTTACCTAGTTTTTTTAATCAGAATTTGATCTTAATAATATACATTACTCCAATTAAATAACCACTCACTCCATAAAAATGACTTAAAATATTACTATTTTTGCTAAAGAAATATTTAATTAATAACCGAGAATATAAGTAGAGATCAAAATGTACTCCATCTTGATTTTTTTACTTGTTCATTTAACTATAATCACACGTACCAAGGTAATCATTGATTTCGGTTATAAATACACTTCAATAATTATTACATTTTAAATTGACCAATCTAAAATTAACATGCTTTAAATTGATTGGATTGAACTTTATAATTTTAAAAAAAATTAAAAAATACCAACTAATAATTGGAAAAAGAAAAAAATAGAATGGCAAAAGTTGACAATTAAAAGAATCTGTAAGGAGTATACAAATGGGTTAAATAGAAAAATCAATAGTCCAATTTAACCTAAATTTGCGTAATGTTTTGTTCTATATGTTTATTTAATCTATGAAAGGATATGGCTTAATAATTTTTTGTTGGATTTGAATTTCTCACTTATTTTCGTGCCAAAAAGGTCATTTTGTTAAGCTTTTCATTAAAAATTCTTTTACCATCTTTTTTTATTCTTTTGAATTTAAAAAACGGAATTGGATTCTAAAATAAAACAAAAATTATATTTTTAACTTAGTGACTGTTAAGCAATTATAAAAATAGCTAATTTGTTAAAGAACTAATTGTTACAAAGAATAAAAATAAATCGAAAATAGCAAAAATAAATTCAGAAAAATAAAATAGGTTTAGATAATGATAATTGTTTTAAAAGAATTATAGATAACAATTAAAATTTTAAAAGTAAGAAATTTTGTTCAAAAAATAAAAATAAAAGCATTTTTTTAATTTGATATTTTTTATAGCTCTTTAGAATATTTTTTTCACTATTTAAAATTTTAATCTTGATTTTTTGTTTTTCTTTGAGTTTTTTATTTTTTAAAGTTATTTTTCTATTTTTTCACTTTAAAAAAAATAAGAAAATATAATAAAATCAAATTTATTAGGGTTTTGGATGGAAAAACTATCGGAGTAACTATTGCAAGAAAAATATAATTCAGGGACCGAATCCTATAAAAAAATATTTGTTAGATACTAATCAAGCATTAAGTTTTGTAAGTACGAGAAGTTTTTGATCAAATTAATTAAGTGACACTGGAAGGCTCTAGGTTTGCCTTAAAGTATTGTAAGTTTAAAAAGAAACTAATTGATACGTACCGACACGCAGAGTGTAAGTTTACAAATGATCGTGTCAATGTGTCAATGGGTGTGTACAATCATATCATTTCTGTGCTTCTGAGTCTTCTGACATACATTGATCCAAAATAAAATCAATCAAAAAATAAAAAAATTCAATCCAAATGCATGCCAATTCTCCCGACAGTAAGCTAGGGATGGGCTGGGAGGGCCCAAGTCAGCCCAAGCCTTGGCCCAAATTTTTTAAATATATATATAATATTAATTGTTTTATATTTATATTTTTTTATCAATAATTAATTAATCAATAATGAAAGTTAAGATATTTAAAATTTAAATCTACAAAAATAATAAGAAAATATTAGTATATATTTTAAGAAGTTATACTTTTACTAATAAAAAATATTACTATATTTAATATATATTTATTTATTTTGTACAATTAAAATTTTAAGAAAATTAAAGTTTCAATATTTAGATTAAATTAAAAAAATTATTTTTATTTTAAAGCTCTATATGGTGATCGTACGGGTATTTTATTCTAAAAATTGTGTTAGTTTAATTGCTTGTTATTTCTTCCATTTTTACATTAAAAAATATTAGTATGTATGTATAATTATTAAGTATTTCGTTAATTAGTTAAAAACTACTCCCTCCAGCTTCGAAAGAATGACGTTTGGAAGCCGGGCACATGGATTAAGGCAGTCTTTGTTTACCCTGTTAAATAACCAGCATGCCCCTCTGTCCTTGACTTATTTACCATTCTGTCTCAGTCGGTCCATCCTGATTTTTTAACTGTTTTTTGAACTGGGTTCATTGGCATTTTGGTTTTTCATTTCGCCGCTAAAATCCAAGCAAAAATTTGAAGTTGCAACTCTGTTTTCATTTTCATTTTCCCCTAAAGCCAGGCAAAAATTTGAAGCTGCAATTTTATTTTCATTTTCATTTTCCGCCAAAAGCCAAGCAAACATTTGAAGCTCCAACTCTGTTTTCATTTTCAATTTCGGCTAATTATTTTGGGAGACAGCTTGAAATTTAAACGCTCAAATTTTTAAAATTTGTAATTGCTTAGGTGGGCGCTGGAAAATCAGGCAATCGTTGCAACCCTAGATTTGTTTCGATTGGAAGAACTTTGTTTTGTAGGGAAGGAAGTAGAATATGGATAGAGAAGATGACAATTGCCTGCTTTTCCAGTGCCCACTCAAGTAATTACAATTTTTTCTCGCAAAACCCTCAAAATTTGAAATCGAAAGCAAGAAGGTAAAGAAGTGGTAGACGAAGAGAGATGGAGAGGCTTGATTTGGAGATGGACATGAGCAATATCGTCAAACACAGAAGACAATAGTTTTGGAAAGATGAAGACGTCAAGTGTTTTGGACGAAGGAAATTTTTATATTACATTTTTGTGATACGTAACTTTTCTTTAGTAATTTCATTTTATGGATTGTATAATGAGGGGTAATACATAAGTTGATATATTTAAGAGGAAAGATTAACATTAATCTCTTTGGGACATAAGGATTATACGTGTTACACATAACGTGGCCAAAGCTGCCAAAAAATTATAATTTTTAAAATAATCCTTAAAATTTCAATATTCTTTTAAGCAATCATTCATATTTTGTCCCCTAATATATTATCTTATTTAGTCCCCTAAACAAAATCCACTTTAAAGCGTGTCACTCATTATCTATCATTCACATACAATTTTTAAAAAAAAAATACAGATTTATAGAATATTTTGTTTTTTTCCCTTTACATTTATGTAGGTATTATCCTTATTCTTTTCAGATATATGATACAAAACAATTTTCATTTAAACAATAATGTCGGATCTTAAAGAAATGACTTTCCAATAAGTTGTTAATTAGAAACAGTCACACATTAACATTATCAATTAATTAAGTTTTTGTTCATTATTAATTAATTAGTTAGTCTTCCATGGTAAACATATGATTAAAGAACACGCCTCCCCTAAATTTATTTCATATTCTATATTAATTAGTCGTTAAAGTTATATTTTTTTATTAGTCGTCCTTATAATATTTTTAGTTCTTTTATAATAATTCTTAAAATTCTATTTATTTTCATTTATTCTTAATATACCCCCCTCAAATTTTTTAAATACTTTCATTTTTTTTTCTAATTTATCATTCATTTTTAACTTTCTAAAAAAAACCTAATCTTATTCCTCCACTTAAAAAATTATCGAGGCTCCATTACTCCTTATGGCAATAGGTACCCATACCCGCATATCTGTCCATAACCATATCCTCTTGAGTAGGTAATTACTCGCTTAAACGGGGATGGTTTGGGTATGGATAATACCCACATTTATAATTGCGGGTATTATTGGGTATGATTCCTACAAAATACTCGCATTTTTTTTCAACTTCAGAGGAAATTTTTTTACCTTCCTGCAATGGTGTTGTCTCTCTCCTTTCTCCTCTCTCTTATCTTTTTAATTTTTCTTTGGACGAAATGGATTTTGAGTCCCTGCAGTCTAATTGATTGACTTATTTCAGCCCTCTGACGGATTTTTGACTTATTTCAGCCCTCCACTTAAGCTCAATGATTTATTTGATCCCTCTGCCTAACGCCATCCACATTTTCCGTCTGTTTGTTGACGTGTCGTGCCACGTCACCGACTGCTGATGTGTCACGCCACGTATGCAAAATATAACCAGGTCGAGCTCGAAACGGATCGCAAAATCGGACTGTCCGATTTTTAAGTGAAACGACATCGTTTCACCTTCATTCCTTTTTTTAAACTCATTTTTGTTCATTAAATTAAATTCAAACATTGATTTCTGCAGCAAACCACCCATTAAATTAAATTCAAGCATTGATTTTGGGCAGCAGACCCGTATCCCTCCCTTCTCTCTTTTTATTCTTATTTCCTCTTCTCTGCTCTTAGAGCAAATAAACACATAGCAGAGGCGGCGATGATGGGTTGTTTTGGGTGTGGTGGTGGTGTAGCGGGAGTGGGTTTTGGCCGGCGGTAATGACGGATGATGGTGGCTGAGTGTACGGTTGTCGGTTGTAGTGATCGGGTTTGGGCGATTGGTGGCTGCGGCGGTGATGTGGTGCGGCGGTGATTCGGTGGTTGGTAGCGCTTGTGTGGCGGATCGGCGGTGGTGATGTGGCTGGGTTTGGGCGATGGAGATTAGGTTTGATTGTGGCTGATTTTGATTGGGAATTTGCTGGGTGATTTAATTGCAGGGATGGTTGTTTGGTTTTTTATGGATTGGGTAATTGATTTTCTTTGTAGATTGAGATTGAAATTGGTTCTACGGATTGGGTAATTAATTTGCAGTGGGATTGAAATTAATTTTGTAGAGAGGAATTGAAATTGAATTCGGGAGAGGGAGATGGTGATCCGGATTCGTTCATCACGACCCGGATCCGTTCATACATAACCCGGATCCGTTCATCACGATAAGAATTGCTTGCCTTGATGCCGGAATTAAAAAATAATCAATCACCAGAGTAAAACCCAATTCTAAATGTTAAATTAAATCAAAAACTTGATTTCTGAGTCGTGCACTGTTTTTCAATTTTTAGGTTTGTGATGAGTGCTTTGTCTTGACATTTGGAATTGGGTATCGTATAAACTTACTCGCTTGGTTTATGGGTCGTGCTGTGTGTTTCTCAATTTTTTTGCATTTTGATTTGATTTAACATTTAGAATTGGGTTTTAATCTGGTGATTGAAGAAGAAAGGACGAAGAAGAGAAAGAAAGAAAGAAAAAAGAAAGAAAGAAAATGAAAAAGAAAAAAAAGGTGTCGTGGAAGAAGAGAGGAAGAAGAAGAGAAAGAAAGAAAAAGAAAAGGAATAAAAAAAAGAAAATCTGGCAACCCGTTTTTTTGACCCGTTTCGAGCTCGACCCGATTATTTTTGCATACGTGGCGTGACACGTCAGCAAACGGTGACATGGCCATTGACGTGGTACGACACGTCAGCCAACAGACGGAAAATGTGGACGGCGTTAGGCGGAGGGATGAAATAAATCATTGGGCTTAAGTGGAGGGCTAAAATAAGTCAATCAATTAGACTGCAGGGACTCAAAATCCATTTCGGCCTTTTTCTTTCATAATAAACACTCAATCTTCTTCCTTAAAGTTTTAGAATAAATTAAATTATAAATTATAAAAACATAATCTTCGTAATAATTACATATTCACTTTTCATATTTTTCTTAAATCTTTTATACATGAATTTTATATTGTTTATAAATTATTGAATATTCATTACATACCCAATTGGATATTGAGCATATTAAGTATGAGTATGGATAATAATGGATATTTAATTGTGAGTACGAGTTGAGTATTTACCCATATTCACCCATACTCGTCCAATTCCCATCTCTAAAAGTGATGTCGGCCTCGTGAACAGAATTATTGCGTAAGAAGAAGAACCAGACAAGGTAAGCCTCCTACCTTAAAATCTTTTGATAAAGACTTATTTTCCAATTTGGGTAAATTGGTTGGTTTGACATATCATAGTAATAATATTAATAATAATTAATTTACTTATTTGATGGTGACCTTTTCAACTGGCTACTCCCGGTTGCTGCTGCCTCCGTTCAAACTCGAAGGTATCCTGTAAACTGTAAAGCAGTTGTCTCTCCAGTTAGTCTCAGCCACGTGTTCACTCTATTAGATTCAGCAAAAACACATTTTAGTCACCCATGTTTCTTTTTTGGATAATTTGATCACTCATATTTGTTGTTAAGCAATTTAGTCATTTTGGTCATGGGATCCTTTGATTTTTGCAAAATTGGTCTTTTTTTCCTCGAAAAATAGCAGATAGTACGGAACTTGACACTGCTAAAACAAAACAAAAAATACGAAATCTATATTATTTAATTAATGTATAAATAAATAATGTAATAATATACATTCCTAGCATTTTTTTATTGTCTCTATGTTCTTCTTTTCACTCAGTGGAGTGGAGAATTGCAGTAAAACTTGAATTTTGTAAAAATCAACGAGTCTTATGGATAGAATAAGTAAATTGTATAAAAAAAATTACTTGAGTGATTAAATCGTTCAAAGGAAAACCTTTGTGACTAACAGTCTAGAAGTGAAAATCTGTGACAAAATCGTCTTTTTCTCAGTATATTCAACTTGTATTGTTTTATACACTCCTAAGATTTTTTAAGTTTTAACCCAACTTTGATCCTGTACTTTTATCGATAAAGGTTTTTAATGTTAGAACGATGATAAAGTTGTTCTATTTGGTTGATCAAGACTCAAGAGGTCATGCCACAAGTTCAAATCCTTACACTTGAGATTAAAGAACGGTGCTTTGCACGTTAAAAATCTCTACAGTACTCAAAATCTTTCACTTGAGTTCTTACACTTTTAAATATTATACTATGCCGACTACATAATTATGATATTGTTTTGGGATTAAAAAATATAATAAAGATGGTCGTCATAGGTCCTACTGTTCTTCCACTATTTTTGTTGATTTCTTTACAAATTTTGATCTAAATATGTATCATAAATATTTAAATTACTTTATAATATATTAATTCACCAAACTGTCGTTGTTAATTGCGACGTAGCAACTATAAAATTAACTTCAAAATATATTACGGTGTCACCAAAGTCTTGCAAAATCTATCAGATAGATTTAAATATAAATATAGATGTCATAAACATTATTATTATTATTTTTCAAATGAAATTAATTAACAACAAAAATTATAAAGGAGTTAAGTCACAACGACTCTCGGGAAAGAAACATATAAACTATTTTTTAAGAGATTTAAGTGGCATGATCAAGTTCCAACAATAGTTTTGTTCTCTCTGATTGGAAATAGCTTAGGACATGTTTACGAACGGAAAACTCTTTTTTTTTCTGTTTCTATTTTTTAAAAATATTTCTGATTTTAAAAAATATTAGAAAACTGGAAATGATGTTTATTTTATACTAAATGTAAAAAATTTCAGCTTTAGAAAACTCGAAATCGTGTTCACCTAACAACTATTTTTTTAAAAAAAAAAAGGAAAACTATTAATTTTGTTCAATCAATTTGATTTTAATTAAAAAATCATGCTATCATTTATTTCTTTTTGAAAAGATTAATAAACTAAACAGTATCCCATTTTAATTTTATTAAAAATTAAATATTCTATTCATGGTAAAGATCAAATATAAATATAATAATTATGTTCATGAAAATAAAATACATATAAAATAATCTTGAATTTTTTTTTCACTATATTAACTACTCCACTTTAAATTGACCAATAAAAATTAAATTTGCTTTAAATTTATTAGTTTAAACTTTGTACTTTATGAAAAATAATAAAAACTATAATTAAAAAATACCAACTAACTTCTTAGAAAATGTAAATAAGACAATTATTTAGAAAGATTTTTTATAGTCTAAAATGATACAGTAATTAATTAAAAAAATGAGGGAGTACAATACTAGGAATTGAACTCACGTACGTGATAAAAACGACATATATTAATCAGTTGAACTATAACCTTCATTTTAATTACATTATGGTATTTTACAAAAATAATAAAAATCATATCATGCAATATTTTAAACACTAAATACATGATACTGGTTTATTTATTTACTGGTTAGCTATTACGTTATTGAATAAAAGTAACATTAATTAGGTATTTGCAATTTAAAGTTTCATATTTTTAATTAACTTCTTTTTAAAATAAACTGACTTAATTCTATTTTGAAAAAAACTGAAACACAATTTTAAAAATATTTAAAATTTTTAAAAAATTAGAAGTTTTTTCATAAAAATGTGTGTGTATAGGTGCTTCGTAATCTCGTATTGTAAAACTTCAAAACTTTTTCCGTTTTCATAAAAAAAGAAGATGCTAAATACCTTGGAATGGTACATTGTGTAGCGAAAGTGCAATTTAGGTCTACTCCTCCTCCTCCACTACATGTCGGCAAGAGGTGTACGAGGTTTGCACCTAGGGAGACGTGGACGCTTCATATCCATTCGTGGAAAGTCTTTACGTTAATAGATTAATATTTGTCGTTTAGGTGAAGGTTTATTATTTTATAGTTTCCTTAAAAACTTCTCTTATCATATCACAATTTTTTAATTATTTTCTCATCCCTCCAACTTTGCAATTATTGTTTTTAGCCTGAAAGTGACGGAAGGAACCATTTTGATAAAAATAAAATAATGGGAACAATCGCCTCCAATAAAAGCTAGCTTATTGGGTAGATTATATACATTTAGTGTCTGATTATGATAAAAAGTTAAATTACTCAGTCACTCGTGAGCTGCACCAAACACGTTAACATCAGCAACATTAGCGGTCCACTCTAATAACAAAAACAAAAAAATACTCCTACCAGAAAGAAATGGAATGCTAAATAAAATCTGTACGAAATAATAATAATGTTTTTTTTTGGAACAGAAACATTGTTGACAGGAAGGCGTGCGGATTTACCAGAAGCGGTATCAAAAGTCTGATTTTCTTGCAGATGCTATCTATCGCCAGAACCACCGAATTCAGGTTATATATATAATAAAATGGTGGCCTCTAGATACACACTACATAGTCATTCCACCGAGTATAGAGCACAAATGAGGAAAGTATCTTTTATTACAATATATGATACAAACATAAGATTTGGAGGAGATTAAGATGCCAAAAGAATCACTAAACCGAGAGGTTATAAAAACAATTTAGGGTTTGAACCCGAGCATAATCCGTATTAATTAACGATAACATGAGTTGCTCGCAATGCATCCATCCTTATCCCCTAATAAATAAATAAATAAATCATAAGACAAAAGGTATTTAAAAACAAAAACAACCACCCTTTTTGCATTGTTTTAGCACACAACCAAAGTGAATAATGATTCAGATCTCTATTCCTAGGAATCCTGAAAGTCTGAAACAACTAAGCAAAACAAGTTTTATATCAAAGAAATACAGCATTTCCAAAGGGGAGAAACCTTAAAAAACAAGCATAGTATTTGTAGTCTGCTTTAAACAATTAATTAATTAGGATATTAGTAGTAATTGTTTATGCAAAGAACAAGCAACATGGTCTCTGTCCCTCGGTCAATACAAAACAGCTATTAAAATAAATAAATAGGCTGGTTTGAACCTTGATGGAGTAGAACCTAAGGTATTCTTGTTCAAAAGATCAGACTCAAACATTGGAAAAATAACAAATGTAAAAGACAATAACTGCATGCAATATGGAGTGATACAAAATTTATTTCACTAAGTGATTCGACACAAAATTCTACATGTAGTCACCATATTAGTTAGCGTGATCAACTTATAAACCCGAGGTGTACAAGTTGTGTTTTCCTTTTCTGATGTATTTGAAATGAAAAGTAAAAGGAATCTGTTTGGTACTACGTAACCATTGGATTTACAGCAACCCAAGCTTCTAGCCTTGTACTAGTAAAGAATACAAAAACTTATGTATAACTTTTTCCATTTCCAAATGAATGAGGATTCGCTAATTCTAAGTCTAAGAATCCAACATAGAACTTAGCAGTTCGATGTGTAAACAAGTGTTCTTTCGTTGTTATCACTGACTACAAAACAAATGTGGTCTCGACAAGAAAATGAAAGAAATGAACTAAGTATTCTCAAAAACGGTCAATCCCTTCAGCATAACCAGTCAACTTCTTTCTTTTTTTATGTTGTTTGAATCAAACTCAACAAGGAATAACACAAATAATGACGACATAATCAGCATAAAGCTAGCAGGCAGGAGTCAATTGGAAAGAAGTTGTACTACAATCCCAGCTCATCCACACAAAAAAAGTGAAGCAAAACAATCTCAAGGAAGCTTTAATTACACGCAAAATCTGGTGCCCTATCTTGACTTTTTTTAAAGAAAAAAAAAAGAAAACTAAAACTGTTAAAATTCAATTTTCGTATCTATATTCAAACATTTTCCATATATTAGGGACTGTTTGTCGAGATATCACAGTCCCCATTTTTCAAGCATATCTGCTGACAAAGCTCACACATGATGTAGAACCTATAGTAGAAACTGAAATCCTTCTGATCAACCACAACAAATCAGCAAGTCATGTGCTTTATAACCTAGATATTATCGTACAGATAGCTCATTGCCAATGCAAAAACAGTATCACCGGTCATGTGGAGTATATACCGATCGTCCAGAAAAAAAGAAAAAGAAAAAAGTGTCTCAAGTTCCTCACAAGCCTAACATGCTGAGACAACAAAAGGAGTAAACTTTTTTCATGCAACAAATTTAAAACAACGAAAGTGACTGAAGTCATGATGTAAGGGCAGTGGTGGTAAAACAACAAAGCTCTTATAGGAAGGGTTTTACCAGCTTTCGGATTCCTCAACCTGACTCGCGTCGAGAATTAATTACACAGACTGTACAGCACACCTAAACTACAAATGATTCACCTAGATAGGACAGCATCAGTTATGAGTTTCTGATAGCATTTTCCTTTCACAGTTTAGTTAAAATTCAAGAGTTCACACATTCAAAAGCATTATTCCAGTGATGAAAGGTCAACACCAGAATCACCGCAGTCCTAAATAAATGTATGATCACCACAAGAACTGTATTTGTAGCAAAATCGTCATGTCCTAAATTAAATCGATAACACCACCACATGAACCAAAAATGTTACTTGGGAGACAGCACTACTAGGATCAGCTTTTCAGCTCAAAATTCACCACCGGACATCTTTTACATGTATTCTTGGAAGGCCTTTATATGACGATGATCGGATAATTAATCTTCTAAAAAATATCGGATAATTTAATCATTTTTTGGAATTTACGATAGTGTTAAAGTGAACCATTGCTAATTGCTTTCAAGGTGGAAAGCAGCTCTTGTAATCAAAATCCATTCACTTTCTCATCTTCTAATTTCAGACATCAACCTTCCTTTGAGAATATTTGCAAAATAAAAAACACGGAGCAAAAACATTACCTCCATTCCAACTGCTCATTGCCTCCTTCTGCACCAGAAATAATGATATCACTATGGCCTGCACTTTTATCATCCGTGTGTTAGATTGTCCATTTACATGAATGAAAAAAAAAAACTAACATCATTCAAATCTTCTGATCAGAAAGCGCATCTTCACTTTTAGGAAGTCCTATTTTACACCCTAGTTGACATATTAATCACCCCCTACATAGTGGAAACAATTAATTTAGTTATTTCTAATTTAACTTAGCATAAAAGCTAACTTTAGCTGAAAATACAAATAGTTTGTTTCAAAGCCCCATGCACAGTGTAATTTTGAGGCAAATAGAAGATGCTGTTGTATAATTCATCCCTAAGTGTGAAGACTAGTTTAAATGCTGCAGTTATTTGGCAAAATTAGTTGTGCCATAAATTAAAGAACCACATTATCACAAAGTGTAAAGTACGTGAAGCAATGTGGTATATTGACATAGCTGTAGAGTATGCTCCAGTGCTTATTTTATCTGTGAACATACATAAATTTAGCAGATTCCAGGTTTTAACTTTCTTTTTCTTCCATCTTTTAGCATATGCTACTAGTCTACTTTTACTATCTACTAAGCGGTACCATATACAAACCTTGACAGTGGATGGCATTTATCTCTTGCCCTCTAAGCTCTACTCCAATATCATCCAGCAACGATATCCCCGCTGAGGTTATGCAAAAAGGGAAAGCTAGGGGTGGTGATATGGGAGATTTTGCCACCTTCATATACCTCTGACCTGAAAAAAGAGAAGAAAACATTGTCAATTTTGTTTTCTGATCAATGGTAAATTCTGCAAAGGGTCAATATGAAAGAAATCAAGGCACCTCATAGCTTCCAGCAGTTCAGTTATTAGAAGAATAAACTCAAATCAGTAACTTTTGTGCAATCCATCCTTATTTGGTATAAAATCCTAGGGCGGAAAAAAATCAAGTACAGTTTCCATATTTTCAGTATAAAAAATGAAGTAATTTCACATCCATTCCAATCAAGAGCAACAGTTGCTTCATGGTAGCTAAAGCTCAATAAAAGGCATATCAAGTGTTTATGCTAACCTAATTTAGCTTCAAGCACAATACGGATAGTCACAGCATGAGCCCAATGATTCCCCAAAGCAGCAACAAGATGAGAATCATATTGACCAGTTTCCCGTAGCTTTCCAGAAGTACTGTGTCCTGCAGGAAAGAAAAACTATGTGAAGACAACAAATTGAGTGGAAGCTTTTTATGTACATATTATGCTTAGATACCTTGGAAAGAGTACCCGCAGGCTTCATCACTTTGTGATCTCACTTGGTTTGTGACAACAACAGGAATTCGTGAAAATTCAGCAAGGGACCTAGATTTGATGAAGGAAACTAAAATAGTACTACCACTTGAGCCAAAAAGAAATAACCTACTGAAGAAGTATTACACTTAAGTATAGATAAGCTTCTTACTTAATGAAGGAAATGTGCCAACCCAATGACTGCTGCCTGCTACCCTCTTTGTCATATTCCCTAAGCAAAGCATAGGTGACCATTGCATTAATAGTAACAAAAGCCAACAAGATTAATAAGTTGAATTAATGGTCTAATTAGATATCGCTAACCATCTATTTACCCCCAGAGAATGAAACAAAAACTCTTTTATGCACTTCTCATGCGAGTAAAAAGCTAAAAGACCTCTGCATCAAGTTACGTCTCTTATACTTCCACATACTTGCACACACAAAAACAAAAGGAACCATAAAGCACTTAACCAGCCTCTGACTCCAAATGAAGTGGTGTCAACCAGCAGAAAGGAAAATGCTGTCAGTAGTCCAAGGTATTAAAGGGGGAAGATCAATGTCATTAAATGTGTCATGTTAAATAATGTCCAAGATCAAGCTGGATCTCTGAAGGTTTATTTTTCACTCACATATGGTTTTTTTATGCCACAATTCTGTAGGTTTTTCACCAAGCTCATTTGAGAAGAACTATTTTTTTTTTTGGTTAGCCTAGGTTGACATCGATATTTGATACAGAAGTGAAAAACATACCCTGAAACAAGAGCAGTCATGCTATCAATAACCAGCACCTTTACTTGGTGTTGGAGGAGTGAAATCTTTATTTGTTGCAAACTGTTAACAAACCAATATTTACAAAATCACAGATCAATGTATCAGTCATTTAACTGATTGTGCGGAAAATGCAAGCAATAACATTAAAGACTAGCAGGAAATCTAGGCACTGTTCAGGGATGAAATTAAGCATTCCAACATGATGTGTGTGTCCATGTAGAAAGTGGCCTTATCCAATTTGCACCCCCAAAATAATAGTCGAACTACCATGATCTCAAGAATCCTGGAAGTGAAAAGAACAAACTGTTTCACAGTCCTACTATGATGCTAAAGCATAATGACAAGACCTGGTCAACTCTGGGAGAATCTCGGCTAGGCTAGTCATACATGAAAGGTTAACCAAATGCCAAAGTTATTTCACTTCTTGTCATATATTAGGCTACCTTCCATCCATGAGATGTATGCAGTAGCGTTATTCATTCTAAAGCCTAAATAAAGGTTTTCTTGATTCACACCTCTCAGTAAATTCAGAAAGTGATGTTGGCCGTAAAACAAGGATCCTACCAGCCATCTGCAATACAAGAGAATGCCAGCCCTTTTAATTCAAGCGAAGTCTACAAAGCAACAAAGTAAGGGGCAATTCTAGAAACTCTCTCCACACCTCCTGTGCCATTCCCTTGGTGTTGAAGATTTCTGGGAAACTGGCTGCTCCAATCTCTATCAACCTAAGAACAAAAGGCAATATAATCAGAAAGAATCTTGCATAAGTTCGAAAGCAAAATGAAGTCACACTCCTTAAAGTAAGAGTGCAAAATGAAAGAGCAGTAACTACCTTCTTGAACTAAATTTGGATTCTACATCAATATATATAACCTGCCCATCTAAACCCCCATAAGTTGTTGGCAGTGAAGCCAACAACGCAATCTTTAGGCAAAACTGCAATAAATAAAAAAAGCTATTCCACTGTCAAAATCCATTGCAAAGAATATGCGCATGAAACAATCAATTAGAGAAAAACAGAGCAAATGAGGGTAGACATCATATCATACTTGTGTTTTGCCGATTCCAGCTGGGCCAACCAACTCCGTCAAAACACCAAACGGTATCCCACCGGACAAAGCATCATCCAACCCCTTCAACCCCGTAGGGAAATGCCCCCCAAACAACTCGTTTCGATGCCGATGCTCCATCAACAATAGCGCCTGCAAACACAAGAAAACCAAAAATCATACAATTTTTCTTTTCAATCGCTAGGGAAAGAGAAGATGGGAGACAAATTATTAGATGGTACAGTTTGGTAGGGGGGGGATACGACGGCACTGATGTGTTGTACGGCTGATTTGACATCTTTCAGCCCCACGTCTAGGAGCTCCATCAATTCGAATTCGGTTAAAGAGAGCGCGTCCTGGACCCGAACGGTTTGAGGTTGAGATGAAAACCGAAAAAAGGAAATGATGTAAATGAATGGATTGAAAATACGAACTAGTTTAAGAAGACTGGAATGTGCCGGAGTTTTACTTTGGCGGTGACGATGTTCCGAGCCGAGAAGATGTTGGCGAGATGTTTCGGCAGCCCCATCTCAGCTATCAGCTTGTTTGCCATTTGTTTCGGGATCTCACTTCGTCACGCACTCTGTTTCTTTCGGAGCTGTTTCATCCTTCCCGCCAATTGGAAACCCTAACCGCCAATCCGTTTTCAATTTGGGAAGAATACGCTCTTTTTTAAACTTATGTTGTGTATATAAAATAAAAAAATTAAATAAACTTATGGTGTGTATAACCAAATTCCTTTACAAAAAAGGACTCCTAAGGAATTTAACTTGTACTCTCTTTTTCTTTTATAAAAAATCATAAAATTAAAACAACTTGAATTTTTTATTAGGATAAAAAGAAACGTCACCAATGAGCTTATACTCCCTCCGGTCCGAAATAAACGTCGTTTTGCTACTGAGCACGTGGATTGAGGCAATGATTGGTGGGAAGAAAACGAGGCATTTTTTGACCATACTACCCCCAACCTCCCTTGCTATTTACAACAAAACAATGGCTTAATTTTGACATTTGTTGGCTTGAAGCCGGGCTTGGCAAGTTGGGCCAAGTATTACAAACGGCTGGGCTGGGGTTGGTCTTCGCAAAGCGTACGCGTGGTATGTTCGTTAGCCATCGGCTCCAATTTTTCATTCTCCCCCCATTTCCTATCTTCGCCAAATTCCCAAATTCTTCAAAGTTTGAATCATTCCCTCCATAACCGGGAACGAAATTTCGGCATCAATTTTATTTCCCGCCATTGTGTTGGGATTGGAAACATGGGGAAAGCAATTTATGTTCGAAATTGCTTTTGTCCTCAATCCATACCTCTGTCTGCTCTCCCAAACCCTAAAAAACCACTGTTTACAAAACCTTGCGTCAATCAATGGAGGGTGGTGATTTTAACCCTTTCTCTGATTTTCCCGGAGACCCTAACATAGCTGGTTATCTTGAAAGCTTAGGCCAGCAAGGCGACAACCAAGGTTACTCAGATGACGGAGATGAGGAGTTCGTGGAGCTCCGACATGACGAGGGCGGAAATGCCGAGGACATTCCAGACTTAAACAATGAGCCTCACCCGGAAAGTGAAGATGAAGGTCCTCCATATTTCAGTTGAATACTGTTTTTTTGTATGATCAAAGATACATTTCCTTTTCATTTTCGTAAGTATGTTTGTGTGTGTGAGTTGCAGGACAACATTCATGCAACAAACGGCGCAGAGAATTACGCCACGACGAGAGGGTTGCAGCATATGAGATGCTGTTGCGGAAGAGTGAGAACGGGAAGCTTCTGAGACGGTCAACAGGTGAGGTCGCAACCACCTTCAACATTTCAATTCGATCTGTCCAGAGGTTGTGGAAACGGGGCCGAGAATCTATGAGTCACAACGTTTGCCTGAACAGAGTCAAGAATAGTGGGAGGAAAAGGGTTGACTTTGATTGGCAGCAAGTCCGGGAGATTCCTCTGAGGAAGAGGACCACTATGAGGAATCTCTTGAATGCACTAAAAGTATCCAGGAGGTCTGTGTCAAATGCCATGAAGAGTGGAGAGATCAGGCGGCATTCTAATGCCATCAAGCCTATTTTGACTGATGCTAATCGGCAAAGAAGGATTGAGTTCTGCCTGTCAATGCTGGATCCACATTCACCTCCTGCTGACCAGAGTTTCCAAGATATGACCAATGTCGTGCACATCGACGAGAAGTGGTTTCACATGACAAAGAAGACACAGACATACTACATGTTGCCAAACGAGGATGATCCAGTAAGGAAACTTAAATCCACTAATTTCATTCCCAAAATTATGTTTCTAGCAGCTGTAGCTAGGCCTAGGTATGCGCCTGATGGTAGATGCCCTTTTGATGGAAAATTAGGTATATTTCCTTTGGTTTATGAAGTGTGTGCTGTTAGGGCTAGTGCAAACAGACCGGCAGGGTCAATGGAAGTGAAGGCAATTGAAAAGATAGATAGGGATGTCATTAGAAAATTCATGATTGATAAGGTTTTGCCGTCAATTAGGGCTAAGTGGCATGTAGAGAACATTGGAGATCCTATCATTATCCAACAGGATAATGCCAAGACTCATATCCTGCCTCATGATGAACAATTCCTTTCAGTTGCTGCCTCTCTTGGCTTGAATGTTATACTGTCATGTCAACCCCCTAACTCTCCCGATCTTAATGTCCTTGATCTTGGGTTCTTTAGGGCTATACAATCTCTCCAAGAACAGGAATGTGCTAGGTCTGTGGCTGAATTGGTTGCCGCTGTACATAAGAGTTTTATTGAGTTTCCTGCAATGAAGTCCAATTATATATTTCTCACTCTTCAGTCATGTATTGTTGAAATTCTGAAACTTTTGGGGGATAACACTTATAAAATCCCGCACATGAGTAAGGAGTCTTTGGAAAGGCAAGGGTTGCTCCCTCTCATCCTGCCATGTGACTCCTTAATCATTGCAAATGCAAGGGCTCATCTACTCCCATAGCTTGTAAGTAATCTTACTCAATCATCTTGTTGAATGTTATTTGTATGGTTATGGATCTGCTGTGATTAATTTGCTCTTACATGCTTGCAGGAATACATGAGGATTTCATCCGTACTTTGTGGTAGACAGTGGAAAGGGATTTTTGGTTGTGCATTAGAAGTAACTATATAAGTGAACCATATTTTGGGTAATGATGATGATCACAGTATCCACCAATCTTAGTGTCTGCATTTGCTGTCAACAGTAAATAGCAACTTTTTGTGCAGTTTATAGGTGCATTACAGGCAAGGATACCATGATGCAATGATTAGTACAGATCATTTACTTGGGCAGTAGTTGATGTATAGGTGAACACTGTCATAGTCTAGACCTGTATCATGGATTTTGATAATTGGATATACCACAACAATGCAATTTTTGTGCAGTGGTTTAATGGATTATGCGTTTACAATGCGTTTTCTGGGCAGTGGTTTAATGGATAATTTATGCATTATATGATGATGCTGATGATGATTATATAGCCCAAATTCTTCAGAGATAGGTAGCATATGATGATAAGATATGAAATATTTATTGTTATATTATGAGGTTGATGATGACGATGATGATCATGTTGCTCAATTATACGTAAATTTTCTGCAGGTATGACAACAATGATTTACCTCAGCCTCATTCTAACATCAACCCCATTATGCTGTTGTGTTTTCTCTCGCTTTCCCAAAAAGTGAAACCCTTGAGATAGTTTTAACTCATTGTTTCTTTTTCTTTCAGAGTCCACCCCAATAAATTGGGTTGAGAGGCAAGAGGCTAATGATCGTCTGCTTGATGGCCAGGTTGTGTCTCACCACAACCTGGTGCCGAGTCTCCTGACATTTAATAGATCTGTCCATGTTGTGGTTGGATATTTATTTACCTTATGTAATGTCTTGTTATCTTCATGAGGTAGGTCATGAACTTGGCCTAGCTGTGTCTCATTTACTTTCAATGAAGGGTTTGACCCCGAGCTTAGCCTAGGGCTTGGCCAAGACTGAAGGAGCCAATCGATTAATTAAAGAATCTTTAATACCACTCCAAAGGGCTTTAACTTTTCTCGTGTTTATAGTTGTTATTAAATGTTCGACGAAGTAGTTTTAACCAGGCCCCCTTATTGGATATGCACTTGGGGTGTTCAAACGGCCTCTAACGGTCAACGAGCTTACGAAAAGCTGACCGGATTTCATCTACATCAAACAGAGGTGGTTGATGGAGCAATTCTTGGTGGACACGTCTCACCCTCTCAAATTCAAATTGATGAATTTCCTTCCCAATACACCACAGAGAATCAATCCCTCCACCATGCCATAACCGACACCAGTGGAACGTCATCTCACATGTAACGGTCACTAAGCAATTGGCAATCCAAGCTTGTTATTTAAACCGCATCATTTTCCTTTTTAGGTGCATCCATCGTTTCAGCATTTCTCATTATCTTTCCTCCTTCCTTCTTCGTTTTCCCTTTTCTTCAGGCTGTTACGTTTCTTGGAGGCGCCTAATAACAATGAATCGTGCAGACAAAAGAACGATGTTAGAAGCATACGGCGTCACCAGCAGAACCCTCCAACGTGACACTGGGTTATTGGACACCAATATCACCTCCACGGAGACCGAACTTGAGCGGATTGAGGACATGATTGAGGACCTCAAACATCGCAAGGATCAGATCTTCGCGGATGACTACATGGCGTTCGAGACAGTAGTTGCAATGTCTGACTGCATTACTCATCTCTCTCTTGCTGCTGCAAAACTTGAGCAGAAGGTCTCTGCACTGCGGGTGGCGCGAGATGCTGTGAACGAGGGCAGGACTGAGATGAATAGGTTTGCCAATGCCGTGCCTGGGATCCCCACTAATGAGTAGATTGCGTTGATGTAATTTTCCTATATGTAGCCTTTTGTTTCCTACTCTTTTATCAAGTGTACTTGAACTTTTTAATATGCATTTTATTTTCATAACTAAATTGGGTTTTTAGTTAGAATGTTGCAAGGATTATGACATCTGTTATACTCCTCCTCCCCCATACATTTTTTTTAAGATGTGATATAATCCTCATGCCAATGCCAATATTCTCCTATAACTCTCACAAGAAATCTCTAAATATGGGTAGGTCTAACCCGTGGCCTAGACAGTTTCAGAATAAAGACCCCCACACTTAACACATTATTGCCCACACACATACAGACTCCAACATTCAAGTGCATAAAATAGTTATCAACACATCATACAGAGAATAATAACATCATCATTTGCAAGAAATAAAAGGAGTAGTCATTCGCAATCAAGTTCGATAAGATACATCATTGGTGGTTTAAATTTATTTAGCAGAGGGGTGCGCTCGGTGAGGTTGGATCTGCAGTATTAGGTGGGGGGGGGGGGGGGGGGGGGGACTGCTGCGGTGGGTGCTACTTCATCCAACATATGCTTTAGGATTCCTGAGATGTTATGGTCAAGGCTTTTGATATTGTCAGTGAGATTCCACAAGCATCCCGTTGCCTTCTTATAGCTGCCTGCTAGCTCGTGGAGGCACTTCTTCATCTCTTGGAGCACATTTTGATGGTTGAGATGTTGCTCCAAGAGCAGCTCCTGGTAACCTTGAATGCTCTGCTGCAGGGTTAGCTGGCTTTCCATGATCGTGCGTGCCCATGATGGTGGAGTGCTTGAGGAGGATGGTTGCTCAGTGCTGCCACCAATACCTCTGGAAGCATCTTGGGCTTGACCTCCGGCTTGGTCTCTGGCGTGGCCTAGCCCATCCTCTGGTATTCCATCATTAATGATTGATCTGATGAGGTGTCTTCCATCGTACTTCTTCCCCCAGATGTGATCCTCCACATCTGTGAATTCAACATTGTAATGAACATAACCATCTACCAAATGGAAGTACCCCATTTGGTCGAAGGCTCTCATATCAAGTACTTTAACATCACAGAATTTATGGAGATCAGTATTCTCAAGCTGTAAGCTTCTAGAAGTCACCGCTATCTTGGTTATCAAGGATCCCAAAATCATCTTAGCCCCCTGATGGTAGGTATGCAGTTGCCTAACCAGCCAATATCCTAGGTTGACCCTCTGTTCATGCACCATGCACCACAACAAGAATAGCTCAAGTCTGGATATATTCCCTGACACAGTAGTTTTCCCAGCGAGGTTATAAGCCAGTGTTCTGTGGATCATCCTAAGGGCTGGGTCTCTGATTTGGTGTGCCTTGGAGTGTTTGTCAAAGACAGCCGTAGGGTCACCAGTCAACTCTTGATATGCGGCAGTAAAATCCCAATCTTTAGGATAATCAGCCAATGCATTAAAATAACCAGGGGATAGCAATTCATTCTCGCTGACAGATCCAACCAACAAATTGAACTTATTTATTGAACAATGCTCCCAAACATCACACAACTGGTAGTTAACAACGTCAGGAGCATCAAAATCCAGTCTATTTTTTCCCCTAATAGACAGACGACTATGATCGAACCAAAAGGTAGTATGGAATTCTAAACAAAGCTCAGAATAAGCAGCATCCAAAACCAGCAGTAGACATTCCCAACCAATATTATGCATATAAGTTCTAATTCGCTCACCAACTCCTACGGGGTCTAGAGAAGCAAAATCAAACGTTGCATATGGAGTGATATCAGAACTAAGTTTTTGAACTAGTTTGGCTTTCAGGTCTAATGTATCGAACCTCAACCAACCTCTCAAATATTCAAGTGGGGGTACCTTGTTGGGCTTGGCCTTGTGTTTGCCCAAAACTTCAGCATTTGCATCCTCGATCAAATCTTCTATGTCAGCATCGGCCTCGACCTCTTCATGCTCCATTGGCCGCTTTCCGGCTGATTTGCTGGAGGCTTTAGAGCTTTGCCCTTTCTTCATAGCAACCTGGTAAACCCCAGACGGTTGCTTATTTGGAGGAGCTCCGGTGGGCTCGTATTGTGATTTGGTCGATGCTTTAGAGCTTTGCCGTGTCGTGCGTTTATCGACCGGCCCTGCTGCCTCCTTAATCTCTGCCCCCGTCACAAGCTTCCTAGGGTTTGGCCTCCCTCCAATCTTGATAGCAACCTGCTTTACCCGAGAGGGTTTATTCACTCGTGGGGGTACCTTGTTGGGCTTAGCCGTGGGGTTGGCCGATAATGCAGGACGAATGGCTACATTGCCGTCTGCATTCGCATTTGTTTTCCTTCTGGTCCTCCTCTCTAGTCTCCCACAAACTTTGGGTGCTGCTCTCTTCTGTCTCGTATTGGTCCCGTCATCACCGTCTGTGTCACTCAAGGCAATCGCTCTGTCTTTCCCCTTCACGCTCTCCTCCGACCCAGAGGTTTCATTCCCTGCAACCGCATCCTTATTCAAGCTGGCCGCCTGTTCAGCATCTATTTGTCTGATGACTGAATCAATCATTTATTTAACCCGGCCTTGTTCTGACGGCATTGCCGCAACTGCTTCGGTCGCAGACGGATGCTTGGTATGAGGGTTGCTTGAGTTGCTGGCCATGGTTGTTTCAGAAGTGAGCGGGCAAAGTTGAAGTAATGGGAAGTTTTTGCGATTTATAGGTGGTTTATTTATTTAAGTAATGAAGCGAGTTTTGGTAAATTTGGGAGTACTTTTTGCCTATACAGCTTCTGAAGTGAAAACATGAAATCCCTGGGTCGCTTCTGGCTAGGCCACAGGCTCGGCCTGGCAAAAAACAACATTGCACAAATTGATTAATTGCACACATTGGAAATTCCATATGGCCAACTTCTTCACTGCACATAGATGGTTGGTGGATGATTGTTGTGATGAATGTTGCATATCATCCCTGTTGTTTGGTTGAATGGTTCTGTAGATAATGACCAATTTAGATGAGGTTTATTCTGTTTTAATGATCATACTTATCATTTTTTGGTAATTATCTGTAGTTGGTGTTTGACTTACACTGAACTTCTATAAAGCATGACAGATAGTGCACTGGAGAAGATACACACAACTACGGGAAGAATTATATGACATGAAAATGAAACAGAGTGATTTTATTTATTTTAAACACCCCAAGGACATACCACTTGGGTGTATCACAGACACCCTAACTAGTCAGACCCAGATTCATCATCGATGGTTGGGATGCCTGGAATGACATTAGCAAAGAGATTCAAATCAGCAGAAGCAAGCCTTGCACTATTAAGAGCCAGGTTGAGCCCCTCTCTCTTTTGGTTAACGTGAGCAATGGAGAGGTTAAGATGGTTGATGGCCTCGTTGTATGACTTGATTGCAGTCAGTGCCAGCCCCTCATGCTCAGCATCTTCGTACACCTCATCCTTCCTAGCCTTCAAGTCCTCCAGCAACTCATTAAACTCCTTCATGTCCTGGTTGGTCTGAAGAATCCTATTCTCCAGCTGCACGATGTCCATGTCCAGATGATCTGAGAAGCGGCCTGCAACATTATGGATCTCTACCTTCCTCTCACGATCCATTATTCTCCACCTGCACAGAGGAAGCTTAAAAGAGCAAAGGAGAAAAGCAGCCAACAACAAAATAGAAGAGGCAGTTTGTGGTTGAAGAAAATTAGGTCAGAGGAGGCATGTGTTTATAGGGGGGTGAGTTGGGTTACCTGAGGTTATGTGATAAGGTGCATTACAGGCAAGGAGGGTGTCAACCAAACAGTGGATGTGGGCAAAGTGTCACGCAACACACAAACCAAACCATTGGATCCAAACCAAACCAGTTACCAAAGATACACACAAACTGCATCTTTTGACCATTACTCTGCACATTGCATCACGTTTAGAATCTAAAAAGGCTGACTCCATTACTAAATCTGAATCCAACTACAGCTCTAGCATGTGCAGAGTTATCTAGGGCAAGCCCCTGCGCTAGCTCAGTTATAGATCATTGAATAGTCACATCGTCAACAGGGTTTGTGGGACTGTTATTGAAAATACATGAATTCACAACAATTATGGCCAATTTGTAATCCATCAATAGGCATTCATAATTATCATTCCAAGTGCCTGTCTTTGCACCATCCAAGCATTCAAAGCACATAAAATGCAGGTTTATGAACAAGGAATAGGAAGTATTGCAAAGCAGTGATGCACCACAGAGCAAATCACACAGAGTCTGTTCTCAATATAGTTGCTTCTGCTCATGCAATTTTATATGCAAACCAAACCAACAATGCAGAACTCATCAAAGTGGATTAGGGAAAAAGAACAGGGCATCAATGCAACTGGATTAAACAGGCTGAAATAGGGACCATTCAAAAGAAACATACACTTTAAACACCCTAAACAGCCGACTACATTGAATAAGCTGCCCATCCTAAATCCACCATCCTACTACTACCATATACACCTTCTATCTACATTCAACAAAGTGGCCATCCAAACAGAAAACAGCATTGTGTCTACCAGAAATACTAATATAGCAAAAACTGGCCTGAATTCAACATCATAATGTCTACAACCAACATCCTAATATATTCAGTAGTAATCAGGGAGAAGAATACGTAACATTTGGATGAAGCTCTCTTCGTAGAATGGGTCATCTTTAGGCCTGAACAAATTTCGGATTGGCAACTTATTGAGATCGAAATCCATATCCACCTTCACTTCTGATGTATGCATAATATCTTCAGTGGCAGGTAGATTTAAATCAGGGATTTGATACTTCTTTGGATGCCCATGATTCAGGCCGAGATGCCCATCTTCTTCACTGGCAAGCGAGCACGAAACCTCCTCCAGTTCAAAAACAGTCACACGGGCCACCATTTCTTCCTCCAACACAGCCACGCTCTCTTCAAACACGACGTCGTCTTCACTTTTGTAGGTATCTGGCACAATGACATCCATATCACAGATTGCATCCGCCTCAACAGCCACCATCTCTTCAAAAACGACGTCGTCTTCACAGTCGTAGGTGTCTGCAACAATGACCTCCATATCACAGATTGCATCCGCGGAAACAGCCACCGCGCTGACATCATCTCCAACCCTTGCCTCCGCGACTGCATCACCTTCTACCTTCACAACCGCGACGACATCATCCCCAACCTCAGGGACTCCAATTGAATCCGGTACGAACATACCCATAAGCGGATCAAATTCCACGCAACTATCATCCTGGGAATCATCCCAGAAATCAACACCCTCCGTTTGTAAAAAGTAGAAATTAAAATTAGAAATTAAAAGTACAGAGATGCAATGAAATTAAAACAGAAATTGAAGCAGCAATTTTGGGTTTCAGACCTGATTCGTGCTTCGGGTATAAATAGGGAAAAACTTCATTCCCCCGCAAATTTCATTTCAAACACAGAAAGAGGGAATCGAGGAAGGCAGTCGAAGGCGAAGCCGTCGTCGTCGTCACCAGCGCAGGCAGCCAGGGGCACCCTCATCTTCTCTAGCCTCGACAACCGTGAACGACGTTTATTTCGGGACAGCCTTCCTGTGCTAAAACGCTCTTTGTAACGAGCCAGAGGGAGTAGCTTAGTGATACTTACCACGTAAGAAGAGCAAAGTTTCAGATTCTAATCATTTTATCTACATTTAAAAAATTAAAAACAAAATTCCATTTTTTTATAAGCTGTGGATTTATTAGAAAAATACATAAGTGAACAGAATATCCATCAGTTGTATAATAATGTATCAATTAACATAGTTAGTGTAAACTTCACACGATCTTATCAAAAGGTATGTAGTCTTTCGCATCTCGTGTACATCTTGCTTCGACTGTTATATACCTTCGCTAATGTGAGCAAAACTTTGGCAAACATCCTTGTGATCAATAGGGAGGTATCAGGTAGATGAAGCTTTGAGACCAGGTGTATACTACGCGTTACTAGATACTTGCTAACCGGATGATTTTCAGTATCTTCATACCGCATTTGGAGGTAAGAAAACTTCATTAACGAGATTTCTAAAGTGTACTACTTGGAGCAGCATCTATCTTTCGTTAGCCTAATTTTCATTATGGTGTCATTGGTTTTGCAGAGGGTCCTTGCAGGAACACATTGGCGATGCTGCAGCATGATTACAAATTGAACTTCCAATACGAAGGGAAAGTCTGATCATTGACATCTCTTTGTGAGAAAATATGTAAACAACTCTCTTATTACAGTGACAAACAACTGCATTGTAAAAAGAAATCATCTAATCATAAGTTTTTTCAAGAATTATGGTCCTTTCCTGACCATTTTTTCTTCTCCATGTCCTAGGAAGCAAGTCAAGCATCACACTATCACCCTAAGGTTTTCTGGAATGATGGGCTTTTGTTGTTTTAGTTCTGAAGGTTAATAAATGGGTCAGGTCTTAATAGGCTTACAGAGTGAAACGAACTGACTTAGGTATAGATGGGCTGCTAATAAAAACTGCCTCGAAAACTTTCGGCCCATCAAAGTTCGGTATAGATGACTTTTTTTGATTTTTGCCTAATAATTGACTTCTGATAAGCTACTTCAACAATGTAGGTACCGTTTTACGCTTATTTTATATAGGAAATTCTGTATAATGATTGTCAATCAAAGGAAAAAATAAGTCAAATTTAGTTATTAAAAGACAAATTTTGCCATGAATCTCAAAAAATGTTAGTAGTAACTCTAACTCGATAATGAAATATTTATAATTAAATGTAATTGAAAAATAAATTTGTTTCTCTTAATCTAAATCAAATGTTTTTTTAATTTAAATTTAAATTTATGGGCTGGAATGACTTTCTAAGGGCCTGTTTACTTGGGATATATGTTCAATTTGAAAATTTGCTGTTTTCTGAATTTTGAGAATTTTATTTTCATTCTGAAAACTGGAAAACGTGTTTACTTCGCACAATTTTCCTGATCAGAAAAACTGGAAAACCTATTTACTTCGCACGCTGATTTTATTTTCCTGATTTGAAAAACTGAAAAACGCGTTTACTGTAACACATGCATCATTATTGGATAAAAACTGTACTCAGAATGAATTTCAACACTTAGCAAAGTGTTCTTATATTGTTGATAAGCAACTTTTTAACCTCATAGATTAACTCTTTTGCTCCCTATGATTATTATCTTTTGCGTGTGTTATATGCGTGGGGTAACAATTTCATCAATCTCATTAACAAACTAACCTAAGTGCCATGATGTAATAGTAACTCTAACCTTAGCTGCTCCTACAAGAACATTTATTTGTTCATTTATTCGTGTGGGCAAAAATCCTCTCTTGCCCTTCAAGGCAAGAGACTATTCATGTTTTAGCGTTGTTCGGTCTAAAAGGGAAAATTTTAGTTCTAGCTTGGTTTGCTCCATCTCTTGAGCTCGAACTCGAACACCAATTAAGCGCTGACAAGTTTCTTACTGATTGACGACAACATACATACTCGAACACTAACGACAACATACGTCTGAGAAATTGGGCATGGATATTAAGTGAACATTGAGAATCCAATGATAGTTTTTAATTGCCATTAGTTTCTTAAATTTCCTGAAACGATTGGGAAGTGTCATGCAAAAAAAAGGTCTAGTTTCCTGTATGTGCAGTTTCACCACCCATTTTCAATGTCCTATCTTCCAAGCTTTCTTCCTAACTACACACGGAATACAAACAATCAAAAGAAGAAAAATAAAATAAATACAAAGGCTCCTCGTCCTCCTCCTCCATTGCATGTAGTTTTACGGCCACGACATGAGGATGAGGAAGAGCCTCTTACCATCATCATCACAAAAGGCAAAGTTCCTGCCAACATTAGCAGGAATTATGCTATACTCTGTTTCCAAGATAGTGATCGTTCTTTGTGTCCTGCTTTGCCTTCTTACCTACGCAAGATTTCATTCGAGCTCGAGCATCAACCACCATTGTCTGAATTTCAAGATTATCATTCGTCGATCACTTCTGATCGCTTTGAAGACACCCACAAGATTGCTTTTCTTTTCCTTGCTCGCCGTAGCCTCCCCGGGACTTTTCATTGCATAACATTTGGAAAAGAAAAATCAAAAGAGGGAACAAATTTAACCTGCAGAAACTTAGAAACACCAGCCACCGTGCGTCCCGTGCCTGCAGCAGCCACAAATGCATCTAACTTATCACCGACTTTATGCGTTGAGATTACTATAACCTACAGAGAGAAGGCAAAAGAGGATAAATAGGATATGGATTCTTTAATTATTATTATCATTTCAAACTAAAATGGTGAAGCAGGAATATGAGAGGAAAGGCAAGTTCTGCTACGATTGAAATTTTGGCCCAGTCACCATCTCACACTGAGAACTTTCGGCTGTGGTTTCTTGTTAGAGGCAAAAAGATCTTAAGGAGCATTACTAAATTGGTACTAGATTTCATATCCAAATTACAAGTCCACCCGAATTTATAAGCCAATAGCTTCCTTCATAATAAGTCAATCTAGAGCTACACAGAAAAATCACTGCTACCAAAATTATCAAACTTTAATGACTTGCGGCAAGCACAGAGCATTCAAGTGATTTACCTCTTCAATTATTTTCACTGCAACTCTATCCTTCACACTGCCTCCTGGATTTAGCAACTCGCATTTTCCAAGAATCTGAGTAAAGGAAGCAAAATAACAAATCAAACTAAGCTTGACTACCGGAAAGAAGAGCTCATGAAATTTGCATCAATCATCACAGCTTCATAACACAAAAAGAAAGAGTGCCATAGAGAACACAGAGCATGTAGTGCACAAATATGAATGTACTCTACAAAAGCACAAACCAGAGATCAGGCAATACCGTACCTGATGATTCAAATCACGTATGAATTATAGACAAGACTAGCTCCATAACAAGAAAGGAAAATCACAGCTTGATCAAAAGCACAAACGCCTAAAAGTCTACACCATAAATAATTCACAAATTACACATTAGAAATGAAACTCCAAGCTCCTAGTTAGCTACAGAAAACTTACAGCGCCATAATTCCTAGAATCATAGATTAGAAAAACAGCACCAAGACTTCAAAATCATAAAGCTTGTAGCTTTAGACAAAGTGAAGTCCGAATCATAGAAGAGTTCCACAAATTATGCATAAAACAATAAATTATAGAGAACCCAGAAGCAAAAAATGAACTAGAAAGTAATATGGATTCAACTAGCACAGAGACAGAGACAGCAGCTATGACAGCGCCCATGGCTCTCGCAGGCGCCATGCTTAGCTGCTCGAGCTCGAGACGAGACCGAGAGAAGAAAGCTTAATGGCATAAACAATAAAAGAGGAGGAGAAGTTACCTAGGCGCCGCCGGCATTGGAGGTTGAAGATGAAGACGAAGCGATGCTGCCGCCGATGACGGAGGTGGATGAAGGCCGAGCAGTGACGATGGTTTTGGCGCCGTTGATGGTGGCGGAGCAATGACAATGGAGGAGGAACGGTGTGGGTATTGATTAACGATGATGGTGTTTTGGGTTTGTTGTACAACACTCTGCTCCTGCAGAGAAAGCGAGAAGAAGAACGTTGTTTTCTTTCTCCCGTCGTCGGCCACCACCAACACGACCATCTCTCGGCTGCTGGGAGGAAGAAGTGAAGAAGATAGCAGAGGAGGAAGAAGAAGCGCAGCGCAGCGTGAGGAGGAGAAGAAGAAGGGCAAAATTGGATTAATGAAAATTTCATTAATCACTCAGTTTGAAAACGCGTGTTTTCAAACTAAGGCAGCAAAGGCAAAAACATTTAGAAAAATAGAGAACTGGGTTTTTGTTGTTTTCAAAATTTGTTCATTATTTTTCAAATAGAATATTTTCGTTTTCATTTAGAAAATGAAAACAACGCCAAATAAACACGTTTTCTGAAAATTCTCCCAGTTTTCAAAAAACTGGAGAATTTTCGGGAAAATCCTGCGAAATAAACGGGGTCAATCCTTTTGACCATTTTGCACCACAAAACATATGACCGACTTCGGAGAAAATGGTTGGTCCACCACTGATGATCGGATTTATTTTTCTATTATTTCCCCATTCTGATATTTGGTTGGTTGTGGCGGGCCCATTCCCTTACAACCGTTGGATGGGCCCAAAGAGTATTTTGTTAGCCCATTTTCCGAGTGCCATGTATGCCGAGAGAGAGATACCAACTGGGCTTCATAGACTTATAAACTGGTTTTCCTTTTTTTTTGAGTTTTATTTTTTCTCGTTTAGTAAACTTTCTTACCGTTGTTAATTATTTATATTAAAAAAAATTAACTTTTAATTTAAATTAAATAACTTAATTATAGATCCCATAATATTTGTTGCTTGATTGGTCTTTTTTCCTCTCTTTTTTTCCCTTTTAAGAAGGAAGAAATGCAATGGATATAAAAATAAAACTAGGCAAAAGCGTAAAAAAACAAATAAAGATACTCAAGCCTTTTGGCTTACGTTTTTTGGCTTACGTTTTTTTGGCTCATACATGTTGGTTTAAGAGGAGACAAATGAGGCAGAAGGGCGGTGGTGGTGTACTATGCCAAACCAACGACTTTTTTGGCAGCTGAACATATGGAAAATACACTAATATCTCTAACGTTTTATAAAAAAATTGATTAGATTTTTAACCTATTGTTAGGTTCAACAAAATTTCTAACGTTATATTTTTTGACTCGTTAAAGTTCTCGTCGTGTAAAAAATTTAATATGGCAGCGCATTCTATTATTTTTTATTTTTTATTAATATTATTTAATAAATAAGACTCAATATTAATACAAGAAAAGTTTTTATGAGAAAAATCGAATTTTTTTTGAAAAAAAATAGCAAACAATTTAAAACATAATTATTGCCAAACTATCTAATGAGTTCACTTACTTAATTAAGATAATTATATAAAAATGAAATAATTAATAAATAATTAATTTATTATGGTCATTATGACCAAAATTAACTTATTATTACCAAAATATTTATAAAAAAAAGGAAAGGAAAGAAAAAAGGTAGAAAAAAATAAATAAATAAACCTGTTAGGGTTTTTTTTTTTTTTTACCAAAAATATTAATATACACTAACAAAATATTTTGTGTCACGTAAGATTTTTGTTACGAAATGACCTAATTAAATTTTATACATAAATGTTAGAATTTTTATTGATTGTTAAAATATGTTAGGGACACAAGGAATATTTTGTAAAACATTAAGAACTGTACGCAACTACCGCCTTGGTACTCTTCACAAATGCAGGCTTGAAGAGGAAGAAAGACTCTCATCGTTGTCCTTATCCTCATCCTCATCCTCATGGGGCTAAACCCTATCCCACCTCCACATCATCTTTGATTAATGGAACACGAAACTAAAATCCAAAGAAGAAATCATTTAAAATGCAAATCTTGCAGCCCCACAAATTTATTAGTATATTTATTGGAAAAAAAGCGAAAACAAATTCATAATTATTAATTAATATTCTCAATTTATTTTCATAACAATTAAAATAATAATTGATTATTATTTTTGATTATGTCTAGTAGTTTTATTAATTACGTTTTATCAATATTAATTTTGATTTGCCTTAAACTACGAAATTATATGGTTGCTTCCACCTACCCAGCTAAGTGTGACCGTGGCCTATTTATTCCCCCCAAATATCGCATTTTATTCTCAATTCATCTTTCATACACAAATTTCCCCCATTTGGGGGATTTCCTCCATCCCTCCCTTCTCATATTCTAACCCCAAATCTCTCGAATCTTTGATCTTGTTCTGTCGCTGAACTAGCTGCTCTCTGTTCTGTGCTCTGTTTCTTGCTTGATTACAGAGTACCCAACTAGCTCCATTCTTGCTCTTTTATTTTTAATCTTCTCTTCTTCCAAATCCATTCTTTTACTTCAAAAAAATGATTCAATTTCCAATCCGTAACTTCTTTCCCTCCACATCTCCACTTAAATTTCCCTCATCTCTTCCTTTTATCACATCAAAACCCTCTGTTTCTTTACTTTTCAAGATTCTTCTGTTTCTTTAATTGTACTACTGATAAATTCTTGATTTTTCTTGTTAATTTGCAGAAAAACAGTGCTTGATGTCAACCGCTCTTTCTGCTCCCAACAACACACGCACTCTGCCTCCAAAAAGGGGAAGGGTCAAAGCTCACATCTTTGGAACCATGGGAAAGTCTATCGCCTCCATAGTATCCAAAGCAGTGCAGGGGAGAAACAGGGGAGGAGGAGATGGGTTTAATAATCTCCCACCTGCAACTCCACCACCGAGTTCCCCCAACTCAGATACCAACTCAGATTGAGATTGCACCCTTGCAATTTCAGCATTGGGTCTCTTTAAGTTCTTGATTTCTAGCCTTTTCCTCTCTCGTGTGCTTTTGAAGCTGTGGATCAGCTGTTTTATATTTGGATCCACAGTTCTGGGCAATAATAATAGCCTTGTGTGAAGAAAAGATTGAAGATGGGTCTTCCTGCATAACACTTATTTGAGTCAGTTCTAGCAGGGGTTTAAGCTCATTTCTGGTGTATTGTAGTCATGGTTTGCTTGTTATTTAAGCTAGTGTTAATTTGTGGGATGTAGATAAAAAAAAAACATTCTCTTCTTCCAATACTGTCATTTCTGGTGTTTTAGGATGGAGATGATGATTGTATTTGGAAGAGGTTTGTTTATTTGGGGGTGGCTTTTGGCTTTTGGCTTTTGTATCTTGGTAGTATTGTTTACGTTAAATAAAAGGCAATAAATTTTATGTTTGCCTTTAAATAATAATGGTTTGGTGATGATTTGTATTTTGTTTTGTGGATTCCCCTGTATCTTGAAGTCTCACTATCTACTAGATCAGATGATTGATATATTCTTAAGTTATAATTTGCGAGAGTGAGGCTCCACGCGCTTAACTCTTTAAAATATATGCCATACCGAGGACTTTCATTTAATTTATTAATTATACTTAATTAGTAACATCAAATGCTTTAACACAGAAGTATGGTCTTCGTCTCCTTTTTCTATTAAAAAAATAAAAGGTGGATTAGGACATCGCCGGCGACCAGAGGTGCTACAATCCTCCCAATTTTCTTCTTCTTCCCGTATTGGTCCTTCAAATTATATTATTTTTTTATTAGTCTTTTACTTTTGCCCTCCAATGCTTTTAGTTCTTTTATAACCGTAATTAAAATTGAGGGTCAAATTAAATTTTGGGTAGATTCAAGTTTGATTTGTCAAATTATAAGAAAGCGTAAGTTTGACTTAAACTTGTGACGAGCTTGAACTACAAGGGTTAAGACTCGGCACATTTTTTTTTTTTTAGACTCAAATTTGACTCGAGTCTGAGTTATTTATTTACTAAACGAACCTAAATAAGTTTTGACTCATTAGACTTAATTAAACTTTGATATACTTATCATTGACTTGTTAAACTTCGTTCAAAGTTAGTACTAATATAATTAAAATATAAAAATATAAAAATTAAAAGAATAACTATATACGTTTAGCTCTCAAACCTATAAACGAGCTTAAATGAGCTAGTTCATGAGCCTAATGAGCTGAACTTATCAAAGTTCAAGCTCGGTTTATCACAAGGACAAGCCTTGTAGATGAGCTTGAGCCTAACTCACGAGCCTTATCGAGCAAACCTTAATAAGTTTTTTTCAAGCCAACCATGCAGGTACCAGAAGTATTATCCAAATCAGAAAAAAACAAAAGAAAAAGTAGGTGGGAATGGGTGTTTGGCTTGAGAAGGAAAGTGTCTAACTGTGTCTATGGATACTACACATAATGCAGGTCTTTGTCGATTCTTTTTCCAGGAAAAAGTTCAAAACAGAAAAAAAAAGGTGGGAATGGGTGTTTGGCTTGAGAAGGAAAGTGTCTAACTGTCTATGGCTTTGGCTTTGGCTTTGTTAAATTTTCTCAGGAAATTCTTTAATTTGGAATTCGTGTCTCATTCCACGTTTGGCTCTTCTTTCTCAATCATTCTATTTCTATTTCTATTTCTATGGCGGCTTTCATTCGAATATATTGACCCCATTAATTGCCTGAAAACATTGAAACGACGAATTGATGGTTAAAACACAATTGATGATGGGGGGCCGAATATTTTACTACATGAGTGGTGAACAAATGAGTTGTCATCTTAAACTCCATTCATTTTTCTCTAATAACCATCTACATTTTTTTTCTTGATAAATTCTGTGTCAGATTCATTTTAGATACCAACATACAACAAACACTCGTATAATATGTGCCGAATTTATCACCTCCTATGTCATGTCTACTTGGTCGTAATTCTTAGCAATTAATAAGTGTCAAGTATTTAGGATAAATTATATAATTTGTAAAATAATTTATAAAAATAGACTTAATTTTGGAAATTGATGTTTTAATTGCACTCATGTTTATGAATAACATTGAAACTCATTTTTTTTCCTTTTTGCTTATTGCAAATGGTATTTTAACAATAGATTGTTATTTTTCCTTCACAATTTTAGTAATTTTACATGTATACATATAATTTAGAATTTATTTCAAATATAATGTAATTTGTAATTTTTTTATGTCCGAGTGTGTCAATGTCCGTACTTCATAACATTTTCCTTTTTCTTCTTGATTTGTAAAAAAAACTAGTAGTTTTTTTTTTGCAATTGATATGTTACTCTTGCGGGTGGAACACTAGTTAATTAATTGTGAAATTATATTTAGATGTGGACAGTGTCCAAAAACGCGTTTCTTAAATTGTGGCAATGAAGCACACAAATAATCAAACATGGCTTGAAATTTTGATTGGACGACAGCGTCATGAACGCGTTTAGCACTTCACGCGATTTTTCCGAGTTGCCTGTTAATTTTTAATTCAGATCACTAATTTCTCTTTACTTTTTTACAATTGTGCCACTAAAATTATCAATTCCATTTGTGCATTAACTTTGCTATGTCTTCACTACTTTTCAGGATGATACAATCTCAATTTAACTTCATGCCCGAGCTTTTGTTAAGTTATAAACGCATACTTTGTAACTAATTTATCAAACCCATATAGTTGAGGTCTTCTTCAATATACTTAAAATTAGAAGGAAAAAATCCAAAAATAGTTTCTAATATAGTTTATTGAATTGTTTTATTAGTGATAAAAGTATTAGTAAAGAGTCGAACTCAGATTTCGCCTATAAAATCAAAATAATTAATTAAGAAAAGGAAAAGAATAAAACGAGAGTGGACTTTTAGTTTTCATGTTAAAAATAAATAATGTTTTAGTCTTTACAACCAGAAGGGCAAATGAAATGAACACGTGCATGTATGCTTTTTATTTTTATTTTCGAAAATTTCTGAGTATTTTCTCTACTTGGTGGTCGTTTCTAAAAATAAAATGGTCAAATTGTCCAATTTTTGCAACTTAATTACTAGCGAGATAAATAATAAATCTGGGTCTCACTTATAAGTCATGACTTTTTACGTGGTAGTGGAGCTTTTATGATCAAATGATTAAGAGTTTGAAAATTTGAATCTTATCATTTAATTAAAATTAAATTAATAGAAAGTATGATGGATATGTACAATTTTAGTGGTAAAAGGGAGGATTTTATGATAAATTATGACACAATTGTTCCAAAAAGGAGTTTAGCCACTGGCCAAAATTGAGAATTTAATTGTGTAATCTTTTGCATCTTTTAATCAAACCAACCTAAAGTGCCATTTTTTAAACCTATCTCATGAATCTCAACTGGTTTGACCAATAACTTCGAAGCACGAATCTTTTCCATTTGGCTACCTAATTGGACGGAGACATATACACCAAAACTGAACTTGCTTGAAAATGTCGGGTCGGGTCAACCGGAAAACTTTCTAAGTCTCGGTGATCTAGCTCGGGCCCGATCTTATTTTATTGACCGAGGAATTCATTCTATAGAAAAAGAATAATTAAAGTAAAAAAAGAGAGAACCGAGTAGCTCATTCAATCTTGCAAGTCAAGCAACTGGGTCGATCAGTCCATTTAAGACACACCCCTGCTCTGCTCTGCTTCACTCCACCACAACACAAGCTTCTCTCACACTCAAATTTTCCTAATTCCTCTGTTTTCTGGTCTTTTTAATTTCTTTCCTCTGTTTAAAAGACCAGAAGAAGAAAAAAGGTCCAATTCCCCTGTTTTCCCTCTGTTTCTATTTGCTCTGTGTTTTTGCTCCGTTTCCTTTACCATGCTCTGTTTTCCATCCTCAAAAACCTTTGATACCCAATTCACAGGAATGAATTCCCCATCTTCCTCCAAATCCACCCCAAAAAATCAAGGACACCTCATCCCACCAAAGAGAGGTCAGGTAAAAATCAGGATTTTTAAGGGTTGCTTCAAATTATTTACTTCAAACAGTGAAAATCACCCGGTCGACAATGGAGGAGATTCCACCACCAGCCCAAGCCCAAGTAAACCGGCCACTCCGACAGGATGATGATCAGATATCCTGATCACCTGGTTCTTGATGATCATTACCTGATCATCTCACGTGTCTTGACTTGGTCAAAATTTAGACTACATATAATTAAGTAGAGTTAAGCTCCCATTTCTTACACATGATTAATGTTGTTGTTTGTCTGAATAATCCGTACAATTAGTAGTAATTTCTTTCTATGTAGTGTCCTTTCTACTAGTGTTTTTAGAATTGGGAGAATTAAGAAATGGGTTTTTGTACGCTGTCTACATCTATTTGCCCTCTTCCTCCTATAATTTATTTGATCATGTGGCCGGGATTGCCAAAACTTATGGTGCTGCTCATTCAATGAAGGCATTTGCATTTTGCAATTGGTTGGTAGATTGAAATTTTAATTCAATCGTAAATGTTGTACATGCAGCTTGTTTTCGATTCTTTTGCTTTTTATATACTACATTAATTATATCCATACATAACTTAGTTATGGTAAGAGTGTGACCGACCGGTGTCCTCCTTTTTGACTACTTTTGTCCAGGAAAATGGACAGATCAACAAGGGAAAATGTAAACTCTCTCACCCAAAAAGATAATTACCGAACATAATTTCAGTAGAGATCCAACAAATTATATGTAATTACTAATTAGTACATAAGAACAACACAAAATGGACTGATTAAGTTACTCAAACGCGCCAAAAAACATAATCCTTCATACTTTAATTATCTAATTCTTGTATTTATATTGTCAAAAAAAAACTTGTATTTATTAAAAATATAAATATTTTAAAAAGCTATTGACATGTAATTAGTTGACTATTACTTCTTTTTTATTAATTAGGTGACGTTTGGTTTTTGAAATGTAATTCTCTATTAAATATTATCCGTTCCAGGAAAGGGATAATATTCACTTATCCACTTTCATCTCTAAAACTAATAGTGCATAATTGTGTCATTGGTATCTTGCTTGCTTTTGTTGTGTAAATTGTGCTGTTATCCTTTCTACACTAGAAAACACAAGTTTCCACTCATAACATAATTTATCTTGCCAAGACTCGTGTGACTCGTGTCTTCTTCTCGTTTCTGTGGAGCAGGCCCAGGACCAGACACAGGCCCATCATTTTGTCTTCAGCGCCGCGTTATAAAAGGGTGCCAAAACACTTTTTTTGTTTGAAAATAAATAATAGATACTCCATCCGTCCATTTTTAATGAACACGAGGGAGTAATTCTCGGTGTATAAGGCAACTGACAAAGTCAGCTGCACATCTATTTTGTCTGTGGGCTCCACAGACAAAACTATTTTTTCCCCACATGGGCTTATACTGTTCAGCCACGGCCCATTGTCAAATTTGATTTAAATCAGCCGAAACCTTACTTGGCCGCCCAAATTCTTGGCGCCAAGGCCTAATTAATCCAAATTCCAAACGTTTACCTCCTTCCCTCCTTAAACCCTTTTCCTAATTACTCTACTCATTTTTAATCATAATCAAACTTCAACTCTCTAAACCCACATCTGAAAATTTCCTTCACCGATTTCATATTCCAAAACATATTCCACCAGATTTTGTGATGGCTTTGGTAATTACAGACCATGCTTCTCCTTCAAGCGATTGGCAAGGGCTTGAGGAGATAGCAAAGGACGAGACTGTATTTTTCTCACCCCAAAACGCCCTAATCACGAACCATGATGAAGATCAGGGACATGTTAACATCCCTGACTTAAACGAACGACCTCGAAAAGGCATAATTATTTGAAAATTCTGCAATCGTAGTTAACCGTTTCAAAATGACATTAACTTATCATTTGTATGAGCAGAAAAGGGGAAGGAACTCACAACAACACAACGCTTGGAGGCAATACAGTTGTTGTTGGCAAAGAGTAAGGATGGGGTGTTGCAAAGAGGAGTAACAAAAGATGTCGCTTCCCAATTCGGCGTTCGTATTCGAACGATTCAAAGGATTTGGAAACGAGCTAGAGGTCCAGGAAATAACTGTCCAGAAAAATTAAGAGTACAAAATTGTGGACGGAAACGAATCGAAGTTGATTTAGAACGTATACGAAGCATTCCTTTGGGGAAAAGGACAACACTACAATCACTTACTTTTGTCCTTGGTGTTTCGAAATCATTTCTGCACACCAAGTTGAGAGAAGGCGTCATCAAGTGACATATGAATGCCATCAAACCCACGTTGATTGCAGACAACCACATAGCCAGAACGAACCACTGTCTTGCCAGCTTGGATCCTGCGTCGTTGCCTCTTGAACCAACATTCAAGCGGATGCATAATATTGTGCACATTGACGAAAAGTGGTTCTATTTCACGAAGAAGTCTCAGACATATTACATGTTACACGATGAACCTGATCCTGTAAGAACTATTAAATCCTCTCATTTCATACCTAAAGTTATGTTCTTAGTTGCTGTTGCGAGGCCAAGATTTGACTCAGACGGTATATGCACGTTTGATGGAAAGATTGGAGTTTTTCCTTTAGTTCAATCTGTTGCTGCATTAAGGTCGAGCCAGAACAGGCCTCGCGGGACATGATAGAGCGTTTTATGTCCATAATTCTTCCCTCTTTTGTATGCCTTTTTGGATCTTGATGCTACTGATTAGCCTCTATTTCCTTACTTATTGCAGATTCAGGCTTTAGGAGAGGAAATTCCAGAAAGATGCATTTTTCCCTAGAATTTGGAGTGTTTCGAGCGTCTTGGCCAAGCTGTTGATCGCTCGCTGGCCAGCTGCAGAAAATGGAAAGTTCGGAAAAGAAAAATTAATAAATCCGACTTATTCTCCGACTTCCCCTCCGTGTTTCCAGCTCAGCAGAGGCATAATTAAGGAGACTTAGTTCTATTAGACGTAGGACTTTATTTATTTATTTATTTATTTTAGGAAACCTAGTTCTATTAGACTTAGGATTTCTATTTTCTATTTTCTATAAATACTTTTAGTAATTAGGTTTTGAAGGGGGCTCTCTCTTCCGCCTCTTCTTCTCTTCCCCCTCTCCTCTTCTTCTTCATCTTCTCTTCTATTTTATTTATGCAATTTATTTATTTATTTGTTTTTACTTTTAATATGTGCGGCTAAGTTTTCTTGTTCTTGGTAAGAGACGATTGAAGGTTGCAAGGGAAGTCGTGAGGTCAAATTGTTCTTCGTAAATACTGTGTTGGTATCTTCTTGTTCAATAATTAATTGTCAATTTACCTAGGGTAATTATTAGCTTGATCACTTAGTAATTGAACTAGAGTAATTACTATCGTCCCTGTTGTTATACCTAACGCGAAGCTGCAGGGTAGAGCAGATAACCATACTGGTCCTGACTGGAAACCTGGTATCCCCCAGTTGGATTGAACAAGTCGTTAGGGTAGAGCCTCGAGCGTACTGAGTGTCTCGCCCTAGACGCATCTTACCTCTTCTTCATGGGCATCTGAGTGTTGCCTCCATAAGCGTACCTTGGAGGACGACGGACTGTCAAGGTTAACCCATAAACGTACCTTGGGATAACTTATATTACGAAGGTAAGCAGGGGACCTAAGCGTACCTGGTACCTATAGTGCGTCTATCAGCTCGGGGTAGACGATGCTTGCGCCAATGATCGGCTAACCACAATTGCAACCGGATTCAGACTCTTACTGGGAACCCTTTTCTCTTCTAATTTCTTATTACTTCTATCTCCCTTTACTACTAGTCGTTATTACTTTCGTAGTTAATAATTAGATTAATCAACACTCTCAAAACCCCCATTTTTGTTACTGTTTCTGTCTGTTTGCCCTAGTCACACACGAAAGTCAGCGTCTACCCTTAGTCCCTGTGTTCGACCCTGCTTCCACTATATACAATTTATTGTGCATTTAATAGCAGGTTTTTATTATTGTTTTTGTATGTGCTTCGACAACACACCAAAATGGCGCCGTTGCCGGGGATTAACGGTACTGATTTCTTTCTTTTGTTTGCGTGAGCAGGACATTTAGACCGCTTGAGCTCGAGATCTCCAAAATAGAGAGCAGACTTAGAAGACAGGCCAGGAAACTATCCACTGACACCGGAGAATTTTCTACCCCAGTCCTCGAAAGAACCCTCTCTACCCTAGACAATCTCGAACTCCTTTCTGCATCCAGACCTAGACGCTGAAAACATCATCACCACCCCCTCCCAAATTCCCCAACATGGCCAACGCCGAAGACATTCGTGCTGCTTCTATAGAACGACAGCTCGCCACCCTCACTGGTATGATTCAAGTTTTAACCGCCAGACAACCTGTCCAGGGCAAGACATACGGATTTCACAACTTTACCAACCATCCGACTAACGCATACCCATATGCCCCTAATGAATTCCAAGTTAATGAGGTTGGTAATTATAACGGAGCTCCCTGGCAGTTTGATCCTTATACCAACAATTATGACCAAGGACAATATCATCCTAACCAAAGTTGGTACGATCCGCAACCGGCTTGGCCTAGTCGGTCACCGCAGCAGTACCAGTATCCAAACCAGGAGCAGTACCCTAGCCAGTCACCGCAGCAGTACGTGTACCCCAATCAGCAGCACCAATACCAAGCTCCACAAGGGCAGATGGGACCCCCTTCCTCAGACGATGAGGAACCTAGTTTGCGACATCTGGTTGTTGAATTGACAAAACAATTTCATATTGTGACATCTGGTTGTTGAATTGACAAAACAATTTCATATCTTATCTGCAGAGATGAAGGAGATACAGAACCAAAGATGCCTGCCACCTCAACCAGAACTCAACCCGCTGCATACTGTCTGTGCCATGACACTTCGAAGTAGTACAGAAATACCATCCCACGAGTTGCCTGCCCTAGACGCTGAGCTACCTGAACCCGTGCCCGAACCAAAAGAAGCAAAGGTGGACGTAACGAAGGAGAAGCGTGTCTACCATGCTAGAAGACACGGCTCCCCACGAGAGGTTGAGGAAAACCCAGAATTTAGTGATGATTTCATCTTGAAAGTACTTGAGCCTCCCTTTCCTCAACGATTGATCAAGTCTAAAAAAGATGGGGAGGATCGTGAAATTTTTGACATGTTTAGTAAAGTCCAAGTCAATATTCCTTTGCTGCAGGCTATTAAAAACATTCCTCGCTATGCTAAATTTTTGAAAAATTGGTGTGCTAACAAATGTAACATGGTAGGTGTGAAACAGATTAGCATAGGTGGGAACGCCTCAGCCACGATCCAACGAAAGCTTCCACCCAAATGCAAGGATAAAGGTATGTTCTCCCTCCCCTGCAAAATCGGTACTACTGACATTGGTAGAGCTATGTGTGATTCTGGTGCAGGTATCAACGTCTTGCCCTTGACGATATACAACAGTCTTGACCTTGGACCTCTCTGCCCCACCAAGACCATGATCCAGCTAGCGGACAGATCTGTCATCCAGCCAGAGGGGGTTATTGAAGATGTCTTGGTCCAAGTTGGAGATTTCATCTACCCAGCCGACTTCTACGTGATTGACATGGAGGATGGGTATTCTACCAAGGCCTCCGATATGCTGCTTGGACGACCCTTTCTCCGGACCGCAAGAGCAAAGATTGATGTCCACGACGCCTCCATTACTATTGAATTTTATGGCGAAACTATCAAGTTCAATATGCCTGACGATATGAGACACCCCACTGATTTTTCTAGCGTAAACTGTGTTAATACGATTGCCTCTGTTGCTACTAATATTTCTGAACTTGCTACTGATGATTCTTTGCAGCTTGCCTTAGACAGGAGTATCCCGCCCGCAGCACTGGACCCCTTGGCCTTGACGCTTGCGACTCCACTTGAGTTGCATGAAGTCGTCACTGATTTGGAAGAGCATTCCGTTACCCCTTCTCCTTCTGTTATTTCCTCTCTTCCAACTGATCATGCTAAGCTCCCACCATCTCTTTTGCAGGACCCAAAGTTGGAGTTGAACAGCTTGCCCTCGCACCTCAAGTACGCCTACCTTGGCGAGCATGATACATTCCCGGTGATCATCTCTAGCGAGCTCAATCCTACTGCGGAACACGAACTGGTGTCCACACTCAAAGGATACCGCGAGGCCCTTGGGTGGATGAACGTCGACGTCAAACAGCTTGCCCCAGCCCTTCGTCTTCCGCAATCAGCTCCAGCAGCCTTCGTACCCACTCCCGCTGCCCCCGACACCATGACAATAACTCCAATCGTCACCACGACTGCTCCCATCGCCACAATGGCCCCTGCCCCTACTGTTGCCACCACTGTCGCGACCAGCAAGGGCAAGACGCCCAATGCTCACCTAGCTTTGTGGACTGTCAATGACACGGCCAACACAGTAGCTCATCACGATAAGTTGCTCTATCCTAAGACCTTTGAAACTGGACAAAAAGTTTTACTTTACAATTCTCGTCTTATGCTCTTTTCTAGCAAATCGCAGTCTCAGTGGACCGACCCTTACCTTGTCACACAGGTGTATGATCCTGGTGTAGTTGCTATTCAGAGTATGGACACTGGCATCATTTTTCACGTGCAGGACCACAGATTGGAGTTGTTCCATGAGGGTTTCCATTCCTCCATGGAGGACCCACCTGACCCGAACTGATCAGTGCAGCCAACGTCTAGGCCTAGACGTTAACTGAGGCGCTTCGTGGGAGGCAACCCACGTTTCTTCCTTCCTTTCTCTTTATTTCATCTTTATTATTATTTCCTTTTCGTATGCCCTTGTTTGAGTTCCCTTTTCGCATTGAGGAAAATGCGTTGCTTAAGTGTGGGGAGGGATACTTATGTGTTTGTTTTGTGTGTTTATTTTGGGCAATCTTTTTCGATTTTTTTTAGGATTTTGTGAACTTTGGTTTTCTTAAATACCTCTTGCTAAGCTTACACTACCCCTGTTTTTAAAACCCACTTTTGATGGAATGCATAGAGTAGGCCCACTTCACACAGAATCTTCACCCACTACACCAAAATCACTTGCACACCATACTGCCTGTTAGCTCTTATGACTGTGTCTTGCCCTAACTGCTTGCAATCAATGTATTTTTCTGCCTTGTGAGTGTTTGAGCTTCCATGCCGCATTTTATTTCTGAGTGGATGCATGACTTGTGTGCTGGCCGAATTTGCATGAGACCCCTTGGGTATAGACATGATTAGACATGGGAATGCGATGATATGATTAGGGACCTTGCACTTTTCTTTGTTATCTTTTTTCTTGCTTTTTATCTCCTTACCCATACTGCTCACCCCTTTCTTTCACTACCCTTCTAACTGCTTGAGCCATTTCTTTCTTTTCTTAGCAGGTGAGAGATGCCTTCGGCAGTGGTAAGGTGGGACAGAGAAAATCAACATCTTCGATGTGGGGGTATTGAGCTGCTTGACCGAGACACTGAGAGCAGATATGAAGCTAAGAACAGAAAAGTTGCAGAGATCTGAGCAATAAACTTCCAACTGCTACATCGAGATGCTGAAAGCAGTTACATGGCAACCATCACAGAACGCATAAGAGAGACAAAAGCTCTAGTGTGGGGATTCCTGACGACTCGACCTAGATGATCAAAGACTAATAGAGCATTCCAGTAAGCAATATGGAAATCAGCAGATAGGCCGAGCCGTTCACAGCATGCACGTACTGAAGATCAGACGCCCAAGGAAAATTTTGCTGCTCCAAGTTCAACAATCCAGAATATCATGTATGCTCCCTTATTGCTCAAATCAAAAAATCAAAAAAAAAAAAAAGAAAAAGAAAAAAAAAAGAAAAAAAGAAAATCGAATAAAGCATTTGAGCAAAGAGAGGAGTACAAATCAGAACTGGAGCAGAGCACTACAAAGATCAGAAGACCGATGGCACTTTCTGACAGAAGATACCCCCACTCTCCTTCAGCGCTCTCTGTCTTGCCCGTGCCACTGCCATCAGAAGGTCTTTCTCACCAACTTGCATTTTTTCAGCTAAGAAACTACTATCCTTCCTTCTCTCTAATTTGAACCCCCCTTCTTTAACATCTTATTTTCGCTTTACCCTTGCAAGGTCTCTATGATCATATGATTGCCCATGCGTGTGTTCTTTGTACTCGGGTCGTTATTGCAAATTTAGTTTTTTGCATGATCATTAGCATTGATGAGTGATAAACACCTAACTCTATTTTTGAGTGTGAGCGATAAACACCACATCTTGTGAGGATTGCTTGTAGCAGGCGGATGTAGGAAAGCTACTCTTCTGGTTTCGTTATTCCTTTAGAGTAGTGCAGAGTTCATCTAGGTTGGAGTGTGGCGTATTGCTTGGTCGAGGCGTAAGTGGTGGTGTAAGTAACTCTGTGTGTTGTGGATTGAGGCTGAGTGTTCCAGATAAGGTGATGTTTTCTGATTTTAATGCTCGAGGGCGAGCATCGGGGTAGTGTGGGGATATTTGATAGAGCGTTTTATGTCCATAATTCTTCCCTCTTTTGTATGCCTTTTTGGATCTTGATGCTACTGATTAGCCTCTATTTCCTTACTTATTGCAGATTCAGGCTTTAGGAGAGGAAATTCCAGAAAGATGCATTTTTCCCTGGATTTTGGAGTGTTTCGAGCGTCTTGGCCAAGCTGTTGATCGCTCGCTGGCCAGCTGCAGAAAATGGAAAGTTCGGAAAAGAAAAATTAATAAATCCGACTTATTCTCCGACTTCCCCTCCGTGTTTCCAGCTCAGCAGAGGCATAATTAAGGAGACTTAGTTCTATTAGACGTAGGACTTTATTTATTTATTTATTTATTTATTTTAGGAAACCTAGTTCTATTAGACTTAGGATTTCTATTTTATATTTTCTATAAATACTTTTAGTAATTAGGTTTTGAAGGGGGCTCTCTCTTCCGCCTCTTCTTCTCTTCCCCCTCTCCTCTTCTTCTTCATCTTCTATTTTATTTATGCAATTTATTTATTTATTTGTTTTTACTTTTAATATGCGCGGCTAAGTTTTCTTTTTCTTGGTAAGAGACGATTGAAGGTTGCAAGGGAAGTCATGAGGTCAAATTGTTCTTCATAAATTCTGTGTTGGTATCTTCTTGTTCAATAATTAATTGTCAATTTACCTAGGGTAATTATTAGCTTGATCACGTAGTAATTGAACTAGAGTAATTACTATCGTCCCTGTTGTTATACCTAACGCGAAGTTGCAGGGTAGAGCAGATAACCATACTGGTCCTGACTGGAAACCTGGTATCCCCCAGTTGGATTGAACAAGTCGTTAGGGTAGAGCCTCGAGCGTACTGAGTGTCTCGCCCTAGACGCATCTTACCTCTTCTTCATGGGCATCTGAGTGTTGCCTCCATAAGCGTACCTTGGAGGACGGCGGACTGTCAAGGTTAACCCATAAGCGTACCTTGGGATAACTTATATTACGAAGGTAAGCAGGGGACCTAAGCGTACCTGGTCCCTATAGTGCTTCTATCAGCTCGGGGTAGACGATGCTTGCGCCAATGATCGGCTAACCACAATTGCAACCGGATTCAGACTCTTACTGGGAACCCTTTTCTCTTCTGATTTCTTATTACTTCTATCTCCCTTTACTACTAGTCGTTATTACTTTCGTAGTTAATAATTAGATTAATCAACACTCTCAAAACCCCCCTTTTTGTTACTGTTTCTGTCTGTTTGCCCTAGTCACACACGAAAGTCAGCGTCTACCCTTAGTCCCTGTGTTCGACCCTGCTTCCACTATATACAATCTATTGTGCATTTGATAGCAGGTTTTTATTATTATTTTTGTATGTGCTTCGACAACACACCAGGACACTAGAGATCAAACCAATTGCTAATATAATGAGGGATATAATTAGAGAATTTATGATCTCTAAAGTGTTGCCGGCGATTGCATTGAAATGGCCAAGAGATAGTATTAACGATGTCATTTACATTCAACAGGATAATGCCAGAAGTCATATTCATACTGATGATGTTGAATTTCTAAATGCAGTGCATGCTAGTGGATTGATTGTTTCACTTGTGTGTCAACCCCCTAATTCTCCCGATCTAAACGTCTTGGATCTTGGCTTTTTCAGAGCAATACAATCACTGCAAAGCAAGGAGTGTGCAAAATCCATTGCGGATTTGATTGGAGCAGTTGAGCAAGCATTTAAAGATTTTCCTATGAAGCAGTGCAACAAGGTGTTCTTGACATTACAATCCTGTATGATTGAAATTCTCAAGTGTCATGGATCCAATACTTATAAGATTCCGCACATTAATAAGGATCGAATGGAGAGACATGGGGCTTTACCATCATCGTTAAGTTGTTCTCCTAATATTGTCACCGATGCAGTCATGCATCTATCCAGTTAAAGTTTCAGGAAACCACTTAGATGCAACATTGGTTGTGTAATGTAACAATTTTGTTGTTCTGATCATATTGTAAATATTGTAATGTAGATTTGAGTAGGTTGTACTGTGGATAAACATGCAATCCTTTGAAATTAAGATTTTGTGGTTGGATGATAATTTAGGAGAATTATTAAGTTTTCTAGTTAATCTTAGTTATGTGTGGCAAAGATTTGTTATTTGTTGCTAATTAATGCTTGTTTGGTCATAATTTGACAAATGCATGAGCTGTTTGATTTTTCCATTTCTTGGCAATTGACAACAATAAAGCCATGTCCAATATTTGATGAAACATTTCTGTCTACAAATAAGCCAAAAGGAGGACCTACTGTTCACACCCAAATCATATTCATCATAATCAAAATTGGCAATCAACACAATATTTCTAAAGACAGGGAACATTACAGCTGAAATTAAAATACAACACATGTAATCGGTAAGAAAGACTTCCTTTTTATTGAACCAAAATATCATTTGACAATTGTGTAACTACAAACTGTTGTTTAACCAACAATAAAAAGAACATTACATGTACAACTATGTACAATCAACCATCTATTTATATTTGGTAAAAAAAAAGTAACATTACATTTGGTTTAGGAAAAAATGAACATTAAATCCTAAAATGCTTCATGGTGACCTTGCTCTATCTTCCTCCAAGCCTGCACACTTTCAATCCTCACCGTGCTTTTGTCAATTCCTCTCCACATGTAAGGGTAAGCAAGGGAAAAAATGAGAAGTGACAGATGAAGTGAATAAAATTAAAACAGTGTAGGTGTTGTCACTGCTGCAATGTGCATGAGCAGTGACATTGGCGTGAAGAAGTGAAAAGAAAACACATGCACAACCAATGCAGAAGATTTGTCACTGCTCCATTGATGTATGAGCAGTGACAAAGGAGTAAAGGAACAGTTACTGGGTAGTGGAACAGTTGAAGTGCAAAAGGGAGAAGTTCAAGTGTTGTCATTCCTCCTACATGCTTGATCAGTCACGAGTGGAATTGACAATTGGGTAACTCACACACATTGGACCAAGCATAAAAACACATTTGAAGTTAACCAAGCAAACAATTTCTCACAAACCATGAATACTGAAGAAATCAGGCACATTGTAAACATTTCAGGGTCACTAGAAGCCCAACTCAATAAACACATCATTGATTTTGGAACCAAATTACTTCAAAATCACAAACAGTTACAAAAGATAAAGGCGGTGTACCGTAGATTGAAGGAGATCAGGGATACGCGTAGGTTTGAGGAAGAAGAGCATCATTTAGAGCCAGAAATCATCCTCCGCACCGGTGACGCTCTTCTTTTGTTGGCTAAAATCATATCCAGGCTGGAGACAGAGAGGGAAGGTATCAACATTGCAATGAATGCAGTCAATGAAATAGTGACCTATGCTAACAAGTTTGCCAACAAAATCTCAGGGATCCCCGAAATAAACTAAAATCAGGGATATGTAGTGGATTTATGTTTTATATTTTTACGTTCTGTGTTGCCTATGTTAACGTTCTGCTTTTCTATGTTCAATAAAAGTGTGTGTTATGTTAGCATTTTGACCTCACCAACAACAACAAATGACTGAAACGTAAGAAATGGAATGGCAAAATAGATATGCCTGACCAAAGCAATGACAATTCAAAGGTGGGGATGGAGTTGCAGGGGTTGAGGCGTTTGGTGGAGTGGCATTGGGCTGCTGGAGTGGTGGCGGTGAAGTAGTGTTTGATGGTGGTGGGGGAGGTGTTGTAGATGAAGTTGGTGGAACAACAGCAGGGGATGAATTTGGAGGTACTGTGGTTGCCATCAATATACACAAAACCTAGATATGGTATCACTATCAGAAATCTAATTTTTTGCCAAAATTTTCACTAACTAACCTCTAATTTGCCAAAAAACTGATGTTATACTCTACAATTGCAGCCAAGCTTGCTTTGTTCAACTTATACAATAGATATTCAGACACAAAGCAACACGAATTGTGGGGTCTCAAATCCAAGAAGGCAGAGTAGATAGAGAAAGAAAGACCCGCTCAAATAATAACCATCAAATACTCTAAACCTAGGGTTCTAAAGGTCAAGGGATGCAGGACAATCAGAAGAACAACACAATCACATCGTAGCAAAACCCTAAACTTAGGGTTCAATCGGCCAAGAGATTGAAGACAATCACAAAACCATGACAATGAAATTGTAATGAAGTTGTAAATCGCTAAAACTTACCCGAATTTGGTTCACAAACTCCCCCGCTTTCCTTCTCCAAAATCGCAGCCGATTGAACCCTAACTTCTCTTCGCAAACGTCTCTCTTCCTTGTAAACGACCCAAATCTCTCCAATCAGACAAAATTGGTTTCAAAAAAACCCTCGTTTCCTACATATGCTCCTCGTCGTGGTGTTATTTTTATTTGGGGAAAACTGAGATGTTTAAGGTCGATGATAATATTGGAGAAGGAGACTGCGAAGAGTTGAGGAGAGAAGGAGAAATGGAAACTGTGTTGTGTCTGAATCTCAATCCCTTGTTCCCCACGAGTTGAATGTTACGATTTTAACCTCTCGGCAATTATAAAATTGCACATGTGTGACGCGGTTCTTTTCATTGCAACGGACAATTTAGTGGAGGACGTTTAAGTAATTTCACCGTACCAATTAACACAGAAACCAAAGGCATCAATTAAAGAAGGACAAGGTTTTTTAACCTTAAACGTGTTTAATAAAAGGAGTAATAATTATGACATTCCAAGGAACTGATTAGCTATTATGTGATACGATAAGGACGTCTTATTATCATACTTTTTATCGTTATATCATCGTCATTATAGGCGTGTTTTGCCTTTGCACTAGTTTTATTAGGATAAGTATTTTCTATTGTGACGTAATTAATATTATTTTAAATTAATATTACATTACTAATTAGCTATTAAATTTATAAAAAAATATATTTATAATATATAAAATTATTATTTCATTATTAAATATATTTAATGGAATTACAATTTAAATAGTCAAATAATGAGTATTGAAGAATTTCTTTTATTTAGTTGCCGAGAAAAATGATAGAAAATTGGAAACTTTGATTGATCTTTATGAAAAATGACCTATCAAGGATTTTTATTTAGTTTATTATAAATACATCAAAAACTATTATTTATTTTTTACAAAGAAATAGTCCCTTTCTTTTAACTTGCAACACAAGAAACTCTTAAGAAGCCGTCATAACTTGTGACTACGAGCATCGAATTAAAAATAACTCATGACTTGATCCATGACTCGAAGCAATGAACTTCAACTTCAACTTCAACTTCAACTAGTAATTTGACCTTTTTGCAAAAGGAGAGCGCCTTTTTTCTTTACTGCTACGTAATTATGCTCCACGTAACTGCATCATCGTCGTTAGAAATTAAAAATCATTATTAAATGTCATCTTTTTTTCAAGGAAAAGTTCAAAAAGAAATTTAACGTATTTTTAAAACATAAACACATAAACTATTTTTTTTAGTTTTTTAAATTATAATTATGTTTCTATAATTCTTTCACACAAAAGGAGAAATTACTAAACACGTTTTATATATTTTTTATAAAAATTAGACGAAAATGATAACAAACAAAAGTTTTTCATTTTTATGGGTTGGGCTCGGTGGTTTTGCTCTTAGAGTCAGAGATTCTTTTGGAATATTCCCTCGTTACAAAACACCAGGGACCATACAAATTAGAAAATAAATTAAGAGACTCCTTGAGGGCTTCTTTTCAATTAAGAGAAAGTTAGTGTTTATTTTCTATGCGTTTCTGACTAGAGAGGGCTTCTTTTCAATCATTATAAGGCGGCTCTTGCCATTTTTAAAGAATTCAATATTCAGATAATAATAAAAAAATCGCAATTGATCACGTGGCTTGGATTTTTTTGCTGCTCCATCTCTTCGTAAATAACCATCCTGTAAAACAGTAACTTTTAGTAAAATAAATATTAAAAAATTGAGTAAAATGTACAGTAATTTTTAATAGAAAAATAACAGTTATTCGTTGACGAAAATATAAAAAATTAAGCAATTTATTTTAATTTAATCAAGACATTTTCTTTTTCTTTTTTTTCTTGATTAGTAGAAAGACCTTTACTAATACTAAAAAAATAAATTAAATATATTTTTGCTTATATAATTCCTATGACTACATATGCATATCAAGTAACTAGATACTAATTAGTAATTAATTAATAAAATAGTGATCATCTATTTCTTAATTCTCATCCGCCGGGTGGTTGCTAGAGTTGACGGCGCCTAATCGACGATGAGTCATTTGACATTGTCAGGTAGGATTTTCTTTTTTCTTGAATAGCATCTAAAACATAATCTAATAATTACTAAAATGTCATTTTAGTAATTTCCACACAGATGAAGGTTGCATTTTTAATCATATTTTTAACGTTGAATTTTTATTTCTTATCTTCACACTCAACAATTTCAGTTGGCTATACTGCAAATTTGTTCGATGCACTTTAATAATATTTTATTAAAAAAATGATATAATTTATAAATCACTTAAAAAAATGTAAATTAGTATTTCACTTGGGATTTTTATTTACACTGTAAAACAACATTTTGCAACGAAAAGAATAAAAAAAAATGAGCTGGATGTTTTCCCTAACTAGACCTAGCTAGCTAGTTTGTGTTGGTCAACATTCTTCATTTGACTCATTGGTGTTGTATCTAGATTCCTATCTTAAGTGTTAAGATCCTTAAAAGATCTTTGTTGAGATGTAAGATCTAAAATTTCACATTAGAAGATAAAGAGAAATAAAAATTTACATATAAGAGAAGTTAATCTTCTAATAAAATAAAACCTTTTATACATAAAACGGATAATATCATTTCATTGAGAGATATTGAGTGACTTTTATTTCTCCAATAAATAGATTTGGCCTGTGCACGGAAATTTGATGTGGGTGACACACTGTAAATCTCCGGGCCGAGCTGAAAAAGCACCGTGGATCTCCAGTCCGAACAAGAAGAAGTACGATGAATTTCCAGGTCGAACAAGAAAGTGTACACGATGGGCCTCCTAGGGCCCTGTGGTACATAATTCGAGAGAGAGATTGTTGGGCCCTAATGGTAGGCTTGGTGGTACTTAGTTCGAGTGGGAGATTGTTGAGGTGTGTGAATCAAAGTTTCACATCGGAAAGATAAGATAAACAAAGACTAAATATAGGAGTGATGAAACTCTTAATGGAATGATGTTTTTTGTAAAAATCATACGAGTTTAGACCTAAAGAGAACAATAGGGGATAGTTTAAAACATGACTATACTATTGTCAAAAAGTAGAACCCTCCCCTATTCTTCAAAAGGTACATTTACATCCATAAATTACACTAAATAAACTTTCAAGTCTATGAAGTATGATGATTTTCCGGCAAACAAAAGCAAATCAGCAAAACAGTCCATGATTCACGTCCAGCGACCAGCAAAATAAACAAATTACTTGAAATACAAAAGAGTGCCAACATTAATGAAAACATACTAGAAAAAAAGTCGGTTTGGTATTTTGTTAATACCAAACTGAAAAAATTATGTATTGTACTATATCGAACAAAGTTCGGTCGGTATTCAGATACCATATTAGAAAAAATTGAGAAAAAAAACACAGATCGAATAGAACAAAATTCGGTTCGATATTTTAGTAATTTCGGTACGGTAATTCGATACACAACCCTAATTACAGTGTCCGAAAAATCGTTTGATGACAATTGTTATAGCATGGGAGCAGGAAAATAGCTGCTCCCCACAACTGGTGTTTTCCATTGATCCTAATTTATTTAGCAATTAATGTATATCTATTCTATCAAGAGATTTATTTGATTGTCTTAATTATAAAAATCACGATAACGACATTCTTTTGAAGCCGTTAACGCCACTGCACATGACTGTTTTTTTTCCTTCATCAGCCCACAATTTTTGCTTTATAATTTTTTTTTGTTAATTTTTTCTTTTCAATTCTGCAGAGCCTTCTATTTTTCTTAAAAATATATTCGTGAGGTATTTAATTTTTATTTTTATTTTATGGTACATGCAATTAGGGGTGGTCATTTTCGGTTTGGTTATGTATATTCGTTTTGTTCGTTTCGATTTCTTTGGTGGACTTAGAATTAAACTTATACATATTTTTCATCAATTAACAACCAGTTGCCATGCTTTTGTAAAAAACAATCATGTGTTTATATATAGGTTCAACGAGACTGATTTCAGACCTGACTAACTTACACATTTACCACAAGTAGAGCATTTTAAATGGTCTCATTTATTAAATGAAATGAGTAAGACCCAACTCGATTTTACCAAGACGTTCCGTGTAGTCTTCTTTTACCAGCCAACATGTAACCATAGTTTACGGTTGTTCTTAATATTATCTACATCAATATAATTATGGAAGGTCTCATTTTATGGAATAACGAGTGGAAAAATTTATATTGTACGAGTCCATTTGAGATTAAATCTTTTTTTTTATAAAGAAAAAAGGAACACTCGAAAAGATTAAAAAATAGATGTTGATTTACGGTCAAAAAATTGATCGCTAAATTTGCAATCCACTGATGGTTAAATTTTAAGTGCGAGTTCTAATTTTTTTACTTACATTATTATGCATTAGAGGAAAACGATAATAAGTAAGGTAAGTAACCCAAGTAATTCTTGGTGGCTATAATTATGAGCTTGCACTTTGAAGAAAATTGTATCATTATTTTATTGAGTTAATTAAGTTATTCTAGTTTTTGTTGCTATATATGGTTTGCATATTTCGGCTTGACCCCTTTTTCTTTCACACCCAATTTCAAAATGGAAAGTGTGACACACGCGCCACGGCATGTACGCGTTTTGAACTTTTGATAATTTTTTGGGGAAATACTAGTTTTACCACACCTGAACTATCGTCGAAAATCAAAAACCTCCCCTAAACTTCATTTTTTGAAATTCGCCCCCCTGAACTATTGTCTTTGGGCAAAAAGCCCCTTCAATGCACATTTTTACAATTTAAAAAAAATTGTAAAAAATCTAAAAAAAATGTAAAAATTCACGAAAAAATGTAATTAACCTAAAAATCAAGAAACATTGTCAAAAATTCCAAGAATTTACAAAAAAATTGATTTAATTATGGACAGAAGGGGCTTTTTGCCCGAAAATAATAGTCCAGGGGGGTGAATTTCAAAAAATGAAGTTCAAGGGAGGTTTTTGATTTTCGACGATAGTTCAGGGGTGGTAAAAACTATTTCTCCTAATTTTTTTAGTAGTACACCCGCAAATACAAATGTATAAGTGGTATGATGCTTTCTAGATTTTCCAAAATGAAACTCGCACAAAACATCATAATGTTGGAGTTAAGGTAGTATTTGGTTCACCAAATGCTACTTTCCTTCTTAAAATTACTATCCCGGGAGAGTGATTTAGGGGAATGTTAATTTTTTGTGTGTTGGTTGAGATTTAAGATTCGAGGGAAAATAACATTATTTTATTTATTTTGTACTTGAAAATTCTCAAAAAAAGTAAGAAAAATGACTATTTTATCATTTTCTATATTTGTGTTTTTGTTATCTTGTTAAACGCCTAATTATTCTTTTCTATATATACTTTATCATAGATTTTATCTCTATTTACCTGTATTCTTTTCAACAATTAAAATATCAAATGCGTTTTCAAAATTTTCATTATTACTAGGGGTTGGTTGATGGGTGAATTAAAAATTTTAGCTTTATGAACCTTCTTTATCCAAACTTTAGAATATATATTTTTATCACACTTAAAAAAAATTTAAAAAGTAATCTACAACTTAAAAAATATATCATAATTTTTTTTAAATAAAAAATATACCAAAATTTTAAAAAAGAACCTGAAACATAAAAAGAGAAATTCTAACAAAAACTTTAAAAATTAAATATTAAAAAAATATGAAACTAAAAGAATAACATATATATATATAAAGTGTAAAAAAATGAAAACTAAAACTAAAAGAGAAAGGAACAAGTTTTTTTCTTCTCTTTTTTAGAATAATGTTAGCATGAGGGGACAAATATGTAATTTACAAAAAAAATTAACTTTCATTACATCAAAGAATCACTCTTCTCACCCTCTAGCTAAGGAATCACTTTCCTCCATTTTTTTGAAAGTTAAATGGGTCAAGGAAAGTTGGATTCCGGAGAAGAGTGATTCATTATCGCAACCAAACACAATAAAGCTCGAAATTTCAGATTCCCAAGTCACTTTCCTCCCTAATTGAAAAACTTTCCAAGTTTAATAAATCTATCCTATTTTTTAAAAATAAAATTAATTATGTTATTAATAATCATTAAAATCGAGCTCGTATAATCTATCGCACTAACTTGCTATGCTATTGCTTAATTTGCTTTATATATGGAAGAAAACAACAAATGTAAAAAGAAAACCAATAAATAACTGAATCTTGCGGGTTACGAAAACTCGGTTCTTGCAGTATTTTAGTATTTAAAACACTCTTAGTTCTGCTTCACTACACCTCCCCCTTTCCTCTGTTCTCCTCTGTTTTGTTTCCTTGCTAAACAGACCAGAAAAGGATCTAATTTTCAATTCCCCTGTTTTTTCCCCACCATGCTCTGCTGTCCATCCCAAAAAATCTTCGATACCCAATTCCTAGAAATGGATTTCCCATCTTCCAGATCTACCCACAATCAAGAACACCTGCTCCTCCCTCCAAAAAGAGGCCAGGTCAAAATCAGGATTTTGAAGGGTTTTATCAAATTGGTTTCTTCAGCTGTTTTTGCATCAAACAGTAAAGATCACAAAGACAATGGAAGAGACTCCGGCGGCCCGAGCAGCCCGGGTTCGCCTGCAACTCCAACGGCTGGATGGTGATCGGAATCAGACCCCCACCTGATTCTTGATCGAGACCTGGTCAGGATTTTGAAGTTTAGTAGCTCCAGCTCCCATTTCTTACCCATCCTTAAATTCTTAATGCTGTTGTTTCATTTGTATAACTCGTTACATAATTTCTACTGTTAGTATTGTTTTCTATTTCTTCATTTTTTTTTTGTTTTTTTGTTATAATTGGGAGAGATTATATTGGGGTTGGATGGGTTGTAGTTTTGTACCCTTGATAAAGAATGTAATAATATAGCTTCAACGTTTGATGAATAGTTAATTATTCTGTTTAGTAGTACTAATCTCCTCTTCAGGCATCTGGATTTTGCAATTGATTAAGTTGTTGATTTTAATGTGGATATGGTGGTATGATTTTAAGGTTTCTGTTTCTTTTTTTTATAGGATCTAATTAGACTTTTTGTTTTTTTTGGTGCTTTTTATAGGTTATTAATTCATTAAATTAATTTTGGTGATGTGGCGGCAAGTGCGTGATCTTTGTAGTTTCTTCTCAGATTTTCTTATAATATCAGTTATCTCACGAGTTAGAGCCTCAATCATGCGTTGATCTTCTTTGCCATCACCAAATGAAGGCATCAAAGCTTTGGCATGAGCCTTGCCTAACTCGATCATTTTTGTCCGTGCACGTTGCAGATTTGCTGCTATGTCTTCAGATACATCCACCCAAGCTGGTGGTAGACCTACTGTAAGTGCACCTTTACTGCAGTAAGAAGACAATGCAACCTTCTGAATAATACTAATATCTAACTGTAATTCTCATATTGGAAAGAAATATTTAACTCTAACCACTCAACAAATGTAAGAATCTAAACTTTAGGTACATAGGAAGTACTTATGTTTACCACTCTGCCACAAATTTCCCATTGTGCAGCTAGAAAAAGAAACCCCACCCTTCAAAACAACTATATGTGTCACATTAAAGTTTCCCTATCTATAGCAATAACAGCAACAAAGAATGTTTTATCACGTAGAATTCAACATTTAATAATCACAAGCCATTAACACTTTATATCCTCTCTATGTTAGAGCTAAACTTTACATCCTCATTTCATTATATCACACCATCATTAGTGATGAGAAAAGACCTCACTGTGTATGCCCTCGTTGTTAAACATGAGCTTAAAACCACAAACCACTTGCAAATGGTAAACTACAGTTGCTCAAATCTTCATTGCATAAAATAAAATTTCGCCAATTGCCCCACATTTTTATTTCTAATCTACTAGAAACAACAACATATCCTCGAGCGACAAAAGAGCATAAGAAAACACTATTCACATCACAAACCGCCCCATCACGCGCTTGCCGCCACACAGTCACACCACAAACCTCCCATTTCCGTGCTCCAATCAACGCACAAACACAAATCCAAATCGGCACCAACAACCACCCAGCCACACAGCCGAATCGCCATCCCTCACCCAAATCGGCACCAACAACCATCCAGCCACACCCAATCGCCATCGAACCACCGTCCCCGAACGCCACACTCCCAACCAAAATCACCCAATCCCGATCCCAAACCGATTTCCTCCATCACCGCCGAAACCCAACCACCAAAAATCCAAACCCGAATCCTTCTCCATCGGAAAAGGAAAAATAAAAAAGAAGAAGAAAAGAATAGGAAGGAAGAAAAGAAAAGAAAGCAGAGAAGGGTGAAAGAAAGAAGGAATAAAAGAAGAGTGTTTTATGCTTGTTTTTGGTAAATGAAAAACTTAGAAGTCGTAATCCTTGGTTTTTCTCTTTTTTTGTTTGGGCGGAGGAGCAGCAGATTGAGAGGCAGAAGATGAGGTGGGGTAAGGTAGGAAAGTGGTAAAGTTGTACCAAATTAATTAATAATGACTATTATGGTAATTATTTACAAACCCGTTTATCCAACCCGTTTTTAAAAAGTTCGGGTCAATTTTGTTGACGTGTCATGACACGTCAGCAACAACACACATGACATCTGACATGTCATGCCATATTAGGGTGAGATACTAAATATGAATAACCTTTTGAGTGCAAATACTTTTTAAAAATAAAAAAAAATAGTGCAAGTAAATCGAATTACATTTTTTTTTTCATTAAACAGTAATTGGGATATCTTGCTTGCTTTTGTTGAGTAACTTGTACCGTTATTATCCTTTTATACACCAGAAAACAGAAGATTCCACTCCTGACTCCTACCATAATTTATTATTTTCATTATATATTAATTAATTAGACTCATGTCTTCTTCTCGTTTCCGTGGTTCCAGGCCCAGGCCCAGGCCCATCAGTAAGCTGCCTTAGAATTCAAGAAGGTGCCAAAGGCCCAAAATACACCTTTTCTTTTAAAAACTGTTTAAGGGTAATTAGCGTATCCAGGAAAATAAGAGCGACATGTTTTTTTCTTCTGTGATTAAATATTTTTCCTATTTTTTTATGGTCACCATTTTTTGTTTTTACGTTGGTGATCACTGATCAGAAGTCAAGATTCAAGAACCAGTCCCTCTACTTCTTAATTAACTATTTCCATTTATTTATTTTTCCAGTTGAATCAGATAAGAAGACTCAGAAGAGAGAAGTTCAAAACCATAGAAACAAACAAGGCAAATTTCAATTTGTGTTCTTGCTATCATGCATTAGGGTATCTAATTTGAACAGCTCATGACAACAAATTAAAGGGCCCACCATATTTAGCATTTGATCAGTCCAGTCCTTAAACTCATTCTTTCAGTCAAATGCAACTGAGCAAACCATAATCTATAATTATACAAACGTGACGATCACATGACACAAGTTATTGATTTATTTATTGTGACACCATGCTTGGAATTTTCGACATGACAAATAAGATGGCCGTTGTTGTATTTAGCGTGAAAATTAGGCGGAAGTTATGATAGTCAGGAAATTGTACACTACTAGCTACTCCTCAATGTTATCATATGGATGATGGATCGCTTGACTAATAAGATGATCAAACTCTTCTTATAGATCAAAAGTAAAGGATTGGGGCAGGTCGTCTTCTGATGAGAATTTTTTAATGCGGCTCGGGTATGACATCGCTCGTTACCTCTCTTGCACACTTAGGTTAAGGTTTTTGATCAAACTTTTTCTTATTCATGCTCAAACCTTGAAAGAGATTTTATGTGGTTGTGTTCGTGGTGTTCCGTTAGTTTTGATCCGGCCTAGTATTATTGTATTATCATGGATTGAGGTGACAACTCGTTAAATTTTGTTTTTAAAGATTAAGCTTTAGTCAATTTGGGTGCGATTTGTGCTCTTCCTAACTGCTGCTTTTTTTTAGAGTTTTTTCAGCTCTGTTTTTTTTATATATTTTCTTGCATATAAAAAAGGAAAAAGAGAGGATTGGAGAGGTGACGTGGCATTGACGGGGACTTTGTTGTGGAGTCGTCTTTTTCCAAATTTGCACAAATCAGAGAATTTGAACTGTCAAACTAGCAGCGTCACTGTTCAGTCTCGCATGTTCACATTACCTATATTTAGGTTTTGCTCTTCTTGGGTGTCATTAGGTTGCTTGGCACTCTCGCAATCAAAAGTATATACGCATCTAAAGACTATAGTTGCATAATTGGATCAACTACGAAATTTCCTAGAAAAAAAATTCCATATTCAAATTTAAACAATTGAGATTGAGAAAATTACACTGGGAAAGTCTCCTCACTGGATTCACAAGTCTTAAAAGTGAAAAAGACCAAGATAGTCTCGTGTGCCGCCTATATATTTGCCTCGACGGCTCGACCTACGTTTTTTAATTACTTCTGCTCATATTCAATTATCCATTGCCAAATACTGCCAAACTCATTCAACCAATTCCCTGCTCTGTTCCTCTGCAGCACTTCTCTTCTCCTCTGCTTCCTATCAAGGTTTTTACCCCAGAAACCCATTATTTATATTTCGAATTTCACAATTCTTTGCTGTTTTTTCTATCAAAATTGAAATCATTAAAAGTCAGATACACTTTGTGCTTTTTCTTTAGTGTTTTGTGCTCTCTTCTGTTCTCTTACCCTGTTTTTCCTGTTTTTTCCCCCAGATCATCAACTTAATGGCACCGAATCCGTCCACCTCCTACAACAAAAAGGGCACCAATCTCCCTCCCAAGAGAGGCCAGATAAAAGCTCAAATTTTCGGAAACATCGCCAAATCAATCTCCGCCGCCGCCACAAAAGCAGGGGAAGTTCTGCGCAAAAACAGAGGAGATAGCGGAAGCTCTGCATCTTCAAGTCCACCACAGAGTTCCTACAACTCCGATGCGAATTGCGACGCCTAATTTCACATGAACCAACTACCTATTGATGATCACAGCCCCAATCACACCTCTCAATTCTCAGAATTGACCAATTCCAATGCCGGCCTTTTTCATGCCGGAGATTGGTTTTCAAAATAAAATTAAGATGGGCTTTTTCCTGCTTAACTCAATTTTTGAGCCAGTTTAAGCTCGGATACAATCCATCTCTCTGTTTTTTCTCTCATTTTTCTTTTATAACTATAGTTTTGTTTAAAATCTTGTGAATTTCGGCCTTTCCGTTGTTATGAATCCTTCAGTTTTAGAAAGGAGGACATATACATTGGGAAGGAAGGAAGATGTTTGTGTTGTTGTTTGTTTGGCTTGGAGACTGCGCCTGAGGTGTCTTTTTTTCATTCTCAGATGTGTGGTTTTATTATATACTTAAGAAGTTGTTCAATTATGTAAATTTGTTTTATGTATGTCCCATGAATTTGCAATGAAGTTTTTGTTTGTTTTCACCTATTTTAATCCCCTTTGATAGTTTCTGTTGGATGTGATGATGAGGTTAGTAAAATCTACCGAAACTGATTGAACCGAACCAAATCAATAAAAGTGAACAAAATGAAACTACTATGGTTTTAGAACGGGTAACACTGCACTCAAAAATCATAAAATTGTTGGACCTCACTCACAAATGAAACATGTACATGAATGAATTAAAGTTAGTCTAAACTAATCTTAAAATTAATATAAAGTCAAATCTTAACTATTTTTAAATCAAAATTTTAAAATAAAATTAAACAGAACCGAATATTTGGGTTAGGATTCAGTTATAAGAGGGAAAAAACCAAACTTGTTATAAACCAAAACGAACTGATCAATGCTCAACCCTGCTCTACTACCATATGATATGGGCATTCAACTTTTTTTCCGTTCTTTGTTTGCAGACAAGAGAGAAGATATGCACGATTGGTGTAAGTTGTAAGTTTTTTTCACTAATATTTGATGTATTGATATAGAAAAATATTTATTATGGAAGAAAAATATCAAATACCTTGATTTGTAAAATATTGAATTGTTTTTGAAGTTAAACAAGACCATTGGAATTATACTTCAAAAATCACTTAATAAAACCTCTTGTTATCAACACTTTTTCCCCTCGGGCAAAAAAAAAAGCAATACAACCAAAATATCAAAACATGCTAAACTATCTTTCCCTCTTTCTTTAAGTGGTAGCTATGATGACCCACTACGAGATAATGCTAAATTGCTAATATGGTGAAAGAACACTTGATTTGAAGATGGAGAATATGGTGTACTTTCATCCAATCACTTTATTCTTTCGGTGATGTATATGTTTTTTCCGATATGGGTGACATTTGATACCACTTTTTTTCTAGATCGTCATTTTAATTCATCATTATTGAGTTTTGGCTAGAAATAATATGTAGTTCAATAACTAAAAGGTTTAGAAGCATGTTCAACTCCAAACTCAACAGTGTGGGTATATAAACTCTTATTAAGGTTTGCGTACAATTAATTCTTTTATCATTCTGAAATATTATTTCGTCTTACTTATGAATATATACATTTTTTGCCAAACCAGGTAAACCTTATCTTTCGTTTCTTTAACAATCACCACCGCCATCATCATCGCCCCTTATAACATTGAGCTAAAGGCAAGTAGTGGCAAACCTTAAAAATGAACCCATTGGTCCAAAACATCACAAAAGAATTACATGATAAGTTACATGAGCACTCACATTTCATTTCTCACTAAATTGATGAAAGTGTATTTTTCTTTCCAATAGCTTTGACTCGTGACTTTATTTTGAGGCGCACCAAAAGACCCAAAAGGCCAAAACCAAACTGGATCGCACCATATATAGAGCGTCGTACCCTGTCTTTGCATTGGTCCCTTAATTGGTCTTATTGTGGCTTGGACGGAGGGAATAAAGTTCTACTCTCCCCACTCCAAAACCACTACTACTATTACTATTTAGAATTTAGATACCTAAAGATGTGATTATTTAATTGACTAATTGCAAAGAAATCATTAGGTTTCTTGTACGCAACACGCAACCTAATTTCTCACGTGATTGCAAGATTCCCAAACATTGGAGCTCGTCAAACTATAATAGAATTTCATGTACGTATCCATATCCTTTATTTCTATTTGTGAGAAAATCTTGAATAGAGTAGAGATCATGTACCACATTTCTTTTTATAGTATAAAGAATTAGCAGATTGAAAGTTTTTTATAAATATAGAAAGTAAATTAGGTCCTCTGGTTTTTCATAAATGACGTTTTCCTACTGAATGTTACTGTACACTTTACTTGACTTTTTGATGTTTGCTTTACTAAATGTTACTGTTTCAGGAAGTCATTTATTAAAAACCAAAGAGAGTAATCATTAAAGAGTTAAATTATTTTTTTTAGAAAAATGAAAATAAAATTAATCGTGATTGATTAACAATTTTTTTACTAATTAATTTCTAAACTCGGCCAGCTCACTGATTATGTCTAGTAGGAGTATGAAGTTTTTTTTCCCTTTTTTTTGTTTTCAAGAGTTCTTCAGGTTCTAGAATGTTTTCACAAATCCAGCTGGCTGAGTGATGTACTTAACTTTGCCACCAAGAAATAGAAATTTGTCAATGATCAATAGAGATATAGGCATTTGTTTACATTTTCCTGAGTGAGGATTTATCTTCGTATTACTACCAACAATAAAGATAAGGATATGGCAAACTCTTCTCCCTATCATACCCCCTTTTTGGATTTTTGCGCGATGCGATTTGGGACGGGATGTGATACGAAATTAGACTCATCTCATATAATGCAAATGAAATCGCCACCCTATTTTGTTTCTTAAGGTCTAGGGAACCTAATGTTATGGCGCAAAAAAATAAAAAAGTTTAGGCAAAAATGGGTCTGAACCCGATAACAGTAGTTCGGGGTCGTATTATAGACTCGGGAAGGTGTTAGGCACTCGAGTCTCATCTAAAAAGGTTACCGGATAAAAGAGGTGTTTAAATCATGCTTCAAAAATAAAAATTCCTAATTTAGTGATCATGCTCAATAAGTGAATTAAATTCTAACATGTCTATATGTGAAAAAGCGTTAAAATAAATAAAAGGGTGAGAAATGTGTACTGTTGAAGGGATATTGGTTGATTTGCCCTTTTGATTGAGATCATCGGTACGAGAAGAGGATATTTGATAAATGATTAAATATTTGATGATTATTGTACGCAAGCGAAATAATTAAACATGCAAAAGTATAATAAATAAATAAACAGTACAAGCATATGAAAATAAATAAATAAACAGTACAAGCATACGAATATAAATAAATAAATAGTATAAGCATACAACCAACCCGCAAGAAAAAAATATGATGGGCCAAAAATTGGGCTCGGCCCACTGCGCTGAAAATGGACCCCCAGCTGGCCCACTGCAGGCCCAAGACCAGCGCAGCCGAGCAGATGGGCTGGCCCTTCCTAATCTCCGCGTGGGCTGAGGCAGCAGCCCACTTGATTCCCCGCTTGGGCCAAGCAAAGGCTTGGCCCATCAACCAAACGCAAAGCGTTTCAAAGAACAGCCCACGCCTTCTTTGATGACGAGAGGTTGATGACGAGAGGATGATGACGAACGCATCGAGATTTGATCGCGAACGGATGAGGATGCTTGGTTCTCTGGTTTGTGCATGAACCAGGTGAAGAAAGTGGCATACCTACGTGGAAATTACATGAGCCGTTTGATCTGGTTTGACTTGCTTGGTCAACCAGATCAACGGTTGTGATGGGAGGTTGAGTCTCCCCTTTGATTTTCTGGTTCGAGCCGATGGTACGAGCAATCTCGCCCGAAAATAAACACAAACTAGAACCGAAATTGTTAAAGCGTAAAATAAAATAAACTAACATAATTAGCACACAGTGAGAGACTAAAAGTTCGCTATATCATTCGATAAAAATTCGCTCGTAAGGGACAAAAGTTCGAACGTGAAAAAATACTAAGATAAAAATAGAACGAAATGAAAAGAGATGGCATGAGTTAAAATAATAATAAAAAATAAGTAACTAATGAGTGAAAATGTTCGACCATTGGTTTCGAGAATTTTTCTAATAGATATATATGTATATGATCCGGTTCATGTCCATTTTTCTAATAGAAGAAATCTGCCTTGGTTGGAATTGAGAGAGTAATAACCGTTTGTTTCCGGAGATTAATTTATTAAAAAAATACTCCATTTTTTAAGGAATTTATTTTTTAAAAAATTGAATTATTTTTGTCTGTTTGGTTCTTCAGTAGGAAAATATTTTCTGACTAAATATTGAAAAAAAATAAAGGAAAATAATTTCCAAAAAATTATTTTATCAAAACAAACAAGGCATAATACTCATTAGATAGATGGTGATGTAAGTGATTCAATATTTTCACATTTTAAGAGAAAATTTGACGATTTAATTGTTGTATATCTATTGAGAGTATTATATAGTAGTTTTAATGGACGGGTTATCGAAGCTAATATTATAAATGCACACTTAATTTGAAGTTAATTCAAACTCGAGATTTTATTTTGTGTAATTTGTGAGAACCTCCGGTAATAACCATGAAGGTATAGAATAATCGGAGAGACATAATTGAGCAACATTTACTGCCAGATGTCCGTGTAATGCTAGTTATCTTCAAGATCCACCTGCTATACCCAGTCACCAACCTCTAAACTCTAAGCAAAACCTCTATAAATAGTAAATACACTCCGAAACACACTCAAACCAACACAAAATTCTCCTTTCCCCGCGCTTTTCTCTCAATAATTAGTTTCTCTTCTTTCGCTTATACTTTCACTTCTTGTAACCCACTAATAATATTAAATGGAATTTACAGCAGCAGTACTTGTTAACCCCATGATCATCAAGGACAAGGATGATCAACATCATCAACAGACGCATCATCTTCCTCCAAAAAGAGGGCAGATCAAGGTTAGGATTGTGAAAGGTCTCATCTCAACAATCACTACTTGTATTGGAAAAACTGAAAATTAACTGAGGAAATATATAGTGTATTCAATTATATGTGTATTTTGTTGTATAATGTAATTAATGATGCGAAGTTTGGTGAAATAAATGTGTATTTTGGTTTGTTATACTACTACTCTTTTTGTCTTCTTGGATGTGATCAGTACTGCAGCCACTACACACGTTTTTAGTAACTCTGGTAATTTTTTACCACACCGTTCCATAAATAAATAATTTTCTACCCACTAACACTTAGATCAATTAATAAGGAGTTGTTCTATCTTAACCAAATGTCTTAGGTTCGAATCTTGAGTATGCAACTGGTTTAAAATTTGTGAGAGAGAGTTTTACCGCCCATTGGGGTCCTGCTCGACTCGAATCTAGAGTAGTCGGCATCGAATTAATGTGGTGATTGGATTACCGAACAATCTTGACTAAAAGAAAAAGTAATTTTCTGTTAAAACTTGTTAGGGAGAGCTTTAATTACCCCCTACGGGATCTGTCCCGCTCAAGTGTGGAGTAGTTGGCACCCACTTAATGTGGTGATCGAATTATCGGACAGTCTTAACAAAAAAAAGTAATTTTCTATTAAAACTTATGAGGGAGAACTTTATCGTTCTCCGAGGTTCTGTCCGGCCGAGTCCGGAGTACTCGGCACCTAATATAATGACTCCATTATCGGATGGTCTTAAAAAAAAAACTCCAAGTATAATAATAAATAGAAAATAAACATAATAAATTAAAATTAATCCATACTAACTCTAAAATTATTATAAAGTCACATATTAAATTAATAATTAATACACATATTTTTTATCATTAAAAGGCTGGAAAATAATGAAATACCAAAACTGAACTAAAATCCAAACTCATCGGAATAAGTTCAGAAAAAAAGAGAGAAATTACTACAATCGGACCAAGCCGAAATATTTCGGTGGTAATTATGAAGGACATAAAAGAAAATCGAACCGAAACAGAACCCGACTGAAATGTCAAATTACTGAAAAGTTAAAACAGAAACTCCAATCTGTATTATATCCATTATATGATTAGTGTGTGTTACCCTTCCTTTGACACGAATATGTAAAAGTTATATTTTGGGAGTCAAAAAAAAAAAGATTCTTGCATGATGCTCGTTCATAATAATCTCATTACTTTAATGATCCATATCAAACAGAGAATTAATACCAAAGGGAAGTTCTTAAGTTTCTTTTTTTTTTTCTTTTTTACCGAAAGGATATAAATTATAGGAATATTACCGAATACATTAATTCTTTCTGGACTTGTTCTTTTCCATGGTTGACTCCAAATTTGGAATTGATTTGATGCATTGTCACCCGCTCGCTCTAATTTGTAAGATCTTCCACGTCATTATTATTTATTAATTTGAGTTTGTTTTAATTTAACCACGTGATCAAAGGCCAGCTGGAACGCAACAAGGCATTATCCTAATATAGAAATTTAAAATGATGATTTAAACTTGATCAACAAGGAGTTGCTATGATTCTATAATCGTTCTAATTGGCACCCTACTCACAAATTTCAAATAGAAAAAAAATTATCTACCTTTAACTAAAATTTTGAGTTTGAGCTTTTAAAATGAAGAAAACTATATTAAAAAAGTCCATTATATTCAAACGAGAATGATGTTTACCGAAACCGTCAAAATAAAATAAATACAATCTACCAATGCACATGTAGTTTTATAACAGTAACAAGTGGTAAAAAGTTCGTCCTCAGGGATTCGGTGGCAATTAATATTCTTTATAAATGATTAGGAATGTAACGAGTGGTAAATACCAATATTGAGTTGTTGTGAATAATTGTGAAATATAAGTAACAGAAAGTAATTAATGGATAATGTGTGTGAAATCAAATGTGACAAATTCCCAGTGAGGATTCCGATGAGCTCATGCATTTAATTAATTGATCATCGATTCAAGTATTTTCAAAACCAACTTACAGGCGGCTATAGAGATCAGATTCTCACCTAGATCTCCTACTCTCTACCTATTCGAGATTCTTAAAGGTTCTCACCTATTAAGATCCTTGATATATCTTATGGCCTAAAGAAGTTATTCTATTAGGTCTAATAAGATAATCAAATAATTCTACCGTAAGAGACCTTCCCGAGTCCAGGAGAGAGAAGTGTCTACTCCTGTAAACTCGACCTTAATTGTTTTCCAATCTGATCCGTCGATCAGTTGGTTGCCTTCATATCACTTTCTATAGTGTAGACTCCAAGGTATCAAGAGAAGACAGTAATCATGCAAATCCTAGTGTAGTTGATCAAGCTTCAAAAGAAGTATGCATAAATTGACATTTAATTAAAACAATTAGAGATGCAAGATGGGATTTAATATTTGCATTTAGATCTCACAATCAATTAATCATGGCTATAAATCCTCACAAGGAATGTGGTAGAATTTAGCCTATTATCATAAGAAATAAATAAATAAATAAGATGTAAGCATAAAGAGTAATTTAATTAATTAAGAAAAGGGACAAGCAACAGCGTATTCAAGCTATTGCTATGGAATGGTTGTCTCTGCCAAGAAGAAAGAAATATGCTGTGTGAAAAAGATGAAGTAGTAGAGGCGCAGCACTACTCTCCCTATTTAAATAAAATCCCTTAGTTGTCTTTTTCCAAAATTCAAAAATAGGATAATATCTAATAATATTTGTTCCAAAATCCTAACAGAAGCGTAAGAGAATATCAGTGGCAGCAGGACTTCTTGTTCCAGTAGGAGTCCGCAAGACAAAAACTTCTAGAAGATGCAGCAGCTATAATTTTGCTCTGTAACAAACGGTTTCAGCTCCTAAAGAATGAAATGTTGTTCAGCAACGTGCTCTGTAATAAAGGAGTAAAAAACCCGAGAATTAGCAGTATCATCATCCTAAAATAGACGTAAAAGATGATGATAAAAAGACAATTAACGCTCCAATCAAATCCCCCACACTAACCTATGCTTGCCCTCAAGCATCAAAATTAAAACAAATCAAAACACATCAAAACATGACAGACACCAAGACCCAGATCTCTTCTTTTAGCTGCATACCTCACTGCTGAAACAACCAAGACACTTCCCTTACCGAGTCTATGCTGGACTAACAAGGACCAATCAATACCCTAAACATACCCCATCCACATGGTATCAAGACATCCAACTTTTTTTTTAAATTATTGTTGATTAAGGGACAAAGCTTACTACAAATTCGAGTCCTATCGAAGTGCAGTTCCGCCTAAATGTGCTTCTAGACCTTGTGCCATTTAAATCACTTATTAGCAGATAATTTTTTTTTCTTTTTTCTTTTTCAAATCTTTGCCCTTTGTATTTTTACAGGTCTTTTTTTTAATAGCAGTGCTTGTTCTTTTTGGGCACCCAGAACTTCCACTTTTTTGCTATCTCTGCTATATGACATTCCAACACATTTTTAATGGTACACATTCAATTAGACGGAATTTAAAGCACTCTCAAATTTATAGCGTAGCAAGCCTTGTCACCCTAATCGAAAGTTAAGCCCTAACTAGCTGTCTTTTAGACCATGTAGATAGTTAATGTTCTGAGTTCATTAGGAAATATGCCCCTTAGGCATTGATCATGTTACGCTCATTCACTCCCCTGGTACTAAAGCATAGACTCGATCAAACAAGTGCCTAAAATGTGGTTTCAGCAATGAACTATACAGCCTAGGTCGAAATCAGGATCTTATGTTATACACAACGAGACAAACTCAAACATTCACAAAAATTGAGAACAAAAATCATGTATCAGACCAGAAAAATCAAAAGAAATTTCAACTGACTCATGACAACTTGACTCAAACAGACTGACTCGATCAAACAAGTTGATTTCAATCACACAGAGTCAATCAAAACAACATGCTCACATAAAAGTTCCTCCCTCACACTACATGACACTTTGTCCTCAAAGTGTGAAAGAGGGAAAAGACTCGACAGAAAAGAAAAAGAAAGGATGGAATGTACCCGGGCAACCAGGGCTGTGGTGGGGTCGGTGCTTGGTCTCGAAGCAGGATGAGCAGTCTCGAGTGTAGAGCTGCGAAGTTCTTTTGCTCAGCTTGGATTTTGTCAAGTTTCCTCATCATCAATCTTGAAGTTTCTTCTTGTCTCATTACCATCTCTCGCAAGAGGCGCAATTCTGCCTATGTACTGGGGGTATTGTCATATTGTGGTGCTGATTTTTGACCTGGGGTAAGGGTTACTAGAGGTATCGACGTTTCAGCAACATCTCTGGTTTCCTTTTGGTGTGCAAAAATGAATCGGCCGCCATGTTTGCTGCCAAACACATGCTCCGACACTGGAGTGAATCCTGTATTGCTGCATAAAACATCACCTTCCAAGTGAAAGTAGCCCATTTTGTCTAAAGCTCTCAAATCAATCAATTTCAAATCACGGGATTTAAACAAAGATTAACCAGCAAGATCAAGATCCCTATGATCTACAGCAAGAGCAGCAATCAGTGAACCTAGTGGCATTAAAGTCTTAGATGTCCTTACTTGCTAACAAAACCAATACCCCAAATTAAGCTTTCGTTTGTTAAGCATGCACCATAAAATGAACAGTTCCATCTTTGAAATTACACCAGATACTTTAGTTTTTCTTGATAAAGTGATTGCTAAACACCTATGTAAGATTCTTAGTGACAAATCAGCAATAACGTGAGCTTTTGCGTGACTGTCATTAAAAATGACATTGGGGTCCTGTGTTAATTGTCTGTAAGCATCATCTTTATCAAAATCCTTGGGGTATTCAGTTAAGCAGTTCATATACCAGGCAGCATTCAACTCATCAGCATTCACAAATCCAAGCATAACATTAAATTCATCCATGCTAACATGATAATAATGGTTAACAAGTCTAAAATTAACTTCCTTAACACCTAGTGTATTTTTCCTAGAACGAACCAGCCAAAATAAGGAGTAAAACTGGTTCAGTTCTAAATAACTAGCATGCTTAGGGAAAAACAAATTCTTCCAACCAATATTATCAACAAATTCAGTCACAGAGTCAAACACATCAAGATTTTTCAGCATGCTAATATCCATTTCAGCACAAGGGGTTACCTCACATCTTATTTTTTCATGCAATTTTTCTATTGTACCAGACTCATGAAAGCTTAACCAACCATTGAGAAAGATTTTTCAGCATGCTAATATCCATTTCAGCACAAGGGGTTACCTCACATCTTATTTTTTCATGCAATTTTTCTATTGTACCAGACTCATGAAAGCTTAACCAACCATTGAGGTTATCAATGGTTGGTGGTACCTGAACTGGAATTTTCGCTCCTTTGCTTATGTTTCTGACCCGAACGTGTCCTTTTTGGTGGCTTGCTGTAGCTGCTGGTTTGGACATTGAGGATAAAGTTTTGGTGCGTTTAAGTCTGGTATGCTCCAGCTCGTGTAACTCTTCTTCCTCTTCGGCATCTGACCTGGGAGAAGGAGGTAATTTTCTCTTCACCCCCCGCACTGATTTCTTTCTCCCCGACCACACTCCTTTTTCCTTTCCTCCTGCTGGCCAAAGGAAGCTCGTCTAAATCTTCCTCCGACTCAGCTGCTGTGTCGGCTTGGCCAGCTTTGAAGGTCGGGTTTGAAGCAGTATCCTCACCGGAGCTTGCGGACTCCTCTCCGAATGGTGGAGCATCGGTGGTGCCGATATGGCACACCTCCGTTTCTTCTCCTTCCAGGTGGAGATCCTCCGATTCAGGCGTGTGGTGCAGCTGGCCGGCGATTGGAGTAGTGCAGCGGCTGACGGTTGGTCGAGCTGGCGTCTGTGAGTGCCTCGGCCAGAAAGAGGACCGCGGCGTTGCTGGGTTTCACTGCTCTTCTCTGATCTCTGTCTCGGGCGCTGGTAACGGTGCTGATTTCGGTAGAGGCGGTGATGGGGGAGGGGAATCGATGATGATAGGTTTGGTTTTGCTAGTAGGGGGTCTTGATTTGGGCTTTGATCGGAGTCCGGCCATGGTGGTGCCGCTGCCGCCTCTGGTAGTTACCATAGTGAGTGGGTTGGTTTGGAGATTTGTTGATCTAGGGTTTGCGGCTTTGGATAGGTAGAAGAAGATGATGATTTGATTATTTTTGAGTAAGGAGTGGTAGAGGAGGACGGCTAAGTGAGAGGGAAAAAATGGGCTTAGTGACTTAAGCCCATTAAGGCTCCTTGGGCTAAAACTCCATTTTTAAATCCTCAACCTTCATTAAATGAAATTGCTCTCTTCCCAGGCCTAAAAATAGGCCGAATGGTGCTCCAATTCTCCTTCAAAACAAAATCAACATATCATCAAATTAACCAGAGAATTTCTTGACAGGGAAGCAAAAGAAAACCAAAAATAAAATATAAAAATAAAAATAAAATAAAATAAAAATAAAATGTGAAACTATTAAAAACATATGGGTTTCCTCCCATGAAGGTCCTGATTTATTGTCTTTGGATTAGACATGGATTAATTTCAGTCCTCTAAAATTCGGTGGACTTGGCATTCTTCCACCGTATAGCTCTTGAAACCTTCATGAAACGGTTTCAACCTCTGACCGTTGACCTTGAATATCTCCTCTGTCTTTATATCTTGGATATCTATAGCACCATAAGGATAGACGTTAATTACTGTATACGGGCCAGTCCATCTAGATTGCAATTTTCCTGCAAAAATACGAAATCTAGAGTTAAATAACAACACTTTCTGGCCAACATAAGAATTCTTTTCCTTAATCAAGCTGTAGTGATATTTCTTATTTTTCTCCTTGATCAGTTCAGAATTCTCGTATGCATCTCTACGCAACTCTTCCAACTCTTGAAGTTGGAGTTTTCTTGCTTCTCCATCCTTACTCATCTCCATATTGCACTATTTGATCGCCCAAAATGATCGATGCGCCAACTCAACTGGGAGGTGGCAGGCTTTACCATACACAAGGTTGTAAGGAGTGGTGCCAATTGGCGTTTTGAACGTCGTTCTGTATGCCCACAAAGCGTTGTCCAATCGTTGACTCCAATCCTTCCTGTTTGGATTTACCGTCTTCGTAAGGATGGCCTTTACTTCGCGATAAGAGACTTCAACCTGCCCATTGGTTTGGGGGTGATAGGTTGTTGACACTCGGTGGTTGACTTGGTATTTGCTAAGTAGCGTCGTGACCACTTTATTGCAAAAATGCATTCCTCTATCGCTGATAATCACTTTGGGTACTCCGAACCTGTTCAAAATATGAGATTTTAGAAACGATACAACAGTCTTGGCATCATCAGCCGCGGTAGCTTTGGCTTCAACCCATTTCGAAAGATAGTCAACAGTAAGGATAATATACTGATTTCCCCCTGATTTTGGGAAAGGACCCATAAAGTCTATTCCCTAGACATCAAATATTTCACATGTAAAAATTGGATTTAATGGCATTTGATTTCTAGCTGAAATATTACCAACTTTTTGACAACTAGGTCAATTCATGCAAAATAAATGACAGTCTTTAAACAAGGTAGGCCAATAAAAACCTGATTCTAATATTTTGATTGTTGTTCTTTTGGGGCCAAAATGGCCTCCACATGCTTTAGAATGACAAAGGCGCAAAATAGATTCAATTTCATCACTAAGAACACATCATCTCAATATTTGATCCTTACCGACATTCCACATGTACGGTTCATCCCAAACATAATATTTTGAATCTCTTTTTACCTTTTCCCTCTCTCTGTAGGACATATTCGTTTCAAACTTACCTGATGCCAAGTAATTTGCGATATCAGCGTACCAGGGTCTTTCTATCAGGCCACGTCTGGTCCTTCCCCTAGGGCAAAGAATAAACTTTCGTCGGGAAATTCTTCGTTGACAGCGTTTGAATCTGGATCCACTAGGATTTTGCTCAGATGATCAACAACTAGATTCTCCTTGCCACTCTTGTCTTTAATTTCAAAATTAAATTCTTGTAGAAGAAGAATCCACCTAATCAACCTCGGTTTTGCCTCCTTTTTTATCAATAAATAGCGCAAAGCTGCATGATCAGAATAAACAATCACTTTAGTTTGGAGTAAATAAGCACGAAATTTATCAAGTGCAAAAATAATAGCAAATAACTCCTTTTCAGTAGTTGTATAATTTCTCTGCGCGTCATCCAACATGCGAGATGCATAATAAATGACATGCGGATCTCGTCCTTCTTTTTGGCCCAAAACAACACCTACAGAATGGTTAGAGGCATCACACATTATTTCAAAAGGTAAGTTCCAATTAGGTGCTTTGATCACGGATGTTGTGGTTAATTTTTCTTTAAGCATATCAAAAGCAGCCTCGCAATCAGAACCGAATTTGGACTTTACTTCCTTTTGTAATAATTTACAAAGTGGTTCTGCTATCTTGGAAAAATCCTTTATAAATCTTCGATAAAACCCTGCATGTCCTAAGAAAGAACGCACTTCACGAACATTAGTAGGATAAGGTAAAGAATCAATAACATCAATTTTTACCTTATCTACCTCTATACCTTTTTGGGATATAACGTGTCCTAAAACCAGCCCTTGGTTTACCATAAAATGACACTTTTCGTAGTTTAAAACCTAGTTAGTTGCTAGACAACGCTTAAGTACTTTTTCTAGATTTTCAAGACATTCATCGAAGGAATTCCCATATATAGTAAAATCATCCATAAAAACTTCTATTCCTTCAGCAATAAAATCAGAAAAAATACTCATCATGCATCTTTGAAAGGTTGCAGGTGCGTTACATAATCCGAAAGGCATGCGTTTGTAAGCAAAAGTCCCAAAAGGGCATGTAAACGTGGTTTTATCTTGATCCTCAATTGCGACGGGTATTTGGTGAAAACCAGAATACCCATCGAGACAACAGTAATGAGACTTACCTGAGAGTCTCTCTAGCATTTGGTCGATAAAAGGGATGGGGAAGTGATCCTTCCTGGTTGCTGAATTGAGTCTTCGGTAATCAATGCACACCCTCCAGCCGTTCTGCACTCTTGTAGGTACCAAATGTCCTTCGCTGGTCTCTACTACTGTGATACCGATCTTCTTAGGCACCACCTGCACAGGACTTACCCAAGAACTGTCAGAAATAGGGTATATTACTCCAGCATCTAAGAGTTTCAATACCTCCTTTTTAACTACATCCATCATAGGTGGGTTAAGTCTTCTCTATGGCTGCCTAACGGTCTTACAGTCTTCTTCCAAATGGATTTTATGCGTACATATAGCTGGAGAAATCCCCTTGATATCAGCTATGTCCAACCTATGGCTTGTTTATTTTCCTTCAAAACCCGCACAAGTCTCTCTTCCTCCAGTTTAGACAGTTGGTTTGAGATTATCACTGGTAAGCTTTCTTCCATGCCTAAAAAAGAATACTTTAGGTGACTGGGTAAAGTCTTTAATTCCAGATCTGGAGCCTGCAATACAGAAGGGATAAGGGAATTATTAGTTCGCGAAAGATCCATAATTTTTGGATTAGTTACCACTGGTTTGGCTGCATCCAGCTCAAACACTACTGCTTCGATCTCCTCCCTAACTTCCACTTTCTTCTCAAGTTCGTCCAATGTGATGTAATCTATACTCCTGGTAAGTACATAGTCCAAAGGGTCAGTATACTCAAGTTCAAAAATATCTTCATCATCTAAATCAATAGCATTAATGAAATTAAGACAATTCGAATCCTTAGGATATCTCATAGCATCATACATGTTGAAAGTGATAACTTCACCCATAAATTCTAAAGTTAAACACCCTCTATGAACGTCAATTTTAGCTCGTGCAGTCCTCAAGAAAGGCCTACCTAACAATATTTCGTTAGATTTGGAAGTGTGTTCATTTTCCATGTCAATCACATAAAAATCAGCAGGAAATACTAGATTATTAACCTATACTAACACATCTTTAATTACCCCAACGGGATAAATAATAGACCTGTCAGCTAGCTGAATCACTAATCTAGTTTCCTGCAATTCACCGATTTTTAAGCTTTTGAACAAGGTTAAAGATAAAACATTTATTCCCGCTCCCAAATCACACAGTGATTTTTCAATAACCTGATCCCCTATCTTACAAGGGATCACAAATGTTCCACCATCCTTACACTTATTCGGCAATTTCTTCTAAAAAATGGCGGAAATATTTTCGTTTAGGTTGATTCTTTCTACTCCTGCAAGCCTTTTTCTATTAGTGCACAACTCTTTTAAATTTTTTGCATATTTAGGTATTTGTGCAATCACATCAAGAAGAGGTATATTAACTGCTACTTTACGAAATAACTCTAAAATAGCTTTTTCATCCTTTACCTTCTTGATGTCCAATTGTCAAAGGGTTTCTATTACCACTGACACTTGGACATCCCTTCAAAGAATTAACTACATGGTTGTCACGGCTCATTTTATTGATAATGATTGGAATTTGCAGAAAAAAATATTGAATTTTTGTCCAATCAATAGCCATAAAGGTGATGCCATAGGAAAGACTCTTGAGAAATGTTTGGTTGATTGGGGAATCAATAAGGTATTTACAATAACAGTAGATAATGCTAGCTCAAATGACTTGGTTGTTGCTTGGATTAGGAAGAGGATGAATCAGTGGGGTACAAGTATTTGTGAGGGGCAATTTCTTCATGTAAGGTGCATTGCACACATAATTAATTTGATGGTAATGCATGGGCTTACCATTGTGGGAGCATCAATCATTAGGATCAGAGAGGCAGTAAGGTATATTAGACAGTCTCCATCTAGACTGTCTAAGTTTAAGGAATGTGCAGAAAGAGAGGATGTTGAGTCTAAAGCATTGCTGTGTTTGGATGTATGTACGAGGTGGAACTCCACCTATTTGATGTTAGAGTCTACTTTGAAGTTTGACAGGGCCTTTGAGGCATATGAGGATGTGGATCCTTTCTACAAGATGGAGCTTGATATGAGGGAAGAAAAAAGAAAGAATAAAAGAGTGCAGAAATCAAATGAGGATGTTGATTTGGCTGATATTTTGGCATTTGATAATGAGGAATATGCAGAGCATGATGGTGTTGAATATGTCATGGACATGGAGAAAGGATATAGAATTGATGGTGGTGGAAGTGGTGTACCAAGAGAAGCTGATTGGGTGAATGCAAAGAGATTGTGTCAGACTTTGAGGTACTTTTATGATTTAACTTGCAGTGTGTCAGGGTCTAAATATGTTACTGCCAATGCTTATTTTGATCAAGTGTCTAATGTGGCTTCCATGTTAAGAAGTTGGGAAAATGGTAATGACATAGAACTTAGGAAATTGGCAGCAAAGATGCATGAGAAGTTTGACAAGTATTGGGGCAATGTGGGCAAGTTTAATACTCTTCTTTATATTACTGTTGTGTTTGATCCAAGAAAGAAGATGGATTATATGGCATTTGCTCTATTAGATGTGCATGGGAACATTGTTGGGAAAGAGTTGTCAGATAAAGTGAAGAGGGATATCGAAAAGATATATGTTGGGTATTGGGAGTTGTATAAGAATAAAGCAGAGCAGGGTGTTGCAGCTGAAACTTCTTTGACTATGGGAGGGTCTAGTGGAAGTCAAGAAGGTTGTGTAGACATAGGTTCTGAGTTGATCAGTGCTAGAGAAGAAAGGTTTAAAAAGTTCATGGAAGCTAATGGTGGAGGCATATTTGAAAGGAAGTCAAAATTGGAATCGTACTTGAACGAGAATGCTATTGAAGGAGACAAATCATTTTCCATCTTGGACTGGTGGAAGAAGCATGCTCCAAGGTTCCATGTTCTCTCCAGGATGGCAAAGGATGTACTAGCTGTCCAAGTCTCCACAGTGGCATCTGAATCCGCGTTCAGTACTGGAGGAAGAGTCCTTGACCCTTTTAGGAGCTCTTTGACTCCAATGGTTGTGCAAGCCTTAATATGTGCACAAGATTGGTTTAGATCGTCAAGAGAATCCATGACAGTTGAAGAGGACCTTGCTGAGCTTGACAAATGAGAAATTGGTAAGTTTTTTTTTATTGCAATTGAGTTCTCTCTATATATTTATTTTCAACATTTAATTACTCATATACTTTATTGCTTGGAATATTTTCAGAATTAACTCAAATGGGAGTGGAGACCACTGTTACAGAAATTTTGAGGGATTAATGTTTGGTTGGACTTTCAAATTGGTGCAAGTTGCTTGGCTTGGCAGTAGTGGATTTACTCGTTATTATTACTGTTATTGTATACAGTTGTGGATTTTAATTGGTATGTTTAATTTGGATGTTGGATGTTGGATTGTTGTTGTTGCTTGGCAGTAGTGGATTCTAATTTATGTCTAATTTGTATGTTGAATTGAACATAGAGTGTCGGATGTTTGGTAATGCTTGTTGGTAGTATTGGCTACTGGATGTTTGAACCATTTGAGAGTGGATTTAAATTTCAGCAGGTTATGAATTTGGGCAGGTTTTTGAATTCGGAAATTCGGGTATTGTATACCCGAATTTCACCCCGAATTTCCGAAATTTGAAATTCGGGAATTTCGGGTATACCCGAATTCCCGAATTTCAAATTTCAGAAATTCGGGTTCGGGAAGGATTTTTACAAATTCGGAATCCCGATATCCGAAAATTTTAATTCGGGTATTTCCGAAATACCCGAATGCCCACCCCTAATTGCTATGGAATTTCGGGTATACCCGAATTCCCGAATTTTAAATTTCGGAAATTCGGGTTCGGGAAGGATTTTTGCAAATTCGGAATCCCGATATCCGAAATTTTTAATTCGGGTATTTCTGAAATACCCGAATGCCTACCCCTAATTGCTATGGAATTGTTGTCTCTGCCAAGAAGAAAGAAATATGTTGTGTGAAAAAGATGAAGTAGTAGAGGTGCAACACTACTCTCCCTATTTAAATAAAATCCCTTAGTTGTCTTTTTCCAAAATTCAAAAATAGGATAATATTTAATAATATTTGTTCCAAAATCCTAACAGAAGCGTAGGAGAATATCAGTGGCAGCAGGACTTCTTGTTCCAGTAGGAGTCCGCAAGACAAAAACTTCTAGAATATGCAGCAACCATAATTTTGCTCTGTAACAAACGGTTTTAGCTCCTAAAGAATGAAATGCTGTTCAGCAATGTGCTCTGTAATAAAGGAGTGAAAAAACTCGAGAATTAGCAGTATCATCGTCCTAAAATAGACGTAAAAGATGATGATAAAAAGACAATTAACGCTCCAATCAGAGAATAATATCAGTAAGAGAGTAACATAAAAAATCAACTCTAATCGAATCCCAACCCCCGTCATTTTTTGTCAATGGATTGAGTTTGGTCATTGGTGTACTAGCAGCGAGTAGTCAGGTGAACTCCACCTTAGCTGGATTGAAATATGAACCTACCATGTTGCATGCAGTTTTTGCCATTTGTCATAACGAGAACATCATCGATTCCCGAGTTTGTGGGGACCGGAGAATTTTCTTGGATCTTGCCTCACAACTTGATCCTCGGCTCTAGCCAGCTACAGCGCTACACGTGTAATCCCAAACTTGTGAGCGAAGGAGCCATCAACCACGCCAATGCATACGTAGTAGGTGTTGGTGGCGTATTCAATTTGTCATGTTAATTTTGAGAGTTTACAGATTTTGGAGTATTGAAAGAATATATTGTTTGGGCGTTTGGTAATCGCTTATTAATGCAATAAGGAGTATAGTTTGATTAGTCTCTAATCACACAATAATTATCAATTAATACTCCGTATTTTTGCTCAATCCATCCATGACCAATGAAAACAATTTAATTTCATAATTTTAGGTGAAAAGGAATAGATTGCTTCTCTAGTGATCTTTTGTTTGAATAAAAGGACACCCCACTTGCTTATCAGAAAAAGATGAGAAAAAGCACCCATTTTGCTGCTTATCAAGAAGTTCCAATTCTTTTTCTTAAGAGTGGGAGTGGAACTCTAAGGGGAAGGAAAGGAAGCATCCGCGAACTTTCCCTATCCAAAAAAAGAAGACACTTTCACAATTCCAATTTTCCTTCCTACTATAAATTCAAATCAAGCCATACTCTCTTTCTCTATTCTTCTCTTTAATTGCCACATCAGGAAATGAGAATGAGACCACCACCACCACCACAACAACAAACTCTCCCTCCTAAAAGAGGCCAAGTTAAGGTCAGAATTTTCAAGCTTTTTGTCTCCACTCTTGTTTCGGTCGCAAAATCATCCACAAGAATACTTCTTCTGTCGCAGAAAATGCGTCAGAACTAATGGAGTCTCCTCGCTCCCTTCCATTCAATTGCTGTAAGTAATTGCTATCTACTCATTACTTCAATGTTTCTTTTTCATTACACTTATACTAGAATACTAAAATACCAATAGTCTTGTGTAATTCTTTTCCAATTTTGCTTCTTCAAGTTGTGCTCCATCAGTGATTAAGATTCTAAGATTAGTACTTTCCAATCACTCGTCAGAGAAGAATACTAAAAAGTTATTACTTTCGACTTTGCTGTCCCGAAAATTGCAGAAGGAAGAGAGGCGTCTGCCGCTAAAACCGACGTCGTAGAGGGGAACCCTCGCACTGTTGATCTCAAAATTAGGGATTGGTGGAGGGAGAGCGGAAGCGATGTTGAGGATGAGACGAGAGGCGAGTATGATGAGAAGAAGCACATTCTTCATTTCTATAATCCTATGCACAGCAGCAGAAGAATAAATGGGATCGGAATCATGGGCCTGGGCCGTAGACAGTTCCGTGGAGTCCAACCATGAAGTCCAGAACCCAAATCTTTATAAATTTAGCCAGTCCGTCTATTATTTTTAATTGCTCAATACGTACAACAGATTCAGACCTGGGGATGTTGTTGTCTAAGAAATGTTTAGGGATGAAAATGTTTTTTTTTAAGTCAGTCAATGGAGTAGAAACAGGTTTTCCATTCACACCTGAGAACAGACCACGAAACTGAAGAAAAATGGAATTCAAATTTTGAAAGTTGAACACGACCAAAAGGAAAGAAACATATGTCCCCTCTCACCCTCTCACTTTCACTTTCTCACCACTATCAACACGCTTAAACCCCTCCCTCCCTCTCTTTAAGCTTTGAACATCGACAGAGAAAGAAGCTCTGCTTCGCTTTTCTCCTGTGTATCTTGAAAGTAAAATCTTTTCTCCACTACACAAATGGAGAATGAATCTTCGGTAATACAAGAGAGAGGAATCTCAACTTTTGAAGGCCGATACGTTCGGTACAACATTCTGGGTAATCTTTTCGAGGTCTCCTCCAAGTATGTCCCTCCAATTCACCCTGTTGGTCGCGGCGCATACGGCATCGTTTGGTAATACTCCTCCATGCTTCTCCGTTTTCCTTTTCCCTCATCTTTTCTAATTGTTTTTGTTTGCCAATTTTACTGGGTTTTTTTAATTATGCAAGACCCATGATTCGTTTCCATTGGCTATCTTGATTTTTGCCACGAAATTGCCTGCTGCTGTACTTATTTGACATTTGATTGACTCATTGGTTGTCTGCTTTTGTAGTTGTGCGACAAATGTTGAGACAAATGAAGAGGTTGCTATTAAGAAGATAGGAAATGCATTTGACAACAGCATTGATGCTAAGAGGACTCTTAGAGAGATCAAACTGCTTTGCCACATGGATCATGAGAATGTAATTCCCCTTCAACACTTTTTTGTGTGTGTGGTTATTTTATAAAGAAAAGATTGCGAATTGAGGCAATTGATGATCATCATAATTTATTTGAATGGTTTAATGTAATCCAGGTTGTTAAAATTAAGGATATAATACCACCACCGGATAGGGAAGTTTTCAGTGACATGTATATTGTGTATGAATTGTTGGATACTGATCTCCATCAGATAATACGATCCACCCAGACCTTGACCGATGATCATTGCCAGGTAATTTGCTTGATTTCATATCAAAACTGATGTTGGTTTTTCCTTGAAAGGAGTAAGAAATTTCACTCATACTGCTTGTTCTGGAAGTTGGAAATTTGTTCGCTGTGGTGTGAGCTTAGAGTTTAGAAGGTTTCATATTTAGAAATTGTGATTCCAAGAAGTAAATAGGAGCCCATGACCCCTTTTATCATACGCACAGTCCGCTCTATTGATTTACTTGTTTGGATTGTGTCATGTCATGTGGATTAGAATTAGTTACCGAAATAATTATAGTCTTATGAGGAAAGGAGGGAATAAGTTTCTTTCTAAGAAGAAGAGGTTTATTTGCTTCATACACTGTATGCTTTGAAACATAATATGTATTACTGGCTGTTGCAGTATTTCCTATATCAGTTGCTGCGAGGACTAAAGTACATCCATTCTGCTAACGTTTTACACCGAGATCTTAAACCTAGCAACCTGCTTCTCAATGCTAACTGTGACCTTAAGATTTGCGACTTTGGGCTAGCAAGAACCACATCTGAGACAGACTTTATGACTGAATATGTTGTAACCCGATGGTATCGAGCACCGGAATTGCTGCTTAACTGTTCCGAGTATACCACAGCTATTGATATTTGGTCAGTTGGTTGCATTATGATGGAAATTATCAGAAGAGAGCCCCTTTTTCCTGGTAAAGACTATATTCAGCAACTGGGGCTCATAACTGAGGTACTTATCCTTTCCTATAGGTCCCTAGTTGCCAGTTTTGTTATTGTTAATGCCACAGAAGAGAATGAATATGATATGTTATACTATTGAAAGATGGAACATAGCTTACATGTTGCAGAATTTATTTGGTATAACTAGGAACACAAAAGATGTTTGATTCTCTAAATCCACATGCTAAGAAGTGTCTCTAGTAAACAAACACTGGATTTATTCTAATGCTCATTCTCCAAAACAGCTTCTAGGTAAACCAGATGATTCAGATCTTGGATTCCTTAGAAGTGATAATGCTCGAAAGTACGTGAAGCAGCTTCCACATGTTCCCAAGCAACCCTTCAAACAGAAGTTCCCTGGTGTGTCCCCATTGGCACTTGATCTTGCAGAAAGAATGCTAGTGTTTGATCCATCCAAACGCATAACCGGTAATGCCTTAAGCTCAGGATTATGTTTTCAACAAATTTCTGTTTCATTTTTCCTTATAAGATCCCTTTCTTCTGAATGAAGTTGAGGAAGCATTGAATCATCCATATTTGATAAGTCTTCACGAGATCAACGAAGAGCCCACTTGCGCAACACCGTTCGTGTTTGATTTTGAGCAGGCTACACTAAATGAAGAAGACATTAAGGAGCTTATATGGGCAGAGTCATTGAAATTTAACCCAGATGCCATGCATGAGTTATCTCATCACTAATGTTCATCTTTTCTTTTTCCCCTCATTGTTTTTTCTGAAGCATGATGATCGAGAGATTGGTTTTGGTTGGTATAATATGTGGTGAAAGTTAGGGAGATAGGTTTCTCCCTTCCTGTATTAAGTCAAGTGGTTGCAGTGATTAGTTGCAAAGTTGCAATATATTTTTCTATTTTTCATGGATTTAATAATGGAAGGATCCATTATTCATAAAGCGCAGGCTATATACTCCTAGCCTCTAAGTTTTGGTTTTGGTTTTGGTTTGTGTAATATTTGTAATATGGTATATTTTGTATATCAAAGTTCTGTTAATGAAAGGAAATGTCTTTCATTCAAAAAAGGGAAAAAAAGGAAATGTCTTCATTCTTGAAAGGTTTCTTCCCTCCACTATTTTGTAATCATAAATATTTTTCCTGATTTTCGGAGGTATTCTCGCAGCTCTTTCAGTTAAAAATTAATCTCATTCGAGTATGATCAGATTGAAGAGTATGATCAGATTCAAGAAAAAGATTGCTCCTCTAGCATGACTTTTTCCACTCGCGTCAAAATTTCTAGAGAGGAGAGTTTTAAACAAAGAAACGACAAGTCGTTCTTTCTCATAAATTTTTTATTTTTGACAATTCCCAAAGAAACTCTCCCCGCTGTCATCTTCCCTGTCAATTCTCATTCTCCGATTCGGTGATTGGAAGAAAAAAACAGAAGAGAACAAAGATGAGGTTCTCCCATATCATCGCAAAGGCTGCACATGGCGGAGCTAGAAAGCGACAATCGCCGTCATTTTCTCGTTCACTGTCGCAGCTCCACTCACCGCCGGAACGGTGGGTTTCACTTCAAGCTCATTTCTTTTTGAAATTTTTACATTCTAATGGCGCTATTTTTTTTAACACACGTTTTTCAATTTTTGGGAAATCAACAGACCCTCATTTGGCATTGCTTTCGATATCGACGGCGTCATCATCCGTGGGGAAGCTCCCATCGGCGGCTCCCCGCAAGCTCTCAAACGACTCTACAACCCCGCCGGTATGCACTCTTCAATCATACATTGTAATTCTTTGGGGAAATCCATGTATTGAAACTGTGTTCTTTGGGCAGGTGATTTGAAGATACCTTACGTTTTCCTGACAAATGGTGGGTTTTTTGTTTATTTGTTTACTTCAGTTCTTGTTCACGTCTGGCGAAAATAAATTCAAGAATTTCATTTGTAACTTTGTATAGGAGGAGGTGTTCGTGAATCTAAAAGAGCTTTGGAGTTGAGCAAACTCCTGGGTTTGGATATCTTGCCCTTGCAGGTAACTGCTTGTGTGAAGACTGTTTGAAATGTTTATTGATACATTTGTTTTCATTTTTTGTTATTATCTGCAATCTTATTATTAGTGGTCTAGGATTTTGAAATTTGAAGGTGATACTGCAATGATCGATGCAGGTTTTACAGGGACACACAGCTTTCAAACAGCTGGTCAATAGGTAAGAATGTAAACTATGCGTGGTTCTGGTTTGCTTCTGATAGCTATGTTTAGTTAAAGCCATCGTTCCATTATTCAAAGAGGAACAATTTCCAGGATTAGAATAAAATGCCAAACTGCTTACTGGAATTCTCATTATCACCATTTATGCATTCATCATGGTAACTGTTTTTGAATTTCCAGATTTGAGAATGAGCTCATTGTTGCTGTGGGTAAAGGAGAACCTGCTGATGTTATGTCTGAATATGGGTTTAAGTAAGCTTGTGGACTTTCTGATTAGTACCTTTTTTAAATCAGTGCTACTCTTGAAAACAGTAATGTCATGTCTTGAATTGTCTTCTTTTCCCCCCCTGCAGAAGTGTACTTTCAATAGATGACTATGCATCATATTTTGATGGCATTGATCCACTTGCACCTTATAAGACATGGGCAATGAAGCAGAATGCAAAACAGATGGCTACAAGAAATGATGTCTATTCACAGAGAGTGAAGGCAGCATTTATTGTTAGTGATTCTGTTGACTGGAGCAGGGACATTCAGGTTGTGCTTATTTTGAGCATTTATGGGTTTATTACCTGTGGATATTGAAAGGTTTTTAAGTGTGTGGACTTTGACTGTTCCACTGATACATGCTGAATGACTTGTTCTTATTGGATGGATGTTGATGTTAGGTTCTCTGTGACATTTTAAGAACAGGAGGTCTTCCTGGAAGGGAAATTGGGTTGCAACCTCAATTGTATTTTGCAAATGATGACCTTGCATACCAGGTTAGATAAGATGGTGACTCCAAATTCTGCTTGCAATTTAGTTATTTCCTACCACATGTTATACTCGGTAATTGTTGAATTAGCAATGCGCTGACAAGTGCCACTAAAGGTAGGCTTCTTTTCCTTCAGAACGACTTGGCATGGGAGCTTTCAGAATTGCATTAGAATCGGTCTTCAACAGGTAAAACGTGGTTGCTGTACTTAAATCTATTTTGAAGTTGAACAATTATACCTTAGGGATTTTCTTGAAGGGATGGAGTGGCTTCCGTCTTTGCCACCACTTCTGAATTTTGACTTGTTATATTGGATATAATGGACTAAACATGTCTATGAAACATGAATTTGTGTCATATTTAACAGCTTATGCAGTAGCAGCACCATTAGGAGATTCAATTTTAATGTACTGTCTTGGATTTTCTGCTGACACTTCTTTAAAAATAGAGCTGACATTTCTTTAAAAATGTGCAGAATTCACCCTAATGCTCTTGAATATACATGTTTTGGGAAGCCAAATCCATTTGTGTTCAAGAATGCTGAAAATGTCCTAAAGGAACTTGCTTCATTTCTTCCTCGTGATGCTCATATTGTGGGTGATGCAAATGCGGAAACTCATCACTTCAAGACATTATACATGATAGGAGATAATCCGTCAGTTGATATCAGAGGTGCAGGGCAGGTTCGTCTCCAGGCCTGGAAACTTATTTCAACACTTGACATGGGTGATTTTAAGTGCATCTTCTAGTTTCCTTTTTTTTTTGTTTCAGGCAGGGGCTCCTTGGTTTTCTATTTTGACGAGAACAGGGGTTTTCAAGGGAGCAGAAAATGACAATGAATTTCCAGCAGATCTGGTAGGCATTTGATGTACTTTTACATTTTTATCCTTGAATATAACACTTCTTTTTTTCAATACGTCTTTCTTGCTTTGTTCTCTTTCACAAGAAAAGTGATCATGGAAAAAAGGAAATAATCTGCAAAAAATTGGATCAGGAGATATTAGAGATGACTTTTTTTGTTTAGTTTATTATGAAATATGAATCTGGTGGCACGACAGAATGAAATGGATTGCTATCTCCTTTGCCGTACTGCATGCACAATGATGCAGAGGAATTCTTGTTTTAGCTTCCGAAATTCAATCTGTCCAAATTTGACTGTAGAATACAAACCCTTATCCCTTGGCAACTTGGGTTGAGTTACTAATCCTTACTGCTGCTTCTGCAGGTTGTTGACACAATGGAAGAAGCTGTGGACTTTATCTTGTCTAAGGAATGCTCATGAGTTGAAACTCATTTTTTCGAACGCGCCAGAGGTGTAGTCCTTGTGTTTGCAAGATTCATCAATTTTGGCACTCGTCATAACTTAAGTGCTGGAAAATGGCAAAGATTGCTTAGGATTTTTTTCTCTCCTCTTTGTTCAACTTTATGTGTTAGCAAGAGGAATGGCTTTTGTCTTTAGATTTGTTTTTTGAGAATAAAGACTTGTCTTTGAGATTTAAGATTTTTAACACATTTTCAAAGATTCCAAAGCCTCCTGTATGCTTTGTTGTCTTTTATTAGAGGAGTAATTATAATTGATTCTTCAAAAAAAAACTTGCATCCCTCAGTTTGTATAGAATTCGGTTTTGAGTAACTCGTGTTGTGGACAATACAGAGATGAGAGGCTAGAATGGTTTAAAATCTCAGAACTTGTTTAGGTTGGCTCCCTAGTTTTCCGAGTGCCTTGTCCAATGCAATGTGAAAATCGTCGAAGGGAACCAGTTCCATCCTGCAAAGAGGAGCCCTCAACTAATGAACACAAACAGATACCAATAGTGAAACACAAAAAGGGGCATGTAGATTTGTTCATGAAGGATACATACTGATATTTCAACTTCCCTTCTCTTGCTAGACAAAGGAGATAATCTATCATGCTTCGGCATTCTTTTGCTTTATCTGAAGTCATCCATTTCTGCAGCCAGAATCCCCTTAATGAAAGATCCTGCAATCAGGCAAATCATAAACAACATAATGTAAGCAGATAGCCAAGAACGGCTGGCTACCAATGACTGGGCTGTGGCGCAAAAGCACACACGGTAGCAGATATTGTAGAGTGGGGATGAAATCTCAAAATTTCAACCAGAATGTTATCAGTCGTTTCTCTTAATTGTGCATGTTTATGTCAACCCTCAAAATCACCAATATAAATGTGTTTCAAGAATCTTAAATTGAAGATGCAAGCAGCTCATTAATTCTAAATAATACCATTTTGTCACCGCATCGTGAAAGGAAAAGAAACAAGAAAGATAAAAGGAATTAAAGGTGTTTTGGCTTACCTTAAAGATGAAGGATGATGTCGACACAGTGACAGGTTTTCTGGACATGCCACCGTATGTTACCATTGTTCCTCCCTGCCTGAAAAGAAGGATGCATCGCATCTACTATAAGAGACTTGAAATTCTTTGAAAGTTGTCACCGCATGTCACACGCGCACTGCATCACAAACTTGAAAAGAGAAGCTAAATTTATTAAAAAGTGGTTACCACATGACACACCTTAAGAACTTCAAGACCATTGAAGCAGAATTGCCGCCAACACAGTTGAATCCCACAGCAGGTTCAGGTGAACTAGTCTGCCATGACAATAAGAAGAGATGGTAAATCACTGCATGGATTCCTCAAGATCTAATAAGGAAATTGAACTCGTCAAATTAATATTTCATAACACTAATCCTATTTGAGAAGGAATAAAACACCTCTTGGACTTCAAACACTATCAATAATCAACCAACATGAGTCTATGTCTATACCAGGAGACTCTTGACATTCTTGACTTCGAGTTGGCTCTCAGTAAATACTTCATCAGCGCCAAGTTTCTTTAAAAATTCCTTTGCTTCATCTGACCCAGGCCTGAAGCAAAAATAGGAAATGAAGATTTCTCACAGAAAATGCATTCATAAACAAGATTTCACAAGTTATTGACAATTTTTTTTCACAAGTTCAATTTTTTTTCAAGCAAAACAATATACTTCAGGCACTACACAGTGTGATCCATAAGCCTTCACGTCACATAAGAGTAGAGACTTTTAAGTACGTTTAATTGTTGCAATCTCTCTTTCAAAAATGCAATACCTATGTCAATCACTTATAAACCATTGCCACAAGATCATTTTTTGTCATTCTATGCCATTGTGTCTAATAGGCACGAGTAAAGAGTGTTTTAACAGCTCATTTTCAAATTTAACATTTCAAGCAGTACCTGTCCCTTAATATATTAATGCTATGAATGCCACGAAAGTGCGCTAGCTGGATAATGCATTGCCCCACGATACTTGTAGCCCCATTTTGAACAATCGAATCACCTGTTCATACCCAATGTTATTGGATAAGTCTGTTTAGTCCACATGTACATAACGATTTGCATCAGGATTAGCTACAACAATAACCTGAGTTAAGAGTGACGAAATCTTCAAGCATTCTTAAAGCAGACAATGGATTAACCGTTACTGTTGCAGCGTACTCCAGAGGTGTATCTTTGTTAATTTTATGCCAAATGCCTTGCTCTTTAACAACAAATGTCTGCCATGTACCTAAACAGCCAAAAGTAAGTAATGGATCACCTCGAAATGGTCCTAAAAATCGTGCATTGCAATTCTAATATGCATATCTGGAGATCTCAATCTTCACATAACCACTGAGGCCTATCTATGAAACACTACCAAAATGTGCGGTAGTCTCAAATGGCGAAAAGGGTAGTTACCAGAAGTGGGAGGGGATGGAATAACCCAGTCGCCCGGTGCAAAACCACTGACTGCGGACCCGACAGAATGCACCTCCCCCACACCTTCATACCCTCCAACAGCCGGCAATGGCGGCCGCACCGGGTACACTCCTGCATACACACACAACAGATACATATCCATCTTAACAACATGGCATAGGTCTCAAACAATGTTTTTCAATAAATGACTTTCACTAGTAAGAAATCGAACCTTCGATTCGATTGATATCAGAAGGGTTAATTGGAGCAGCTAGCATTCTAACGCAAATGTCATTCTCCTTCACTTCCACTGGAGGTAACTCTACCACTCTGAAAACGACGCCAACAGTAGCTAAAACGACAAATTAAGTTAACCTACTAACATTTAAGAGCATTATCGTTCGAGGAAAAGACCTTGTAACGGAGTCAGGAGGACCTTGTTGATCGTAGTAGATGGCTTTGGACGGCGGCGACATGAGCGCCGCCGAAAACGCCCTCACCGGCTGGGCTAGGGCCTGGGCCCGCCTAAGATAAAAGAGAGAAGTTGTGGCCCCATTGAAAGCTCCGATGCTCACTAACCTCATCATCGACGCCATTTCTGTTGTTCTTTCCTCCTTGCTTCTGTAAAGTTCTTCTTCTAGTTGATACTCGCTACTTTTTGGTGGATTGATGATGACGACCGCCGACGGCGTCGTTTAATTTAACTTATCAATATATACGGTAACGGCAGCATCAAACAGTTGTTAAATTTTACTACGACTTTGCCATTGAGAGGATGACAGAAAGAGAGGAACAAGGGAGTCGTAATAATAAGACATGGCTCCCATAAAGATCATATGCAAATTAAACCCACAAATTACAAATTACAAGCTACATGTTAGCTTGAAAGTATAAAAGATCATTGAACAAGAAACACATTTATATGTTCGATATTTAAAAACTAAATACTCTAATACATATAACATCAATTTTCTATCGAAAGAAGAACCAAAATTAGTCAATTGAAGACATAAATCCACAATAAACAAAAAAAGAAGAAGCTAAATTCAAGTAAACCAACTAGTGGAGGTACTAATTCTACAAATTTTAAAAAATATAGGAAGCATTTCAATAGATTTTATGTATCACATTATGGATTATAAAAGTATTATCAATTAGAACAATTCCGCGTAAATGGTTTAACTTAATGCATTTAAATGTACTTTGGTATATAATTATCATATGAAAATCTTTTAAGACAAATTAGTAAATAAAAAATTAATAAGACTATTGATTGAATGTTTATTTTGATCATATTTCTTGTTTAATTTCTTGCAATTTACACAGTAAATCTAATGATTAGAGCTACAATCATTCATTTTTGCAGATAAAAGATCTTAGAATAATTTAGAGAAAAAGAGCAGAAACTGCAATAAATAGATGAAGATTTCTCAAAGTCCAGTTGAAAAATATTTTATAAGCCAAGAATCCTTTCTAGACCGAGCTTCTAGACCTATGAAAGTAGTGGGCTGAGATGTTGGGCCCAGGACGCGAAAAAAAAAAAGGAGAGCAGTTGTGCACCGCCAGACAATTCAAATTTAAAGAGGGATCTTATCCTATTTTCAATTATAAATCATTTGGATTAGATATAATTTTTTTTTAACTTTTGAATTTAGGATTTGGATATATTTAAAGATAATCAAGGAGGATTTTTATTTATTTAATCCTTCGTTGTATTATCAGAAGGAAGGACTTCAATTGCATGATTAATTTACGATTCTCTTTCTTCTCCACCTTTTATCTTCCTCCTTGGAAACATGGAGTTTTAATTTATGCAATTTATTTTTATGCTTTTAATTTTCATTGGTATATTTAACTAAGTTTCTTTATTCTGGTAAAGACACTTAAATTATGATTCTATGCATTTATGGGATCTAATTTTCTTTAATAATTTCTATGTTTGTATATCCACGTTCTCTAATTACTTGTCAAGTTCAAGTTAGGTTTATGTCTGATCAACTTAGATTTTAATTTGGGTAATTAAAGTCATTCCTTAAGGTTGTGGGAAACAACATACAAGGCTAAGAGGATACCGTAGATACCTAAATCAATCTCATTTTAGTATTAACTCTTTGAGACTAGATAGAGCAAATATTTTGGTTAAGTCCCGATTGACAACCGAGGTGTCTTGACCAAGGATTGTCTTCCACTAATCAAAATCAATCAATTTAGTAATTTGAAACAAGAAGGAAGAAGGAGTTCTAAAGTACCTGGACTCTATTGCAATTATGTAAACTATAAATGAACATTTTTGCATCAATGAACGAATGCTTATAAATCATAACTTATATTAGTCTTTACTGGGAACCTCTCACAATCTTGTTATCAATTTCTTTTGCAATATTCTTCACCGAGAATAAAATTATTTTTCGTTATTTCCAATTCAAAGTTTTTAAATAAAACCCCCCATTTTACTTAAGTGTTATTTACTAGTCACTAAGAAAACTTGAATCTTTCCTTTTTCTCTATGGATCGAACCTCTTATCATTATCTGTAATTTTTTATAGTTAACGTTAAGTTGTATTTATTTTTTAAGGTCTCGACAACTTATCAACTATCTTATAAACAAAATAAACATTGAACTAAGTATAAAAGTATAGTATTAACAAGATGTTAACAAGTTAAACAATTGAATGTAATAAGGTATAGGTTATATTAAATTATCACTCAAAAATATGGTGAAACAAAAATAATTATCGTATATTCAATTCAAAATGAAGCAAACATGATCAACATTTGATAGGTCTAATATATTCTTAAGTTTAATAAAATATTGATAATTTGATAGAACTTATTGAAATGGACAAAAATGATTGATTAAAGATGTAATAAGTGGACAAAATTATTTGGTTTATAAAATAGTCTTATTAAATTATTGTAATATAATTAATTGAAATGGAAAAAATATATTGTTTATGAAATAGTCCTATTAAATTATTAAAATATAATTGATTGTAGATGTAATCGGTACTTAGTTTTATTTGATATAATGCCGATTATGATTTTGAACGACAATACTTGATGTATTTTTTTTTAACAATATAATTAGCGACAATATTAAGGTGAGTTGGACATAAACATTTTATATAATCATTACTACTAAGAAAATTGACAAATATGTTGACTATAAAAGTAATGGACAATATCAATATTTTTCTCTTATAATTATTTAAATATAATTGATTGTAGTTATAATCAATACTTATGTTTATTTATATGATGTCGATTATGATATTGAACGCCAACACTTGATATATATATTTTTTAACAATATAAGAGACTATTAATGTGAGTTGGACATAAACATCTTATATAATCAACAATACTAAAAAAATTGACAATAATGCTAACTATAAAAGTAATCGAAAATGTCAATGTTGCTCTGTTATAATTAGTTACGATAATTAAACGTAATTGATGGTTGAAGTAATCGGCACTTAGGTTTATTTGATATAATGTCGATTATGTTATTAATCGATAATAATTGATATACTATTCATCTTTTAAACTTAATATTACTGATTAGAAATGTAAGCGACGATATTAATGTGAGTTGGATGTAAACATTCTATATAATCAATAATCTAACAAAAATTACCAAGAATGATGATAAAAAAAAATTGACGTTGTTTGAATATATATTTTTTACGTGTTATAATCAGTGTCTACGCTTCCTCTTTATTTCTTTAAATAATAATTTTAATAATAAATAGACACATGTCAACATCCTATGACAATATTGTAATTATAATGTCGTTACACAGTCTATAATTTGCCTAGTTTTTAGCGAATACATATCTGAAAGGTGACCTCATAATTTAGATTTATTCATTTTAATAAAGAAATTAAACGTAAGAACTTGGTCACCAAGCCAGACTGAGGCAATAGACCGAACTATCCTCACATACAAAAAAAAAAAAAAAAAAACGGACACACCCTCCCACTCCCACACTCCACAGTCACACTTATCGTCTCTCTCATCGCCTCTTTGGCTTTTTCCAGCTCTTTCTCTCTCACACAAAATCAAATCATGATCCCTGTTAGCCAACTACCTTCGTACCTTAGCCGCATCATCGCTCCCTGGAAGCTATGTAACTCACTACCCTGGGGATGAACTCCGATCATGTACTCCAGCACTATATGACAATTCAGAAGAAGCGTGCAACAATGAAAGACTTCACTATCCTCAGATAAGAATTTTTTCGAATTTATATCGCTAGAGTCGGACCTCTTCACCAGATCTATGTATTTCCAAATGATTAGAAGTGGGAAAAAAAAAAAAAGGCAAACAACAATATTTTGCGGAGAATTTTCAGCCGAGTGTTGTTGTTTACCTCTTTTGTCTTGCTTCCACTTTTAATCATTTAAAAACACTTAGATCTGGTGAAGGGGTCCAGCTCTGACAACGTTGATTTTGGGAAAATTCTTATCTGGCGATAGTGAAGTCTTTTGTTGTTACACTTATTTTTTGAATTGTCATGGAGTGTTGAAGTACATCATCGAAGGTCATCATCAATGTACTGACTTACATAGTTTCCAGGAAGTGCATTAGAGATTTTTTGTTGCGTTGCTGGTTGGTTGTAATGAGCTTCATGAAGAGATTGTTGAGACTGCTAAAGCTCTAATATTCTGTGTTGTGTGTCTCACCTATGGTTGTCTTATTTTGTCCATGTGTGCAAGGATGCATATATCAAATATATTCATTCCCTCTCCTCATTTGCAGTTGTTAACTTCCACTACCACTGGCCTTTTCTTGTTACAATGCTGATTTGCCCTATTTTTTGCTTCTCAATGTAGGTGAGCCATTTTTACAATTGTAGTAGTATTTCTTTGCAATTTTTTAATATTTTTTTTCTTGTATGATTTAACTATAAAAAATAGAATGAGTATAATTAAGTTTCATCCCTCTGGTAGCTTGCTTGATTATTGATTAAGGAATCTCGCATTTCATTTCTTGATTTCAGGCTTCGTACCATCTCATCTTTACCCAAATATCAGATGTGTTTTTGACAATGTCTAAAGCGGTTTATGTTTTGAATGCGAGTATGTGACACCGTCGAGTGACGCGTGTGTGTCGGTTCTTAGCGGTTATACGCTTGTAGCTTAATATGGACTGAAGAAAGATAAACTCAACGTCACGCCACGCCATGTATCACTATCAGGCATCTTTTTCTGATGTCAGGTCACAGAGCACAAATTTTTTTTGTCTCATATATTGAGTCATTGACACATTATAAAAGTAAAAAGTAATTAGTACTCATATCCAAAGTTATGAATCTTATACTCCCTCGTCATTTTATACATGACGCCCCAAGGCAAATTCTCAAAATCCGGTTTTAGTTGACGCTTTCGTTTGTTGTGTCGTCCTTGGGTGCAACTTGACGATTTTGGTCCTCAAACGACACGTCGTTTGGCTCAAAACGTCAGGTCACACGCGAGCTTTTTTGGAAATAAAAAAGTTAGTGGACTATACTCACTCCATCTCCATCTTCTCACTCCAACGTGTCTCTGACAACAACCTTCTCACTCCTCACTCTCACTCCTCACTCCATCTCCTCCATTTCCTTTCTTATTTCCTTAACCACAAAACCAAAAATCAAACAAAAAATATAGGATTGTTATGTTGGAATTGAGGATTCAAATGGTATGAATATTGACATATTTTGTGATTTTTTTGGAATTTTTTGGATTTAAAGAAGAGAGAGAGAGTTGCAGAGAAGAGAGAGAGAGCTATTGTTGAGGAAGAAGGTGGCGTCGACACGTGGCCATCCTTAAAAAATGGGAATAGTGGGCCCGCGTCAAGTATAAAATGACGGAGGGAGTATTAGTGAATGTCTCGATTTTGCTATTGGTATGAGATGTATCGGTCCCGATCAAAATATCGATTTCGGTTCGCTTCTCGAAATTTATTTATATATATAATTACATGCAAATTTATAATCATTCAGCGCACTTTGATATACTTTTTTAGAATTGGATAGGACGTACCGTCCATACCAACCAATATTTGACTGGTATGGACCAAGGTAAAAAATGAGATGGTACAATATATTTTCTATCTCGTTTTTCTACTGGGATGAGTCGTACTGGCCATACCGACTGGTATGATATGAGATTGATAATATTGCTCACATCTTTGCGAATTAAAGAGAGGGCACAACACGATAATATAGCTAGCCAGGATCGATTAGGAGAGAGAGGTTATTAATCAATCATAAACCTTAATTGTAGTACTAGGAAAATAAAGGTAAAGTACCCTTCTGATAAGATTCGGACTTCTGGAGAATCGGGGGTGAGGATTATGGCCGCTCGGAGTTACAATAATTGTAGTCGGGTATACCTGCAAAGCGCCGGAGGGGGGGCTCCGGCGTAGACACTCCGATGCTTAAGTTAGTAAGGCTGTTCCAAATGGCAGAGGTTCGAGTAGCGATCTTAGGCTTACCTCTCAACTTGAATGATGGGGTATTTACAGGCGTCGATGAGGGCGTTACCTCTAGGGGGTAGGCGTTATCTAGGAAAGATAATGCCTAGAGTGACGTCATGGCTGACCTGGGATGGGATAACGCTGTGCGTGTGGGTTGATGACGCATGAGACCCCCCTGATGTCGACCATCTCAGGGTTCCTCGCTAGATAAGGGGCGGCAACCTTGGCGGCAGACGCCCGATAGGGGCTACAGTGTTCCGGCCTTAAAGCTGAGGTAGGGACGACAATATCCCTAGAATTGCCTCTATTGTTATCACAAGCCCAACTGAAAACGAGCACGAGTGTTTACCAAGGGCTATCGCTTCAGCTTGCCTCCATATCGCACTTGCCGGTCCTCGAGATAACGGGTGACTCAGTCATCGAGGAGCACGTCTTTTCACTGCCTTTTCTCGAGGCTTATAAATTTGAACTTCCACCGCGCAAATTTCACATCTTTTTAGCACTTCTTCTTAGCATTTTCATCATGGACAGTCTCACCAAGAACTTCTTGATTTCCAAAACCCACACTCTAAAGAACCTCAACGATGGTGACGTCGACTTTCTGGAGAATGTGTTGATCAAGACTTCTGAGGATGTCCTAGAACTTCAAGGGATGCTGACTCCTCTTCGGTCCAGGCTTGGTGCGACTTCTCTAGAAGATTTCAGTCATCTAGAGAATGTGTCAAAGTTGGCTGCTACTGTCTCCCGCATCGAGGTGGTGATCACCATGCTGCAGTAAAGGAAGGACCTGCTGAACTGCTGCTTGAAGGGCATGAGGGTTTCCTCCTCCGAGCTGACCTCCGTGGTGAATGCCTTGAGGGATGTCCCCACTCTGCCAGAGGATGATGATGTTGGGTCCTAGGCTTGACCGTCGGTCGTCGCCATCCTATCTTTTTCTTTTCTTTGTATGGATGTATGCCCGGGCCGTTAGGCCATAAATAAATAAAATGTCTTTTCTCTATCTGAGTTGCAATTTCTTTTCGCAATATGCCAGTTGACGTTTCAATTGAGTGCCACATCAGCCCAACTGAAAATGAGTCCGCCATTGGTTGGACTTCTGTAGCGCTTGTTTTACCTTATTCGTCAGGTGGTGAAGGTTACTCTCGCGAACCGTTCTGCTTTAGTTTCGCGCCGCCTCCTCAGTATCAACTAATTGGGCGGTTTTTTGGTGTCTCTTGATCAGTGAGAAATTCCGACAAGCGTGATCACAGGATCCGATTATGTAATTAAGATCGTTCTTCTCAAAGCGCATTGATTTCTCTCAAAGGTTGTGCGAGAAGAGGGGAAGGCCTCTTCGCTTCGACTATTTAATGGGGTTTTTTCTTCTTTTTCCTGTTCATCTTCTTCTTCACATCTCTCCATTGAGATTGCTTAAGATTCCATGGCTGATTCGTATTTCATGGATGTCATTGAGCGCGAGTCTCCACCGAGTCCTCCGACTTCGCCAGATTTCGATGATCCTCTTTTACCGCTTCTGAAGAGGCGACCTGCCCGGCGCAAGGGTCGTAAGAGGCCGAAGAGGAAGGCCTTCGAGGCAGCCAACATGCCTTTTGATCTCTATGTCCCTACTGTTCGGAGGGGCGATGAATTGTTTCCTCACATCAATCGTTTCATGGAAGGGGGTTCCTCCAGCGACATCGATGTCAAGGTAGCGGTTCTCGCCACTAAGAGGGAGTCAAGTCCGCCAAAGCCCGGTCGAGAGAAAAGGGGTGACGAGCATTTCCCTTTCACTGATGAGGAGTTTCCGTCTTCGAATGGAGATAACTCCTACTGGCCTGACGAGGATTAATCTTTAGACACTATGCATATTGTAGATGTCGTATGACTTATCATGAATAAAATAATTTTTTTGTTTCTTGCTGTTATACTTCGCATTAACTTCTACAGTCAGTGGCGGATCCAGGAATTTTATTTAGGGGGGGCGGGGGTTCGGGGGCAGCGGCCCCGATTTCTTTTTTTTGAGTATTTTAAAGGGAAGGCAAGCGATCTGAACGAAAAATTGGAAAAATGCTTAAGAGTATTTATATCCGTCACTAAAAAACAAATATTCAAATAAACTTAACAAAAAGACAATATAGAAAAAAAATTAATTATACATTAGAATTCATACAATATACGTAGTTTTTACAATTGTTCTCTACGAGTTTTCATTTTTTGATATCCTTGTATGATTCTCTCATTTTCTACACTATCAAAAATATCCTTTTCAACCTAAGTAATCAAACAATCATTTAACATATCATCTCCCATACCTAGATCAGTAGGAAGATTTTTCAAATCAACTTCTAAAAATCTCTTCGACTTCTTTACAAGTCGTTCTTTACTTTCATTTAGAGCAACATTTGATGATATCGATGGTGCTTGAGTAGATGGTTTAATCAAATATTTGTCCATATCTGCAAAAAAAAATATTAATATTATACAATTAACATATTTGTCCATATCTGCCGAAAAAATATTGCATAAATTGAAAAGCATTGCAAAATACCGATTAATTTGAGAGATTAATTTTAGGTTTTCAATTTGGGGTGGGTTGCGTTAATTAATTTGGAGATTAATTTTAGGTTTTCAATTTTCTGATTTGGTTGCATTAATTAATTTGGAGATTAATTTTAGGTTTTCAATTTTCTGATTTGGGCTGAGTTGCCTAAATTAAATTTGGGTTGGGCTTAGCATTCAATTTTTTTTTTACTGGAGAGAAAAGAAAAGAAAAGAAAAGATGTGAAAGGTGGGATTTGAACCCACGCCCTCTTGGGGGGAGTAACAAAACCTGACCACCTTTGACCACTCGACTATCCTAACATTGATGCTTTATATTGCTTAATAAATTATTATGTTGATTCAATTAAATAATTTTTTTTTGATTGGCCCAGCGTGGGCGCCAGCCCACCCTGGCCCTGGGCTGGATCCGCCACTGTCTACAGTCCTTAGACAGTAAACCCTGAGCGATAAGGTATCGCTCAAGGTAACCGTTCTTCACTTTGCAATCGCTAACCGCCTTCCTTTAAGGATATAAATGCTTAGCCATAAGTATTCCTCTGAAGCCGTTCCACGTGTCATTTTCTACTTTGCGCGTGTCTTGTTCTCACAGGTCGCTTAGTCACTGAGTTTTGACCTTTAAAAGGAAATAACTGCTTTCTTCTTACACTTTTACTCGCGCTTTGAATTTTTCTCCACTATTCTTTCTTTCTGCTTCTTCTTTTGCTCAAGGGAAATTCCTTCAACCGTTCGTCGACGCTGGTAGTCCATTTATCGACTTCTTCTTCAAGGTATTTTGCTCCTCTTTCGTTCTAATTTTTGTTTTACTGGTTCTCCATGCGCCATACTAGAGCTACCAGGGGTCTTCAGAGACCTTTAGATCCAGAAATCGAAAGAACACCCAGTATTTTCTTGTGTCCGACGGTTCTGAAGGCCGAATTAGAGGGTCACGGTGTCTTCTTTCCCCCTAACTATTTCCCTTTCATTCCCGAGGACGGTCAGCAGCTTCACGATTCGTTGTGGGGGAAAGTATAGAATGGTTTATTTTAAGATGTTCCTTTATGGCTTTCGTCTCCCAATTCATACCTCTGTAGAGAAATTGTTGCACCAATATGATCTTAATCCCGCCCAGATAACTCCTTATTCTTAGTATGGGATTTATGCTTTCCTTTGCACTTGCGAGATGAAGGGTATCTTCACTCCATCCATCAATTTAATCTGCAAGTTCCTTAGCCTGAGTTGTCATAATTGTCTGATCGATATCTCCCCGAGTTGGAATGACGCGTTAGTGCAGTCATTCTGGCAGAAATTTTAGGGCTTTGAGGAGACTGTGACTGACTAGAAGAGCGATTTCTTCGCTCTCAAACTGCCTTCTCGTTTGTGGCGTGGTGGCTTCAATCGAGAAATTACTAGTGCCGCCTGGGCAAATCCAGTAGTGTTGTCTAGGGGTGAGTTGACTCATGCTAACGCCTTGCTAGAGATAAACACTTCTTTCTGAATTCGAAAATTCACTTTGTATAGGCGTTTGGAAGAGTGCGTTATAGGTGAGTTTGCCTCTTTCCGCGTCATTGCTTCGATTCGCTTGTTGTTCTAACACCTTTCCTTGGCAGAAAACACTGAGGGTCAATCGTCTGGGGAAATGACGCTCCTTTGAATGTGATACCGCTCCAAACGTTGCCAGCTTCTCCACCACCCGAGGGTCCCAGCAATCAGAGGGTCCAAAGTGCTCTACCGAAGAAAAGGAGAACTAAGACAGTCGCAGGGGGAGGGCGCGGTATCTCTGCTCGAGCCTCTCGTTTCCTTGACAATTGGATACCGGTTCGGGGCAGAGGAATAAATTTGAGTCGACCCGTTACTAGGATAACTGACAGTGACAGCAAGGATATGGATATCGAGACAGAGCTTCGTCATGCTTCCTCGACTCAATGAAAGAAACTCAGAGTGGAGAAAGACAATTTGGTCACTGGAATTTCTTCAAAAAAGGTTGACGAGGTCCCTATCATGGGGGTTGATGTGTCTACAGTGGCGAGCACATCTCAAACGACAAGAGTGACTGAGGCGTCAACAAGAGTTATTGAGGCGTCAACTGTCTTCCCTTCTAAGGTCACTGAAGCTCCAGTAGCGGCAGATTCGCTTCCGCCGACTGACATCCCTGACTCTCCTATTTCTTCTTACATTCCTGACGTGGTAACGCCAGCTCCTAGCCCAAGCGCACTTCCTGACCCACTGACTGGGTGTCCACAACCGTTATTCTTTACTTCTATTTCAGGCATCGACGATTCTGTCAAGGGTTCCGCTCCCTCTCTTATCGCCAACCTTTCTCCTCAGGGTCCTCAAGGGGTTCCTTCTTATCGATTGGATTTATCAACCTTTGACACTAGCGGGGTTCGTGCCTTGGGGGTGTCGAACCCATTATCGCGAGACCAGCCGTCAGGCTTCCTAGTAGGTGAAATATTTGGCTCGCCTAAGGATAAAGAAGAGTTGTTGCGGCTTCCCCCCGATATTCAGCACGCACGTGTTCTGAATGACGCACTGGCCGGCTTCCGCCAAGTGCATTACTTTCTTGAGGCTCATGGTGACAAGCTTCGAGGTTCGCCTGACTGGAAGGGGTGGTTGGATGCCGCCTTGATTAAAGTGAAGGAGTTGACGCGACTTCAGACTCGTACCCTGGCGGAGCTTAATGATTGTCGCGCCGAACTTGCAAGGGAGAGGTCTAAAGGGAAAGCCAAAGTTGAGTTACTAGAGGAAGAGCTGGTTAAGGGGAAGGCCAAAGTTGGGTTGTTGGAGGTAGAGCTGGTGTCGGCTGACAAGAAAAATTCTCTTCTTCATGAAGAAATATTGGCTTGTAACGCCGATCTGGCAAAGGTGCCCTCAAAGATAAACTGGTGGAAGAAGAGAGCCGTGCAGGCCTTTACCTCCGGGTTCACGGACTACTATCGTAGTGGTTCTTTTGATCCTGCTAAGATGGCCGATTATGCCTCTGAAAAAATGAATGAGATAGACGTGAGTGAAGAAGGTTTTCTTTCTTCGGGAGAGGAGGGGGGAGGCGACGGGGGCGATGGCGGGGCGCTCCCGTAATCGAACGGTGCTGATGCTGCGGAGGACGTCAGGAGCTCCACTCATCTCTATTACTATTTCTTTCTTATTCCGAACTTTGATCCCATTTGGTTTGTAATAACTAATAACACCTGCCTTGTAATAGCGTTTAGGATTCTCCTTTGAATAATGATTGATCTTAGTAGCATTATCTCTTTCTTTTGCGTTATCTCAACAGTTGCCCGTGGAGTTAATGGTGCGCCGCGTTATCTTGGTCTTCGCGTTATTGCGCTTGTCTTGATTTGGAAATCGATTCCACTTTTCAGAGCATTTAATGCTCAGGATTCCCTCATTAATGCGAGAGAGAAGTCATGATGGCTAGAATACACGTGTCTGTTCGCAGAGGCACTAGGGGTTGGCACACCCTAGGAATTGGCGAGATTGAAGCGTCTTCTCGCATCTCTAGAATCATACTCATTGCTTATGTCTTTTCCTTGTAACGCGTCACACACGCGATGACTGTTACGACAGTCATTTTGTCTATTTGCTAGGGTTATAAAACCCAACGCATGTTTCTTTTTCCCTCTTTTGTCATTCTATTTTCGCTTCTCCCTCTCGAGCCGACTTGTATTTTTTCTTTCCATCGTCTGGGTGTTCTGAGTTTCTCCTTCAGAAAGGTATTTCTATCCTCATCTGTCATCTTCTTCATCTTTTTCTTTATTTTTGCCATGGCTAGAACTCGTTGTTCTCAAACCAAATCTGTTAATGAGGAAAAATTTGAGAGTGCTGCCACCGCCATCACCTCCTCATCCATACTTCAAGATCATTTATCTAAACACAATGCCCATATCCCTGAGGATTATAAGGTTTTTGTTGCTTCTGATTCACTTCGCCTCAATAGTGTGATGCCTGGCAACAACAGACTCTTGTATGCCAAGATGTTTGGCTATGGCTTCAAATTTCCTCTTGATCCTTTCATCAAAAGGCTGTTTGTTCTCTGGATGTGAATCCTGTTCAGTTAGCTCCCAACACGTATTGTTGCGTTTATGCGTTTCTCCAACTCTGTAGATATAAAGGGATTAACTCTCCTTCCCTTTTGTTGCTTAAGTCACTTTTTTAACTGTATAGCCGTAAGGGTGTGTTAGCGATATCGCCCTGTTATGACGATGACTCTCTTAAACCCTTCACTTGGAAGCTCTTGCACCTTGAGTCTTCCATTGAAGATTGGATAGAAGAATTTTTTGTCGTTGAATTGCCAAGCCTCTGGTGGCGAACTGGTTTTAATCACGATATCAGGGATAGTGCTTGGGGCCAACGGGGGGTTCTTCCTCCGCCTGAGCAAAACTGGTTGGACAAGCTGCTTTAGTTGGAGGTCTATGTCCACACTCGCAATCTCGCGTGCGCGACCGATATTCGAGCCTGTGTTGAGAGTGAGTGTTATGTCATTTTCTTCGTTATCTCAGACGATACTAACGCTGACGTTATATCGTGATTGTGCAGCTCCTAAGCTTGGTTAGAAGCCTAAAAGCGTTAGGAGGCGGGAAAGAAGGGCTCTAAGGAGAAGAGAGCAAGAGGAGGTTGCTGCTGCTGGTATTGCTGAGTTTGTCAACCCAGCTGTACCACTTACTGTGGCTGCGAATCCCATCCAAATACCTTCTACTTCGGTTGGTGAGGGGGCTGCTACCATTCCGGTTTCTATTCTGGTTGTATCCGTTGTCGTCGCTTCTGTTCAAGCGTCTTCTTCCCGGGCTCCTCCAAAGAAGAAAAAGAAGAAGACAGTACGTGTTTCCGCCCTTACTCTTTCTTCAGATACGGTAGCTTCGGTTGAGGTACCGGTTAATGACACTGTTACTGTATGTGTTTCTTTTATAACCATGTTATCTCAATCATTGCTTCTTAACGCTCTTTGGCGTTTTGTTTTGTTTTCTTATTCTTCTTAATGTTTCTCCCAACAGGATACCGCTGTTGCCTCTACCCAGTTACCGCCGCCGGACGACATGGACCTAGGCCATATACTTCGACGTTCTGGCAAGAGGCAGCGACTTGATGGGAAAAACACGAGTTTGCCAGCGGGTCCCGTCGTCAATGAAGGGGACAACGCTAACATTTTTGCTTCGATGTCACCTTTTGGCGGTCAGTCTTCTGACCCTTTGGGGACCATGGGCATATCTGGGACTTTTGACGCTTCGCCCAATTCTCTCAGCTCCTCACTTCCTCCTTCCTATTCCACTGTCTTGGGCTTCACTGAGGAGTTTTTAGGGGTCAGTTTTTCGCCCTTTCAATCTCATGGTTCTTTTGGGCTTCATAGGGGCACTTCTTCCAATCAACCTCCATCTCCGCCTACCCTGCACTTTGTTCCTTCCAGTGCTTTGATGTATCGTCCTGGTGGCGATAACACGCCCCATCTCATGGCCGATTTAAGTTCATTGGGCGAGTCTGGTCCCGTTACCCATCAGGTTGACTTGAGCAACTTGCACAGAGTTGGGTTCGCGGTCGTTGGGAGAGATAGTTCTGCGGGGATTTCCTCTTTCCTGGCTGCTCATGCGTTAACGTTCCCCGAGGAGAGGGGGCGCTCCTTTCTCGGCCTATTGACGAGCATGTGGCCTTTCTGCGTTCCACCTTGTTCTCTGGTTTCTCCCAGTTTCATTACTGGTCCTAGTATATGTCACAGAAGGTCGCCTCTCTTACCTCCACTTCAGATGGGCTTACTGCCGCTCGCCGAGAGCTTTCCGACGAGCTCGCAAGGGAGCGAGAAGAAAGGAAGAAACTGTCAGGGAATGCCAAAGGTTGGTGATAGCCTTGGTGCTAGCCAAGAAAGATTTGAAGGTGGCTAGGGAGCAAGAGGCCACTAAGGGGTCTGATCTTGAGGCTACTCTGATGGCAGAGAGAGCTGCAAAGGTGGCATTACAAGAGGAAAAAGCCGTGTTAGAGAAAGAGTCATCCGAGAAGGGCAAGTGGTACATTGAGAATACGGTCTGCATCATGTCCAACTACTTCGTAGATATTCACGGGAAGGATGTGTATGACGCTGAGGCCCTCATTGACGCTTTTCGGAAGGGATCAAGGGATCTTACAGATGACCGCTTTCGCTGAGAGAGGATGGGGGGTAACGAAGGGCAAGGGGACAGCGAGGCTGCCGCGCGATAGACGCTTTTATCGCCGTTTTTGGATATCGGGTACCACCCGTTTTTGTTGTTCACTCTTGAGGGTTTTTTGCCTTTTGTAGCCCCTCGCGGGTTTCTTGAACAGTATATATATTATTTCTTTTCGTGATTGATCCCTTTCCCACCATCTCCTTTTCTCTGAGCTCCTATAATAAGATAGTTGCCAAGGCGGGATAACACAATTCCGCTAGAAAATGAGATAATCATGGTATCGCCATATAGTCTGTAGGATCACAAACGCCGATAACGAATACCACACCGGACAACGCGACATGACTTAATCATGCGCATTTCAATGTCGGTGTAGAGTAAAGTTGCGTGGCGTATACCCGTGCGCGCCTTCGAAGCGGCAGTATCCTTCTGGAGGCGTTACACCGCTGAAGAGATAACTCAATCGATAAGACTTCGTCTAGGATGAGCATTTTTATAACGACATCGTGCTGACGCAGATATTCTCAACCAGCGACGAACAATTCCTTATAGGTGAAGAATTCCATATAGATAAGCACGGACTTATCCTTTTCCGCAAGAATAGATATCCAAGGGGGGACCAAACGCGTGCGTTCCTCTGACTGTATTTCCAGAACCGAGGCGACAAGAAACGCTGGCCATTGATCATGTACCCGTCATAATGACAGGCCACATGACGCTATCGCTTGCGCGGGCGTCAATCTCCCCCTCGTTTCCACAATGTCCTGCACATTCTCAATCGATGCTTTAGGGTATTAGTCAAAATATTGTGCGACAATTAGACGTTAATTACCGTTTAGGAGCCGTCGCGCCTCCGTATCCAAGTGTCGTTAGCATTATCCGTGTCGCTTTCTCAACCAGCCATCTTCACCAGGCATTTCCCATCTGGTTACTCGCTGAGATTTCGCGACATATCACTTTCTCAACCAGCCATCTTCGCCAGGGATTTCCCATCTGGTTACTCGCTGGGATTTCGCGATTTCTTTCCGCATTTCTAAATTTCCACGGTCGGCCCGGACAGTGCCTCGTCTTAGTGAGCTGTCTGATTAAGACCAGTCATCACAAGGATAGGACTTTTCACATCCAGGCGTTGACCTCGCATCCCGGAGTCGTGCCTCGTCTTAGTGAGCCATCTGTATTAGCCCGGTCATCACAAGGATAGAAATTTTCACTTCCAGGATGGAGTTACTATCCCTCTGGGCATGTCATGTCTTTGTGAACCGTCTGTGTTAGCCCGGTTACAAGGATAGGACTTTTCACTCCTAGAGAAGCCGGGACGTGCCTCATCTTGGTGGGCCGCCTGTGTTAGCACGGTTGCCACAAGGATAGGATTTTGCACTCCCGGGGGTGTCGGAATGTGTCTCGTCTTAGCGGCCCGCCTGTGTTAGCATTGCTGCCCCCAAAGATAGGACTTTTCACTTCCGACACTTATTTTTAGGTATGTCAGGGCGTGCCGTCAACTTAGTGAGTCGTCTGATCAGGACCGGCCGTCACAAGGATAGGACTTTTCACTCCTGGCACCCTTCTTCATTTATCATCTGCACATAGTCAACAACCACAAAACAGACAAGAATATTCTCTATTCAAGTGTTAGCGCACGTTAGGGCTGGCGATAGCAAAAAGGTGCAGAGATATATCAAAATTTAGCATGGTATAATTTCAAACGAGCAATATTCCAAGAGTTAGGTAAGGGAGTACCGTCAAGTGTTTTCAGGTGGTACGCTTCCTTTCTGATAACGCGGGTAACGCGGTATGGGCACGCTCCCTTTCCGATAACGCGGGTAACGCGGTATGGGCCATCCCAGTTCGGACTGAGTTTCCCCATGCACTGTTCGGCGGCTCGTTTGTCTCTGAGTACCAAATCGCCTGCTTTTAGCAGTCATTCTTTGACACGCCTATTGTGATAACGCGCCATTTTTTGTTTACAATGGAGCATTTTCAGAAGAGTTTCCTCATGTCATTCTAGTAACGTGTCGAGGTTTGCTCGCAACCTTTCCTCGTTCAGTTCCACCCTGAAGTACGCCACTCGCAGGCTCATAGTACCGATCTCCATCGGTGTGACGGCCTCAGTGCCGAAGGCCAATGCGAAAGGCGTTTCTCCAGTGCTGGTTTTAACGATCATGCGGTACGCCCACATCACATACGGTAGCTCGTCTGCCCATTTCTTTTTGAATCCTTCCAAGTTTTTCTTAATGCCGCTGAGAATGCTTCGATTTGTCACATCTGCTTGACCATTGGTCTGCGGATGAGCCACGGAAGAGAACCTTTGTTCGATCTAGAATTCTGCGCATTGATTTCTAAAAAATTGGCTGGTGAATTACGTCCCGTTGTCGCTGACTAACACACGGGGTACACCAAACCGCATGATAACTTGGTGTTTAAAGAAACGCCAAATTTTTTCTGTTGTGATGTTGGCAACAGCTTCCGCTTCTGCCCATTTTGTGAAGTAATCTACCGCCACGACCACAAATTTTAGTTGAGACCTTGACTTTGGAAACGATCCTAGGATATCGATCCTCCATTTCGCAAAAGGACAAGGGGCCACAATTTCAGAGATTTCCGTGGCGGGCTGTCGAGGAATCTTAGAGAACTCCTGACACTTTTGACAAGTCCGTACATAATTGTGGCAATCTCTTCGAATAGTAGGCCAATAGAATCCTGACTTCAAAACTTGTGCAGCCAAGGTGCCACCTGATGCGTGCATGCCGCATATTCCTTCATGGATTTCTCACAAGGTATGAAGACCTTCTTGTTCTGTTATACACTTGGCAGTTGGGTGAGAAAAGCATCTCCGAACTAGTTCCCCGTCATAGTATGCACACCGTGCCGCTTGTTTCAGCACTTTCTTTTTCTCGGCGTTATCCGCAGGTAACTCATGTTTCAAGTATTTTATTACGGGGATTCGCCAGTCGTTTTTGATTTCTTCAATGCAAAGCGACGCTTGCTCTTCCATGAAGGAAGGTACTGATATTTCTCGGTAGTATACACCCTTAGGTATGGACGCTTCTGGGTTTGCAGCAAGTTTGGCCAGGTTGTCTGCCTCAGCGTTATCCTCTCGAGGGATGTGCTCAAAGCTGACCTGCATGCCACTTTTCTTTATTTCTAGCAACTCGCGTTTCACTTTAGCGAGGTACTGAACCATGATGGGTTCTCTAGCCTGGGAGTGTCCCAAGACTTGGTCTATTATCAATTTGGAATCTCCACAGATCTTTAGTCGTAAGTCTCCCATCATTCCCGTATCGTGTATGACCTTGGTAGAAAAGCTTCTTCCTATCCTGAGTCCAGCCAGTAACGTCTCATACTCCACTGCGTTATTTGATAACGACTGTAGTATTCTGATGGCGTATCGTATCTGTATGTCGTGTGGCCCAATGACGAAGATTCTGGCTCCGGCTAGTTCCTGATTCTTTGCTCCATCCACATGAATGACCCACAAGTCTGTGTAGGTTTCAGGGAACGGGAGATCCAAGTCATATTTTTCCTCTTCCGGTAGGTCTGTTAACGGGTCCTCTATGAAGGTGCACTCGGTTATGAAGTCTGCTAGGACTTGAGCTTTCACGGAGGGTCATTTTTTATACCGCGACCCGTATTGCTCAAGTTCGATGGCCCAAATCAACATTCTTCCCGAAGACTCAGGTTTCCAAAATATCCTTTTCAAAGGCTGGTTAGTAAGTACGATGACGGGGTGGGCTTGGAAGTATCTGTCCATTTTTCGCGTGACCTATATTAGCGCAAACGCTATTATCTCAATGCGAGCATACCGCAACTCGGCATCTTTCAAAACATGACTTACGAAGTAGACAGGGCGGTGTAGATGGTTATCGTCACGAACGAGGACGACACTAACCACTTCGTCGGCAACGGCGAGGTATAAGCATAGGGTGTCGCCCTATTCTGGCCTTGTCAACACCAGGTCTGATGATAAATAGGCTTTCAGGCTTGGAAAAGCCTCTTCACATTCCGTTGTCCACCCAAAATGGGCTTTCTTGCGTATGGCCTTGAAAAAAGGAAGGCATCTCTCACCCTGCTTGAAGATAAATCGCCTTGTTAATTTTTGTACCTCCTTAGCAGTTCGAGGAGATATCATGTCCTGAATAGCTTTGACTTTCGAGGGGTTGGGTTGGATACTTTTCTGACTAACCACGTAACCCAAAAATTTACCTGTTTGAAATGCAAACATGCATTTACGGGGGTTCAGCTTCATTTGGTATTCTTTTATCACGTCAAAAACTTCTTTCAAGTCAAGCAAGTGGTCCTTGAAGCTTCGGCTTTTGACCAATATGTCATCAACGTAGGCTTCCACATTCTTTCCAATTTGCTTTTGAAATATTTTATTCGCCATACGTTGGAAGGTTGCTCCAACGTTCTTCAGCCCAAACGGCATCGCCGTGTAACAGTAAGTGGCTTTTGGAGTGATGAAGGCGGTCTTTTCTTTATCCTCGACAGCCATAGGGATTTGATGACATCCGGAGTTGGCGTCTAACGAGCTCAGATACCCGTACCCGACGGGCTGGTCAATTCGAGGGAGCGGGTAGCAATCTTTAGGACAGGCATCGTTCAGGCCAGTGAAGTCGATGCACATACGTCAGTCTCCGTTGGGCTTCGGAATAAGAACTGGATTAGCTAACCATGTTGGATATTGGACTTCGCGAATGAAGCCTACGTCTAGGAGTTTCGTTACCTCCTTGTCAACAGCTAAGGCCTTCTCCGTAGAGGATATTCTTCGCTTCTATTGGACCGGCTTGACACATGGGTCAACATTAAGTCGGTTTTCCACCACTTCTCGTGAAATACCAGGCATATCCGCGGGCTTTCACACGAACTCTCCTTTATATTTGTTCAATAGTAGAGCTAATTGGAGGTTTTTCTCTGGACTGAGCTTTTCGCTAACTAGGAAATTTGCCTCGCTGATCCCGTTAACTGGTACAGGCACCATCTTGTCCACAGGCTGAGTGCGTTTCTCATCGTTCTGCTCGTATGGATCCACCGTAACACACACATATCTATCACAACTCTTTTGAGTCATGAGTAGGTAACATTCAGCCGCCAATTTCTGATCGCCTTTGATTGAGACCACTCATCCCAGGAGGGATACTTCATCCTCAAATGTTTTTAAGATATCGCTGCCCTGAAACGGTTGAGGAACGGTCGCCCAAGTATGGCGTTCTAGGGCAGGGTGAGGTCAACGACTAAAAATAACAGCTCCTCTGACCGTTTGGACGTGTCTTCTCTAAAGTGCACTGGCAGCGTTGCGACCCCAGTCACAGGGATTGGGACTCCATCTACCCCAATTATCGGCTTCTTGTATGGTGTCAGCTCGTTATCAGGGCGTTTCGTGAGGTTATAAGCCTCTAACGAAAATAGATTAATCGCACTTCCGTTATCAACAAGAGTTCTTCTAACCCCGTGGTTACCGATGACAGGCGTAACCACCAGTGCATCGTTATGTGAGAAGGATAACACCATTCGATCCAACGCACTTATCGCTTCACTTTTTATTAACGCGCCCCCTCGCTTCTGCTTGTCTCCGGTTGTGGGCATCAACTGTACAGACTCATCAAGGTACGGTGTGCCCCCAGCGATAATGTTGATGATGGGAAAATCGTCTTCGTCAATCACAAGTGTTTCCCTACCTCTCCCGGCGGGTGGGTTATTATTTCCCGGAGTGCGAGGAGGTGGTTGTCTGTTGTCAGGCGTCCTATTTGCCGGGTTGTTCCTGACTTCTTCTCTTGCCTTAGTGGTAAATTCCCTGAGGTATCCTTCTTCTACCAAGCGCTCTATTGCCAGCTTTAATTCTCTGCACGCGTCTGTAGAGTGCCCTTTGACTTTATGAAATTTGCAGAAAGTATTTTCTCTTCCTCCCATGACTACTCCTGGCTTTATGGGAGCTGGATAACGGATTGGGAGATTTTGCTGTTCCACAATTGCTAAGATTTCCGCCCTTGGCAATATAAGGGAAGGAAGGTCTGGGTCGTAAATCCAGCCCTTGGGAGGATCTGACTGTCGCCGAGTAGGGGAGTTACCAGATCTTCCCCTTAAAGAGTTGCCTCTTCGTCTGTTGGAGGTTTTTGGGATATGATCTTTTCGCTGGGAGTAATCGTCTACAAAACGACCATCAGGGATTGCGTTACTAGGAACGTTAGGAGCCTGAGGTACGTTTTGTGGCGCATTTCGCTCTTTGTCTTTATTTTCTTGTTCCTCCATTCTTGCATAATTATGAGCTTTCAGTCTCAACGCGTCCAAAGTTATCGGGAGGTCCACCATTAACGTGTCTCGCAATTTCTCATAACGACAGTTCCGCTTCAAGGCTTCCATAGCGAAATCGATGGTAACGTCTGGCGTTAACGACATCTCCAGGTCGAAACGACTTGAGAAAATCTTTCAAAGACTTCTGAGGTTTCCTGTGTATGTCGAATAACGCCGCAACGGATTTTCTGATGGGGACCGCGATACTGAACTGGCTTCGAAACTTAGACTCCAGCTGCGAGAAGCTGTTAATGGATTTTGCTGGAAGACCCTCGAACCAGAGGCGTGCAACTCCTGCCAATGTCATGACAAATATTTGGCACAAAACCGCATCACTGTGGGTTTGGAATTGCACGAAGTCTTTCACCTTGTTAAGGTGAGAAATGGGATCTTTAGTGTCGTCATAGGACTCCGTGAGGAGCTTCACATGTTGACTGACCCTGTGGCGCCTTATGCGATGACTGAAGGGGTGGCCCGAGGTGTCATCCAAGATTTTGTGTGTGTTGCGAAACGGTGACGCTTCCAGATGACGTCCGCGATTCTGCGAATCGGGGGTAAGATGACGCCTTGGAGATCGGCTACGACTCCTTGGCGAATGAGTTCGGTATCTTCGGCTACTTGATCTCTCACTGCGCTCAGGGGATATGTCTCTATCCATTTCCTCCCGCCGACCGTCCCAACGATCTCTATACTCATCAAGCAGTCGCTCCTCTTGAGAGATGGGAATTTGTAGCACGTGCGACACGTAAGGCTCTACTCGCCCATGAGCGAGTTGCACAAAGCTGGTTGGTGTAGTTGTCGCGAGCAAGGTCAACGGAATGTTTCTGCGTTGCGGAGGCGATAAGGGTCGTTCGGTGACAATAGATGATGTAAAAATAGCCTGGGAAGGAACACTCGACCCAGAAACATTAGACGTGATTCTTGCAGCCAGCTCGGTCAAGTAATCCAGCCGAGAACGAATGGTAGATATTTCACTCGCGAGGGAGTTTACGCTATCCAACATGAATCCCCTCGGAGGAGGAGTGGAGAAACTGGATCCCGCCATCTGGGATAGAGGGATGTTCATCTGGGAGGAGGGCGTTCCTCCTATTGGTCTAAAAGAGAGATCTGAAGATTTTGGAGTAATCTCCTGCATCATGGTAGAAACTTCAGCAGTGGCGAAAGGAAAAAGTTGTCGGTGAATCTCAAAAGGAATGCTAGAGGACGGAGGTTGTGTAGCCGTCAGGTATACCTGCAAAGCGCCGGAGGGGGGCTCCGGCGTAGACACTCTGATGCTTAAGTTAGTAAGGCCGTTCCAAATGGCACGACGTTATCCCCACCCCCGATTCTCCAGAAGTTCGAATCTTATCAATCTTCCAAGAAAGACAGAGCTTGATGTCCACCATCCCAGGGTTCCTCGCTGGATAAGGGGCGACAGACGCCCGATAGGGGCTACAGTGTTCCAGCCTTAACGCTGAGGTAGGGACGGCAATATCCCTGGAATTGCCTCTATTGTTATCACCTTCTGTCCTTCAAAAAATGACTCTCAACCCATTTTCACATCAATTAAGGTAATGTTTGATCACTGTTTTTAATGTCTTTCTATCTAGCTAATTACTCTCAATCATTTTATTAACTACGCTCAATCAATAATAATTTTGATTCCCTAATACATTGAAAATGATGAAAACAACATTTTTTCATGGAAAAAAAAAGAGTCAAGACGTTATTTTAAAAAAAACAGAGGGAGTATATAATGAAAATTTATTACTTCGTGAATTGGTGTCGGGAAAAGTGCAGAGTGGGCTGCAAGAAACGATGCCGTTGCGGAGAACAAGCATATCAATCTGATCAAGATTAAGGATTGGTGGCGGCGGATGAGCAGAAGCGATCATGAGGACTAGACGAGAGGCGATTATGATGGTGATCATCATGATGACAGGCAACGAACACATTCTTTTTCATTAATATTGTTAAAATGAGCTTAATTGTTAGTTAGATGGAATAGACATGTATGTGAAAGGGAAAAATTATTAAATTAGTAACTCGATAATATTCGATTTTGAATCTCTTAATTTATAATTTTTATGTGAATTTTTTCTACCATACTTTGATTAATTTTAAAGCCCTGGTATCTTATCACTTATATATACCATTAGAGTTAGGTTGAAGAATTATAAATCTTCAGGTCCTTAATAAAATCTTAAAAGAGAAATAATTCAAACATGTTATTTTCAATTAAGAAAGAAAATAAAAAATCTTAGCTTATATATAAAAGGAGAGAACGTATTAATTACCATACACTTTCTACGTTTTTGCTTAAAGTAATCACACGAGAAGGAATTATAGTAAAGAATAATGGTTTTACGGAATAAAATTTAATTGCAGGGATACATGTGTTGGGTTTGGGATGACATAAAGGTTGTGTGGTGGGATGATTGAAACGATAACGTTTCCATTGAGTTTGGGCGGGTTAAACCTTTTTAATCAATTTTGTATATAAAATGGTGACCATCTAATTTTTTTTCCAATGATAAAAACAAAATTGCCGCTGAAAATAAATATTTATAGGAAGATTTTCTAAATGGTAAGTTGTGAAAGAGTCTGTAATGTAAGATCTCTTTCTGTTAGCAATTTAAGTATTGTTTATTTTAATCAATATTTTAAAACAATTACAATAAAAGGGTAATATTATCCATAAGTAAAATAAGACTATAAGAGGAGCGTGAATAGACAATTATGAGTGCTCTTAGACTATAAGATTTTCCCTCCTTAATTACTTCATAAAATTCTAATTTGAATTATATGTGATTTCATTGGATATATCTTTATCCATAACATTTGAATCTCTCCCAACTGCGCCTTCCTTATTTATCATTGAAACTCTACGTTTTAGTCCATATTTCTAGAAACTCTATTGCTCGGCTTTCTTCTGAGCCTAAACTTAGGTTGTATGCTCCGTAATCTTTATAGGGTAAGAGTTAACTTTTCTCCAACAATTTTCAATTACTCTAGATTCTTTCTTCTCAATTACTTTTAGATAAAAAAATAAACTATAATCAGTAGCATTTATATCATTTATATCTAAAGCATATAATTAGATAGAAATTATAAACAAATTAAATACACGACCACATCCCGAAAGAAAAGACTCAAACACTTCATCAATGCCCATTGAATTGTTGCACCCACATATTTGTAAGCTTAGTTTGTACACAAATTACCTACTGTATGTATATTAAGGGATGAAGTCACATTTTTCTTCTTCAACAAGGTAAAAAATAAATAAAAAACCCTATTAAACTTGATCTTTTAGTTTTTTTAATGGTGTCAATTGTACCTAAAAATTATTTGATGTTCAATTTATCAGGGGTATATATGTATATATTTTTTACATTTTTTTATTAGGTTTGGAGCCTTACCGGTTTTGTTTGTGTACATTAATTATGATTAAGTAGTAAAAGATTTATTATCCTTAAATAAAATCTTGAGCATAAAAAAGAGAATTACCATTCACTTTTGAAATTTGATAGTGTTAAATATGATATCTCATATTTGAAGAGAGTGCTTTAAATTTTTTCTTATGATTGTTGTATTTTATTTTATTTTATTTTCGCTAAATTTATGACTGTTGTATTAATAGTTTTCTTTTTTTGTCTTTTTAAATGTATTCTTTATCCATTTAGAACAAGAGGCTAATTCTAATTAAATATTGTTGGATCATAAATTTAAAAATATTTATTAAATTTACGTTGACAGTATGAATTAGTTGAGTCTAAAAAAAGACTTTAATATTAAGTGATATATAAAAGAAAGAAATATATTTTTTAAGAAAACAAATAGATGCGTTTAATTTTTAATTTAAGAAAATGAAAGTGCAACATCACAACTTGATACCAGCCCACCACCACTAAACAAACTCTAATCATAAACTTTTGATCGGCGAGACTAAGAAAGGCACCGGCCTCTTCATTATAATATCCCTATAAAATTTATCAAGTCTCCGGAAACGACGCCGTTTCCTCTACTAGACACGAAGACCTTTACCTGCTTGCACAGACAGCCACGTGTCTAGGAATAGATCTAGCGCATCGTTTAAGATTCGGCCCCTCCCCTCCTCTAACTCCCAGCTTTTGATTTTGTCTCACGTCAGATTAATCAATGGCTGTCGTCCAGCTCACGTGTCAGTGGCCCACATCCCACGTGTACCTTGAAACCCATATGGACCTCCACTTACTACACGTCAGCATTCCCTCGAATAATATCTTCCCTCTCTCACTAGAACTTCCATTTATCTCTCTAAACCCAACCCAAAACATAAAAAAACCATAAAACTCACTCTTCCTTTTGTTTTTTCTTTATATTTTTCTTTCTTTAAGCTCTCACAATTTTCTTCACCAGTCAATCATTTTTCCTCCTCTGCAAGTTTATCGACAAAAGCAGAACAAAACCATTGAAAAAAAGAAGAGAAAACTTTCATTTTCCTTTTGGTGATTTTTGAAAGGTTTGGTCATGGTTTGATATTTTCTGGAGAATAAGCTTTTGTTTTGTTTGTTGTTGTTGTTGTATCTGTGGTTTTATAAGGCAGATTAGATTTGTTGAATCTGCTGCAACCGAGCTCGAGGAAAATGGAGTGTGCTATTGTAACGTAAGGTTCACTTGAGGTTGTGCTGCGGCTGTATTAATTTCTTAAATTTTTATTTTTATTTATTGTTTGAATGTATGAGTAGACTTTGGATCTCTTGTGCTGTGATTCTTATTTTCGGTTCCAGGTGACAAATTAGGACTGTAAAACAAAAGGAAATTCAAGTACCCTTTTTGTGGATTTCCCCATCTTTAAAGAAATATCTGTAGATATAACAATCTGGTGTGAGATTTTACTGTTAAGCAATTTGGTGATGGCTTTATATTGTTAGGTTACTTTTGTTATTCTTCTGATCACGAGTGACTACACGGCTTTGAGTTTAGTAGTTGCTCTATGCATATAGATTATGAAGAAAGTTTAGGACTTTGAGCAACAGAGTGGTTGTGCTCATGTGCTGGGAAATGGGAATGTGATTTAATATGTAGTATTGGTGGTTAGGTTCATTGAAGAAAATGTAGAAAGGCATTTACAGAGTGTGGATAGGAGGAGCTTAGAGTTCAAGATGCTTTTCATGAATCATTGACTGTTTGGATGGGATGGGATGAATTCAATTTATATTGTTAGTCTGACTGGTTTCTTATAAGGAAACCGGGATGTAATGAAGTGGTTTATATTTGTGGAGTCTTCCTTTTGGTGAAAACAGAATGTTCGTGTACTGTCATAGCCTCATAGGTTTCAAAAGAGTATTTGGTTGTGCAATTATTTGTTGTTGCTCGTCGATGGTCTTTCTGAAACTGGTTTATGGTTGCTGTTGCAGTAGCCATTGATACTGTGGGGGAGATAAAGGTGGTAGGGGGAGCCATTCACGTGTGTTATGAGCAGAGAGAAAGTAGGAACATAGTGATGGGTGAGGGTCAAGGTACAGGATCACCCCAGGAAGATGGCACAAGGGCAAATGATGCAGCTGCCATTGTAAACAACAGACCTGGAGGGACAGTTCAGGTCCATGATGGGTTGCAGATTTCACAACAACAATCTCAAAATTCTACTGTACAATGGGAGAGGTTTCTTCCAACTAAATCGATAAAGGTTCTTCTAGTGGAAAATGATGATTCAACACGACAGGTTGTCAGTGCTTTACTTCGGAATTGCAGCTATGAAGGTCGGTTATCTTTGCCTTATTTTGTGAGTTGTCTTGCGTCTCATCTTTTCATACACCCATTTGTACTACATCTTTTGCCTATACTTTTATCACAATCAATTTACCGAAGTTTAATCCACAAATCCCTCGTCAATTATAGTACTTCATTTTCGTGGCTATGTTTTAACTACAGTTGTTTTAAAAATGCTAAAATTGAGATAATTTTGTGTTTTTGATTGCTCTTTCTCTAATTTCATTGTGTATTTATCAGGTCAAGTTGCTATTGTAAATTTGATATGGTGGAAAGCTTTGACTCTTGTCACTGTTTATGTCACCACTTCCCTCTACTAAACTGTTCTGTGTTCTATTGTTAGTATCAAAATGGTTCTTGAAGACTTTTGGCCATGTATGGCTCTAATTAGATCAGTCATGGTGGGATGGTGTTAGCATATCTGTTTGAAACTTATTTGCTAATTATCATTGACTGCAGCTTTAATCTATAGATTTTCATGATGGATGATTTATCCTTATTTTGGTTGAACATAGGATCTCTTTGGTCTGATGTTCTGTAAGATTTTAGTCACGTAAATGAATGTCCAACTTGTTGGTTACTTTGATTTGGCACCTTCAATGCGTGCAATGACCACAATGAGGAGTTTCCCTGTCTGTGATACCATATGTTTCATTCATTGAATCCATTTGAATCATATTACAAGCTTATCTTCAGACAGATATTTCATGTTCTTACTTGCAATCCTAAATTTGATTTTTGCAGTTACTGGTGTTGCAAATGGTCTTCAAGCATGGAGAGTTCTGGAAGATTTCAATAATCATATTGATCTCATCCTTACAGAGGTAGCTATGCCTATTGTTTCAGGGATTGGCCTATTATGCAAGATCATGAGCCACAAAACTTTCAAGAATATTCCCGTGATAAGTAAGCATCTTTTCATTGTGCTTCTAGGTTGGAAGTCTTCCAACTCAAGATTTATCTCACGTGATCAATTTTTATGCTATGCATTTAAGCAAATACATTTGTTGGGTTGTGGTTGCAGTGATGTCATCTCACGATTCTATGGGTATAGTCTTTAAGTGTCTGTCAAAAGGTGCAGTTGATTTTTTAGTGAAACCTATTCGGAAGAATGAAATTAAAAACCTATGGCAGCATGTTTGGAGAAGATGCCACAGTGTGAGTTTCCTTATGTTTCCATTTCTACTAGATATAATGCATTATGAGCCATTGTAGTTATTATGTCTTGGATTAATTATGGTGTTTTTCTTTCCTTTCTGGAACATTTTATTGGACACATTTAGCCTACCTTAACTAGTGCTATATTTTAGATTTTGCAAAATGGTTGACGCTCTATCATAGCCATAGATTTGAGCTATTGTAACATTCTCTTTGGCTTTACAATGACCATGTTTTCGGATGGCTCTATTGCATTTGATAAGTTAACAATATAAAATCTCCAGGGTCAGAACAAATTCCCTGCTTGACCCTTTCTTCTTTATTTCTCTTCTCAGTCCAGCGGTAGTGGGAGCGAAAGTGGGACTCAAACTAAAAAATCTGTTAAGTCAAAAGCTAATGAAGAGTCTGGAAACAATTCTGACAGCTGCAATGAGCTTGATGACAATGGAAGTAATGGATTAAGTGCTCGGGGTGGAAGTGACAATGGAAGTGGCACTCAGGTAATATATGAAATCCTTAGGAATCAGATGACCTGGTGTTGTCTTCTGTGTGGCTTGATGAAATTCAATCTCATCAAACTATCTGATGACACACATATAAGTTGTGATGTTTATTTCTATTGTTGTCATTGTGGTAAATAATGTATTGAAGTATAGTGCTACTAGTGAACCAGAAGAACAATGGGAAGATGGTGGCCAGAATCCAATTGTTATTAGAAAAATGCTAATAGATTCTTATACTAATAGCAGACTGGTGAATATTTTAGAAGAAGTTTTCTTAACAATAAATTGGTAATTTATTATTTTTTTAATCATGTTACTCAACAATCAGTTACAGTCTAGCATTTCTGCTTTCTTTAAGTGTATTTCTTTTTGTACGAAAACATTTCTCGAGGAATTCTCTTCCAGTTGTTAAAAGATGCAACCCAAGATCAACAGAAATTTGCTTCTTGCTGGAACCTTGAAATGTTTTACGTAAGATCATGAAGTCATAAAGTAAGATAACCCACCACTTGCATCTTACTACCTTTCATCATGGTCATGTTGGGCAGCAGCAATTCACTATAGATTGCCCGCCCAACATGGCCAGCAATTGGTTGGCTAACCAAAATTCTCTCCTACTTATGTCACCAACAGTCTGCTCATTTGACTCACCAGCCTCCATTCTTTACTGCTGACAACTCCCTCCATTGGCTGGCAAGCATGTTGCTAAGCATCCCCTTGTTTTTTGCTGGGAACTGTCGTCAGCCACCTATCCCCTATATATGGACATTCAACCACATTGGTCGGCTAACTACCTACCATTGCTGGTCGACCTCTGCGTGCCACCACTCCATAAATAATATTATTTTTTGTTTTCTTGGACAATATTTTCATAAAGAAATTGCAAGCAAGTTAGTTTCCAACGAGGACCTGGTTAACTCCTTCTTCCTTTTCATAGATGACTGGATTCATGTCTGCCTTATGTCCAGTTGCCATTCCAAAGTCCTCAATTGCACCCTCTTGTGTTATGAAGTACTAATGTTTCCTTTTCTGTCCAATATTCCAATTGTCTTTCTAGAGTCATCATATGAACTATCCTCTTTGTTGGAAGCAAAATGTCAAATTGCTGTGTAAGCTTTGCGGTAACGAAGCTTTCTACCTCTAGGCAATACAATCACAACAGCATCGCACTGGAAATATGTTGTGAGTACTGATGAAAAGTTCAGCATTTCAAGGATATGATGAAGTTCCATCTTCCAAAAAAAAGAAGGAATTGTGTACTAGTGTTACTGAACAAAGACATAGTTTTGAGGTCTTTGTTGTCCAACCCTTGGCTTTTGACTGGGGAAGGGAACTCACAAATTATCTGCTCCTTCTATATAAATAAACTGCAACTGCAGTTTTTTCCTATACTGGATTCATGTGAAACTTTTTCTTATACTTCTGTTGAAAGAGCACAATAATTTCAATGTTCTTCAAGTTAATACGCATGATACAAGATGAGACAATCCTTTCCTTTTCCGTCCAATCTTTTCCTAAATGTTGCGTCTTTGTGTAAGTATATGCAATGCTTCTATCAGTAAAGTGTTTTAACATTGCTCTTATTTTTCAGAGTTCATGGACAAAAAGGGCAGCTGAGTTTGACAGCCCTCAACCTACGTCACCCTCAATTCAAGTGGCTGATGCTCCTGATAGTACTTGTGCCCAGGTAGTCCATACAAATCCAGAAGTGTTTGGCGACCAGTGGATAGGTATCACTGCGAAAAAAGAGTGCCAAGAAAAGAATGAAGAGTACGGTATGCCTCAATTTTATCTGTCCAACTTCAGCTGAAGTAGACCATCTTGTCTCTTTCATTTTCCTTAAAAGAATAAATATAAAATAACACAAGTGGATTTTTCTTTCAAGATGATGTTGCAATGGGTAAACACCTGGAATTAGGAGCATCTAGGAAATCGGATTTGCAGCGTGACTGCCTATGTGAGATGACTTCGCACCCTATCATCAAGAAGCAGAACAAGTTGTCTGAAGTAGATAGCAAACCACTTGAGAATGGAAAGTTGGAACACAAGAGTGAAAACATCAGCAACAAACTGAGAGAACGAGCTTCCAAAGCAATTAATGCAAATTGTACCAATCTACACGTCGAAAGCAAAAGGATTGATGTTTCGAATTGTCCTGATGATGTATTGCAACTCAAAGATAAAGCATGCTCTGATTCTGGAGGATTGCCATCACTTGAATTAAGTTTAAAAAGGCTGAGAGGAGTGGGGGATGGTGGCAGTGCTGCAAATGATGACCGCAATGTTCTAAGACATTCAGATTTGTCAGCATTCTCAAAGTAAGATGAGAACTATGGGAACTCAAATGTAAATTCTAGTTTCCATTCACATTCTACTCGATTTTAAAACTTCTGTTTTTTTCCCGTTTGTGCAGATACAATACTTCCTCTTCTGCTAGCCAGGTAACGATCTATTGCACCTCACACACTATATAATATTCTCGGTATAGTTCTCATTTTGTAGAGCGCTGAGTTCCTTAGAAGCCTAATTTTGTATTTGCTGTTATCTAGGGACAAACAGGGAATGTGGGTAGCTGTTCTCCGCTTGGTAATAGTTCAGATGCCAAAAAGGCAGAAACAGCGCACAATATGACATGTCATCCAAATGGTACCATTCTCAATCAGCCATCAAATGGAAGTAGCAACAACAATGACATGGCCTCTACTAGTAAAAAGGCTCCCATCAAGACAGAAGCTCTCAATGATAAGTCAGAGTCCACGTCAGCTTTCAAATCATTTAATTCATCTGCCTTCCAGTCTGTGCAAAATGGCCTTGTTTCTTCACCTCAGCAAGTGAAACCCAGCAGCGTGGATGATGTGGGGCATGTCACTGTTCAAGCACAATTTAGAGGTTCGCGCCAACAAGTCCAAGTTCAACACCACCACCATCACCACCATCATTATCACCATGATGTTCATGTCATACAGCAGCATCAATCACAGCCAGACCATGATGATCTCTCACTGAAGAATATGGCAGAAGATGCTCAACAATGTGGATCATCGAACATGGTCGGAGGACCTACTGAAGGTATTGCTAGAAACTACAGTGTGAATGGAAGCGCCTCAGGGAGTAATCATGGCAGTAATGGGAAAAATGGGAGCACCGCTGTATTGAATACTGGACTCACAAACATGGACAGTGACAATGCAGCTGCTGCAAATGTTGGAGCTGGAGGCAGTAATGGGAGAGTCAGTGGGAATGCAGTAGGTGAGGATCGAGTCGCACAGCGAGAGGCTGCGTTGTGTAAGTTTCGGCAGAAGAGGAAAGAAAGATGCTTCGAGAAACGGGTAACTCATTTTTGTACTCCCATTGGTAGCTATAAACATGGTTTAGTAATTTATTCATAGTAGTTTTTTTTCCTTGTTTGGAGCAGGATTCACTTAATAATAAGACACTTTTGTTCCTTTTTTGCATCCATATATGTGTGCAGCCAGTAGCCTGATCGCTTTGGTATGCTGATTATTTGACTCAGATTGTGATTTACTCATCATTAGGTGCTTGCTTTTTTTAATTATACTATTATGTCTGTTGTTAAGACTGAAAGCTATGTATTATTTTCAGGTTCGCTATCATAGCAGGAAAAAATTAGCGGAACAGCGACCTCGTGTCAAGGGACAATTTGTTCGACAGATAGTGTACGTTGACTCAAACATGATGCACATTGTGAATGCTTGTCATTTATTTGTTCAGTTACCGCATCTACCAACCAAAACTTTTAACAAGGAGTTACTTGTTTCCATTCAGGTCTGACACGAAGCCCGTAAGGGATAGTCATGGGAATGACTTCACTTCTGAAGACAATTCTTGCGACAGTATGAGATAACAGGAGGAGCATGCTGATATACACGAATCCTGGAAGGGATACTGAAGACAATTCTTTTGACAGTGTAAGATAGCAGGAGCATGCAGATATGTCTAACCAAACCCCTGCCCCTTTGCTGCATCTGGGTTTTCAGGTTATTGTGAGATTTTTTTAACGTAGGGAAGGGGTTCTAGATTTGTGCCGATGGTGGTTGTTATTATTTACGTTACCATATATTCAGAAAACAGAGCTTCCTTTAGTAATGTTGTAAACTATAAGGAGACGCATTTCACCTTGTTGTGTTTGGAAAACTACATAGAATTTGACAGGAAGTTGCCTTTTAATATGGTAACCAGCCTGCAAATTATTCTTATATAATTGCTACTTGTCAGCTATTGTTTTGATCGATTCAACTGGTTCAAATGAACCGGTTCCTGGCTTTTATAGGTTCAATAGCAGAACGGTTAGAAAGATCAAAGCAAACCAATCTACTCGATTCGTCAGTTTCGGTTCCAGAAAAACAATTCTTGCTAGTTTCATATGGGAATGAGTAGCATTTTGCTGTATTTTTCTTGCTGTGAATAGAAACACATGAGCAGAAGAACATGAATTGTACGACCCGTCAAAAAAATACCCCACAGCTTGAAAATTGTATAATTAAACAATCCACCATCCTTTTTTCTCTTTCTTTATTTTTTTATTTTTTTAATCATTCAGGTCAAATCTCAATAGGTTACATCCTAACGGCTTGTTTGGTTAATCGTAATAGACCATAAGGAATGAGAATAAAGGTAGGGAATAAGGATGACTAGGAATGTGAATGTAAGAGTATGTCCATTAAAAATTAAGGTGTTTGTTATCCTACCACCAAGAATGAGAATAAAAACATTGAATGATCATTACCTTTGTTTGGTATAAATAGTAAAGAATGAAAATAAAGGTGTAAATTTTTATTTTACCCTTATTTTTATGAAGTCATTATTAAATATATTTAATAATAAAATTCATTGATTATATTATTTGATAATTTATATATAAATTTATTTAATAAATCATAAATATTAAATTTCACATGACATGTTAATAAATTATTGTTTGAAAATTATTAAATATTTTATTTAACAATTAATTATAAATTAAGAGTGGGAAAAAAATCAAGAAGAAAGCTCCTCATGGATCAAAGTAATTAGTAACGTTTTATAACAAAGTTCTAAACGTTTTCTTTGAAAGACTAATTGAATTATTAAAAAAAAAGGCTAATTGAATTATTAAAAAATAAAAAGGGAAGTCACGGTTCAAGTCACAATAATACAAGTAGAAAATAAATGATGATATTTGTATAGTGATATAAAATGTAATTTTAAAAACAAAAAAAAAGTATTTATAAAAAAAATCTTTCATATTGCTTGTCATTACATTTCTTGTTAAAAAAGTTTAGCCATAAAATTATATTTTTCATTTCCATTTTTTGTCTTCATTCCTCGTACCCAAATGGCTGGAATACTAAAAAAATGAATTTCCATTCTCGTTTTTTGTGGTCCACTACGAATAACCAAAGATCGTAATAGTAATACACATCAAGAAAAAAACAAATAAACACAAACAGGACCCGGTGGCCTAGCCCCGTAAACAAGACCCGGCCCAAAAAGACCCAGCAACCAGTTTGGAAACAATCTACCATCCAATATCCATCTGCCACCACTTTGGTATGTTTATTTTTTGCTTTACCAGTGGTCCAAAAGCATGAAGAAAAACTCTCGTGGTGGTGGCTCAATACCACTTTCCCTAGTAACTTCGCGTCGGTGAATTTTATATATAAAGATTGTCGAATAAAATAAAATTATTTATTTAAATCTGATAATGTTCGAAACTCGAAAGAAATTAGTTTTATATAAGTCGTGTTAGAAAGAGATAAAAAGGACACTGGATAGACCAAAATAAATAAAACAAAATCATTCAATATGCACAAAACTTGTCTAACTTTTTTTGTCCGAGTCCGTAGAAAAAAAAAATTATTCTCACACTTTAAGTTATTATTTATATACTTATTTTTAAAAAAATTGTTATACAAACTATTATTATTATTATAGGATTAATTAAAAAGTATTAAGAAAATCAAAAACTAATTTAGTTTCATGATGTTGGAGTTGGACAGTTTTTCAAAAAGAGTAAGGTATATAACGGAAATGATAAACTGATCACCGAGACATCTCGAACTGACATGGCAGTGGTATTTTCATAAATAAATAATAATTTATTTATAAAAATGTCACTGCCACGTCAGTCGGGCAATGGATTCGGGATGTCTGGATGATCAGTTTAGCATTGCTCATATACAAGACATGATGCATTATTGTGATTGACAAGGCTGACGAGAAGTAACGCAGCCCGGCGGCCCACCGGACGGAGAAACAAGCCAAGCAACAAATTAAATTACCAACGTGATTTCTTGTTTTTAGTCGAACGTGATAAATGAGGTAATTATTATTTCACCAAAAAGTTCGTGATTTGGGTAAAATGGGCTGTCTGTATTTATTTCCCCATTTTCTCCATGTTTCTTATCTTTTTGACGCAACGTCAAATCTAAGGCTTCAGTTTCATGTTTGATTCATCGATGAAACAAAACCACATCTATATTACAATGTAGAAACTCAACTTGGTTTATAATGTTCTCGAGTCTTTTTATTAGAGCACGTTATCCGTTAAATAGAATGAAATTAAACAATATTTACGTCATAATGTACAAACTAAAAAGATAGAAACTAATGTTGTTCTTCTAGTGGAAAAAAAACATTTCTCTCTCATGGTCCAATAATATTCAAATACAATTAATTAATTTCATGTAAGATAATAAAGAGGAAATCAAGGGGAAAATTAGTATCTCCCTTCAACAAAAAAAAAAAGAGGGAAAAATTAGTATCATGTTTTTTTTCATTTTTATATTATATTGTAATTTTTTTATTACATATTTCACATTACTATTTTATATTTTTATAATTATTTTATGATTTTTTATACTTTTTATGTGTTTTTTCATAATTTTTTAATTTATTTTTATGTTTCTTAAATTATTTTTGTATTTTATTTTACTTTTTAATTTAAATAATATTTTAATAAGGCAAAAAATAAAAAACTAACTGGTTACATGAAAAGTTTAGTGCTTGGGATCTAAAGTGTTTAACGACACAAATAGTCAGAGCCAGAGTGTCTAACGATGCAAAAATTGGATGTCAATTCAACCTACCTCAAAGTTGAGTGTCAAAGGTCTAACCTCCAAAAGTTGGGTACTAAAACGTCTTTTATCCAATAAAAATACGACACTTCAACTTATAGTAGTTATTCAAGATGACTTTTTTCCGTCAAAATCATCCAGTAATCTGATCATCACATTAGATGCTGACTATTTCGAGTTCGAACCGAACAAGACCTTAAAAAATGGTAAAATTCTCTCTCACAAGTTTGTGTTGGAGTGTGCGAACCAAAGTCTCACATCAGAAAGAAAAGAGAAATAAAGACTAAATATAAGAGGAGTGGGTCTTCTTAATGGAACGAGGCCTTTTGTGAAAACCGTGCTGGTTTAGGCCCAAAGCGAACAATATCATTCCATTAAGAGAGACTTGGGTGGGTTTTTATTTTTCCAACAAATGGTAGCGGAGCCGAAGGTTTGACTGGGCTTGCGCAATGGGCTTTGATGTGGGTGGCATACTGTGAATCTCCGGTCCGAACAAGAAGAAGTACGGTGGTGAATCTCCAGATTGAGTGTACCCGGTGGGTCTCCAGATCACTGGTACATAGTTTGAGGGGGAGATTGTTAGGCTCTAGTGGTGACTGAGAGATTGTTTGAGGTATGTGAACCAAAGTCCCACATCGGAAAGAAAAGAGAAATAAAGACTAAATATAAGAGGAGTGAATCTTCTTTAATGGAACGAGGCTTTTTGTGAAAACCGTGCGAGTTTAGGTTCAAAACGGACAATATCATTCCATTAAAAGAAATTCGGACGGATCTTTATTTCTCCAACAATTTGATAGTGTAAAATTAATCTTGATTAGTAGCTAGCCACGTACTAAACAAACACGCATTTGTTTTCCTTAATGAAGCCAAGCATATCACATCAACATCTCTTAAGCTTTTTTTTGGCTAAAATTGCTATAAAACGTCACTAAGCACAATTAAACAAAGTTTGCTAACTTTGACAACACATGCCATATATTGCTGGGCCAGTCCACCCGCTTCTCCGTATCTTTCTCGGATAATTAACTTATTCCTTACAGTCGACTAATCCTAATTAAGCCCTAATTAAGGACATTCTACTTAGGCCACGTACGTGGATCCTTTTGTTTGTCCTAATCCTTATTTAATTTAGACAAGAAAATTAGTTCTTCTTGTTGATCAGATGTTTATTTCCATTTTGAGGGTAAAGATTTGTCTGAATTGAACACTTTATTCATATTTTTTTCTTTTCTTTTCAATTTGATTAAAATAAGTTATATACAAAATGAGCAATTTGATAAAAAAAGATTGTGTTTGGTACAAATGAATTATTTTTCAATTAAGCACAAATACCCATCTGAAGAATTTTTAATTTTTTAGCGTTTCAGTTCAGCTATTATAAAAGAATTAATTTCGTAAACCATAAAAATAGATGACGTGTTAATTTTTGAATAAAAAAATATTAGCTGTTGAATTAAATAGTAATAGGTTTTTTTTCCCGATATGTTCGAATGTTCTTTCTATCTCTTCTAAATAAGAGATTAATCTCGTTTGAATTCATCGCTTTATTACTACTCTACACTATTAAAAACTAGAACGGAAAAAACAGTAAATTAGGCACCTCTTATTTCAATAAATAAAAGTTAGGTAACGTTTACAAGCAACTAACAATATTTTCGTAGCTAGTAAAATGCATGTCTCACTCAAAGAAAAGATTATACTACAATTCAATTAGGTCGTTTCAGTAGTGACATTGACAATGACAATATTATTATTTCCAAGTTATATTTTGTGGGGAATGTATATATTAATTATTCTTTTGACAAGTGTGTGCCTTGAGTTGAGATCAAGACCTCGTTTTATGTCCTAATCGTTTTACTTAATGTGTGACAAAATCCTATTGGTGTGTAGCCGATTATGTTTGAATTTTGATATTGTGTTTTTGTCAATCATGATACGTTGGTAGTTTTAATTGAAAGAGAGATCACGATCACATATGCATGATATTGTGTTTTTGTTCTTGTACACCGCCCTTTTTTGCCTAACCTGACAATTGTCGCCACAACAGGAAAAGGGAGTTCACTTATCAAACCATAAATAATACTCCCTCCTTCCCCCAAAAAATGTCTTTTACTATTCCGACACACATTTCAAAACGGTCAAATGATTCACTATTTGATCCTAAAAAATTTCGTACTTTTTTTCGAACGTACGTTAATCCGTAACGTACTTCCGAAAAAAAATTAAGGGCAAAACATGGTCAAATAGTGACTATTCCGGTCACCTTAAAATGCGTGCCGGAACAGTAATCGTCATTGTTTCAAGGAAGGAGGGAGTATTAGAATTTCACAATTTTTTTTGTGCGTAAGAATTTGACTATTTGTTAAATTATCATTTTAATGTCATCAAACGTATTTTGACACTATTCACATGTATATAAATCTAGACTCTTATTTATAATTTATTGCTTTTGACATGTATTTATTATTTGATGTGATAATGTGATTATTAGCGAACGGTAGGAAGTTTGAGATTTTAGTCGCAACTTCAATCATGACTTTTGAGTGCGTCAGTTCTTCAAAATTTATGAATTTTAATTCTAACTAATCACCAACAGTTCAACTTAATATTTATCATTTTATTCACGTTTATTCACACACTTCAAGGATTTATTCAGTTACCAAAACACCACCGTAACTTATTCCTCAAAGAATCCCAAAAGTATAAGGTAAAATGGTAAAAAACTTAAATGCAGGGCGTGGATCCTCTACATTGCAACCTTGGCGAGAGTCCTGTAAGCGGTGAATTATGTAGGTAGAGGAGGCACCACCAGCACCGTTCCGTTCCGTCCCGTCCCGTTCGAATTAAATCTTTAAAGTTTAAATTGGGAAACCGCGTAGGATGTGTCAGTGGGACCCACATAAGCCAAAATCTACAGGGGTCCACCGTAAATACAAATTTAAAACCATTTGACTTTGCTATAATTCGCGATCAGACGGCGATTCATGACCTGCCTGTATGATCACGTACGTCACGGGCAGGTAATACAAACAAAACAGAAACTATATAGTAGTTCCTCCGTGTTTTAACATGTAGTTTTTACTTATATTTTTATTATTAAACCTAGTAAATATTGAGATGCGAAAAATATATTTAATTTGCACAAAAAAAATACATTTTTATAAATAAAAAATAAAAAATGTTAAAATACAAAAAAAAAGAAAAAAAAAAGCATTTCCTTTTATTCTCTCTGTGGTTTTTATTAGTTAACTTTCTGAAACAGTAACATTCAGTAAAACAATACCCATAAGCCACGTCATCACCGCAGTAGTTATTCCACGCGGAAACGGACAAAACCTGATTTTACGTTAATACCCTTAAACCCCCCCACGAGTTCCTGTCCTACTTTCCTGAAAACACCTTGAGGTATTACCGCCTCCACGTGTTCATTTTTCATTGGCTAACAACAAAAAACCCTCTACACAGAAATTCACCTGATTCAAAAAGCAAGAATATTTTAATAGCCCACATTTTTCTTCTTTTCGTTCATAAAAAAAAGCCAATATAAAAAACCCTAAATAAAAATGAAAAAAAGAAAAAATAAAAAGAAGAAAAAAGAGGAGAAGGTAGAGAGAGAGCTATAGCTAGTAGTTGATTAGCTTCCCCAAAAACAAATTTTGTAAACAAGAACTAGCTGTCTGTAACTATCTCTGTTTCTTCCCCCCTTCCTTTTGAGCTCTACAGGGTTTTCAATTTTTTATTTTTTCTGAAAGAAGATTTCATTTTAGAAAGGGTTTTGAGGGGTCTTATCAAATTGTAAATTACTGTGGTTTTTGTCTTGATAGGAAGAAACGGAGATAGAAAGGAGAGAGCTTTTGTTTGTTTCTTGTTGTAATTAGAGTATCTTTTTTTCCATTATGGTGGGGTGTTTCGGATGGGTTGGGCAATCGAAGGAGCGATCGGAGAAAAGAAGCAGTAGCAATGGTAGTAATGATGATCTTAATGATAAACTTAAACGCAAAGATCAAACACAGCTCACTTCAGGTACCCAACATTTCCTTTCAAAAGAAATGATGAAGAAAAGTGCAATCTTTGTTGTATGCTGTAATTATTTGAAATGATTTTTTCTAGACTTCTTTTCTTGTTATTCTCTGTTTCTTCTTTCTTTTCTTGTTACATTTCTTGGTTTTGATTTTTGTTGTTGTGATGAAGTTTGATCAGTTTCTTGAATTTGGGTTCGCTTGCTTTTGACAGTGGAGTGAAATAATTGGGAAATTTGATTTTTTTTTCCGAATTGGGTTTAATAGCAAGTTTTAAAGTTGAATCTTTTGATTTTTTTTGGGGTCTACTTTGGCATGTTGTGTTGATTTTTCAGTGAAGGATTTGGCAATGCTGATTGTCCTCAAAGTTTAATGTTTCCTTTTAAATTCATCATTTACAGTTGTTAGTTTTCTACAGTTCTTTTATGAGCAATGGTACTAGTCAATCATTTCCTCTTGCGGGTAAATAATTTGGTCTGTTTGCATGTTGGAGAAAAATTTGGCCCATAATCCAGAAATCACTTATTGGGTGTTCAGTTTTGTCTTCGTGTGTTCTTTGTTTGCTTCCAAAGTATTATGGCTGTAGCTTAACTTTCACATATCCTCTTTTGTGTGAATCATCTCAACAATAAGTTAGGCTTTTTCTCTCCATGTGACCTATCTTTCCCTGTGTCTTTTTCTTAGTCCTCGTTTAATTCTCCAATGATTTTTTCTCCTTTTCTGTTGGGTTTGTGTATTTTCTTACAGGATCATTGAAAGTAAAGCCATATGTGAGTGAAAATAAAGAGGAGGTCTCTAAAGAAGATCAGTTGTCATCGGATGCAAAGAGGTTAAATATGAAGGATGGGGTTGCTATGGACGGAGGAAGCAATGATATGAGTGCCAACAAGTATAGTCTTGAGGAACTTGCCGTTGCAACGGACAATTTCAGGTCAGACTGTTTTTTGGGTGAAGGAGGTTTCGGAAAAGTTTACCGCGGGAACTTGGAGAATCAGGTTGGTACATAGTCTTTTTGTAGAGCATATCAATACTCATGACAGTTTGTATACAATTTCTTGATTGTTTTCTTAAGGTATTATATCCTTCCAATGTGTTTCAGTGGAGAGTTCCTTCCTCAGTGTCCACATGCAATTAACTTGCGATGAGTGTTGAAACTTGAATGTCATTTTTATTGTGGTGTAGGTGGTTGCAATCAAGCAGCTTGATCAAAATGGGATTCAAGGACTCAGGGAATTTGAAGCTGAAGTTGAAACGTTAAAAGGAGCAGCTCACCCAAATCTTGTTAAGCTGGTCGGACATTGCGCCGTGGGTGATCAGAGGCTATTGGTGTATGAGTACATGCCATTGGGATCACTGGAAAATCATTTGCATGGTATATAAGTTGTCTTTTTTTATCTCATCTACATTTTGGCTGCTGGTAGAAGTTTCCAGTTCCTTATCTTTCAAGTTTCAATACTGAGCTTTTTTAACATTTCTGAGTGCAGATCTTCGACCTGGTAGGCAACCTCTTGATTGGAACACAAGAATGAAAGTAGCTGCTGGTGCAGCAAAAGGTTTAGAATATTTGCATGACAAAATGAATCCTGCAATTATATACCGTGATCTAAAATCCTCCAACATTTTGCTTGGTGAGGGTTATCAACCTAAGCTTTCTGATTTTGGTTTGGCAAAAGTGGGACCCGGTGGAGATAAGACTCATGTATCTACAAGGGTTATGGGAACATATGGGTATTGCGCACCAGATTATGCAATGACAGGCCAGCTGACATTTAAATCAGATATTTACAGCTTTGGGGTTGTCCTTTTGGAGCTCATAACAGGCAGGAAAGCTATTGACCAGACGAAAGAGCGTCACGAACAGAACCTCGTTGCATGGGTAAGATAAATTTTTATATCTTGTTATTTAAATTACTGAAGGCCTTTTATTGCTGTTGTTTAAAGGATGTTTCTAAATATGTTTGATCTCCAGCTGCATTAGTGCAACAGTGTGAACTGTAGGCTTAGCAGTGTTACTTTTGATTTAAGGTCTTATGACTGGGTCCTAGCAGGTGGTCCAAAGGATTAATTTCTTTAAGTTGAAGCTGGTGCTAAACTATTGACTGGCATTTGTGTGGTGATACCATTTGCAATGACCAATTTGGCTCGCTTATGTGGTTATATCCACTCTGTGTGAAAAGTAACTACTCAGTTTTTGTTGTTTATTTCCCCCCCTCATTAAACTTGAAATCCTTGGTTTAACCTGACCTGAACATTGGTCTTTAGAAGTAAGGTGGTATGCTACAATATCTTGACAGTAGTGACCCTTGCATAAGAATTGGTGAAAGAATTTTTATATCCTTAACTTAAATATCTTGGTTGCATACGGAAGTCATGATTAATGACAGCTTCAATGGGAAATCATATGGTCTATAAGCATAGGGTATGTGACCGATTTAGTTATGAACTTGTCAAACTGTTGCTCAAAGCATCAGCGACTTTTTCTATAGTTTGGATACCTCATTAAATACTAATCCCAAGTTTTTCTTTGTTGGTTTAAGGCCCTTGCCTTACTGTTATTTAAGAAATGGGTTGTGACGCACTGCTATTATTAGTTCTACCAAGTCCCTTTTCTGAACTAGTGTTCCATTACTTACAGCTACCAATTACTTGTGATTATCTGTAATTATGTTGGCTTGACTCTAGTCTGATCTTTTTACTGTTCACCTAATCACCAGACTGATAAGACGATATGATAGGGTGAATGTTTTGGAGGATGCATTTTGGTCTCCTACTTGATATCTGCATGTTATTTAAAAGGTCTAATTTCATGCTTATGTCCTCTCAAAAAGATGATTTGTTCGATTTGCAAATGAAAGAACTGTTGCCTCATCATCTGGTTATGCAGAACATTTTAGCTTGTTGTAGAATTACTGTGTTTTATAATGAAGCATGATGATAAGCATTTATGAGGCTTGTAAAATGTAATGGACCCATTTTCAGGCACGACCCTTGTTCAAAGACCGGAAGAAGTTTCCAGGCATGGTTGATCCTTTGCTTAAAGGTCAGTTTCCAAAGAGAGGACTGTACCAGGCTCTTGCCATTGCCGCAATGTGTGTTCAGGAGCAGCCTAATATGCGGCCTGCTATAACAGATGTGGTCATGGCTCTGAACTATCTGGCTTCCCAGAAATATGACCCTGAAAGTAATCCAGTTCATGGATCTAGTCCGACTTCGTCTCATTCTGGATTGAATAAGGAACATAATGCAGCAAAAACTGAAGATGATGAGGCTGCTGCAACTGCAAGGGGCTGAAACCTGGAGAACTAAACTAGGAATAAAAGGGGTCGTCGAGACCTTGTTGCGGTGTTAACATACAACGCTCCTGCTATCAATTTTTGTAACATCGGAGATATCTGGCAGTAGTTCCCTTCCGCAAATCATCGTATATGACAGTAAATTTCTGCTTTTTTTCCTCGTGTACATCCGAGATCGGTTCTTGTACTTAAGATGCCTCTGTAGATACAATCAACCATTTCTGTAGTCTAGCCTTAAAGTTCATAATACTTAGTTATATTCACTTAATCTTTTGAGTTGTGGACTGGAGACTTGTTATCATCCATCTACTATTGGCCATATCAGCTTTAATAGAATTTAGCAGTAAAAGAAGAGTATCCTTTTCTAATACTTTCTCAATTAGACTGTAAAAAACTATCAACATGTACTTAGTGTGAGTGATTTTGTAAAAGAAGTTGGTGGTTTTGATACTTATGTATAAAAAGTTTCCTGTCTCGAATACTTTTATCACTTAGTGGGCCCAGATTTAAATTTTTATGGCCACCACATTTTTTCATCAGCTCTACCTCTTAAATTAAGAAAGTCGCTATCTAAGAAAACTAAAATGTAGCAAAAGTTTATTTTTGGTCCATCCCCAACTTGTTCCAGGTTCCTTAATGTTTTCTTGTTCTTAATTCCTTCAAAGACAGAGCTTAAAAAGGCCTCTTTTGATGGTAACCATTGCCCAATTAGTCCCACTCCATTACATCTCATCCTTCAACTTGCATTCTGCGAATCATTTTACATTTTGGACCCAAAAGGACGAAGAGACCAAATTAGCCCTCTCCCGCACCGTTTGTCACGTGGGTGGCACGTGCAAGAACTTTCCCGCCCAAAAGAGCCAAGTTGTTATAAAACCTAACTAACTATCTAACTAACTAAAACCAGAAAAAAAGTTCCATCAAAGATCAGAAAAAAAACCCTTTTCTTTCTTCCCTCTCATACCTCTCTGCATCAAATTCCAAAAGAACCCTTTTCTCCTTTTTCCATTCTCTGTCACAGAAAAGATGCTGCAGAGGTCAACAAGCTCATCTCGAGCACCTGAAGATCAAACCATGTTTGCTCCAACAAGAATGGACATTGAAGCTGGTGGTGCTCATCTTCCAGTCTATAGCCGCCACGAGGGGTACTTTTCATGGAGGAGCAAGTTGTTGGTCCACTCTATTCCTGTCATTGTTCTTCTCAGCATCTTCATCCTCTGGTGGTTCTCTTATCCAGGCACCATACTTTGCAACAAGACCCATTTCTTGTTTTTGCATCTTCTAATTGGTTTTGTGCTTTATAGTGTAGTTTATCAGGTTCTGGTATGTAATTTTCTTGTTATGGTTCTTGTTTTACACTCCTGGGTTGTTATGGTTTCTGTTCTTCTGTTGTCTTTGTGGACAGTGTTCTTTAATCCATTGTTTGCTATGTTTCTCAAGATCAAATTTATTAATTTTGCTGCTACTCTGTTTCCTCTGTTCTGTTAGTGTTTCTTTTATGCTTCAATTTTGTTTGAAATGTTTACTAAAACTGTCTTTGGTTCTGTTCTGTTCTTGTGAAACAGTATTCTTTAATCCGTATGTAGATTGTTGGGTATGTTTCTTGTTGGTTAACTGTAACAATGAGAAATTTCTTTGACAGATTAATGAAACTGATACTCTGTTTTCTCTCTTCTATTGGTGTTTCTTTTCTAATTCAATTTTGTTTGTGAAAAAATTAGGCCATCTTTTTGCTGGTGATCTGTTTTCTCTGTTCTCCTATTAGTATCACTTTGCTGTCTCACTAATTAGTCCTGAAAATGGTTATTTTAAACAGTGAATTTGGTGATCAAGGATGGCAGAATTGAAGCAATAATCCGCGCTGATAGGCCACTGCTTCTCGAGGATACTAACCATGTCGAATTCACTATCCTGGCATCCGCTTCGCCTCCAATCACACCAATTCCTGAGGAGCTCACAATGGACACTGAGGCTGCAGAAATATATCCAGTGGGGCAAATTGGTTGATGATGAAGTCTTTTCTGCTACGAAAGACGAATTCTTTAGGAATAGGACAGGTTTTCCTGTAAACATTTCAATCGCATTACATTACTTGTTTGGTTATTCACTGTCTAGATAGATTGCAACTACAATTTGTAGAAAAGAAAAAATTTGCATAAGACAGAAAATAAAAAGTGGAAAACTGTAGCCTGGTTCTAATATCAGGATAGAAAAATGCTGTATCTGAGTTCTGATCAGTGATGAGAACTAAAGTCTGCATCTTTAGACTCTACTGTGCAAGGATGCTAATAAAGTTGATCTTAATCTTGAGGACTATTTCCATTAGCACCCTTCAGCTTTAATTTCAATTTCCTGTTTGAATCGGTCAGTTTTGTCTCGAGACAGCACGAATGTGGAGAGCAGCAATTCAGCTTCTGCCTCCTTTTATTCTTCTTCATTGTATTCAGTAACTTCACCCTCTCGGCAGTTGTCTATCCACAGGTACACAGTTGCGCGTCTTCTGGATGGCAAAACTCTGCAACAGTCCCTCCTCGGTGACTGCAGAAAAGAACGATACAAATACGAATCACTAGTTATACATTGGTTGAAGCTAATAAAGAACATAAGAAATGATGATTGTAGCTGTACCCTTCGCCACCGTAGACTATCTGGCCTCTTTAATACTGTGATTGTGTCAATTGTTTCTGGTGATGGTGTTCTCCACCGGCAATAAGGATAGGTAACTTTATGTCGGTGGTAGACTCCGATTATCTGTTTCCTACCATGATCATACCTGGTACTGTTCATATAAAACAGATAGGGTTTCATGCAAGGATGCTTCAAAACTGGCCTTGTGTTGAATGCATATGCTGTGTAATCGGCTCTTCGATACCAATTTAGAAATGTTCTTGCCGGAGTTTCGAGTTCTCTCGGGGACATCACTCCTCTCCATATTTGAATAACAAACCCCCAAGAAACTGAGATGGACCAGTACTTTTCCTTGTGATAGCACAAGGATTGCTGCATAATGCTTGCCGAATCGAGCCTGACCGAGTTAAACAAGAGCTCGACAGCTTTCGGCCTGCTTTGACCCGGAAAGATTGGTTCCACCACATCAAGGTGGTGAAGAGATACGAACGGAGCCACCGGATGCGCTGCCAGAAGACCTAAAAGGTCTCCATACACATCATACTGCATAACCATAAAAAGAAAACAATCACTACCTAGAAACTGCATCTAGGGTATCCTTCAAATATAATTAGCAAACATTCTCTTAGCAGGAAATTTTGCAACAACAATACCTAGAAATGTAACGAAATGCTCGAAAAACAGAATCGTTTGGGAATGGAATTAGAACCTTAAAAATGCATGCATACCTGATGAAACCCTTGTTCCTTGGTGAGTGGCACACCAAGCTCAGCCATACAAGCTTGGATTCTGTCATCACTCCCGTACAACGCTGGATATCGTTGAATGCACCTATCTTGCATCTTTGCCAATTCTTTTGCCAATGGATAGCTTATAGCAAATCCACCTCCTCCATATGCCATCCCATAAGAAAAGAAGATGTTCTGCAGATGACTCTCGGACGAGCTCCCGATATAATAAAGCTGCCTATGATCATATTTGGAAAGTATCCTCACCAGATTATCAACAATGAAAACCGTATCATCATCTCCCATGACAAACCACCTCACATCTTTCAATCCAAGCTTCAATGTCTCGGACACCACCCGTGAAATCCTCAATGCTGATCGATGTCCTTGCTTGTTCGTGTACTTAAATCTCGATGTATCATCCGAAAGCCTAATCTCGGGCAACCCTTCATTCCCTCTCCTGTTTACCTTATCATCCATCCACACAATCCCTCTAGTCTCCTTAGGCCTCCACCATGTTTTTACATACTGCTTCCTTTGATCCCACAGCTTCGCGGAGGCAGCGATCCCGAACACAATGTGCTTAACTTGGGTATCATAGTTGTTCGATTCTACGGGGAGTTTAATGAGCTGATCATCAGAATCATTGTCATCATCTTCTTGGTCATTGGTTCGAGCCGATTTGGACAAGTTGGAGATGTGGTGATCAACAACTTTTTCTTGTATTGTGGGGCACTGTTGATTACTGTTTAAGATGAATTGGGAAGAATAGACAATGTAGAGGGCGATAATGATGATAAAGAACCAAGTTAAGGATCTAATTAGAAGTGTCTGTGGCATTCTTTGCTGGGTTGGATACATTTGTTTTTTTCTGGTGAAAAGTTGTAATACAAGTAATTGCAGTATCATAGTTTTTTTTTGTTCATCTTTTTTTCCAGATTCATGGACTGAGTAATCCTCGGATCTTGAGGTTTCCTTTATTTGTTGTTTTTTTGTAATTTTTTTTCCTACAAATGTTGTTTTTGTGCATGTGTGGTTTGAAGTTGTTACAGAACAACGAACTAAAGTGCGAGTATTACTCAATTTAGTACTTTTTCTTGACAAGATAAATCCTATGGTGTGACAATAATGGATTATGGATATATAGGGAATTTACTCAATTTAATACCCTTGTCAGTACAAATTTACGTTTAATATAAAATATTTCACAATAGTCTAGGCTAAAAATAATAGTTTATATGATATTTTTTCTCTCTAAAATTTAGTAATAATATATAATTTCAATAGTATTATATAAATTTAGTAATTTTTATTATTTATTTAAAATTAAACTTGAAAAAAATAATATATTTTGTATAATCTTGAATAAAAATTCATCTTGTGACTTTTTACTTTTAAAATATTATTGTTAAAATTATATTAATTTTTTCGTTAATTTATGTAAAGTTCTTGGATGGAAGTCTTTTTTTAAAGGGAAGGATGGCGTTACTTCAAACAATTAGGTTATGTATAGTTATAAAAATCAAATCAAATCAATTGATTCAAATTAATTCAAATTTTCAACAAAAAATGTTGAAGAAGAGAAAATTGGACTAATTGGTTGACCCCTCTTGTTGAACTCGTTTAACTCAATTTTTTTTTACCTTTTTCTAGTTTTTTTAATTATTTTTTGTCTTTTAATATAAATATACATTTTTATATTTTATTAAATCAATAGTCAAACTCACATAAACCATCAAATTATTGACACAAGAGTTTAAACGGTTCGATATTTGGTTCGATTATGATAACTATGAGGTTATGGACTCCTGTTATATTATATTTCGTTAAGGTTAATATAAGTCAAGAAAGTTAGTGCAACTACTCCTTATAATTAAGATTTTTTAACTTAAATAAAATTTCATTACCAAATGGGGCGTAATGGATCGGGTTGATTTAAAACTCACGTTGGTATTCTAAGATCTTGTGTTTGAGCCTTAAAGTAACAATTGCTTTAATTAATTTGAAGTACCACTTAAACCAATTTTCGAACTCTAATAAGATAAAGTGTGGATTAATCTTGTCCAAAAAAAATATTCGGGACATCACGTTATCTATAAAAAAATTCCATTAAATCAAAACCAAAATTTAAGTTAGGCCAACTCAATGGAATTACATCAAGCAAGCTGCAGTTAAAATTGAAAATAAAAACCTAAACCGTTAAAGCCCACCAAGGCCCAATTACAACATTAATGCTAATAGCCTGATACTAACATCAAGAAGACAGCTTTATCGTTTATCCGAACCAAATCCAATTTTTTTATTTTAGAAACGAGGTAAAATTTGTATTCCTTCCGGTACTTTATCATTTATAAACAATCAATAAATTGCATATGTATTGATGTGCTGGCATTTGTTATTTCTCGAATCCAACCATTTCGTTTGTAAAAGAGTGACCTTAGATGGCCCAAAATAAAGATGTTTTAGTTTTTTTTTTCCAGAGTGAAATCAATAGCAATTTTAGTACAAGTTTTCTTATCTCAGATGATTGAACTTAAATTGTGGTAATTTTACCACTTATTTTCATATATATTGAATGGTGATTTTATTAATTTTAGTATGATTTTCATGCTTTTAGTAGAAAGTAACCATAAAAAGTGAAGATAGAAAAAGAGGCAGTAAAGAGTCAACTTTGGGGAGAATAAAACAGATACCTTTCCGAGTGATACTTGCAGAAGAAGCCCAATGTGATTGCGATTGTTGGTCTTATTCGCAGAACAGTTGGAGTGGCGGCCTTCCTTCTTTATCTCAGCTTTGTAGACTTCTAATCGGAGAGGAAGAGTGATTAAATACAATTAGAGTTTAATTAGGATTTATTTTATTTATTTCTTTTAGAGATATTATTGAGGGAGAAAACTATATATAGTCTCCTTAGGTTATTGAGAAAGGGGTCTTTGTCCCTTCTCTGGTTCTTACTTTTGTTTTCGCATTCACAAACCTTGCTCCTTCATTTCTTCACAGAGACGGAGAATTTTTATATTTTAATACATCTTTTGTTTCCTTCAAACATGAGTATGAGTAGCTAAATAAATCTTTCTTAGTAGAAGCATCAAAGCATGAGCACGAGTTTGTATGAGACCTAATTGTTTTTTATTAATCTTTAAATCTGCATTTAATTAATCTCCATAACAATTGTACTGCGTTTTCCTTTTGATTTTAGATATGACCAATTTAGAGTTGATTTGATCCCGCAAGTGTCATTTCTCTTAGTTACGACAACCCCTCTTGGGCTATTTATAGACCAAGAGGATCGAAGTAGATAGCTAGCGCTCAAGATGCTATCGCAAATTAGCCCTGAGTAAGTTAGTGGGAAAGGTTAATCTGATTTAGTCCCGATTGACAACCGAGGATACTAGGTTTGGAGTTGTCTTCTCCTACTCGATCATCACGCAATTTTAGTAAACCCTTTAACCAGCAAGGTGCTAGTTGGTTAGGAATCACTTCTAAGCGTACTTGAGGTGGTTTTGATATAGGAGGGAAGCAAAGGTCATAAGCGTACCTTGATGAATATCCCTGCATCGATGATTGTTGCTCATGTCTTATCGCTTGTTAGCTTCTACTAGGAATTTCTCACATTTGATTGTTTCGTTCTTAATCTGTGTCTTGACCAAGAATCTTATCCTTAGCCTCGATTGTTTACTTGTTTTTTTTCTTTCTTTTCAGTCTTGAGTTTTAAACAAAATCCCCCCAAATTCACCTAAGTATTACCACTGATTTTTACAAGCACACACGAAAATCACATCATTATTTTCTGTGGACGAACTTTTTACTTGCTATTTACAATTAAACTTTTTTTAGTAGTGAGTTGTATTTATTAATTATTTTTGACAGATTTGACACTTATCACTACATAAACTCTTTTTTAATTTTAATTTTTTTTGTATTTTTTTGTTCATTTTTGTGGATAAAATTGTAGCCAACACTATGAGATGTTGCAATCGCATAATATTGACTATTGAGGGGCTAGGCAAGTAGCATAGATGTTATGCCACCATCAACTTTGAAATATCAAACATGTATAAGTAAGTACTCCCTCTGGACGGTTTTAACTGTCTTTTTAGTACAGTAATTTTCAGTAGGTTTTACACTAAAATGTTAAGTAAAGTGTACAGTAACTTTCCGTAGGTTTTCGCCACTTAATACCGTCCGGAAGGAGTATATGCCAACTTTGATATTCGGTAACATATAATCTCCGCCAAAATTAATTAGTTTAATTTGGCATTTCATGATTCCCATCTGTTGGACCAAGACGTATCCTTACTCTTTAGATATATGCAGATGCCCTTGCAAATAAGACGCGTACGTGTCCTTTGTTTTTATCATTATTATTATTATTATTGAAAATATTGAACCACAATAATAAATAAATAAATAAATAAAATCTTAGCTAGTGGTATTAAAATTTCTCATTAGTTACTTATATATAAATTTCTCGTTAGTACGCAAATAATTATTGAATATTTTCAATGTGTCAACTCACATTTTAATTACATAAATAAAAAAATAAATAAGCGTTTACGAGTAAATAAACACCATCTCTATGTAAAAGTGTCAATTCATACACCAAAAATATGAATAATTTCCCGAAATTAAGACATGCAAATGCCAATTAGTAAGAATGAAAAAAAAGGCTGAATAATGCATTTGCTCCCTGCTTTTGTTCTAAATTTGTAATCTAGTTCTTGTGTTTTCGAAATCTTTTACTGGTCCTCAAATTTATAAATTTTGGTTGAATTAAATTCGTGAATGGAGATTGAGAATTTAAGACAAATGCAGAGATGAAATGTATTGTTTTTTAGGCAATAGAAGAATATTAGCAACAGATGCTCTTGAGTTGTCACTCTTGAGTAAGGCTTTCTAGCTTTTTGTTGTGGCCTGTGGGCTTTACCGTGAAAGAGAGAAGAAGGGAAAGAAGCTCATGATCCAACGACAAGGAAGTGTCAGAAGTGGACCTATCACAACCGTGAACAGATAAGATGATCGGATCCTACACTGTTCACGTGGCTGTCGGCCCTACCGCTTGTGGGCCTACTCTATCCTAATCACTTTAATTTAATTTTTCTTTCAACCTTTCATATGGTTTTCTTTCCCATCAACAATGGAAAAAATATGGGTACATGATGATGTACGTACTTCTCCCATTGAAATGTTGACACGTGTCCATTAATCTCATTAAAATACACATGTGTCAACATTTCAATAGGAGAGATACGTACATCATAATGCCCATCAACAACCAAATGAAAAGCTCTCTCGAGTCTTTAGTAAGATAAATTATTAGGTATACTCATTCATTCATTTATATATGAAAATTAGCAATTTTGTACTTACTTTAAATTGAAAAACAAATCCAATTTTACCGTCCTTCCAATCATACCCAACTTAAATTGAAAATAATTAATGTTTAATGTAGTGATCGGATATCGGATAGTTTTGATGAGAAAATAAATACTCCCTCCGTTCCTAATTACTTGTCACTAGTCACTATTCCTATCGTTTTGTAAAACGGGCGGAATAGTAACTATATGACCTCGAAAGATTCTGAAATTTTTCGTCAACGTATATTAATCCTTCATGTACGTTGAAAAAAAAATTCGAATTTTTTCGAGATCATATAGTTGCTATTCCGACCACTTTGAAATACGTGCTGAAATAATAAAGTGACAGGTAAAGTGGAACGGAGGGAGTAGTATATTTTTAGTTGAAAAAGAAAAAAAGGAAAAGTGAAAGGCAAAAAAAAGAGGAGACAAAGGTTAATCCAGTAATTGAAGGCCCTTACGTCATTCTCAGCCATCAATTTTTTGGCCAATTAAATGAATTAATCGGTGATAAATTTTGAGAGACTTGGAATATTGGCAATTTGGCAGAGTTGACAAACGAAATGATGGCTCTACCAACTAATGTCTTTACCCATGTTGTCCTTTCCTTCTCTCTTACACAATTAGGCACAAAATAATCACTAGAATCCCTGGGTTAAGTAAATAGAGAAGAATTGTGAGTATTTAGATGGAAATGTAATGGAAACACGGTATTAGCATTCCGACGATCAAGTTAGTTAATATAGATTAGAAGTGTTTGTTTAGTATAATTAATATAATCATCAAGTGGAATAAACATGCAATATTATATATATAAGAATGTGCAATGTATTTTGATTCATGACATTGATCTATTTATTTGTATCAAGAGGAATGTCAAGTGTTTCTAATTGTCTGGTATGTACTTGAAAGATGTCATATATACATTTTTCTAATACAAGTAGTCTTAGTGTACATATATATATATATATATATATATATATATATATATATATATATATATATATATATTTAGTGTTAATCGATAATCAGTTTTAAACTACGGTGATCAGGGTGAACGTTTTTTAAATTTTAGGAGGCAGTGATCCCTCAAAATTATGAATTTCTCCATAGTAGTCCTTAGATTTTCATTTTAAATTTTTTTGATGTTCATCCAAACTTTTAGGTTTGTGCAACAATCCTTTGAAAACTTTTTATTTTGTTTTTTTAAGAAAAAATCATTGCCATATATTTGGCCCTTAATAAAATAAATGACTTTCTGGATGTTTGTACTCGAATTAAGAAAATGATTGGTTTATGGAAAATGAGACAATTTTTGACCTTTGTACCCCTACCATCCAAACCTATTTTCGAAATTACCATGGCTTATGTCTCAGTTTACACCAAGGGATGACAGGGGTAATGTCATCTTCTCCAGCTTAGGATACCGAGAATGTCATTTATTTCGAAACTGCTTTTAAATTTTAGAACGTCGTTTATTTTGCACCGAAGGGAGTATTATACTTCGAAATTGCTAGTAAGTAATATTACCTTCAAATGCCTCAACCTCTGATTGTTTTGGCACGTGTGTGGGCCAGGCCTCTACTCGTGTGCCTACAAAATTCTTTCTAGTGTCAAATTAAGATATATATAAAGCAAAACGCTCATTTTCTACATTCTTCTTTCCTTTAAACTTATATTTATTAATTATTTCAGTGGCTGTATTTTTAGGAGTTCTACAATCAAAACTCTAGGTATTTAATTTAATTATAATATTTATAAAATATTTTCAATCAAACTTTTAAATAATTATTTAACTTTTGTGTTTGTAAAAAAAATTAATTAAACCTCTAAATTTATGAAATCTCATTTTTTTCTCGTCTTTGTAAATTTAGAATAATTAAACCGTCTTCTAATGATTTTTGTATAATTCATTTTTAATGATGAATCAAACAATTGGCTGAGTGATTTTGTCTCTGTTACTTAATGATTATCCGTGTTTGTAAAAGAAAAACAATCATGCCCCAACATTTATGGAATCTAATATTTTTTTCCGGATGTTTGTAAATTGGTTCACTTAAAAGCATACATAGTTACTCATTCTAATACCTTTTATACAACCGAATTTGAATAATTAGTAAAATTTTATGCTTAAAATTGCCTAATTTAACTTACCTCTACTATTTCTTTTTTTGATTCACTTTCTTAACCTTTAAAGCAATTATTTAACGATTAATCCATTTCAAAGTTCAACTAAAACCCGCAACGTGGGCTAGTATCAATATATACTACTTTAATTTTTCCCAATCCGATTTACAAATTTTTGCCATCATAGGTGGAGAGACACACTAGACAGAAGAAGCATTGCAAGAGCAGGGTCCGGTCGTCAGGGCCCCATCTCCATGCTCCATCTTCTCCTCAACGTGTAATAACAACACACCGCTCCTCTTCTTGGCCTCTTATAACTTCTTGTCATCTTTTCTTGCTGCCAAACTGCCAACTCAAACTCCCATGTCGTACCACAACAATCAATTAATCTCTTAATCTCTTAGTAATTATTTCTCGCCAAAAAGATGTGCAAATAATTCTTCTTATTTTTTTCTGGGGATTCGAGCAAATTCCATGTGAGATATAGGCTGCAGAGGGATGGGGAGGAACCAAACTTTTTCGATCGACAGTTATTCTCTCCACTTTTCGCATTAAAAAGCTCTTCTCTCTTCATCTTCTCCTCGTCGCGTAGCTCATCGATATATATATAACCATTTCGGTTCAGCTTTAGCAATTGGAATTGAAACATTTTTCCAAGACAAAAAGGAAGAAGAAAGACTCCAGACTCTCTGCTGCTTCCCTTCTTCAGGTACTTACATACTAATTGCTCCATTAATTTACAACTCTTAATTCATTCTTAAATTAAAACTAATTAATCATCGAAAGTATTAATTTTGCTTTTTGTATATATCTTGAAAATTACATCAATGATCTTTGGAATCTTAATTATCCTTTAGAAAAAAAGATTCGTTTGATGATGATCTTCCTTTACTTGGGGCTGGTATTTTTTTATATTTTTAGTTCCGTGATGATGAGGTTTAGTAGCACCCACACCACATGCATTGTTTTTTGTTTTTTTTATATTGGAAATGGACCAACATTAACGCTTCAATCTTTGAAGCATACTCTGTTTGTTTTCATCCCCATCTCCAAAGTCCAACTATCTATTTTCATGAAAAGAAAAATCTCTCTACGGCCTAATATTCAAAATAGTACGTAATATTAGAGGTAATATACTAATAATATATAGTTTTAGTTGTTTTTTCTTCATTTAAATATTCAAGCTAATTCTTGAGCAAAACTATTATTATCGATTTAGTATTTCGTGCAATGCACAAAAGAATTGCATCTCGAGTTCAAATTTTATATATGTATATATTTTTTTTTTAGGATTGCACGGTTGCTATATTGCTTTGGTAATGCGCAAACAAACAGAAGTTTATGTTCTCATTATGTTTGCCTGTCTTCCGCTGTCACTCACTCGCTCTTACGAGCAGAAAAGAACAGCCACTTTTTATTTTTTATTATTTAATTAAATTTCAATTTCCTTCTTTTCTTTATTTTGGACAATATAGTTTAAATATCTGCTTTTCCAATGGACCAAACTACCCTTAAAAATATGAGGTCCTCAGCGAACACTCGTCGTCGCTGTCGTTTGGTATTCAAAGTTATCGCGTTTCAGTGACCATCACACCCTCTCGTAATTTACCCATTTACATTATTTTTATCACATTTCATGTAGAGTTTTCAACATTTCAACTTCCATGTCCCCATTTCCAGTTCATATATACTACCCCCCCACCCCCACAGCATCCTTTCATGAAAATGACATATACCTATCACAACTTTTTACCTCAAATTGATTTCATACCTCGTGATTCAGATCTTAAAAAATTGTAACCTTATATTGTATACTAATATGTTTAAGGTTAACTTATACTAATATTGTAACATCCTTTAATATTTCCAATTTTTAAAGCAATATTTTATGTGTCGTTATAAAAAATAATATTGTATTTATATATTTTGAAGTCTAGCTCTCTGGCATGGTAAACTTCCTTCACTTACTAAAATATTGGTCCCAAAATAATAATGTATGTTGCTATAATTAAATAACTTAATACTTTATTATAAATAATCATCGTCTAATATGTATAAATAATATACTAGTGACTAAAATTTAATAATAATTTTAATGTATCACATGTTACTGACTTGCAAAGATTAATTTATACTTACTTTTTGTGCATGCTCATTTCCTTTTTGCAATAAATTAATAATTGCTGTATACTTATGTTTGGATGTAGAGATGGAACCAACCGACAAGTCGTCTAAGCAAACCTTGCCCAGAGATTCCCGTGGTTCACTCGAGGTGTTCAATCCCTCCGCAGGCTCCACTTACCCAACTCCTCGACCCACCAATCCAGCTTTCCGCTCAACCCCCACCTGGCAGAGCTGGGTTGATCCACGTGGCAACAACCAGGAACTCAACCCGCCTCCACTCCCACCCTCACCCGCACCCGCACCCGCACCCATCACCACCGCAACCGCAATCAAGCCGAACAAGCCGGGTCTACCCGAGGAGGTCACAACATCATGGATGGCCCTCAAGGACCCGACCCCAATCCCAACCAAAATCCCTGCCCCACCCGCCGCCCCATCATCATCGCCGTCGAAAACCCAAGAAGTCAAGAAACCAGCGGTGGCAGGGGAAGTCGGCGTGGCGGCGAAAAGGGCTGCCGAGTGGGGCCTGGTGCTGAAAACGGACACGGAGACGGGGAAGCCGCAAGGGGTGGGTGTGAGGAATTCGGGTGGGGATGAGAAAGCGGGTGGGTCGAGAAGAAATTCAAATAATTCGGTGAGGAATTCAGGTGAGGAGTCAGATCAAGAAGGAGTAGGGAAAGAGAAAGGGAATATTCCGAGGGTATCTGAGGACATAAAAGACGCACTATCCACTTTCCAACAAACGTTCGTGGTATCGGATGCTACGAAACCGGATTATCCGATCCTGTATGCAAGTGCCGGGTTCTTTAAAATGACGGGTTATACATCCAAAGAAGTCATAGGCAGGAACTGGTAATTACTAATTAATCTAACAATTGAGGTTGAAGGGAGCAATACTTATTTCTTTTTATAACCTTTTTATTGTGGTTTTGCAGTCGGTTTTTACAGGGTGCAGGAACCGACCCGGAACACGTATCCAAGATTAGGGAGGAATTGCAGAACGGGGGTAGCTACTGTGGGAGACTGTTGAATTATAAAAAGGACGGGACGCCTTTTTGGAACCTTCTTACTATTGCTCCAATTAAAGATGACGATGGAAAAGTCCTCAAATTTATTGGGTAAGTATAGTATAGTACTTTTTCTTTTTTAGTTTTTACTATTAATATATGTAGACATACATATACAGCATCATTGATATGTAAAATACTAAAACCAACCAAGAAAATATAGATAGGATGTTTCTTTCTTTCTTTTTCTTTATATTAAAAGAAATGTGGTGGCACATCTGACACTCGTCACAATCACGAAAAAATTATATACATGTCTAATCGTTGGATAGTAGTTCGGTAGTCATTTATTAATTAACCGGTAAGTCCAATATAGTTTGGAGTTTTGTTTTAAAAATAATTTATTTTCATTGCATGCCCCTACCATGATTAATGTTGTGTCCTACTTCTTTAGCACTATAATGTTTGTTCTCCCCACATGGATTTAATTTATTTATTTTTTGGTACGTTGATCTCTAGCTTCTATATACATTATTTTGTCCTAAGACTACACAGTATCTATGTTAGAAGGGCAGAATCTAAAGGGATTTCTTGCGTTTAGAAAATGGGTTGATGATTGAGAATGCAATCTTTTATGGGTTGGTATTGTATTAATTGTTGTACTCTCCATGTGGTTCAGACCAAAAGAAGTAAGTAGATGTCCCACATGAATTCAATAATTTGAGCTTTATGTTTGGCACTTGATCTGGATGAGGAGTCAATGCATGATACGGGCAGAGATACAGATAGACAGACTATGGGGTGTGGAGTGTGGACCATCCTGTTTATTCTCATTAGCCAAAGAAAAAAGAAGAAGATACTGTTACGTTACCTTAATCTGATTTAACTTAAATAGGTCGTTTTTCTAATTGATTCGGCACTCGCATAGTCACATAATGGATAATTACTTAATGTGAACACTTTTATTTCTTGATGAGTCGACTAAACATAAACATGATTTATCGTGATTCAATAAATTTAGAAATAATCGTGATTTTGGGACTCTCATGGGTATATCATGGATGATTATTTGTTGTTAATACTTTCTCTTAGTTGGGCGACTCGAGTATAAACATGATTTATTCGGTAATATTTATTTTGAATTATTGGAAATGGGACAGAAAGCAATGCTTGATACTTTGTTTTGTGACTGCGTGGTGTGACGTGGCAGGATGCAAGTGGAGGTTAGCAAGCATACAGAGGGGGGCAAGGATAAGATGCTGCGTCCAAATGGATTGCCTGAATCTCTAATCCGATATGATTGTACTCTTCATATCAATTACTTTTATTCTCTCTTTTACATGCCTTTATCTTACTGTTTTCTTAACTGAAAAAAAGGAACAGATTCCATGAACTTGAGTTGGTGCATGATGTCATAATGTTTTGCATGTTACATGTCAAAACTGCTGCTTTAAAATTTTTGGTTTTCGAACGAGATTAATTTCTTGTTCGAAAAGAGTTGAGAGTACATCCGAGGAGATCTAACATAGAAACATAGAGTTTAAACTTGGGAATTTAGTTTGCTTTGAATAATTAAGACATGATCCATGCAGGAATTGATGATAGTGCTGTGCTTAATGGCAATAAGGATAGAAAATTAGCACACCTTTCTGCCTTTAACCAAGAGATTGTTGCGTGAAAATCACATCAAACACAATGTTGCAGAACGAGTTCCTGAAACGATGATTTGACATTGAACATTTCGTACGCTCTTTGTTGTATTTGAGCAAATGATCATTTGTAGTTTGTCAATCCACTGTAACTCATCCCGTTTCAGCAAATTTCTCAACAAGTCTGGAATCGATAGTAAACAGGAACACCTGTACTTTAATGAGGTTGTATGAATGTACCATAATCAATCTATGCTATAAGTTTGATAGAATAGACCAGCCAAAATGTTTCGGGAATTGAGGATTTCTTTCTTAGGGTTTGATGTCTTTGCAATTGATCAATCAGTTAGTAGACAATTCATGCTTCTACGACTTTTTTTATATATAATTGGATTGGTTAGCTCGATATTTTTCGATGTCGTGTTGAGCTACACTGATATGTGATATCATTATTTTCTGCAGCACGTCAGAAGGAGATGGCTACAAGTTCAGTGACTGAAATTGTTCAAGCAGTGAAGAGGCCCCGTTCTCTAAGCGAATCAACAAACCGACCCTTCACCAGAAAATCTGAAGGTGGCGGTGAGGAGGAAAGGAAAAGAGCTACCGGAAGGAGGAATTCAGAGAATGTGCCTCCAAGTAGACGGAATTCTCATGGAGGTCCTCGGAATTCGATGCAAAGCATAAGCGAGCTGCCAGACAAGAAACAAAAAAAATCTGGCCGCCGTTCTTTCATGGGGTAAACTTCTTTCATCAGCATTACCACTGTCAATACATGGATTCATTTCTTTGCTTTTTTTCATAACTTCCCTTTTTTGATGGCTTAGGCTCATGAAGAAAAGTACTCAATCTAACGTGGCCGAGACTTTTGATATTGGGATTACTGTGCATGATGACTTTGAGAGCGATGATGATTATGATGACGACGCAAGGCCTGATAGCCTTGATGACAAAGTTAGGAAGAAGGAAATGAGAAAGGGTATAGATCTCGCTACGACATTAGAACGTATAGAGAAAAACTTTGTTATTACTGATCCGAGGCTGCCTGATAATCCCATTGTAAGACCCCCCTAATTTGTTGTAATGGTTACTTAATCGTCGTAGTGTTGTTTGATTCAACTCACGTACAGGGTTAGAAGAAATTTTATGTCATTCCTTATAGTTTAAGTTTTTCAGATATTTGCATCGGATAGCTTTCTAGAGTTGACAGAGTACAGTCGTGAAGAGATCTTGGGAAGAAATTGCAGGTATGCTTAATTCATATTAATTAAGGTTTGTAAAGATGTTTAAATGGAATGGAATTTATCATAATTTTCTCGTTATTCTTTGATGTGATAGATTTTTGCAAGGGCCTGAAACTGATCCTGCTACTGTGAAGAAAATAAGAAATGCAATTGATAACCAGACAGATGTTACAGTGCAGTTGATTAACTACACTAAGACAGGTATGCTTACCATTACTTCGCAGTCTGAATTCCGTGTGGAATTATGTAAAGGATAGCTGACTTGAATTATTACTGCGTTGAACATGTTTCTTTATTACTTGCAAAAGTTTGTGTATACTGTCCTAGCTCATGGTGTAAGATTAAAACATTTCATGGCTAGCCCGAATAATACGTTCTCAGGTACTCTTAATAATCTAGGCACTAATGATGACTATCAAAAGTTAATAATTCTGTTCTTTTTCACTTTATCCAGGTAAGAAGTTCTGGAACCTCTTCCATCTGCAGCCCATGCGTGATCAAAAGGTACAATATTCGCATGTTCATATTACCGAATGGAGTTTTCTAGCTCCTTGTCACTTGACTTAGTTCCGCAAGAGAAGGATGGATGTATTGTTCTTTCGGGAAGAAAAAAAAGGGTTCTAAGCACAATCTCTTGCTTTGTTGGAACAGGGAGAAGTACAGTATTTCATTGGAGTACAATTAGATGGAAGTGAACATGTTGAGCCGCGTGCTAACTGTATCCCGGAGACAACTGCAAAAGAGGGTGAACAAGTGGTACAGGATATCTGCTTACCTTTGTCTAGTCCCTTTTGAAAATACATTTCTTTGTCATGAAATCAAGTTTGATTTCTTCGGTTTCCTCAAGCCAGTTCACTTTTTTTCCTGGTTACTTACGTGCCATAAGAAGTTCTCTTATCTTATATTTGTGGTGTCAAATGGATCTTCCAAAAGTCTCCTAACAAGGTAGCTTGGTGTTCACTCTCAGGTGAAAAAAACTGCAGAAAATATTGATGAAGCAGTGCGAGAACTTCCAGATGCAAATAAGGTAAATTCCTGAATGCTGATTCAGTTCTTTGGATTTATTTTTAATCTTGGTACTTTGACTAAAACTACTGTATATCACCTTCAGACTCCGGAAGATTTGTGGGCAAATCATTCAAAGACAGTTCATCCAAAGCCTCATCGGAGGGAAAGCCCCTCATGGAAGGCAATTCAGAAGGTATGATCTTTTGAATGCGTAATAATATTTGAGAATGCATAATAATTTTAGACTCAAACTTAGGTCATTTGAAAGTGCGTAATATTGTCAAAAGCTAACAACTACATTTAGTGTTCACCGGCCCTCATTTTAATAAATGCATTATACAAAGCATTAGAATCTTAATCTGGTTGCATTTGCCTTATACGGTACAGTTGAGTTGCGAATCAAATCTACATAGTGTGGAGGTTTCCTTTGATTAGATGGATTTGTGTTTCTTAATCTGTGCGAAAGTCTGCGTTTATCATTACTATAGTTGAATTGTATATAGCTCCGCATAATCCTTGGAAGCTAGTTTCATCACATAAGTTTGCTCATTTACGTAACCCTGCAGATTGCAGACAATGGAGAACAGATAGGCCTGAAACATTTCAGGCCAGTTAAGCCTTTGGGTTCTGGTGACACTGGCAGGTCCGTTTTTACATTTTGTGTGTATATTTCATCAGTTTGTTATGATACTTAAAGCAGAAGCATCAATTGTTATCTTCATTCTAAACATTATCTCCGAAATTTATTCGAGTTGTGAATCGTATGGCAGTGTGCATCTGGTAGAATTATATGGAACTGGACATTTCTTTGCCATGAAGGCTATGGACAAGGGTGCCATGCTCAACCGCAACAAGGTATTAGAATGGAGTTGACCCTATTCTCTGATTTCGTTGTAATACTGAAGCTGATTCGGTATCTCTCTTCAATGCTCGTATATGACTTCCTGTTCCCTTTTGTGTAGGTGCATAGGGCCTGTGCAGAGCGAGAAATCCTTGACATGTTGGACCACCCTTTTCTTCCTGCACTATATGCTTCTTTTCAGGTTAGATAGAGAAAATGATGTCATAGTAATATACTAACCAAGTATGCCTAGTTTTTTGTAATTTGGACGCGGGTTTGCAAACATGCTTCGCAGAATATTTAGTCAAGGCTTATACACATGATTTGTCACAAATAAATCCTTGATATTCTAATTTCCTGATAATTTTCAGACCAAAACACATATCTGTCTGATAACTGATTATTGCCCCGGTGGAGAGCTATTCGTGCTCTTGGACAGCCAACCATTGAAGGTGCTGAAGGAAGATGCAGTGAGGTAATAACAAACTATAGTTTACATCATGGTACAAGTAGAAATACGCTAGATCATGGCGAATCCACGCGTAAGTTGTTCCGACATTACACCGTGATATAGCTGACATAAATTCTCGATGATTGTAGATTTTATGCTGCGGAGGTAATCGTTGCATTGGAGTATCTTCATTATCAAGGTGGATTATGAGTTGACTACATATATATTCTCCTTTTTTCTATTAGCGTTTTCGAAATAAGTAAATATTATGCTAGTGAAGGATGAAGTTGACTATTTCCTTGCTATTCCTTGTTTCTGGTGTTTCTCATGCAGGTATAATTTACAGGGACTTAAAACCAGAGAATATTTTACTCCAAAGCAATGGCCATGTGGCATTGACAGATTTTGATCTATCATGTCTGACATCCTGCAAACCACAGGCAAGTTACCACCTAAACTTCCTTTTCTTCCTGTTTATTAATTCCTGTTCTTCTACTAAATTGCGGAGAGAATATTCAGCTAAATTGATACGATTCCTATTCTCTTTGCAGCTTTTGATTCAGAGTACAAACGATAAGAAAAAACATAAAACGCAGCAGCCTCCCATCTTTATGGCAGAACCTGTGCGAGCTTCAAATTCTTTCGTTGGCACTGAAGAGTATATTGCTCCGGTTCGTGCACTTTAAGCTTGCATTTTTCCTTACGTTGCATTTGGTTCTGTTTTACCAACTGCCCCTTTATTTTCACATCTTTGCAGGAGATCATAAGTGGAGCAGGCCATACTAGTGCAGTTGACTGGTGGGCTCTTGGTAATTACTCATCTTTTAATCCTTCGAGTGCTATAGTTATTTGATGAAATCTGTGAGTGATGTATGAATCGATATATCAGGTTATGAAATTGGTATCTTTGCAGCTGTGGCATTCATTAGCTTTAAATCAACATGCTTATTATTTCTCCAGAAAAAGAAAACACTATAGTTCTACCGTGTAATTTTCGGATCTCTTGTAGGTATTCTTCTATATGAAATGCTTTATGGATACACACCATTTAGGGGGAAAACAAGGCAAAAGACTTTTGCCAATGTTCTTCACAAGGATCTCAAGTTTCCGTCAAGTATCCAGGTGAGCTCATTTGTATTTCTTCACTACAAAGTTGCTACTTTTTCTTGATTCGTAAATCATTCAGGGAAAATAGAAAGAAGTTTGCTCGATACCCGTGACTTATATATGGAATCCATTCATCGGGAGGGGAAAAAACCTACCTAAAAGTTTTCTATAACCGAAATGGAAGTTTCGATGCTTGTTTAAACTTTAAGTCTTGAACTGCTGTAGCAATCTCCGGGGATTTTGACAAGTTTCTGTTGAGTGCAGGTCAGTCTCAGTGCGAAGCAGTTAATGTATCGGCTCCTACATAGAGATCCCAAGAACAGATTGGGCGCGCACGAAGGAGCGAACGAAATTAAGAGACATCCATTCTTCAAGGGTATCAATTGGGCACTAGTTCGCTGCATGGTAAGACTAACTGTCCTTCCAATGCTTATCAGAATGAGTTCAGAATTGATTTATAGGAAGTTCTTTGCATCATCATACTTGCAAAAACAATCTACTAAATATATCATAGAGGATTCCTTTCTGTTTCTTTTTCTGCTTACGATCTTCTATGCGATCCTCAGAATTGTGTGTAGTTACTCATCACATCTATCAATATGCAGAATCCTCCGAAACTTGATGCTCCTATTCTTGGCACTGAGGTGGAGAGAGTCGAGGATCCCGCAATGCAGGATTTGCAGACAAACTTTTTCTGACGAGGTGTCATATGTCATCTTCTTTCAAGGAAAAGAAATGATGATTCCTTCCTTCCTGGATGGTATTCTTAGAATCGTTCCCGGGCCGAGTCACGGGTTTTTTCTACTGCAGATTTGAGCTTTGTTAAAAGGAAAATGGCTCCTGCAAATGTCTCAATTATCTCCTGTGGTAGATATAATTCTATTGGCCTTGCTTTGTGTTCCTCCCATGATCTTTAAGGCTGGTTGCTTAAGGAAGTTAAGAGGTTTTTTGTTTGTTTGTTTTTTGAGTTTCTTGTGAAACAATGTTTGCTCCTTGTAATGGTTTTTCTGTAATTTGTCTTGATTATCATCTCTACCAAGTTTTGTCATTACATTTGCTTGATCAAGTGTATATCTTTTGCTTCCTTCCTTCATTGTGCCTTATCACTTATGTAATCAACTTTACTCCAGGAATGTGATAGTAAAAGTGCACATTTACCATAATACCCTAGTCCTACAAATGCAGAATTTTGATGTTCTTCTTTCACTGAAATAGGGTTTGAACATAAATTAGCACAGTTGTTTTGTTAGTTTCCAATTTTAAGGATTCATAATGACACAACATTGAATAGTCTTTTAATCATTCCATCTCAAAGAGAAGGATGAAGGACAAGATGTCAAGAACTCCAATTTTCCAATGGCCAGTGGCCCCCACTTTGTCTCCCAGTTCTCCCACCCACTCCCTTTGCTTTGTCATTTTTCATGTTTTTATTTTTGGAGATTTATGATTATTACTATTACTATCGCAGCATCATTGAATGGTCTAAAATCACTTCCATCTCAAAGAAAAAAAGGACGAAGGATAAGAACTGCAAATTGCCAGTGGCCCCTCTGTGTCTGTGCCCTCCACCTCATTCCTTTCCTATTTATTTCATTCGAGTATGATATGGTTTTAAAGAAAGATCACCTTTCTTTAAAAATGATGAGGCTTCTAATATTATTTTTTATATTTTTCGTACTCAAATTTAAAATTTAAATTGATATCGGATAACGGATAAGCTTTTTACCATTTAATCACCTCTTCATTTTCAATATATTAATTTATATAGCATTAAATACATGTGCAAACTTATCCCTGTTTATAAATAATCCATGGCAAGACCTGTCCTAATCTCAAATCAATTATGTAATTTATGTTTGTTGTCGGTTCTAAAACAAAATATATTCACACACCTACACTAAAAGCAAAATGTGTATGCAGGTTCCATGCCAGCAATGCAAGAAATCAATAACACTAATACATAATTAAATACTTGTATTGTTTGAAAGGTTTTTTTTTTATGTATATACGAATATTGTACACAAATGATCCAATTAATTTAAACATTGTATTCTTTTTCGGTTTAATTGAAATCTTATACTCGCGAAATCAAAACAATTTAACTCTATATATATACTTAAAAAGTATGTGGTGAATTTTTTTGTGAAAGCTTATAAGGAAGTCACTTAGTATTCCTAATTTCCTCCTACGATGTCAAATGTTATCAAATGTCACCACTTGTAAACTTTAGAATTTGACGTATAACAATTAAAAGAAATAAAAATCATTCATAACTTAGAAAATCTTTTGAGTTACACTATTTAATTAATTTAATTTATATAATTAATTAGTTTAATATATTTTAATTAAAATGTTAATGGTGAATTTAAAATAAATCGTTAAGAATTTGAAAAGTTCGTCCATCTTTTATTTAAGTGTTTATAATTTTTTTAATTTGTTATACATCCTAGGTTAGTTTCATTCTTTTTTGGTTTAATTTTTAATTAAATATGTTATTTATCTAACTTGCATTTAGTTAAAAATTGAGTTTATTTTGATTATTAGTAGTATTAAAAATAAGAAAAGGCACGTGACAGCACGTGCAGTACAAGTAGAAGTAGAGCTGTAGACCTCCCTCTCAAAATTAAAAGAGAGACCGTTTTTTTAGGTGTAAAAAACAACAATAATTAGCATCACTCATGTCAGTAGGACACCATCACTACCCTACCTCCACCTCAGGACACGAGTCCTCTGTTATTCAACGTTTCAACTACGGATCCAAAGCAACCGTCTTTCCTTCCTTCCTTCCCCATTAGCTCTGCTTTTCTTAGATTCTCTCTCTCAACTTTCCGGGAAAAAGATCCCAACTTTGGCATTTCTTTTCCCGGGAAAACAAACAAAACAACTCGACCATACACCCAATTCTTGATCCTCGATTCATCTGATTCTGGAAATTTGATCACCCATCTCCTGATTAGGACTAGGATTCATTTAAAAAAATGTCACCTTCAAGAGAGGTGTCAACAATGATAAAGCAAGGGTTTTTATCTGACCCAAGTCTTTCTTTTTCACCATCAAGAACCCTTTCTTCATCATCACCACTAAACATCTCCAGGGTTTTAAGCAACTCTCCTAATCATAGCAGCTCTTCTAATAAAACCCTTCTCTCTCCACCGCCCCCGCCGCCGCCACCACCACCCTCCGCCGCCGGATCCAATCAGCACCCAACTCTCTTTCAAATGATGTCTGCAGAGCAAGCGACCGAGCACACCCGTCAAAGAAGCCAATCAAGAATCTCTAAAGCAGTGAAAGAATTTGAGGGTTTGAGTCAATGTGGAGAGTTGGGAATGGGTGATGTGAGGCTTACTGTCATTGGGAGAGATGGGAATAAGGTATGTTTGGATGTGCATAAAAGGGTCTTGTTGGAGAAAAGTGGATTCTTTAAGGATGCTTTAAGAGGGAGGGAAAAGGGTAATGTTGTAATGCATTCAGTGGAGATAAGTGAGATTGATAATGTGGAAGTTTATTTGGAGACATTGGTTTTGATGTATTGTGATGATGTGAAAAAGAGGTTGATGGGTGAGGAGGTCAGCAAGGTCTTGGCTCTTCTTAAGGTACAAATCTATATTTATCTGAGTTTCTCTTTTGTGCATTTTTGTGTTGTTGGTGTCTCTAGGTTTTTCGTGCTTTGTGTTCACCTTCAATTGTTCTTATGGTGTTGCTGGTACTAGGTGTGTAATTGCAGTGTTAACTTGTGAGATGCATTATTGAATATTTGTTGTTTGGTAGATAAGTGTGATTGCTGGGAGGATTAAGAAAATTGGATTGAAGGTACTGTTTTGCTGTAGTTTTCACTCGTGATAACTAGGTTGGGATCTTGCGTGCTTTGCTTACTTTGTATATGCAAGGAAACAGTCTGTATTTAGCTTCTGTTTTTTTTGCACGTGGAGTTTTGTTTTATCATCTTTCAATTTGTGGAGAGCAGACAAGAAATACTAAACCATGGGACTATAACCATTTCTTTCTGTTTCTCTGTTCAATCTACATTCTTGGAATTAGTTGTTTTAAGGAACTATATGCTATGAATTTGCATTAACTATCATGAAAACAAAGAGGAAATTGATGTGATCTGACAAATGTTGTTATCAACATGGCCATTTCTTTCCCTTCTCTACATTTTTCCTGTTCTAGATTCTCTTTATATTCCTCTTTTTTCTAAAATTGGAGTTCCATTGTAGGTGTCTGTTGATATTATGTTTGATGAGGGCATTGAATCATGCTTGGAACACTTGGAGGCTGTTCCTTGGTCCCAGGATGAAGAAGAAAAGGTAATATCCCAACTCAGTCAACTTCAGCTTCGTGATTTGGCAAATGAGGTTCTCCAGAGAGTATCAACTGCACTATCTGCTTCTAAAAGGGCTGATGACATCTTCTTGAAACTGCTGGGTGGTGTTTTGCAAGCCAAAGATGACAAAGCCCGTCGGGAAATGAAATCCCTAATGTCCCGGTTGTTTAGAGAAGATTCCTCTGGTCATAATAGTAGGCTTGATGTTTCAAAAGATGCCCTTTATTCCCTCTGCCATAGATGCCTTAGTTCTCTTGTCCTATGCTTATCTGAAGCTACATGTGTGGATGACGGTAGCCATGATCGAGGTGCATTAATGGGTGAAATAGCCAGAGAAGCTGAGAATATGCAGTGGATTGTTGATCTTCTAACTGAAAAGAAAGAGGCGGATGAATTTGTAAAATTATGGGCAGATCAGAAGGAGCTTGCAGCTCTCCATTCAAAAATTCCAGTCATCTACCGACATGAGATCAGCAAGATCACATCACAACTATGCATCGCGATTGGGAGAGGACAGATCTTGGTTCCGAAAGATACTCGTTTCTGTTTGCTTTCTACTTGGTTGGAAGCTCTCTACGAAGATTTCGGATGGATGAGGAGGGCTTCTAGATCCGTTGATAAGAAACTTATCGAGGACGGGCTGAGCCAGACAATTCTTACCCTTCCATTGCCTCAACAACAGACCATTCTGCTTCATTGGTTTGACAGATTTCTTAACAAGGGGGATGACTGCCCTAATATTCAGAGAGCATTTGAGGTTTGGTGGAGAAGAACTTTTGTCAGACAGTATACGTCCGAGGAGGATAGTTCCCAGATGCAATTAGCTGTTTGTGACTATCCAAACTGAAAAGATTAAGGATGACATCTTACCATCGAAAGCCACATTATACATACAAAAATAATTCTGTGAGTTCATACAAATTAATTTTCGTTTCTGTTTAGTTCATTTGTAGATGGAAATGTATTCTTAAAAATTATCGTCTTTAAGATGCAGAAAAAGTCTGTGTTGTAAAAAAATCCTAAGGATGTACCAACTATATTTCATTCTTAGCACTGCTTGTGGTGAAAGGTGTTGGATTCTCATCTGTTTACTTTCAGTTTTTAGCAAGTGAAATTAATGTTAAACTTAGAAATTAGAATCATTAATTAAATTGGTTATTAATCGTCCCTCAACTTTTCCCTTTCGGTTTATATCCCTTAAAATTTCTTTAGTAAAAATAAAGGTAGATTTCAAGAATTCTGTCTAATAAGTAGAAAAGTACCATGAGCTAGCTTATTAGTGCATTTATATAATTTTATAATCTATTTATTAAACCAAGGCAGCGTGTTTTTATTTTAAAAAACCAAAGATCTTAATGTTCGTTATACAAAAATGATACCCTTATTAGTCGGAGTAAATTAGTGACCCAAATTTTAGTTCCATATTCAGAAGTAGACCTATCAATTAGATCCGGAGACCCGCGATCCGATCCCGATACCCGAGAATTCGATCTGGGTTAGGTCTAAAAAACAGTCCCAAAAATTTTCGGGACGGTCGGATCTACGGGTCTGACCAGGGACCCGACCATGACCCATTCTTAAAAAAAAAAAACCCTAATATTTCTAATCCTATTCTTCCCGCAGCCCGCACCTCATCTTTCTCTTCTTCCTCCAGCCATCCTCACCCTCACTCTCCACTGTCTCCAGCACCCACATCGCCGGCCACCATTCCCTCCACCCACCTCGCCGGCCACCACACCAGTCCCTCCACTCCACCCACCGCGGAGTTTGGAGGATCGCTTTCACAAAAATCCTCAAGACGAGGTGCGGGCTGTGGGGGTGGGTTTCTTGGCTTTTGCTTGATTTGATTCTTTTGGTCAATTTATCATCTGGGCTTCATCCATATGTCCATGATTTCTGCCAAAGTTTATATCTTTTTTTTTTCCAGTTCCATAAGATGGTGATGTGCTTTTCATGTAAAACATGTACTATCATACTTGAATAGTTGATTATTATTATTATTATTAAAATCGAATACAATAAGGTGCATATTGAATACCCGTAGTAGATACTGAATATCCATGTTTAGTTTTATTTTTGTGCTTAATTCTCCATAGATAAGGTGTAATTATGGATTTAGCTATAGGTAGAGTTGTTTCTTTTTGCAGCCTACCCTTGCTTAAAATCTGCAATTCATGAGCATTGCATCCTGAAAATAGTACTTGACTCACTTTGTTGAAGTTTTCAGTAGCTTTTATCCATTTTGAATTGTGTTAGCTTTTGGTGTTTTAAAGGTTCCGCATATGGACGATACCAAGAAGCCTGAAGCTCATATGACATCAGCTGCAGCTTTCGAATTTTTTTTTTTTTAAAAAAAAAAACAGATTTTCGCCTAGTCGGGTCCAGTCCCGAACTCGAGCCATTTTCCCGGGCCGAGACCGGGACCAAAAATTGTTCCCGTATTTTTTCCAGGCCGGAACTCCCGGCCCGATTTTTCCCACCCGACCCGCAGACCCGGATTGACAAGTCTATTCAGAAGTACAATTGAATCGGAAGAAATCAGGTATTGACAATTGGGATTTACACTTGTACCAAGTAGCATCCATGCATTCAAGTTTTGAAGCACACAATGAAACTTAAAATAAAGTCACGCATTGTATTACACAAAAAAAAAAGGTATTACCATTTACCACCCATCTTATTACCATCTAAACAATTCAAAAATCTTAACCATCCATATATCATATATGTATATATGTTTGTTCAAATGAATTGCGCTGCGCGTTTGGACAGACCAAAACCTAATTTTGCTGAAATTCTGTTCATATTCTCTGACTTAATTCTATCTAACATCTCCTTTTCACATGATTGAACTCCTCATTATATGGACTTCTCCTTTTGTTTGACGAGTCCTTTTTCTATCTAATTAGTCAACAAAACTTCAGCAGTTAAAATGATTAGAATAGACCCAGGTAATGCACAACTGAAGCTGACATGACCTAGGTTGCTACTTTCTTGGATCGTCCGGCGTCGGAGCTCACAAAGAAGGTCTTCGGTGCAGATAAAGCTCATCGATTCCGGATGACTGCAAACATAATGCAGCAGCTCCATAAACTTTGACTTGATGAACATTAAGAGAAGATAGGGTCCGTTCCGTACACCAGCATTGGGGGAGGATCAACTCTGCAGAGAGGAAAAAAGAAAAAGAATTAGCCAAAACCTTCCAGGAAGACGAGGTTCACTACTATAGGCCGTCATCCGAAATGTTTTCCTGCAAATGGCAGTGATTAAAGATGCACATGATCAAAGTTAAGCCTCCAGTAATTCAAGAAAAAAGTAAATTGATAGCAATAAATATTCACTCTGCTGAAGGAGAAAGGATCCCTAGGAAAGACTAAAAATCTCCAACGTCAAAGCCCTTATTTCTTCACGGTCAGAAGTATAAAATTTCACAATAAAATCTCAGCAAAACGATTAATGCATAATGCGATATTCCTTGTCCATAATTCCCATGGATTTATCCTCAACCCAAAATGAGACTCATTCGGTCATGCATACAGAAAGTACATACTAATGAAATAAATAGGCAAGGAATTAGAAGCACACAGACATGTGGTTCCTGATGAAAAATCAAGCAGTGCTCACCTTTGCTGAACTTTGAGTATTCCGGTGCCTATCTGAATAGGGACACCCATTATGATGCATTCACTCACTCCTTCAACCTTATCATCCCTCCCATTCACAGAAGCATTAAAGAGGTGATCTCCTGTTTTCTCAAACGATGCCAACATCAACACACCTTTGCCCATCTTCTGAATACCGTATCTTGTAATTCCAAGAACTTCACCCTGTTGCAAATCATCCAAATAATCTTTCCGAGTGAATGTATGTCCAGAAAAGCAGAGCCAATCCCAACTAAATGCTTATAGTTTTGGGTAATAGAACAATCACTCACCCTAAATGTCATCAGATCTCCTAAAAGCTTCATATGGCGTATGTCTATGCTCATTCCATGACTTTCCATTGTTTGGTTTATCTCACCTATGATGGTCTTTCTTGCAGCCTCAATGCCAAGAGTCTTTTGAATTTCCATGACATGATTACTCGTTGTATTGCGCCCATCAACACCTTCAGTGCCCATAACAGCTAAAAGACCATTCCTGAATGTTTTTAAAACAAAAACCAATGAAAAAATTCATTTATATGACACCTTTGATCCCAATCACAGCTAGAATAAAAAAAACATAAATACAGATATCAATAACTTGCTACAACAGAATATCTGATGATAGTATCTTATAAAATAAAAAGAGTAATATTTAATTAAACATGTTGTCCCACTACTTTTAGACTCTTTTTATGTTCACAGCAACCTATTATTTTTTCACAAAAAAATGGTAATAAAAATAAATAAATAAAATAGTTAAAAGCCAAGTTTGAAAGAGAGAAGACTGCTTATGTTTCTAATAATAGGGGGGAAAATCCTAGTCAATTAAAAAATATGGCAAACAAAAAGGAATTCATAGATAATGGATATATAAAGTAAGGATTCAATAGGGGTGGAGGACACTTATTATGCTAGAAGAATGGGATACTTCAAGGATGGATATAAGTTACTAGAAAAAGTCACAGATTTGAAGAGTATTTAAATAGATGAAAACAACAAAATCTAGCTGCAGAAAACTAACCCCTCAACCAGCAGATTATATCTTTTGGAACCGTGGCTGCTCCCACTATCCTCCTGTTTCTTTTGAGCAATAATAGCACGTTCAACGGTTTCTATGCCCTATCACCCACAAATGACAGTTTATACATATGCTCCAAACAATTTAACACATCTGTCGAATAATAATATCCACAAATTTAAATTTTACCTTCACTACAACTGTTGGAAGTATTTTTATAATAGAGTTGAGTTCAAAATGAAACTGATTTCTGTCAGAGCTGGGAACAACTTCCAACTTTCTATTATCCAGAACATTAACCTGTGGATGAGATGATTAGCACGTCATTGCAAGAAGTTAAACATTGACCACATGAAGAATTATTACCGTCTTTGTTTTAATTTTTTTTGTCTTCAAAATTGCTTCTTTAACAATGTTAGCATCTAGGGACAATTGTGCTTCTTCAATTGTTTTCATGTCAAGGGTGACCACTATAGATCCTGATCTTGAAGTCATTACAAGTTTTATACTCTTAGCAACCTGAAAAAAAAAATATAATCAATGAAAAAAGATTCAACTACCAGAGATGGATGACAACTCCCAATAACAAAGCTGAAGTACTAGAAAGTGTCTAGCCAGTTCTGGAAGATTTTTGAATAACTTAAGCTGAGCAAATGGCCACTAAGGATCAGCAGAGTGAACGAATGAAAAGTACACCAATAGCCTGAAAGAACTGAAATGAAGGAAGTACTAAAATCACCAACTGTGAGGACCAAAGACACCAAGCCACAACCAATGTGAAATTTGCTGAAATCATGTGAGAGACTGCAAGGTCCCAATAGCATTGAGACTAGGTAGGATTACTCGACACCTTGGAATGCTCTAATTCTATATCCACAATTGCAAGGGCCAATATCACATAGTTGCATTCATGATGGCATCACATTCTGACCTTAATAATAGTCATAACAATTATTTTATAATATTCTGACCTTAGGTTGTATATACTGGAATCACAACATAAAACCCTTGATTGTTAGTTTCAAGGATGTAACTTCCTTAATAATTTCTTGTAATAACTATTATGGCATGGATACTATCTAATGCATCCTAGTTGCAATCCAAATCTTAGCTACGGGCCATAACTGTGAAGCTAAAAGATGGCACTTGGCCCAAATTCAAATATCTGGAGCAAAGACAATAAGTGGAAGAATGAAAATCATCCTCATTTTAGAAACTATAAAGAACCCCACATTTCAAACTTATAGAAACATGCCAAATAGAAGTTAGCAAAACAATAACAAGAAAGAATGATGACCATTCACATCTGCAAAGGATTTGACAGCATACCTGACCTAAGACGGCTTTCTGGATGCGACCTTTCACAATCCGAGCAGCGTTCTCATTAGTATTATTCTCAAGTTCTGCAACAATAACAGGCGTGCTTATATTTTTGGACGCATTTATTATCTCTTTAATACGAGGAACTCCTTGCGTAATATCTAACACAGTGCTAAGGAATCAAGCTTGAAATTCAACAATTGCACAAGATGTTACAAATAATAAGAGAAGAACCAGTGGCTGGTTAAAGAAATGAAACGTTTAAGGATACTCATGCTAGCAACTCCAGCAAAGTGAAATGTCTTTAATGTCATTTGTGTCCCAGGTTCTGCAATACTTTGAGCTCCAATTGCTCCAATTGCAGTTCCAGGTTCAATTCTTTTCTGGAGATAACGATCAGTGCAAGTTTTCAAAAAAACCTGTAATTTCATTTAGAAGTGTATTAGACACAGATCATTGTGAATATAAGAAAGAAATCTAATCAATACCATAAGAAGTTGTTAATTAAATCCAAAAAAAATCATAGCAGCAAGATTACCAGATGAAAATATGTGCTCATCGAACTGTAAGCAGATAACTAACTCATTATTCATATATATGATCTCATATTTCCTCTTAACCAAACAATTTCATACTGACAAAGAAATCAACAGTGAGCTCATCTATCCATGGGACCAAAACCCCTCCTTAATTTTGTGCTATCAGACGTAAAAAATAAAAAAGGATTTATCTAATAAATCTGCCAAGAGCATTGAGATCAAAAGAAAAGGTGTACACTTCCATACTGAATGCCCAGAACTTGCTTTATGTGCTTTACTTTATTACAGTATCTCCAACTCTATAGATTTGATTTCCAAAGGCCAAAAACTCTTTTTTTTAATGCATCAACCTACAACTCTCTCTCTAACTCCACACACACACACACACACACACACACATATATATATATATATATATATATATATAATTCACCGAGAAATTGGTTGAAGCTCTCCACACTTGTACATTACAGAAACTCTTTGTAGAACATCACAGTGCACCAATTTCTTATCTGGTGGAACAAAGATCCCTGGGAACCTTTCGTCCCTGAGAGTTGAGACACAAGTCCCACATCACCAAACATAAAAAGTTGTGAAAATTTAAGATAGGAAAGGAGTCACTCTGGTCTTACCACAGCTAAGATGGTGGCCAAGCACATACCATGGAAATTAGGACTTTATGGTAGGGTTCATTAACATCTAAGTCCTAATTTCCAAATGGCAAGGGATTGCAGAAATACTACAGGTTGTTCCTTCTCGTTGATAGACAGTAAATAATTTCATTACTATTTCTTTTTGGTCTGCGCGAAGTAAAGACATTTTTTCTTAAAATCTACCAATAAAAGGCAGAGCATTTGCTTTCTTTCTAATTTTCTTGAATGAGCTCTTCAATGCCTTCTGACCTATAGGATGCTATGAAACTAAGCAACATGATGAAAAAATAACCATAAATGGCACAGATGAAGCACTAAGCATCAATGTGATAACCACAAAGAAGGGAACATAATTAGTTCATTGCGAAATAGTATTACTTACTTCCAGCTGCCTTTTAGTAATACCAGATACTTTATGTGCAATCATTTCTATACTTGTAGAATTTCCATGGACAGCTTCAACATTTTCCATCCTCTCAGAATTCTCTCCGTCAACATCAGCTACCAGTGTCATCATTTTTCCCAACCTCTTACCCTGATCATCAAGAAATGTTTTCAGGCTTGCCTTGAAGGCATCCGAGCAAGTACCTTCAAGAGTCTTATTGTCCATCTGTAGAAAACAGTCAACAAACTTGGAGATATCCGAAGGACATATGTAGTTGCCTTCTCCAGTTGCACATGTTGCCTGAGGCATAATCAACACAAAGTCTTATTGATTTTCCACAAAACTCATGAAATTCACAAGACTAACAAGATAAGCAGAGCAACATACCTTTACTTTCATCAACAGTCTATCAAAATTCAATGGAACTCCCCCCTTCCCTTCCATGTTTGCAGGATCTAAACCATCATCTCCATAAACAAATTGAAGTATGCACCCACTTGCATTTTGTACTGTGTTATCATATTGAATAAATAAGTCCTCCAATCCTTTTATCAGTCGACGAGCCATGTACCCTGTGTCTGCTGTTTTCACCTGTAGCAACAATAATCAGATTATAGAACCTAATATACTATCACAGATTCAATATGCAAGGGAATCTGGCCCACACCATGTCTAACCTATTTTATAATTGTACTACACAATGAAAGTTACAAAGCCTTAGGTCAACACGATCCATAAAATAGGCATATATGAAACTACAAACATCTTCCACTTAACATTAGAAGAGTCACTTCCATAAAATTCAAGCGACTTCTACACAAATGTTCATTTTTAATGTAAGGAACCTCATTGTTCTCCAACTGCATCCCTTCCCTTTAGGCCCTTGCACACTAAAAAGCTATTAAGATGATTTTCTTCCATATATGAAATGATTGTAATGTAGGGGGGGGGGGGGGGGGGGGGGTGGAATTCACAACAGAAAGTACGCTCAAAGTACAATAGATTAAAGCTGGAACAAGAAAAGATAGAATTAGGGTTTGTTATAAACCTTTAAGCATCATAATTCGTAGATAAACGAAAAGGTCTCCCTTAAAAATATCCTAGCACTTTATTTATACTAGTCTAAACCCCTTTTTGTTCAAACCTGTGGAAGATTCTATGCGAGCTAGTGGAAAGGAGCAGTTAAAAAAATGGACATCAAGACTCACATCAGAGGAAAGGAAATCCTAACTAAACTGATAATCCAAACAATTGAAAAGGAAAGGCAATAAAAATATAGTAAAAAAGTAGACCTAGACAAATAGTAACACAGAACAGTATAGAAAACATGAATTTTCACATCTGTCCAAGCTCGAAATTACAAAAAGAAGAGCTAGGATTATATCTAGAAGTACTGTGTCTTGATCTGATTTTCTATAAGGGCACAACATATTTTCAATTAAATGGGTAGCTGAAAAAGGAAAAAAGATTATGCGCACCGCAGTGTCCACAAGACCCTCTCTCCCACCCATTGTATGGAAGAAGAACTCAGTTGCTGTCAAGCCACTGTAGAATGAATTAGCAACAAAGCCTTTAGCCTGCATAAAGAGTCACAAGTATGTTAGAACCCTTAATGGTTTATTATTTAAAGTCTTCTACTGATCTTGTGACATCATGTAAAAAACAGGATAGTATGATCATCCCCACAGATCCTTTAATTGCCCAAACACCACTTCTGCCAAAAGTAAAAACCTAGAAGATTCCATAAATTGTTGGCAGAAAAAGAAGAAACATTGCTACTTTCTGCCTTGCTGTTCCAACTTTCTTGCTTATAAGCAACTATATCACCATTATCACAAGCCTTTATGCTCTGAAAAAAGGATCTCAAACCTTGAGATCAAGTGAGCCACCACATGTTAATGTGAAGAATCCCAAAAAAACAGTATAAATATGTTGTTCAAGTTCCTCTTCAAAAGAAACCATACTGAAGTCCATAATGTTTACCTGATCTGAGTACAGGCTCCTCATTTTGCTACAAGTTAAAAATATAATACACGTGGGCAAGTATCAATTAGCTACAAGCTCCAGGCAGCAGTGACTTAATTCTTCTATAATATACACTAGCATGCCACCATCAGGAAAGATAAAGGGGACATTGGGCTTCTTCAAGAAGCTTCTACAGGATCTCCAATGAAGACGAGCAAGGGAACACCTACTGTCTGCACTGTGACTGTTGTAGACAATGCTCTTCTGTGTGATTATGTATACAAATTATTTTGCACTTAACTCATTTCCAAATGAGATTTGTAACTAAAATGCTAAAAATGGACAATCCATAGCTAGAATATCATCAATGACTGCAACTAGCAACTACATTGTTGTGTGCTTATCCTCAGCAGAAAGCATGGTCGTGTGTGACAGGAAATAAAAAAAAATCAACGAGACCAGGCTGAAAATGCGTTATAGAACTTACAGCAGGGGTTTTAGATTTTCTGGGAAAATGGGGGAGGCTTCGATCTATGAATCCATCAGGAGCACGACGGCCCCCAACCGACTGCTGACCAACACATGCAATCATCTGGCTGATATTGATGGGGGAACCTTTGGATCCACACTGCGACATTATAAGTGGACTATTTCTCCAATGCAATTCTTTCATGCATACCTAGAACAGAAAATCAAGTTAAAGTTTAGAGTGCTATGAAAAGAAACCATAATAACTAGCAACTAAATCGACCAAAGCCAATAGTGATTATAATTGTTGGTTAATGGCATTCCACAATCAAATGCCTAGTTCACTATCAAGTGTCAATATTACAAGAATTCACAGTAAAAGGATCAAAGTGACGCAAGCAATTTACATCCCTTTCCGGTGACAATTGAACGCATTCACATAAAAATGGAACAAATTTAAGGATTAAAATGATACTTACATCCCCAGCTTCCTCTCTGAGCTTGTTTAATCTCTCAGTTATTTCAGCTTCCAGGGTCTGAGTGGCATCACAACCTGGTTTAAGTGCAAGCTTTCCCTCATTGTACCCTTGTATTAGTTCATTGCAACGTTGATAACCGCTTGAAATTGTTTTGCCTTTCTCATCACTCAATTTTTTCCCTGGTTGAACATCATCAATACCAATTGAAAAGCCATGATTTCCTATCCAGCGAGCACTGCATTCAAGAAGAACTTTATGTAAATTCACTGAGCAAAAAACATCACTTGATACTGGCATCGGCACTTTGAGGCAAGATTAGCCACCACTAAACTAGCAAAGAAGGGAAGTAATTGCTATCCGTTTACTTTTCTGGAAAAGTCATTCAGTACATGATAATACTAAGGGCAAATTCAATAATGCTGAAAGATCATCAAACACCATGACATTTTCTTCGGTTATATTTCTACATTGCAGTAGGCACATGGGTTTTTTTCTTTTCTTTTTTGGTGTGTAATTAGTCAAAAAAAGAAAACGGATAATAGCTGTAGAGACAAGAGCTCCTAAATAGTTCTAACAGCAAATATACCAAAACAGTTGTAAGTTAAAAGATGCCCAAATATTTAACCAAGTGTCAGTCGCAAAAACAGATAACTAAAGAAAAAGGGGCTGCAGAACAATTTCAGCCAACATTTGGTGAGGGCTGCAAGAAGGCAATCTCTTCACCAAAGGACTACTTGTAAAAAGGGAAACTGATATTAGATGATTGTATAGTCTAAAGGTTTATCATGCATCTATTTCTTTAGGGCATGAAAGGTAGTCCTTGTGTCAGGTCATGGAGCTCAAGATCATGTGTGGTTATTATGATCTAAAATACAAGTTCAAGAAATTCAGAAATGGGTGTCTTTTTCATTAATACACACTTACCAGTATTTATGGAGCCTAAGGTTCAAAAACCCATTTACGACGCTCCCCTTTATGAGCACAAATGTTCTCCCTAGTCTTTATACTTAAGAAAAGCCTCATTACCAAAGAAATCTGGCAACATATGTTCTGTCAAATCTGGCCCAAGTCACCAAGTTTGTTTTATTACAGAAGTGACAACACATCAAGCCTTCCTTAGAACTGTTCAAAGTTAAAAGGTCTATTTTGTGATGCTACTTTCACCTCCATAGAAAAGTCTAAGACCAATATTCACACTGCTAGGCAGGATGCAAAAATCAAAACAAAATATTCTTAGGTTGTCCACAGCATAGCACCATACATACACTAACAATTCACTACATAAAAATGAGAAATGGAAACTATTCTATGCAAACTGATTAATCATCCCTAGTATGTCATAAGTACAGAAACCACTTCAAGTTTTTAAAATTACATGACCCACCTCCAGTATGAATTTCTTCACAAATAAATTTCTAATGGTATAAATCCTAGGAAGCTATTTGCAAGGATACAGCATAACGCAGCTGTAATTACTAAATAATAAAAACAAGAGGGATATTCAGTATTGAGATAACTAATAAACATTTGGCCTCACTCACAAGTCATGGCTTTTGAGTGCTGTGGTTCTTTGATATGGTAGCGGAGCCTTCATGACCAAACAGTCAGGAGTTCGAGTCCTATCACCCTCCATATTTAATTAAAATTAAATCAGCACAACCTATGGTAGGCACGTTCAAGTTTCAAGCCCAAAGGGCTTTCACTTGAGGGGGTGTATTGAGATAACTAATAAACATTGGGCCTCACTCACAAGTCATGGCTTTTGAGTGCAGTGGTTCTTTGATATTCAGCATGTTTTTAGTAAATAAGCTCAAAAGCTACCCATGTAATAACCCAATAGAAAGAAAACCTCAAAAGCAAACACACTGCCTCCCAACACAAATAATGAAACAAAAGAATTTCCCACCTAGACAAAATCACGTAACAAGTTAACCAAAAAGGAAAAAAGGAACTTGCGAGTTAAAAATGTATTACAGATAATTACCTTAATTTCGCAAGCCGATTCATACAAGTAGCAGCAGCATATGCATTGTAGTCTCTAAGCAGTACAGAGAACATGCCATCTTTGTTGCCATTTCCTGGAGGAATATTTCTACTATAAGCAATGAAGCCACATAGTGATTGCTCTCGTATTTAAGAAGAAAGGTGCCAGAGTCTAAGCAGTAATCCCAGCGGGAAAAAAGAATACAGCATTAGAACAAGAACAGTCATCCATGAATTAGACAGGTCTTATGAGAAGGGTATCTTGTGTTTTGGCTTCAATTTCTGTTTTGCATTATCATTCAAGAATGCTATACTCTCCACTTTGCTCTTGCATCTTATCATTATTTATACATTTTTTTCTCTTACAGTAAAAAGAAAGACACCACCTCTCAAATAGTTGGCAAAGTCTGCTTCATTGAAAAATTTCAATGGAATCAACGACCATGTTTGGTTAATGCAACTCTACAAGGGTCAAAATTCAGGAGGTGAAAGACCATTTAACTTATTTCCTCAGATAAAGGATTAGATCCTTGTATTGGACATCTATCTAACTTAAATAATTAATTTTAAAGCCAACAACATAATCATGTTACATGCCTGCTCTGCAAACCTGATTTGATCTCAACACATGGACCTACTTGCAAGCCCAGCTCACTGCCATAAGAATTTAATTTTAACAGAACTTGTGTATTAATGAAGAACTAAATCCATCTGTTGCAAATACATCCAACTTATATAAATAAAAAGAACCTAAAATTACTAATTATAGGCCAGAAATATTATCATGTAACAGGTCGTCTGGAAGGCAGGGAATGTTTGAACTGCACATCACTGCCAAATAAATTAATTTTTGACACGGTAGGAATTCCAAAATTCAAATTGCTTAGTCATGATTCATGATGACTCATATCATACTGAAGAATGATCCCACCTAAAGCTTAAACCAGCAAATAGTGCTCAATAACCCATAACTATCAGCATGACTGAAAAGTGGTATCATATAATCAGCCAAATATGTCATGATGCCACATCTAAACTTCAAAATAACAATTTTCAGCAACACCTCAGTTTCTTCCAGCAATCTTCTAACAATTTGGTTTACTTCCTACAAAAGTCAGGGTAGATTTTCTCACTGACTAATGTAATAAGAAGTTAGAGTCTGCACTTACGCTACTAGGACAATTAGAGGAAGAAAAAAACCAAACTTAAGTATCCATGTTGCAGATGAACCTTTACGCAAAACATGAAGAGTGGTGACTAGAATTACATGAATTACTCCCATATGTAAGATGCTTTCTAGCGAAAACCTATTGTCCATTACAAATGCACAGATTAGGCACCTCTGGTACTAGAACCAGCAAATGCAATTGAATAATGAACTAATCAAAGGCGGGGGGGGGGGGGGGGGGGGGGGGGGGGGGGGGGGGAACATATTTGGTTTACTCTTACACAGATTTATGTTTCAGTCTTCAGATAAACAAAAAGGCAGATCGAGGCAATTCCCATAACTGCATACAATATATCAACTAAAAAAAATACTAGAGATGCTGCACTTTTTACCGACCTTGTTTACCAACTGCTGTATCATGTGAGAAATGATGGGAAGCAATTTTAAAAATGAATGTTCAAAAATATAGCAAGTGATTAAATAACACTATGCACGGAGTTCGTAAGAAAGTGTAAGGAAAAATGATTGCAACTCAAGCATTACTTACCAAAACAAACACACAACCTCAGATGACAATATAAGGACAAGAGGGGAAAGAACACTCACCTAGGGTAGCCTTCCCAAGTTGTCCGGATATTAACTCACTGTTACGAAAATAAACAAAGCCATCATTAGGACACATTGTGTCTCTCTCTCTTTTCTCTCCTTTTTTAGGCTTCGAGTAGCTCTTCTCCTTGACAAAAAGATTTAGGTAGACTTTCATATTTGCATGTGGACGCAGTAGAACATTGAATAATTGTTTGCCGGTCCAGAGCTCTATTGGCTACAGAACAAAGCTGCATTAAACTCTAATAGTGAAGGAAAAAAAGGAAAGAAAAAAGGATAGACAAGAAAGACATCAGTTCACCCATTCTATTCGAAGCCTCCTACAGAAACTGTAGAACATTCTATCTGTTTTCTAAAGCATAATCAATTAGGCATACATAGATGCAATCTCATATAAAAGAAACAAGTATCTTTAGTTCTTTACATTTGAATCTGGAGAAATTTACAGAAATCCCTTTTGAATTGCAAGCCCAAGCAAATCATTACGGTTTGCAACTTAATTGCGCACAGAAGAAAGTTTAGGCGAAAATGAATGTCTTGTCAGAATTGAATGGCAAGGCAAGCAAGGAGCATGGAATCCTTGATTTTATCAGTGGTGGGCTTAAAAAATGTACAACAACAGATAAGCAGGAAAGCTTTTGTATATAACCTTAAGTATTGTTGGTGTTGGTAGATCAACAATATCCATCCCATCATCCATATAAGAACACATAGATGAGAATGCTGCACGGTCGTAAAGTGTGTCCTTCCTTGTTATGAGAAAGGCAGATGTCAGAAAATCTTGTGTAGAAGCAACCAAGATCTCTCCATTTTTTGGTGTGCATAAATTGTTCTGTACCTAAGGGACCAAAAAAACTCAGAATAAATAACTAATAGCAACAAATATAAGAAATGGACTGACTAACAATTAAATCATCCTTCCATTATTTACAAGCATGTGCTAACCTCTACGCTGCAATACAAAAGAAAAAGAGTACCAATTAACCATTATCAACAGCTCAGAAAGAGGAAGGATATTTTATGTCTTCTTTTGCAGGATGTAGATGCTAATTTCATATGTTTCCGTTTATGATTTTTTGTTTCCAATTTGCTCTTCCCATTAAAAAAATAAAATGTTGTTTTCCCCTTTTGATGCCAAATTTCTAGCACAGTTTGAGCCAGGGACATCAAGCATTTACAAGTATAATTTATAACCTATGAGAACAAAAATTTCATCAACACATTGTGGGAGATCAAAGCCGTCAAAAAAAATGATGCTCTTCTGTAGGTGAGACTTGTCTTCAAACCCTATACATGCATATTTATAGATGCTTGATTCCCATGGCCATTATGAAAATTTGACCTTGTAAGGTAAAAAAAAACTATATGTAACCAATGGAGAAAAGAATATTGATGAACACAAAGAACGAAGATCCAAACGCCTGAGAGTATCATGCTCTTCTGACACTACACAAAATTTTAAGGTATTTATTGTTTGTACTTTGTATAGAGTTGTGCAATCACCTAGTTACATATTTTATGGGAACAAGCCAATTGCTATAGTCAACTAGGATCTGATTATTAAAAAGGGCGTAGATTTGGATTGAATGTAAAACATCAACTTGGGTCCTTAGAAATTATACATTTCTGCAGTCATGACTATCTAGAGATATAGGTCTAAAACAACTTACTCCCATCAACATAAGAGCCTCTGTCCGAGCCTCTTCAGTTTGTGGTACATGCATATTCATCTCATCCCCATCAAAATCAGCATTATATGGATTGCAAACAGATTCATTAAATCTTAATGTCCTCCAGGGCATAATTCTGGCCTGAAACCACAGAAGAGAGACTTCAACTGAATGTGGATGAATGTGAGAGTATTACAATACAGTACACAAGGACTAGAAAAACACACCCTATGGCTCATGATAGACATCCGGTGCAAGCTCGGTTGCCTGTTAAAAAGAACAATGTCCCCATCTTCCAAATGGCGGTCGACTATACAACCATACGTTAATTGCTCAGCAATATTTTTTCTGAAATTACCATGCAAAGTCCTGTAGAGTAAAATACAGAATGTCACATCACTATTAAAGTACGGATCTACTTGCAATGACAAAAGGTGAGAATACTAACTTTGCTGAACCATCAGGATATCTGACCATCTTCGCACCAGGGTATTTTGAAGGGCCATTATAGACACATTGCCTCAATTTCTCAAGATTGTGGTGAGAAACGCGCTCAGGATAAGACAGAATGCAAGCCATTCGAGAGGGGATTGCTACCTAAACCAATGGAGCCATCAGAGGAAAAATAAACAAACGGAACAGGAAAACAGCCATAATCAACTTAGGCATAGCGCTATGCCCAACCTCAGTAATTTTCAAATTAGGATCTGGTGATATAACAGTTCTGCCAGTGAATTCAACACGCTTTCCAGATAAGTTCCCACGAAATCGTCCCTGTTTTCCTTTGAGACGCTGAAGGAAACCACTCAGTGGCTTGGATGGTTGATCATAGATAGGAACACGAGCATCGCTATTCACATAGAGTGAAACCATAGCTTGAAGATTATCCCAATTATCCTACATGAAAATCATCAACATAAGATAGTATATCACAACAATTTAAACCCAAAAACTATGGAAAGAAATGCAGCAATAATCTGGACCTTGGCAAGCATAGGTCGGGAAGAATTTGAAGAAACAAATGTGCATGCCTTGTAGAAGCATTTTTAAAAGGCCCAAAAAAGGAACAGAATGCTGAAAGAACTCAGTGGTTTAAGACCCATAATTGAGCTATGATAAGAAAGTTCAATTCTTCATACTTGTTGTAGCACTTGTGGATGCCCCGTGCACATTCAAGGTTGCTTGGGTGCCAAACAAAGGAATATTGAAATCATATATTGAGGTTTCTCTACTATAAAGGAAGATGGCCTTCAAAGAGAACACGGAAACCACAAAAGATGAGGAGATTGTAAAACCCAAACTTGGCATGGACCAGATAAAATAAGAGAGTCAAGGGTTTGAGGATCAACTAGGTACGAACCGAGGCCAGACCGGAGCTTTTAGTCAATATAAATAAATAAAATAAAATATTTATATAACTTACGAGCAAATTTACATGAAGTTGATTTATTAATGGGAAATTTAGAAAAATAATGTTTGAATTTTAATAAGTTTTTATAAGTTAAGAAACTAATTATATACGACTAAGAGTGTAAATGAATAAAATTTTAAATTGACCAAAAGGAAAAAAATTGGGTTCAAGCAGGTTTTTGTCCGGCTTTGACCAGTTTTCTCGAGTTTTGACCAGGTTTGACCAAAGCAGCTTCTAAGGGTCAATTGACCTGAGTTAGCGCCTGGTTCTGGTTTTCCCAGTCCGGCAAACAAGATAGGTAAAAAGGATCAAGGAAAGCACTTTCAATGACTACTTTCATAGTAATGAACATCCAAAACTGCGTGGAAAGTTTTAACAACAATCAAAATACTCTACTATACCAAATATTTGTTCCCACTCCTTCTTCCTTCTTGTAGTTCCACACGAAGGGCTGCATTAGTTTGAATAATTTGTCTCAGCCTTTCTGTGATGTCATTTTCATTGCTGCAACCAGGTAGAGAAGTTTTAGCATGAATTAGTTAAGAATATGTCACTGCGGGACACTTAAAGGACTAAGCAAGGTATATGTATCCTTAAGGATACCTCTGGCTTCCTTCCAGCACTACAGAAGGACGGATGGGTAATGGTGGCACAGCGATATTTGTTATAATTAGTTTCTCAGGCCTGTCATGTAGATAGAGCAAATCAAAATCCTACAGAACCACATAATGAAGTACTTTCAGTGAGGGAAAAAAGTGTGAGCAATAAAAGATTTGTTTAAGAAAATACAAGGATGATTAAAGAATACCTTATCTGAAACCCTCTTAAAAATAGACAGCACCTTGCATGGGTTAAGAACATAAGTCGCCAGACCAATGGGGGCCTTTGAATCCCTTGTATGCGAAATTGCAGATTTACATTCATTCAAGAATCCATCATTTACTTTTGTTCGATCATGAATAATTGCTTGACCGACAGCCTTCTTCACCATACCTGAAATTCATGGCGTGCCAAACTTGTCAATGTAAAGCTGTCTTTCAGTCTTTCATAACAGCTACAAAACCCATAAAAGCAAAACTGATTCTATGCTTTAGAAAACAGCCATGCAAGTATTTTTGTCATTGCCTATAAAGGTCAAGGGGCAATCCCGGCACCTCTTCGACAATTCAAACAGGCCATGGGGATTATAATTGTTCATGAAAAGAAGTGAAGAAACAAGAGGAATAAGATAATTGTGTAATATTCACTTATTGATTGTGTCTTTTGTTCCACAGAAGAAGAGAATACAGAGCGGAACCTTTGAAACAATGCACCAAGAAAGAAGAGTAGAAGAAAAATCCAAAAATTGTTTTGGAAAAATAAAGAATAATCTAAGAATAATCCCACACAAAAGATCTTTTTCAGTTGCATAACGAATTGTAACAGAAGATTTGTAAGAAGCATGAGAACTCCATGTGCCTGCTAATGCCGAAGAACAATAACCACCAGAGGAACATTTTCTTCAAAATAAACATGAGGTTCAACTTTTTTTCACAATTGGAAGAAGGAATTACTAAAGGGATATTTCAAGCATGTCCATTCAGTTGTGAATGAGGCAGAATTTAACACATACCACCGCAACATCAAAATTATAATGGTCTAAACATCAATATTGGGATAGCAAACAAAAAAATCATTCAAGTTAACATTGTGAACCACAAATAATTAATGAGCAAGAGGCAAACCATTAATAAATCCGCAACTGGGGCACTTTCCAGGTTTACACTTTGACACAATCTCCTTTGCCACATCAACCTTCCTTAGATGCTCCTTGGCATTTCTCATCTTCTTCAAATATTCTTCAGCTTTGTCTTCCGTCAGGAGAATATGAGAACATGACTACGAAGAAACAAAATCATTGAAAACCAAGATAACCAATGTAATAAGCAATAGCACAGATGACTAGTAATCTGAAAAATTATAGAACACTAGAACCGTAGCGCTCCCACCATACCACCCTCAAATGAAAACATCATTTTTATAAAGGACTACGACTAGTCAAATTAGAACAATTTATAAATGATTTGCAGCATGAAAATCATAAGGGAAGTCATTTCAACAAAAATCAAGGCTGCTCAACAAAATAAAAAGGTATCATCACTGTAGGTCTGCAAGGGAAAGCACTAACCAAATATTACCCATGCATACTAGAAGAGGCTTCCAGAAAATGCTGTGCCATGCATGTTTGCATGAGAAAAAAAAGCTGACCACACAGATAACCAAGGTACAATATATCAATTTAGTCCATGCTAATACAGAAAGGATATTACATTCGAAAGAAGGACTAGGTAGTTGGGCTTGATGAAAAATTGAGAGAAGGACGCCAAAGAAGGTTAGGCCTGTACAACACAGACAGAGCGTGTACTGCCGTACCCCAAGAAAGATCTAAATTTCTTTGAAAGGAATGAGAAGAAAATGAAACAGCTAGATGAAATAGGTAGCGACTAAGAATCTTAAGAATGTAATGGAACAGAGAACCACTTAATTAGCTGTTACATGCCTGTGGATCGGCATTGGTGCAAATGCATATGTCGTGGAGAACAGAGTTAGAAGGAGAGTGGTGGTGCTACATATCAAATAACAGGGTGGAATTGATGGCTTTTGTTCTCTTACTTCAGTTCCTTCTTTGGTAGAAATCATATATATCATACAGAGGATCAATTGCATTAAAACTAGCATCAGTTGAAGCTCAATCCTCAAGTCTACCATGAATAAGCCCTCATTGTCATGCCTACAAACCATAATCATACAAAGCAATAACACTACCAAAAGCCAAAGGCTCCTCTACCCATAATAGAACAAATTTCAAGGACATAATCATGCTTACCTTACAGACACACTTCAAAATGTTCAAAATAGTCCCCAAATATCCAATATTAAAAACGGGTAACACAAGACTGAAGTATCCAAAGTGGCCAGGGCATTTGTTATAGTCCCCACCACATGTATCACATCTGCCGTTTTTATTCGCAGGGCCCTGAAAGACACCAAATTACCAAATAAAGCTTCAGAAACTTTTCTCAATCTCTCTTGTTGTTGCCAGAAAACCAAAATGCAATCACCTAATGTAAAAACACTAATTAACAAACCAAATTCAAAAACCCAAACAACATAAACAACAGCGTACCAGGCGTGAATCCAACAAACCACCTTCAATAGGTTTACCATTTCTACCATAGAACGAGGCTAGATGAACTTGACATTCAGCAGCATTCATAACATCTGTACCAGACATCAAGCTGAACTCCATGCTTTTACTGCGAAAACACGCAGAGATACCATTAAACATACAGATACTTGTAAAACAAAAGGATCAAAACATTTGCAAAACTACTGTGGTACTTACCATCGGAGCGGGCCCACATCCTCGAAGTAAGGTTGCTTAGTATAGACAATGTCTGATGATTTTTTATACCCCCCTCCTATCATCTTTAATCTACACTTCTGCTACACAGAATCAAAGGCCAAATCAGTTATATAATATACATAACATTGATGGATTTTTAAGAGATGACGAAACTTTATGCAAACGAGAAATAAATCTAAAGAGAAGGAGAAGAAGAAGGAAGAAGGAGACTTACAGGGACAAGTGCGAATGGATGGTGAAGAAGGTAACGCCAAAAGCAGCAAAGGGTTTAGGGCTTTAGGTGCTACTGGTAGTGGCGGGAGGGAAAAAAATTGACAGAGAGATTGGCGGCGTCCGTCGAGAGGAGGCGAAGATTCGAACCCAAAACCTATGGCTATTGTTATTGCGAAAGGTGAACTTACAGACCACTTGGGCAACAAGGCTCTTTAAATGGCAATCTCGCGGTAGTAAATATATCACTATATGTAGAAACTAAAATAAAATACTTTACACACCATAATTACTTTGTTTCCAAATAAGGGAGATTAACTCAAGAAAGTGGCTTAATTTTATTTAAATATTTATTTGATATGCGCTAAAATAAAATACTCATATTACTTAACATTACTTTGCTTTTTTGCCAAATCAAACTTCAACTTTAAAAATATACAAAATCAAAATAGGCCTTTACAACCAACTTAAAAGAATAATAGTATAACAACATCATTAATAATAATACAATGATATAATAATAATAATAATAATAATAATAGTAATAGTAATAGTAATAGTAATAGTATTAGTAAATTAATAATGATCAATTGCATAATTGTAGTTACAAATTTAATTTTTACTTTCATATGACTATAATTTGCCATTATTAACAACTATTTTGTTGTTGTATAGTTTCAATAAAAAATATCTTTTTTTATTCCTCAAAAAAAAAAAAAAAAAAAAATATATATATATATATATTTTAAATTGTTAAGATACCAATTTGAGTAAGAGTACTAACAAAGATTTTTATATTGTACTTGCCAATTCATACCAGCATTAAAGAAGAAGAAAACAAGAACGACCTGAAAACTTATGGGTTTTCTTTAATAAGCATCAAATGTTTTTATTGAAATTTGGTAATCGTAATCGAAACTTCATTAATCAATTGAGAGCAATGTTTTAAAAAATGGACGAATCCGACGGTCGGATCGGAAAAACCATGACTCGAAGAAATTTTTGATTCGGTTCAGCTATCCGATCGGACCGGTAATCGAATCGAAAAAACCGGCCGACCCTGTCAGTTTTTACAAAATCGACGACTCGGTCGACCCGTATCGACCTGGCTGGATCGATGTCAAACCAAAACGACATCAATTTGCCAAACTAAAACGACGTTGTTTTGTGTTTTCTTTTTGTTTTCAATATGGAAAATTTGATGGGCCGACCCATTATAGACACCGGTTCAATCTGGTTCAATTATCTAAGATTGAACGGTTCGATGTGTAAACGATCCGGAATGATCCAACGGGTCGAACTAGGTCGAACCTCAGTTGAACCCGGTTCAAATCGATCCAACGGGTCATTCCGGGTCGGTTTTTAAAACACTATTTGAGAGAGAGGGGCAAAAAATACATTTATGTATATTGAGAACTACTACCTCCTAGTTTTATTAACCGTTGCTTTAACTTTGGGCACGTATATTAAGGAGGTCGAATGATTCACTGTTTGAGACAATTTTGCTCTTTATTTTTTCTCGTACGTTCGAGAAAAAGTAAGGGGCAAACTTGTCTCAAATAGTGAGTCATCTGACTTCCTTAATATGCGTGCTCAAAATTAAAACGACGATTAATAAAACTAAGAGGGAGTATCAGTTGTTTGCTACAAATGTTAAAACATGGTAGCACAAAACGATGGTTTTGTTAATTAAGGCATGTTCGGTAAAGGTTTTTTTTTTATACACGCGTTCGGCAACTCCGAATATTTAATACTTTCTTCTTTTTATTTGAAATCGTTTCTGCCTTTGGTAAAATTGTGTTTCTCAAACCACTTTTTGTGGTTTTTTTTTAGTTTTTTTTTATCATTTCCCTCCACGGTTTCCTCTAGGGTGTTTATTGTCGAATAACCGTCTTCGTCAGTTATTTTATCTCGGATACCTTGCTTAAACGGATCGGTTTGGACGGTTCATTTATAAAATTGGTAAAATCAGATATTATTTAGTCGATTATTCGTTTGAATCTGTTATTTAAAAATCGAATTTCGGTTCGATTATTGGATTTTTTTAAAAAAAAAGAGAAAAAAAACTCAATTTATACGTAACCTTATCAAAACTAATATTCTCGCTAGTCCATTTATCAAACTAAATAAGAGATTTCCTTATACTAGTGACTTCAACATGAATGAAATTAGGGTTTGTCTAAAAAAGAACGTGTGTAATATAATAAAGAAGGAAAAAAATTATATTAGACCCTTATTTTCTCCTAACTCCTAAATTAAGCCCTAACTTTAACTCCTCGCTGAATTGACCCTCAATTTTATGTTCCGTCACTCACGTTTGACCTCATCTTTACTTTTGTTAGTCATTTAGACCCTTCTACCACAACTTTGCAACCATCTCTACTAACACAGTCAAAAAAGTTGTCGTTAGTCTAGTGTGGCGCGAAATTGTCACTCACGTTTGACCTCAATTTTATGTTACGTCACTCATGTTTGACCCTATATTTTTTTTTTGTCATTTAGATCCTCATACCCCAACTTTCCAATTGACATGCAAGTCCTATTTTGTAATGAATTTTTTAACAATAAATATTATTAAAATAAATAGTATGACAATAAATAAATAATAATAAAGTAGTTTACTATTAAACAACACATTACTACCTTTCCTCTTTTTTTTTATAGTCGCACATACAAATATATCTCAATTAATTCATGAGCCGCAAATTCGATCGTTGTATGCATAATATATGTGATTCTCGTTCGAATTCGATTCAAATATCAATATCACCGCACGTTTTCCGCATCTACATCTCGTATTTAAGAATCAACCACCATAGCTTTCGATATCACCCTAACTTTAAAGAGGTGAAATACTATTTTCTAATTTGAAAGTTGGAAATTATATGTGTGAGATTCAATTTTGAGATTCTAATAATACTTTATCACCAATAAATAGCCAATGATTCTATTTATATTTTTTATTCTAAATTTAAACATATATAATTTGGTCAGTTTCTAATGTACTAAATGAAGCTTAAAAAATAGAAGTCAAAAAATGAATTAAGAGTTCACCATAATTTCAGAAGCTCTAAATTATTACCATTATGTATTTTATATTATATTAATTTATATTCTAAGGTTTCTTATTAATTTTTGTGTTATTCTCGTAAAAAAAATTGTTATACTCACGACTTTTAGCTTATTAATTTACTACGTATATTAACTCTATATAAGTATTAAAAGAATATCATAAAATATAAGAGTTGATGTAATAATTTTTTATATAAAAGGGTGCGAAAAAAACTATTTGGAATGTAGAAGCATCACCTTTTATTTTTGTCATATATAAAACTATAAATAATAAAACTTTTTTTAAATATATAAATAATAAAACTTATTTAGTGTTTATGAATAACTCAAGTAATATTTATTTAGAAAAACAAAAAAAAATATTCATCAAATAAATTAAGTGGTCAATAAACATGATGACAATGGCTCCGAAAGATATGGACGAAGGAGCCAAGAATAACCCAAGATTGTTTATTTGAATAAAATAAAGGAATGTTTTTTTTTTATATATATAAGCTAAGGAATATTATTTAATGTGGAGAAGGAGATATGTATTTAAATTAGGAGTGACAAAAATCTACTCATACCCAATTATACACCCATACCCTACTAACTTAAGTGGGTATGAGTGTTAAATGGGTCAATGTAATTTTTAATTGAGTATAAATGAGTATATGCCCATTTAAACTAGATCCTCTGTATTTAATTGGGTTTGGGTATGGGTACCCAATGAGTGCCCAATTAAACCCAAACCAACCTTATGTCTCTCTTTCTCCTCTCTCTCTCATCTTTTTTATTTTTATTTTTTAAATAAATTCAATTTTATTACTCTATATAATAAACAAAATAAATTAAAAACTACAACAACGTAATCTTTATCTCAAGATGAGTAATTCTATATCCACTTTTCTTATTTTCTTTAATCTTTTAAAAATGGGTTTTATACTTTTCATGGGATCACTCATGGTTTTCTTCTGCAAAGCATGAAAAAATCATGGCCATGGACCATTCAAAATTATTTAAATATATTTTGAATTAATTTAGAAATTTCATAACTATTCTTATAATTAATATTAAATCATTAATGTTGTAATAAATATATAAATTTAAATAATTTATGTTATCATTTGGGCTTTACTTAATTAATTAATAATTATTAACTAGTTTATTTTGATCTAGTTGACACTGAAAGTTCGAGTTCTATTAGATAAATGTTTAGTAAATTTTATGTCATGAAATTTATTTATGTAAGAATTCATTTTTAAATCCGTCTATTTCAATGTAGTATTTATTTAGAGATTTAAATGCTTAAAATATATAGTATGAAACTTATTAGCCGAAGAATCACATCAATAACAACTTGTTTCTATAAGGTATTTATTTTTAAAAAAATCGTAAAAAAATTGGCATTATAAATGGATCAACACTTAAACAATCAATTAGGCTCATTTTTTACACTTACTTATTTATTATTTCATTTAATAAAATTATTTCACCAGATTATTTTCACTAGTTAGGCTCGTTTTTTACCGTTTTTACTCATTTTTACTGTTTTGGCTCATTTTTTACGTTTTTGGCTCGTTTTTTTTTACCATTTTGACTTTTTTAACCGTTTTGGCCCATTTGTCACTATTTTATCTCATTTTTTACCATTTTAGCTCATTTTTCATCATTTGTCTCATTTCTTACTTTTTTTTTACCGTTTTGGCTTATTTTTTACCATTTTTGCTCATTTTTTACCATATTGGCTCTTTGATATTATCTGGTTCTTTAATTCACATAAAGTGTTGTGCTCACATCTTGAATCTAGTAGTGGGAGAAGGGTTAGAGGTTATTAAGGAGGGGATTGAAAAGATTCATCAAAGTGTCGCATTTTGGACTGCTTCCCCTAAAATAGATGAAAAGTTTGAGGAAACATGTAGACAATTGCATGCTACATATTCAAAAGAGTTGTAGCTTGATTGTCCGACAAGATGGAATTCCACCTATTGATGCTTGACAATACTCTAAGGTATAAGGATATTTTTATTCGGTGCAAGCAGAGGGATAACACTTATACATGTTTGCCTTGTGATGGTGATTGGGAAATTGCAAAAATAATTTTTGAAAAATTGAAACTATTTTGCACTATCACAAAGTTATTTTAAGGTGTAAAAAATGAGCCAAAACGGTAAAAAACAATCCAAAATAGTGAAAACAAAGCCAAAATGATAAAAAAAAAACCAAAATGGTAAAAAATGAGCCAAAATGGTAAAAATGAGACAAAACGGTAAAAAATGAACAAAAACGGTAAAAAATAAAACAAAACGGTAAAAAATGGTAAAAAAGAGTAAAAAAAGTACAAAATGAGCCTATCTGAAACCCGCTTCTCCAACTTTTGATTTTAAAAAAGTGTTAGAAAATTTTATTTGGACAAAATGATAAAAACGAGACAAAATGGTAGAAAATATAAAAAAATAAAAAGTTTTGTAAATTTAGAAATTTAGAAAACACGCTTCTCCAACTTTTGATTTTAAAAAAGTGTTAATTTGAACATTATGATAAGTCTATATGATTTGAAAACACGCTTCTCCAACTTTAGAAAAAATTAATTTTTCAAAGAAAAAGTTATTCGGACGGGAATTCGTCCAAACCCGGCTAATTTAGATGTACGAGTCTAGTCCGTCCGTTTATTAAATGGACTTGGACTAGTCTGTCCAGCTTATTTATTGGACTAAATGGGATTGTTTCATGGATGTCCGTCCGTCCGTTTTGTCACCCCTACATACAGTCCTATTTTTCAGTTTTCATGCAAATAATTTTCTGAAAAACGTTTGTTTTTAGCAACTGAACATACCCTTAGTTTTCCTCTCGTTTTCTTTTCAATGGTTAAAAATCATCTCATTAAGCTTTCCTTTTATTAAATATGATTATATGGTCAATCCATTCTTATTTTATAAATTTATAAAATTAAATTAATTATATATATATAAGTGTTAATTACTGTATAAACGTACACGTTTGTAAACAAAAAAAAACTCATAGTAAGTATAGCACTACTCGTGATTATGTACCATTGTAATTATTCAAGAATTAAAAAAATAATAATTCAAATAAACCAATCACTTAAATGTGAATAAATAGTTAGATCAGTAACATTTATAATTTAACGTAATGCAATATTAAAGTGCTTACTAAAAATATTTTTTTATGTAAAAGTAAATACTTAGTAATTAAGTCAAAGGGTAAGATGCATTTGTATCATAGGTCAAGATAAGCCACTACATTTGTAATTGAGTCAAATAAGTCACTACATTTGTATCACATGTCAGGATAAGCCACTACATTTGTATCATATGTCAAGATAAACCACTACATTTGTAATTGAGCCAAATAAGCCACTACATTTATCCATTTGATCTATATTAACCACTCATCCCTTATACCTTGTTTGGATACATCATAAGACTATGATTACATAGTATTTTTTTTTAAATGACATGGCATAAAAATCATGCTCAACATTCATTTTTGCAATAGAAAAATAAAACGTTGAATCAAAATATTCAAAAATAAAAAATCGAGCGAGATCAAAATAATATTCGTTTTTTTAGCGATAAAACATCGAGTAAGATCAAAATAATAAACCACTATTTTTGTGCACTCAATTTTATTTATTTTTGAGATCCAACTTTTTATTTTTCAATTGTAAAAATGAGTGTTGGTCATGGTTTTTATGTCATGTCATTTAAAAAAGAATACCATGTAAGCATATTCTTATGATATATCCAAACAAGGTATAACTATTTTTAGGGATGAGTGGCTAATGTAGATTAAATTGACAAATGCAGTGGCTTATTTGACTCAATTACAAATGTAGTGGCTTATCTTGACATGTGATACAAATGCAATGGCTTATTTGACTCAATTACAAATGTAGTGGTTTATCTTAACCTATGATACAAATGTAGGGATGTATTTTACCCATTTTCCTTTTGAAATTAAGTGCTAACTTGATATATGTGTCATTTTTTTCTATACAAAATAATTTAAGTCGTTTTGATTTATTTTTGTGTATTTTTTGTCATTTTTATGAGTTTATTTTAACCAATTTGAATCGATTCGGTTCAGATTAATCAGTTATTCTATATTTTCCGGTTCAAATATCCAATATATCCAAAGAAAATTTGATCGCTCGTCGAACACGTCAAATATAGTAGTGAAATAGTTATGGAATTGGGGGTAGAAATACAACTTATCACTGTCTACAAGGATTTGTAGATGATGGTAAGTGGATCGTCCACAGAGACCTCTAGGAAACGTAGTTCTTGAGTTTGACTTCCTCGTCACTGAGTTTGGGTTTGGTTGGTATCTGAAACTGAAAGACAAAACAAAAAGAAGTGAAAACAGTTTAAAGTAGTTTTGGCCAGAGTCTAGGCCAAGACTAGGGTCTAGATTAGGAATAAGTATAGTGATATGGAATTCCAGGTAAGGGTGATATGAGAGCTTGCGTTCTTATGCCTCGATCACGGACTCTAGGATATTCTTCTCTTCGTTTGTAGTACTGCTATAAAGTGGAGGTACTCCTGTTCACTCCTGTCTTCCCTCCTCTTCAAATTACCTGGCGGGTACTCCCTCTCCTGATAATCCTAGCCAAGGGACACCTTGCTGGTTAAAGGGTTTATCCATTTGACTGCTGTCTTGAATGGTTGCTCACCTCTTCAATGGTACAGGGGAAGACAGTACCTAGGTCAAGGTGTTTCCCCACGGAAACCCTAGGTTGTCAATCTGGTCTCGACCTAGATTACCTATTCTTCTAGTCTGGCGCGAGACTAGTCACCTACTTCGTCTAGCCGGCGGGCACTCCCTCTCCTTCTAGGCTGGTTACAACTCTTCTCTACTAGGGTACAAGAATGATCAAACCTTGTCTCTAGTGAGTAAGCGATAGATTAAGTTCAAGAAATAAATAAATACAAAGGAAGAGATTATGAAGTACGAAAGATGCCTCACGAGTGCATAAGAACTTCAGCTCATCAACCCTTACCAAGAATGGGTGTTTAGTTACTCATACTCATGAATAAAAAGATAAAGTATTTAATTGCATAAATAATATACATCCGAGATAATAAAATCCGGAGCAAAGTGTAACAATGTCGAACTAAGAAAAGAGAAGAAGGATTGCGTTTTGTTCGATCTCGACAGAGGTGAATAATGTTTTGCTAAAATAGCCCTCAGAACCTCTGTCCCAATCCAACTCTAATCCCTAGAAAATCTCCTAAAAGATTATTACAATTAATTGTTCTTAAAATGGAAACTAAATCGCTAAATAATAAAGAGGGAGATCCCATTCGGGATTCTTCAAAAGATTGGCTTAAGATCCCTCTAAAATAGCGGAACAGCTGCTACGTGCCAGCTGTAAGAGTCCAACGCTGAAAGCGGTCCAAGCGCTCTAAAGTGCTGTCTTTATCGCGAATGTGTCTTGGCCGCAGTCCTGGCCAAGACGATCCTGGTATGCGTCATACGTCAGATGCGAATATGTCTAGGCCAAGATCCAGGCCTAGACTCGGGTAATGCTGCTCCAGCTCTCTTCTGTTCAGATTCCTCAAAAGCTGCCTTCCAGATCAGATCTGCTAAGATGTGGGAAAACAAGGATAAATCAGCAGATTTACTGTCCAAAATAACTAGTAAATGGACAATAAAATATGATGAAATACAATGCAATCAAACTCCCCACACTTAAACTATGCTTGCCCCCAAGCATACAGACTCAAAGACTCACTAAAAAAAATAAAAACACATCAAAAACAAAACACACATCCTGAACCCCCCGGACTTTCTCATTTTCAGATTGCTTACCCTTCCACTGGATCTGCCAAGACACTTTAATAAGCTATCCAATGCGAGACTAACAAGGAATGATCAATACCCCAAACATACACCTTCCACATGGTATCAAGACACCCTACTAGAAAAGATTGATAAGGAAAAGGGAAACAGAGTTAACCAAAAATATGAGTCCCACCGAGTGTCGTCTATCCATAAGTGCCTAAAGACTTGGTGCCATTTAAATCACTTTGATAGATTTATTTTTTTCTTTTCTTATTTTCTTTATGTCCTTAAAATTTTTTTCTTTTTCTTTTGACATGTCAAGTGTCCTTTGTATGTTTACAGACACAGCACATAGACAGAGCTTGTCCTTTTCAGCGGGGACTTCCACCTTTGCTATGTCTGTCCTATGACATTCCAACACCTTATTTGCCTCACACTACAAGTAGATAGAACGACACACTCAAATCAGCTAACCCCATCATCCTAAGAAGAGTTAAGGTACTAGCTAAGTGTCCCTACGACCATGTGGATGATAAATGTTTGGGAAACATCAGATAACATGCCCCTTAGGTATTGATCATTTACGCTCATTTGCTTCCCTGTTAGTAAAGCATTCTATCACCTAGGAAAGTGTCTAAATGCAGTCTCACCAAAAGATTAAACAATCTAAGCAAGAAAATAGGGATTCGGATGTGCACTCACAACAGACTCAAAACAAGCAGAAAAATACAAATAAAAATCATGCATTTGACAGACTCTATACTAGACAAACTGACATAAAAATAAAAATTTAATACACATTAATTTGACTCACAAAACAGACGCAAAACACATAATCAAACATTCAATATTCACAAAACGCAAGACATATTTAACACCCTCCCCACACTTAAAAATACACAATGTCCTCATTGTGTGGAGAGGCAAAAATTAAAAACAGAAAAGAAAGTAAAGAAAAGAAAAGTACGACCTGGGGGCAGAAGCAACTCATGTTGCTGGGGTCTAGGGATCTTGGCCAGAGGCTTGGCCTAGATCAGGGGCAGGAGAGGTGATTGGTTTGGGCTCTTTTGGAGGAGGAGGAGGCATCAACGGGCGGGATGCGTTTGCTGGCTGTGCCGATGGCTGGGATTCATCCTCCTCATCAAAAGATTCGGAGTCACTCTCTAAGCTCAGATTGTCATGAAGGTCCTTGAGGAGCTTGTAATGGGCTTCGAGGTGCTGATAAACGTGGAGGACGTTTGTCCTTATGAGCTTCATCTGCTCAAGGAGGACGTCCTGCCTGTCATTAAGGCATTGGGCCCACTGAGGCACCACGTTTCTGACGGGTGCTTGATTCTGGTCTTGGCCCTTGTCTTGGCCAAGACGATCGAGGATGATCTTCTGCTGCTCAAGGATGAGCAGCTGGCGAGCTTGGAATTCTCTTGCCCATTCTGGTGGCTCACTGGTGCTACTGGCAGGGGGGTCTTGGCACTTGTCTTGGCCTAGATCGTCTGCAGCAGCAGGAATGGTGGTGTCTTGGCCAGCGTCTTGGCCTAGATCCTGGGCAAGATCGCCCTCTGCTTCTTCTCCAGGGATGACAATGGGACGTAGCTTGTACTGTCCTCCATTTTTCTTTGAGAAGATGTGGTCCGCAACTGGTGTAAAACCTGTATTACAAGCAACAAACTCTCCTTCCAAATGGAAATGTCCCATTTGGTCGAAGGATCTAAAATCCAGGATTTTGGGGGAGCAACATCTAAACAAATCAGAAGCAGCAGGATCAAAACAAGCAGTTTGAATAGCAAGCCAAGTAATCAATGATCCAAAAATTAATTTGGTCTTAGACTCACGTGCGTGCAATACTTGAACCAAATACAAGCCTAAGTTGACCTTTTTCTTGTGCCTAATGTACCATAACAGAAACAATTCAGACTTGGCTAAGTTTCCAGAGACCTTTGTCTTCCCCGAAAGGTTGATAGACAAGGTTCTATGGAGCATTCTAAGCGCAGGGTTTAAAATGGCATGGGCCTTAGAGTTCCTATCAAACTGAGCATTCGGATCACCAGTGATCTCCCTAAAAGCAACATTATTATCCCAATCTTGGGGATAATCAAAAATAGCTTCATCAGTAAAGGCAAATCCTAGCAAAGCATTGAAGGCATCAACAGACAAGTGACTCTATTTATCACACAACCTAAAATTAATCACATCAGGGGCAGCAAAATCTGGTTTGTCTCTACCCCTAGCATACAAGGTGTCCTCATCAAACCAGAAGGTTGTGTGAAATTCAAGACACAGTTCAGCATAAGCATCACACTCAACAGACATAAAGGGGACCCAACCAATCGCATACACATATTCCCTAATTTTATCCCCTAATGCCATCTCATTCAAAAAATCAAACTCTAATCGAGCAAAAGCAGGGATATCACAGGCATGCATATCACGCAATTTGGCTTTAAGGTCTGGCGTGTCAAATTTCAACCAGCCTTTGAGTGTGTGCAGAGGAGGAAGAGATCGTACCTTAGGAGTCTTGGCCGCAGTTTTGGCCAAGACTAAATCATCTTCATCGTCCTCAAAAGAATCCTCCACGACCACCTTCTGTTTCCCTTTGCTCTTGGCAGTGAGAGGAGCGGCAGTGGCCTTGCTCTGCTTAGGGTTTGGTGGAGGTGGTGACTGAACTGGAATCGGGGTCTTTGCCGGTTTCTTAGTCGGTGTCTTTTTGTGTGCCACCTGCTTGACTCGCCCGGACTTCTTGGGCGGCGCAGTGGCTGAATTTTTCTTCGCCGGAGGTGGCGATGGTGGTGTGGTAACAGTAGCGGCTACGGCAGTAGAAGGAGTGGGTTTCTTCGCAGCGGTTGTCGGAGTTGGGTTTGATGCTCCGGCAGCTGCCATCTTCTTCGTTAGCCTGCTCTGGCGCCGGCTGTCTCTGTCTCCCGTCGTCGCCGGAGCAGAGGTCTTCATCCTCTTCGTGAGAGGAACCTCATCGGAATCCTCATCGGACACGACAACAGCTCGGTCGCCTCCCTGGACACTCTCCTCTGATTCCTCGGGTAAGTCATCTTCGGAGGACATGGAATCGTCATCCCCTATTGCGTTGAGCAACCGTCTCGCGGCGGAGAGGGAACTGGTCGGAAGGGTAGTCGGCTGAGCTCCACGGAGATCATCGCTCTCCTCAGGGATGTGGGAAGGCGAAGGACGGCTGGGTGCAGTCATGGGTGCGAAAGGGGAAAAAGATTTGAAAGGATTTTGGGTTTTTGGAGTTTAGTTTGTGCAGGGGACACTGTGCGATTTTGGGGAAGAAGAAGGAGAAAGGTCTGCTGCTTTTAGCTCAGGTGAGAGGTTGGATTTTGTTGGACGTGGGGAGATCGTGTCAGAGCGGGAGAAGGAATATGCAGAGGTGGTAGATTAATTTCCCACGCTGCCAATTAATTCCTTTTAATTGGCTTTTTGAAATTGTCCGTTTCAAAAGCAAATAAAGGCTTTTAATTGGCGGCGATGATACGTGTCCCACTAACTCACAAAAGGGCTCTTCACTCGTAAGGTAGTCTAGCTCTAAGTCTTGGCCAAGATCTCGGCCAAGACTACTTCAATTTCCCCACACTTAATTTCCTGCACAAAAACGAAAATAACCCAGTGAAATCAAATGTGACTAAAAAATTAAATACATGCTAAAATTAAAAGAAACAAGGGTTGCCTCCCTTGTAGCGCCCTTATTTTAAGTCCTAGGCTTGACTCTCAATTTTTCTTCAGTTGTTTTCTGGTGGTTCGTCCACCTTTTCAGAAACTTTTTCTTCCTGAAAACCCTCAAAGAACGGTTTCAATCTCTGCCCGTTCACCTTGAGCTCGGCACCTTTTTTCTCATTCCTAATATCTACTGCACCATGTGGGTAAATATTAGTAATAACAAAAGGGCCTTCCCATCTAGTTTTTAGTTTTCCAGGAAACATTTTAAAACTGGAATTATAAAGAAGAACTTTCTCCCCTGTGTGGAGAGGTTTTCCAATAATCCGCTTGTCGTGGTAAGCTTTTATTCTGACCTTGACAATAAGCTGATTGTCATAGGCTTGGTCTCTCAATTCCTCTAGCTCATGGAGTTGTAGCTTCCTTTCTTGGCCAACCTCATCACAACTTAGGTTGCACTTTCGTATTGCCCAAAATGCTTTATGTTGCAACCCTACTGGTAAGTGGCATGTCTTTCCATAGACTAGCTTGTAAGGTGTCATCCCGATTGGTCCTTTGTAAGCCGTTCGGCAGGCCCACAATGCGTCATCTAACCGCTGGCTCCAACCGCGTCTGTCTAGGCCTACTGTCTTGGCCAAGACTGACTTCACCTCTCTATTTGACACTTCGGCCTGGCCGTTTGTTTGAGGGTGGTAGGCGGTGGATACCCTATGTGTGATGCCATATTTCCTGAAAAGAGAAGATAAAATCTTGTTGCAGAAGTGGGTTCCTCGATCACTAATGATCCCTCGAGGAATCCCAAATCTGTTCAAGATATTAGATTTAATAAAGGAAATAATAGTTCTAGCATCATCATTTTTAGTGGCTTTCGCCTCTATCCATTTTGATACATAATCCACAGCTAAGAGAATATATCTGTTGCCAAAGGAAGTGGGAAAAGGTCCCATAAAATCTATGCCCCATATATCAAATATTTCACAGGAAAGAATAAAATTCATAGGCATTTCATTTCGGGAACTAATGTTTCCTACTTTTTGACAGGCCGGACAAGTTTTACAAAATAGGGCACTATCCTGAAAAATTTTCGGCCAATAAAAACCAGCCTCTAAGATTTTTAGGGCTGTTCTTCTTGCTCCAAAATGGCCTCCGCATGCTTTGGAATGACAGAATTCAAGTATAGACTTGGTTTCATCATGAGGTATACACCTCCTTAGCAATTGATCGGATCCTAACTTCCATAAATATGGATCATCCCAGACATAGTACTTACTGTCGTGTTTGACCTTTACCCTCTCATAGGTAGTCATATCACCATAGTGTTTACCTGTTGCTAGGTAATTCGCTATTTCAGCGTACCATGGTCGCGGGTTCGGCTGATGTCTAGGCCTAGACTCCGGGCTAGACTGTGCGATAGAAAACAGTTTTTCATCTGGAAATTCTGCTTTGATTTCGTTCGTGTCTCCCTTTGCTAGGCAGCGGCTTAAGTGGTCTGCCACGAGATTTTCCCTGCCACTCTTGTCCTTAATTTCCAGATTGTGCTCCTGCATAAGAAGAATCCAACGGATTAGTCTAGGCTTAGCATCATGCTTGACCAAGAGATATTTTAATGCCGCATGATCTGAAAATACAATAATTTTTGTGCCCAATAAATAAGATCTAAATTTTTCCAAGGCAAAAACTATTGCAAAGAGTTCTTTTTCGGTTGTGGTGTAATTTCGTTGGGCATCATCTAGCATCTTAGATGCATAGTAGATCACGTGAGGGTCTTTTCCTTTCTTCTGTCCAAGAACCGCTCCAACAACAGCGTCACTTGCGTCGCACATTAGCTCGAATGGCAAGCTCCAATCAGGGGGTTGAATGATCGGTGCTGTGGTTAATCGTTCCTTTAGTTCTTCGAACGATTTCTTGCATTCTTCATTGAAGTCGAACTCCACCTCTTTTTGCAGTAGCTTGCACATGGGTTCAGCCACCTTTGAGAAGTCTTTTATGAACCTACGGTAGAACCCTGCATGTCCAAGAAAGCTACGATCCTCACGCAAGCATGAGGGGTAAGGCAAGTTCTTGATAGTGTCAATTTTGGCTTGATCAACTTCAATGCCTTTTTAAGAGACTACATGTCCAAGGACAATCCCTTGATCTACCATAAAATGGCATTTTTCAAAGTTCAAGACTAAACATATATCAACACATCTCTTTAAAATATTTTCTAAGTTGTGTAGGCATTGGTTGAAATCATTACCGTATATGGTAAAATCATCCATAAACACTTCGATGCTCTTCTCTACATACTCAGAAAATATGCTTACCATGCACCTTTGAAAGGTGGCTGGCGCATTACACAACCCAAATGGCATTCGTCTATAGGCAAACGTTCCAAATGGACAAGTGAACGTTGTCTTTTGTTGATCTTCGGGCGCAACGGGTATTTGATGGAACCCTGAGTATCCGTCCAAGAAACAGTAGTGAGACTTTCCAGTAAGTCTCTCTACCATTTGATCGATGAAAGGCAGCGGGAAATGGTCCTTCCGAGTGACTTGATTCAGCCTTCGGTAGTCAATGCATACCCTCCATCCGTTTTGAATTCTAGCTGTTCTTTGACCTCCATCTTCTCCTTCGATTACTGTTATTCCAGTCTTCTTAGGGACTACCTGCACAGGAGACACCCAATTACTATCAGAGATAGGGTAAATCACACCGGAGTCTAATAGCTTGATTATTTCTTTCTTAACAACTTCCATCATAGGAGGGTTTAATCTCCTCTGGGGTTGCCGGATGGGTTTCTTATCCTCTTCCAAATGTATTTTGTGGGTACAAATATTGGATGATATCCCCTTGATGTCTGCCATTGTCCAGCCTATCGCTTCTTTGTATTTTTTCAATACAACAATCAATTTGTCTTCTTCATCTCTCGATAGTTTGGCTGAAATAATGACGGGAAGGGTGTCATCTAGGCCTAGATAGGCATATTTCAGGTGGTCTGGTAGGGACTTCAATTCCAATTGTGGTGCCTGCACAACAGAAGGTAGAAATTTAGGAATCGTTGATTGCACATATTGACAACTAACTATTTTTCTTCTTTTGTTGGCAGTCTTGGCCGGCGTCTTGGCCAAGCTCAAGGCCAAGACTAAGTCTGTATCTTCCTGATCGGCCAAACTGTCCACAATTTCTTGGAGTTCCTTTTGGTTTCCCGTGCGGTCTTTTAATCCTTCCAGCGCTTGAGTGGAAATTCCCCTGCTCAAAACATACTCAAGTGGATCGCTATTATAAATGTCAGCAATTTCTTCAGTAATTGGATCCAAAACATCCAAAAAACTAACACAATGCAAATCATTAGGATGTTTTAGAGCATCAGTGATGCTGAATTTAATTGTTCTTCCACAAAATTCAAGAATAATGCTTCCTTCGAAGCAGTCTATCTTTACTTTTGACGTCCTTAGGAAAGGTCTTCCTAATAAAATATCAGTGGTACAAGAGGGCAATTGAACATTCATCTCAACTATATAAAAGTCAACTGGATAGATAAAATCGTTTACCATTACCAGGACATCCGTCACTACACCTTTAGGTCGGATGATTGTTCGATCGGCCAGCTGTATCACTAAGTCAGTCTCTTTCATTGTCCCTATCTTCAAGGTCTCGAATTCGCTCAGAGACATTACATTGATGCCAGCCCCTAAGTCGCAAAGGGCTTTTTCAATGATTTTATTCCCTATTTGGCATGGAATAGTGAAGGTTCCTTAATCCTTGCACTTCTCTGGGAGTTGTTGTACTGCGGAGACATTGCTGGATAAATTCACTCTCTCTATACCTGCAATTTTATTTTTATTAGTGCACAATTCTTTAAGGAATTTAGCATAAGAAGGAACTTTTGCAATTAAATCCAACATTGGAATATTCACGGCTATTTTTCCAAAAACAGCCATGAAGTCTCTCGCTTCATCTTGTTTCTTTTCTTTCGAAGATCTTGGTGGAAAGGGTGGTATGATTTCTATAATCTCCTCCTTCTGGTCTGGCTTGACCTGCGGCTTGGCTAAGACAGACTCTTTTTTCTCTGGTTCTGCGATAACGGTGGGCTTGGCCTGAGTCTTGGTCAAGACTACTTCCGCTTCAGCTTCTTCTTCCTCATCTTCGTCCACTTTCTCCGAAAGGATTCTTTTTATTTCCTCATCTGTTTTTGCTCCTTCCCTTTCTGGTAACACAACTCCACTCCTCAAGCTCATAGCACTCACGTTGTGTGCTGGATTATTTACCGTGGTTGGAGGTAATTTTCCTTGATTGGCTATTTGAGTTATTTGCTTTTGCAGCTCTGCCAAGCTAGTCTGAGTTGACTGCATATGATTCTTCTGCAGCTCCATCATTTGCTTGAGCGTGTCCTCCACTGAGGGGCCAGTTATCTGCAAAGGTCGAGGGGCAGGTGGTAGCTAGGCTAAAGGAGGTTGGCCTGACGCTTGGCCTAGATTCTGGCCAAGATTCTGATTTGGGGGTCGCGGCACGAAGTGTTGGAAATTGATAGGAGGTTGCTGCTGCTGCTGAGGTACACCTTGATTCTGATTCTGATTTGGAGGAATAGGATCTCTCCATCTGAAGTTTGGATGTGCCCTCCACGCGTATTGGTTACTTCCTTGAGGAAAGTTTTGCATGCTTCCTTGGTTTTGTGGATATACTGCATTGACCTGACTCACATCATCCGGATGCTGCACCATATAGCAGTTGTTGGTCTAGTGGTCTTGCTGCTGGCATATCCCACAAACAGATGCTACTTGCTCTTGGTTCTGACTTCCTGAAGACATTGAACCTGAAATATTAACAGAGAGGGTTTTAACCATATCAGTTAAATCATTAAGCTTTTGTTCAACATTAATTGCATTTATGGAAGAAGAAGAAGAATTTCTATCCGAAATGGTGTTATTTTGGCAGTTGTCTGCCAATGTTTGGAGCAACATTTTTGCTCTTGTAACCGTGAGATCTTGAAGTGCTCCACTTGCGGCTGAGTCCAATTTTTCCTTGCTACTTGGGAGCATCCCATCGTAGAAGTATTGTATCATGGTATTGTCTGCTACGCCATGAGTGGGGCAAACTTCTTGCAAATCTCGGAACCTCTGGTGGTACTCACTGAAACTTTCACCGCTTCTTTGTTGAATTGCTGCCATGTCTTTCCTGGCTATCCCCGCCTTCGTTGCATTCCAATACTTGTTAAGGAACATCGTGGACATCTCGGCCCACGTGTTGATGGTATTATGAGGCAAACTGTAAAACCAGTTCTGAGCTCCCCCTTCTAGAGAGCTTGGAAAGGCCTTTAGCTTCGCTCTCTCCATGTTTACAGTGGTTGGTTTCATAATGTCACACTGGACATGTAAGTTTCTTAGATGCTTGAATGGGTTTTCATTGGAATAGCCGTAGAACTTGGGAAGGTTGGCCACCATGTTGGTCTTTATGGACCAATCATTAGCTACAGGAGGTAGATTAATACAGGAAAAGGTCTCCTGTTCTGCTGTTTTGTTCAGCTCTCTCATTGTTGGTTCTGGTTGCTGGTCCGCCATGTCTTGGTCTGAATCTAGGCCAAGACCGTGGTCTAGACTATATTCTGCTTCGGAGTTAGAACTTTCTGATTCGCTTTCTTCTTGGGCTGCTCTCAGTCGAGCTTGCCTTCTTAGCTGTGCTTCGGTCCTAGTGAGATTGGGATTGATGGGTAACAAATCTTGTTCTCTACTTGAGGACCTGGTCATCAATTGTCATAAAATAAAATAAAACAAGAACTACAAATACCGTTAGAGATCCCCGGCAACGGCGCCAAAATTTGGTCGCGCGTCGAACACGTCAAATATAGTAGTGAAATAGTTATAGAATTGGGGGTAGAAATACAACTTATCACTGTCTACAAGGATTTGTAGATGATGGTAAGAGGATCGTCCACAGAGACCTCTAGGAAACGTAGTTCTTGAGTTTGACTTCCTCGTCACTGAGTTTGGGTTTGGTTGGTATCTGAAACTGAAAGACAAAACAAAAAGAAGTGAAAACAGTTTAAAGTAGTTTTGGCCAGAGTCTAGGCCAAGACTAGGGTCTAGATTAGGAATAAGTCTAGTGATATGGAATTCCAGGTAAGGGTGATATGAGAGCTTGGGTTCTTATGCCTCGATCACGGACTCTAGGATATTCTTCTCTTCGTTTGTAGTACTGCTATAGAGTGGAGGTACTCCTGTTCACTCCTGTCTTCCCTCCTCTTCAAATTACCTGGCGGGTACTCCCTCTCCTAATAATCCTAGCCAAGGGACACCTTGCTGGTTAAAGGGTTTATCCATTTGACTGCTGTCTTGAATGGTTGCTCACCTCTTCAATAGTACAGGGGAAGACAGTACCTAGGTCAAGGTGTTTCCCCACGGAAACCCTAGGTTGTCAATCTGGTCTCGACCTAGATTACCTATTCTTCTAGTCTGGCGCGAGACTAGTCACCTACTTCGTCTAGCCGGCGGGTACTCCCTCTCCTTCTAGGCTGGTTACAACTCTTCTCTACTAGGGTACAAGGATGATCAAACCTTGTCTCTAGTGAGTAAGCGATAGATTAAGTTCAAGAAATAAATAAATACAAAGGAAGAGATTATGAAGTACGAAAGATGCCTCACGAGTGCATAAGAACTTCAGCTCATCAACCCTTACCAAGAATGGGTGTTTAGTTACTCATACTCATGAATAAAAAGATAAAGTATTTAATTGCATAAATAATATACATCCGATAATAAAATCCGGAGCAAAGTGTAACAATGTCGAACTAAGAAAAGAGAAGAAGGATTGCGTCTTGTTCGATCTCGACAGAGGTGAATAATGTTTTGCTAAAATAGCCCTCAGAACCTCTGTCCCAATCCAACTCTAATCCCTAGAAAATCTCCTAAAAGATTATTACAATTAATTGTTCTTAAAATGGAAACTAAATCGCTAAATAATAAAGAGGGAGATCCCATTCGGGATTCTTCAAAAGATTGGCTTCAGATCCCTCTAAAATAGCGGAACAGCTGCTACGTGCCAACTATAAGAGTCCAACGCTGAAAGCGGTCCAAGCGCTCTAAAGTGCTGTCTTTATCGCGAATGTGTCTTGGCCGCAGTCCTGGCCAAGACGATCCTGGTATGCGCCATACGTCAGATGCAAATATGTCTAGGCCAAGATCCAGGCCCTAGACTCGGGTAATGCTGCTCCAGCTCTCTTCTGTTCAGATTCCTCAAAAGCTGCCTTCTAGATCAGATCTGCTAAGATGTGGGAAAACAAGGATAAATCAGCAGATTTACTGTCCAAAATAATTAGTAAATGGACAATAAAACATGATGAAATACAATGCAATCAAAACTTTAGTTCGATTACGGAACTGATAAAATTTTATTTTTTAGGTTCGGATAACCTATTTTTCGATTCGATATACGATCGGTTCGGTTCGGTTCGGTTCTTCGGGTTTCGGTTTTTTGCATACCCCTTCCCATCCCCCTTCTTTTCTCAACATTCCTGGTCACCACTACCACCACCTCCCTCTCTCCACCCGCCACCTCCACCTCCACCTCCACAACACCAAACCACGCTTAAACTCTACTGCCATCAAACCATTTTCAAAATCCACCATCACAAAATCACTAAACAATCTCATCTTCCTCACCAAATCACTGCTGCCAATTTTAGAAGTGGTACCAAACACAAAAGCTCCAGCCACAACCTCCTTCACCAAATCACCGTTGCCACTGTCCATTGTCCCTCTTCTTAGATTCCCCCAAGATCCAAGATTTACTCCACCACAACACCTCACCAATTCAAATTTGCAAATCCCATCTACACACACAACACTAGACTGTGGAGGAAGGAGAGATAGAGACAGTGCTGGCCTAATGTTGGTTGCTAGAGGTGGTACGAAAGGCATGAGTGGATGATTTGGTGGTGAAGTCGACGAAATTGCTTGATGATAGAGAGGCAAGCCTCGCATGGTGGATGGTTGAGCCGCAACGACAATGATGGCAGACTGGAGAGGAAAGGCTGACCAGAGATGCACTAGGTGACCCGTTAAATTTCAACCTCATATGTCGAAAGACCTGCGTTATAAAAACGTATTTACTGACTTTTGAACTTCAACCTTATATGTCCAAAATATAGTTTCTTATTAGAACAATGTATGTATAGGTATACGTATTGGTAGGTATTTGTATTGGTAGAAGTAGAGTACAGAGTATAGACTATATATATGTATGTATACCCTTGGTTAATGATAAGAAAATCACTTCTTCATTTGCGTTTACATGGTAGCGGAGTAAATTTTTCAAAACTAAACCTCTAACTGTCTGAAATTCAGTCGAACCACTTCCGACCATTTGTTGTTCTCACCGCCTCCATAGAAAGGAGCAGAAGGACGAATCAAGTTGGGAGCAAGTGGAAGTGCTCCATTCAGGTCACCGACGCGCCGCCACTCGCGGCCGGAGCATTCCAGCGACTCTCCCACGGGCCTGCGGGTGACGTGCCGTTCGGCCACCGCTGACCTCGTCGTCACCTGGGTTCTTCTCACCTCATCATTTTGGTCAGGTATCTAGGGTCGTCTTGCTATTTCGGTGACGTTTGTTGTTCGTTCTTTCAAAATTCTGAAATTGCCCTCGGGTGTCACTATTCATTGCGTATTCGTATTGATATTTGCTCATACATCTGCTCGCTTTGTGCTCTGAATTTTTCACTGGTTCTACTTGGTGACTGATTTGTGTCAATTTGCTTTGTATCTGCTGCGCATTTGTATCGTATTTGCTGCTAAAGATGACAGAAAATAAAGAAATTATTGTTGCTGCTCCAATCTTGGTTGTTCCTAATTTGAGTAAAATTACTCAGTATAAATTGAATCGTACTAATTTTCTTGCATGGAGAAAGAGGATTAAATTTTATCTCCGTAGTATTGGAAAAGTTAGTCATTTGAGTAAGGATCCTCCAACTGATGAGAATGGGCAGACTTAGGTAAGGGAAGATGCTCAATTATTCTTGCAAATTCAGAACTCTATGGATAGTGAGATTATTGGGTTGGTTAATCATTGTGAAACTATGAAGGAGCTAGTAGATTATTTGGAATTTTTATTCTCTAGTAAAGGGAATGTGTCTCGGATGTATGATGTGTGCAGAGCCTTTTATAGAGCTGAGAAGGAAGGAAAATCTTTTATGAACTACTTTATGGATTTTAAGAAAACTTATGAGGAACTGAACATGCTGTTGCCTTTTAGTACTGACATTAAAGTGCAACAGGCTCAGAAAGAACAGATGGCTACAATGAGTTTTCTTGCGGGCCTCTTTAGAGTTTGATACTGTAAAGTCTCAAATCCTATCTAGTGGTGATATCCCCTCTTCAGGAAGCTTTCAGTCGGGTATTACGAACAGAGAGTACTCTACCCTCTCAGGATACCACTTCTCTTGTTGTTAAAGAAGGTGGAAAGGAGGGGGCTAGTTACAAAGCTGATTTCAAGGGTCGAGATGGTGACTACATGATGCGATCCTGCCTAGGGTTAGTAGGCCGGATTGCAATGGAGCTATCGGAGGATCTAGCCGAATCGAACTATCTACTGACAACACAAGCACAAGAAAAGGAGAGACACGAATTTGTAGGTTTAGCGGAGAATTCGATAATAAGAGAGTAGGAATTAAGGATAATTACCTGAAAATTAATGGATAGATGTGAGAAAAGGAATTGAGCACGCGATGAACCATCGATCAATCCATGTAACTTGTCATCCACGATTTTAGAGAAGTAAATAATTATTGAAGCACAACTTTCATCCAATTAATTCACCCAAAAGAACCAACGATTTTTTCCGGAGACAATTCGAGAGGAGTAATCTCTAACTCGTCGATCTCTCTCAAGGAATTTCAAGTGGAAGAGCCCAAGGCTTAGTTGATACAAGAAAAGGAGTATTCTCAACTCTCAAATATCATACAAAGTCTAAAGCTAAGAAAAAGGGGAAATGATACAAGGAAGTGCATATATAGGTATGCATTTTGGGCTTGGAAAAGCCCAAAATTCGTTCTTCTTCTGATGTCTGGCGGTATACCGCCCCACACTCACTTGCTCTGGCGGTATACCGCCCCAAATTTAATTAATTTGCAACTTTCCAAGCGAGGCTAGCGGTATAGCACCTCGCGAGCCTTCGGCCTGGCGGTATGCCGCTACACCCTGCGACCCAAAATGTTGACGAGTATAACTTTTGATCCACTTGTCCGATTTAGTTGAAATTTGTCTCAGATGAAAGCTAACATCCTGAAGTTTCCAACAAGACCAAGATCACTCAATTCTGACTCCATTTGCTTATCCAAAAGCTTACTTCAATTCATTTCCAAAAATGCACTTGTTCCTTCTTGACGGAACATTTGTTGGCTAGCCTCGGCTTGATGAATACACACATGGACAACTTTTTACTTGGCTTCGAGGGGTTCTTCCTCAATCATTTTGCCTTCAAACCATAGGGATAACCTTCGTGCTTTGCTTCGGGTGATCGGGCCTTGAGGTACTAGGTCTCGAGTGCCAACATTGGATTCGGAAGGGTCCGTGATCGCATCAACTCCTTCCCCTTCGAAAGGATTCGTCCTCGAATCCACTTCTTGAGGATCCTCTTCATTTTCAGGGCAAAGGGATAGATCATTGATGTTGAATGTACGGCTGATCCCTCCATACTCACTGGGAAGATCTAGAATATAGGCATTGGCGTCGATACAATGGAGGATTTGAAAAGGCCCGTCCCCTCGTGGACTTAGCTTGCTTTGATGTTCGCGTGGGAATCGATCTTTACTCCAATGAAGCCACACCCATTGACCCGGTTCAAAGGAAGTAGGAGTCTTGCCCTTATTGCGCTTGGCCATCTCCCTTTCATTCATGCTTTCAATGCTTTTGCGGACTTGCTCATGGAGTTTCTTAACAATTGTAGCTTTGGCATTCCCATCTACACACTTAAGAGAACTCAAGGGCAAAGGTGAGAGATCAAGAGGGGTCAAGGGTTTGAACCCGTAAACCACCTCAAAAGGGGAATAACCAATGGAGGAATGATAAGCATTATTATAAGCAAATTCAACAAAGGCTATACATTCTTCCCATTTTACTCCATATTTAGCAATCATGACACGAAGTAATGATCCTAAAGTCCTATTCACCACCTCTGTTTGGCCATCCGTTTGAGGATGACACGTGGTGGAGAAGAGGAGTTTAGTACCTAACTTCGCCCAAAGAGTTTGCCAAAAATGACTTAGGAACTTAGTGTCCCTATCACTTACAATACTCTTAGGCATACCATGTATTCTCACCACATGTTGGAAAAACAAAGAGGCAATGTGTGTAGCATCATGTGTTTTCGAACATGGTATAAAATGTGCCATTTTGGAGAAACGATCCACCATAACAAAGATAGAATCATGGCTATTCTTAGACCTAGGCAAGCCTAACACAAAGTCCATGGCCAAATCGATCCAAGGATGTTGGGCAACAGGTAAAGGCATATGCACGGCATGATGTTTAGATGTGGACTTAGCAGTTTTGCACACAATACATCGATTCACAATGTTAGTCACATCTACTTTCATTCGTGGCCAATAGAAATGAGATTTCAAGGCATGCAACGTTTTAGTAATGCCAAAATGGCCACTCAAAGCCCCTCCATGGGCTTCCAACACAAGCAATTCTCTAACATTAGAACGAGGCACACACAATCTATCATATTTGAACAAAAAATTATCGTGCCTAAAGAAATACATGTGAGATCCACGTGCACAAGCCATGTATATATCACGAAAATCCTCATCATTCGTATACAATTCAATCAAATGAGAAAATCCAAATATTTGAGCATCAAGGGAACTCAAGAGAGCATACCTTCGAGAAAGGGCATCGGCTACCACATTCTCTTTACCTCGCTTGTACTTAATCGTGTAGGGAAATGCCTCAATGAATTCCATCCATTTTGCATGTCTCTTGTTTAACTTAGCTTGGCCTTGAAGAAATTTGAGACTTAGATGGTCGGTGTGGATGACGAATTGGTTGGCTAATAAATAATGCTCCCACACCATTAATGCTCTCACCAAAGCATAAAGCTCCTTGTCGTAGGTGGAGTAATTGAGTTGAGCCCCGTTGAGTTTCTCGCTAAAATAGGCAATGGGACGACCCTCTTGGGCTAGGACCGCTCTAATGCCCACCCCGCTAGCATTGCATTCTAACTCAAAAACCTTAGTGAAGTCCGGCAAGGCCAAGTTAGGTGATTTCGTGAGTCTCTCCTTAAGTTCCTTAAAAGCTTTGGCTTGTCGCTCTCCCCACTCAAATGGAACGTTTTTCTTGGTCAATTCGTTGAGGGGTGCGGCGATTGTTGAGAAGTTTGGCACGAATCTACGGTAAAAGCTTGCTAGGCCATGAAAGGACCTTATCTCACCGACATTGTTGGGAATTGGCCACTCCCGTATGGCTTTCACCTTATTCTCATCAACTTGTACGCCACCTACACTCACCACAAAACCAAGGAAGTGCACTTTTTCCAAGCAAAACTCACATTTGACAAACTTAGCATATAATCGGTGTGTGCGCAACGTATCAAATATGGTACGCAAATGGAACACATGTTCCTTAAGAGATGAACTATACACCAAGATATCATCAAAATATACAACAACATACTTTCCAATGAATCCACGCAAGACATAATTCATCAATCTTATGAATGTACTAGGAGCATTGGATAGACCGAATGGCATTACCAACCATTCATACAAACCGTGCTTGGTTTTGAAGGCGGTCTTCCACTCATCCCCTTCATGCATCCGGATTTGGTGATATCCACTCATGAGATCAATTTTGGAGTAGATTTGGCTCCCGCTCAACTCATCAAGCATATCATCGAGGCGGGGAATGGGGTGTCGATACCTCACGGTAATCTTGTTGATGGCTCTACAATCAACACACATCCTCCACGTTCCATCTTTCTTAGGTACGAGCAACACGGGCACAACGCAAGGTGACATACTCTCTCGGATGTAACCTTTGCGCAACAAATCTTCTACTTGTCTTTGAAGCTCCTTCGTCTCCTCGGGATTACATCGGTAAGCCGGCCTATTTGGTAAGGCAGCTCCGGGTATTAAGTCAATCTTGTGTTCGATTCCCCGGATTGGAGGAAGGCCACTTGGCATTTCGGTTGGAAAGACATCGTCATATTCCTGCAAAAGAGAAACAATGGGACTTGGTAGAGAAGAAGGGGGTTTAACATCAATTTCCAAGCAATGTGCCTTGTATCGAAGTACAAGACACACTTTATTAGAAAATAAAGCTCGCCTCACATCCTTACCCCTCGCCATTACACTCAAGTGTTTAGGCTCACTCTCTCTACCATGCTTACTTTTTTCATGGCGTGTATTCGACTCTCCCTTTGTTTTCTTTCCTTTCCTCTCTGGTGTTTTCATCTCATGACTCACATTTTTCTCTCCTCTTTGTGCATGCTCACTTTTTTCATGCACGCTATTTTCCTCATTCACGCACCTTACTTTCTTCTCTCCACTCTTTTCTCTCATTTTCTTCATAATTTGGAACTCGGCACTTGCCTTTTCCATATGCAATCGATCCTCAAGAACTTGAGCGGGTGAAAGTGGAGGAATGCTAAACTTCTTCCCATTGTGAGTGAGGTGAATCTTGTTGGTTCGGCCATCATGCACTACCCAACGATCGAATTGCCATAGCCGACCAAGGATGAGATGGCTAGCATCCATAGGAACTACGTCACATAATCTCTCATCCTCATAACTACCTACTTTGAAGGCAACAAGAACTTGTTCCTTCACCTTTACTTCTCCATCATCACTAAACCAATGTAAGGAATAAGGATTGGGGTGGGGTGTTGTGGGTAACCCAAGCTTGAAAACTAACAAATAACTTGCCACATCCACCACACTTCCATTATCAACAATAAGAGATGCGACCTTACCATTGATTTCACACCGAGAATGGAAGAGATTCTCCCGTTGATCTTTGTTGGCAACCTCCTCCTTCGCATGAGCATTCATGCTCCTTCTCACAACTAGAGTCATTGTAGTTGCCGGGACTACCTCTTCTTCACTACTCTCGGTCTCCTCCTCCATATCTTCCTTCTCATCCTCACTTGCTTCCACTTCACTCCCCGTTTCATAGTGGCCCTCTCGGATCACCACTACCCTTCGATTTGGACATTCGGACGCAATGTGACCCCTTCCTTGGCACCGGAAGCATTGGACATTAGATGAGAATTTTCTTGGTTGGGTAGGGTTAGTAGGTGGGTTAGGAGTTGTTTTTGGAGGGGGTTTTTAAGGGTTACCTTTGGTGTAGGGTGTGTAGGGTTTCGGAGGGGGTGTCTCGGCTTTGGAGTCCTTTGGTTTAAATGGCTCTTTAGAGTAGGACTTCCAAGGTGTCTTTGGGGTTGAGGGAAAGGTTTGTGTCTTGCTTGGGTAGGATTTCTTCTTGGTGGCTTCATATGCTTCCACTTTTATGGCATAGTGAAGCATAGATTGTAGGTGATCGAGCTCCTTCAACTCAAGCTTGTACCTAAGTCGATCATTAAGGCCATTGAGGAACCGTGCCATAGTAATTTCTTCGCCCTCCTCGGTGTTGGTCTTGATTAGAAGTTCCTCTAGCTCATTGAAGTATTCTCCCACGGACTTAGAACCTTGCTTGAGACCTTGCAACTTGTTTTGCAAGTCTCTCTTGTGATGTGCGGGAACAAACCTTGCTCTCATCACCCTTTTCATCTCTTCCCAATCTTGAATAGCATACATTTCTCCTCTTTCTTTACACACCTTCTCCCACCAACTAACGGCATAATCTTCAAATTCCATTGCCGCCAATTTAATTTTCTTCTCCTCCGAATACCAATGACAATTAAAAATTCGCTGAATTTTTCCTTCCCATTTTAGGTACTCCGAAGGATCGGTGGAGCCCCTAAAGGTAGGGATTTGCACCTTAATCCCGCTCAACTTGTCATCAACCCTAGGCTCTTGTGGCCTCTCTTCGTGTTCAACAAACCGTGACCCTTGACTCCTTTGTCGCCTTCCCCTCGTTCGTCTTGTCACCTCATCAAACTCGGCATTCACTTCCCCATAAGGGTCCTCGTAGTACTCCCGAGTGTGGTGGGGTGTGGTAAGGGCATGGAAATGAGGAATTTTAGGTCGGCTACTAGAAGCATGAAAGTCTTCGGGCCCTCGGCTGCCTTGCTCATATTTCTTCCTTATCTCTCTCATTTGTTCTTCCGAAACGGCTAACCCCGGAGGGGATACAAATGGCTTTCGGGTATCCTCCTTCTTTGGAGTATTTTTCAGCAACCCAACCCTCTCTTCTTCACTTCGGTGTCCCTCCGACTCAGTTTCAACGGAAACTCGTTCAGTGAGAGGCGTTTGGTGCGCCTTCGGTGGAAGGTTCTTTGATGGTGTCTTAAGAGTGGCAACTTCGGAAGGTTTTTCATCCTCTCGACCACGAGACTTGACAGTCTCTTCTAACAAAGTGAGACGGTCCTCCGTTCGAACCATGGTAGCCTTCAATTCCCCCAAGGCTGCCAAAACTCGGTCATGTGCTTCGGCACTTCGGCTACCACTAGAACTAGGTCTACTTCTTCCGGACATTTCGTATATACAACTACAACTTCTTCTCTTTTTTTTATACCTGCAAAATGGAAACAACGAGATATATATACGTTAGTAATAAAACTCTCCCTCACGTGTTTAAACTCTCGTGTTTAGGTATTTTTCTCTCGAAAAAGATGTGCTCACAATCACTCAACTTCACGTTTTTCCGGTACCTGCACACTTAAACAAGAGTTAGGAAATAATTTCACTCCCTCACGTGTTTAAACACTCGTGTTTGATCACTCGAAAAATTTGGCCTCACAATCACTCAAGAAATCTCCACACTCCAAGCTTGCCCTCCACACAATTTCCTTGCTACAAACAAACTTGTGCTTCAATTCAAGAGTTCAATTGCCATTGCTCAAGTGATGAAAACAAAAAGGAAAAAGAACACAACAAGACTCAAAAAGATTTACAAGGACTCAAGGAAAAGGAAAGGAGGATGTTCGGAAATTTACAAGGAAATTCAAAATTTCCAATTTTGGGAGGGAAATTTGGAATTCCCGTAGGAAAGGAAAGGAGGATGGAAAATTATGAATTAAAGAAATAAAAGACTCAAGGAAGTATTTAGAAATGTATGGAAAAGGACTTGGAGGTTTAGGACTTGAGAAACTTAAGTTTAAGACTCAAGAAGGGTTAAAACTCAAGTTTAGTATTTTAGGGTTTAGGACTTGAGTTTTAGACTTGGTTTAGGACTTGACTAATTAGAAAAGGCTGCTGGACCAAGGGAAGGAGAGGGACGTGCTGGGCTAGGAAAGGAAAAGTGGGTTTATTTGGTTAGAATGGGATTTTGGTTAGGATCAATTGGTTACTTTTTGGTCAAATTGTCAAAGAAAGGGTGAGGTGGCTTATGCATTTAATGCAATAGATTAGGGTAATTTGACCCTTGATGTGCAAGGTGTGGCCGGCCAAGTGAGGAAAATGAATTAATTAAATGGCTAAACACTTGGTTAACAACTGTCACACAATTTTGGATCAAAAAGGTATTAAGGCAAAGAACACCAAGAACAAATGAAGAACACCTCAATTACACCAATTTGATTTTCTCAAGATTTCAAAATTTTAATTTTGCCAAAGTGATCACAACCAACAATCAAAAGCCCACTCGAAATATTTTTCGAAAGTAACAGACGAAACTCAAGATATCAAGAAAGATAGGTTCTAACACTTTGAACAAACTAGAAAAATTCGATAGGCGACCAAAAGCTCCGCTACCACTTGATGCGATCCTGCCTAGGGTTAGTAGGCCGGATTGCAATGGAGCTATCGGAGGATCTAGCCGAATCGAACTATCTAGTGACAACACAAGCACAAGAAAAGGAAAGACACGAATTTGTAGGTTTAGCGGAGAATTCGATAATAAGAGAGTAGGAATTAAGGATAATTACCCGAAAATTAATGGATAGATGTGAGAAAAGGAATTGAGCACGCGATGAACCATCGATCAATCCATGTAACTTGTCATCCACGATTTTAGAGAAGTAAATAATTATTGAAGCACAACTTTCATCCAATTAATTCACCCAAAAGAACCAACGATTTTTCCCGGAGACAATTCGAGAGGAGTAATCTCTAACTCGTCGATCTCTCTCAAGGAATTTCAAGTGGAAGAGCCCAAGGCTTAGTTGATACAAGAAAAGGAGTATTCTCAACTCTCAAATATCATACAAAGTCTAAAGCTAAGAAAAAGGGGAAATGATACAAGGAAGTGCATATATAGGTATGCATTTTGGGCTTGGAAAAGCCCAAAATTCGTTCTTCTTCTGATGTCTGGCGGTATACCGCCCCACACTCACTTGCTCTGGCGGTATACTGCCCCAAATTTAATTAATTTGCAACTTTCCAAGCGAGGCTAGCGGTATAGCACCTCGCGAGCCTTCGGCCTGGCGGTATGCCGCTACACCCTGCGACCCAAAATGTTGACGAGCATAACTTTTGATCCACTTGTCCGATTTAGCTGAAATTTGTCTCAGATGAAAGCTAACATCCTGAAGTTTCCAACAAGACCAAGAGCGCTCAATTCGGACTCCATTTTCTTATCCAAAAGCTCACTTCAATTCATTTCCAAAAATGCACTTGTTCCTTCTTGACGGAACATTTGTTGGCTAGCCTCGGCTTGATGAATACACACATGGACAACTTTTTCCTTGGATTCGAGGGGTTCTTCCTCACTCATTTTGCCTTCAAACCATAGGGATAACCTTCGTGCTTTGCTTCGGGTGATCGGGCCTTGAGGTATTAGGTCTCGAGTGCCAACATTGGATTCGGAAGGGTCCGTGATCGCATCACTACAAAGGGGTTGACCTCAGTGATATTACCTACTTTTACTACAAGAAACCTGGTCATACAAAGCGGTTTTGTAAGAAACTACAGAATCGCAATCAGAGAATGAAGTCAGCTAATGTGGCCATGCTTCCTAGTTCCTCATCTGGTCAGCCTAAGGAACCTGAATCAACTGTGTCAGTTAAAACATATCTTGTTACCACTTATGACAGATGGGTGGTCAACTCAGGTGCAAATGAGCATATGACGGGTAATCCTAATGTATTCTCAAACTTTCAGAAATTCGCAACATCTACTCCGGTCACTATTGCGGATGGTACCACCCGCAATGTTGAGGGTTATGGTACAGTTGAACCAACTTCTGAGATTACTATGTCATCTGTACTTAGACTACCTAAGTTGGTATTTAATTTGATGTCAGTCAGTAAGCTCACAAAATGCCTCAACTATTTTATCTCATTTTTTCCTAATCATTGTCTTTTTCAGGATCTAGTGACGAAACGAGTCTTTGGTAGAGGACATGTATCTGGTGGTCTCTATATCCTTGATCAGTGGGTACCGAAGTCAGTCACTTGTATCAGCACTACCTCTTTGTTTGAAGCTCACTGTCATTTGGGACATCCATGTATGCAGTATCTACGACAATTGTGTCCATAATTCAAGTCTGCTACTTCTCTTGATTGTGAGTCTTGTCATGCTTCTTGATTAATCGGATGCCGTCTGCAGTTCTCAATGATGGTATTCCAATCACAGTACTTGCTCCTGGAAAACCATTATTCCCTATTGAGCTAAAGATTTTTGGTAGCACATGTTATGTTCGTGATGTTCGTCCTCACATCACCAAGTTAGACCATAAGGCGTTAGAGTGTGTCTTCTTGGGGTATTCTCAGATTCAGAAGGGATACAGATGCTACTCTTCGGATCTTCAAAAGTATCTTGTCTACTGATGTTGCTCTATCTGAACAGGTATCATTCTTCTCATCTCATCCTACTCCCACTCGACAGGATGATGATCACGATGATGATAACTGGCTGGTCTATTCCTCCACCTCTTTGGGTGATTCTGAGCAACCTCCTACTTCTGAGTGTCGCACCCCCTTTTGGATTTTATTGCGCGACGCGAGTCTGGGACGAGATGTGAGACGAAATCGAACTCATTTCACATAATGCAATGAAGTCGCCACCCTAATTTTGTTTCTAGGGTGAGGGAACCTAATGTCATGGCATAAAAATAAAAAGCTAAGGTAAAAATGGGTCTGAACCCGAGAACAGTGGTTCGAGGTCAATTTATGGACTCGGGAAGGTGTTAGGCACCCGAGTCACATCCTAAAAAGGTTACTGGAGAAAGAGGTGTTTAAATCATGTTTGTAAAAATATAAAAGTCCTAATTTAGTGATCATGCCCAACAGATTCTAGCAGTTGTAAATATTCATGCATACGAGCATTTATGTGAAAAAGCATGAATAAATAAAAGGGAAGAAACGTTTACTTGATGAAGGGTACGGGCGATTTATCCCTTTTTGATTGAGTTTATTTTGGCACAAAGAGAGGATAACGTTGAACGATTAAATATTTGACAATGTCTGCACGCGAGCGAAAATGATTAATTTGAACAGAATAATTATCTAACATGCATAGCGAGCGAAAATAAACAAGCATACGAAAAATAAATAAACAGTACATGCATACGAAAAATTGGCACGAAAAATAAATGCGATGGGCTGAAAAATTGAACTAGGCCCATCAGACCAGCCCAACCACCTTTATTTCCGTTTATGCCAAGCCCACGATCAATTAAAATGACCAGCCCATCTTCTCTTATTTCCTTTCCCGTTTGGGCTTAGCACAAGCTAAGCCCATGACCAAAACCAAAATTAAATGAAAACAGCCCAGCCTTCTTCTTCCTCATCCCTCCCACTTCATCTTCTTCGTATGCCCAAACGGAACCAGCGGCAGCAATGGTGCATGGCAGCAGCAGAGCAGCACAGCTGTGGCCGCAACCCAGCAGTAGCGGCGGCAGTGGCAGCGCAGCAGCTCGGCGGGGGCTAGGCAGCAGCCTAGCAGCGGCTCGGCAGTGGCGACACAGTAGCAACTTTCTCTTCTTCCTCTCGACGCCAAACAGCAAGCAAAAGCAAGGAAAAAAATAGAAAAAATAATTAATAGAGCAAGCAAAAGTGATTTAATGGAAAAGAACAAGAGGGAAGAGCTTGCCTTGCTGCGCCGAGAGAAGAGAGGGAGAATTTGAGAGGAGAAATGTGAGAAATTGAGAGGGAGAGAGCTTGTGAATTTGTTCTCCCCGATGCTTGAGGATTGAGGGGTATTTATAGGGGAAAGATGAGTGATGAGCAAGGAAAAGGATTGAAGAGCAAGTAAGGAACAGTAAGGCGGTTTGAGGTTCGTGGGCAGCAAGGAGAGAACAGTGAAGGTGTGCAGAAATGCATTAATGTGCATTAATGCACATTAATGCCATATAGACATAATATTTTTAGTTCGAGCTTACGGTACGAGAAATCTTGCTAAAAAAACTCCAACCAAAATTGCTAGAATATAGAACAAAATGAAACAAAATTATTAGCGCACAGTGAGCGGCGAAAAGTTCGCTATATAAAAAATTCACATGTAAGTAATAAGAGTTCGAATAGAAAAGGAAAAAAAATGCTTAACATAAAAATTGAACGGAACGCCACGAGATGGCGCGAGTTAAAATAAAAAAGTAGCTAATGAGCGAAATTGTTAGACCATTGGTTTCGAGAATTTAACTCGAAACAGATAGAAGTTCGAACGGGAAAAATGATAAAAATGCGAAAAACTATGAAATAAAATTTAAATGGCATAGAGCATAGAAATAAACATCAGTTGGAAGAAAATAAACGAAAGTATGATTTTAGAAAATTGACGTTTAAGAAATGTAGAAAACGCTTTGACGAAAAATCAAAAATCAAAAATTGGGTAGCAACATTGAGCAATCCTTTGTTACTGAGCAACCTGCTACTGATACTATCCTGAGTTAGCCTTCTTCTTCAGGTACTTCTGAGGAACCTCTTGGAGAGAGTGTCCTGATTCAGCATCCTGATCTTCCAGTTACGAGAGACCCACCTTGTAGTGATCCTCTAGTAGCATCTGCAACACCAATTGATACATGTCCTCCACCAGATTCCTCGTCACCTGATCCACCTACTGATTTGGATTTACCAATCAGTATTCGCAAAGGTAAACGATACTGTAAATCTATCTATTCCATTGCTAACTATGTCTCTTATGATCACATGTCTTCCTCGACATGTGCTCTGATTTCCTCTCTAGATTCGGTTGTCGTTCCTAACACTATCCAGGAAGCATTGAATCATCCTGGTTAGAAGAATGCAATGCTTGAGGAGATTATTGCTTTAGAGGATAATCAGACTTGGGAGTTTGTGACTTTGCCTAAAGACAAGAAAGCGGTGGAATGTAAATGGGTCTTTGCAGTAAAAGTCAATCCCGATGGCTTTGTGGCACGACTTAAGACCAAACTTGTTGCCAAAGGATATTCCCAAACATATGGGGTGGATTATTCAGACACTTTCTCTCCTGTGGCTAAGTTATCTTTTGTTCGATTGTTCATCTCTCTGGCTGCCTCTAGGGACTGACCTCCACATCAGTTGGACATCAAGAATGCTTTTCTTCATGGTGACTTATAGGAAGAAGTCTATATGGAGCAACCACCTGGGTTTGTTGCTCAAGGGGAGTGTGGGAAAGTTTGTCACTTGAAGAAAGCTTTGTATGGCTTAAAATAGAGTCCTCGTGCCTGGTTTGGCAAGTTCAGTGAGGTAGTTTTAGAGTTTGGCATGCAGAAGAGTCAGTGTGATCATTTAGTATTTTATAGAAGATCTGCTACTGGTATTATTCTTCTCGTGGTCTATGTGGATGACATAATTATTACAGGAGATGATAGTGTTGGAATCTCTTTGCTAAAATCTTTCCTGCATACCAAGTTCAGTACAAAAGACTTGGACCAGCTGAAATACTTTCTTGGGATAGAATTTTCCATGAGCAATAAAGGTATCTTCTTATCTCAAAGAAAGTATGTTCTTGATCTTCTTGCAGAAACAGAAAAATTGGGAGTCAAGCCTTGTAGCACACCCATAGCCTCCAATGTCCATCTTACTAAAGATGGTGACTTATTTGATGATCCTAAGAGGTATAAGAGATTAGTTGGGAAACTAAACTATCTCACAGTGACACGTCCGGACATCACCTTCGCAGTTAGTGTCTTCAGTCAATTCATATCTGCTCCAACATATAGGCATTGGGAAACCCTGGAGCATATCTTGTGTTATCTGAAAAGGGCACCTGGTCTTGGGCTTCTATACAGTAATCATGGTCACAACTAGATTGAGTATTTTGCAGATGATGATTGGGCCGGGTCCAAGATTGATAGAAGATCCATAACCGGCTACTGTGTTTTTGTTGGTGGGAATCTGATATCATGGAGGAGCAAGAAATAGAATGTGTTATCTCGATCCAGTGCAAAATATGAATACAGAGCAATGACACAATCCTCCTGCGAGATTCTATGGTTGCGGCAACTCCTAGCTGAAATTGGCACATTCCTCACCATCAAAACTCTGGTGCGATAATCAAGCTACTTTACACATTGCTTCAAATCTTGTTTATCATAAGAGGACTAAACACATTGAAGTAGATTGCCATTTTATTCGTGAGAAGATTTAGGAAAAACTCATATCTACTCATTACGTGAAGACAGGAGAACAATTGGGTGATCTTTTCACGAAAACTCTACTAGGTCCTCGAGTGAACTATCTTTGTAACAAGTTGGGCATGATTAATATCTATGCTCTAGGTGGAGGGGGGGGGGGGGGGGGGTGTTAGAATAGTGTATGTATAGGTATACGTATTGATAGAAGTAGAGTACATAGTATAAGAATATATATATACCCTTGGTTGATGATAAGAAAATCACTTCTTCGTTTGCGTTTACATTTCTAAAAATAGAAAGACATAAAGCCAAAAACAGCTCTTGTTGTTGCGTCAATTCGTGAACATAAAAGATATGATTTCCTTTTACTATTTGCTACGAATTTCTTTGGTTTTAGCTTTTATATTTGGATCCGGGTCAGAGGTGCATTTAGACAAATCTTGATGGCTGCGATTAAAGGTAGTATTATCTTTTCCTTAGACCATCAGCAACAATGTATCAAATGAGGGATTATTTGGTACAACAATGGATTTTTTGGGGAGCAAGTGCCTAGTAGGATAGTCCTGGTACCAAAATTTGGTACCGGGTTAAACTGACAGTGGGACCCTCTACTGTCAGTTTTTAAAAAAAAAAATAAAAAATTTAGGTGGACCAATGGCAGCGCGCCACGCGTGCGCTGCCATTGGCCACCGAATTCTTTCTTTTTTTTTCCCCTCATTTTTTAAATGGGGTTTTTTATAATAAATACTGAAAATAATTTTATAAAAAATATACCAATATTTTTAATTTTTTGAGATCTATAAATTGAGACTAGGTTTGTATTATTTGGACACTAAAAAAAATCAGAATTTTTTACATTTTTTTTCATTTTCTTATTTTTTAAATGCCTTTTTTCAAAATAATTACTCAAAATAATTTTAAAAAATATACCATTATTTTTTTTTTGAGATCTATAAATAGAGCTTGTGTTTGTGTCATTTGGACACCAAAAAAAATCTGAGTCTTTTACAATCTTCAAGCTCTTTCATGGATCCTTCACAAAATCATGTAAGAAGGATGTAGAACGTGCATTCGGGGTACTCCAAGCACGTTTTTTCATTATTCGCCAACCAGCCAGGATGCGGGATATCGATGTCTTAAGTAAAATAATGAGGGCGTGCATTATTTTACATAACATGATTGTGGAGGATGAACGAGATACATATTCACGAAATTGGGAAAATATCGACTTCGATCAGTCTTATAGTCCCGGGTCTAGCTCCTTGTTCAATGTGCAAATGCAAGTGCTGCCTCAATATGAAGTGCATGTCCAAGGCCGATCCGAATCATATATTCATACTAGAGCCGAACTACGTGATAGAGCACAATATATTCAGTTGAAAAAGGATCTCGTCGAGCACATCTGGAATAAATTTGGAACAACCCTCGATTAGATTTAAAAAAATTATTTCTCAAGTTTACCAGTTTATTTTGTGTGTATTTTCTTATTCGTTTGCAATAATCTATATATGTTTGATTTAATGAGTGATAAATAATATCGTATGTTACTCTTAAAAAATATTATATTATGTATTGTATTAAAAAAGTATAGATTTTTTGAAATCTGAAAAAAATTATGAAATTTAATTAATTTATATTAAAAATATATTATTTATTATTTATTATATTATAAAAAATAATTATTATAGTAATAATAAATTTAATAAGAAAAAGAAATGAAAAATATGGTGGGGTATATGATTAAATGATGTGGAAGGGAGAGAAAATGAATAACACTTTGAATAATCCCCTGTTGTGAGAAGTGGGTGTTATTTGATAATTTGGTTGGGTGTTAAGCTGATGTAGCAAGAAAAAAAGTGAATAACACCCTAAATTTAACACCCACTGCTGTGAATGGTTGTTTTTCCACGTTTCATCGTCAATATGGAAACATAAAACATAACACAACTAGCACCTTCAATGCAAGTATTTGACTTGGAAATTCCATGATAGGAACATTTGTTTGCAACTACCTATGTACCTTCCAACCACGCCAGTGCTGCCATTCCTGCTGCTAATATCTCATAATATATGTAATTATGAGTTCCCATTTCTTTCCATCCTGGTTGAGTTGAAAGTTTCTGGAGGAGCACAAACGGGCAAAAAGAGAGAAGTCGGACTGAAAATCTTCTTTGAAATTTTGTTCTCAGATAATCACAATTCAAATCATTATACTAAGGATGGAAGCTCTTTAGCTGGGAATACTCTTGAATTATCTATAAGAACACTGAAAAGTTTTCCAGTATGCTTTAGCAGGAGTAGAATACCAAAAAGAAAAAGAAAAAGAAATAATAATTGCAGAATGTCATTTTAATGACTCCAACCAACAGCGAAGTAGTGCTATAAGCTGAGATTTGCACCTCTTGATTAAACACTGCAGAAAACATGAACATTTAGATTTAGTTGATCAAGGACCTTGGCTGGTAATTAATAAGCTATCATAGCAAACCTGAAGAATGGGTAGATGAACCACTTTGTCATAATGCCAACCCTCTGCAGCCAGTCCCTGAACAAACAAGAAGAGCATTTTATCCAAATAAAATCAGAGAAATAGCAATCAAATTTAAAAAGAAAATGGTGATTACCTTGTTCTCCCTTTGCAACATCACGGAATGTGACAAAGCTCGGGTTGTATCCAATCCCTCGCTCAACACATGTTTGACCACTCACCTGTCTCATTCTTCTGGCATCAGTTATCAATATCTCATCTTCGTTTAATCTCTTGTGTATTATAATATCCTTGTCTTTAGAATGTTTGACAAGGGCAAACACCAAAGTCCAGGATTTCTCAACGCCATACTCATTCATAACCCAAATTTCCGCATTGTCACCGCAGCTTTTCAATGTCACACAATGGGTCCCTTTGGCACGTAGGTTCTAGTCTAGGAAGTGCTGGGTGAAAAAGTGCTGTGTGAAAAGTACTTTTGGAAAAACGAGTATGCTGTTTGGTAAATATTTGTTAAAAGTGCTGTGAGAAATCAGAAGCTGTTTATGGTGTTTGGTAAAAACTGCTTTTAAAACTATAGTTGGAATGTAAAATGACTATAAAGGGCACAATGCATTTTTATGGTTTAAAAATCTGAAACAACCAAAATGTTTCTAAATTTAATGCCGATTCAGCTGTTCGAACCAAATGTTCGATTAATACACACACAATTTAATTTGATAAACACAATATTTTAGTTAATTAATTAAAAATAAAAAATTCGAGCAAACTGTTAATCGAATTATCAAATTGAAGACACCTAATTAATCTAAAGGATGAGTATGAATTATTAAACAACAGATAAACTAACAATTTAAGCAAATTGATTAGCAATTGGATTTATGAAGAGTTTGGCTTAAGAAATAGAAAACTCTAATTTACCATTATGTCATTATTAATTAATTTGGTACAAGTTACTGTTCACCTTCTTCCTTCTCTGCCTCCTCCGTTCACCTTCTTCCTCCTCTCCTCCACACAAACCCAACCAAATCATCCCACCACCAATCTTCTGCCTCAATTAAATCCAATTCCAAGTCCCCTCCCAAATTAATTCCAATTCCAATTCCAATTTCAACCCCTGCAATCAATTAAATTCATCCAATCCTCCATAAAAAAAACACCCCAGATCCATCCAAACCAAAAATTCAAATCAAAACCTAGAATTGAATGAGATGCAAATCCGTTCATCTCCTCCTTTTCCGAATCCTCCTGCAAATCACATACGAACACAGCAGCAACACAAACAAAGAAAAGGAGAAAGGAAAGCTAGAAAACAAGAAACGAAATGAAGAGATGATGAAAAATAGGGAAAATTACCTTGCGTGTGTGGCTGTCGCGAGGGAGAGAGGAGGAGCGGCGGTGGAGCAGCAGCGGCGAGGGTGAGAGGCGGAGAGAGTAAGAGAGCGAGAGAGCTTGTTTGGAGGAGAATGAGGAGGTTGGTTGTTTTCTTGGTTATATATATCTGGTATTCTTGTAATTAACAAGAAGTACCCTCAACATTTTTGTCCATTTTGTGCAAAAGTCAGCTTCCCGTGTTTTGGTCTGGAAGCACTTTCCAACCACTGCTCCCTCAGACTCCTTTCTGATTTTGAGCAAATGAAGGCAAAATGGAGTAGAGCTTTTCAAAAAGCTCTGGTTGAAAAGGAGTTTCACCAAACACTTTTGAGCTGTTTGAGTTTGGAAAAGAGCTTTTGGCACTAGAACCTGTGTGCCAAAGGGGTACATAGACAGTCATTTATGATTCCTAACTGCAAAGTTAGGCGTTCTTTGTGCCACCGAGGGTGTGGCAGCGAAAACCTCTTAAATTTCTCATTCTCAACATCAAAAGCACAAATCATGTCTTTCTCTCGATTAACCCAATGCATTGATCCATGCAGAAGAGGGAGAAACTGAAGGCAGCCCCATACCCCCCAGCTGATTAGAGTTTCATCATCGTTAATGATTCTCCACTCTCCAGTACTTCCAAGCGTATAAATTCCGAACTCAACATAACCACTGCTCTGAAAACCGAACAATACCTTGTACTGATTGCTCTTGGCACTGAATCCCAAAGCAAATCTTGTGCGACAAACGCTTGCGCCAGGAGGGCCAGGAGGGAGTGGAATGGTTACCCACTCTCCTAAAATTGGATTGCACACATGAACACTTAACACTAAACCTTTCCGTTCTAATCAAAGCAATCCATTGCAAGAATTGGTGCAAACATAAAACCCACCGGGAAAGTTAGACTTCACAGGAAAACTCAATTTTTCGAACCGAACTTGATCGCCATCGTCATCAACCCGAATACGCTTACATTGAAAATCACATCCATCCTGGAACTTAAGCCATCGATACAGGTAGTGAATGGGAGAAGATGCAAGGTGGGATTTGATGAAGGATGGATCAGAGAATAACCGAAACCAATCTTTACAGACGACTTTGCAAATCAAAAGAGTCTGTATGGGTAATCTTAACAGTATGCTTACAACCAAACAGTATGGCAGATCAGAAAATTGGGTTATCGTAGGAACAACAATGGAGATGAGACGGGAGATTTCGCAGCTGATTTGGGTTTGCCAGAATGTGTGCTTGCGTTGTTGTTGGGATTTGATGTAATCATGAATAAGCTTCACAAAAACAAAAGTAATCGTTTTCAGTATTATTCAAAAAAAAGAAAAAAAGAAAGAGAGTCACTTAACTCCAAAATTGCAGTCAATGAAAAAACTGCGTGGCTTTCACTTATTTTCCAACGCATGAACCGTGCAAAGGAAGAAAAAAAACAGCTCTAATTTGTTTATTGGTTTCCCAAATTACCCTTAATGTTATTTTTCTATTTGCTTTATTTATTTCGAATGGGCAGCGAGTCCCATCATAAATGGAGTGGGAAAATGAAATTGGAAAGACGACGTTAAAGCTTTGAAATTTGAGGCTTTCATATCCTGAAATATACTGCAGGTGTCAAATATAATCTATACAAAAACAACTAATAATAAAAATTGTACTAATTTAAACGAAGAGTATCAAATAAATTGTGTATAAAAAGTAATGTTAATACATCAAATTTGCTCAAAATTAATGAATCTAATTTTAATTAAAAATTTGGAATCACACACATCTTAAGAATTTAGTGGTTGTCGGTAGAGAGAATGAGGATGGAGATGGAGAGATGTATTTAAGAAAGAAAAAAAAATGAAAAATAAGTGTGGGGTGTCCAAAGTAATTTCCAACCGGTCTCATATAGAACCTCAGCACAAGATTGTAACCAAGTGGAGTCCTGTACTGTTCATTTAACTTCAAGAATGTAATCATGTATAAGGTCATCTGGGCCTGGGCTTGTCCATTAACAGCAGATCAACAACCGCATGAATAGATAGAAAAGGAAAAAGGGTGATTTTATCCCGAACTATCAGTAATTTTAAACATTTTTACTGGCGTGATGATATACGGGAAAGAAAAGACCGACCAGTAATGAATTAGGTGGGCCGAGGTACAAATATGAAAGTGAATTTTGGTTCCTAAAAATCAAAGACAATAATTGAATTTGAGATGAGAAAGCAAATGGGCGAGGAAAAGGTTGATAGCGGTGTTGTGTTTAGAGATGGTGATAAGATAACGAGGGAGAGAGGTTGAGGGAGATGAATATTTCTGGTCAAATTTATTTTTTGTTTTAAGAAACAAAAAATTGAATTGAATTTATGAGAAAAAAATAAAAACTCACAAGTCATATTCTTGCACATAAAATATAATTTTTTAATTAATTATATTATCAATTATTATTACAATATTAATGTTCAAACATATGACATGTGTTATAAAAACGCATTCATTGACTAGTTGAACTTCAATCTCACCTGCCAAAAAGTCGTTTTTACAAACAGAAAGATAGAAAGCCAAAAATAATTTTTAGTTTTTGACAAACAAAAAAAATAAAAAACAACAAATGATATGGAACGCACCCTTAGCATGTGCTACTATATTTGTTTAAAAATTACAATTTGGCAGTTAAGTAAATAATTTTATATTCTTTGCCCTTATGTTTGTTTGATCGAAGCAATTTAACCCAAATCGATCAATTTTACAATAATGCAATTTGATAAAATAGACAAATTATCTGATGTCCTATGGTGTTTGATCATATTCCTTTCCTGAATTCTGTAATCATGAAATTGATTGAATTATTAAATTTGGGTTAAATTGTTAAATTCATATAAATACGCGGAGTTAATTGCAAATACAATTTACACAATAACTAAATTGTGAATTTTGGACAAACACAAGGACCAAACTAATAGGTTTTGAGATATTAGAATATTTTGGAACAATTGGCCAAAAGGTTTTGTGCTTGGTGCTCATACTTAAAACCACCCTCCTTCGAGTCATCAGCCGACCATATAAAATACCATTTGTCTAACACTTCTCCTTGGTATTTCGGTGACAAACACCAATTCTTTGTCTCAAATCTTCAAACCTTTCCTTTGGTAATGACTTGGTGAAAATATCTGGAAGCTGATCTTTAGATGAGCAGTGATCAAGAAACACTTCTTTTGCTTGCTTAGTACGACCGTCGAACACTGGATTTTTTGAAATTGAAACCGCTGAGCTGTTATCACACAATCTTTGTAGCTTCTGTTTGTTTATACCCCAAGTCTTCCAACATCTTCCTTAGCCAAATAGCTTGATTTACAGCAGAGGCAGCAACAATATACTCAGCTTTTGCTGTTGATTGAGTTGTAGTCTCTTGCTTTCTTGAACACCAGCTGAAGAAACATGTGCCCAAAGAAAAAATATACCTAGAGGTGCTTTTAGAATCATCAACACGGCCACCCCAATCACTATCAGAATAACCAATCAACTTTAAAGCGTCTTTTTCATACTTTGGGAAGAATATCCCAAGTGTTGGTCCCTTTAATGTACCTCACCACTCTTTTAGCAGCTATAAAATGAGTTTCTCGAGGAAAATGCATGAATCTAGAGAGTAAACTTACAACAAACAGTATGTCAAGCCTGCTTGCAGTGAGATATAGAAGGCTGCCAATCAAACTTCTATACATACTTTCATCCACTTTTTTAAAGAACTCATCTTTGCCAAGCTTCAAACCTGTGGAAATCAGAGTGTTGGTAGGTTTGCAGTCTTGCATTTTAAACTTGGTTAGAATATCTGAAATGTACTTTTGCTCGCATATAAAAATGTCATCATTTGACTGTATCACTTCCATGCCCAGGAAGTATTTCATAACTCCAAGATCAGTCATTTCAAATATTTTTTCCATCTCATCCTTGAACTTCTGGATCAGCTCAATTTTGCTCCCTGTCACAAGCATGTCGTCAATGTAAATTGAAACAGTTAAAATCTCACCATCAGTGACTTTCACATACAAAGTAGCTTCACTCTGACTTCTGCTGAAACCAAGTTGGATGAGATGACTGTCCATCCTTTCATACCAAGCCCTTGGGGCTTGTTTCAGGCCATACAAGGCCTTCTTCAGGACATATACCTTGTCTTCTTTGCCAGGAATTAAGAAACCATCCAGCTGCTCTATATAGATCTCTTTAGCAAGTAAACTATTTAGAAATGCTGATTTTACATCAAACTGATGAATTTGTCAGGAATTATAAGCAGCAAATGCAAGAAGAAGCTTGATTGTGTCATACCTTGCTATAGGAGCAAAAGTTTCTTGGTAGTCCACACCATGTTGTTGTGCATAGCCTTTCACCACCAATCTGGGTTTGTGTTTGCAAAGTGAGCCATATGGATTTAGCTTTGTCTTAAACACCCATGTTACACCTATCACCTTGCGATTTGTAGGCTTATCAACAAGCTCCCAAGTTCCATTCTTGTTGATCATATCTAGCTCAGCTTGCATGGCTCTCCTCCATTCTTGAGAGTCTTGAGCTTCAGCATAGCTTGTTGGTTCAGTGACAACAAAGCTACACCTTTGATAAATTTCTTCTAAGGGTCTGGTCCCCCTCACTAGTATGTCATTAACAAGTTCATCTGCAGCAAGTTGTGGTTGTTCTTTTGGAAAAAGATCCAACTGAACATTTTCTTATTTTTTCCAATTCCAAGCAGCTGACTCATCAAACTTCACTTCTCGGCTGTGAATCATTCTTTCTGTTTGTAAACAAAAAAAATTGTAACCTTTGGATAATGAGCCATAGCCCATGAAAATACCCTTTTGCGCCTTGTTATCCAGCTTACTTCTCTTGGATGCTGGTACCTGGAAATAACAGACACATCCAAAGATTTTTAGATGGTTTACAGATGGTTTGGTGTCATTCCATGCTTCATAGGGAGTTTTGTCTTGCAAGTCTTTTGTGGGTAGTCTGTTCAGCAAATACACAGAGATATTAACAGCCTCTACCCAGAACTGGTTTGGCATCTCTTTCTCAATCAGAAGACACCGAGCCATCTCCATAACAGTCTTGTTCTTCCTTTCAAACACGCCGTTTTGTTGTGGTGTGTAGGGTAGAGTCAGCTGATGTTCAATACCTGCATTCTTACAAAACTCAACAAACTGACCAGAAGTATATTCTCCACCATTTTCGGACCTTAAAGCTTTAATCTTGAGGTTGCATTGATTCTCAACTAAAGCTTTAAATTGTTTGAAAATAGTAAAAACTTCACTCTTGAGTTTAATGAAATATACCCAACATATCCTGGTACAATCATCAATAAAGAGGAGAAAATATTTGTTACCATTCAACGATTCTGTTTTCATTGGGCCACACACATTAGTGTGAATAAGCTAAAGTTTTTGGTTCGCCTTCCATGCTTAATTTGTTTGAAATGGCAGCCTTGTTTGCTTACCTTGCTGACAGATCTCACAAACTTGAGTATCATAGGAGATAATCTCCCACCAAATTCTTCTTGCTTATCTCTGCAATGCTTCTATGATTAACGTGACCAAGCCTTTTGTGCCACAAGTTTGTAACTATTTGTGAGGCACTAGTATAAGCATGCTTAGTCACTTTTTCCCAATCAACTGCAAAAGATCTATTTTTCATCTTCATGCTGAATAGTTCTTCACTAGAAGGATCAAAAATTGTGTATTTTCGATCCTTAAAATGCAGCGAGTAATTCTTCTCAAGCATTTGTCCAACACTCAACAGATTTTGGCTAATGTCAGGAGTATAAAGAACATCTGGAATGGTTTTGATACCTGAGCTTGTTGATACAACAACTGAACCTCTTCCTTCGACATTCAAGAACTCTCCATTCCCCACATTTACTCTTGATTTGAACGTGTCATCAAGATCCCTGAACATGTCATGTCATCCTCTTTGCACAAATGATGTGTGCAACCGCTATCAACCAGCCAATTATCATTGGAATTATTTGTTGAAAAATACGAAGCTATAAAGAGTTGCTCCTCCTGTACATCAGCAACTTCAATCAGCTGTGCATGCTTGAAAGTTGTCTTTGTACTTACAGACCTTGGATATATGCTCTGACTACTTACAGTTGCCACATACAGCATCAATTCTCCACCAGCAATACTTCTCAAGATGTGTTGTTTTTTTGCAATGTTTGCAGGGAGGGAATGGCTTCTTATCACTACCATTCACAACCTTATTCTTCTAATTAGATTGTTGTCTTCCTTTATCAGAATTTTACCTTTGTACATAGAAGGCTCCTTCAGTGACCTTCTCCTACCTCATGGTCTTTCTTTCTTCTTGTGCTTGGAGAGCACTCATCAGCTCTCCTAAAGAGATTGTGTTTAAATCCTTAGATTCTTCAAGAGAGGAGATCTTGAACTCAAACCTCTCAGGAAGAGTCACGAGAACCTTCTCCACAATCCTTTTGTCTGCAAAATCTTCACCAAGCAATCTAATATTGTTGACAATTGTAGAAATTCGATCAGCATACTTACCAATCGTTTCATTCTCCTGCATATGCAAAGACTCAAACTTCCTTTTCAGATTCAGCACCTTCATTTGACGTGTTCGATCACTACCTTGATACTCTTCTTTTAGTTTGTCCCAAGCCTCCTTTGTTGTATAAAACACATATTCTGCTACAACATTTTGAAGAAGAGACTTGGCCTTTTGCTTTCTTGGACTTTTCTTCGTTGTTGTACTTGATCTGATTTAAAGTTGAATTTTCAGATAGTAGTGGGATTTGTTTGTCTTCAGAAACGAATTCCCAAAGATCACACGCTTCAAAAAAAGATTGCATCTTCACTAACCAGATATGATAATTGTCACCAGTGAAGATGATAGGTGCATTTAAAGTTTGGTTGCCGGATGTCATTGGTGTTTTTAGGATTAGAAAATGGTTTTGGCCCTCTAAGATCAACTGGGGCTCCGCTATCACTGCTAGATCAAAGATGTTTGAAATAGATTGAAAAAGGTTAAAATTTCCAGCTATTTTTATTCAACGAACTACTGACTTTTATACATGGAAAAACATAACAAATCTCCTACTAACCAGCCACTCATGAAGTGGTTTACAAATGACAGAGAAACTGGAGAAACAGCATAACAATAAAAGCAGAAACATAGGAAACAAACTTTGAGAGAGCCTTATGCTAAGAAAAAAACTGAAATAGAAACAAGGTTGTAACAAGGATAGTTAAGGTCTACTGGAGATAATATAATTAATACAATAAAATCAGAATCTTGTAGTCATCATTGTTTGAATATTTTGATTGGTACAAGGTGACAAAGTACAGTCCAGTGTTAACTGTTAAGTCTGCTTTTGTTAACTGTTTAGTCCAGTCTATGGAATTGTTGGTCCCTCGAATCAATGTTTGGTCATTGGATGTTGTAAGTTAGTGTCTATATACCAACATTGGTAGAGTGGTAATAAATTTTGTGCACTCTGTTGCGAGAATCGCCCATTTCGAGACCCAATGATACTCGAGCGAGATTAACATCCTCTTCTCAATGGAACATCATCAGTTGGAATTGCCTGCCGTCTAAACGGCAGGATTCATGATTTTTCTCTTTTTCTTTTTTGTTGGTTATCTGCATTGTTTTACTTTGGTGGTTTTAACACAAGGCAGTAAACCACATGCATAGGAGTTATCTCAGGAATGTTTGGAATAATGCCATTTAAGAATCTTTCAGCATTTACATTTCAAACTAAGAGATGCATTTCTTCCAAAATAGATTCTTGCAACACCAAACAGGGCCTAATTTATCTGTTTATAAATTTAAAAAGCGGTCATTCTAATTCTCTAAATATTCTGTAAAGGAATGTATGTTTTTAGAAACAATGGATTTCACAAACATCATGCATTGCTTCAGACAACACAAAGAGAGGAAATCAAACTCTAGTACAGAAAATAGTTTTCCACAATATTGTTTTTTTTTTTTAAGCAGAAAAATATATATATTTATAAAAGAATGGCCATGAAGAACATGGCAAAACGAACCAAGATTACAACAGCGCGGAAAAAAAAAAAAAAACCAACAGCTGCAGACTCCTCACACCCGGAATAGAACACTAGATCTCGATCCCAAAACAAACAACCAAACTGGACAAAAGCACAAAGAGAACATCACCTCACTCAGAAAAACAGATAGGACATCGAAAACCATCAACCAGGATTGAAAACCAAAGAAAAAAATGGGCACAAAAAGATACAGAAAACTGACGAAAGCCACCTTAAAGGCCACATATCCAAGCAGAAGACTGCATCATATCAGACAGGCTGTAAGCGAAGGAGTGGTTTTTGCTCTTCAGCCACCAATGCCATACCGAGAAAATCATCTGGATACAACCAAACTCCGCAAACTCCCTTTGTCTAAATACAATGTCGTTTCGCTGCTTCCATATAGACCAAATGATCGCATAGAACAGAGTAATCCACTTCTCCCTAACCTGCTTGCCAACAGACGGAATAATATTCGCCCAAGATTGCCAAAGATCAGATATATCCCGCGGCTGACACCACTTCACACAAAGCCACCTCATGAAGTAATTCCACACTTCTCTAATACTCTCACATCGAAGAAAAAGGTGTGTGACATCCTCCGAATCCCTTCTACATATTGGGCAGAGATTCTCACTCGCAGGGAGCATGAGACGGCTCTCAAGAAAACTCCTGGTAATAATTCTTTCCCTAATCGATAACCATAGAAAGAACTCAACCCGAAAAGGAACCAAACCAGTCCAACAAGAGTGTAATAGAGGCATTTTAAAGAATTTCCTCTCTTCCCAACATTTATATCCGGATTGAATCGTTTAGGAACCATTTTTATCCAAACCCCACCGCAACTCACTTTGCTGGACCCCCCTGATAGGACTCTCTAGACGCTCACAAAGATTTGTCCACTCCTCCACTTCCCAATCGAAAAGCCCTTGTCTCCACTCCCCACGCCACCTCCAATCCGCCTCCCCCCATTCACCGAACTGAATAACCATCCCTTCCTGATTAGTAGACAGGTGATATAACCTAGGGTATAGCAGAGCCAAAGGTTGTCTAACAACCCACGGGTCCCACAAAAAACGAGTGGATTCTCCGTCACCCACGGACATGGTTAAATGAGCAGACCAGACTTCAAAGAAATCACTCCCCCTCCCGCACACTCTCAAGATATCCTTCCAAATAGGCGATAGACCAGCCTCCCTTATCCGCCATAGATCTCCTGCTGAGATAATACCGTATTGCTTTCGAATAATCTCGGCCCACCTTTTCCGACTGCCATTAATCAGTTCCCAAACCCACTTAAATAACAACACCACGTTACGCTCCTTGAGTTTCCCCACTCCCAAACCTCCAAGGATCGTAGATCGGGAGACCTCTTCCCACTTTACCTTATGCAAACCCTTCTTATCATCCTTACCACTCCATAAGAAGCGACGCATAACCCCTTCACATTGCTTCAGGATCGAAGAAGGCATCCGGTATATCGACATATTGTAAATAGGGAGGCTAGTAAGCACAGACTTAATCAAAGTGACCCGACCTCCCACAGAAAGGAGATTGCCTTTCCAAGTAGCTAGCTTCTTCCGAACTTTTTGAAGCAGGAATTGCCAACCCGATATCCTTTTCCTATTAAAACCCACCAAGGATCCAAGATATTTGAAAGGGAGAGCTTCATACTTACAGCCTGCCCGGTTTGCCAAAATGGAGCCGATTTGGTCACTAATGTTCACTCCAACAAGGGTACTTTTGTGAAAGTTTACTCTTAGGCCAGAGTAAGCATCAAACCACCTGAGAATACCCTTAACACCCTGGATTTCCTCCTCATTATTGTTGATAAAAACTAAGGTATCATCCGCAAATTGAAGATGACTCAGGTTCCATCCCGTAACAGGACAACCAATTCCTTTCAGGATCGCAGTTTCCTCGGCTCTGACAAACAACCTATGAAGACCCTCCGCTGCTATATTGAACAAAAAAGGAGACATAGAGCAACCCTGCCGAAGACCCCTCCCAACTTCAAATTGCTCGGAAGGGGACCCATTAATCAGAACAGAAACCTTGTTCGAACTGATACATTGTCTTATCCAGCCCCTCCACTTAACTCCAAACCCCATAATGCGCATAACATCATCTAAATAATCCCATTCAATGGAGTCGTAGGCTTTCTCAAAATCCAGCTTGAAAAGCAGTCCCTGTTGCTTACTATTCCGCAAGTGATGAACAACCTCATTAGCTGTCATAACACAATCCAAGGTGTGACGCCCCTTGATAAAACCATGTTGAGTCTCGCTAATCACAAATCCAATCACCTCACTGAGCCGCTTAGCCATAATCTTCGACACTACCTTATAGAAACTGCTCACCAAACTAATCGGACGGAAGTCTTTGAACTGTTTAGCATCTGGGATCTTAGGAATTAGTGTCAAAAAAGATGAGTTTGCCCCCGCTGGGAATTTTCCTTTCTTGAAAAATTCTCGAATCAACCTAGAAAAGTCATCCCCGATGATGCTCCACGCTTTCTGGATGAAAAGAAGAGAAAATCCATCAAGACCAGGAGATTTCTGTCCATTACACCCCTTCACCGCCTCCCACACTTCAGAATGCAACACCTCTTTTTCCAACCCCTCAGCTTCTTCCGGACTCAACTTAGAGAAACCCAAATCTTGAATCTTAGGACGATTCCAACTAACTGTCTGGAAGAAGTCCCCGTAGTACTGGGCAGCCGCTCTTTTAATCTCTAGCGGAGAATGGAGCGTAGAGTTTGAAACAATAATCTCCCTAATAGAGTTTTTCCTCGAAGAAATTTTGGCCATCCTATGAAAATAGGAAGTATTCCTGTCTCCGTAGACATTCCACTTCAATCTATTTTTATGCTGCCAAAAAAGATCAACCTTCTTCTGTTGATCCCACATCTCAATCTTAGCCTTGGATAACTCTACTTGCTCATCCATAGACAAAGGTCGATTATCAGCAAGACGATCTAAATTCTCGAATCTCGACTGCACAATACGCAAATTAGCCTCAACGTTGCCAAATACCTCATTATTCCACACCCTAATCTTCATCTTGAGGTATTTCAGCTTCTGGATAACACGGAAGTCTCCCGGAAATTCTATATCTGCTTCCCGCCACCAGCCCGCCACCAAATCTTTGAAATCCCTCACCTCCCACCATACAGCCAAATCTCTAAAGGGTTTAGGGCCCCAATCAACCAACTCGCTTCTTAGGATCAGAGGAACATGATCAGAGCCATTCCGATCTAAAGCCGATAACTCACAATCCCGAATCAAAGACAGCCATCCTGCTTGAGCGAACATTCTATCAATTCTACTTCTACTGCGAGAATTGGACCACGTAAATCGTCTTCCCACTAGAAGAATATCATGAAACCCACACCTATCAATCCATTCCTGAAAAGAAATCATGCCTCTCGAGAATCCTTCTCCATTTGAACGATCAGAGGGTGAAAGAGTCTCGTTAAAATCTCCCGCTATCAGCACCGGTACCGTACTGTTTCCAACTCTCGAAGCTAACTCCTCCCATAAAAAATCACGGGAGGCAACCGTATTAGGCGCATAAACATTAACCACCGCACATCGCGAACTGCTATCAATCACTTCTCCCTCTAACCAAATAAATCTATCTCCTACCTCCGAATAATCCAAACGAAAAGAGTTAGATTTCCACATTGTTACCAAACCACCCGACCTCCCTACTGCAGGAGCAAAAACACACTTTGTATCATTACCACCCCCCAGACCATACAAGAGGCAATCATCTACAACCTCCCTTTTACTCTCTTGAAGTAGACAAAAAGTAAGCTGCTCCCCACTAAATAAATTCTTAATAAAGAGTTTCTTTCTTCTCGACATCAACCCCCTGCAATTCCATGAAAACACTTGAACCATTGTAATTAAACGAAACACGCTGGAATACCCCTAACTGCGGATGTTAGCCAATTCCACTTCAAATCTCTCCCTGTTAAAGATCCGAAGTGCCTCCTCATTAACCTGGTCGGTAAGGGCCATAATACGCCCAACCTCCCAAGTTTTCGTCTCGACCATGATAGAATCTCTCAATCTATTCATGGCTGCAATCTCACTATCATCTGCTCGACATACTTCATGCAAATTATTTGACGAATTACTGGCTGTGTGAAGATTCCCAGAGGTAGCTATGATCCGCTTCACTTTCTTGTCCTTTCGTCTCCTAGTAATTAAGGGAAGAGAACCACTCGGATTGTCTGCTGAGAATGAAGGAGCTCTCTCCACGACCCTCTGAACTTGCCTGTCTGTAGCAGCCGTACTAAGGTGCTCATTCTCCTTCCCCTCCGAGGTTTCAACCACCTCAAACTCTTTGTGGATGGACTCCTCTTCCAAATCTTCATCTGACGAATCAGATTCAAATCCCTCTTCATAGTTAAATAGGAGCTCCTGCATAGGTTCCTCACAACAGCTCACCTCATACTCCTTGCTCCCTAGCTTCACCTTCACAATGCCCTTGACTTGTAGCTGATCCGTAGTGATTAAGAATCGAGCCATGTCAAGCCTCCTCCGACTTAATGTTATATCATCCGCCACCACAAGATTCCCCCATTTGGACCCTATCTTCCTGAACATATCGATGCCCCAGCTTTGAACCGGAATTCCCGTACAGTGAACCCAACATAACCTTCCTGAATTCGCCATCTCCTCTGTCCAAGGAACCATCCTAGAGAACACCCGACAGTTGCCTATGTTAATGGTACTGATAGCGTCCTCAATATCCTCTTTTCTGTCAAATTCCACCCAAACCAAACCACGTCCTAGAACCCTGGACTCGCAATGCCACCCTTTCTCAGCTAGCAGCTCGTTAATATCAGGATAGTCTTCTATCCTGCGAAGAACACCAATAACGCTTCTCTCCAGCCATTCCTGATTTTCTGCCGGAATGGACAGCTCCACTGTAACTTCCTCATTACCATTCTCTGGTACTCCCCCCTTATAATGAACCAACTCCCTACCTAGCAGAGGTTTATCTTGACTTAGAGACGCTGAATCTTTGGGCTGTTCCGATTTCCCCTGCAGGTTAGGCCAACCCTTCCCACTTTCGTCAACAGAACGCACTCCATGCTGTTTTCTCCCTTCTGACTGTTCATTTCCAGCCCTTACTTTGTAGGCCTTTCCCTCCTCAGAATGAGACTTCCTAAGATCAGAGCCCCTCTTCTTATTGTGTCCAATGTTCGCCCTAATAGACGACGCACCAATGAATTGTCTGTCAAGGGCAATCTCCATGTCAATCTTGTTATCCACCCAGTCGAAGCGAACAAAACCAAAACGCAGACCCCGGTTATTCCTTCTCATCGGGATGAAAACGTCAGACACCCTACCAAACCGAGGTAACCTCCAACGCTGCGTGATCAGATACCTGAGAGCGCGATGATCAACATGTTGAGGTAAATTTACCAAATAGAAGGTGATGTCTCTAGCCTCTGAATAAGGCAACCCCATCGGCACAGGCCCCTCAAACTTGGAAAATTCAAGAAAGAAGCGTAGTCTTGAAGCAGATCAATTGGAAAGGATCGTAGCACGGAGAGGAGACGAGGATAAAGAACAAACAGTTGGTGAGTAAGTGACAGAAGTGGTTCCAACAGACCACATTGATACCCAAATCCGGCAACTACAACCCCCCAAAACCGACCCAGAGGAATCGGAAGACCAGATCGGAACAAACACTAGCAAATAAACACTAAAGGGCCCACGTAGTCCCTTCAAACCAACTAAACAAGCAGAAAAAACTAGAAGGAGCAGAACAGCAGCCACTGAAGGTGGCCGGAGGAGGATCGAAGGACGATCAAAGAGTAAAAGGGCAAGATGACAAACCCGAAAATCTGAGAAAGGAGGGAGAAGAGATGCGGCCTTGCAGTGAAACGAAGCACACGCTCATCGAAGATCGCGGAGTAGACAGGACAAGCAGATCGGGGAAGGTTTTACGCCAACTGCAGTAGGCAGTTGGTATTTTGGGTTCTCCGGCAGCAGTGGGCTGACCGGAGGGGGAGGGAAGATCGGGATCTCCTATGGATGCTATTGAAATTACACGTTCAATAATTTGACATTATTGGTATCCATGTCTATCACCGTTGAAAGATCTGAATTCGACAATCAACTTCCCCAGAAATCCACGGTATTAGTTTTTATTCCACAATATTGTAAGTTGAAGTATCTTAAATTATGATGTTACAAAAACTCTCCTCCCTTCAACTTTCCTCAAGTCCACTCCAGTTGTGTAATTAATTATTCAATGACTAATCCCCTCAAATGAAAAAAAAAAAGAAAAAAAACAGCAAAATGGACCAAAAGAATTCAATTCCTTACAAATCAAAAACATTAGCAACTTGGTAGATCAGCTGGTGGAGGAAGCAACTTCTGATTAGGTAGTTCTCCATCCAAGACTACCCAAGCCATCTTCAATCCCCAGCTTGTATGGACTTCCAAATGACAGTGCATGAACCACACCCCTGCCCACCACAAATTAGCAAATTGTCACAAATAGTTGTATTAGGGTTTCATTTCCTATATGAAATCAGTTGAACAAAAGAAGTGATCTTTCTGAATTATGCAATACCAACCTGGGTTGTCTGCCAGGAACCTGATGGCAACCCACCCGCCCGACGGGACACCAACAGTGTTCCTCTCAATAGGGTCTACAAGATTGAATTTTGCAGGGTCCTTACTTGGATCATAGTTCCCAAAACCTTGACCGACAACGTAAAAATTGAATCCATGCAAGTGAAGAGGGTGACTCTCCACACCAAGGATGCTAGTGTCCTGCAAAACCAGCTCCACACTAGTATTAAACTTAAGAACAACAACTTTTGTACCATTGCTGACATTAGTATTATTTGGTGGATTTCCTGTATAGTTAAATGGAAACAATGGAGTGGTAGGAAAATCAGAAGCATAAACACCATTAGATTGACCAGAGAAATATGATTGGAGCATAGCTGTGGTTGGCATGATAAATGACACATTGTTTACTGCTGCTTGGAATTTAGTCCCATTTGGTCCCTGACAGGTTTGGTTTTTAGGGCATGGACTAGTTCCAAGCCCAACTGTAAAGAAAAATTTCCTGTCAACTTTTTGAGGAACATTAGCTGGGAATTGTGGAGTTGCTAAGCTGAAAAGTTTGTTTGTGAAATTTGTAGCAAAGGAAGTGTCATTTAAGGCGGGAAGGGTTGCTTTTAGCAGAGGAAGTGATGCAGAAGAATGTGCAGATGGGTTTTTTTCTTCATATTCTAAAATGGCTGCTACTGTTGTGTTGTCAAAAGTGCCCTGGCCAGTGGCATATGGCCTAGCTGACATGAGAAATGTGGCATTAGGAAAACTTGGTTTGGTTTTAAGAAGCACATTTGTGGTTTGCCCTGGTGCAATCAGGAGTGTGTTGGTCTCAAAAGGTTTAGTGTAGATTGCATCGACTTCGACAACTGTGAGTGTGTGGTTCGCTATGTTGAAGAAAAGTTCGTCGTTGAGTGCAGCGTTGATTAATCGGAGGAGGTAAGTCTTTCCCGGCTTCACTTTCAGCTTATATGTATCTGCAAGGAATTCAACAAATAGTTACTAATTTTAAGAAAAGTTTGCTAAAAACTCGATTAGCTTTTAGCCTTTATGTTTTATACCTTTTGCCGAGCAATTATATAATAGCCCAGGAAGTCCATTGATAGTATAGGCTTCGGAAACATTTGGGCCTGCACCGGTTTGCAATGCCTGGCTAATGATCGCTTCCGTGTCTGCATTGAACCATTCTCCTGCAATTCGAAGTGATGTTACAGATGATTAGAAACTTAATTAGGTAGCGAAACACTTGATTAGTTAGGTAGTTGAGTTGGTTAATTACCAAAGATTATTGGGACGTGCTTGTAAGGTTTGGGAAATGGGTAAGGGACACCTTTCTTTGGGAGAATGATAAGTGGACCATGGATTGTTGACCTAAGCCATGAAATATGAGCATGCCACCAAAGGGTACCCCTTTGGCCAGTAATGGTATAGTTGTACAAATAGCTCTGCCCCTTTTGTATAGGGCACTGAGTTATATATGCTGGCCCATCAGCCCATCCACTTTGAAGCTGTCTAATTCCATGCCTGTTTCAATATATTAAAAGACTTAGATAGTTAATGTAAATCTCGAACGAGATGAATTGTCTCGTGTTCGAATGGGGAAAAAAAGTTGATTTGTTCGTACCAATGGATACTGATATTGTTGGAGACATGATTAGCAACTTTGACTAGGAGTTGATCACCCTCTCTGGCTATAATCCGAGGACCGGGAAACTTGCCATTTACTGTTACAATGCTCTTGGTGTGGCACAGGCGAGTGACATTTTGCAAATTGATCTAGAAAAAAGATTTTCATAATGATTAATTAACATGTAATTAGATGGTTAAAACTAAAAACAACAACAAGATTATTAATTAAGGTTGATTAGAAGAGACATACACTAAGGTGGTAGTGCCTGGTAATGGCAAGAGAAGGCTGAGGAAATAGGAGACAGAAGGTGGTTGCAATGGCAAAAAGTTCTAGAAAAATTGATTTTGGTGGAAGAAGAGAAGAACCCATTTTTAGTTGTCTCTCCTTTTGTTTTCTATCTTTTTTTCCTTTAACACAAGGTTACAAGATATATGAACTAATAATGTTAGGTATATATATAAGCATGCAAAGGTGAAGGGAAAGGGTGGTTGGTCGAATGTCTTTCACTAGGAATTGTGTAGTTTCAATTCAAACAAGTGGAAAATTTAATAGATACAAAGTTAAATTTATAATGTAATATATTTTTAGCAGTTATATATATATCTTTAATCCTCAAATTTGAGTTTGAAAAATGAAAAAAATCATATTGAGAGAGCCGTCTTTCTAAAAACGGACCATATACTCGAATGAAATTAGTTTACTGTGAAAGATTTTTATTTTTGTTTTTTATCTTATCTATAGTTGTTACAAGAACAACTCAAGAGTGTAGTCAAAGCCATATAATATTGTTTGACCTCTTTTCCTAATTAATTAGTCAAGAGAGTTTACTTAACATGTCAATTAAAAAGTAGAGACTTTTCTTACTTTAGAATTTATGAAATATTCGTGTTAAAAAAAAGAACTTATGAAATATTACATACAAAAGAATTAATAAGGGTTTAACTTGTGGATGCTTCTATGAAGTTGACAAGATATTAGGGCTTAACTTGCAAGCATTTCTCAGCTTAATTTGGGCATAAATTTGCATGATAAGCTACAATAGGTGAGTTTTAGATAGCTATAAATAAGAATTTCCATATAAATGCAAGTTAATTAAAAGCTTGAAGAATAAATGTTTTCGTTAGGTATGTCATATATATATATTGTTGGCGCACCAATTAATTACAGTTAAATTACTAATTCAAACAAACTTTGAAAGTCAGAAAAGATGAATATATGACAATTTCTGAAGTTGCACTTTTATTTTTCCATGCATATGCACTTCATTTCTCTAAAAAGTCATTACTTACTCTTCTTTCTAGCTAACATTATGATTACTCGATATATAAAGTGATCAATCACTTATAATAATAGTTTATGTTGTTCTTATAATATAATTCGTTCATTTAGAGTGACCATCGGGATATAGAAACATTATAAGAGTGTCGTCATGATTGAGTCATGTCATAAGTGACTGACCACTCGAAATAATCGATACATTTTATCTTTTTTTCTTTTTTAATAGAAAAGTCATATTAATTAATAAAACTAATTAGTGTGGAGATCACACACTCTATTGGGTATCTCTAGAAGTTGATTTAATGGAATTGTAATGCTTAGGGAGAAAGCAAGATGCGATAATAGAGGTTGAGAGGGTAGGGTTTTTATGAAGCAAGTCGTTTGTATTGTTAGATGTGTGGTAGCTATAGTTCTTTTTAATCGTGAAATGTACAAGTCATGCAAAAAGGAGAAGACCATGGCAGGGAATTGACGCAATTTCCTCCAAAGAAAAATGTACCAGCCACCAAAAAAAACTTACCTGAAAAGGAATATGTAGTTTCAAAGCAGCTTGGTAATTGCAATGTAGCAAATAAATTGCCATTTTCATACACTTGTTATCAGACATTATTATTACCTTTTGTATTTTTCTTTTAATTAGTGTACTAATCTCATTCGAATAGACATTTTTGAATTTTAGTTGCACCAACCATGACGAAATATACAAATTAGTGGGGAATTTACGTTGTAAAAAAATTAGTTTTTGTGCACAGAAATTTGTACTTATAATTAGCTAGCATTTTTCATTTGTTTGAAATATACTTAATATTGTTTCTTTTTTCTTTCTGAGAAATTAGTTTTAGGTGTCAGCTTGCTGTCCACTATTTCACATCAAGAGTTGTTGACTTGTCTACAACCATCATCTCCAGCCAGCTGTTCAAACTTCTATCGCCAAACCATAGTAGCTTCTTTATTTCAATGGTTAGGTTCCATGTTTTGTTTTAGCTTTAACCCATGTCTCAAATTAGAGTCTGAAATCCAACCTTACTCGAACGAAAAGTTATATCGTAATACACATTCAATGATGCATTTCCATTCATTTTCCTAAATCCAAATGGCCAAACACATCAACCACATGAAATGAAAAAATAAGTCATTTCAAATCCTGGCTGTTTTATGCATGCTTACCATTACCAAACAGGTTAGCCAAGTAGCCAGTTCTTGTTAGGTATAACAACTTAAAGAACCAAGTATGGTGTTAGTGAATTGTGACAGCAAAGATAAGTCAGCGCCTATCAAGCTAAGTAAACATTGAGATTTCTACAAAACCCCGATCCCTTAATTCTGAAACTAACACCCTTAATCCACCCTCACACTTGACTCTGACATGCATGCTTTCAACAACCAAAAAAAGACCGATACGTCATCATCATGCATGTAAACACTGAGATTTACACAAAATCGCAAGCTTTTATTCATGAAATTAACAACCTTAAGCCTTACGGCACGAGCTGACAACAGCCACGCACCACCTGTGTCCACAGGTAGGCATTATTTCCAGTTCTCACCAAAGGATGCAGCTAGGCTGGCTACAAGGCTGTACAAAACCTCTCCACAACAAAATCCAAAACTGAATTGATGAGTGACCTATGCATCCTAACACTACAGTTCAAACCATCTCTTGAAAACCCCATCTCAAATAAGAACAAGATCTGACCCAAAAAAAAGAGAACAAGCATTTTTTACCTAACCAATTTACCACCTAAAAGCAGGTTCACATTTGTAACAAATGCAATGTATCGCGACATAGATAAGAATATTCACAAACTGATTCAAACTTCATTGACAATAAATGTAAGATAGCCTGGAAATAAGCTCAACTTTATTCTGAATCAAAAGCACAATTCAAGTCAAAATTGTTAGACAACATAGAGATAGAAAGAAGGAATTGCAATATTAGGTTTCTCCATCTCTTGATTTGTTTGATCACCAGGATGCTTTCTTCACACCATTCAGCATCCCTTTTGATGCTAATCCGCGGAAAACAATACGAAACATCCTTGGGAACTTCGAGCACGACCTGAGAAAATACACCTGTTTAACACCCAAGTGAAGGAGCTGTTCCTTGGGAACTTCGCAAGATTCGCTAAATGGCTCTCACACGTCATTCAGAAGATCAGGATCTCTAACAAGTGCTTTGTAAAGATTACGCCTAAGCTAATATTTTGCTGCAAGTAATCTTTTGTGGTGATCTTTTATGTTCCTGTTCTCTCTCTGTATTTCCTCTGCCATCTTATCTGTCTCAGTTTTTACCACCTAACCAAATGAACCAATGATCAAACAACATAATCCCATAAAAGACACAAGTTAACAAATTCGGGTACAGTATGATCATGAGTAACTAATGAACTCAATAATTCAGCTGGTCCTGGAGGTTCTGCAACCTTTTTCATTCAACGAGTCACTGGTAAACCACAAATAGAAATAGCGGAAATAGATAGCAAGCATTTCTAAGACACATCTATAACCATTATAGTACTGTAGAACATGTAGTAATTACGACCAATCAACCTGAAACAAACCTATCATAAGACAACTTCCATCTGATCCCATAAACTCAACAAATATGTGAATATATGGACCTTAATGAATCAAAAAGAATATTCACAGTACAATCGTGACCAGTGTAGGTCAACATTCACATATTCAGTTAATGTTACTGAAACTAGTAGAAGTAACCTTTAAGGAAACATGAGATGAAGAAACAAATTAAGAACCACATTTAGAAAAGAGGGAAATTTTGTTCCAATTACTAAAGTTTCTTGTTTGGTAATATATTATGAGACACATCAGTTGTCCAGTGAGAAATGATAGAATTGAAATACATTCTCTTTCTAAAATTGATGTCAATTTGTTTCTTTCCTGTTATTCGTTGCATTTAATTTGCCCTGTTTTCCAGTAACATTATATGATGAATGCAATTTCCTGAACCTACTCAGAGAGATTCTTCTTTTCAGAACTAGTTAAGGCAGTAATCACAACAAGCATCAAGCATGAAGGAACCCGAACTCAAGAATGATGTATAATCCCCAAATTTAATCAGTTAACCCAAAGCAATTGGGAATAAATAGAGCAAAAAGAGAGCAAGGTGAACCACACGTATAAATTGGGGATATAACCATCAAGCATTTCCAAGTCGCAACTACAACCATTGTAGTGCTGTAGAACATGCACTAGTCAACCTGAAACAAACCTACCACGCAACAACTTCCATCTGATCCCATAAAATCAAAATATATGAAAATATGGACCGTCATAAATCGAACAGAAGGTTCACTGATGCAATCATGACCCAAGTACGTCAATACTCACATAGCACTGAGATGATGTTACTGAAACTAGCAGAAGTAAACTTAAAGGAAGATGACAGAAAGATAATCGAATTACAAAAGTTTCTTGTTTAGTAATGTATTTTTTTTTTTTAATCAGCAGAAAGTTATATTGAAATGAATTGTCATGAAGAACATGACTGAAGATTACAAAACACTGCTTCAATAGCAGTGCGACAAACGTTCTCAACAACAAACGAAGCCCCAAAGAAAAGGGCACAGGACTGACTCCCTAGCCCACTATTAGACCTGACTCCTCATCAACCTACATCTGAGAAAACCGAGCTTCGATTCACCGATTGAGTAACCATGCCGGGGATTGAAGGACATCGAACAAACTGTAGGCGAACCCGTTGTCCTTACTTTTCAACCACCAATGCCACAAAGAATAAATCCTATTAAGACACCTCGAGTCACTGTACTCCTTTTGTCTGAACACGACTTCGTTGCGTGTCTTCCATATTGTCCAAATAACCGCATAGAATAGGATTTTCCAAGCACTACCGGTCTGCTTGTTTGTACAAGGTAAATTACTTTCCCACGTTCGCCACAGGTCCGAAAGATTTTGAGGCTGGCACCAAACCACCTGAAGCCAACGCATGATAAACTCCCAAATACCCGAAGCTACCTCACAACGCAAGAAAAGGTGAGTAACATTCTCCGGTTCACTGTTGCACATTGGGCAGACATTCAAGTAATCAGGAATCATGTTTCGCTTCATTAGGAAAGTCCTAGTGACAATTCTTTCTCGCAGTGCTAACCAAAGGAAAAATTCCACTCGGTATGGAGCTAGACCAGTCCAACAAGACCGAAGCAGAGGAGCTGGCTCAAACCTAGATTCCTCCCATTTCTTATACCCTGAATTCACCGTGTATGTCCCCGATTGATCTAATTCCCAACGAAGAACCTGATGTTGATATCTCCTACAGGGAAGAGGTAACTGAGCTCTCAAACATACCCACTCGTCTCTCTCCCACTCAAACAAACTGCGCCTCCACACAGTTTCCCATTCCCAAACAGAATCGATCCATGTACCAAATTCATTGACCGTCCCATACTGATTGGTCGATATATGGTATAGCCGAGGATGCTCCAAGGCCAATGGCTTCTTACCTGCCCAAGTATCCCACCAAAAGACTGTGTTTCTCCCGTCCCCAATTTTTATCGAAGTGTTGTTGGTCCACAGGTCGAAAAAGGCACTTCCTCGACCACAAACTCCCAAAAGATCACGCCATATTGGGGACATCCTCCCCTCCCTCTCCTTCCACAAGTCTCCAATGGAAAGGAGGTTGTATTGCCTACGAACGATATCCGCCCACAACTTCTTGCAACCCCTCAGCATCTCCCACACCCATTTGAAAAGCAGCGAAATATTCCGGTCTTGTATCCTCCCAATTCCCAATCCCCCTAGCGCTGTCGATCGAGTCACTTCATTCCAGTTCACCTTAGCCAACCCCTTGTTAATATCGCAGCCACTCCAAAGAAAGCGGCGCATAACTCCTTCGCACTGAATAGCGACGGACTTAGGCATCCTGTAAATAGACATGTTATAAATAGGTAGACTCGCTAGCGCTGACTTGATCAACGTTACACGGCCCCCCATCGAGAGTAGATGCCCCTTCCATGTTGAAAGTTTTTTCCTCATTTTCTGGATAAGGAACTCCCACCCTGATTTTCGTCTCGGATTAAAGCCCACCAGAGATCCCAAGTACTTACAAGGGAGTACCTCATACTTACAACCAGCTCGAGTAGCTAAGATACCTCCGATTTGCTCACTCAGATTCACTCCTACCAAGGTGCTTTTGTGGAAGTTAACTCGAAGTCCTGAATAAGCATCGTACCATCTCAAAATACCCTTCACTCCCCGGATCTCCTCCTCATTGTTATTCACAAAAACCAAAGTATCGTCCGCAAACTGAAGATGGCTCAGATTCCACCCTGCTGATGGGTTACCTATACCTCTCTGGATCCCAACCTCTTCTGCTCTAACAAATAGACGATGCAAACCCTCCGCTGCAATATTGAATAAGAACGGCGACATAGAGCATCCCTGCCGAAGGCCTCTACCCACACAGAATTGGCCAGAAGGTGACCCATTAATTAGTATGGAAACCTTATTCGTGCTAATGCATTGTTTAATCCAATTCCTCCACCTCCCTCTGAATCCCATATGCCTCATCACGTCATCTAAGTATTCCCATTCGACGGAGTCATATGCCTTCTCGAAATCCAGCTTAAAAAGCAGCCCTTGTTGTTTCGTCTCCTGCAAGTAATGGACCACCTCATTTGCTGTCATGACACAGTCTAGAGTTTGTTTTCCTTTAATGAATCCATGTTGCACTTCACTAATGACTTTTGTAATTACCTCGCTCAACCGCCTCGCCATGACCTTGGACACAATCTTATAATAACTACTGACTAAGCTTATGGGCCGATATTCACTGAACCTCTTCGCATCGTTAATCTTCGGAATGAGAGTCAAGAACGAAGAATTTGCCCCTGATGGGAATTTCCCTGACCTAAAGAATTCCTGAATCAATCTGCAGTAGTCATCTCCGATAATGTGCCATGCCTTTTGCAAAAATCGCATAGAAAATCCATCCGGCCCTGGTGTTTTTTGACCGTCACAATCTTTAACCGCTTCCCAAATTTCTGCACGAGTCACCTCCATCTCCAACCTTGACGCTTCATCCTCAGTCAGTTTCAGAAATCCCAAATCCTGCATCCGAGGCCTGTTCCAACGGACGGATCTGAAAAAGGTCTCGTAGTACTGAACAGCTGCCCGCTTAATGCCCCCCGGGTCGGTGAGTCTTTCATTAGGCGTCATTATCTCTCTAATGTTGTTCCTTTTCACTGCAATCTTTGCCATCCTATGAAAATACCCAGTGTTTCGATCCCCCTTAATATTCCACTTTAATCTATTCTTTTGTTGCCAATATCTATCAACCCGATCCTGTTGAGCCCAAACCTGAAGCCTAATGTCGTTGTGTTCTCTCTGTTCCTCCTGGGTAAACGGCCGCTCGTCCCCGAGTCGATCAAAAGCCTCAAGACGATCCTGTAGTTCTCTTAGATTGGACTCAACATTTCCAAATACGTCCTTATTCCAAATCTGAATTTTCTTCTTCAAGTATCGCATCTTATGAATAACCCGATAATTACCTGGGAACTCGATTCCTGCTTCTGACCACCAACCCGTCACCATATCTTTGAACCCTATGTCTTCCCACCACACAGCTAAATCTCTGAATGGTTTGGGGCCCCAATCAACCCTATCATGTCTTAGGAATAAAGGCGTGTGGTCTGATCCACTCTTTTCAAGAGCTGATAGCTCGCAATCACTAATGCAATTCATCCACCCTTCTTGAACAAATACCCTATCTATTTTACTCCTGCTAATGACATTAGACCAGGTAAAACGCCTCCCTACTAGCCTAATGTCTTGCAATCCACACCTGTCCACCCAATCCTGAAACTGGACCATACCCCGAGAGTAGCCCCCCCCCTGCAAGCGATCTGAAGGGACTAGAGTTTCATTGAAATCACCCGCTACCGGGATCGTAGCGCTCTCTATCTTTCTACCCAAGCTCTCCCATAGATGACCTCGTAACACAACATCGTTGGGAGCATAAACATTCAAAACTGCACACCTCCTATTATTTTCTGTAAGTGTACCCTCGATCCAGATAAATCTGTTACCAACCTCTGAATGATCCATCTGGAAAACTTTGGAATCCCACATCGAAACTAGGCCTCCCGATCTCCCAATCGAAGGAGTGTACACCCATCGAGTCTCATTATTCCCTCCTAATTCGTGTATAAGAAAATCATCAATTTCTTCTCTCTTGCTTTCTTGTAACAAGCAAAACGACGCCTGCTCTCCTTGAAATATTTTCTTTATAAACCGTCTCTTCCTAATTGATAAAATCCCCCTACAATTCCACGAAAATAATTGAACCATTATGTCACTACTGTACTCGCCTCCGGAACCACCTTGCTTCGCATATTGTCCCTTTCCACATCAAATCTCTCTCGATCAAAGGCCTTGATTGCTTCTTCACTGGCATGGTCAGTTATCGACAATAGACGTCCTATTTCCCAAGTGTCTGTCTCCACCATATTGGCATCAGCCAGCTTGTTCATGTTCACAATTTCATTATCCTCCGCCCGAAACACTGACACTTTCGAATTCACAGATGAGCTGACCGTGTGTAAACTGCCCGTTTCAGCCGTAATCCTCTTAATCTTATCTTCCTTTCGCCTCGACGTTACTAAGGGATACTCCCCTAGCCCCTGATGAAGAGAAGATTGCTTCTCTTTTTCCGCCGACCCTGCCTCCTTGACCAAAGAAGGAATATGATGATCATTGCCACCCATCTCCTCTGCTTCCTCATAATCTCCTACCTCCGACTCATCATCAGAAGCTTCTGCATCTGACTTGACACCTATCCTCCAATCAAGATTTGAAATCTCCCCCTGTGAAGGTTCCTCATGGCAACTCACCGTATAGCTAAAGTCCCCAACCTTTACCAGAATATCCTTCTTGACATACATCTGATCGGTTGTAACTAAAATCCTTGCCACGTCAAACCTTCTACGGGCTAGTGTTTTATCATCTACTGCAACAAGATTCCCTAGCTTCGACCCTATCTTCTCGAAGGTCTCAAATCCCCAGCTCTGGACCGGAACACCCGAGCATTGAACCCAACACAGCCTACCAGCCTTTGAAAGAACCTCTGTCCAGGGTACCACCTTGGAAAACAGGCGATGGAAGCCCTCATTTGAAAAAAGTGCTTGTTCTCTGTCTTCCTGTCTGTCAAATTCAATCCAAACTAGACCCCTACCAAGGATTCTTGTTACACAAGTCCACCCTAAATCAAGCACCAATTCTTGTATTTCTGGGATGTTCTCAATTTTCCTAAGAATGCCCACTACACTCCGAGACAGCCAATCCTTGTTTTCATCCGGAATCTCCAAGTCTAAGACCTCAGAATCCTCCACTTCATTCACTTTTTCCTCCTCAGATTGACCTATCCGACCGTCTAGCTGTGAACCCAAATCCAAATCCTCCTTGGCTACCGATCCCTGCTGGTGATCCCTTCCCGTATTGGAAACTGCTTCCTTATAAGACTGATTGGCTGCAACTTTTTCATCTGTGCGATCTCTCAATGTTCCTTCCTGGCTCCGAACCCAATATTTTCGCCTCGGATTTGAGTTCGAATTTTCTACGCGATCTTTGTTCAAGATCCCCGGCCCCCTTCTCCCAATTCGACCTAGGTTGGCCCTTATGCCCGAAGCTCCTATGTGTTGACGATCAAGAGCTAGTTCCATATCAATCCTATTCTCTACCCAATCAAATCGAACGAAACCAAATCGTTTCCCCGATTTATTCCTTCTGTTAGGAATAAACACATCCACAAGTCTGCCGAAACGAGGCAGATACCATCTCTGAGTGATTAGGTGTCGGAGCGCTCGATGATCAACATGAAAGGGTAGATTTTCCAGGTAATAAGTGATTACATTTGCCAAATTCCGGTTAAAACCGTACACTTTCTTAGTACCCGCCATCGAATAAATCCGTATAAAGTAAATTTCACCTCAAAAACCTACTGACTTCCACCGATTATACCTCAACTACCACCTCGGCCTCAGTAAGCGATAAAACTTGCTGATTCCAACCCAAAACAGCCTTCAGGCTCAGCCCTTTCTCCGAACACCATGACAATCTAAGCTTGAAATCATACTAAAATTCACAGTCTACTATATTACCACAAATTTAAGGGCCCACGAAGTCCCTTCAATCCAGACCAAGCATAGCAGAAGAGAAAAAATTAAAAGGATGTAGGAAACAAGCCTGAATAGGAGAAAAGTGCCCGGATTTCGACGGGTTCGAGTGAAAAAGAGGTGAGGATCGCCGGCGATGACGAAATTGAAAACGGACCCCAGCAACGTGACCGGACCGACGAGACGAGAAGAACGCCGGAGATTTCAGGGTCAACGGAGGCCGGGGTGATCCACACGCGCCGGCGCGTGGGAGAGGCACCACGGCGCTCCGGCTGCGCGTGGAGGCGCGTCCGTGGTCGGATTGGGCCGCTTCAAGATGCTTCTGCTTCGTCCCTGCCGTCTGCTTCCGTCTGCTATGGAGGTGAGAGTAGTAGTTGGCTGGAAAGCGGCCCTCCGGTGATAAGAAGAGCTTGGATGAAAGAGAAAAAATGAATAGTAGATGGACTAAATTGCTACAGTAAAAAGTTGAGAGGATCCGGGTTAAATTAAAACTAATAAGAGGGAAATAATTGTTTAGTAATGTATTATGAGATGCATCAGTTGTCCAACAAGAAATGATTGTAGTTGTAATACAGTATCTTTCTAAATTGAATGTCAATTGGTTTCTTCCCTGTTCTTGATTACATCTAACTCGCCCTATTTTTCATTAACATTATCTGAATGCAATTTCCCAACCTTATTCAAGAAGGCTCTTCTTTTCCGACCTAGTTAAGGCAGTATCGCAACCAGCATCAATCATCAAGGACCCCAAAAATGAACTTAAAACAAGTATGACGTATAAACCCTAAATTCAATCTAGTGACCCAAAGCAATCTAGTTTAGGTCATGCTGTGCGCACAAATAAATCAGTTTTTTCTTTTTGGTTTTGGTAATTGGACGTTTCAGAAAGTCAATACAATTCTATAGAGTTCCAAATTGCAGTGCAGAAAACCAGATCTTTCATTAAAAGAATATGAAATACTATCAAGCATTTCTAAATCGCAACTACAACCATTATAATGCTGTAGAACATGCACTACTCAACCTGAAACAAGCCTACCATAAGACAGCTTCCATATGAGCTCATAAGCTCAACAAAAGTATGTGAAAATATGGGCCCTAATGAATCAAAAAGAATATTCGAAGATGCAATCATGACCATAGTACGTCAATACTCACATAGCATTCAGATAATGTTACTGAAACTAGTAGAAGTAAACTTAAAGGAAGATGAGAGAAAGAAACAAGCTCAGAACCAAATTCAGAAAAGATGGAAATTTGTTTCAAATTTTCAATTACTAAAGTTTCTTGTTTGGCAATGTACTATGAGATACATCAGTTGTCCAATAAGAAATGATAGTACTTGAAATGCATTTTGTAGTTATTTTTTATTATTGAAGAGATTTACATTCTATTTCTCAAAAAAAAATCTAAAAATCTCCTTTTTCTTTTTATCGAAAGATCGTTCCATCATGAATCGAACTCCATACATTACATTATATTTATTGTTTTTTAAAATAAAAATCCATTTTATTTATGATTTATGAGTAAAATTGCAATTTATGTTTAATATTTGAATACATTTTAGACGCCATTTTATGATTATTTCTAGATTTCTGTTTTGCAACTTTTTTTTAAATAAAAAAACCATTACCAGCCAAAGTTTAGTAAAGATGCTTTTCCCTAATGAATAAAGGCAATGGGTATGAGTGAAACGTATCTTCGGTCACGAATCCGATCACTGATTCTGATCCTGGTTCGATATTAAACAAATTATATAGTATTAACACACGATTTAATTTAATAATATTATTTTTCGTCTATTAAAAAGAATATTTGTGTTTGCTTTCTATCATGCAAAGGAAAGAATAAATTCTACGAATTTAGGTTGCTTGGCGAGAACTAATGAATAAATGGTAGGGCTATATATATCTTCTTTGGCTGAGCTCAACTTAGATCAATTGGTTTTGGAGATGGAGAATTACAAGGCGCTCATCTTCATTTGTTGTGTTCTTTTGATTGCTCTAATAGCAGGAGGGGAAAGCTTGCTTCCTCAACACAAGGTAATAATGAAAATACAATTTTTTTTACATTTTTCAATATATTACGATCTTAATTTAGTTAGAGTTGGCTTTAATTTTAATTGGCTAACGTACAAATGCTAATATGTACAGTTTATTCATTTTCTTTTGATTATAATTTAAAATCTCCAAGTATTAATTTCCTTTTTTAAAAAACCTCTAAGTATTCATTCGTTGCATAGCGAACAGTGCGTTGATATGGGTAAAAAAATATAAAATGATCCAGATTTCTTATCTAGATAACGCTTTATATAATTATTTTTTAAAATCATATAGACCATCATATAATTACTCGTTGATACGTATGATTCGAGATGGTGGATCCGACTTCTACATAAAACACTATATATACTGCTATTTAGTTTTTTGGGTAAGCTACCCCTATATAATTACTCCTGGATATGAATAGTTAGAGACGATCAATTTGATCTTTGAAGTTTTTCAGATTATAAAAAAGAAGTATAAATATTGCTTTTGGGGAAGTAATTGGGCCTTTATCATGGGCCTCGTCAAATTGAATTTTAAGCTTAACAAGCAAGATGAAACAAATACTTAAATAAATAATAATAAGAACAATTACACATACACATCTATACATTTAAACAATAATCAAATTCCAAATTTTAATACGGTGTTAGCTGTGATTTTCATTTCTCTTTTCTTTTCTTCTGAAAATTTTTTAAAAAAAATGTTCAATTTATGAATTTGTTGCGGCCTTGTAGGAAAGAAATTGCACCTACGCAATAACAATTGGAACAACTTGCACAAAAGGTGCCGATACATCAAGCCAAATCCGTCTCAGATTCGGAGATGCAAAATCAAACGACATATTGGTCCGACACCTAAACTCCAAGCACGTTGGAACATTAGACCCACTTCATCCTGCGGTCCTAGATGATGGTGTCCCTACCACCAAACCATTTCAACCCTGCACGGTTGACCAATTCCAGGTCACGGGTCAATGTGTCGGGTCACCAATTTGTTACCTGTACCTAAAATTGGAGGGCAAAGATGATTGGCGACCTGGGTTTGCACAAGTTAGGGCGCTAGAATACGGGTCGTCGTCGTCGCATCTTAGCTCAAGTTTCTTCTACTTTCGTAGGTACCTGCCTAGACATGTATGGCATGGTTTTGATGAGTGCGACAAAGAAGTTACTCCTTTTGGGATTAAGCATCGAAGAAAAATGTTTGCCGAAAAAGATAGAGATTGAATATATTCGAACATGATTAATCTTCTACGAAAAATTATACAATCTAAATTTTAAAAAAAAATGTTGTAAATGAAAGTTGTACGTATTAATATAGTCAAATACCCTTTACCTTTGTCACAAATAATTAGAAGCATGTCAAAGAGTATTTAAATATTTTTACTATTAATGCAATGAGAGATTTAAGATTGCTACTCCTTCTTTTTTTACTTATCGTTTTAGATTCAATTTATTGGTCTGAAATACATGTTGCTTTATATTAAAAAACTATTATTTTCTAAAAAAATTACTTTCCTTCTCTATTTTTTTATTGAATCAAGCATTTACTAGGGATATTTAAGTCACAAAGTATATTAATAAACAACCCTCAATTGTCACATTACATATTGTGCCAACCATAACAAACAACAAAGTAAAAAAAATCCAAAGGGGGTATTTTTTAATTGAATTATAAGTATTTTAAATTTACTTGATTGCAATGTATAGTTAGATTTTTCACATTCAATAATCACATGTCGTCCCAATTAATTTAGAATCGAGTTAGTGTCATATTAGCGGTCATTAATTATAAATAATTGAGTTCAATTAGTTATGTTTTTTCATATCATAAAGCTCAAACTCGATATCTCAATTACGAATACCGTAACAATGTAGTTGTAGTAGTAATGTTAAACATATATACATTTTTTTTGTAAAAAAATATATTTAATTTTTTGTAGATATTTAATAGAAAAACAATAAACAAATACGTACAATATTGAATTATTTAAGAATTGTGAAGGAAAAAAACAAAGCTATTTTTCTTTTTCTTCCATAAACTAAAAGCTTTTAATTTGATCAATGGAAGTTTTTCTTCACGATAGATTGCCGACATGTCGGGTTGTTTTTCATAATTTTTCATTTTTTAAACTATAACTAATTCTCTGCAATTGATCACGTTAATTTCTATTTCTACGAGCCATGTACGGTCTAGAATCAATTCACCAATTCAATTACCGCAATGTTTCTTACGTACGAGATAAAGTAGTCCTAATTCAAAAGGGACAGATTAAAGATTTGCATTAATTAATGATGAATAAAGATGGAGATCCAACAGTTTGTAGGTATTGGAAACCGACGCGTCGAAGTGATGACCAACAGAATTGGGTCGACCACCAATAATTATAAGAGCATTTTGAGGAATCGGTATCATCATCATCCGATATCAATCCATCAGCATCCTCTCTCTCTCATCCTAAAATTCCATATGTATCCATTGATGTGTTCCATCACATTTAAAATTCTTTAATTATCAGTCATTAATATAAAAATTCAATTCAATTCAATTTAATCTTTTTTCTTTTTCAGGTGAAATTAACGGTTCCTGTAACTGAGTGAGACAAGAGAGACTGTAGGAATAGAACTGTAGGAGTGGTTCTTGTTCTTATTTCTTTCTTTCTTTCTATTGTTCTGTCGCTGCTTTTAGGCTCCAAATCCAATAGACTTTGAGAACTTAGGATGTACTGCGCCTGTTTTGCCAACAATATCCAATGAAGTTTGAATATGGAACACCACATATACATATATATACATAATGTTTGATCTAATTTATTGAAAAAATCTTTGAAACAGTAAACGGTCCAATTTAAAAATTTTAAGCCAATCTTTATAATATTTTGTTGCTTGCTATAAAAAATTAAATCAGTAATCAAAGTATTATTAAGTTATAAAAAAGTTGGAATGGCAACATTTGGTTGAGACTTATATACAATGTCCTTCTTCTTTTTTAAAGTGATTCAGACTTGTCTCAAATTAAATAAATAACATTTTATTAATTTTTGAGTGACTTGCAATTTCAATTTACTAATTTATCATTTATTATTAAAGAGAAATGATTTGTTAGAGTAATAAAGTATAATTAGTTAGAATTAATAAAACAATACTAATATTAAATGTAAACTAAAAAATTATTATAAAATATATATAAAAAAATTATTTAATTTGAGACAGAATGAGTATAATCGATTTACATTGCGAATATGGTGCTTGGTGAGTGCTTAGTGAATGCACAGTGTAGCACTTTGGTTAGTCTTATCCATATGAAGTTGGTTCTCTTGAATAAGTGGTTGTCTCTCATGTTCATTGGGAGGTCAACTTTGGGGCCAATTTTTGTCCCACTATGCTTATTTCTTTGACGCAGGAGTCCACTCACTTCAACACGTTTAATGTCTGGCTTTCTCATGATGAATATGGGTTAGTTATCAGCGCTAGTTTGCATTTTTTCTCTCCTTGTACCAAAAAAAAAAATTATTAATAAAAAATGTATTTTAATTATAAAAAAGAGAGTATTTTAGTACTAGTAAATATGAAAAAAAATTACATTTGTGATATTTTTTACTAGAAAACTCGATATTTTTGATAAATCTAACATTAATTTCTAAGATGAATCAAGATATACATCAATAGGATTCACTTTCTTCTCACATTTTACGAACCAAAGCAGAATCAATATGATTCACGGCAAGAAAATGCCCTAATTTCGATCCAGTAATTTGACTTTAATTAGAGCCTTAAACTTTTTGTTGTTTTTCTTAGCTCGATCAGATGGTGAAAGTGAAACAGTTGCATTCCGACCACTAGAAGCTACTCCTTTTGCACTCCCAAGTATTTACAATTCGCCACAAGTCAAATCACATTCACGAACAGAATTTTGCACTCCCAAGACAGACACTTCTTCTAACCTGTACTGTACACCTTTTGGCCTCAACTCTCCTTTTGTCTTTAGTCCTGGAATATAAATACTATTGTTTTTTCACACATTGATTTTAACATTAAAGGGCCCAAATGAAAACTTTTTTAAATTATTAGGGCCTTAGTTGAAGATTGGAGGATTCATATTGCATATTTAAAATTGTAGGAGGTCAAAAGTGAAAATTTCCGAAGGTTTTTTAAGTAGTTTTCCAAAAAAATAAAATAGTAAATTTCATTTTTTTTACTAATAAAGAAAATTCTGTGAGTGAGATTTTTGTTAAAACGTTAATTAGTTTTTTTTATAGCAAAAGACAAATTGAGCACAAGACTTCCCATAAAATTCCCCATTATGCCATTAAATTTTATATTGGACGCGTTCTCCGTTATTTAAAGGGCGCGAATAATTGTACAAACAAAATGCACGTGGGCCTACCTATAAAATTCAGTGGCTAAATGAGAAATTTAGAAAAGTCTGATGGCTAATTTGTCATTTTCCTCCAATTATTTTAGTTGAAACTATACGTATTTTATTATTATTATATCGAATTAGAATTATTATTGATCGCATTGGGTCGGAGATGCTCTGTGGTCTGCGCTCTGCACATTGGATAATTAGGTAGAGTATACTTCCTCTAATAATAGACGTTTTAGAATACTAGAAAATTGAAAACAATGATTTTTGATCTTATTTTATTCCATATTATTTCATTTTTCTCCTAATTTTCACTCAAATTATCACACCATCATCAAATTGAGTTGATGTATAAATTTTTTTTGTCATTTGTACAAAATATATACCTCGAAATTAATAAAATAATAAATATTATGAATAGTAAGAATTCGTAAAAAAACGACAATTATTAAAAAACAGAAAGAGTACTGTATAACATCAGTACAAAAAGATAAAAAGAGAGAGATGATGTGTTTGGCGTGTGATTGGAATAAAGATTACTGGCCAATCAGACACAAGGAGAAGGAAGGGTCCAATCAGAATCCAGGCATGCACCCGGGTCGGGGCCCCAAATAATTCATGGACAGGGACGACGACCAGTCAGACAGAAAAGGAGCATGTAAGTTTACCATAAATAAATAAAAAATCAATATCCCATCAAAGATCAAACTTCTACTTGATTAAACACTTTCCTTTCGTACTTGTTCTTTTGACAAAATTGTTTGGATTACTGAAATGTGACTACACATTCATACGGTTCTTCTTCTACTTCAATTCCAGGTTATGCCATGGTCCTTTATTTAATTTCCTATTTTATTAAATATTAGTATTACAAAATATGCAATTTTCCTGTGGTGGGAAATGACCTTTCACTCCATTCCAGGCCTACCCTTCCCCTACTTATAATTTCTTTATTATTACTAGTTCTTTCAAGAATTTTCTCGATTAGCCCCCCACTAGGCCTACCCTTCCCCTACATACAATGCTCTTTGTTTCTCATATACTATATAGTCGAGGGGGAATATATGTTTTTTCTATATATAATTATGCATAAATTAATGTTGTACTCCCTCCGGTTTCTAAAGAATGACATTTGGAAGCTGAGCATAGGGATTAAGGCAGATCATGTTTGCCCTATTCAATGATCAGCGTGCCCCTCTATCCTCGACTTATTTACCATTATGTCTAGGTCGGTCCATCTCAATTTTTGTAATTGTTTCTTGAACAGGCTCCATTGCCATTTGGGATTTTCATTTTGCCGCCAAAATCCAAGCAAACATTTGAAGCCGCACTTCTGTTTTCATTTTCATATTCCGCCAATTTTTTTAGAGCCAATTTGCAATTTAAACTCTAAAAATTTAAGTTCTCTCTTACGAGTTTCTCTCGTTAACTCCGAAATTTCCTAAGGTGTAGTCTTCCATACGTGAAATTCGAGGAGTTTAGTTTGTAGTAAAAGTAATGGAGGACATTGAATTTGATTCACTCAATTTCGTTTATGATAACCCATCAATTCTAGTAAACCCTGCCATCGTTAGAGAAGAAAAGCTTTACCCAGATGTGGGAGGGAGTGAATATTATCCATCTTCTGATGGCGTTGCTATAGAACTAGTGACAGAGTCAGTCGAAGGAGTTGATGTTTCACAAGAAACACTAGACCTAAATATTGACCTAGAGGTCGAGATTGGTGATCAAGGTTATGCTCTTTCATCTTTCTGTAATTATTTTAAAGTCCCTTGTTCTTAAGATGTTGTGTTGTGTTATCGATAGATCCAAAACCGGGCAGAAGAGAGCTCAGTAGTGAGGACATAGTCTTAGCCTATGAAATGCTCTTTCAGAAAAGTGTAGATGGAAAGTTGAAGAAAATGTCAACCCAAGAAGTGGAAAACTTGTTCAATGTGAAAATTCGATCAATACAACGACTGTGGAAAAGGGGAAAAGACTCTGGAAATCACAATGTTTCTCTAAATAGAGTAAAAAATTGTGGTAGAAAAAGGATAGAATTTGATATGTAGAGGATTAGAGAGATTCCTCTTAGTAGAAGATCAACTCTGAGGACTCTTCCTTTTGCTTTAGGTGTTTCAAAAACCTTTCACATTTCGAAATTGAAATGTGGAGAATTGAGGTGCCACAGTAATCATATCAAGCTATTACTGATAGAGGGAAATCATTTGCAAAGGATAAGACATTGTTTGTCAATGCTCAATCCAGGCGCACCTCCGGCAGCCCTTGCCTTCTCCGATATGAAAAATATGGTCCACATCAATGAGAATTATTCCAGATGTCAAAGAAGAAATGGGCATACTACCTTTTACCGGATGAAGATGAACCTGTAAGAATTTGCAAAAGCACTAACTTTATCCCTAAAATTATGTTTCTGGCAGTTGTTGCGAGGCCAAGGTATGACCCTGATAGGAATTGTACTTTTGATGGTAGGATATGTGTATTTCCATTGGTTTCTGAGGTTGCTGCCATTAGGTCTAGTGAAAATAGGGTAGTTGGAACTTTAGAATTGAAGCCAATTCCTAAAATAGATAGGAAAGTTATTAGGCAATACATGATTGATTATGTGTTACCCGCCATAAAAGAGAAATGGCCTAAGGATAGCATGATGGATCCAATTATCATCCAGCAGGATAATGTAAAAATATGCATCCATGAGAATGATATTGATTTTTCTAATGCAATTGCACATGTAGGATTGGATATTAGATTACTATGTCAACCTCTTAATTCCCCTTACTTAAATGTGTTTGATCTTGGGTTTTTTTAGATCCATTCAGTCATTACAAGAGAAATAGTGTGCAAGGAATGTAAGTTTATTGGTGGAAGCTGTTAAGAACTTTCGTTGAGTTCTCTCATGAAAAAGCAAACAACATTTATATAACCCTCCAGTCTTATATGATAGAAACACTAAAAATTTTGGGTTCCAATAATTACAGAATTTCTCACATGAATAAAGCACATTTAGCTCGGATTGGGTTGTTACCATCTACTCTATCATGTGATCCATCAGTCATTGCAACAGTTGCTGCTTATCTTCCTCAATAACCATGTAAGTCATTTCATAATTGTCATTGTAATCATTTTCATTAAACCTAGTCTGTGTATAGGGATGGCAATTCCGCCCGCGGATATGGATATCCGCCCAATACCCGCAATTGTGGGTGGATATTACCCACACAGTATGGATATTTTTCGGGTATGGATATACCCGCACCCGTAAAGTGCGGGTTTGGATGTGGGTATGGATAGTGCTTACCCGCTCCAATACCCGCACTAAATACCCACAATATATATATATATATATATATATATATATATATATAATATTTTAATATATAATTAATTAAATATATAATATATAATTAAATTTTTTTTACGAATCCAAATCCAATTGATAATGTAATTTTTTTTCTTCTACTCGATAACTTGTCAATTGGATTGCAATATATTAAATTAAATTAAATTGGTTTATCAATTTATTAGAATCAAATGCAGTAGCAATGCAACTTACTAAATTAAATTGGTTTATCAATTTTTTATTATATCCATAATATCAACAGAAATATTAGGATTTAGGATTAGGTTTAGGGCTTATCAATCTTTTATTATAACCATAATATCCATAATGAGTGATTGTAATGATATTATATCGCAAAGTTAATTTAATTTTAACGTTCTAAGCACTTTAAGTATACAATAAATATTCATTTAATATATTTTATGTATAATTATAACTTTTAACTTGTGAGTTATTTCACGGTTGAAGCCTATATATAGCAAAATACTAATGACTTTTTTTTGTTAAAAATAAAAAATAAAATGCATAAAGGACGTAAAATATATTTAAAATTAATATTTCTATCTATTACTAAAATTAAATATATTATAGAATGTATTATTTTTCTAATTTTTTATACTAATATTTTCAACTTTTCTTATTATTTGCATACGAGGTTGTAATTAAACTTGTTATGTTATTTGTAAATAAGGTTGTAAATAAACTTTTTAGTACACGTCATCTTTATAACGTATGTCAAGTGTTCGATCCATGATATTATAACGATAGCTAATAATAACCAATTTGTTTTTTAAAAAAATCTTATTACTTTACCTAGCACATATTTTAGGGTAAATTACATTTTTTTTATAGTTTCTAAAATATTTCACTTTGAACACTATAGTTTTAAAGTAAAAGTAAATCATTTTCTACCTTCAAATTATTATTAAAATATTAAAATTAATAGAAAATATTTTACGTAAAATATATAATATTTTTTCTTAAAAATATAATTAATGTACTTTATTTTGATAATATAATAATAATATTTTCAATTATTCTCCTAAGCATTTTTCTTTATTTTAATTTATAATTTATGTTAGAAAAAGTATAAATATTACCACTTATTAACTCGAATAAGTAATATTATTTTAAAATAGTATATTAATATTTGAAATAATTACATTTAAAAATAGATCAACAAATATTTTTATAATGAGGATGTAATATTGAATTAATAATATTTTTAAAAATTATCTGATATGTTTCATTACTAATGGTAAAATTAAATTATAATAAATATACTTATAATAATAATAGGCCAATTTCTTATGCACGTGAATAGGTCTTCCCAATCGTTTGTTAGAAATATTTACTCTTTGTGATCGTTTTCCAATTTCATGCTTTTAATGATATTTTTCACATTGTAGCTCAATCATTACATAGATTGATGACCCATAACCTCTTTTTGAACATAGTAAGCAACTTGTTGTTGGTAATCAACCGGGGAAAAGATTTTATCCTTGCCATTTTACGCAAAGAATGATAAATTCTAAAAATATATAAAAGACAAAAGAATACGCAGTAAATGTTCTCAAGAATAATTTCATAGGAAGATAGTTTCTCTATTTAATCTTTTTTTTCTTCACTAAATCATCTTTTTATTTTATATTTTAGCATTTTAATTAATAAATTATTTTAATTTTTTTTTATTTTTTATGTTAATTGTAATTTAATATTATGATGTAAATATTTCATAGTAGAAAATTACATTCTTTCATTTTCCATACTATCAGAAAAATATTTAATATAAATGCGAAGTCTAAAAAATTAATTTAATATAATATTTTAATATATAATGCAGTAGCACGCAACTTATATTTTAATATCTAATATTTGGTTTATCAATTTATTAGAACCAAATGCAGTAACATTTATATATATATTAATTTGATTAAAATTTAAAATTTAATTAAATTTGTGGGTATTCGTGGATATCCGCGGGTTATCCGTGGGTAAAATTATTCTTTCTTTACCCGCTCCATATGGATGCGGGTGCGGGTATGGATAGTGCTTACCCGCTCCATATCCGCCCAATTGCCATCCCTATCTGTGTAGGTATGTCTTGTTCACATTACTTATACTTTTGTGTTCCAGGTAACTTAGCAGATTTGATGAAGTCTTCCTAGTGCACATTGGGTGTTTGATAGGAAGACCATAATGAAATCGTTAATTTTTTGGCCATAGATGATTAATTCTTTTGTTAGGACAGTCTGTATTTTATTGACCATGGGTGAATTGTGATAATTTTGGGTAAATATTGTTGGTAGAGTAACCTCTGTTTGCTATTGTGTGCACATGAGATAGTTGAAACTTCAAACAGAGTATGCGCTGCTATGTGGATATGACATATTTTGTGCAGAGAATATGAAAAAGAGAGGAGTGTTCTGATGTTTATAAGATATGGTAGATTTTGGGTCAACATTTGACCAGAGTAGTTGTGTCTATTTTCTGTAGTCAATTTTCTATTTTCCCAAACCAATCTCCTATTTATTGATGTCCTATGAAGTAGGCTTCTCTTCGTATCACCAGTCTTTCACTTCTTTACTTGTAGTAGGCACAATTGATAAGATTCCTGTAAAAAAGCTTGCCACACAGTCAAGCAATAAGACTCCTAAACGATTCCAATTTTGAACTGCTTCAGACTTATCGTGTTATGAAAATTAGACTAGGTTCAAAGAACAGTGGTGCATGTTCAATCCACTATATTAACCCCAATCTCCTTAACCCTAATCTCTATTCTGCACATTTTTCTCTCCTCTGCTCCTTTATCTCCCCTCACATTCTTGTGTTTGTTTCATTTGTCTCGCAACCTCCTCAATAACCATAAATCTAGAAGATAAAAGAGCACTCCTACAGTCAATAAAACTAGTCAGCGGCCACATACAGGATGACATTGTGCAGATTGAGCACAAAGTGCTGCAAACAAACAACAACATCGACCATCTAGATGAGATCATTGAGGATCTAAAGCAGAGGATGAATGATGTCCTCTCTGATGATAATGAAGCCTTCATGACTGTTGAAGCCTTGTCTGAGTGCATCCTACACCTTTCGGTTGCAGTTACTGAACTGAACCAGAAGTCCTCTATCCTTCAGATGATTGTGGGAAATGTCAGGGACGTTGTTACTGAGTTGAATAAGTTTGCCAATGCCTTGCTTGAGATTCTCATCGATGATTAGATTAGTTTATATGCGTTTGTAGTATGTTGGGATTTTGTCTCTGCCTAGTTTATGCTTTCCTTGTCTCACTCACAATGTTTTATGGTTTTTGTTTTCATTTACTAAGTTTAATGAATGGTGCTTTGGTTTTATGGTTAAGTTATCTTCCATTCCTACTACTTCTGCTATCTACACAAAATTATGCACCTCTACTTTCATCAACATTTGAGTGACAATTTAGTGAGAAATAAGTCTCTCTCAAAACATGGGAGGTTATTAGGAAATTGGATAAATCCAACCAAGGGAAACAACATAAAGAAATTAACATTGCAACAAAATTGGCTAAATAACAAAATTTCACTGTTGAATCTTTATTTCACAAGGCCAACAACATGAACATCAAATATAGAGGAAATATAAAACTAAGTGTCATTGGTGAATCTTTATTTGGCATTATGTACATGTTTCTAACTAATTTTCCTCTACTGGGGAAACCCATTACATAATTGGGTTCAAATAAAAAACAAAGAACACTGTCCTAACTGAAGAGGCATAAACATTCAAAAGGGGATGCACATCCATATCATACAATGACCTCCCTAAATTGGCCAGCACAATTCTTCAATAGCATACAAAAATCAAAACAGTCCTAGGGATTGATCAGTAGAAGTCCGGTAGCAGCAAACACAATATTTCAATGAAACTCTCTTCTCGCTCTGGATCATCAAATTTGTACATACCTCTTATTGGAAACTTATTGAGGTCAAAGTCTCTAGCTCCCATGCTAGCCGTTGCCAACCGCTTCTCTTCACCACAAGGTTCGGTGAGGTTTGAATCATTAGTGACAGCAACAACAACATGAGCATCATCTTTCAAGGTCACTGTCATCCTTTGACCCAGGCATGGAAGCGCTGCATTTGTACTTGGAATTGTCTTCTCATCATCATATGTATCTAGTACCATCATATTCATGTCCTCACCGAAGGCCTCTACCACCGCACCCTCTACCGCTTCCTAAAGTCCAATTGAATCATTGACAACCATGTTCATGTAATCGTCAAATGCACCGAAGCTGTCAAATTGAGAATCGTCCCAGTAGTCAATGCTCTCCATCTTCCAATTCGCAATCGTTGAAACCCTAGATTTGTTTCGATTGGAAAAACTTTATTTTGCAAGGAAGGAGTAGAAAATGAATGGGGAAGATGACAACTACTTGTTTTTCTATTTCTCACCCAAGTAATTACAAATTTCCCTTGCAAAATCCCAAAAATTTGAAATCGAAAGCAAGAAGGTGAAGAAATGGCAGACGAAGAGAGATAGAGACGCTTGGTTTGGAGATGAACAAGGGCAATATCGTCAAACACAGCAGACAACAACGTTGGAAAGGTGAGAGCGTCAAGTGTTTTGGCCCAATTAAACCAAGGAAATTGGACCAAAATGTCATTTTTTTTAAATCGGAGGGAGTATAATATAGTATGTGTAGTATATACTAATTAATAATTGTCATTGATTTGCTAGTGTATTAACTTGATATGTGAAATATTGGAAGCTCGGTCTCGGAGAATTCGAAAATTGACAAAATATTTTCTTTGAAGGGAATTTGTTCTTGATCGTCAACCAAAACACACTCTCTATGTCTCAAAAAATATTAAAAAAACGATTTTTCACTACGTTTTAGGAAACTTTTGATAAGATTATACTGTACTAATGTGGTCAATAGATAATATATTTTTCAATTCAAATTTAATTACATCTAAGAAAAAAAAAATACATTGAAAATAGAAAATTTATGCATAAATAAGTACAAAGCGTTATTTTTTAAATGACCGAAGAGTATATTTTTGTCATCCCAATTAAGCCATTTTGAGTAAATTACTTATCATTTGATCCAAAAAAATAATATGATAAGATCCATTTAATATACTCCCTTCGTCCATAAATAACTGTCGCTTTGATTTTGGACACACATTTTAAGGAGGTCGAATGATTCATTATTTGAGACAATTTTGCCCCGAATTTTTTCTCGGACGTACGTTAATCCTTAACGTACGTTCGAAAAAAAGTACGGAATTTTTTGGGGTCAAATAGTGAGTCATCCGGCGTCCTTAAAATACGTACCCAAAGTCAAAACGTCCATTAAAAATTGACGAAGGGAGTATTTAATTTATTTATGATCAATGCATAGCAAACGAGGGTTTAATTAAAAGAGATGAAAACTAGATTCCTAAGTCCTAACTCCTATGGCCTTATATTGGATCAGTAAAAATTAGGAGCTGTCTTTCACTTTTTGAAAGTCTGAAATCTAATCTTAAATAGTTTAATTCGACAGAGTTTTTTCACAAAGTAAAAAAAAAGACTAAATACCAAGGTTGACTTCTCTAACTTTCATTTTTGTAGATTAAAAAAATATGCTACAGTAATTAAATAATTACTAATTCCATAGGGGTAAAAAAACTGCACATTCTGAAAGCTGAGATTAAGTTTTCGATGCATTTAATCGAGCGACTCGGTTCCCAAAACTGTCTTTTTTCCCCACAATTTACTGCATTAAAGCGTAATTACACTGTTTTCAGTTTATTTTAAAATTTATTTTTTGAACATTTATTTTAGAATTTAATTCAAAAGTAATTAATAGTCATACCAAAGTGAATATTTCAACCCGTATATAACTCATTAGTTATCTCGTTGATAAATATATAGAACCTAAATTTGAATTTCATTTTTATTTATTAAAAAAAAACGGAGATGGCACAAAAAAAAGACTATTCTCATATGAATATTTTCAATAAAATGTTAACTTTTCAAATATAATTTGCTCTATTTTCAATTTTTAAAGTTGAAGATCAATTTATTCGATAATTATATAATAATTTAAATGTTATATTGAAACACGACTAATTTGATTGTCTAGCTGTAAGAATTGAGATGGATTTGAATAATAATTGGACGGTGGCGGGCAATGGCATGGAGGATTAATGGGGATCATGTTGAGGAAAGGGATAAGGGGATGAAAAGGCAATTAAAAAGAGAGACAAGGCGATGCATATTGCATGCATTAATTAATGATATCAGCTTGCAAAGTCACTTCATCTCTTGTAACAGAAAAAACAAAAAAAATTGAAAAAAATTACTACAAGATTGTAATTTGTGAGAGGAAATCCGAATTGGGACTTGGCTCTTTGAAAGTTGAGGATAGAGATCAGTGGTGATCAGATTCAGACCCCTACCTATGAATTATGATTTATGATTTTATGAGTTTTGAGTTTTGATCGATCGATGATCAGTAGCAGCAAGCAGCAAGCAGCAGCCGTTGATGGAACACAACCTATAGCTATGATCTATCTATGCTGTGTATCTATGGCGTATAGCATATGCTATATATGCCTAATTAATGGTTGAGATCAATGCTAATGTCAGGTGGTTATGGCCCAACAGTTTTCCTATTCTATTGCTAAAGTATTGTAGTAAGCTCTAAAGTCTAAACACCACCAAAGTAAAAACCAAATTGCTCATGCCATAATAAATGCTTAACAAGATTACGTACCGGAAGTTTGAAATTTTATTGGTATATATTTTTTCCACTACATGCCCATTTTGATAGTAGAATTCATTATATTCCTTTTTAAGTTTAATGACATTTTTTTTCTTCCTAATGGTAATTAATTAACTTTATTTAATTTGGTCTTGTAGTATAATTAAGTTTATTTAATATGATCCCTACCATATGGTACAATTGATTAACGAAGTTCCTTCATGACCTGCAAGTGGCTTTCGTGTTGAGGATGTTAGTTTTAATACGATTTTTTTCCCAAATAAAATGACTGAATTAAGCAACGTAGGTCCAAAGCAAAAAAGATTATATCTTTATGGATCAAATTAAATAAATTTATATCACAATAACTAAAACATCAGCATGATATGCTGCATTTATTAGTTTACCTCATCATAACAACCACATTAAACAAATTATACCATACGAGACAAAAAATTAAACAAAAAAATCTAGTCATTAATCATTTTTTTTCAAGAAAAGTAAAGATTAAAAACTTGAAATTTAGTTATTTTTATTCTGAGAGTGATTATTGAGTATTTTAATGTGTCAACTCACACACATTATGAATTATACTTTACTTGTATAAATATAGTAGACTATATACCACTCACGTAATTTTTACTTTTCCGTATATATTTTGATTAAAATATTATTAAACTATAATTTCATTATTTACTCCATATTTAAAAATAAAAAAAATTACGCCATCTTAAATCTTTTCAATTGTTTACTAAAAACAAAAAAAGAAACCTTTCCCATTGCTAAGTTGAAATTGCCGGCATCAATTTTTTATTTTGTCCGTGGCACATGTTTTATGCCTGTCACGTTTTCATGTGCATGTTAGGTTTTTTCCTGTTGTTTATTTTATTGGTTTGTCATTTGTTGCCTCTCCAAGACATATATACCACAAGAGAGGAGATTAGTTTATTTTCCACATATATATATACTCTCATCCTTAATTTAATTTTGTAACACACATTGTTCTCTAGGGATTGATAGTACAATAGAGAATAGTTAATTAGTTGATTAAATTTAGTTAATTAAAACTATAATTGTATGATTCAACCTTTACTATTTTAATTAGTTTGACGATTCAATTAGACACATTTTAACGTTGATAAATTTAGTTAAGAATGTTAAGATAATTAATTGTTTGTCTCATGTTGTTGACAAAATTTGTACCATCTTGTAGTCTGTTGCCAAACTGCCATTAACTAGAACCAATAATAAACTTAATTAATTAATAATTAATTAATGGTTATAAAATCTATGAAAAACATTGGACGCAAATGTTTTGAAACAAATACAAAAGTCCAAAAAAAAGAATAAAAAAGTGATTAAATCCCATCAATTGAAGAATCCCATCTTACTGAATTTTGGTGTATACATTACATTCTGTTGATTCCCAATAATGATGACATAATCATTTATAACCAAAACCCATTCCCACTACAACTTTTCATTCCATTGATTCTTTGAATTATTATTTTTTATTTTTCTCCCTACAGTTGATCAATGCCCTCTAACAGGGAAACATCAGCATGACAACCTGCTGCAATCTGTACTCTTTTATTTTTATTTTCCTATCCCTCTTTTTTTCACCATTCTTCCTTTTGCTCCTCTGATCCGCTTAATCAATTCTTGAATTCCCTCTCCCTCTCTCTCTCTCTCTCTCTCTCTCTCCTTTTTGTCTACTACTGTTCATGTTCATTTCTTGTCTCCTCTCCTATTTATATCTCTCTCCCTCCCCCACAAAAGATAGCAACAACTCATCACCCCCAAATTAACTTACTTACCTTACATTGTATGTGGAAAAGGAAGACCAGCAGGAAAGGAAAGGAAAGGAAAGGCAACAAGAATGTGTCCTGCAGCTTCATCTAGGTGGTGTCCAACACCAGAACAGCTCATGATCTTGGAAGAACTGTACAGAAGTGGGATTAGGACTCCTAATGCTCCACAAATCCAAAGAATCACTTCTCATCTCTCCTTGTATGGCAAGATTGAAGGCAAGAATGTGTTCTATTGGTTTCAGAACCACAAGGCAAGAGATAGACAGAAACTTAGAAGAAAACTCATCAAACAACTCCAACACCAACAGCTAGTCTGTCATCAGAATCAGCCAAACCTCTCCCTTCTCAACTACTTTGATCCTCCTCCTACTTCTGCTCTTCATCAACTTGGTCTTCATACCACACCTTTAATTCCTCCTCCTCAGGTGATATACCCTAATCATACTTTTTGTTCTGTCTACATAAATGATATGTTCTTGTATGTAAACGCACTTTGGGTCCTGCCAGTCCGAGTGCCAAAGTAGTCCGCATCAAATGCGGTAATAGATTACCGGATGATCTCAAGATCATAAAAGTTCTTATTGTTATGAGAGTTATATACACTTCTTGAAAACAATTTTAATGTAGTCTAGTGATTATCGGTTGGTAGAGAAGTACTAGTAGAGACTCGAATTCGAGTCTCACTTCCACTTATATATTGAGAGTTAGAAGAATTAGGGTTAGCTTTTAGTTAGCTAGCTATATATATAGGTTCTTGGCCTTTAAGTTTTGCTTCTCATCTTTTTTCTTATGAGAATGTATATAGCTACGTTTACTGCTTCCTTATCTTAATTGTTCCCTGTCAAAGAACAAAGAATTAAAACTAATACCTCACTTTCCTGCAATTAGAAAATCAAATCTTTTGCTAATATATATTCTGCATTGTTTAATATGAAATTTGATTTTGGTCTGTAACTGATTTTTGGTTTTTTTCTTTTCTGCAATGTGTGCAGGGAGGAGGAGTTGAAGGTGGGGCAGCAGCTGAACAAACGATGCATCATTACACGTGGAAGGTGGAGAATTACCCACAAAGGGATCATCAAGAACATCATCATGATGATCATCATCGGCAGATTGATCATGATGAGCCCATGATGATGATGAGATTGCACCACCAACACCAACACCAACACCAACACCAACACCAGCAGACGAGCCATGATTGGATGATGATGATGGAGATGGCCCCAGCTGCTGCTGATCCATATGCATCATCATCCCCTGCATGCTGCAACACCAGAACAACACTCAAAACCCTTGAGCTCTTCCCAATCACATCAACAAATCTCAAAGAAGAGGGCAAAAACAACAACAACAGTAGCAACTAACTTGATGATCATCACCACCAACTGCACCGCACAGCTCCCTAAGTACAATAGGAGCTAGCTAATTAATCAAATCTGTCCTGTTCTGTCCTGTTTGGCTAGTAATCTCTAATTAAGTTAGTCAGTTAATTAATTAGTTGATGATGAATTTATTAATTAGGGTATGTGTAGTAAGGGTGTGTGTGTGTGTGTTTCTTGGTTTCCGTTTCTGTTATGGATATGTGTAGTCTAGCTTACCTAGATTTTGTAGAGAGAGAAATATCTCAATTGTCTAGTGAGTAATATTACTACTGGTCCTTTTCCTGCTTGATCAATTCTGCTGCTATTACTAGCTACTGCTGCTCTGCCAACAGTAACTCATAAATAAACAAATACCAATAATTTGTGATGGAGAGGTTTGTCGTCGTTTAAAGTCCTATTTGACTCGAGTTCTGAGACACTCGATATTTTAAAAATAAAATATAAACATAAATACTAACAATTACTAATTAATAAATAATTGCTACTAACTTGCGATTAGGGAAAATTTTGCCGACATTCATTAAAGTCCTTCTAAACTTGAGTCTGGAATGGTTGACGGTTAATAGGATGACCGAGGATGGTATTGAGAAAAAAATAAATATAAATATGAGTAGTAATAAAGTGTGTGGTTTGCTTTGAATTGTGATGATGAAGTGATTTTCAATTTTTTCACCATGTCTCTGTGCAAAACCTCTAAAAAGCTGTCAAATTACTGGAAGGACACAGTTCTAATTAAGGTCTTTGTTTTGTTGTGTGGTCTTTGGATGTTTCAGAAAGTCAAATCCCAATTCTAATTGAGTTTCAAATTTGCAGTAGTTCAGAAAAAAAACCCAGATCTTTCATTAAAAAAAGAAGATAAAAACTAGTTTGAGATGCTGTCTTTATCTTTCATCTCAAATACTTCAAACATTAAAAAAATGTTTGGTTCATCATTCTGAAGTATTCCATTCATGATAGATATACATTTACTCTTTTACCCTTATATTACAATTTAGTAAAATATTAATTATATCTTTTATCACTTTTATTATGTGTCCTCCAAAAATCGATGTGTTTCTTTCATGTAACCACTTGGGTAAAATTTTTTAGTGGTAAATATAAGATAACTATTTTAATTAAGGGTCAAATATATATAAAGGATAAATGAAAGTAAAATGAGATTTTAAGGATTATGACGGAATTTAAAATTTAAAATTTTAAAAGAGTAAATATGAAGAGGGCTAGTGCTCAAGCGTTTTGAAGACTTCCTTGAGATTCAGGAGTTGGTTTTGGAGGCGGGATGGACCTGTGAAACTAGGATAATGGGAAGAGGGCTAGTGCTTCTGGAATTTGAGAGCCAATCAGACTTGGATGTTGCTCTTGGGGACTCTAACGCGGCTTCTCGCGAACTGTTCCACAAGGTTTTGCGTTGGGATGAGGCAATGATGGACGGGGGACGTTTATGTTGGGTCCATTGTGTCGGACTCCCGATAGCAGCTTGGGGACAGGCAGCTTTTGATCACATAGGAGGAAAATTGGGCGACCTGGTAGTCGTGGACAGTCAGACCTTGGAAAGGAAAAGGCTTGACATTGGTCGCATTTTAATTTCTACTACTAGTTCTCATGTTGACAGGGAGATCATGGTGAGCCTTAAGGGGAACTTGTATAACGTGAAATGCTACGAGGAGCCACTACAAGGAGCTGTTTCAAACCTGGACTGGATGAACGGTGTGGGAAGGAAGGAAGAAGAAGACAGTGATGAGGAGGAGGAAATCATGGAGATGGTTACGGAGCGAGAGAACCTGACTGGAAATACCGGAAGGGCCGAACAAGAGGAGGAGTTGGCTTCCAAATCAGAGAGGGGAGATGTACCAATAGGCTCCTATGTAACAGCAAGTCGACATGATAGGAAAGTTAAAAAGTTAGTGGGAACCAGGGGAAGTCTTGAGACCGAGCAATCAGAAGCGGGTTCTATATCAAGCTGTAACGTAGTTGATAACGAGGATATTAGAGCGGTGAATAAGGCGCTGGATGTGCCCATTCTCAAAGGCGACATCTGGGCGTTTGGCAAACTGATGGGACTAACAGACCATGCTAACGAGGAATCTATGCGCGCTTTTGATAGTGGCTGTTTCGAAAAGGAGGTAGAGGCGTTCAAGAAAGCGGGAAAGCGTTCAGTTGGCGTGGTTTGATCCACGTGGTTTGTGTTGCGGGGTTGTCTTTTGGGTTTCTGGGCTTCCGTTTAGCTGCAGCTGTGGGTGTGGTTGCCTTATGGTGTTGGTCTTGATTGTTTAGGTGTCTGTCGGCTTGTTATTTTTGGTCCGCTTCTAGATATTGGTGCTGCGTTTTCATGCTTCTGTAGTTTTAAGTCTATTGGGTCCAGGGGGTTCTTTGTATGGTCTGGTGGGGTCTAGTTTGTGTCTTGAGATTAGTCTTGGGGAGAGATATCCTCTGCCTGCCTGGTCTTCCTCTGCGTGTTTAGTTTCGGTTTGTGTCGTGACCTCCATTTGTTTTTTCATCTTCTGTGCTTCCTTTCTGTATGTGTATGCTGTGGGGTGCTGTGGTCGTCTGCGCAGCTGTCTTGGCGGTGGTCGTGGCTGGTCTATCTGGTGGCGTTCTAGCTGCTGCCCGTGCTTGGCCCTTCTGGTGGCGATAAGGGCTTCTGTTGTGGGTTGTGTGAGCTTAGGTTTCCTTCTTCTGTATTGTTCTTGCTGGTTGTGTGGTTTCATGTTTTTGGTTTGGTTTTTGAGCCTCTCTTTAAGCAGGCTCTAATTCTGGTTTTCTGTTCAGTGTCATGTTCTTCATGACCTTTATTTAATAAATCCTCTGCTTATTAAAAAAAAAAATATGAAGAATAAATGAAAAAAGGAATTTTAAGGGCTGTTATAGGAATTGAAAACTCTAAGAGGAGCAAATGTGACAGATTAAAAATAAATAAATAAAACTTTAATGACTATTAGGAGAGAAATTGAAAATTTTCGGAGTCCATATCCCCTCTAGCTCGTATGATGAAGAAAACATTCTCTCTGAATATAAGTGCAGTTTTTCTTTTCTCAAATCCCAATTGGATTTTTTTAGTAATTGAAAAAAATGGATGTTTAATTTATAATTTTGAATATTTAACAGCTGGCAGCGTGCTAGATGTTTAATTGTTTTTGTTTGTTAAAAGAACAAAAAAAAAGTACCAGCTAGTAATTGGCGGCAAAAACAGTTATATTCGGTTAGTTAGTTACATGGAGAAAATTGTGTTTTCTGTTATAAGCGTCTCTCTTTGTTGTCATGTCAGCTACATATATATAACTGGAAAAAAGAACAAAACAAAGAATGAATGAATTTCCCAACTAATTCACAACGCTCATTCTGACTTCTATCCTTCTCCCTATCTTCTCCAATTAATCTGTTTCCCTTTCTTATTGTCCAATTCCGAGAATTCTCCGAATCAAACTGAAAACCGCTTCCCTAATTCGATCAAAACTTGTCATTCGTGATCGAATGCAGGAAGATTCTACAAGATTTTGACGTAATGGAATTGATGATTCTCTCTTCAGAAGTTCTCCTTGTGGAATTGGAATCGGGTCGTGGTATTCATGCTGAATTCGTGAGAGAGCTCCCTTAGTTGTTTCACAAGAACTTGGCTTCCACAGTAAAACACACCTAAAAGACCACAAATCAAGAATTGATCAAAACTGGCATTAATTGTAAGATTCTGTATACCCAATTACAATTAGCAGACTTGCCTATCCGCTTAGATTCGTGGGTTGTGGCCAATTGAGTGAACACTTTTCTCCAGTTGGGTCTCGCGAAATGGGTTTTTATCTGTCAGGAATTCCACAGGTTAGGAAGTGAGGAAACATTCTGCGAAAATGGGGGTGATGTATATATTAGTTAGTTAGTCTTAATGGTTTAGGAGAAATACCCGGCTTTGCGAAACGATATCAACTCCATTCCTTGCATGTTGTAATTTCTGTACCATGGCTATAAGAGCAGATCTCGCATCTCCTTGCTCGTATACACTAGTCAAGTAGTTGTGCATTTCTATTACATTCTGCGTGATAAATCGGAAAAGATTTAAGAATGTCAGTAACTAGTAGCTAGTGTGATGAATCTTGATGGATTTTCTTGAGTTATAAAACCCTCACATTCTGATCGATTTCCGCAAGATCATCCATCACACCCTTGAACCATTCGAACGAGCCTTGTTCCCTTGTCACCCAATAAAAGTAAGCCCTTTCTGTAATCCCTGAAGGTAGCTGCAATGATGATTGATCCTGTATAGAATTCAAGTGTTAGATATTGGATACAATCATTTTTTTACAACTCAAATGGACAACTCTCAGGATTTTTATTCTGCATTGCGTTACAGCCCCCGCGCCTCACCATTTTAGTCTTGATGTTGTGAAGAAGATCTTTAATGATACTGATAAATGGAGTTGCTCCAATTCCAAGGCCGATGAGCAGGAGGATGTCAAACCTCTTGTAACTTTGCGCTGGAGCTCCATACGGTCCTTTTATTAGAATCTTAGGAAATCTGCCATCATGAGAAGAAGATGCATTGGATTTTTGTGTCATAGAACAAAGACAGTCCAAGATCTTACTTACGTCGCTTGTATTTGATTAAACTCTGCATGTGACATCGCCCTAGTCTCCATTCTCGCTAGATTTCCTTTTCTTTGTTTTTCCGCGGGTGGGGGCTCACAGACCTGCATTCATGAAACAGATTCAGCTGATAAGGCCAATCAAACACCAATGGCATGACAGAAGTTTGTGGAAACGGACCTTTTCGAATAAGTTTTTAAGCTCTGTAGTCCAATCTCCCAACGCTCGTATGTGCACACTCAAGTTATCATCCCCTGGTGCAGAAGTGATCGAAAAAGGGTGCCTGCAAAAATCGAGGAATTGAATTCTTGAGACGTGGGAAACATTGAAATTTCTAAATGACAAGTATGAGGGTTTATCTCTGGAATCACCATTCAAAGCTTGATATATCTGGACACTTTACAAAAAGGTACATTCCACTTTTGTACCGAAATCCTGGTGGCTTGCTCATGTGCAACGCAAGCACATTTCCGGTATATATTATCGCCTGCAATGTCCAAACACAGCAAGTATAAATCAGTACTGAAATTGGAGAGTGAATGTCTTTTGTGGTGGAAATAAAAAAGTACTATTAATGCAGACCTTCATCACATCGACTTGATGGTGACTTTCCTGATATCTTATGAACACTCGCTCCATACCGTAGAATAACATTGGAGCGAGAAGATACATCCATGTCTGCAGAATACATAAGAGTAAACAAACAACGATGTATCAAAGAAATTCTCAAAGTTATTGCATAACAAATTAAATAAGGTTATGCATAACGAAGAATTGGTCCCTACCGTCTTCTCATACCAGGGTTTTTCGATGAGTAAGAACCAGCCGTGCATAATGACCAGGATGTAAGCCAAGGCTAACAAATGGTGTGCATACCAGAAAGCATTAAATCCAGCCAGATAGTGAAATACACCAGGTAACTTGATTACATTCCTTCTGAAATAGTGCGTCGCTAGAGTAAACGAAAACCCCATTATAAGGATTGTCAGGATCCCGGTTATTCCTACAGTACTCCCTAGCAAGGACAAATAGGTTGGCTGCTGGTAATGGAACAGCGGTCCAACAAGTTCCATGAATTTGTACCTTGGGTATGTACTCAAAAATATCAAATGGCAAGTCATATGCGCTAATATATGGACTGCTGTGGCGATTACTATAGCGAAAGCTATCAGCTTGTGAAAGTTAATGTTGTCGTCGAATGGGATAAATGATGCTAGCATTACGTTCGATCTAAGCAATGTAAGTGTTTTTCTACATACTGGGATAAGAATGAGAGCCATATTGAGCTTGAGAACTTCTGCACTAGCCTTGGCGAGACAAACACAGTAACCAGAGATTTGGAAGAAGGGAGACTTCGCAAAGAAGCGAAACTTCCAATCAAAAAGTGCGTAGTTTATGGCCAACCAGAATGCAACAACCCATACTCTCCTCCAGTTTTCATATATTCTTTCTATGCCTATCGAAAAGAACTTGCCAACAGGATTTCTATATTTTCTCGGGATCATAGCTTCGGTGAGATGCTTGGTATTTTTTTCAGAGAAGTCCTCACTATTCACCATCCCCCTTAACAGAACTTCTAATTGCCAGAGCTGTTCAACATGTAAGACAGAAAATATTGAAGAGACTATACCTGACAGAAACCTGAAACAGGAAAGTCAGAAAGTGTTTTACACATCAGATTGTTTACTAACCTCTATATATCCAAGATGGTCAGGGTCAAGTTCTTCCATGATGATAGATGCATAGGTCTTTGCTTGCGTTTTAAGACTTGTGAGCTTGTTCGCGGAGGCACTCAACATTATAACCTTTTTTCGGATAAAAATATGTTAGAAACTTGACATTGAATCATAAACAGGAACAAAAAACAATAAGGATATGCACAGGTTTTTACATCCTCACCTCCTTCACCTCATCTTCTGTTAGTTTCCCATCACCATTCTTGTCACACCTATGAAATCATTAAGTTAACTTGTTGATTAGTTGGTATTTCTTTTTGCTTGGAATACATTTTTGGTAGGTGGGCTAATCTAAGTTCTTACATGTCAAAAAAGATTCCGAGTCGAGCATCAAGATCCTGTCTAGTCATTTCTTCCCAGTACATTTTCAATTCACCTATAGTAATCCCATTTGTGGTGTTGATGTGTTTTCGCCTTGCAATGGCATCAAATACTTCCCCCGCGAATTCCTTCGAGTCCCCCATTCCTATAAAAATCATGGAAATGAAGGTTGAATACGAAAGCTGATTGTCTTGTTAAACGAAAGGAGGGGGGATTAAGGAATATATATTACCAATGCAGATTCCAAATTTCTCTTTGGAAAGCCTGCCATCAACCGCAAATTGATCGAATCTTCGTTCGATGGATCTCCATGCATCATGTTCCTTCCCTGTGGTTGTCCTATCAAGAAACCTCAAGCTCTTAAGGCCTCTCGCGGCGGATGATGCTGTCCTCTCCATCATCGGCGCACGAGGAGGTCTTGAAGGATTGTTATTCAGAACACCACTTTTCCTGAGGGCAGTACTTGTACTTCTCCTGAAGGAAGCGCCAATGCCGCTACTCGTTGTCCTCTTGATGAATGCTGCTGCTGCTGATGACGATGATGATGATGGTGCTGCATCATTATTGTTGTTGTTATTGCTTTTCGGCGGCAATTGGCTGCTAATTCTAGGATGATCATCATTGATAGGAACCTCAACCATCTGATCAATCTCAATGGTTTCAAGAATCCATCTTGTAGAATCTCCCTTACTGCTCATTGATCCAAGAAGGGTCCCTCTCCAATTCTTTACTTGGGGCAAAGAAAATTGGAGAAAAAACCAAATTGGAATACAAAATGAGCAAATGGGTAACAGAAAACAAAGAAAAGAAAAGAAATTGCTGGATATTCAAAGGACAGAAGTATATATTTGAAATTGTTAAATTGTTGAAAGAAGGAAAGAACAATACATGACAGAATTCTAGGTGGTTTAGCTTGTTCTGACTAAAAATAGAAACAGAAAAGACTCAGGTGAAAGTTGAGTTAAGATGATCTGAAAACCAAAAATATGTCAACCTATTTATGTACATCACACTTATGTAGCTATGCTTCCCATTCCAAGGATTTTTTGTCAACCGAAATTTCTTGGTACTATTTTTTTTTTTTCTTTATCTCCTTTTCCCTTTTATCATAATTAGATTTCTTTGGCAATTTAAAAAATATACTATTTTGTTGATAAAATATAAAAGAAACATCAACGTAAAAAAAACATAATTATAAAAATCGGGTCAGATAGAAAAAATCAGGAACCACAAAAAAATTGGGTCAATTTGATCCATTAGATCGAAAATGTAAAGAGTTCAGCCGGTCGACCCGGTTGGTTTTTATGCGAACCAGACGCAAATAGCCCGGTTCATACATTTTTTTTTTTGTTTAAACGACCATTTTGGTGAATTAATTTGAAAAAAAAAATAGTAAAACAAAATAAGAGAAAACATAATAGATATGCTCATCATCTACATTTCAACATTTCTTATGCCTTAAATGGCTAAAACAAAAACTTGAACCAATTCACCATCGCTACCACTTATCCACATTGCCGATTCAGATTCACTAAGATACTAACTCATTTTCGCGATTGCCGATTCGCTAAATTTTGTTATTATTTCAATTTATTTGAGTTATCTTGATTTCGTGGTTGGGTTCATGACCTATTTTGACACTAATTATTAATTGTTATATATCTAAAAAAAATTAACATAAATTTAGTAAGTTGTTATTTTTATTTTAATTAAAAATAAGGTATTAGCCCGCACGTTGCACGGGTGATAAAATTGTTATTTTTCGTTATAGGTATGTTGTGTGGCAAAGGAGTTTAGTGAATTTAGTGAGTTTTTGAAATTAAAATAATTTTCTTTTAGGTTATTAAAGTTTATATATGTTGTTTTAAAACATGAGGTTGTTTTATGAATGTAAATTTGAAGTATATTTGTTATCATTTATAAATAATTTGTAGAAAAATAATTAGTTAATGCATTGAATTCCATTTTATTTTTTCCAATTGAATTTAACTTCTTATTATTAGATTTATATATTTTTTAATTTATGGTAAATATATATTATGATAGATGGTATTTTTTAATATTATTATATTTTTAGCTTCATGGTTGATGCGTTGTTGTGCATTGCGTTGTTTGTAAAAGTGTTTGACTTTAATATTTTTGAAAGTGTTATAAAATTGTAAAATGACTAAAAGTGGTATAAATTACTCATATTGTTGGAAAAAACTTACTAAAGTCATGTAGTTTTTAATTTAAAGTTAAGGTATTAGCTTGCACTTTCGGCGGATTATCACAATTTTTGTTTTCATTTTATTGTACTTTGATTTACAAAAGAGTTGAGTGAGTCTACGAATGAAGTTTAATTTTATTTTCATCACTATAATTACTGAATTTTCATTTTTTATAATTAGGCAAGATTATTTATCTATTGGATCATTTAATGAAATTGTGTGAGTTATTTCATCTGTTATAATTTTATTTTATTTTTCTATTTTTTTAATTTTTTGTTTCTCTTACTCTTTTTCCTCTTATTATTTTTACACATAGCTAAGATGTATTGGAAAATATTTTATAGCCTCAATTAGAAAAATTTAATATTTAAACCTTTAGATATTAATAAGCATTTATCTAACTCTTAATTTTTTATAAAAAAACTATAAATTATTCTTTCAGCATGAATTTACCATCACTATATTTTTTTTTACTCGTAAGAATTAACATATTTTAAGTTTTTTTTTTTTTTTTAGGTGTTTAATTCCTTGCTTCCACTTTATCTTTTACCTATTTTTATATACATAATTAAGCTATATTAGAAAATACTTTATTTCTACAACTATTTAAAAAAAAGTATGCGTAACCTTTTAAATATTACTAATTGCATTATCGAAATCTTTTATCTATCCTTGTGTTTGTTTGGATTCACTTAATTTAGCCTTTAATTTCAAAGTATTTTTTAAGGAAATATTTTTTATGTCAAATGATATTTTTTATTTTACGGTTGGTGTGATGTTGTGCATTGCGATGTTGTGCGGTTGATAATATTGATGTTTGTCAATTTTTATTTATTTTGTAGTTGTTTAATTCTTTAATTCCACTTTATCTTTTCTCTATTATAGTTAAGCTACATTAAAAAAATATTTAATTTCTTCAATTATAAGAAAAAAGTTAATCTAACCCTTTTGATATGATTTAACATATGTAAAATTTTCTTATTCTTTAAATTAATTTCTTTACTTAAGAGGATATATTATTTTTCCCTTGTAATATTAACAATTATGTGTTTTAATTTTCATTTGTTATTATGCATTTTTTCAATTTATATCATAATTATTATGTTTAACCATTTTTATAAAACTATTTTCACATTATTACAAAAAGGCTTTTACTCGAACAGAGGAGAGCAACATTTTATTACATATTCTGACCAAATTAATCAGAACTCATAATAAAAAAATAAATGATGACTTATGTTTTCTAAATTGAGATATTAAAATGTCGTGTCACACCTCCACATAATGGATTTATTAAATCTAAAAAAAAAAAAAACATCTAACAATAATACTTATAATGGAAAAATAAAAAGTAAAAGCAACTCAAAGTAGTCTATGGCTTAGAGACACTAGTTGTTTTTTTACTTGAAAATTTACTTGCGTTGTAACATTCCGGATGAACCGGAGTTTTTTAGAGGATTGTTTATTATGATAACCTCAACTTTTGTCCCAACAAAACTTTGATTTAAAGACTAAATTAATCAATAAACTTTTTTAGAGAAAAAAAAGATAATTGTCTTTTAAAACCCATTTTATACTTTTACCGTGGAAATGAGATTGATTGTATTATTTTCTTTAAATATAAAATATTTTCTCAAAAATAGTAATTAACACTAAATAGACACAACGATTTTTTTTTAAAATAACACAAGTAAAAATAGACTATAGCAACTAATTAAGTTATAACATTAGTGGTATTTGTTACAAAATTAGGATGAGTTGGGTCTAATATAATTGTATTAATTAACAATTAACGCACACTAATATCAATTAAAAATAAGAACAACTAATAATTTATTCTTTACTAAACTATATTAGAAAATACGAAGATTAAGTTCATCAACACAACTACATGCTTATGCTACTAATATATAATTTATAAAGGTCACGATTTTTTTTTACCAAACCCAATCATTTCATTTATAATAAATATCATATTATTTTCTTTAATAGAAAACATCCTCTTGAAAATAATAATAATTATTAACACTAAATAGACACAACTTGTTTTCTAAAAAATAATGCTAGCGATAATAAAACCTGAAAGTAAAATAAATATTATTAGAGGAGAAAACCAAAACTAAAACATATAACAACCAAAAAGAAAAAAAGAAAATGTGCAACCAAAAAAAGGAGGAGGAGAAGAAGAAGGGTATGTCTTCTTCCCTTGCTAAACTCACTGAGTTGACTCACCCTCTTCACCTGACTAAACCCTTTTCCACTCGTCTCTTTCTCTTCCTCTCCCTGCGCAAACACGCACATCCTCTTCTCTCCCCTATCTATCTCTTTCCTTCTCCTTCCCTTACCCTTTTTCGTCTTTTCCTTCCACCTCCCTCCCCTCACTTTTCTCCCATCACAAAAAAGATTTCATCAGACGGCTCTCACCCTCTCCACGTCACCTTCGTCTTCTCCACCACCTCTCCTTCCTTCCTTCCTAGTTCCTCCCTCCTTTATATCTCATCCCATTCCCAATAACCGCCTCTCACTTTAGGGTTCTCGTTCGTTTCACGCATTTCCCAATCCAGCCCGCTCAATTCTCGTTCCTGCCCGCATCTCTCACTCTTACCTCATCCACGCCAATCTCAGCTCCTTGAACGGTAAGGTAACGGTTTCAATTTCGATTCTTTCTCTGTACTGTTGTTATTTTCGTTTCATTTGTAATCGTAATTTCTGTTTTTGTCGCTTCAAATTTTGATTTTTTGTTTTTGTGTGTAAACTTTTGTTTAGGGTTTTCATGTGGTTCGGTTTGGTTCAATAAAGGGTTTTCAAGTTTACGGGATGTTGTGATTTTGCAATAATTGCGCCTCTGAACGAGTCTGGGTGTGTTTTTATGTGATGGCAATTGAGAAGAATAACTTCAAGGTGTCTAGGTTTGATCCGGAGTTTTCTCCTAACGGTAGGGAGCTCATGAGTAGTGATGAGGATGAGCTTCCACCACTGCAGCCAATCTCGGCAGTTGAATCTGATGACAATGATTATGTTGGCGATGAGGAGGAAGATGATGATGAAGATGATGATGATGATGATGAATTCAATGATGCGGATTCAGGTGCAGGATCTGATGACTTTGACTTGTTAGAGTTAGGGGAGACAGGGGCTGAGTTCTGCCAAATTGGGAACTTGACTTGTAGTGTTCCCTTCGAGTTGTATGATCTTTCTGGTTTGGAGGATATACTGTCTGTTGATGTGTGGAATGAGGTTTTGACTGAAGAGGAGAAGTTTAGTCTTACTAAGTATTTACCTGATTTGGATGAGTACACATTTATGCGTACCCTCAAGGATCTTCTCGAGGGTTCAAATTTCCATTTTGGGAGCCCTATTAAGAAGTTGTTTGAGATGCTGAAAGGTGGGTTGTGTGAGCCTAGGGTTGCACTTTATCGTGAAGGTTTGAATTTCTTTCAGAAGCGTCAACATTATCATATGCTGAGGAAGCATCAGAATACTATGGTGAGTAGTTTGTGTCAGATAAGGGATGCATGGCTTAATTGTAGAGGTTATAGTATTGAAGAGAAGCTTAGGGTTTTGAATATTATGAAGAGTCAGAAGAGTTTAATGTATGAGAAGATGGAGGAAGATTTAGAGAGCGACTCTTCAGAGAAAGTGGAATCTGGAGATGGGCTGTGGGGCAAAAGGGTGGCAAAGGATAGGAAGAGTGGGATGAAGTTGGGCCGCAATTCTGCATATGGTGTTGGTTCCAACATGGAATATGCTCCTCAAGTGCCTTTGATGGGTTTGGAAGTGGGCAAGTATGGAAAACAGAATCCCAAGGGTATATTGAAGTTGGCTGGCGCAAGAACTCCATCCAATGAGTTAATGGGCCGGTTTCCTCCTGGTTACCATGGTGTTGATATGGCTCCTAGGTCATATGAATCATCTGCTGCTGTTTCTCGACATAACAAGGTGGTGGGATATGGCTTGGGGGAACCACACAGGCTGAGGGATCATATGATAATGGATGATGATGATGATGATGGTGCTGTTGAAGCAGCACTTTATGGATTGGGTCAATATATGTCACGTAGCAGTGCTGTGGACAAATCTGGGTTTATTAAGGGGGTAAAGAAGCATGATCACATGAGAAATGATGACTTGCCCAGTGATAGTTTTCTGGGGCTTCCCTTCTCTTCAAAAAATGATTTGCATGCCTATGCCAGAAACAGAAATGTGAATCAGCTCACAGAAGTGAAAGTATTTGCAGCAAAGCCACCTAATGTTCATAATTTCCATGACTATGACAAGCCCAGGTGTTCTGAAAATCTTCACCAATTTGCAGTTGGAGATCAGATGAAGTCTATGAAAGGCCGATCTCCACAACTACCACCAGAGAGTAGTCGAGTTGACTTGTCAGATCCTACCAATCCAATTTGGCATAGCAAGAGCCACGGGCAGGTTTTCTCCGTGGATAACTCTACTGATTGGAATTCAAGAAGCAAGAAGTGGAAGTCAGGGAGGCATTCGCCGGATCTAAATTTTAAAGCCTACAGAGGTTCCTCGCCTCAAGTGGATGATAGAATACTGCTCTCTGAGTTAAGGAAGAAACCATCAAAGGAGAAGATCAGATCTCAATTCGTCCAGAATGGAGGACAGGAGAAGGGCACATTAAAATTGAATGGAGTTTATTTAAAAAATGAAGAAACAGAATCAGACTCATCTGAGCAATTTGATGATGATGATGAAGATTTCAGTCCTTTAACAAGGACCAAGTCAGCTTATCCGATTGGCATCATGGAAGGTTCTCGATCATCCTTTGTAAAATCTGGCTTAGATGCTAAAAAGGCCTCATCCGGTAAGAAGCGGAATGCAGTGGCTTTTGATGGAACCTCACACTTCTCAAAAAAAGTAACTGGCAATGTGGTAGCATACTCGTCAAAGGCAAAACAGAAAAGCAAGATGCGCAATAGCAGTCCCTTGCATAAGTCTGGCAGTAGAGTTTCGGAAGATAACTCCATTGTTGGCTTGGGTAACCTTAAGGATGATGATGACAGTAGACGGATTCCCAAATTAGGCAAGAATGGCCAATTGAGAGGGGAATTTGGTGAAAGGTTACCCATTTCCTCCTTGAGGGGCTACCCTACTGACCGTAAGCAGAAAGGGGGAGTCAGTCATGATTACATCATTCATGGAGAGGACTCTTTTGAAACACGATTACTTGCAGATGAGATTCCACTCAGTAGATTGGGAAAGAAAGGACAGGGCAATGAAGGGTATCATCATGATCGTCGTGAGAGATCCGAGTCTTCATTAATCGGGTGCAACTTGGTAACAAAGAAACGAAAAGCAAAGGAGGAGGTGATGGACATGGTTGTCAGAGAAGAAGATACTCAGCAGCAAATTGACGACTCCATTTCAGTGAAGAAAAAGGGAAAAAAGAAATTGGAAGCTGATTCTAGTACTTTAGAAATGGAAACTTTTGAGCCACCTGTTAAAGAAGCTGAAGCAGTAATTGTGGAGGTGCAAACCAAACCACAGAAAAAGCCGTATACACCGATTACACCTACTGTTCATACTGGGTTTTCATTTTCCGTTGTGCATCTTCTTTCAGCCGTGCGCATGGCAATGATCACTCCTCTCACGGAAGACACCTTAGAGGTTGGCAAACCTAAAGAAGAGCAGAACAAAGCAGTTGAAAGTGGTACAAATGGAGCTGCTTCTTCTGGGAATTTGGATGTTAATGTATCTGACGATGCTGCACAAGTGGATGTGCCCGTTCTTACTGTACAGGAAATTGTTAACCGTGTGAGATCAAACCCAGGGGATCCTTGTATACTTGAGACTCAAGAGCCTCTTCAAGATTTAGTAAGAGGAGTTCTGAGGATATTTTCATCAAAAACAGCACCTTTAGGAATTAAGGGTTGGAAGCCTCTTGTTGCCTATGAAAAATCTACAAAAAGTTGGTCATGGGTTGGTCCTATTTCTCATTCTTCAACAGATCATGATGGTCTTGAGGAGGTGACGTCCCCTGAATATTGGGGCCTTCCCCACAAGTCACTGGTGAAGCTGGTAGATTCCTTTGCTAATTGGCTGAAAAGTGGTCAAGAGACTCTTCAACAAATTGGAAGTCTTCCTGCTCCTCCTGTCTCACTGATGCAATGTAACCTTGATGAGAAAGAAAGGTTCAGGGACTTGAGAGCTCAGAAAAGTCTTAATACCATTAGTCCAAGCTCAGAGGAAGTGAGGACTTATTTCCGGAAGGAGGAAGTTCTAAGGTATTCAATTCCAGACAGGGCCTTTTCATATACTGCTGCTGATGGCAAGAAATCTATTGTTGCTCCCTTGAGAAGGTGTGGGGGTAAGCCGACATCTAAAGCCCGAGACCATTTCATGCTGAAGCGTGATCGCCCGCCACATGTTACAATTCTCTGTCTTGTCAGAGATGCAGCTTCCAGATTGCCTGGAAGTATTGGCACCAGGGCAGATGTTTGTACACTGATAAGGGATTCTCAATATATTGTTGAAGATGTATCTGATGCTCAAGTGAATCAAGTTGTTAGTGGAGCCTTGGATCGTTTGCATTATGAACGTGATCCTTGTGTGCAATTTGATGGAGAAAGGAAATTGTGGGTTTACCTCCATAGAGAGAGAGAAGAAGAAGATTTTGAAGATGATGGTACTTCATCTACTAAGAAATGGAAGAGACAGAAGAAAGATCCGGCAGATCAACCTGCGGCTGACCAACCTGCGGCTGACCAACCTGCTGTTGACCAACCGGACCATGGAACAGTAACTGTTGCTTTTCATGGGGCTGGGGATGAAGATCAGCCTGGATTTGATTTGGGCTCTGACCTCAACGCTGACCCCCCTGGTAATGATGATGATAAAGGAACAGATATTGATAATGATGTCAGGCAAAATGTGGAGGACAATATTGATATGAGTCATGGATCTGAACAAGGGAATAGGCATCAGGGTGAATCAATGGTCTGGGAGGGCCTTGGCTTAAATCCGTTGCCGGAGGACAAATTGCTATGTCAAGAAAATTCCACAAATGATGATTTTGATGATGAAACTTTTAGTAGAGAGAGGCCAGCTGGACTGTTAAGTGCAAGCTTATTATGAAAGATTATATCAGGTAAATTTCAATACCAACCCAAATGGTATTTGTATTTAAATAATGATTTCTTAAGCTGGTGACAATTACATGCTAGTTAAATTATCTGTTCTAAAACATGTGATCGAATGGATTTCCCTCAACTTTAATTTTGCCTGCTTCATATACAACTGAAACAAATTCACATCATGAAAGTCCAAGCACTCATTGTGTGTTTGCTGGTTTTTAAGCTATGATCTATTTGGTTATTGGAACATTTGGAGAAAGAAGGATGCCCATGTGTAGTTCATTTAAGAGGATAAGATGTCTTTAGATTTGGCTTGTTCATGTCATTGGCCATAGATTTGAATCACGTAGCAGCTCTGCTGCAGCACTTTGCGTCCATGGAGTTGTCTTTGGACTAGAGAAGTTTGTGCTCGTGAGCAATTTCACAAAGAATGATACATCTCCAATGGCTTTAAAGCAGAGCTCAGAATTGTACTCTGCTTGTTGCTTGATGCTTGATGCTTGATGCCACTCTGTGTGGATGAGTTCATGGTCCTGCATCAGGGGAAATGGTCAAAATCTTTGATATAGAGCTCTAGTGTGTGAATGGAAATTTGAATCTGGATGGGGTTGTCATATCATATGCAAAGATGCCTTACCAACCAAATTATCTCAGGATCATTACTTAAATGGACCAGCACCTGCCACTTTGTAGTAGGCTTGTTATGGAAGATGTCTGGGTACAGAGAGTGGTGGTTGATGTACTTTTAGTAGGATGCTATTTCGAGTAGCTAATAATAGTTGATGTGTGATGTTGTTCAAGAGATAACTTTTCCTTCATCGGATCATGTGTTGAACTTTTGCCGGTTGTTACTTTGTAGTAGTAAGGAAGATTAGAGGTTGCAATTTACGAGGTTTACAATTGATTGACTGTAATGGCTGTCTATATTGAGATTCTCATTCTCTAACAAAGCAGCATGATGGCTTTTTTGCAGGCTTTAAGTCCAATGTATATGTAGAAGAAGGCGTGGGTCATTCCTCTTCAAAGTTTTGTGCCATACATTAAGAAAGTTACGTGTACATTGATTCTAGCGAAAGATAGTATAGTAGGAGAAGATCTTTTCTTTTCAATGCCCTAGAATTGTGTGGAGTAGAGTTGGATGCGCCTATACGCTTCTGTATCTTCACAATGTTTTTGATTCCATATCTAAGCTCATTTTCTCTAGAATATATAATAGATAGTTCAGTGTTTTCATGTATGATTTGCGAGGTTGCTTTCTTGCCTTGGAGGAAGTTGTCAATTTTATCATGTTCATGTTAGGGAAATCTGTTCACTCACTTGACGAAAATAAGTTATATCGGATGAGGGGTTAGAATTGTGTCGAGTAGAGTTGGCACATGGCAAGGACTAGCGGGTAAATCTCTAGTTTCTAAAATTCTCTTATAAATCAATGCAACTATAGCTCATTCCACATCCCCCTCTACCCTGCCCTTGAAGACAAAATGTAAAGCCTTGACACGAGACAGCATTTTGGAAATGCTGTAAGGAAAAAACACAACTTGGACGTGCTCCTTTATATCTACTAAAAGTTTCACTATATTCCTTCAAAGAAATAAAGCACAAGGAAATAGTTGATCTGCTCATGTATTTGATTTATGAAAAGATGCGGAAAATTGATGTTATGCAAATCATCAGGCTAATAAATAAGTACTAACAAAAAGTTCACAAAGAACAAGACACCAATTATAACTGCAGCGTCCTCACATTCCAAAACATAATCGGATATTAAACCGAGTTTTGAGGTCAATGGTTCAACCTGAAGAATCAACCAATGATTTAATAAAATAAAAATTACATTTTTATGTCATAAAAATATTAAAAATAAGTAAAAAGCTGGAAAAGATAAAAAAATTCCGGATTAAATGGATTCAATTGGATGAGTTGACCTGTTCATTCGGCCAGTTTTTCCTAGTTTAACCATTTTCCTGCGTTAATCCAAATATACAACCACTAGTTATTTCATACATATCCCAATACTGTGCAATTGAATTGTTAGGATGCTTATGGGAACCAGCGCATCCTAGACAGACCTCTTAGACAATGCTTAAAAGAATATGGTTTCTCTTTGACCAACTCTAAAAAAATATTCTAATAAATGTGGCACCTTGTGATTGATGTTAACAATAACTCTTAAGAAAATGGTTGATGACATGCACTGGAATAGAAAACTAGTGGTATTTAAATACTCTTTTTTTTGTTTGGTTGACTGTTAGTTATAGGTACTCTTTTGCTTTACACTCCAATGGATGAGACTAATTTCCCACAAAGTGAAAGAAAGATGATCCTTGACCTCCCTCTCCTCTCCATTCTTGGATTTCCTCTCTTGATCCTGATTGTAAAATGTTGGAAGATCAAATGTAGACCCTCAACTTCCAAGCTCCCTCCTGGCCCGCCAAAGCTGCCTCTAATAGGGAACTTGCACCAGCTGATGGGTCCGTTACCGCACCACACCCTAGCCAATTTAGCCAAGAAGCACGGACCCATCATGCACCTACAACTAGGCCAACTGGGTGCGGTAGTTGTAACCTCATCAGAAATGGCCAAACAAGTCTTACAGACCAAAGAAATTCATTTTGCTCAAAGACCCCAAGTTTTTGCCACTAACATCGTTTCACCCGACAATTCCACCTTCGTCAGCGCCCCTTACGGAGATTACTGGAGACAGATTAGAAAAATTTGTATGCTCGACCTGCTCAGCGCGAATCGCGTCAAGTCTTTTCGATCCATACGAGAAGCGGAGGTGTGGGATCTAGTGGAGACAATTTCAGGCCAAGCTGATGGGAACGTTGTAGTTAATCTAAGTCCTATGATCTTTTCGTTCACCAGTACCGTGACGTCAAGAGCAGCGTTTGGAATGAAGAGTAGCCAATTACACCAGGAGGAGGAATTCATGTTGCTGCTTCATCAACTAATGGATGCTTGTGGAGGGTACAATCTTCTTGCAGAGTTGTACCCTTCCATCGGGTTTATTTTTCGTTACATAACCGGATTAAAGCCTACTGTAGAGAAGATAAACAAGAAACTGACCAAGATTTATGATGATATTATCGAGAAACACGAGGATGGTAAGGAGAAGGAATTTGGTCCGCGAACTATACTAGATGTTCTTGTTCAACTCCAGAACCAGAAGCGCTCCTCCAAATCCAATCATGAAGGATTACAGCTCAACAACAACCACCTCAAATCTATCACCATGGTATGTCCTCTTGCACAACTTGGCCCTGTTTAAACCATACAGTCAAAACCAAAGGTGTTCTGTATCTGTTTTACCACCAAAAATCACAGTTATCTATTATAAATACAGGAGATATTTAGTGCTGGGAGCGAGACAGCAGCAGCAACTATAGAATGGGGAATGTCAGAGTTAGTAAAGAATCCAAGAGTGATGGAGAAGGCGCGAGCTGAAGTAAGGGAAACATTCAAAGGAAAGACGAGAATAGAAGAGACAGACATTGAAAATCTAAGTTACTTGAAGCTAGTGGTGAAGGAAACTCTGCGTCTTCACCCTCCAGCCGTGCTGCTGCCTAGAGAAGCAAGGGAAACATGTGAGATCGGTGGATATGAAATAACAGTTGGAACAAAAATGGTAGTTAATGTTTGGGCATTGGGTAGGGATCCAAATAAATGGATAGAACCTCATGTTTTTAAACCAGAAAGGTTCTTAGACTCTTGTGTAGATTTTAAGGGAACGGATTATGAATTCTTACCGTTCGGAGCAGGAAGGAGGATTTGTCCGGGGATCTCGTTCGCTACCGCGAACATTGAGCTTGTACTTGCGCAACTCTTGTATCACTTTGACTGGGCGCTTCCTCGTGGGATCAAACCAGAAGAATTCGACATGACTGGGGTTTTTGGACTCCTCGTTGTCAGGAGAAAACACAATTTGGAGTTGATCCCGACCATACCGCGCGTTGTCCCTTTCGTCCCATTCAAAAAATGATTTCAAAGTTTCTATAGTACTTTTGAACCAATGATTATTTTTTCTTAATTCAGGGGAATCCCAACTTTGTTTGTACTGTAAGTAATTAAGTTGAAGTTATGCAAATTACCAGCTCAAGTTTCTAACAGATTGAAATGCATGAAAGTAGTAGACGGATGAGTTTATAATCATTCATATATGGAACTGCTAAATCGAACAAGTAACTAATCGATAGGGCCACAACTGACAACAGTTGGTGGATTCTCATCGCATAACTTGTTGAAAATGTCCAAATATGCAAGAGTAACTAACTTACCTATTTCCTAGGTGCAATAACTAGACAATCCAGACTAACTATGAATGGAATGATAACTTCGGGTTTTACTTGCAACTAGATGCGGCTTATCAAACCGGATGTAGGACAAGGATCTTGATGATCAATTGAAGAAAACTCTTCTGGTTTTGTTTATAGAATCTGAACTGAAAAGTAACAAAGCAGCGGTATACTCTTTTAAAGGAAAGAGATGCGCAAAACCCTAATTAGGAAGTTCACTTGCGCTTAACTACTTAAAAGCGCTCCTAAATAACTAAAATAAAATCCACCTAGATAAATAAAGTCAAACAACTTAAAATAAATTCAATCGAATGATCTGGGCGAGTCTAAGTTTGGTCAGAATAACCAAAGGATCGGATCGGATCCATTGGCGGCCCGTTGGGCTTTATTCCTGCGCAGTCGAAGGAGAACAAGGCGTTCTCTCAAATCCCTTAGGAGAACTGGATGAAATTCGGACAGGATACTCTCAAGACGTATATCTAACGATGGTCAGAAGATGGCTCGGAGAAATATTCGCCGATCGTCAAAAGGCTCGAAGGTGGCTTTCGTTGGTAGTGTGGAACTTAGGATGATGCGTTCTCTTTAACCCGTCGTGCGATTGAGCTGAAACTTGGCAAGGGCTCTCCTGGTGAATTATAAATAAGTCCTGTCTTGCCAGAATATTTCTTACATCAAAATTTGGGTTAGAGGTCCGACTTGGCCCAAGGTGGCCTCGGTGCTGGCTCGGGCGCGGCGTGCACGAGCATGACAAGGCGCGGCTGGGGCGCGCGCAGGATGGCTGAGTCCAGTGAGGCTTCGGCCTTCAGTTCCTCATGGATCAGGGTGCTTAGCCTCGCTTGCAAGGTCCTCGCGTGCGAGCGTGTGATGGCGTCTGTGGGCGGCAAGGGCACGGGTGCGGTAGGTGCGGCTGGACTCCTAGTCTGGCTCGTATCATCCCCTCCCCCTTCAGATGGATTCGCCCTCGAATCCAGGTCAGCATCGGCGTCATCACCTGTTTCAAATAGGCGCAAATCAGAAACATTAAAAGTATCATGTACCGAACCGTACTCACTAGGTAGATCCAAACGATAAGCGTTATCGTTGATCTTCTCAACCACTTGGAACGGTCCATCTCCTCGCGGTGACAGTTTCCCTCGTCTCTTCTCAGGGAACCGCTCACGCCTTAGGTGTAGCCACACCCAATCGCTAACCTGAAAAGAAATAATCTTTCGGCCTTCATTGCGCTTGCGCACAAGGCGTGCGTTAGCCTTCTCAATGTTTTGTTTGGCCTTAGCGTGCATTTGCTGGATAAGATCCGCACGCTGCTGTCAATCTAAACTAGCTATATCACTCAAAGGTAGAGGCGTTAAATCAAGTGGAGTAATAGGATTAAATCCGTAAACAACCTCAAATGGTGAACAATTAGTAGTAGAGTGAATTGCTCGGTTATATGCGAACTCAACAAAAGGCAAGTGATCCGTCCACTTGGACGTGTGCTTAGTGACTAGAGTGCGAAGCAATGACCCAAGCGTATGGTTAACCACCTCGGTTTGGCCATCCGTTTGAGGATGACAAGATGTAGAATACAACAACTTAGTCCCTAAGCGACTCCACAAAATACGCCAAAAATGGCTTAAAAATTTCCCATCGTGATCACTCACAATGCTAACCGGCATCTCATGGAGGCGGACTACCTCCCTAAAATAAATCTTAGCAACTTTTGATGCGTCGTGTGTGTTTTTACATGGCAAAAAGTGTGCCATCTTTGAAAATCGGTCGACTACAACAAAAATGCTATCATGGTCGTCCCACGACTTAGGCAAGCCGACTACAAAGTTCATGGACACGTCGGTCCAAGGGTGGGATGGCACGGGCAGTGGCATATAGGCTCCGTGGTTAGACGCATGCGATTTAGCCTTTTGGCAAATAAGACATCTAGCGACTACACGAATAACATCACGTTTCATTTTAGGCCAATAAAAATGTAATTTCAGCATATCAAACGTTTTAGTGACACCAAAATGACCCATGAGACTGCCACTATGTGACTCGTACACAAGTAAATCACGCAAGGAACAATTTGGAATACATAGACGCTTCTGCCTAAACAAGTATCCATCATGCGTAAAATATTTCACATCAGCTTATGCATCACAGGTTTTATAAATTTCACTAAAATTCGCATCTTCAGCATATAAAGGAATGATCTGTGCAAATACTCTGACAATGAAAATGATGAAATCCTAAGCAGTTAATTACAACTTGCAACTCCAAGTGTATATTATTTTGTTTGAGATCGAGTTTAAAGAGGTAATATATATTTCCTAAAGAATATGGTATCAACAGTTTCAACTTTTGCAATTTATCAATTGAAGTTCATCGGTCAAGGGTCGTTTTTTGGTTTTTCCCACTACAGATCCAATGCCAGTCAATTGGTTTTGCGTCAAACCCAAAGCCTCAAGGCCAATGAAAGTGCCAAAAATTGAAACTGCAGCAATTTTGGTAGTCAACAGGTACTCTTGGAATGTGATATCACTAGAAGAAAGCATTAAACTCGTCGAGGCAAATTCAAGAATCAAGAATTCATACAGAAAGAAACAACACCCTTCTAGTACCGAATAACCGTGGCTACGAAACGTACGTGTTGATTTTGGTGGTTGTAAGCAATAGTAGTCTCAGTGATAAAAAAGAAAAATCTATCCTATGTATTTCTGCATCCAAAATTACTTTCTTTAGACAAAACAAATCAACGAATAAGAATAGGAAATTCGTGCTTATATACTACTGTACACACCCCTCTTAGTTCTTAAGCTATACCCATCTATCTGCTATGTTTCCACTCACTTTAGTTAATAGCAGTGAGAGGAACTCTGGAGTCTCTCATGGACTGTGCTCCTTCGTATGCCGCCGCGAGATGCTTTATGTCTCCATTCGCTTGCTTTCCAGACTTTGCTTCCCAAAATGATCTTAGCAATTCTTCAAAAGCAGGAGTTCTGAGTTCCTCTATTGATGAAATGCTTGGCAGATTGAATGACCTCTTTCTTGGAGTTGAACAAGATGGTTCATCTACCTGTTAGCATACCACAGAATACATACAACATCAATATCAGGTTAAGATGCACCGGAATTCATATTATAATTGTTTACAGAAGCTTTTTCACGAGCGGTATTATATGTCTTACCACATATTCATTCAAAAGGCATTTCCCAGCATCATCTGTAATTTCTACAATCTTGTGGTAGTGGCCACCCTTCAATTCCCTCAAATCTTCACAACAGGGGACAATCATGGAATTGAGGTTTCCACATGCATCGTGATCAAGTTGTAATGCATCTGCAAGCATTTGATTCATTATTATTTAATGGCACTTAATCCTTAATATAAATTTAAATCTGTATAAATGCAAGTCATTTAGGATACTCACTGTTGATGGATGAGAGGAGACCATTGTTTGCTATCTCCACGTCTTCAATTCCAGCTGAGACAGCTGAAGAGAACCGTTCTCGCAGGATTTCATTGGCTTTGGTCCCTCCACTATATATCGTCACAGTGAAATGCAAGTTCATAATACATCCTAAAGAGAAAGCTACCACCAACACATGTAGAACCTGAAAACAAATACTGTACCTAACAATGGAATCCACAGACGCCACATTGCTCTTTTCTAGGGTGAACAATGATTCTTGAGCATTCCTCCACTGTTGTGCTCCTAGTTTTGCCTTGCTCAAACTGAATAAATTTGGTTGCAACAAATTTAGAAAATGACAAAACTATTATGCGATGACAGGACAAAATTTCGTGAAAGCAGCTGTACCAGTTATGAAGAACCTCCTCAAAGTCTTTCTTTCCACTTTCCACCACGGAAGTGTCTTCAAGATAGTTGGATTCTGTTTTTTCCATGTGAAGTGTCCAATCAGTCTTAACTGAAGATGTGGACTCCTGCATGGTTGACATTTCTTGCTGCAGTTTGCTGGTTCTACTGTTTGCACTTTCTCGAAGATCATGAACTGCCACTTGGACCTAAGAACAAAAATAAATTAATCAAGCAATTTGAGGTACAGCATAACAACGAAGGACAATAATAAGTAAAGCCATCGTAAAGAGTACCAGTTTTTTCTTCCTTGCATTCGAACTTGCAAGCAGCTCTGCCACTTTGTCCAACAGTTGTCTTTCTTCATTAGCTGCACACTCCTACATGTTCAAATGTCCGACATTAACTTAAAAGAAAAAGGATAATTACTCATAGTAAGAGTTGTGCATTCAAATAACCACTGTAGGCACCTCAAACTTCTTTTCTAGGTCAGATAATTTCTGGTCATTTATTGTCTGTGCTTCTTCCACGATGTGTGTCAGGTTTGATGCATGCGTGTCTAGAGTCTTGAAGAAGTTCACCGTTATTTTAGAAACTGACTGTGCAGTTTCCACTGCTCTGGAGTGTGCCTACATTCAATATCAGATAGAAGTCTTATTTGAGAAAAGTGCCCCAACTACAACATATCTCATTGAAACATTATTGACACAAAACAACAAGTTGCAAACCTTATGCTGCTGTTGTGCATATGCAGTTAGCTTCTCCTCTTGCATGTGAAGATTGCTTTGAAGATCATCAAACAATGCATCAGCTTCTGCAGCAATTCTTTGGAACAGCTGAACAGAACACAAAAAACAAAACACCTTAGGAAGAGTGCAAAACAAGAAAGGTTCATATTCAGTTACAAGTGGTAGCTGATTGATACTCACACTCTCAAGGGCATGTGAATGATTGGAAACTTCAGAATTTAGATTACTAAAAGTTGACCGGGAGTTCTCTTCTAACTGACGAGCCATATCATCCAAAGCTTTGATGCCAGATCCATACATGGTTTTCAGCTTTCCAACCCTTCCTCGAAGTTCTTCAGTTGCCTTAATGAATACAATAATTTAAACTTGTGAGAACAGTTAATGCAAAAAACTTTCTTTTAAGAAAATCCCATTTGCAATATCTTACCTCAGCTTTTGTTGTTACAAAGGCCTGCATATCTTCCTCCATGCCGTTCAGCTGCTTCTCTTGTTGGGTCATAGAGGCAGCCACAGTTTTGTGCAACATATCAAGTTGCTGTGTCAATTGGGATTGGAATTTCTGGATAAGTACTCTATTTCCATCTTCAATCTTGTCCTTCCGCTCTGAAACCAAGTAGAATCAGAAATAAATTCCAGCAGTTCTAGACAGGTAACACCAAATTCTAGGTAAGCTTCAATCATAATACAGACCAATTTTGGCAAATAAACCAGACACATCTGATGCAGCAATTTCTAGCTCTCCTCGAAGTTCAAATGCACGTTCAACAAGTGATTTCTCTGAAAGATAATGAAAATGATATTATCAGAAAGCCATGCTCACTTTCAAGCAACATAAAACATAAGGATAAATTTCTTAAATCTGTGAACCCACTGAACTATGTCAATGATAACAGACAATCGCAATGTAGGAAAATAAATGTGTGACATATGAAGCCGGGAAGTCAGTAACAACAGAAACTGTAACTACGCAAGTAATAAGAAGAAAAACAAAACCACTAATCGAAGATGGCTGTTGCAGCAAAACTAAGAAAAACAAGCCTAAGGATATGATGTCCGTGCTCACCAGATTTGAGGAGATTATGTATTAAGAACTCCTTCTCTTTTATTGTTGCATTTGCCTGTCTATGCTTTTCTTCTAGATGAAACAATGAATTTTCAGTTTCCTCGAGATTTTTCTGGAGTTACACAAGAGGAAGCTGTCACTTTGAGGAAATGGAAATGGAAGTCTATGATTGAAACCATATATAATATAGAAGAAAAGGTTGACCAGATGAGTACTTAAGTATATGTACCTGAGTTTTCTCAAGCTTCTCACTCAGTTCTGCTGTCAAATATAACTGAGAGTTGTAATGGTCCTGGAGTTCCATCAATTGCTGATCACAAGTGATGGCTAAATGATTAGTGTCTATGAAGTATCAACTATGAAGTATCACAATAAGAAGTAAATGCAACAAGAGGTACCTTATCTTTGGATTCTGAATTAAGTTCCATGCGCTCTATTTTTTCAGTCATTGCCTGGAAGTGAATAAGAGAGGTAATGAACAATTTTAGGTCATCATTATGATTCAATCTACTAAAGATATGGTAAGGCAAAAACCTTTTTCTCAGCTTCTTCTTGAAGATATCGATCACGTGGTATATAGATTCCATTCTTCTCTCTAGCAGCATATACCTCTGGTTGAAAATGGACAATAAGATTAATAAGTTACAACCAAAATCCAAACCTATGACGGGACCAACATTTTACAGAATGTATCAGAAAGCAATAACTAACCTTGCTTCAGTCGGTCTATCTCAGAATACAGATCCTTGATCATAGCAGATTTCATCATCTTTTGGTTGATCTGAAATAACAACCGACTAAAATTTTAAAGTACACTGCTTCATAGATGTGCAAAGAGCAGATTGTGTCAATGAACAAGTAACCATGGATTCCGATTGAAATATTGACTGACCTCTGGCTTATTTTTGATGTTCTTAGCTCGATGAGCATAATCAAGAGTGCTGAGTGTCTCTTCCAAACAATGAATGGAGGGTGATATGGTTGCAATTATACACGTCTTTGTTTTCCCTCCCAATGAATCCCTCAACAGTCTTGTTAGCTTGCTGTCCCTGAAAGTTCAAACAATTATTTCAAATCAACATCACCACTGGACATTCCAAACGCAACTAAGATGCCAATAATAAGTATTTCGATACATCATATATTTGACTTAATACCTATATGGGACATGGCCAGAGTGCTCGACAAGAGCATTGATGACTCGACCAAGTGTAAGCAAGCTCTTATTAATCTCCCCTGCTTCCCTTGCTCTGCCCTGGAACAATTACTTTGATATCAAATTGAACCGTATAACCCAAGTAAGGATTTCCCCAAATCATAGCAGTGATAAAGATGGAATTCAAAATCAGAGTTCCCAGAGGTTACAAGACTCAGTGTGCACACATGCTCTCTTCCTCTTTAGATCAGTGTGCAAGATAGAGGAGTGAGAAGTGGTTACTCATACCTCTCTTGCGCCAGAACGTGAAATATTCTCAGAACCAGCAAGGTCAACAAGATTCAGCTTTCCACATTTGATCATCTCTTCACCCTCTGGAGTGCATTCTTTAATGTGAATAGTGATGGAAAATATTGAGTGAGAGCGACTACTTTGCTTGTTAAGAAGTGTCTCGGCTGTACGCCTTTTTGCAGAGCCTTTCTCCAAGATTTTGTAAATTTCATTAGCAGTACAAACTATTTCTTCTTCCAAGCCTCTAACAAAAACCCCTCCCTTTCCATCTTCCATAAGAGCTATAGGCTTCTTAGATTTGTCATCAATAAATTTTGAAGTTTCCTCTGCGGCCAAAAGATCTGTTATTTCTTCATTGTATAGCTCTAAAAATGTAACTTTCATGCTGTACTCTGCACACTGAGATTCCAATATGTCAAAAATTTGTTTAACTGCTCTTGGAATAACACCCGCATCACTTGGGAATTCCCCATTCTGCAGAACAAGATGAAGTTCATTAGATATAGTTGCAGGAAAGAGAGAGAACATCAGAGATGAGCCTCTAACATTCCTAGCGAAATCAAACCTTTCTTCTGGCCCCTCCTTCCATTGTGTATGTCTTCCCTGTTCCTGTCTGGCCATAAGCAAAGATGGTGCAATTATAACCCTCAAGAACTTCAAACACAATGGGAGACACTGAAGTATCATACAAGTCCTTTTGTAGAGATGATGGTCCAAAAACCTATACAAAATTACTCAAATGTTAAAACCATTGCTGTAGAGTCCAAAAGTATCAATATTCTCTACTAATACCCAACTTGGTTAGAAAAAACTTACTAAAGAGCTTAAAAATAAAAACGAACACATTACTTTAAATTAAAGGAAATAAAAGGCCAAACCTTGTCAAATAAAAAGGTCCTATCAATCTGCTTGTTGGCGATATTTTGAACCGCAGCCACTTCTCGCCTGCTCTCACTACAGGAAATCACCACTGGTGTATGTACCTTCACCTCATCCTCGCTTAGTGGCCTGCAAAAACACAAACACATTAATCAACCACCATATAACCACAAACTAACAAAATCCATCAAAAATGTACTTCAAATGACAAGAATTTAGTCCAAACTAACTAATCAGCTGACTAAAAATGAAACCCAGAAAACACTAGTGAGGAGCTGAGCTTCACTGACAAACCGACTGACCTGCAGCGAACAATGACTTGCACGTTGACTCCTTTATCTTTATCATGCTTAGAGCTGGAATTAGAATCCCCTGATCGGAGATCTCGTGCCACTTTATCACTCGATCGTGGTGTCTGTGATGGCGAAATCGACACCATACCCCCTCTCCTCCCCGATGATTCCATTTAGTCTTTTCACCCAAAAAAGAACAAAGTAAATGAGAAGTCAGAAATCAAATTAAACAAATGTTTCCGTTTCGGTACAATGCTGTTCTATGAATCTTCAGCCACACTAAAAAAAAATCAACTCGATGACTCAACTCAGCTCAGCTCAGCTGACGCATCAGCAAAAGACATAGACAGAGGAGGAGGAACTAAATGCGATTAAATCAGAGTACTAGATAGCAACATTTATTAAGTTCAATAATCATCTACCAAAAACCGACCTACACAACCCGTACGCGCATTCAAGTAGTAGTAGGAGTAGATGAATTTACATATAAGGCATTAACGAATCGGAGCTGGATCCGAACAAATTAAGCAGCCAAAACGCGGAATCGGAAACGAAACTGTAGAGCTTGTGAGAGATAACTTACGGTGATTGAACTAAAAAAACTGCCGGCCGAGCAGAAATTAGGTACAGATTTTCACAATGGCGAGTGGAAGCGAAGAGTTTAAGGTTATTTTAATGGATTTGGATATGTTTGGTAATTATGTGAAGAAGAAGAGAGACGAAGAAGGAAAGATTTAAGTTTTAAGAGAGAGAAGTAGGGTGTAGATTTGGAAGAGAGGAGAAGAGAAGAGGAGAGGAGATGGCTAAAAAGGAGAGAATAGGAAACGTTGATGCCGTTACGGAGGGAAAAGAATGGGAAGTTTTGAATTGGAAGAGAAAGAAAGAGGACGGCTTTTCACGGCGTTAGTTGTTGTATCTATGCGAATCTGACCGTTATGGAACTGTACGAAGGAAGAGGAAGACAAATAAAATAAAATAAAAACTAATATTTCTCCCGTGAAAGTTGAAAATTGAGAAATCTTTTTCAAATTATTTGAATTGAGAAATTTCTTTTTAATGTTTTCTTGTTTTGACAATTTTAAAGAACAATTTCCCGGTTATTACGTGATTAGATGGGTAATATAATAATACTACTTATTAATTTGATTAAGACTTGTGGGTGTGTGTGATTAAGATATTACACTTTTTTTTTCTATTTAAGAAAAAAAAGAAGAAGAGAGTTTTACTTTCGTTTTTCTCCCCTGTTGATGAGGAAAAAGAAGGTGGGCTCCATTTTGGGGAGCCTAGAGAAGGGACAGATGGCAATTAATTTTAATATTTTACTCCATATTAAGTGGACACAATTATTCAGGACCGCATATAATTTTAGGTAGTGAAATTTGAGCTAAAATGACATACTTTCAGACGGAGGGAGAAGAAATTTGAATTTGGACAACCACTAACTAATAATCTATTAGTAGACTTTTTTATGGCTTGGAATTTATTTTTTAAAATAAAAAGGTAAAATACTTGTTTCAAAGAATTTGATTAAGGGAGATATATTTTGAGGAAGGTTTTTTTCAATAAAAAAGAATTGAAAGGCAAACCTTAATTAGTAGATTACAAACAATTATGGGATTCTTTTTTTTTTAGCATACTTAAAAAGACATTTTGTTTTAGTATATAAGCTGATTGATTCAACTAATTTAATTTAATTTAAAAGAGAGAAACAAATGTTTATTTATGACATCGAATTATTGCACTCAAAACTTATATAGTTTTTGGAACTTAAAACTTATATAAATAATCTTAATTAAGCGTGAAGATAATGAGATTCGAACTCATAATCATTTGGTTACTAAAATTTTGTTGTTAAAAAATTGTTATACTCAAATGAACATTCATTTGAAACTTAAAAATGAAGTCACCTTTTGTTATTGGTCGAGTAGCAATATCTCCTCGGAAGCGGATAACCGAGTGGAAGAACACAAATGGAAGGCATACCTAAGAGGAAGACATAGAATGTCACTTGTTCTTATACAAGGGCTTTTCTCGCTTGTTTAGTAAAAAAATCAGGTTGAAAAGGCTATAAGGGATAAAAACCGAACGTAAGAAAGAAGGAAAGGAAAAAACACTCATGATCATTTATGATAATAAATTTATAAAAAAAGTAAGAGTGCTCAAATTTAAAAGAAGATTGGGATTTTGCTTTACATTCATTGATCATCTACCAAACTTAAATAAAAGAAACACATGCATTGTTTTGAATAATCTACCTTATAAAAAAATTGACTAAGTTAAAATTTCATGTCCTATCACGTGTGACTGATTTTAATTTTTCGTTTTTCATTCTCTATTTCTGAAATTTAGTTTTATTTTCTCATCTTACTGACATAAAAACATTATATATAAAAATAAAATGGAAGAATGCCCAAGAAATTGGAATAATTAAGAATAGAAGACGAGATCGATATATATAATTGTCTTTTTAATTTGAAGTATAAACAAGAACATGGATGATAATTAATAATGGGAAGGGTAAGGAGTAAGGTTGAAGAGTGACGAGTGACGAGTGACGAGTGACGAGTGGGGTTTGTTGTGTCTTGTGTGTGGTGCCAAAACTGCCCCAAGGCACATGCTCTCTGTATGCCTTTCGGTCTTTTTCTTAGGTGAGTAGTTTGATTCTCACCTTTTAGTAACGGATAGTTTACTTTCAACTTTCTTTTTTTTACTCATCGCTCAATCCTTGTGTGTTGGTATAGAGTAAACTAATTTGATCTCAATATGATGATATTCATTTATTTTATTTTTGTTTTTAATACAAAAATTAAAACTTATCATATATAATATGTGTTCGCAGTTGCCGCTATGAAAATACGTGATAATTTATTGCAAAAAATGTCTTGTTTTGTTGGGGAGCAAATTTGGTAGTAATTTATTTGTTGTATGTACATCCAAAAATTGAGAGTGGTACATGTATTTCAACTAAGCACGATTAATTAAATGGTTCAATCGATAGGGTGTGGCCAAACTACTCCCTGAAGATTAATATTTTTTAAAGGGTTTTTTTTCAGGAAGGGCACCTATACTAAAAAAAAATAGTTTCCTCCCCTAAACTATAAAAATTCAAAAACTACCCCCTGAACTCTTAGTCAATTGCAAAGTGAGGCCCCTCTGTTAGTCAACTTTAACTTTCATCCATTTTGACCTGCAATAACAGGTTACCAGGTTTTTTCTTTTTTTTTCCTTTCTTTTCTTTAAAAATTTAGAAAAATAATATAATTAATTTAAAAAATCCAAAAAAATAATATAATTAATTTAAAAAATCCAGAAAAATAATATAATTAATTTTAAAATTCAGAAAAAGAATATAATTAATTTTAAAATCTAGAAAAATAATATATTTAATTTAAAAAATTCAAAAAAATAATATAATTAATTTAAAAAATCTAGAAAATTAATATAATTAATTTAAAAATCCAAAAAATAATGTAATTAATTTTAAAATCCAGAAAAATAATGTAATTAATTAAAAATTGTAAAAAATAATGCAATTAATTTTAAAATTTAGAAAAATAATTTAATTAATTTTAAAAATAATGTAATTAATTAAAAAATTTAAAAAATAATGTAATCAATTTAGGGCTGCATTAACGCAGCCCTCCTCCCTTCTCCTTCTTTCTTTCTTTCCTTTCATTCCTTCTTTTTTCTCTTTTCATTAACGCAGCTTCACTTTCTTCTCTTCTTCTCTATTTTCTTTCCCTTTTCTTTTCTCTCCTTGCCGTAGACCTTCCCCTTCCTCTCTTTCCCTTTATTTTCTTTTCTTCTTTCCTCCTTCTTTGGTTTGGATTAAATAGTGATTGGGTGGATTTGAATTATGGCTGGGCAGTTGGGTGGCGATGGGACGATTTGACCGCAGCGGTGGTTGTGGCAGAGTGGGGTGTTGACGGGACGATTGAGGTGGTGGTTGTGGCACTGCTGGATTGCGGCAGATTGAGGCGATGGCGCGGCTTGATTGCGGTGGCGCGGCTTGGTTCTTCTTAATCCCATTCCAAAACCCCATGTTCTTGTGGCTCTAGACGTTGTTGAGGAAGATGTCACTAGATCTGCCAGATCTGCTTACTGTAACCAGTGCCGAGTTGTTGGTGAGTCTCCCTCACCCGCCTAGCCCGTTAATCGCTTGGGTATTGGTGGTTCAGTGATGGAGGATGATTTGCTGTCGTCGGAAGTTTGGTTGAAATCGGGAGTCGGTGAGGAGATGGTGATGAACAACGATGGAGGTTCTGGTTTGGAAAAGAAAAAGAAAGGAAGAAAGAAATTAAGAAGTAAGAAAACAAAGTTTATACGAGAGATATTTTTCTGGATTTTAAAATTAATTACATTATTTTTTTGGATATATTAATTTTCTAGATTTTTTAAATTAATTATATTATTTTTTAGATTTTTTAAATTAAATATATTATTTTTCTGAATTTTTAAATTAATTATATTATTTTTCTGAATTTTTAAATTAATTATATTATTTTTCTGGATTTTTTAAATTAATTATATTATTTTTTTGGATTTTTTAAATTAATTATATTATTTTTCTAAATTTTTAAAGAAAAGAAAAGAAAAGAAAAGGAAAAAAAAAAGGAAAAACCTGGTAACCTGTTATTGCAGGTCAAAATGGATGAAAGTTAAAGTTGATTAACAGAGGGGCCTTACTTTGCAATTGACTAAGAGTTCAGGAGGCAGTTTTTGAATTTTTATAGTTTAGGGGAGGAAACTGTTTTTTTTTTTGTACAGGGGGCCTTCCTGCAAAAAAAACCCTTTTTTAAATTAAAATTTTATTCACCTATTATCTATATATAACCACTATCGCATAGAATAAATTTATTGATCGGACAAGTCCAATTATATATGGTTAATATTGAAATACGTCAATAACTCCTAATCATGTTTAACGTGCTATAGTGAAATGATAATGATCGGCTGATAAAAACAAAACAGTTCCTGTGAAATGGGAACCGTTACTAGTTTCCTGTAACTTTGGACACACTCCATGTATGTATGATATTCTGCTTATGCTTTACTTTCACTACTTTATTATACTTACATACAACCGCGCAGGTGCGACCTTGTCAGTAAAAAAAAACAATGGCAAAATGTCACTTTTACCCTCCTATATTCGTTTTTTCCCCTTTCCATATAACACCTTATATTCTACTCCCTCCGTCCCTCAATGATTGTCGTTTTAGCTTTTCCTTTTACTGTTTCAGCACGTATCTTAAAACGGCCGGCAGACGACCTATTTGAGACAATTTTGCCCCTAATTTTTTCTGGGAAGTACATTAAGGATTAACGTACGTTCAAAAAAAAATTCGAATTTTTTTGGGGTCAAATAGTACTTCATCCTGCCTTCTCGATATGAATTCCCTACTGAATATTGGGATGCGAGGAAGACATTCATTGAGGGACAAAGGGAGTATAAATCTCAGGTGATCTCATGAATTTGTAAGATTTGTTTCAAATAGAGAAGCACTACTACAACAATTAAGAAAAGGGAAAGTGCAAATCCAAACTACACTGCAGTGACTGAAACCTTAAAAACGAAAATATGTATTTGACCTAACCAGTCAAAAGACAAAGTAATTCACATGAGCTACGGTCGCTATTGTCCAGCTCATTTTCGAGTGATGATGAAACGAACACATATCAGAAAATAATAAATTAATTAAATTATTCTTTGTAATTGCTTGCAAGTAAGAAAAAAGGTAATATGGTCCTATGATTTTCAAGAAAAATCATCTAAACCTCAGGTTTTTAGACATGAAAGAGCTGGCAATCATACTACGCCATGTTACCTGCTATCTACTTACTTACTACTGATCAGTCTTAGTTAGGAATAATGTCACTTTTGTCATTTTGCAGACAACACTGAAAACTTTGTGGTGACTCGACTATATATATATATATATGCACTACACCGAGTATAATCTCGTTTAAATATTATCGAATATTTTTATAAAAAACTTAGAAAGATTAAATAAAATGTAGTGTTTTATACGTTAAGATCGTTTAACCACGAAAAGAATTACACGAAATTAATGGTTACACTAAAATAAGAGTATAAAACTCAAATTCAAACTGAAAGAACCTTATTATATTTAAATGTTCTATTAATTAGACGGTAGAACAACTGAAACACTATATAATTTCTTCACATGTAGTCCAACCAAAATTCCAAAAGCATCCGAATATAAGGAGGAAACGACATTTAGTTCGGAAATCAACGTCAGGGACATGGAGGGGAACAAGCAAACACCATTTAATTAAATAATAAAGAGAAACAAAAAACAAGAAAGAAAGAATTGCCTCTCATTTTTTGTCCTGTTATGCTTAATATATATAAATCATTAAGTTGTTACTTAAATGGAAGAATTTTAATTATCCAAAAGAAAGTGAAAATCAATATTAGGCTGTCAAAGTATTGTCTTTATAGCTAATAATAGCTTGATACCAACTTGTTATCTAATTGTGGTTGGTGGAAAGCAGCTTGAAACAATGAGAGTAAATAGTAAATACACCATCATATCAATTATATCCCTCTCTACTCCTTACCATAATCTATAGTTTTAGGTGGGATAGAATTATAGGAAATGCATTTTATGACTTTTATTTTACCTACTTTGGCAATTCAGAAGGGCAAAAAAGAAGCAAGGATCATGTCATTCCTTAGATCAATTGATAAATGTTTCAATATAGTTATTTTCTGATTCCAATAAACTAAAACAATCAAGTTAGACAATGCACGTAATTTGACACTCATATTTTTAAATGTATGAGAAATTACGTGCTCGGAATATTTTACATCTTAGTAAGTCAATTTGGTCCAAACATGACTATAGTTCGTCAAAATTTTAAAATAATTAAAATGATAACTCATTGCTAATTGCACATCAATTATCTAATCTAGTTTTGTATAGTTAAGAAAGTTACAAGCTTTTTAAACCAAGCTTTTGTTTCTTTCTAATATAAGCAGATTTGCAGCAGGAAACAGGACAATGCCTTGGTTTATCATCCAATTTCTTGTCCCATTTCGTATTATATATAGCACCAGGATTCTTTGACCGATCATGTCACAAAACAAAGTCAGCCGAACTAATAATGCTTTGTCACACTCAAATTCGTTTTGATCATTTCAAGAATTTCAAGGTTCTCTGGGATCTAACTTCACACAATTAGTGCATCCTGAATTATATGTAACATAGGATTTTCCTGACAAATAAAACAAACACTAGGTTATTTGAATTTGACGTTTATTGCTAGATGTCAACTTTGTATAAATTTGCATCAATCCGATCATCTTTAGGATACTCAAAAGAAATCAAGAGAGAGTAGCCATGGAATTTTACAATTCACTTCTGATCTGGGTCTTGGTTTTCTTTTTCTGCAATTTTAATGGTATGTACATTAGCAATTTAGCAGTTACTTTCTTTTCTTGTTTGATATACTGATTTGAACCCCTAACAGCAACACCGATTGCTTATGTTCTGTAACAATTGTCAATTTTATTTTATAGTATTGTTCGTTTCAGGTTCAAATTCTTCCAAATTAATATTTAGGGAGTATATTGGAGCTGAGTCGGATTCAATTAAGTTATCCGATGTGCCGATTAACAACAATGTCGAATTCCATTTCATCCTTTCTTTTGCAATTGACTACACTAATAACCAAACCAACCCTTCACCAACTAATGGAAAATTCAACATTTTCTGGCCAACCAAGAATTTGGGTCCAAACCAAATCGCCTCTTTAAAGAAAAGCCACCCCAATGTCAAGATTGCGGTCAGCTTGGGTGGAGATTCGGTTGTGTCGGATCAAAACAGAGTCTTTTTCGCTCCCGTGACAACAGAATCTTGGGTACAAAATGCAGTTTCTTCACTCACTAGCATAATCAAAGAGTACAACATAGATGGAATTGACATTGTTTACGAGCATTTCCGGTCCGGTCCTGACACGTTTGCAGAATGCATAGGACAGGTTATAAACAAGCTGAAGCAGAACAGGACTATTTCTTTTGCTTCAATTGCTCCTTATGAGGATACTCAAAGTCATTACTTGGCTTTGTGGAGGAAATATGGGAATTTCTTTGACTATGTTGACTTCCAGTTTTATGCTTTTGATAAGCTAAGTAGGGACCAATTTATAAAAGCTTTTGAAGAGCAGGGACGAAACTACAGAGGAGGTAAATTGTTGGCTAGTTTTGAGAGTGGTGGAGGAGGGGGATTGGGTCTTGGTAATGGGTTTTTCGATGCATGTATTGAGTTGAAGGAGGAAGGAAAACTTGGTGGGATTTTTATTTGGTGTGCTGAAGAATCAGTTGGGCATGGTTTTCAATATGAGAAAACAGCTCAGGCTATATTGTCCTCCTGATTGAATTTTTTCTCCCACACCCATACGTGAAACTTGAATATAAGGGTGCGTTTACCTGGGAGAATTTTTAATTTTTAATTTGCTATTTTTGAGAATTTTCAATTTTCAATTTGCTGTTTATTTTCATTCTGAAAACTAAAAAACGCGTTTACTTCGCGCTTGTTTCCTGATCAGAAAAACTGGAGAACGCGTTTACTTCGTACTGAATGTAAGAATTTTCTGATCTGAAAACTGAAAAACGTGTTTACCTCGCGCGTTTTCATTTTTTGTGGATAAATTGTCCAGAATAGTCCAAACTTCCTTTTCAGTAATTCCTCTTCCTACACAATCCACATTTTATTCTCTGCTCATTACTAATGTAATTACCAGCTCCAGCTCTCACTAGGAATTGTCATGTGATAATTTCCTTAATATATGCTCTCTCCAAATGCATACTTATGCAAATCACCACTCCTGACTTCTAAGCTTCAATTACTAACAGGGTCATTATCAACCATCATGGCACAAGGAGTGAAGAACAAACTGCCTTTCATTCTCTGTTTCAAGAACGAGTGAAAGAACAAAAACCATCTTTATCAAACTTGGCCTTCCAGCTTTAGTGTTTACCAATTACAAACACAATGTACATTATTCGACTAGGTAGTTTAGGCTAATACATGACATATCATCAATCCAATCTGTGAAAAACACATTCCAACTTATTGCCTTTGGTCTAGACAACCTTCACGCAGCGACAACAATTTAAAAGTTACAATATACAACAGTTTTTCTTTATTACACATAGGTTTTATAGCCCCATATCCTGGCACAACAGATGACAACACCTATGGAAGGGTAAAAACCCTTCTCAAAGGTGTTTTATTCGGGCTTCAAGAAGGACTAGCCTAGGAGCTTGTGGTAACTGCACATTGCCATTCACTGCTTTCCTTGCAGACTTTGTCTTGAAACCATATGTTCTGACTTCTGCAAGTGACAAATAAAAAATTACATGTACATGGTAATTCTCAAGAATCTCAAACTTTCGAAATGGCAGATTTAAGGAACATGGTAATTCTCAAGAATCTCCATTTCCTTGTAATCAGTCACACACGATGAAAGAAAAGAAACCTACTCTGAGTGAGGTAAGTACTTCCCATCGAAAGTCAGAACTACACGATCTTTTCCATCCACACCTTTCACTTTGTCAACAGAACAGTAGAAGTCTATAGCTGACATGTTGTCCAAGATACAAGTAGGGAAGTAGTTAATAATATGTTAAGGACTATGAAATGATCTTAACATTTTCAATCTAGCCAATGACAAGTTTGACAACCAATAAGCTGTGATAATGCTTTCAAGTAAACTGACACTACTTTACTTCATCTGTATGACTTTCCGAGTCTCGTAAACATAGTAGCTTTGTGAGTATAGTTGAACAACAAAGCAGTGTCCTACAAATTGGTGTCCTACAAGGTAAGAAAGGTCATATACTGTTGACATTATGTGCCTACCACAAAAAAAAACCACGCATGCCTGTAGTAGGGGGTTGCTCTTAATATCTTATACTTGAAACAGAGACATCATGCTACTACAATGTAAGGGCAATATGAAATGGTACTAACCAGTTGGCTTTGAGAAAGTATACGGTTGTGGACTGACGTAGGTACGGTTGCTTGGTTCAAATAACAGACCTTGGTTATAACACAGACATCAGCATTGCTTCCACTCCCCAAATCGTTAAAAATACCAGAGCAGATTGCCTCCGTCACAAGATTAACTCCTTCATCTCTCTGCAAAGAACAAAACCATCAAACCAGATCCATGGGTTCTTTTCTTGGAAGGAGAAAAGGATAGTCACTAGTCTATATGGATCAATTTCGTCTTTCCTTTTTCAAACATTTGTTTGACAACATAATTAACCTATTCTGTCTTCAACTTTGTCAGTCATAATATTCATAGGAATGTTAAGCTTGTAATCAGGTCTATGAAATTACAATTAATGATGAAGGATGATTGGTTCAAATTAGACAAAACAATATTTCGATGAAATTAGCAAAAATCCAATCACAATTAATCCAAAAAATAGCCACAAATTGAACCCAAGAACAACCACAAATTGAACATGAAAACAACCACAACTTGAACACGAAATTAACTCGGAAATTAATCAGAAAAATAGCCACAAATTGAACACGAAAACAGCCATAAATTGAACCCGAAATTAACCCAGAAATTAATCAGAAAAACAGCCACAAATTGAACCCAAGAACAACCAGAAATTGAACACGAACTTAACCCAGAAATTAACCAAAAAAAACAGCCACAAGTTGAACACAAAAACAGCCACAAATTGAACACGAACTTAACCTAGAAATTTATCAGAAAAACAGCCAAACAATTAATAAAAAAAAACAGAAGGAAAGAAAGAACTTCCCCTCTATGGACGAAGAACGATGGACGAAGAGAAGGAGAACGTGAATCGCGATGGAGAAGAATGCCGGAGGCGAGGGAGGAGTCGGACGGAGGCGAGAGAGGAGAGGAAGGCCGGCGTCAGGTAGGGCACGAGAGGAAGAAGAAGGGAATGGAATTTGGTTGGGAGTGACAGAACCAGCATCGACGCGAAGAGGCAGAGATGAGTAAGGATATAGTTGGTATTATGAAAGTTTCATTTAATTTTGCAAATGGAGAACCGAGTTTTACAAATAGAGAGCTCCCTTTGTAAAATTTTGAAAACAGGTTTTTGGTGTTTTCAAAGCTTACACATGAGTTTTCATTCCGAAAATTTTCATTTTCGTTTTCAAAATGAAAATAACGCGAAGTAAACACGTTTTAAAAAAAAAAAAATCAGTTTTAAAAAAACTGGGAAATTTTCGGGAAAATTCCCTGAGGTAAACACGACCTAAATCTTTACTAATACTTTACAATCAGTGTACAATCATCAAACTACATGTTGAGTAGGTTGATTGGATTAATTTATTTCTCAAGTTTGTCCCAAGGGATTGTTAAAGATAAAAACCTAAAAAAAATTATTTAATTATCCCGTATTAGTTATTTATTTAATCTCATCGAATACTTATACTTTTTATTTAATCATCGTTGTGATCAAGTGATGACATCACTTAATTTTCTATAAAAAAACATACCATCAACACAAAAAATATCACTTGACAAAATGTCACGTCACCCCTATTATATGACACGATGCATAATATGATGATATAACATATTGTCACCTGATAACAATGGATGACTTGGTAATGCCATAAGGGATAATTAAACAAGGTGTAATTTTACTAATCAACTTTTTTTTTCTTTGCTTCCCCATGTGTGTGCCTGTGTGGGGGTGAACATGAGTAGGATCGAATCATATTCGGTTCTATCTAGGTTAGTTTTGAATTGAATCGGATTTTTTTCACTTGAAATCAAACTACATCCAAAATAGTTGTCGGATTCAGATAAATTCCTTTAGTAAATCTAACAATTTTGGTTAGGTTCGGTTCAAATTTTGAATTTACACTATAAGATTCGTATGTTTTAAGAATTCGGTTAGAGTAATACAAGGAAATGGAAGCATTTTGTCTAAGATTCGGATCGGATTCGGATCTCACTGGCTCTAACTGAATAATAACCGACTGTATTCAATTCGGTTCAAATTGATTGGTCGGATATGGATAAATTTGATCACCCTACTTGTGTGACAGTCGTGCGGGTAGGGTTTGAACTTTGCACCGTCAAACGAACACATCAGCTACACTAACTTAATAAGCGCCATAGCCAAGTAAATGGCTGGGCCAGTACTGTAGTGTGGGATTCAAATCTTGTGGGAAAAAAACTGCCATAACCTACACAAATTGGGGTTAAAAGTAAAATTGAGCCAATAAAAAACCAGCATTCTTGTTTTACAATACAGAATTAAACCCTAATTTTACATATTAACCGTTGATTAGTCATAAAAGGAACACAACACGACAATGTTTTAACCGTAGGATCACAAATTTACCAAACTTAAAAACAAGCACAACATTAACCACCGACTAATTAATTAATCTTATAAAAAGTCATCGCTTGCTATCTTTATTTCATATCTTCATATCTCCAATTTCTTTCATGTTAGATATACGTATTAGTATTAGTATGTGTATTAGTATACGTATGTATATACGTTATATTGTATTAGGTATATATTGTAATATGTATTGAGTAAATAGTGAGAGTATTTTACCCAAATAACATGGTAGCGGAGCATTAAAACGAAGCTCCCTCTGCTGTTTTGTTGTCCTCTCGTCGGGATCGATTTTCGGCCATCTGCTACTCTCACCACCCACATAGGAAGGAGCGCATGGCCGAGACGAGTCGACGACAGGTGGAATCGCCGCCATCGGAGCTGCCACGCGCCGCCAGTCGCAGCAGGAGTGTTTTCCGGCCAATCCCACTCGTCGGCGTCCTTTCCAGCAGTCGCGACCGGGGTTTTGCTCGCCTCGTCGAGATCGGCAGGTACCCGTGCTTGGTTTTTAATTTTGGCGATGTTTGATGCTCGTTTTTGCTAAATTATGAATCTGTCATTCTCTGGTCACTATTCACGGGTACGCACTGTTACTGTTCACGCGTACGTACTGTTGATGTTCATTTGCTACTGTTTGAGTACTATTTGCGTATTTGCTGGGTATTTGCTCGTTATTTGCTTCGTGTGAACTTATTGGTGATCAATCTGCTGCTCGTACATTTGCTGGGTATTTTCTCTGTATTTGCTGCGCATAACTCTGCTGTATTTGCTTTCGTATTGGCGTCATATCTGCGCCATATTTGCTCTGTATTCTTTTGGTGTGGACTGGTTGGGGTCCGTTTGCTGCTTGGTTCTGCTGGGTTATCTGACTTGTGTGTAGTCACTCCGTATTTGGTCTGTATTCGTTGCTGGAATTGTGTCACTTGGTGTGAAAAATTACAATCTCAAGATGAACTCTATTAATTTTGTCGGGTTACCTAGTTCATTTTCTAGAAAGACGGTAACTATCTCTGCAGATGAGTATGCTAAATTCTCTCAGTATTTAGAATGGGTGAAAGCGAACTCGAGTACTGAATCAGCTGAGTCAGATAACACCTGTCTTGTTTCCTCTTATGACAAATGGACAATCGACTCTGGTGTTAATGAGCATATGACAGGTAATCTTAATCTATTGACAAGCTTTAAGAAGCTCACAACATCTTCTCCTGTCACTATTGCTGATGACACCACCTATAATGTTGAGGGTTCTGGTACAGCTAAACCAACTTCTGCTATTACTATGTCATCTGTATTTAGTCTACCTGAATTGACTTTTAACCTGATGTCAGTAAGTAAGCTCACGAAAGACCTCAACTGCTTCATCTCCTTTTTCCTGATCATTGTCTTATTTAGGATCTAGTGACGAAGCAGATACTTGGTAGAGGGCATGTGTCTGGTGGTCTTTATGTCCTTGATCCATGGGTACCAAAGCCAATAGCTTGTCTCAGCAGTACTTCCTTGTTTGAAACTCACTGCCGTTTGGGACATCCGTGTCTACAATATCTAAGGAAATTGTGTCCACAATTCAAGTCTGCTACTTCTTTGGATTGTGAGTCTTGTCACTTTGCTAAACATCATCGCACCTCTTTGGGCCCTCGTACTAGTAAACGTGCGGATTCTGCTTTTGCATTAGTTCATTCGGATGTGTGGGGTCCATGTTCTGTGACTTCCAAACCAAGTTTTAAATACTTTATCACCTTTGTGGATGATTACTCTAGAATGACTTGGATATATTTCATGAAAAGTCGTTCTGAGGTGTTTTCTCATTTTTGTGCATTTTGTACTGAAATAAAAACTCAGTTTGATGTGTCTGTTCGTATATTGCGAAGTGATAATGCTAAGTGTTGCTACCCGATTTTTGACTTTTTGTCGCAACTTTACGCATTTTATCATTTATCTCATTTAATAGCTCTTCTAGGTCATATTTCTGTCGATTCTTGGTCCTAGGCTAGTTTGTTTAATATTTCTTGTCATTTCATGCACTTTCAATTTTTTCGTACTTTTTACTGTCTTTTCGCTCGAACTTTTCTCAGTCCCGAGTAAGTTTCCTCGGACTGTGGGTCGGGCACGTAATTTATTTAATTGATAATTACGTACGATTTTTCTCCTTCACGCCACCTCGTTCAGTTTCGTTCAATTTTTGTCGTAAGGACATTTATTTTGCGTTCAAACACTTTGACATTTCCGAAAGAGAAAATAAATACGTTAACTCAAACTTCTCGTTTATTTACTGTACACTAGTTTTCTTGTCTTATTTTTCTACACGTCGTGGTTTCCTCGGCTCGGATTTATTTTCACTTTCGTACGAATTTGCTCGTACCAAAAATATCCCGTTCGTGTCTAAATTCATGCATTAATGACAATTAATGCATGAATATCACAATTGACCTCACATTTCTTCCTGGCTAGTCTGCCGATTGTAGCTTCATCATCACCACATCCCATCGGCATCACCCAACCACACAAATCCAAACTTGGCCTCCACTCCGGCCACTGTTCATCCCCACTCTCCCTTGCTCATCACGTCCGCATGCCCACTCTCATCTTGGCCTCCAAGATCACTCGCTGCAGCCACCTCTATAAATAGCAAGCAACAAGCAACAAGAAAAAGGGGGGGACCAATCCGGCTCTAGTCCCTCCCCTTTTATTCATGCTCTCTCTGCTTTACTCAATTGATTTTAATTAATTGCATTCTTAATTAATTCACTGCTCTATTCCAATTTAATTATTTAAATGTTGTTTTAATTTAATTAATTTCAGTCTCTTGATTTAATTGTTGTTTGGTTTAGGGCTGGATTTGTTGTTGATTTCGGGTTGGGAAAGGTCACCACTGAAGAAGAGCCGTTGTTATTTCTGCGGCTCCGCTGCTGCTGCTGCCGTGCTCCGCCACTGCTGCTGCCGAGCTGCTGCTGTGCTGCTGTTGTCACCTGACGCCGTAGCCGGAGTTGCTGCTGTCACTAGGAGACGCTGGAGCTTCCGCTGCCGTTGTTCCATTTGTTGTTACCCACTGTTCTGTTTTGGTTAAATGGAGCAAGGTTGAAGACGATGCAGTGAAGTGGGAGGGAAGAAAGAAAAGGCTTGGGCTGGTTTTAATTCAAATGAAGGGTCATGGGCTTGGCTTGTGCCAAGCCCAAACGGGAAAAAGAAAGGCAAGGGCTAGCTTGCGCAAGCCCACCAGGAAAGGAAAGAAAGAGATGGGCCACGCTTGGCCTTTGGCCCATGCGGCAAAGAAAAGAAAGAAGCTGGGCAGCAACTTCATTGGCCCAAACGAAAAAAAGGAAAGGGCAGGTGCAGTGGGCCAGGCAAGGAAAATAAGTGGGCTGCTGGCCCACGCGTGGAGAAGAAAGAGGCTGGTCTGCCAAGGCCCGTCGATTTATTTTCGTAAATAGATCATTGTAATAATTATTTAAATGATTATTTTAATTATGGTTTGTAATAATTATTTAAGTAATAATTTTAATTGTGGTTTGTAATAATTAGTTAAGTAATTATTTTAATTGTGGTTGGTAATAATTAATTAGATAATTAGTTAAAAATCATGCATGTTTGTTTATACCTATTTTATTATCAATTGTCGTTAACTTCGGTTTTAAAGGGATGGATCGATCGGGGTTCGTCAAATTGGGTAAGTTTATCTTAAAAACCTTTTATTTATTTTCATGCTTTGAATAAATGTTTATTTATTATGCTTTGAATGAATATTTATCAAAGAGGTCAAAACCTCGATTACCTCCTATGCATGACCACTTAGAAAACGCTAGAACCCACCCACTCGTATGCCTGACATAGAGAATTGCTAAAACAATTAAAATCAATCTCACATGTACAACATGTTTAAACCACTTGCGTTTAAATGCCATGAAATTAATTGTTGTTTTGATACATGTGTATGGTGGTCCCAATACCACGCAAAATATGTGTGCATCCATGAAAATGTACTCCGTTAGTTTGCCATGATTAGATCACCTAGCAAATAATTAAGTCATGCATGGCTCGATGAAAAGGGGGGAACGTCCGCTCTAGCATAGAGACAAAATGGTAACCCCGTTCCTCTGACCCAAACGGAAATAACAAGTCCCAAATGCTAAGATGTAACGTCACCTTAGAGGGCCCAAATTACATGTTTAAAATATTTTTCTCAAAACACCTCGCATACCGGTAACCTTTTTTAAGGATGTGACTTGGGTGCCTAACACCTTCCCAAGTCCATAAATACGACCTCGAACCATTGTTCTTTGGTTTAGACCATTGTGCCTTAGTTTTATTTATTTTTTATGTCATGGCGATTAGGTTCCCTAAAACCTCCGAAAATTAGGGTGGCGACTTCATTTTGCATGATGTTAAGACAAGTCCAACGCTTGTCTCGCATTGTGGCCCGTCCTGTACCCTAAACTCGTTTTCAACGAAAAAGGGGGTGCGATAGTTTGGCGACTTCACTGGGGACTAGTAGGGTCGAAGCCGGTTTTATGGTGTTTGTTTTTTTATTATTTACTTGCTTTAAATAAATGGTTTTCGTGATTGTTATATACTATTGGCTTTAATAAATTGTTCATATGCATCTCATGCATAATGCTTATCGCCGGCCATGATACCCAATAGGATTAGGAAGGTATTAGTGAAGCCCTGCGGACCTGTGTCCCAGTATGCTTTCATGAACCCTAACTCGGATTTGAACCCCTAAATGGATTGAGCACCCGGAATCCTTATCATGATTCGGTCAATGCTCTCGTATCCATTTAATGAGGGACCCCTTTTAGGGTATCATCCGAGAAACTTCAAGCCAGTTAGAAATAGTTGGAGTCACACCAGCACGTGCATCATGTTCGTGCATTTTTTCCTTTGATGCCATGTATTTATATACTACGATTTTTGTGGCGGTTCAAAAACCCCACCTTTGAAAAAATCATGTGGCGGTTCAAATACCCCACCTTTCAAAAATCATATGGCGGTTCAAATACCCCACCATTCAAAAACCGTGTGGCGGTTGAAAAAAACCCCACCCTTCAAAAATCGTGTGGCGGTTCAAATACCCCACCTTTCAAAAATCGTGTGGTGGTTCAAAAACCCCACCATTCAAAAACCATGTGGCGGTTCAAAAAACCCCACTTTTCATCAAATTTTGTGCGGTGGTTTACACCCCCACTTTCGTCAAAATTTCTAATTTGTAGTTTATTCTGAATTTAGACACTACTGATTAGTTTCTTTTCTTTCCTATTTTGCAGGACGGAGGTATGAAGGGAAGTCGTATACGTAGTCGAGCCTACGACTTTAAACAAGGGCGCTTCGTAGGAGGCAACCCACGTGTTCTTCTCAATATTTCTATTTTTCGTCAATATTAAATTCAACATCTTGGGATACATTTTCCCTATGAATTTATTATTTAATTCTTTTACATTTCAGATGCAACGATACTTGCCAACTTGGGGGCAAGCAAATGAAGTGACGACCAGAAGAAGGTGCCGAAAAATGTCAAAGCTCATTTTTCAGGGAAGTCGTCCTTTCACACTTCAGCAATTTATGTTTCTGCAATTTACATTTCCACAGTTTTACCTTTCAGGTACAACAAGACTTGCAAACTTGGGGGTAAGCGAATGAAGTGACGACCAAGAGAAGGCGTCGAAAAATGTCAAAGCTCATTTTTCAGGGAAGTTGTCCTTTCACACTTTTGCAATTTCCCCTTTCGCAATTTACGTTTTTGTAATTTATATTTTCGCAATTTACGTTTCTGCAAATTTACATTTCAGGTACAAACAAGACTTGCAAACTTGGGGGCAAGCGAATGAAGTGACGACCAAGAGAAGGCGTCGAAAAATATCAAAGCTCATTTTTCAGGGAAGTTGTCCTTTACCTTTTTTTGCGATTTCCCTTTCCGCAATTTACGTTTCCGTAATTTATGTTTCCGTAATTTACATTTCTGCCATTTACATTGTCCATAATTTTAGAATTTTTTACGATTTACGTTGTTACAAACGTGCGCGCGTAAGGTTTGCTAAAATCCTCAGTTTTTCACAAAAGTTTCCTTTAAACATTTGCTATTTGGGCTAAAAAAAAAGAAAAGAGGGGAAAACAAAAAACTCACGTTTTGAACACTTTAAATCAAGCACATTTATCATTTTTAACTTGTGCGTTCATTAGGAATTATATAAACATGCGCGATCTTGTCTGTTAACTCTTATGTCTGTGGCATGTTTAGACGTAAGCGATCACAAACATATCCATGTGAGTACTCTGGGCTTCACGCCTTATTTTCTTTCATGAGTGTAAATGCTAAACTAGGTGCTAGTTAGATTTGCATAATATCCAGGGTACATGAACTGTCAGACATGGGATAATAGTAAGATGATAGGGGACTTTGCTTTTGCTCTTCTTCCACATTTTCATTTTTAACATTTTTTCTCTCAAATCCCTCAAAACACATATTTTGTACACCATGTACAATTCTATTAAACACCCAAAAGCCTTTTAACCATGTGAGTTAGTGCTCGATTGGGACCGCTAACTGGAGTTGAAGTTACACATCAAGCAAGGGAATGACAAGGGAGCCCTTAGAGGATCACTGACCAATCAACGTCGGAAGAAGGCCAAATAAAACAAGACTTGGAGGCTTCTGCCAAAGACAGAGAGGATGATAGACCAAACAAGAGATTGTACTTACTTTGCTTGTAAAACAAAATAAAAGGAAGAAAAAAAAAAAAAAAAAGAAAAAAAAAGAAGAAGAAGAAGAAGAGAAGATCAAAAGAATCGAAATCAAAAAGAGAGTGTTCAAAGGAACACAAAACAACAGAAGAAGCAAGCACATACTAAAAAAAACTGTCAAGCATCAAACAGCAAAATGATCTCAAAAGGAAAGGAGATTATTCCCTGCAAATATCGCAGAACTGGGGCACAATGCCCTCAAAACAATCCAGAAGAAACATCCCCAACAAAAGAAGAAGAACTCGTGTACTTTGCTCTTCGCCGCAATCAAATCGTCGAAACATCGTTCACCATAATTTGCCCTCATCACAATCAGTCGTCAAACACAAAGCTCATTAAAACTTTCGCTAAAAAAACACAACACTTTATTCTACAAATTCCTCTTTTTTCCTCCCTCGCAAAGTCCTTTCGATTATTAGCAGGCCCATGCATGTGCATCTTCATTTGAAGTCTATTCACTCGGATTGACATTGCAAATTTAATTTTTGTGCTATGTTTATTGCATTTTTAGGAGTGTAGACACATAGCCCTGTTTTCTGAGCGTGAGCGCAAACACTAATATCTTGTGAGGATTTCTTACAGCTGTATGTCATGGGAAAGTCTTGTTCTTGAGGTCGTTATTTCCTGAACAAGACACAGACGTTATCTAGACTTGAATCAATCATGTTTATATAACGAAAAATTGGACGAACAATTTTCAAAAAATGTATATATATGCTTGAATTTATTTCCTCTTAAACAAAGAGGTCATTTTCATTCCAAACAAATACTTGGGGGCAAGCCATGGGTTAAGTGTAGGAATATTTGATATTTCGCACATAGGTCATTTGCTCTCTCTTTTTCTATCTGTTGCTGCCTTGTGTTTGCTTCTTTCCTATTTTGCAAGACACAGATACACTTCGTTGGAATCAACCATGGGTCTTCGATAAAGAAATCGTTGTAAAGCCCTCGCCGCCTTGGATTTTCATTAAAATCCAATCAACAATCGAATGGAGTACGTTACCACTCCCAAATCAAATTCATGTGGCGGATCACGCTCCCTCACGTTCAAATCAATTTCAATCCATACGGTAAGTTCGCGGAGGTGCAATACCCCCACTTACCACTTTATTTTTCACATGGTAAGTTCGCGGAGGTGCAATACCCCCACTTACCACCTTATTTTTCGCACGGTAAGTTCGCGGAGGTGCAATACCCCCACTTACCACTTTATTTTTCACATGGTAAGTTCGCGGAGGTGCAATACCCCCACTTACCACTTTATTTTTCGCACGTAAGTTCGCGGAGGTGCAATACCCCCACTTACCACCTTATTTTTCGCACGGTAAGTTCGCGGAGGTGCAATACCCCCACTTACCACTTTATTTTTCACACGGTAAGTTCGTGGAGGTGCAATACCCCCACTTACCACTTTATTTTTCACACGGTAAGTTCGCGGAGGTGCAATACCCCCACTTACCACTTTATTTTTCGCACGTAAGTTCGCGGAGGTGCAATACCCCCACTTACCACATTATTTTTCGCATGGTAAGTTCGCGGAGGTGCAATACCCCCACTTACCACTTTATTTTTCGCACGTAAGTTCGCGGAGGTGCAATACCCCCACTTACCACTTTATTTTTCACACGGTAAGTTCGCGGAGGTGCAATACCCCCACTTACCACTTTATTTTTCGCACGTAAGTTCGCGGAGGTGCAATACCCCCACTTACCACCTTATTTTTCGCACGGTAAGTTCGCGGAGGTGCAATACCTCCACTCACCAGTTTACCAAATACGGTGGCTTCCAACCACTCACAAATGCGGTGGCTTCCAACCACTCACCAATGCGGTGGCTTCCAACCACTCACCAACGCGGTGGCTTCCAACCACTCACCAACGCGGTGGCTTCCAACCACTCACCAACACGGTGGCTTCCAACTACTCACCAACGCGGTGGCTTCCAACCACTCTCCATTTTAGTTTATACGCACTAGCGTTCGGAGAGCGATAGCCTCGCACGAACATACCTTCCATATTTCCACGTCAATATTCGAGGAGCGATAGCCTCGCACGAACCTACATCAACATTTTCCACAACGACTTCCGACAATTGCGGTATCCCCGTTCGGATGTCAAATTTACATTTTCTGCATCGACCTCCGACAATTGCGGTATCCCCGTTCGGATGTCAAATCTACATTTTCTGCATCGACCTCCGACAATTGCGGTATCCCCGTTCGGATCTCAAATTTACGTTTTCTGCATCGACTTCCGACAATTGCGGTATCCCCGTTCGGATGTCAAATTTACGTTTTCTGCATCGACTTCCGACAATTGCGGTATCCCCGTTCGGATGTCAAATTTACGTTTTCTGCATCGACTTCCGACAATTGCGGTATCCCCGTTCGGATGTCAAATTTACATTTTCTGCATCGACTTCCGACAATTGCGGTATCCCCGTTCGGATGTCAAATCTACATTTTCTGCATCGACCTCCGACAATTGCGGTATCCCCGTTCGGATGTCAAATTTACATTTTCTGCATCGACTTCCGACAATTGCGGTATCCCCGTTCGGATGTCAAATTTACGTTTTCTGCATCGACTTCCGACAATTGCGGTATCCCCGTTCGGATGTCAAATTTACGTTTTCTGCATCGACTTCCGACAATTGCGGTATCCCCGTTCGGATGTCAAATTTACGTTTTCTGCATCGACTTCCGACAATTGCGGTATCCCCGTTCGGATGTCAAATCTACATTTTCTGCATCGACCTCCGACAATTGCGGTATCCCCGTTCGGATGTCAAATCTACATTTTCTGCATCGACCTCCGACAATTGCGGTATCCCCGTTCGGATGTCAAATTTACGTTTTCTGCATCGACTTCAGACAATTGCGGTATCCCCGTTCGGATGTCAAATCTACGTTTTCTGCATCGACCTCCAACAATTGCGGTATCCCCGTTCGGATGTCAAATTTACTTTTTCTGCATTGACTTCCGACAATTGCGGTATCCCCGTTCGGATGTCAAATTTACATTTTCTGCATCCACCTCCGACAATTGCGGTATCCCTGTTCGGATGTGAAATCTACATCTTCCACAACAAACGTCCGAAGTTTGCGGTATCCCCGCTCGGATCTCACCATTACATCTCTACATCAATGTCCGAAGTTTGCGGTATCCCCGCTCGGATCACATCTCTACGTCAAATGTCTGAAGTTTGTGGTATCCCCGCTCGGATCTCTTATCTACGTCAAATGTCCGAAGTTTGCGGTATCCCCGCTCGGATCTCATCCCTTCATCGAACGTTCGGAGAGCGATAGCCTCGCACGGACGCGCATTACATCTTCCACATCAACGTCTGAAGAGCGATAGCCTCGCCCAGACCAGAATTTAAAGCTCATCCCACTCCCAGGTAAGTCTTCATCATGTCCAAAACCGTGGTAATACTTGGGGAAACCGTCTTTACTGCTAATCAAGAATTTTTGATCAGACAGTAAAGAGGGGGCAACTATTGCTACCCGATTTTTGACTTTTTGTCGCAACTTTACGCATTTTATCATTTATCTCATTTAATAGCTCTTCTAGGTCAAATTTCTGTCGATTCTTGGTCCTAGGCTAGTTTGTTTAATATTTCGTGTCATTTCATGCACTTTCAATTTTTTCGTACTTTTTACTGTCTTTTCGCTCGAACTTTTCTCAGTCCCGAGTAAGTTTCCTCGGACCGTGGGTCGGGCACGTAATTTATTTAATTGATAATTACGTACGATTTTTCTCCTTCACGCCACCTCGTTCAGTTTCGTTCAATTTTTGTCGTAAGGACATTTATTTTGCGTTCAAACACTTTGACATTTCCGAAAGAGAAAATAAATACGTTAACTCAAACTTCTCGTTTATTTACTGTACACTAGTTTTCTTGTCTTATTTTTCTACACGTCGTGGTTTCCTCGGCTCGGATTTATTTTCACTTTCGTACGAATTTGCTCGTACCAAAAATATCCCGTTCGTGTCTAAATTCATGCATTAATGACAATTAATGCATGAATATCCCAATTGACCTCACATTTCTTCCTGGCTAGTCTGCCGATTGTAGCTTCATCATCACCACATCCCATCGGCATCACCCAACCACACAAATCCAAACTTGGCCTCCACTCCGGCCACTGTTCATCCCCACTCTCCCTTGCTCATCACGCCCGCATGCCCACTCTCATCTTGGCCTCCAAGATCACTCGCTGCAGCCACCTCTATAAATAGCAAGCAACAAGCAACAAGAAAAAGGGGGGGACCAATCCGGCTCTAGTCCCTCCCCTTTTATTCATGCTCTCTCTGCTTTACTCAATTGATTTTAATTAATTGCATTCTTAATTAATTCACTGCTCTGTTCCAATTTAATTATTTAAATGTTGTTTTAATTTAATTAATTTCAGTCTCTTGATTTAATTGTTGTTTGGTTTAGGGCTGGATTTGTTGTTGATTTCGGGTTGGGAAAGGTCACCACCGAAGAAGAGCCGTTGTTATTTCTGCGGCTCCGCTGCTGCTGCTGCCGTGCTCCGCCACTGCTGCTGCCGAGCTGCTGCTGTGCTGCTGTTGTCACCTGACGCCGTAGCCGGAGTTGCTGCTGTCACTAGGAGACGCTGGAGCTTCCGCTGCCGTTGTTCCATTTGTTGTTACCCACTGTTCTGTTTTGGTTAAATGGAGCAAGGTTGAAGACGATGCAGTGAAGTGGGAGGGAAGAAAGAAAAGGCTTGGGCTGGTTTTAATTCAAATGAAGGGTCATGGGCTTGGCTTGTGCCAAGCCCAAACGGGAAAAAGAAAGGCAAGGGCTAGCTTGCGCAAGCCCACCAGGAAAGGAAAGAAAGAGATGGGCCACGCTTGGCCTTTGGCCCATGCGGCAAAGAAAAGAAAGAAGCTGGGCAGCAACTTCATTGGCCCAAACGAAAAAAAGGAAAGGGCAGGTGCAGTGGGCCAGGCAAGGAAAATAAGTGGGCTGCTGGCCCACGCGTGGAGAAGAAAGAGGCTGGTCTGCCAAGGCCCGTCGATTTATTTTCGTAAATAGATCATTGTAATAATTATTTAAATGATTATTTTAATTATGGTTTGTAATAATTATTTAAGTAATAATTTTAATTGTGGTTTGTAATAATTAGTTAAGTAATTATTTTAATTGTGGTTGGTAATAATTAATTAGATAATTAGTTAAAAATCATGCATGTTTGTTTATACCTATTTTATTATCAATTGTCGTTAACTTCGGTTTTAAAGGGATGGATCGATCGGGGTTCGTCAAATTGGGTAAGTTTATCTTAAAAACCTTTTATTTATTTTCATGCTTTGAATAAATGTTTATTTATTATGCTTTGAATGAATATTTATCAAAGAGGTCAAAACCTCGATTACCTCCTATGCATGACCACTTAGAAAACGCTAGAACCCACCCACTCGTATGCCTGGCATATAGAATTTCTAAAACAATTAAAATCAATCTCACATGTACAACATGTTTAAACCACTTGCGTTTAAATGCCATGAAATTAATTGTTGTTTTGATACATGTGTATGGTGGTCCCAATACCACGCAAAATATGTGTGCATCCATGAAAATGTACTCCGTTAGTTTGCCATGATTAGATCACCTAGTAAATAATTAAGTCATGCATGGCTCGATGAAAAGGGGGGAACGTCCGCTCTAGCATAGAGACAAAACGGTAACCCCGTTCCTCTGACCCAAACGGAAATAACAAGTCCCAAATGCTAAGATGTAACGTCACCTTAGAGGGCCCAAATTACATGTTTAAAATATTTTTCTCAAAACACCTCGCATACCGGTAACCTTTTTTAAGGATGTGACTTGGGTGCCTAACACCTTCCCAGGTCCATAAATACGACCTCGAACCATTGTTCTTTGGTTTAGACCATTGTGCCTTAGTTTTATTTATTTTTTATGCCATGGCGATTAGGTTCCCTAAAACCTCCGAAAATTAGGGTGGCGACTTCATTTTGCATGATGTTAAGACAAGTCCAACGCTTGTCTCGCATTGTGGCCCGTCCCGAACCCTAAACTCGTTTTCAACGAAAAAGGGGGTGCGACACTAAGGAATATATGTCTGAATCTTTTCATCAGTATATGACTCAGCATGGTATCTTGCATCAATCTTCTTGTGTTGACACACCAGCTCAAAACGGTGTGGCTGAAAGGAAGAATAGACACCTCTTAGAGACTGCTCGTGCTCTATTATTTCAGAACAAGGTTCTTAAGTAATTTTGGGTTGACGCTGTTTCTACAGCTTGCTTCTTGATTAATCGTATGCCTTCTGCAATTCTTGATGATGGTATTCCAAGTACTGTACTTGCTCCTGGCAAACGATTATTCCCCATTGAGCCTAAGATTTTTGGTAGCACCTGCTATGTTCGTGATGTTCGTCCTCACCTCACTAAGTTGGATCCGAAGGCTTTAAAGTGTGTCTTCTTGGGGTATGCTAGACTTCAGAAGGGGTATCGATGCTACTCTCCCGACCTTCAAAAGTACCTTGTGTCCACTAATGTTGTCTTTTCTGAATAGGTACTATTCTTCTCACCTCATCCTCCTCCTCCTCGACAGGATGATGATCATGGTGATGATGATTGGTTGGTCTACTCTGCTCCTCCAGTCTCCTCTGCTCCTCCATCCTACTCTGCTCCTCCCTTGGTTGTTTCTGATCAACCCTCTTATGATAGTACCCTTGCCGGTACTTCTGCTCAGAGTATTGAAGAGTGTGTTCTGCGTCAGCCTCCCGATCTTCTAGTTATGAGAGACCCACCATGTAGTGTTCTTCCAGTACCATCTGCACCTTCCATTGATACTTGTACTCCACCAGAGTCCTCGTCATCTGATCCCCCTAGTGATCTCGATCTCCCCATTAGTATTCACAAAGGTAAACGATACTGCAAATCTATCTACTCCATTGCTAACTTTGTCACTTATGATCACCTATCTCCCCAGACATGTGCTCTGATTTCTTCTCTAGACTCGATTGTCGTTCCTAAAACAGTAAAGGAAGCATTGGATCATCCTGGTTGGAAGGATGCAATGCTTGAGGAGATTATAGCTTTGGAGGATAATCAGACTTGGGACTTAGTGACTTTACCCAAGGGAAAGAAGGCAGTGGGGTGTAAATGGGTCTTTACAGTGAAAGTCCAACCTGATGGTTCTGTGACACGTCTTAAAGTAAGGCTCGTTGCTAAAGGATATGCCAAAACGTATGGGGTCGATTATTCAGATACCTTTTCTCCTGTGGCCAAGTTATCATCTATTAGGTTGTTCATTTCCTTAGCCGCTTCTCGAAATTGGCCTCTTCACTAGTTAGACATCAAGAATGCTTTCCTTCACGGTGACCTACTGGAAGAAGTCTATATGGAGCAACCACCTGGGTTTGTTGCTCAGGGGGAGTATGAGAAAGTTTGTATGTTGAAGAAGGCTCTGTATGGTTTAAAACAGAGTCCTCGTGCCTGGTTTGGCAAGTTCAGTGAGGTAATTTTAGAATTTGGCATGCAAAAGAGCCAGTGTGATCATTCTGTCTTTCATAGACAATTTGCTGCGGGTATTATTTTGCTTGTTGTGTATGTGGATGACATTATCATTACAGGAGATGATAGTGTTGGGATCTCTTCGCTCAAATCTTTCTTGCATACCAAGTTTAGTACAAAAGACTTGGATCAGCTGAAATACTTTCTAGGGATAGAAGTGTCTAGGAGTAACAAAGGTATCTTCTTATCTCAAAGAAAGTATGTTCTTGATCTCCTTGCAGAAACAGGAAAGTTGGGAGCTAAGCCCTGTAGCTCCCCTATGGCCTCTAATGTCAATCTCACCAAAGATGACGGTGACCCTTTTGATGATCCTGAGAAGTATAGGAGATTAGTTAGGAAACTAAACTATCTCTGTGTGACACGACCTGACATCACCTTCTCGGTTAGTGTTGTAAGCCAGTTCATGTTTGCTCCAACAGATAAGCATTGGGAGACTCTGGAGCATATCTTGTGCTATCTGAAAGGGGCACCTGGCCTCGGGATCCTGTACAGTAACCACGGTCACAATCAGATTGAATGTTTTGCTGATGCAGATTAGGCTGGGTCGAAGATTGATAGAAGATCAATAACCGGCTATTGTGTCTTTGTTGGTGGGAATCTGATCTCTTGGAGGAGCAAGAAGCAAAACGTGGTGTCTCGATCCAGTGCAGAGTCATAATACAGAGCTATGGCACAATCCTCTTGTGAGATTATATGGATGCGGCAACTTCTGACTGAAATTGGTATAGAACACTCCTCACCTTCAAAACTCTGGTTTGATAATCAAGCTGCTCTCCACATTGCTGCAAATCCTGTTTACCATGAGAGGACTAAGCATATTGAAGTAGACTGGCACTTCATTCGTGAGAAGATTCAGGGAAATCTCATCTCCACTCACTATGTGAAGACAGGAGAACAACTGGGTGATCTCTTCATTAAAGCCCTTCCAGGTCCTCGAGTGGATTATCTTTGTAACAAGTTGGGCATGATAAATATCTATGCTCCAGTTTGAGGGGGAGTGTTAGATATACGTATTAGTATTAGTATGTGTATTAGTATACGTATGTATATACGTTATATTGTATTAGGTATATATTGTAATATGTATTGAGTAAATAGTGAGAGAGTATTTTACCCAAATAACATTTCAAAACCCAATTCTCTTGTTTTTCTCTCGTCTTCTTAAGTTCTTAACAGTAAGTCTCTGCCATTCTCATTTGATCTTCTATTTTTTTTTTGTGTTTTGTTTTTCTTCATATAGTTATGCAATTCTGTTTTTGTTTCTTAATTATTTCGAAAATTTCTTATTCTCGTGTTATTTTCTTTTATTAACTAATGTTAAATCTTGATCAGTTGTTTAATCAATGTAATTTCTTTTATTTAGGATCAAGATCAAGATGGCTCGTAACAAGCAAACCGCATGTAAGTCCACGGGTGGAAACAGGAAGGTAAATATTTATACCGATTAAGTTCTAATTTGTTATCCAATTCTATACAAATTATGTCGTTGTATTTTAAGGCTGCTACATATAGTCGGAAGTTGGCCCCTATGAGTGGAGGGGTGAGAAGCCACATAGATACAGACCTGACACTGTTGTTTTTCAGTACAAATATATTTAATTAATTAAAAAATTAATCTCCTTTAATCATGCATCACGTTCTTGTTTTAGTTTTCCAGCGAAATCCGCAAGTATCAAAAATCCACTGAACTGCTCATCCGAAAGCTTCCTTTCTAGAGGCGCGTTCGTGAAATCGCACAAGATTTTAAGGTATTTTAGTACATAGTATTATTATTAGTTTTGCAATTCCGGAGCGTGAGCTAATACGAACGGTTCATACCGATCTTATAACTGCAGGCGGATTTGCGATATTATTATTTTGGTTTACTATTTATTACTCTCTGTCTCAATTTATAATTTATAAATCCTATTATTAGTTTATTTGAGATAGAGAGGTTCTGTCTCTCTAGAATTTTATTCTCCTTAATCTCTACCACTATTGTTTGTATCCTGATTTTTTTTCTTTTTTTGGTTGGTGTGTTTTGTAATCTCCAACTTTTCTCAATAATAATATTTCTGTGGTACAGTATGATGAGTGTGCTTCATCATTTCAAATTTGAGTTTACAATTAAATTCCACATATTTGACCAATAGCAATGAAATCGACAGACAAGGTTGGCCTCGAGCATTCAAATATCGAATCTTTACCACAAATTCCACTACTATAATTATCTAGTATTTTTTTCCTGGAAAAAAACTACTCCACTACTACTACAGTCCATACATTTTCTTCCAGGATTATAATTTATAGCTCCACTCACTATTTCCATCTTCCAATTTTCATCCCAAACTTTACTCTCCAATGGCAACTCATCCCCTCCTCCTCCTCCTCACCTTTCTTGCTCTTCAACCTCTGTTTGCTGTTGCAGCAGCAGCAGCAGCAAACTCAAATCTCTTCAGAGAGTACATAGGAGCAGAGTTCAAAAATGTCAAATTCTCTAATGTCCCAATCAACAAACATGTCCAATTTCACTTCATCCTCTCCTTTGCCATTGACTATAATGACTCCTCTTCTCCCACCAATGGCAAATTCAATGTCTTTTGGGATTCTGCTAATCTAACCCCTGCTCGAGTTTCCTCCATCAAAAACAAGCACCCGAATGTCAAAGTGATCTTGAGCATTGGAGGCGATAGTGTAGGAAACAGTTCTGCTTTCTTCAACCCTTCCTCTATCGGTTCGTGGCTTGCCAATGCTGTTTCGTCACTCACCCGTATCATCAAGGAGTACGATCTGGACGGAATCGACATCGACTACGAGCATTTCCAAGCTGACCCTGATACTTTTGCAAAGTGTATTGGTGAGCTTATTCATAGCTTGAAGAGAAATAAGGTAATCTCTTTTGCTTCGATTGCTCCTTATGACAACGATGAAGTTCAGAAGAATTACTTGGCTTTGTGGAAAGGTTATGGGCATCTGATTGACTATGTCAACTTCCAATTCTATGCCTACGATAATCAAACCAACGTGTCACAGTTTTTGAATTACTTCAAAACTCAAACTGAAAATTACAGAGGAGGTAAGGTTCTGACCAGTTTTAACAGCGATGGGAGTCGCGGGTTGATGCCGGAGAATGGTTTTTTTGATGCATGTAAGAGGCTCAAGAGTCAACAGCAACTTCATGGTATCTTTATTTGGTCCGCAGATGACTCTAAGGCTGATGGCTTCCGCTATGAAAAACAATCACAAGCTCTATTAGCAAGTCATAAGCTACTTTAATGTACAAATTTGATGTTCTGTCATCTCTTTTTGTCTTCTTTTTTCTTGGAGTTGTTGTTGTTCTGTGACTTCTGTCTTGTTATGTGACAAAATTATGTATCGATGAATCCTAATACCATAAGGAAAGGAAAATAGCTCTGTTTCTCTTTGATGTGAACCTATATTAGCCCTATCGGAGTTCTCAAACCATAGAGGGTAATCTTTTCAACCGAAAAGAGGGAATGGAAGAAGAAGCCAGAAAGATGAGATATTATTAAGTTGAAATATCAAATGAATTAGAAGAACTAAGTGGCTGGCAATCAATCAAAAATATGTCTTGAAAACTAGCAAGTAGCAACTTTTAGAAAATTCAACAGACAAAGTCAGAGGATGAACAAATTCAATTGCGCGCCTTGGCAGGAAAACCAACAGAAATTTAATTTTCTACATGGTTAAGAACTTTCATCACAATTAAGCCAGAAGCGCATGTGTACACAATCATTTTCATTTCTTTAATCCATCCAACCCGCCCCCCCCCCCCCCCCAATTAGCTCGGTGTGGTGAAAATAATTTGGGATCTTACAACTATAATGAGATGCCAGTGTGATGTATGCAACTTAGAACAGACTTCAGTAGTACTTTAAAAGGGGTAGCTGGAAAAACATATGAAATAGCAGTATAAGATACCTGTTCTAAAGTTTGACCAATGAATTGTATGGCAGGTGCAGATGATGGCATTCTCCTTTCCAAGCATGAAGCTCACGATTCACGAACGATGGCACAAAGATACTATGGATGGGTCAAAATCACAACCGGAATGAGCCAACTTTCCCGGACAGCTACATCCAAGGGTTGCCTTCCATTCCCAGCCACAAGGGTCCCTGCCATAACGAAACATTGACAAAGAAATTCACTTACAATACAGAAGCAATAGTCCAACCAATAGAGTGCCGGTACCACAACCAAGTAAAACAAAATAATAATCCAACACTTTGCAATCGCAAAAAGCTTCTATTCTGTGCTCTTGATCACCAATTAAGTAGAATGTAACTTGCCCGAACAGCTACTTCCAAAGGTTGTATTGCCAAACAAATTAACACAGAATACAGAAGCAATAGTCCAACCAATACCAAGTAAAACAAAATAATAACCCAACACTTTGTAATCACAAAAAGCTTCTGTTCTGTGCACTTGATTACCAATTAAGCAGAATTCCAGCTGCTTCAGTCACACAACTGCGTACACGGCAATCTGCAATATTCAAATCATTCTAATTCTTCTATATAGTAGATAAACCCTCTCCAAGTTTTTTACAACACAACACAATCCAATCTAAAATAACAAGCATCCTCTCATTACCAATGGAGTTTTGCAAGATTTTTATCCTGACACTTCTAGTTCTTCAAGCTCTTCTCCCCCAAACAACAGTTCTAGCTGCTCCAGCGAACTCGAACCTCTTCCGCGAATACATAGGAGCTGAATTCAACAATGTAAGATTCACAGATGTCCCAATCAACCCAAATGTTGATTTCCATTTCATTCTCTCCTTCGCCATCGATTACGACACCTCAAGTTCCCCTTCTCCCACCAATGGGAAATTCAACGTCTTTTGGGACTCCGACAACCTCAGCCCCTCCCAAGTTTCTTCCCTCAAATCCTCCCATCCCAATGTCAAAGTAGCGCTAAGCCTCGGCGGAGACAGCGTGCAAGGCGGCTCCGCTTACTTCGCACCCAATTCCGTCAATTCCTGGGTCTCCAACGCCGTTTCTTCTCTCACGCATATCATCAAACAGTATGACCTCGATGGAATCGACATCGATTACGAGCACTTCAAATCCGACCCAGAAACCTTCGCCGAATGCATCGGGCAGCTCATAACCACTCTGAAGAAGAATGGGTTGATCTCAGTCGCATCAATTGCGCCTTTCGACGACGACCAAGTGCAGACCCATTACTTGGCATTGTGGAAGCGATATGGGCATTTGATAGATTATGTCAATTTCCAATTCTACGCGTACGATCAAGGGACGAGTGTGTCTCAGTTCATGGATTATTTTAGAACACAGAGCTCCAATTACAATGGCGGGAAAGTGTTGGCGAGTTTCACCAGCGACGGAAGCGGAGGGTTGTCGCCGGCGGATGGGTTCTTCACCGCTTGTAGTCAGCTTAAGAGCGAGGATAAACTACATGGGATCTTTATTTGGTCTGCAGATGATTCCATGGCAAATGGTTTTCCCTATGAAAAAAAATCGCAGTCATTCCTAGCAATTCCGCACTAGAATTGATTTCCAAAAAAAGAATCCAGGAGTAATTTGTCACTTCCAATCATGTTATTATATGATGGTATTATGTAATTATTATTTATGAGCTATTTTAGTCAAAACAATAGTCGTTTTACGATTTGTTTTTACTGTTCCGGCACGTATCTTAAAGCGGTCGAAATAGTCACTATTTGAAACAATTTTGGCCCTAATTTTTTCTCGGAAGTACGTTAAGGATTAACGTATGTTCGAAAAAAAATACGGAATTTTTTGGGGTCAAATAGTGAGTCATCCGGCCTCCTTGATATGCGTTCTCTACTGAATATTGAGATGCGAGAAAGTCATTTATTTTACCGCAGAGGGAGTATAATCTTAGTACCACTTGTGTTCTTTTTTTTTTTTTTTTGAAGGGAGTACTACTTGTTTCTTATTTGTGCTAGCCGTAATTTCTCATGCTATCATGATGTTCGTGTAGCTTTTTAAATAAAATTTGTACTAAAAAAATTGTTGTAAAAATTTACTAAAAAAATTGTTGTAAAAAATTACTAAAAAATTTACTCATAAAAGAAGTAAAACTTTACAACAAACAATAAAATTACAAAAAAATATACACCAAGTTCACGTTTTAAAAGTAAAATTGAAAAGCGAACTAAATCAACCAAATTTTCTTACTTGAAAATTTTATGCTATAAGATTATTTTCATCTTTAAATAATTTGGTCTCACAATTAACGCGAGATTACTTTTTAAGTGAATACTAAAAGCGTAACTTAGGTGATTTCTAGAGAAATTTCATTAAATTTTATGTGAATAACCTTTCTAATTTGACATTCGACTTCAATAAAAGTTATTAATGATTGTTATCCGCCCTCCTCATCTTTATTTAAATTTCTTAAAAAGGGGTTTTTTTTTCGAGAACGATTTCGACTTACCTGCCTTTTCTTTTCTAGCCTGTTGTTAGTTTCACTTCTTAAAAAAAAAAAAAAGAAAAAAAGAAAAGAAAGGATAATAAGGCATGTTTATAACCAAGATGGAATTCACAAATCCTTAATTAACAGTGTTATCATCAGAATCGGACCGGATTGGTCAGTCGGACCGGTTCAATTATGAAATTTCAGATTTTAGGTTCGATTCAGCTATCTGATCGGATATGCATGCGAATCGAGTTTGATCGGTCGGTCAGACAGGTTTTTATACAACCGGCGACCCGGCCGGTTCAACATCAACCCAACTGGTTCAATACTTTTTCTCCAAAACGGCGTCGTTTTGATATATTTTCTTTTTTTGAAAATTTTGATGGACTAGCCCATCAGAATATGAAAATTTACCGGTTTAATCTGGTTCAATTATCTAAGATTGAACGGTTCGACGTGTGACCAGTTCAAAACAATTCGATGGGTCAATATGATCGAATCCGGTTAAACCCAATCGAATCAGATTTTTTTTATTTCCGATTCGTTGTCCGATCCGGTTCTGATAACTATGTTAATTACTACTAGATCAAATCCGACATTTTTACTCAACTCCTTCCGCTGAAAATGAAGCTCAATCCACCTGAACCGTTCCGGAAATAGGCCCAGGCAGCCAGGCCAATATCTAAAAGGCTGTATAAATATGCTTGGGCCCTGTTATTTAGTTTGAATCTAAGTTTGTAGCATTTAAGCCCAAAAGACTATTTGAGTATTATCTAAGTCATAACTTTCACCTTTTTCTTTTCTTTTTTCCTTTTTTGCTTCTTCTAAAGGTTTTTTTCCTTACCCGGTAACCCGTAGGTGGAGTGGATCCTTCCTAGTATTTTTAAGATTTGAATTCAAGACATCAATTAAATTAAAAGAATTTTTTACCGATTCACTTGAATTCCGTTAAATTTTTCCCTTCTCTTTAGCTAATCATTATATAAATGACTTACTTTAGTATGACATGATTAATTTTTTTTTTTTACACTTTTTAGAGTCACAATCTTAAAGTCGTATAGAAAGTTTGAGAAAGGGAAGATCCCACTTATTAATTACTTAAAAGTAAAACTTGTTTGTCCTTTATTTTCGAGGCCAATGAAATAAAAAAGCTCAAGACTTAATCAATTTGACATGAAATTACATGACCGAAAAGACCATAATGCTTTCCCCTTTACATTCTTTTGTTTTGATTTTGTTTTTGAGAAGACCATAATGCTTTGCTATTATGCGTTATATCTTGTTAGGCATTTGGCCCGTAATTCGTTTTCACTCAGTCAACTTCCCACCTAAATTTTGCCTGAATTTTTTTTTGCTACTAAAAAAGAAGAAGAGATGCAGAAGATGCAGCCCAATTTGTAAATACATGTTCTTTATATAAGAGGTTTTTATTAGGTACTCCTGGAGCATAATGTAAGTTTAAGGTGTAATTTAGTTTCCAAAAAATTATACATATGTAAGTTTACGGTCTGTGTAAGTTCTTAACTAAAAAAATTCAGCATTTTGCAGGTCAACATATTTGATGCATTTCTTCAATAACAATAGCTTTCTTATATCAATATACAACTTACACAGATCATAAATATTTCTTAATACACGTGTAATTTTTTGAAAGTTAAACTACAACGTACCATGTGTATCATGCTCTAATCCAAGAGTAACCAATAAAACCTCTTTCATTATAAATTTGATCCATGCTTATGTGAAGAATGAGATTTCTTCAAAATACTTGCCAATATTCTGGAACATTTTTACGACTATAAGTGCTGCCTGTCTGTGCACATATACATCAAGAAATTGGAAACATTCTTCAATACCCAGCAATTTATTGTCAAGAGTACTAATTAATCAAGACAAATTAGGCAAAGTGCAAGTCTTCTTATCTTTATCGATGCGCAGCGACGACGAGTAGCTGCAAGTCTTGCTAGTTGATTGGTGGTGGTCCAAGCCCTACACCTCAAAACCTGCCTAGCTATTCATCTTTCGGTGATTGAAATCTTGAGCAAGTATCTTTTTTCTTCAACGTAATTATTGTTGCTCCCTGCTAAGATGTGGCTGATACGAGCGACTCGGTACTTTCGATTGAGAGTGATTGCTAACTAATTCAATTCTTATGTATACAAGTGATTATGTACTGGCAATATACTCTTAGTAATCCGATTCAGTGTCATTATAATTAGTTGTGGCTAACGAGGCCTATGATTCATACCAAGATCACAAAAAGGATAAACTTGTTGACCATATAGATATCTCCATCAATATTTGTCAACCACCCACCAATTGTAGACTTGAAATCAAACTTCAAACCCTATTGATGCGTGCACGTTGCCTCTGGTTACATATTTTCTCCGGAAAAACAAATCTTACACCGGAAAACGTATGTTGAGCGATGGACTAGGATAACCACTGCTGCATAGTCAACCCAAGAAACTGTCCAATTTTGCTATATATATATATATATATATGACCGACCAAACAAGTAATAACCAGATGATTTTTTTTATAAAGGAAGTCAACCAACAAGATCACGAAGAGTAGAGTCAACTACAAAATCGTACCGGGGGGTCAATTATTATATGTTTAATTATTGAACGATTAAGAAATTCTATAGCATTAATTTTTATTAATTATTAAATATAAATTTAGTTTTTTTTCTAAAATTAGTTATATTATTAATTATTATTATAATATCAAGGATCAAATTCCATAACATACATCACGACTACACTTTTTTATTTTTCAAAGGAGAGGGACTACACCTTTGTTAAACTTATTGATTTTGATAGTATGCCATTAATCCCACAAGATCGATGTATAAATTTGAGGGCGATACTGATATAGTACGTTGACCAATTGGTCAAGGAATCACTTATTCTAGTGGGAAAAACTGTTAATATTCTTGTTGACCCCATTTAGACAAAGCCAAAGCCTAAGCCTATATCGGGTGTTGGGTTGGGTCACAGCCAATGTCATTATCTTGCTTGTTATAAGAAGAGACAGGCCCACCTCTTTTCCTTTCTCCATGTTCTTTATTGCGTTGCAAGATTCTCTCTTACCACTTTAAAATATAAAGGAGAGTTGCACACCATACCTAATTAATTAAATTAATTAGATGGCTTTCTTAATTTTATATAATCCTTAATTTTCCTGAAAAGCTGTAAATTAATTAGTGAACGAGATAAAAGGATCATAAAAAAATGATAATTGAAATATAATTTTGAACCACTCACTATATATATTTAAATAAATAATACTTAAATTCATTAGGGATATCTTGTTTACAAACATACACGATTGATCCTTTTTTTTTTTTATGTTCATGTTTACACGAGCATTACTTAGCCCACCGAGTGAATTAGGGGTCCAGTACTTCTAGCAAGCATTCACAATACACATATCGAATTAATAACTTTTTTTATTTAATAAGTGATAGCATCAAAGCTCTTTCACCACATGCATTTGTTTCTTCTTCTTTTTTATTAGTTTTTTATGATCCACTTGACACGAGACAAAAAATTGAAGTATAAATAAAGTTGCATGTACCTTAAGCGAGTAATAATGACAGGATAAGGGAAAAAAACAGGTATCTTGGAGACAAAGTATATCATATTGGTCCATCACCACCACTCTATGCAGTACGTGGATTTGATCGATCCGCAATTTCACTGCCCAATTATTTTGTGTGGAAGGGAAGGATCGATGGGTTTGATCATTTATACGTATTGATATTGATAATACATCAAATTACACTAAGGACATTCCTAACATTTTATGAAACCGGTAACCTAGATTCTGGTAAATGGCAAGGTGTATGCTACGCGAACTAGTTCAATGAGGTCCCGATAACTTTATGATACGCACATCGTCCCCTACCAAGAACGATCATAGCGGTCCGAGAGGGTTACCGGGCACGCACTTTCCTAGCAGGACGATCAAGGAGTTACCGGTAAATACAGACGACACCAACCTCAAGGATATTTTCGACCTTTCACCACCAACGGGGGGTCCCGATATATGTACCTGCCGGTATATATCCTCAACAGTAGCCAAGACTACACATACCGGCTCTACTAGGTAAATATACTAATGGTACAACATGCTAGAGAAACTATTGGGAAAAGGGACAGGTATCAACAATGGCGTGGTAAACAGACTCTGGACTGTGTCATGACTGCCAACGAGGTAGTGAATTATTTGAAGGAGATAAAATGACAGGGGATGCTGTTTAAATTGGATTTCAAAAAAGCCTATGGCTCGGTAGAGTGGAGTTACTTGGTCGACGTGATGAAACACATGGGATTTGGGGAGAAGTGTAGGGGTTGGATAATGCAGTGCATCAGTACGAATAAAGTTTCGGTACTGATAAATGGATCGCCAACGGAACAATTTGGGGTGGGTCGTGGTCTTCGTTAGGGTTGTTGCATGTCTCCTTTCCTCTTCAACATAGCGGCGGAAGGGCTTCATTGTCTGTTTACCAGAGCAGTAGAGGTAGGGATCTTGAAAGGCATAGGTAACGAACATTTAGGATGGAACGTTAGCCACTTGCAGTTTGCAGACGACACGCTTGTGTTTGTAAACAATGATGAGAAAGAGATCCAAGGGGTCAAGGGGACGCTTCGTTGGTTTGAGGCTTTTTCGGGGCTCAGGGTGAATTTTCACAATAGCAGCTTGATAGGAGTGAATATGAGTGAAGAAGTAGGTGGATGTTTAGCCAGGAGGGTGGGCTGCAGATATGAAACACTGCCGTTCAAATACCTTGGGTCACACGTTGGGTTTAATCCTAGAAGAGTTTCTAGTTGGCAATTCCTAGTTCAAAGAATGCGGAGTAAGTTGGTAACATGGAAAGGCCACTTACTTTCAGTGGGGGGCAGAGTAACGCTTATAAAGGCAGTGCTATCGAGCATCCCCATCTATAACATGTCAATTTATTGTATGCCCAAGAGTGTCATTCAGCAATGTGAAGGGATCATGAGGAGGTTCATGTGGAGTGGTCAAGATTAGAAGCGGGGTTTGGCCAAGGTAAGTTGGAAGAAGATTACTCGCTCTCATGAGTTAGGAGGCTTGGGAGTAGAAGATTTGAGGAGTAGGAATGTCGCGCATCTTTTTAAATGGGTTTGGGAATTGGGTAATGGTAGGCAGAAGCTTTGGGCAAATCTGATCCGTAAGCAATATGGTATAGAGAGCCTTGGAGATTTGTGGAAGGTGGTGACGCGAAAGTATTCCGTGGTTTGGCATGACATCATGTGCTTGTTTGGACGAGGAGGAGACTACTTTGATTTTTGGTCAGCTTAGGTGGAGATGAAGGTGGGGAACGGGAGAAATACATCCTTCTGGTGGGATCAGTGGGTCAATAGGAAACCTCTGGCGCTAGTGCATCCTCGTCTTTATCGAGTGTCTATCAAGCAACAAGGAAAAATCTGGGATTGCGGGATCATTAACAGTGGTGGCTGGGTTTGGCAAATGCAGTGGCGGCGCGAGCTCTTTGAGTGGGAATCTGAAGAGTGGGAGAGCCTGAAGGAAAGTCTCCCTCAGCCACGTAGTGCGGAAGTCGCTGATATAACTTATTGGCAGCTAGACAAATCAGGAACTTACTCAGTTCGTTCTTGGTATGGGGAAAACGAAGAGTTAATCCATGAGACGCGATCTCTTCTTAAAGCTTGTTGGACGAAGCTGGTGCCATACCGAGTAGAGTTTTTCACGTGGTTGGTGCTTCAAGAGCGTATAGTAACTAGAGAATTTCTATGGCAGAGAGGTATGATAGAGGAGGAAAAGAAAAGATGCCCAATGTGTAACTCTGCCTCAGAAACTGTTTCTCACTTGCTCTTACATTGTGATGCAGCAAAGGGTTGTTGAGACTATATTATGCGGTGGCTGGGAGTGCCTTGGTGTCAACCAGGAATGCTAGGAGATTTATGGCACATTTGGGGAGAGATGTGCCCGAGAAAGGGAGCTGAGTTTGAACGATTGTGAAGACCCCTATTTTATGCGGTGATTTGGAGCGTATGGAAGCAACGTAACCATGTGGTTTTCCAGCAAGGAGCCTGCTGTCAGAGGCGCACGGTCAACATTATTTACTCCATGTGGCACGGATGGCTTCGTAGTAAGGACAGTAAGTTTCCCTACAGTTTGAACACGATATTAGCAAGCCCTTCTTGGCTTCTTTCGTGGGGAATAAATGGCCATGAGGCAGTAATATATGCCTAGTTTTTCAGTGTTTGTGCTGGGCGATCCCAGCTGTTGTGGGATAGGCAGCAGTTTTTTTCCTTTTTTCCTTTTCCCTTTTTTTTTTGTTTTCTTATGTTTCTGTTCCCCTTTCTTACTTAGTCATATTTTCTATGACTGCTAATAAAGATTCAGCCTATTAAAAAAAATCAACAATGGCTAACCAAGCCCAAACGACATGTGTCCAGGGTGACCCATAGGGCGAGGCTATAAATACCCCCTATCACCCCTTCTTGAACACGCAGGCATACATGCATACTGATTGCATTGTATTTCATCATGTTTTATTGTCCATTTACTAGTTATTTTGGACAGTAAATCCGCTGATTTATCCTTGTTTTCCCACATCTTAGCAGATCTGATCTGGGAGGCAGCTTTTGAGGAATCTGAACAGAAGAGAGCTGGAGCAGCATTACCCGAGTCTAGGCCTGGATCTAGGCCTAGACATGTTCGCATCTGACGTAGCGCGCATACCAGGATTGTCTTGGCCAAGACTGCGGCCAAGACACTTTCGCGATAAAGACAACACTTTGGAGCGTTTGGACCGCTTTCAGCGTTGGACTCTTACAGCTGGCACGTAGCAGCTGCTCCCCTATTTTAGAGGGATCTGAAGCCAATCTTTTGAATAATCCCGAATGGGATCTCCCTCTCTATTATTTAGCGATTTAGTTTCCATTTTAAGAACAATTAATTGTAATAATCTTTTAGGAGATTTTCTAGGGATTAGAGTTGGATTGGGACAGAGGTTCTGAGGGCTATTTTAGCAAAACATTATTCACCTCTGTCCAGAACGACGGAACACTATGCAATCCTTCTTCTCTTTTCTTAGTTCGACATTGTTACACTTTGCTCCAGATTTTATTATCTCGGATTTATATTATTTATGCAATTAAATACTTTACCTTTTTATCCATGAGTATGAGTAACTAAACACCCATTCTTGGTAAGGGTTGAGGAGCTATAGTTCTTATGCACTCGTGAGGCATCTTTCGTACTTCATAATCTCTTCCTTTGTATTTATTTATTTCTTGAACTTAATCTATCGCTTACTCACTAGAGACAAGGTTTGATCATCCTTGTACCTTAGTAGAGAAGAGTTGTAACCAGCCTAGAAGGAGAGGGAGTACCCGCCGGCTAGACGAAGTAGGTGACTAGTCTCGCCCCAGACTAGAAGAATAGGTAATCTAGGTCGAGACCAGATTGACAACCTAGGGTTTCCGTGGGGAAACACCTTGACCTAGGTACTGTCTTCCCCTGTACCATTGAAGAGGTGAGCAACCATTCAAGACAGCAGTCAAACGGATAAACCCTTTAACCAGCAAGGTGTCCCTTGGCTAGGATTATCAGGAGAGGGAGTACCCGCTAGGTAATTTGAAGAGGAGGGAAGACAGGAGTGAACAGGAGTACCTCCACTCTATAGCAGTACTACAAACGAAGAGAAGAATATCCTAGAGTCCGTGATCGAGGCATAAGAACGCAAGCTCTCATATCACCCTTACCTGGAATTCCATATCACTAGACTTATTCCTAATCTAGACCCTAGTCTTGGCCTAGACTCTGGCCTATACTACTTTAAACTATTTTCACTTCTTTTTGTTTTGTCTTTCAGTTTTAGATACCAACCAAACCCAAACTCAGTGACGAGGAAGTCAAACTCAAGAACTACGTTTCCTAGAGGTCTCTGTAGACGATCCTTTTACCATCATCTACAAATCCTTGTAGACAGTGATAAGTTGTATTTCTACCCCCAATTCCATAACTATTTCACTACTATATTTGACGTGTTCGACGCGCGATCAAATTTTGGCGCCGTTGCCGGGGATCTCTAACGGTATTTGTAGTTCTTGTTTTATTTTATTTTATGACAGTTGATGACCAGGTCCTCAAGTAGAGAACAAGATTTGTTACCCATCAATCCCAATCTCACTAGGACCGAAGCACAGCTAAGGAGGCAAGCTCGACTAAGAGCAGCCCAAGAAGAAAGCGAATCGGAAAGTTCTAACTCCGAAGCAGAATATAGTCTAGACCACGGTCTTGGCCTTGATTCAGACCAAGACATGGCGGACCAGCGACCAGAACCAACGATGAGAGAGCTGAACAAAACAGCAGAACAGGAGACCTTTTCCTGTATTAATCTACCTCCTATAGCTAATGATTGGTCCATAAAGACCAACATGGTGGCTAACCTTCCCAAGTTCTACGGCCATTCCAATGAAAACCCATTCAAGCACCTAAGAAACTTACATGTCCAGTGTGACATTATGAAACCAACCACTGTAAACATGGAGAGAGCGAAGCTAAAGGCCTTTCCAAGCTCTCTAGAAGGGGGAGCTCAGAACTGGTTTTACAGTTTGCCTCATAACACCATCAATACGTGGGCGGAGATGTCCACGATGTTCCTTAACAACTATTGGAATGCAACGAAGGCGGGGATAGCCAGGAAAGACATGGCAACAATTCAACAAAGAAGCGGTGAAAATTTCAGTGAGTACCACCAGAGGTTCCGAGATTTGCAAGAAGTTTGCCCCACTCATGGCGTAGCAGACAATACCATGATACAATATTTCTACGATGGGATGCTCCCAAGTAGCAAGGAAAAAGTGGACTCAGCCGCAAGTAGAGCACTACAAGATCTCACGGTCACAAGAGCAAAAATGTTGCTCCAAACATTGGCAGACAATTGCCAAAATAACACAATTTTGGATAGAAATTCTTCTTCTTCTACCATAAATGCAATTAATGTTGAACAAAAGCTTAATGATTTAACTGATATGGTTAAAACCCTCTCTGTTAATATTTCAGGTTCAATGTCTTCAGGAAGTCAGAACCAAGAGCAAGTAGCATCTGTTTGTGGGATATGCCAACAGCAAGACCACCAGACCAACAATTGCTATATGGTGCAGCATCCGGATGATGTGAGTCAGGTCAATGCAGTATATCCACAAAACCAAGGAAGCATGCAAAACTTTCCCCAAGGAAGTAACCAATACGCGTGGAGGGCACATCCAAACTTCAGATGGAGAGATCCAATTCCTCAAAATCAGAATCAGAATCAAGGTGTACCTCAGCAGCAGCAGCAACCTCCTGTCAATTTCCAACACTTCATGCCGCGACCCCCAAATCAGAGTCTTGGCCAAAATCTAGGCCAAGCGCCAGGCCAACCTCCTTTAGCCCAGCTACCACCTGCCTCTCGACCTTTGCAGATAACTGGCCCCTCAGTGGAGGACACGCTCAAGCAAATGATGGAGCTGCAGAAGAATCATAAGCAGTCAACTCAGACTAGCTTGGCAGAGCTGCAAAAGCAAATAACTCAAATAGCCAATCAAGAAAAATTACCTCCAACCACGGTAAATAATCCAGCACACAACGTGAGTGCTATGAGTTTGAGGAGTGGAGTTGTGTTGCCAGAAAGGGAAGGACCAAAAACAGATGAGGAAATAAAAAGAATCCTTTCGGAGGATGTGGACGAAGGTGAGGAAGAAGAAGCTGAAGCGGAAGTAGTCTTGACCAAGACCCAGGCCAAGCCTACCGTTGCCGCAGAACCAGAGTAAAAAGAGCCTGTCTTGGCCAAGCCGCAGGTCAAGCCAGACCAGAAGGAGGAGATTATAGAAATCATACCACCCTTTCCACCAAGATCTTCGAAAGAAAAGAAACAAGATGAAGCGAGAGACTTCATGGCTGTTTTTGGAAAAATAGCCGTGAATATCCCAATGTTGGATTTAATTGCAAAAGTCCCTTCTTATGCTAAATTTCTTAAAGAATTGTGCACTAATAAAAAGAAAATTGCAGGTATAGAGAGAGTGAATTTATCCAGCAATGTCTCCGCAGTACAACAACTCCCAGAGAAGTGCAAGGATCAAGGAACCTTCAATATTCCATGCCAAATAGGGAACAAAATCATTGAAAAAGCCCTTTGCGACTTAGGGGCTGGCATCAATGTAATGTCTCTAAGCGAATTCGAGACCTTGAAGATAGGAGCAATGAAAGAGACTGACTTAGTGATACAGCTGGCCGATCGAACAATCATCCGACCTAAAGGTGTAGTGACGGATGTCCTGGTAATGGTAAACGATTTTATCTATCCAGTTGACTTTTATATAGTTGAGATGAATGTTCAATTGCCTTTATGTACCACTGATATTTTATTAGGAAGACCTTTCCTAAGGACGTCAAAAGCAAAGATAGACTGCTTCGAAGGAAGCATTATTCTTGAATTTTGTGGAAGGACAATTAAATTCAGCATCACTGATGCTCTAAAACATCCTAATGATTTGCATTGTGTTAGTTTTTTGGATGTTTTGGATCCAATTACTGAAGAAATTGCTGACATTTATAATAGCGATCCCCTTGAGTATGTTTTGAGCAGGGGAATTTCCATTTAAGCACTGGAAGGATTAAAAGACCGCACGGGAAATCAGAAGGAACTCCAAGAAATTATGGACAGTTTGGCCGATCAGGAAGATACAGACTTAGTCTTGGCCTTGAGCTTGGCCAAGACGCCGGCCAAGACTGCCAACAAAAGAAGAAAAATAGTTAGTTGTCAATTTGTGCAATCAACGATTCCTAAATTTCTACCTTCTGTTGTGCAGGCACCACAATTGGAATTGAAGTCCCTACCAGACCACCTGAAGTACGCCTATCTAGGCCTAGATGACACCCTTCCAGTCATTATTTCAGCCAAACTATCGAGAGATGAAGAAGACAAATTGATTGTTGTCTTGAAAAAATACAAAGAAGCGATAGGCTGGACAATGGCAGACATCAAAGGGATATCATCCAATATTTGTACCCACAAAATACATTTGGAAGAGGATAAGAAACCCATTCGGCAACCCCAGAGAAGATTAAACCCTCCTATGATGGAAGTTGTTAAGAAAGAAATAATCAAGCTATTAGACTCTGGTGTGATTTACCCTATCTCTGATAGTAATTGGGTGTCTCCTGTGCAGGTAGTCCCTAAGAAGACTGGAATAACAGTAATCGAAGGAGAAGATGGAGCTCAAAGAACAGCTAGAATTCAGAACGGATGGAGGGTATGCATTGACTACCGAAGGCTGAATCAAGTCACTTGGAAGGACCATTTCCCGCTGCCCTTCATCGATCAAATGGTAGAGAGACTTACTGGAAAGTCTCACTACTGTTTCTTGGACAGATACTCAGGGTTCCATCAAATACCCGTTGCACCCGAAGATCAACAAAAGACAACGTTCACTTGTCCATTTGGAACGTTTGCCTATAGACGCATGCCATTTGGGCTGTGTAATGCGCCAGCCACCTTTCAAAGGTGCATGGTGAGCATATTTTCTGAGTATGTAGAGAAGAGCATCTAAGTATTTATGGATGATTTTACCGTATACGGTAATGATTTCAACCAATGCCTACACAACTTAGAAAATATTTTAAAGAGATGTGTTGATACATGTTTAGTCTTGAACTTTGAAAAATGCCATTTTATGGTAGATCAAGGGATTGTCCTTGGACATGTAGTCTCTAAAAAAGGCATTGAGGTTGATCAAGCCAAAATCGACACTATCAAGAACTTGCCTTACCCCTCATGCTTGCGTGAGGTTCGTAGCTTTCTTGGACATGCAGGGTTCTACCGTAGGTTCATAAAAGACTTCTCCAAGGTGGCTGAACCCATGTGCAAACTACTGCAAAAAGAGGTGGAATTCGACTTCAATGAAGAATGCAAGAAATCGTTCGAAGAGCTGAAGGAACGATTGACCACAACATCGATCATTAAACCCCCTGATTGGAGCTTGCCATTCGAGCTAATGTGCGACGCAAGTGACGCTGCTGTTGGAGCGGTTCTTGGACAGAAGAAAGGAAAATACCCTCATGTGATCTACTATGCATCTAAGATGCTAGATGATGCCCAACGAAATTACACCACAACCGAAAAAGAACTCTTTGCAATAGTTTTTACCTTGGAAAAATTTAGATCTTATTTATTGGGCACAAAAATTATTGTATTTTCAGATCATGCGGCATTAAAATATCTCTTAGTCAAGCATGATGCTAAGCCTAGACTAATCCGTTGGATTCTTCTTATGCAGGAGCACAATCTGGAAATTAAGGACAAGAGTGGCAGGGAAAATCTCGTGGCAGACCACTTAAGCCGTTGCCTAGCAAAGGGAGACACGAACGAAATCAAAGCAGAATTTCCAGATGAAAAACTGTTTTCTATCGCACAGTCTAGCTCGGAGTCTAGGCCTAGACATCAGCCGAACCAGCGACCGTGGTACGCTGAAATAGCGAATTACCTAGCAACAGGTAAACACTATGGTGATATGACTACCTATAAGAGGGTAAAAGTCAAACACGACAGTAAGTACTATGTCTGGGATGATCCATATTTATGGAAGTTAGGATCCGATCAATTGCTGAGGAGATGTATACCTAATGATGAAACCAAGTCTATACTTGAATTCTGTCATTCCAAAGCATGCGGTGGCCATTTTGGAGCAAGAAGAACAACCCTAAAAATCTTAGAGGCTGGTTTTTATTGGCCGACAATTTTTCAGGATAGTGCCCTATTTTGTAAAACTTGTCCGGCTTGTCAAAAAGTGGGAAACATTAGTTCCCGAAATGAAATGCCTATGAATTTTATTCTTTCTTGTGAAATATTTGATATATGGGGCATAGATTTTATGGGACCTTTTCCCACTTCTTTTGGCAACAGATATATTCTCTTAGCTGTGGATTATGTATCAAAATGGATAGAGGCGAAAGCCACTAAAAATGATGATGCTAGAACTGTTATTTCCTTTATTAAATCTAATATCTTGAACAGATTTGGAATTCCTCGAGGGATCATTAGTGATCGAGGAACCCACTTCTGCAACAAGATTTTATCTTCTCTTTTCAGGAAATATGGCATCACACATAGGGTATCCACGGCTTACCACCCTCAGACAAACGGCCAAGCTGAAGTGTCAAATAGAGAGGTGAAGTCAGTCTTGGCCAAGACAGTAGGCCTAGACAGACGCGATTGGAGCCAGCGGTTAGATGACGCATTGTGGGCCTGCCGAACGGCTTACAAAGGACCAATCGGGATGACACCTTACAAGCTAGTCTATGGAAAAACATGCCACTTACCAGTAGGGTTGCAACATAAAGCATTTTGGGCTATACGAAAGTGCAACCTAAGTTGTGATGAGGCTGGCCAAGAAAGGAAGCTACAACTCCATGAGCTAGAGGAATTGAGAGACCAAGCCTATGACAATCAGCTGATTGTCAAGGTCAGAATGAAAGCTTACCATGACAAGCGGATTATTGGAAAACCTCTCCACACAGGGGAGAAAGTTCTTCTTTATAATTCCCGTTTTAAAATGTTTCCTGGAAAACTAAAAACTAGATGAGAAGGCCCTTTTGTTATTACTAACATTTACCCACATGGTGCAGTAGATATTAGGAATGAGAAAACAGGTGCCGAGCTCAAGGTGAACGGGCAGAGATTGAAACCGTTCTTTGAGGGTTTTCAGGAAGAAAAAGTTTCTGAAAAGGTGGACGAGCCACCTGAAAACAACTGAAGAAGATTGAGAGTCGAGCCTAGGACTTAAAATAAGGGCGCTGCAAGGGAGGCAACCCTTGTGTCTTTTAATTTTAGGATGTATTTAATTTTTTTAGTCACATTTGATTTCACTGGGTTATTTTCGTTTTTGTGCAGGAAATTAAGTGTGGGGAAATTGAAGTAGTCTTGGCCGAGATCTTGGCCAAGACTTAGAGCTAGACTACCTTGCGAGTGAAGATCCCTTTTGTGAGTTAGTGGGACACGTGTCATCGCCGCCAATTAAAAGCCTTTATTTGCTTTTGAAACAGACAATTTCAAAAGCCAATTAAAAGGAATTAATTGGCAGCGTGGGAAATTAATCTACCACCTCTGCATATTCCTTCTCCCACTCTGACACGATCTCCCCACGTCCAACAAAATCCAACCTCTCACCTGAGCTAAAAACAGCAGACCTTTCTCCTTCTTCTTCCCCAAAAAAATCGCACAGTGTCCCCTGCACAACCTAAACTCCAAAAAACCCAAAATCCTTTCAATCTTTTTCCCCTCTCGCACCCATGACTGCACCCAGCCGTCCATCGCCTTCCCACATCCCTGAGGAGAGCGATGATCTCCGTGGAGCTCAGCCGATTGCCCTTCCGACCAGTTCCCTCTCCGCCGCGAGACGGATGCTCAATGCACTAGGGGATGACGATTCCATGTCCTCCGAAGATGACTTACCTGAGGAATCAGAGGAGAGTGTCCAGGGAGACGACCGAGCTGTTGTCGTGTCCGATGAGGATTCCGATGAGGTTCCTCTCGCGAAGAGGATGAAGACCTCTGCTACGGCGACGACGGGAGACAGAGACAGCCGGCACCAGAGCAGGCTAATGAAGAAGATGGCAGCTGCGACAACCGCTGCGAAGAAATCCACTCCTGCCACTGCCGCAGCCGCTACTGTTACCACACCACCACCGCCACCTCCGGCGAAGAAGAATTCAGCCACTGCGCCGCCCAAGAAGTCCGGGCGAGTCAAGCAGGTGGCTCACAAAAAGACACCGACTAAGAAGCCGGCAAAAACCCCGATTGCAGTTCAGTCACCACCTCCACCAAACCCTAAACAGACAAGGCCACTGCCGCTCCTTCCACTGCCAAGAGCAAAGGGAAACAGAAGGTGGTCATGGAGGATCCAATTGAGGACGATGAAGACGATTTAGTCTTGGCCAGGACTGCGGCCAAGACTCCTAAGGTACGATCTCTTCCTCCTCTGCACACACTTAAAGGCTGGTTGAAATTTGATACGCCAGACCTTAAAGCCAAATTGCGTGATATGCATGCCTGTGATATCCCTGCTTTTGCTCGATTAGATTTTGATTTTTTGAATGAGATGGCATTAGGGGATAAAATTAGGGAATATGTGTATGCGATTGGTTGGGTCCCTTTTATGTCTGTTGAGTGTGATGCTTTTGCTGAACTGTGTCTTGAATTTCACACAACCTTCTGGTTTGATGAGGACACCCTGTATGTTAGGGGTAGAGACAAACCAGATTTTGCTGCTCCTGATGTGATTAATTTTAGGTTGTGTGATAAATGGAGTCACTTGTCTATTGATGCCTTCAATGCTTTGCTAGGATTTGCCTTTACTGATGAAGCTATTTTTGATTATCCCCAAGATTGGGATAATAATGTTGCTTTTAGAGAGATCACTGGTGATCCAGATGCTAAGTTTGATAGGAACTCTAAGGCACATGCCATTTTAAACCCTGCGCTTAGAATGCTCCATAGAACCTTGTCTATCAACCTTTCGGGGAAGACAAAGGTCTCTGGAAATTTAGCCAAGTCTGAATTGTTTCTGTTATGGTGCATTATGCACAAGAAAAAGGTCAACTTAGGCTTGTATTTGGTTCAAGTATTGCATGCACGTGAGTCTAAAACCAAATTAATTTTTGGATCATTGATTACTTGGCTTGCTACTCAAACTGCTAGTTTCGATCCTGCTGCTTCTGATTTGCTTAGATGTTGCTCCCCCAAAATCCTGGATTTTAGATCCTTCGACCAAATGGGACATTTCCATTTGGAAGGAGAGTTTGTTGCTTGTAATACAGGTTTTACACCGGTGGCGGACCACATCTTCTCGAAGAAAAATGGAGGGAAGTACAAGCTGCGTCCAATTGTCATCCCTGGAGAAGAAGCAGAGGGCAATCTTGCCTAGGATCTAGGCCAAGACGCTGGCCAAGACACCACCATTCCTGCTGCTGTAGCCGATCTAGGCCAAGACAAGTGCCAAGACCCCCCTGCCAGTAGCACCAGTGAGCCACCAGAGTGGGCAAGAGAATTCCAAGCTCGCCAGCTGCTCAAGCAGAAGATCATCCTCGATCGTCTTGGCCAAGACAAGGGCCAAGACCAGAATCAAGCACCCGTAAAAAACGTGGTGCCTCAGTGGGCCCAATGCCTTAATGACAGGCAGGACGTCCTCCTTGAGCAGATGAAGCTCACAAGGAAAAACGTCCTCCACGTTTACCAGCACCTCGAAGCCCATTTCAAGCTCCTCAAGGATCTCCATAACAATCTGAGCTCAGAGAGTGACTCCGAATCTTCAGATGAGGAGGATGAACCCCAGCCATCGGCACAGCCAGCAAACGCATCCCGCCCGTCGATGCCTCCTCCTCCTCCAAAAGAGCCCAAACCAATGACCTCTCCTGCCCCTGATCTAGGCCAAGCCTCTGGCCAAGATCCCAAGACCCCAGCAACATGAGTTGCTTCTGCCCCCAGGTCGTATTTTTCTTTTCTTTACTTTCTTTTCTGTTTTTAATTTTTGCCTCTCCACACAATGAGGACATTGTGTATTTTTAAGTGTGGGGAGGGTGTTAAATATGTCTTGCGTTTTGTGAATATTGAATGTTTGATTATGTGTTTTGCGTCTGTTTTGTGAGTCAAATTAATGTGTCTTAATTTTTTATTTTTATGTCAGTTTGTCCAGTATAGAGTCTGTCAAATGCATGATTTTTATTTGTATTTTTCTGCATGTTTTGAGTCTGTTGTGAGTGCATCCGAATCCCTATTTTCTTGCTTAGATTGTTTAGTCTTTTGGTGAGACTGCATTTAGACACTTTCCTAGGGGATACAATGCTTTAGTAACAGGGAAGCAAATGAGCGTAAATGATCAATGCCTAATGGGCATGTTATCTGATGTTTCCCAAACATTAATCATCCACATGGTCGTAGGGACACTTAGCTAGTACCTTAACTCTTCTTAGGATGATGGGGTTAGCTGATTTGAGTGTGTCGTTCTATCTACTTGTAGTGTGAGGCAAATAAGGTGTTGGAATGTCATAGGACAGACATAGCAAAGGTGGAAGTCCCCGCTGAAAAGGGCAAGCTCTGTCTATGTGCTGTGTCTGTAAACATGCAAAGGACACTTGACATGTCAAAAGAAAAAGAAAAAAAATTTTTAGGACATAAAAGAAAATAAGAGAAGAAAAATAAGCCTGTCAAAGTGATTTAAATGGCACCAAGTCTTTAGGCACTTATGGATAGACGACACTCGGTGGGACTCAAATTTTTGGTTAACTCTGTTCCCCTTTTCCTTATCAATCTTTTCTAGTAGGGTGTCTTGATACCATGTGGAAGGTGTATGTTTGGGGTATTGATCATTCCTTGTCAGCCTTGCATTGGATATCTTATTGAAGTGTCTTGGCAGATCCAGTGGAAGGGTAAGCAATCTGAAATTGAGAAAGTCCGGGGGGTTCAGGATGTGTGTTTTGTTTTTGATGTGTTGTTATTTTTGAGAGTCTTTGAGTCTGTACGCTTGGGGGCAAGCATAGTTTAAGTGTGGGGAGTTTGATTGCATTGTATTTCATCATGTTTTATTGTCCATTTACTAGTTATTTTGGACAGTAAATCCGCTGATTTATCCTTGTTTTCCCACATCTTAGCAGATCTGATCTGGGAGGCAGCTTTTGAGGAATCTGAACAGAAGAGAGCTGGAGCAGCATTACCCGAGTCTAGGCCTGGATCTAGGCCTAGACATGTTCGCATCTGACGTAGTGCGTATACCAGGATTGTCTTGGCCAAGACTGCGGCCAAGACACTTTCGCGATAAAGACAGCACTTTGGAGCGTTTGGACCGCTTTCAGCGTTGGACTCTTATAGCTGGCACGTAGCAGCTGCTCCGCTATTTTAGAGGGATCTGAAGCCAATCTTTTGAAGAATCCCGAATGGGATCTCCCTCTCTATTATTTAGCGATTTAGTTTCCATTTTAAGAACAATTAATTGTAATAATCTTTTAGGAGATTTTCTAGGGATTAGAGTTGGATTGGGACAGAGGTTCTGAGGGCTATTTTAGCAAAACATTATTCACCTCTGTCCAGAACGACGGAACACTACGCAATCCTTCTTCTCTTTTCTTAGTTCGACATTGTTACACTTTGCTCCGGATTTTATTATCTCGGATTTATATTATTTATGCAATTAAATACTTTACCTTTTTATCCATGAGTATGAGTAACTAAACACCCATTCTTGGTAAGGGTTGAGGAGCTATAGTTCTTATGCACTCGTGAGGCATCTTTCGTACTTCATAATCTCTTCCTTTGTATTTATTTATTTCTTGAACTTAATCTATCACTTACTCACTAGAGACAAGGTTTGATCATCCTTGTACCCTAGTAGAGAAGAGTTGTAACCAGCCTAGAAGGAGAGGGAGTACCCGCCGGCTAGACGAAGTAGGTGACTAGTCTCGCGCCAGACTAGAAGAATAGGTAATCTAGGTCGAGACCAGATTGACAACCTAGGGTTTCCGTGGGGAAACACCTTGACCTAGGTACTGTCTTCCCCTGTACCATTGAAGAGGTGAGCAACCATTCAAAACAGCAGTCAAACGGATAAACCCTTTAACCAGCAAGGTGTCCCTTGGCTAGGATTATCAGGAGAGGGAGTACCCGCCAGGTAATTTGAAGAGGAGGGAAGACAAGAGGGAACAGGAGTACCTCCACTCTATAGCAGTACTACAAACGAAGAGAAGAATATCCTAGAGTCCGTGATCGAGGCATAAGAACGCAAGCTCTCATATCACCCTTACCTGGAATTCCATATCACTAGACTTATTCCTAATCTAGACCCTAGTCTTGGCCTAGACTCTGGCCTATACTACTTTAAACTGTTTTCACTTCTTTTTGTTTTGTCTTTCAGTTTCAGATACTAACCAAACCCAAACTCAGTGACGAGGAAGTCAAACTCAAGAAGTATGTTTCCTAGAGGTCTCTGTGGACGATCCTCTTACCATCATCTACAAATCCGTGTAGACAGTGATAAGTTGTATTTCTACCCCCAATTGCATAACTATTTCAGTACTATATTTGACGTGTTCGACGCGCGATCACATACGCGTACTAAAGCTCTGCCTAACTACCTACCTCCACCCGATAGTTCTCCCTCACTACCTATTTTGATCATGCTTATTGACTTGATCGTCGGAGCCTCTATGCCACCTACAAAGCGTTGGAGGGGGTCTCCGACGTAGAGGCTCCGACAATGGATGTGGAACATTGATACGGTCCACATCAGCACGCCAGATTACAGAATCACCCTCATCCCAAATCTAGGACTATCAGCTATAGCCAAGTTTTCTAGCTACATAGTATATATAGTACCAGTTATTGGATATTGCAATAATATTATTGTGGGTTTTGGACCCACAAGCATCTAGATCGATCAATAAGGGATAAATTATTTTTTTAAATAAGCAGAGGATTTATTATCAAGCTGTCATAAAGAACATGACCAAACAGTACAAGAAACAGCTGCCAATGCATGGTAGTGAGCGCACATAGGCGCTCCAAAAACTAAGCAGACATGAAACTAGACAAGCTAACACCCAAAACCAACTCAGAAACCACTAATCACGACTTAGCAAGCATGCCGGAGTCTGCAACATATCAGACATACTGTACATGAACAAGTGGTCCTTACTTTTCAGCCACCAATGCCATAAGGAGAAGATCATATTTAGACACTGCATCTCGAAATACTCTTCCTGTCTAAAAATCGCTGCATTTAATTAGAGATTTTATATTCGATCCTTGATGAATATGCAACTGTCTAAAAATTTGTGAACGAATGCAAACTCAAATACGTAATCAACATCTAATATGGTGATTAGATATTGAATGATCTTGACGGAGTACTAGTCCCAGTTATATACTGATCAACTAGGAACCAAAACATCGATCTATCTTAGATTTTTCAAGAGGCAGACGTACGGATGTAACTAGTCCTTTTTGAAGTGATATACAAGATTCTCAAGGACCTACTCATACCAATTTGCATTGGCGTTGGGGTCCCTCCTTCCTATATGTATACGCATTACGCATAGACACATACATATCAATTCTCATGTATCTTCTCTTTCAACTTAACCATCATTGTATAACGATTTTGGTCAAGCATCTATACTATACCCCTAGATTCTCAAATTCTAGTCGTCAAACCTGAGCTTTTGCACCTTCAAATTCATCGGTTGATCACGCAAGTATTTTTATTATTATTTTTACTATCTTTATTATACCATCATACATTTAAGTATTGTAATTAAGTATAATTCAGAGTAAGAGAATAAAAATTATAAACTAATCATCAAAATAAGGTAAATAAGATAACTAATTAGAAAAAAAGTAATTGGCTTAAAAATGATTAAATACTAAATTTTGAAATAAACAAAATGTTGGCTCTAATCGCGTCGTTTATTTCTTGGCCTTTGCCAACCTTTATTTACTAAAAAGAAAATTGGTGGGTTAATTTTTTTTTCTTCCATATTACAAGCCTCTTAAAATATATGGGCTTACAATATTTAAAATTTAATCATTATTTTGTGACTAAAAAATAAAGGTTAATTAATTATGAAGTGCATGCTGATCATATATATAAACTTGTTTTGTCAGTGTCTGAGAGAGATATCTACTGGGAAAATAATGTTTCCATTTCGGGAAAGGAAATGATTCAATATTCGAATATATCCAGATCATGATTCTAAATTTCTAATTAGCCAAGACTATCACATGACAAAAGCAAGTCTTTTATAGTTAAATAATGCTCCTAACCTTCCTAACCATGATCATTATAAAAATAATCTTTGCTTAAAACATTAATTATGGTCATCCTAATAATTAAACCTATTATAAATGATTGGAAATTTGGAACAAACGCTCCATCACATGGGATTGTGTTAAATAATTCTAACTTTGCCAGAACTCAGCAAAGTGGTGGGGTTTTCTTTCTCTACATATTGTCAAAATATACAAAGTTAGGTAGGGTTTTGTGTGTGTGTGGATAATCCATAATTATATACGGCCGCAAGCAGCGCCATATTTTATTAGCATTTTTTTTGGGTATCGCGAGTGTATTTTCTGTATGACTAATTTTATTCGAGTATTATTGAATTTTGAATGAAATAACTAACCTAATATGATTCGTCCATTAAAAATATAGATAAGTTCATTACTACTCGACCGAACACAACCAATTAATATTAGTAGCTTTCTAGTAATTAACTAGATCAAAGATGTACATAATCTAGTAGTAATTAACTAGGATTACTTAAATCAAAGGAAATTATATTTTAAATTTAGTATTACTTCAAACATTACATATGAATATGACCACGAATATTACCAATTTGTTGAGCTTAATCAAACGGGAAAAATGATTATTTTTAACTTAACACTTTGAGTTCGAGTTCGAATAACGGATATATCATATTGAAAGAGTTATCTCTAATTTTTTACTTGAGGGAACATATTCAAAAAGACCAGAACAAGCAACACCTTTGGAAAGTGCCGGCTCTTTAATTTCTTTCATTGCTTGACCGAATTTGCTAGTGCAACTTCCGAATATTGGTTCTCGAAATGATTACATTGATGCTAGGTAATATTTTTCTGAAGGCAGGCTTGCCTCCAAAGTTGAGATTATTCTACATCTAAGACGAAATTTTTCATTTTTTAATTTCCACTCTGCCCTTTATCCTTCTTTTTTTAATAAAAAATAAAATAAATCCCTTAAACAGCGTAGCACGACTTTTCTAGCCTAGGAAAAGTAAAATTATGTAATTATAGCAAAGAATATAGCATAACATAAGAGACAACATTTTGATTTGATTGTCAGGAAATTGGATGCCAGGGGAAATTATAATCACTCGAGCCAATGAAATTAGAGTGGCAACTTTGGAATATGTTGGATACAATTTTTTTAGAATTGGATAAGTAATACACTCTTGTTAAATATTGCTCCTATATATTCTCGAATCACCGAATTAACTCCATTTCCAGCTTAATATGAACTTTATAAATTATTTCAATGTGGCCTTTGAATAAGTACTAATCTACCCGGCATGACAAGTTAGATTTTAATAATATGGCGTGCACAATTAGCATGCCATGACTTAATTTTAGTCCTTTCGTTAGCAATTAATTGTGCTATAATTTGTACTTTTTGTTGAACAACATTGACATAGCAAGCTAGAAAATCCAAGTGGAAACGAAAAGCTAATCAACACGTGGACTCACTGACACACCTTGTCCCACCCTCTCTTCCATAAGAAATAAAATTCACAATAATGTTTACATTCTTTACCTCATTCATATTAAATTCGTTAATATTACTCACACGTCAAATATAATAGTGAAACAGTTATGGAATTGGGGGTAGAAATACAACTTATCACTGTCTACAAAAGTTTGTAGATGATGGTAAGAGGATCGTCCACAGAGACCTCTAGGATGTGTAATTCTTGAGTTGACTTCCTCGTCACTGAGTTTTGGTTTGGTTGACTCTGAAACTAATAGACAAAATGGAAAGAAGTGAAAACAGTTTAAAATAGTATTGGCTAAAGTCTTGGGCAAGACAGGGGTCTAGATTGAGATAAATCTAGTGATGTGGAATTCCAGGTAAGGGCGATATGAGAGCTTCCGTTCTTATGCTTCGATCATTGACTGAAGTATGTTCATCTCTTCATTCATAGCACTGCTATAGAGTGGAGGTACTCCTGTTCACTCCTGTCTTCCCTCCTCTTCAAATTACCTGGCGGGTGCTCCCTTTCTTGATAATCCTAGCCAAGGGACACCTTACTGGTTAAAGGGTTTATCCGTTTGACTGCTGTCTTGAATGGCTGTTCGCTTCCTCAATGGTATAGGGGAAGACAACACTTAGGCCAAGGTGTTCCCCCGTGGAAACCCTAGGTTGTCAATCTGGTCTTGACCTAGATTACTTATTTCTTCTAGTCTGGTGCGAGACTAGTCACCTACTTTGTCTAGCCGACGGGTACTCCCTTTCCTTCTAGACTGGTTGCAACTCTTCTCTACTAGGGTACAAGGATGATCAAATCTTGTCTCTAGTGAGTAAGCGATAGATTAAGTTCAAGAAATAAATAAATACAAAAGAAGAGATTGTGAAGTACGAATTGGCCTCACGATTGCATAAGAACTTCAGCTCATCAACCCTTACCAAGAATGGGTGTTTAGCTACTCATACTCATGGATAAAAACATAGAATATTTAATTGCATAAATATATTAAATTTGAGATAAAAATCCGGAGCAAAGTATAACAATGTCGAATCAAGGAGAAAAGAGAAGGAGATTGCGTGAACGATGATGATGCCTGGACAGAGGGGAATAATGTTCGGCTAAATAGCCCTAAAACCCTCTGTCCCGCTCCAACTCTAATTCCTAGAAAATCTCCTAAAAGATTACTACAATAAATTGTTCTAAAAATAGAAACTAAATCACAATTACAAAAAGAGGGAGATCCCATGCGGGATTCTTCAAGAGATTGGCTTCAGATCCCTCTAGAATTGCGGGACAGCTGCTACGTGCCAGCTGTAAAGCCCAATGTGGGAAGCGGTCCAAACGATCCGCTCAACTGTCTTTATCGCAAAAGTGTCTTGGCCGCAGTCTTGGCCAAGACGATTCTGGTGCGCGCTGCTTTGGATGCGAACATGTCTAGGCTAAGGTCTAGGCCTAGACTCAGGTAAACAGCTCCAACTCTCTTCAGATCAGGTTCCTCAATATTTTGCCTCCAGACCAGATCTGCTAAGATGTGGAAAATACAAGGATAAATCAGTAGATTTACTGCCCAAAATAACAAGTAAATGGACAATAAAACATGATGAAATGCAATGTAATCAAATTCCCCACACTTAAACTATGCTTGCCCCCAAGCATACAGACTCAAAGACTCAACAAAAATAAAAACAAAAACACAACAAAACAGAACAGACATCCTGAATCCCCTGGACTTTCTCAATTTCAGACGTCTTACTCCTTCACTGGATCTGCCAAGACACTTCACTAAGATATCCAATACTAGAATAATAAGGAATAATCAATACCCTAAACATACCCCTTCCACATGGTATCGAGACACCCTACTAGATTAGATTGGTAAGTGACGCGCCGTCGAAACGCGCGTCAAAAGTAATAAAATAGTTTCTGATAGGCTAGATGCACAAATTAATGTATATAGCGGCAAGTCAGGGTCAAAACACAAGGAAATGAAACACTAGATTTAATCTTGCCCTAGATGTATGATCAGGATGAAAATGCACTAGACAGAAAAGTAAATCTGGGGGGGGGGGGGGGGGTTTGGTTGGTTAGACGAGCCTAACCAACGATGACAGTTGATATCGGTGCAGAAAACGTAAATAAAACGTAAATGATAAAAAAAACAGAAGAATAATAATAAAAGTGGTGCAGACAAATAAACAAACGGTGCAGACAGACAGATATAACAAAGAAGAAATTAAAACAAGAAGAGATAGAATATCAAATAAGAAGGAAATAACGAAACAGGTAGAGACAATAAATCAGGTAAAGGGGAAATCCTAGCAGGGGTAGACGGTGGATTGCGTCGAGGGCTAGTCGGTCATCGGTGCAAGGATAGACTGTTTTCACGCCATAGACGTGCTATAGGAATCCTGTTTTCATGTGGATTCCCTACTTCTCTTCTTAAGAGAAGTCACTCCCAAGGTACGCTTATGGGAGCGACCGTGACACTGCGCCCAAGGTACGCTTATGGGTCATACACGCAGGCCCGTGAAGTGGAGAGAAGACACGTCTAGGGCTAGACACTGAGAAGTCAGCCCTAACCGATTTCTTGCCCTAGCCAGATTGGACCAAACGACATGGTGACTCTGGACTAGGTGACTACTCTATTCCATGACCTCACGTTAGTTATTACCATGGAAATGACAATATTCATGAGAAATATGCAAATAGATGATCAAACTACCAACAAACCTCACATGAAATGACAATAAAATGGCAAGAAAGCGGATATAAAAGTGAAAACGTTTTAAGAACACTTTGACCTCCCAACTATCCTCTTGCAATCCTTAAAACACCCCTACCAAGACTAAGAGATTTAACCACTCATGCTGGAATTCATACACAAAATGGATGGAGAAAGCAACATAAATAGAGAAGAGGTGCAGATGAAAACGAAAATCTAGAGCACTTAATTAAAATCGAAGCTCCGGCTAAAATCTGGAAAAACAAGAAGGGAACAGATCCCAAAGTTAGAGAGAGAGAGAGAAAAACGGCTACAATGATTCAAAACCCTAAAAAAAGGAAAAGCTCCCTCAAAGCCCTAAAAACTAAGGTTTATATACAAGATAATCCCACAAGGGGACAAAATAGGACAGCTGGTTGGGGAGGAAGGAAGGAAGGGGCGTCCTTGACAGCTGGCAGAGGAATATTGCATAGAATCCCGCTAGAATCTTTCTGGCATCTTTTGTCAAGCGTCAGCCTAGACGAGGAGCGTCATCTAGGGCAAGATGTAAGATATCTTCTAGGGCAAGACGACTTAGCTAGGGAATATTCTAGAATCTCTTTGGCATCTTTGGTCAAGCGTCATCCGAGAAGAAACATGCACGTGCGTGCGTCTAGGCCTGGACGTAAGATATCTTCAGTAGCTCATCCAGGTCTAGACGGTATAGAGGCGTCTAGGTCTCGACGACAAAAACAACGTCTAGGGCTCGACGATGAGAGGTCTGGAGAAATGCATCCAAATGGCGCGCTTTTCAGCAAGTTTCTCCCTTTAGTCCAGATCTGCAAAATAGTTGAAAAACAAGGCAAATTAACAGTATCAAGAGTGAAATTGGACTTGAAAGGGAGGAAAAATATGCATAAAAAGACACCATATCAGTAAGGTATAGGGCAACAGTGTTCACCAAAAATTTGAGTCCCACGGAGTGTCGTCTATCCAAAAGTGCCTAAAGACTGGTGCCATTTAAATCACTTTGACAGATTTTTCTTTTCTTTTATTTTCTTTTATATCCTAGCAATTTTTCTGACAAATCAAGTGTCCTATTTATTTTTAAAGACACGGCACATAGACAAAGCTTGTCCTTTTCTGCGGGGACTTCCACCTTTGCTATGTCTGTCCTATGACGTTCCAACACCTTTATTTGTCTCACACTACAGACAGATAGAACGACACACTCAAATCAGCAAACCCCATCATCCTAATAAGAGTTAAGGTCCTAGCTAAGTGTCCTTACGACCATATGGATGGTTAATATTTGAGAAACATTAGATAATATGCCCCTTAGGCATTGATCATTTATGCTCATTCGCTTCCCTGTTACTAAAGCATTGTATCCCCTAGAAAAGTGTCTACATGCAGTCCCACCGAAAGACTAAACAATCTAAGCAAGAAAACAGGGGTTCGGATGTGCACTCACAAAACAGACTCAAAACATGCGGAAAAATACCAATAAAAATCATGCAATTTGACAGACTCTAAACTGGACAAACTGACTTAAAAATAAAAAATTAAAACACGCAAAATTGACTCAATATTCTCAATGACCAATCAATATTCACAAAAATCAGAAGACATATTAACACCCTCCCCACACTTAAAAGACACAATGTCCTCATTGTGTGGAGAGACAAAAATAAAAGACACAACAGAAAAATTAAATGGAAGGACAGAAATGACCTGGGGGCAGAAGCAACTCAGGTTGCTGGGGTCTGGGGATCTTGGCCTGAAGCTTGGCCTAGATCAGGGGCAGGAGGGTCCTTCGGTTTTGGATCTCTTGGAGCAGGAGGAGGCATCAACGGATGTGGTGTCCTTGCCGGCTGTGCTGGTGGCTTGGGCTCATCCTCCTCATCAGATGACTCGGAGTCACTCTCGGAGCTCAAGTTGTCGAACAGAACTTTGAGGTACTTGAAGTGGGCCTGGAGATATTGATAAACATGGAGGACGTTTGTCCTGGTGAGCTTCATCTGCTCAAGGAGGACGTCCTGCCGGTCATTAAGTACTTGGGCCCATTGAGGCACCGCTGCACTGGTGGATGCTTGAGGCTGGTCTTGGTCCTTGTCTTGGCGTAGACGGTCCAGGATGATCTTCTGCTGCTCAAGGATGAGCAGCTGGCGAGCTTGGAATTCCTTGGCCCACGCTGGAGGTTCATTTGTGCTATTGGCTGAGGGGTCTTGGCCTGCGTCTTGGCCTAGATCAGCTGCAGCATCAGGCATGGTAGTGTCTTGGCCGGCGTCTGCGCCTAGATCCTGGGCAATATTGCCCTCTGCTTCTTCTCCAGGGATTTTTACTAGACGCAGCTTGTACTTCCCTGCATTTTTCTTCGAGAAAATGTGCTCCGCAACTGGTGTAAATCCTGTATTACAAGCAACAAACTCTCCTTTCAAATGGAAATGTCCCATTTGGTCGAAGGATCTAAAATTCAGTATTTTAGGGAGCAACATTTATGCAAATCAGCAGTGGTAGGATCTAGGCTAGCAGTTTGAATAGCAAGCCAAGTTATCAAGGACCCAAAAATCAGTTTGGTTTTAGACTCACGGGCATGCAACACTTGAACCAAATATAAGCCTAAGTTGACCTTTTTCTTGTGCAAAATACACCAAAGCAAAAACAGTTCAGACTTGGCTAAATTCCCAGAAACCTTTGTCTTCCCCGAAAGGTTAATAGACAAGGTTCTATGGAGCATTCTAAGTGCAGGGTTCAGAATAGCATGTGCCTTAGAGTTCCTATCAAACTTAGCATCTGGATCACCAGTGATCTCTCTAAAAGCAGCGTTATTATCCCAATCAGTGGGATAGTCAAAAATGGCCTCTTGACTAAACGCAAATCCTAGCAATGAATTGAAAGCATCAACAGACAAGTGACTCCATTTATCACACAAACGAAAATTAATCACATCAGGCGCAGCAAAATCTGGTTTGTCTCTACCCCTAACATACAAGGCTTCCTCATCAAACCAGAAGGATGTGTGGAACTCTAAGCACAGTTTAGTGTAGGCATCACATTCAACAGACATAAAAGGGACCCAACCAATTGCATAAACAAACTCCCTAATTTTATCTCCTAATCCCATAACATTAAGAAAATCAAACTCCAATCTAGCAAATGCAGGGATATCACAGGAATGTAAATCACACAATTTGGCCTTAAGGTCTGGTGTATCAAATTTCAACCAACCTTTGAGTGTGTGCAGGGGAGGAAGAGAGGGTACCTTAGCAGTCTTGGCCGGAGTTTTGGCCAAGACTGAATCGTCTTCATCATCCTCAACTGGTTCTTCCTCGATCATCTTTTTCTTCCCTTTGCTCTTGGCAGTGGAAGGAGTAGTACTGGACTTAGGGTTTGGGGTAGGTGGCGATGGAATTGGGGTCTTCGTCGGTTTCTTAGTCGGTGTCTTCTTATGCGCCACCTGCTTGATGCACCCAGATTTCTTTGGCGGTGCAGTGGTGACTGGTTTCTTCGCCGAAGGTGGCGGTAGTGGTGTGGTTGTTGCAGCGGCGGCGGTTGGCGTAGGTGCAGCGGTGGTCGGAGCTGGGTTTGATGCTCCGGCTGCTGTCATCTTCTTCAACAGCCTGCTCTCCCGTCTGCTCTCTCTCTCTCCAGCAGACGCAGGGATGGTCGGCTTCATTCTTTTCGCGAGAGGAACCTCGTCGGAGTCCTCGTCGCTCATGACCACAGCCCGGTCGGCTCCCTTAACACTCTCCTCTGATTCTTCTGGCAAATCGTCTTCGGAGGACATGGAATCTTCGTTCTCCAGTGCTTCGAGCAGTAGTCTGGCGGCTGAGATGCCGTCGGTCGGAATGACAGGCGGCGGAGCTCTACGGAGGTCGTCACTGGCCTCTGGAATGTCGGTAGGTGACGGCTGATTGGGTGCAGTCATGGTTGCGAGAGAAGAAAGAAGAGATAAAGGTGGGTTTTTTGGAGTTTGGGTTTTGCTAATAAGCTCGTGCGATTTGGGAAATAAGAAGGAGAAGGGACTGTTGCGTTTTAGCTCAGGTGAGGGGGCGAATTTTTGTTGGTTCGTGGGGAGATCGTGTCAGAGTGGGAGGAGGAATATGTAGAGGTGGTAGTTTTATTTTCCCACGCTGCCAATTAATTCCTTTTAATTGCTTCTGAATTTGTCCGTTCAAAAAGCAATTAAAGGCTTTAAAAGACAGCGTTGACACGTGTCCCACTAACTATCAAGAGAGAGGCTCCGCTCAAAAGAGTCTAGGCCTAAGGCTTGGCCAGCCTACTTCAATTTCCCCACACTTAATTTCCTGCACAAAATCAAAAACAACCCAGCGAAATCAAATGTGACAAAAATAAAATTAAAATAAAAATGTCCTAAAAATAAAAGAAACAAGGGTTGCCTCCCTTGTAGCGCCCTTATTTTAAGTCCTAGGCTTGACTCTGAATTTTCTTCATTTGTTTTCTGGTGGCACGTCCACCTTTTCAGAAATTTTCCCTTCCTGGAAACTTTCATAGAACGGTTTCAATCTTTGTCCGTTCACCTTGAGCTCGGCACCTGTTTTCTCATTCCTAATATCTACTGCACCATGTGGGTAAATATTAGTAATAACAAAAGGGCCTTCCCATCTTGTTTTTAATTTACCAGGAAATAACTTAAAACGGGAATTATAAAGAAGAACCTTCTCCCCTGTGTGGAGAGGTTTTCCAATAATTCTCTTGTCGTGGTAGGCTTTCATTCTGATTTTGACAATCAGCTGATTGTCATAGACTTGGTCTCTCAACTCCTCTAGCTCGTGGAGTTGTAACTTCCTTTCTTGGCCAGCTTCGTCATAACTTAGGTTGCACTTCCGTACAGCCCAATATGCTTTGTGTTGCAACCCTACTGGCAAGTGGCACGCCTTCCCATTCGAATGGGAACCTGATGCTCTGGGAAATCTTCAGGAAAGCATCCCTTCTCCTAGCCATACCAATTGCCGGTCTGATGTGAAGTGGAAGCCTGAGAATTCTGGGGTGTTCACAATCAGATCCTGGAGAGCGGGTGTGGAGAATCTTCGGTTTGGAGGGGCTGCCAACGAGACACTTCGAGCTTGCTGGAAGGTCCAAGTCCCTCATCGTATTAGCTTCTTCCTGTGGCTGTCAATGCAAGGTCGCCTCGCCACTCGAGACTACCTTCGTCGCTGTCGCATTCTGCAGCATGAGGAGATTAGATGCCCGCTGTGTTCGGATCACGACGAGACCATCCACCACCTGCTGCTTCACTGTCCATTTGCAGATGTGATATGGGAGAAGATCTTTCTTTGGGTGGGGTGTCAATGGGTTAGACCAAGGAAAGTCGAGGAGCTATGGAATTCTTGGTCGTGTCTCATGGGGAATTCTAAGAAGCGTGTGCAAGAGATGTGGATATCTCTTCTTGCTGCTGTTCTATGATCGATATGGCTGCATCGAAACGCAACTATATTTAAGCAGGCAACTCCATGTCACCAGCGTGTCTTCAATGCTGTTTTTGGACACTGGCAAAATTGGATCTTCAGCACAGATTCCAGGTTCCCTTATACGGCGGATCAGATGATGCAATCGTCAACTTGGCTCCACATGTGGGGCTGATTCGGTTGTATGTTTATTGCTTGTGTTGTATGCTTTAGTGAGGTGTAGCTTTTCTGTGGATTTCTGGGGGCTGCAGTAGCAGCTTCCTTGCCCTCTTGTATATTCTTGTCCTTTTCTGTGGCCATTTCCTTATGGCTTGCTAATATAATCATCCAGCTTATTAAAAAAAAAAAAGATTAAATCTATTAAGAATAAAGTTCTCGTAATATCTAATATTTTTGTTTCATATTTCTTACTATCGCTTTAAGCATTTTTACTTTCTTTAAATTACTGGTTATTTTTTTTACTTTTTAAGTAAACCTTAGACATTTTAATTATTTTTTAATTTTAATGATTGAATAAAAATGGCAATTAATATAAAATATAGTAGTAATATTTTTCATACGTAATGATTACACTGAACACAAGAATCATAGTTATAAAAACTGGCCTGATACAACGGTCGGATCGAAAAATCGTGACCCGAAGAGGTTTTCGGTTCAGCTATCTGATCGGACCTGCATACGAACCGAAAAAACTGGTCGATTTAGTCGGTTTTTACAAAACCAGCTACTCGGTCAACCGGCTATCGACCCGACTGGGTCAATATCAACGTCAAAACGACGTCGTTTCATTTTCCTGAAACGGCGTAGTTTTGAGGAAAACAGATTTTTTATTTTATTTTTAAAATAAGAATATGGATGAGCCGGCCCATTACAGGTATGAGCCGGCCCATCAGAATATAAAAATCTACCGGTTCAATTATTTAAGACTAAACGGTTCGATATTTGAACGGTTCAAAACAATCCAATGGATCAATCCGGTCGAATCCGATCGAATTCGGTTAAACCACTAAATTTTATTTCCGATTCATTTTCCGGTTCGGTTCTATAACTATGATAAGAACCACTAGAAAGAGAACAAAAAGGTTATAGAAAAAAGGAAAAAAGTGGTAGTACTAAACAGGTCAACGCATCCAGCTCCTCTTCGTCTCCTCCCTTCTTGGGAAGTTCCACACCATAAGTACCCAACAAATACCAAAGATACCATCCCACCGTTTCCACTCCTTTCCACTCCCATCACTACTCTCCTCATTTCCCTCCTCCCCAAACGCCGCCACGCACCATGTACTCTCATTCATTTCCACGCTCCGATTACTTCCACACCATCGACTCAGCCGCCGACCCGTCGTCGACGGTCTACCCTTTCGCTCCGCCGCCTCACTTGATTATCCCTCACGACTACCACGTGGGGCTGGAGGTTGGAAGTAGTAGCTGCAGCACTACTACTACTACTACTAGCGGGTGCAGTAGCTATGGATCGCCGAGTTCGCTGGCGAGTTGTGCGACTCAGCGGACAACTAGTGATTATCTTCAGAGGAGTGTGAGTAGTCATTCCTTCCAAAAGAATGGGTATCATTGTCGTTTCACATCTCCACATGATTTCTTGGACTATCTCGATAGTACTAGCTCAGTTAGGAGGGTGTTTAGCACTGGTGATTTGCAGGTAATTATAATTAATTAACTCATCTAATTAACTAACTTCCCAATTCTGCCTATTAAAAAAAAATAGTGTTATACATATAAATAAATTCTACAGTGCGAAGTTTCATGTAAACCACTATGACAAAAAATTATAGGGTTTATTAGTCCGTAGAGAGTTAATTAATACTGGTAAAACAAATTATCATTTTTTCTAAAAGGTGGGATTGTTTTCTGATTTATTTTTTTAATAAAAAACTTACTTCTCTTATTTTAAAATTGGGTGTGTTTAATTAATTTGTTAATTATTTTAGTTTTTATTTTTTTAAAGCGAGGTGGACATCATAAGGCAGAGAGCCCATTGTCGAGTGAGAGTAGCATGATCATAGAGAGTATGAGCAAAGCATGCAAATATAGCCCTGAGAAGAAGAAGGAGAGGATTGAGAGGTACAAGAGCAAGAGGAACCAGAGGAATTTCACCAAGAAAATTAAGGTTTTTATTTAATTTAGTTATTATTAACTTAACTTAATTTTCTTAAATTGAAGTTAATAACTATGTCATTATCTTAAATCTATAGTGTTTAGTAGTAATTTTTTTAGTCTGGAGCAATAGCATAGTGTTTTTACTATTTTCCATGCATATATATGTAGCTCATAATAATTTGATGCATGCCACTATATTAATGCTCGCAACAAGTCACCATATGTCAAATCTTTTCTTTTCTATTCTTTTTGCTGTGAAATGCACTGTTCAAAAGAAATTACAATAGTTGTTTTGAATTTTCTTCGGTGGAGATAACAATAAGCAATTCTCCGATAATTAGCACGAAAAAAGAGAAAATAAATAAATTTGATAAGACACCATATAATTAATTAATACATTAATAATTTTATTTCGAGCACTTCGATGGACTCGTATGAAATGATAGAGTACTTATCATGATTCTGATTTTGATCCGATTAGTTAGATAGTAATACGAAAAGTTTCGTCGCCTCTTACGTACTATCATAATATAATTATTTTATTCAATACCCTAACATATAGTATATTTTGTGTCTATAAGTACGTGTGCAGGAAAACATTAGCGGATAGCAGGCCGCGCATTAGAGGACGATTTGCAAGGAATGATGAGATTGATCAAAAGAATTGTGATGAAGAGCTTCAATGGAGCAACAACATGATTAGTGGTGGGGATGAAGATACTTGGACCAATTTTCTCGACGCCTTCTCTGCAAGTGTCATCCCTTAAATCTTCATATAATTATAATTTAGTTAATTACATATATATAATTGTATGCTTGCTATTTAATTTAATTTGCATATGTAACCTCATATAGTTAAATTTAATTATAGTTTCATAGTGTGCAAGTTAATTAATTGATCAGCTATACCTTAGGTTAGCTGCTTGTTTAATTAATTTCCTGCCACGATATAATACGATGGCGTATTAAGTAGATCAAGTGTTTTATTTTCCTCCAATAGGTGATGTAAATACGTACCCTGATTGATTAGAATTTAATGAAATTGTGAAATATTGTTTAGAGCTTTCACTTGAGGAGCATGCGAGCGTGCTAATGGAATAAAAATAAAGACTTCTTTTTTTTCACACAAATTAAAATTATGATTAATCACAATTTTTAAAAGTATTTTAACGTTATTCTCTTCATATTAAATAACTTTAATTCACCATATACAAATTGTTCAATTAACATTAAGAATTCTTTATTACAGACACACAATTTATATATTGAGGATTTTTTAAATTTTATTCGGGAAAAAAGGAGTACTATTAACTCAACAATATACTTGAATGGATTGGTCTCATGCTCAAAAAAGAATGAGAGAGTATTTTGGAGGCCAAAAAAGATTATAATTTAGTGCAATTTTTTAGTTCGTATAGTACTTCCACTAATTAAAAGGTCAAGTTAATTAGATGCTAGAAATTAAGTAATCGTGTCTATAACAACTATAGTAGTATACGATAAGATGATAAGATGATGGTGTGTAGAGTGTAGTGAAATAAAAAAGATGAAAACGAAGTCATAGTCGATTGATAAAGAAAGGATAAAAAGGGAGCTAAAATGGTTATTATGGTAACAATCACAATCGCCATGACAATATTAATATTGTGAAGATTCGAGTTGACATGATGTATATGAAGCAAAGTAGTAGCACGATATCTAGCAATTTGGTTTTACTTTGATCTATTTGGCGTTGCTGAAAGAGAGTCTGGCATGAAAGACCGGAAAGTGGAGGGTACAATTTTAGCTTTTGGTCCTTTTGGAGGTCCATGGCACGTTCCTATATTATCAACATTGCAACATTTTGGTGCGTGGGATTATGGCATAATGATAGTTGTCAAAACTTTTCTTGGGGAATTGACATAATTATTATTTGTCCCGTCAAGGGAAGTAGAAGACTAGAAGGTTTGAGTGTAGTGTTTAGAGAAGTGACATTACTAATGGTTTTCAAGAAAGAGCAACTCATCAAAGTGCAACTAGGCTAAGCGATAGATCGATAGGACAGGGCACAATGCCTAGGATTAATATGTTGAAGTGCATCTTCATGTCTTGTCTTTTGAAAGGCATCTTCATTAATTACCAACGGGGAGTTACATTAGATGATTCCAGATATGTTCTATCTTAATCAGTGGTCTCCACTCGAGTCTTAGCATAAACGTGCTAACCCTAATAGTAGAGACATCGGTGGATCCAGCATGGGGGTAATGAGGCAATGGAAAAATGATTTTTTTTTTTTTAATTAGTACTCTATGTTACTAATTTTTGTTGCATAAAATTATATAAATTTGATATTTTGCCCCCATTAATAAAGCTACTTAATTCATGAATAATTTGTATCTTATATAGTTTAGTAGTTGTTTACTCGTGACAAACTATTATTGGAGCTCGAATTTAAACATGATCACATCCACTGATTGAAAAAAAGTAATTAGTATCTTATTGGTCTTATTTACTAAATATTTATTTTATTTTATGGGTCTAATAAGTTAGAGTTTTAATTAATTTTCAACATATAAAGAAATAATTTAATTTTTCTTTAAAATTCATTTTTCTACCATTTTAAGGTCTTTTCAATTGTCTTCTCAACCCTTTATAGGTAGAAACTTAATCTCATTTGAGTATTGTCGGGTCCTATAAAAATTGACTCTCTCAAAATTGTTTCAATGCTAAAATTAGCACCGCCGGATGTTATATATATGTTTCTTTGAGAAGCCAAGCTTGCATTACCATAAATGCTACAGTTCTGCCTCCCAAAAACTAGATGTCTTCAAAATACTTCTTTTGAAATTGATCATGATGATATCCACATGACACCCATTTTCAAGAATTACTAAAAAAAACAAGACGATTTTCTCTCTCTTTTTTTCTTTATTTACTTGATTAATTAGGTATCCTAGCTAGGTTCATGCCAAACCTTAGTTTTTTCATTTTTGTTTTAATAAATAGATCACCAAGTTGCAAACGTCTCTTTTTTTGAAAAAACGACCATGTAATATAAGCTTTTGTGGCTTGAAAAGCAAAAAAAAAAAGAAGCTTTTTCGATGTTCTTTTTAGTGAGTTTGAAAGTGTTTCTTCGGCTTTTCAAGCGAAGAGACAGAAGAATATAGTAGTAGGAGTATTTAATAAGCTAATCATTTGGAGTCTCATGCTGCTTAATGATGATGAGAAAATTAATCTAAGAATTAGGAGTATGAATCTGAACTTTGGCTTGTTTTTCAGGTAAAAGTCTAAGCTATATGGGTTTTAGTAAGGGAACCCATAGAGGTGGGAAGGACGGCGCTGTTGATTTTTGTCGGCCGGCGGTGGGTTACGCACTCACCTTAGTTAATCTTTCTTTCACACAAAAGAGAGATTAAATTATAGTACTAATACTTCATAGCTTCTCATTGCTAATGCTCGAGCTTAATAGCTTTTATCGATATGCATAATTAGAAAAGTTTAATAGGAGTTGATTCATACTATTGATTAGAATTAAATTAATAAAAAGTATTTGACATATTTAGGGCTTACTCACTTATGACGTGACATAGCATTTATTATAGAATTGAGAGTATATTACAAATAATTAGTTTACAAGTAAGCATAAAATATGTTATAGAAAACATCATAAATTACAGTGCCAAAATAGTAAATTATATAAATTATAATAAGATCAATATAAACCGTATGAACTAGTCAAATAACGTCTATCTAACCTTTGCCTAGATGCCATAACGATGAGGAAAAGCCTATGCGAGCACGACCACCCCTACTGATTTGGAAAAGGCACATCCTTGATTGTGGTTAAAGAAAGAGGATAGCAAAGTGGTAATGCTCTGCTATCATTACATTACAATGGGAGCAAAACACTTGCAACAAACCAAAAGACCACATACCAATACAATACAAATTACTTTCATTCTTGTAGTAGCACATGAGGAGCAGTAAGTTGTAGGGCCCATTTCACTCGATCGAATTGGGCCTAGAAAGAAAGACACATAATAGAATTACTAATAATAATTAAAAATGTGACTTAAGACTACGAACAGTAAATAGATGGCTGCCAAAGTTGCGATTGTGGGTAAAAAGGTAAAAAGGTAAAAAGCAAGCAAATGTTAATATACAATTTACTTTCGGCTCTTGCACATCCCTTGGTCCATCAAAGAAAAGAAATGTTAATATATTTACTTCAGCTCACCTAAAAGCTAAAAAAAACATCATGAGCTAAAGTGCTGAATTTTCCATTCTTTTTTTAAGAAATTTTTGAAATTTTGAAAGCTACCTCTAATTATAGCATAAAGTTAAACCCATTTCAAAAGAAAGTTAAATTGAAAAGGTTTAATGTATTTCACTATTCAGAACTAAGGAGGCATTACCGCAGCGGGCCAGAAGTAAAAGCAGAAGGAGGACTAAAAGCCCAAGCCCAAGCCCAAACCCAAGTCCAAGCCCAAAACAAAAACTTTTTCACCGAGATATTCTTCTGGGGATGAATCTTTAAATTCTTTCATTTGGTATAAATTTGACAATTTTACTTTCCTTTCGGATAAAAGTAGTTTTTCAAAAGAAAAAAAAAAGAAAAAGTCCATGGGACAGGTGCTAAGACCAAAATTATTAATTTGGGGAGATGATTGACAGCAAAATTTCATCCCCCATAACAACAGAATGAAAGCCAATAACACAGAAAACAGGACTCTGATATTTACATATTACCTTTGCTTGTTGGACAAAAATGGACTACGGAAGCAAAAATCCTCTATCAAGACATTTTTTTCCTCCGTTTAGATTTACTACTTCTCTTGAAAGGCATAGGGTTCAAAAGCCGCTTGAAAGGGAATAAAAGAGGTTGATGGGGTCTCTTCTGCCTTGCTCTGACTTTTCCTGCAAAAAGCAAATTGCAGAGTAAACATGAGTTGAAAAAGAATCAAGGAAAGGCATAAACAAGATGTGTTAAACGTAAACTGCGGATTTCTGTTCAGTGGTCAACTTGATAGAAGCTCTCCCACATTGATTCAGGTTTCTAAATTGAAACACAGTTTCGAAGAATGAACTTTGAAATGACGAATTTAAAAGAAGTTGAACATAGGGCTTTGCCGTAAGTCAATACCAAACTAAAAGCTGTTTTATCAGAATAAGAACAACAAAACCAAAATAAACTTTATAAATCAGGATTGTCATAGCAAAATATATTATGACTACAAATAACTTTGACACTTGAATGGTTAAAGCAACAAAGTAAACCGGTACCTGATATAGATGGAACAAAAGTTGAGCGATTCATCTTAGTGTCAGCTTCTACTTCATGCTTTTCTCCTTCCTTTGTAGCTCCATCTAAAAGATCATGTGCATGGAAAACATACATTAGAGCTTATAAATGAGGGAGATAAAAATTAAAATAACAAAAGCATTCTGATAACTGAAACAATCAAGAGAAGCTTGAAAGTTGTTTTTTTCCTGGGTCAGAAGCTAGAGTGATCTCGTAACTTGTTATAGCAAACTCACAAAACTAACTAACTGCTACCTGATAGAGATGAACCCAAGGCTGCGTGATCCATTTCAGTGCCAGTTTCTGCTTCACGCTTATCTATTTTCACTGTAGCTCCATCCAAAGAGAAGGGGCAGCTTTGACTACAACGTTTTTATTTAATTTCCAAATCACCATCAAGAACCACAACACTCTTACTGTAAATATCTCCCAAATGTTTCAGCTTTCTATGTTTTGTTACTGAGGAAGCATCTTCAATTTTCATATCTGGGGTTACAGAAAGAGGAATATGGTCCAGAACAGCAACTGTAGCATCTCCAGGTTCTCTAGGTTGTTCTCCTGAATCATTGTGAGTTGTAGGTGCATCTTCTTGATCTTTTAGGTCTATCACCATCACATCTTCATTCAATGCAGCATTTTCAGCATCTAAAACTACATCAGAATCTTGCAAAGTCAAAGACTTTTCAACCTGAGGAGCAAGATTTATGTTCTCGGGCAAAACCTCTACTTCAACATCCATAGCACATGGCGTATCAGACTGATTATCCACAGTATGATAATCAGTCTGATACGCCAATGTATCAGCCAATGTATCTGTTACATCTGAATTCTTCAAGTTTGTAGGTGTTTTAGTTTCCTCCTCCATCGCACTCATAGGAGTTCTAGTTTCCTTATCAGTCATGTTGGTAGCAATTCTAATCTGGTTGTCATTAGCAAAAACTCCTCTGCTCTCAGATTGATTCCTTGCAGGGGAATTGGGCAATGACGTCTGAACTTCTTCAAGGAGAAGGTCAAGCCCACCAGACTTTTAGGACAATTCACTAGTTGCAGCTGGTACCTCAATTGCGGCAGTAGTGGTCAAAAAATTTACAACATTTGATGGTATACTGTCAACAACAGAAGCAGCACTAACTGCCTTAACAGTTTGGTATGGTGTAGGAGTGGCAGGGGACTTGGTCGTATCATCCAGTTGCAAGTCCCCCTCACCACTAGTTATAGGATCCCATTTAAGCCAGTCTAAATACGAAGGTTTGTTGGAGTTAGATTTTTCATCAGATGGTAATTGCTCAACTCTGACAGCCTCTTTGTAGAAGTGCCTTTTCCTTAAAGCAGTAGTTATAAGATTCCTGCAAGATAATGGAAAAATGGAGCATACATAATGAGTTTGCTCAGTGTACTTAAAGTCTTACACAAGTGCAAAGCTTTTGATCACACGTTCTCATACCTACAGTTTTTGGAAATAGCGGCTTTAGCACGTTCTTTTGACAGCCCAAGCAATGAAGACAAATTTGCAACATCATATGGCCCTCTAAGCTCAGTCACAGAAGATGCAGCACTAGTGAGAATGAGATTTTTCCCCCCGTCCAATCTACCAGTAACTGGAAATGGAAAAAAAGTGTTGCTCAAACGATTTGTCATAGCAAGTATAAATAGTTCATCCAGATAAAAATATCAAAGCAAAACAATGAACAGAAAGAACAATCAAATGAGTATCCATTAAATTCTAATGAGGGAATCATTTTGCTTTTCTTGAGAATTTTTTACTTTACTGAATCTGCCAGCACCTTAGGAGCAAGCCTTTGCTTCCAGTGATTATTCCAAAAAAAAACTATTCCTCTAAGAAATTGTCAACTAAGCAGTTAATGACTATTCCATAAAAATTAAAAGTATAACAACTCGAGTAAGAGGGAGTCATCAACAATAGAATCACTTGAGCTATCTAAAACTTTCACCTAAATGTTTAAGAATTCATAAGTTAGAAAGACCTAATACCAAACATCTATAGGAGTACAATTACTCTGAATGTCAATTTGTAACATAAGACTTTGACTCTTTTATCCATCTTCTAAAAACAGAACAAAGGATGGAAGCAGAAAACTAAGATTCAATCATCCAATCACAATCACAACCACAACCCAGTACCAAGTAGCACAACATTTGGATAAAGTTTAAAACAATCAAACTAACTGGACAATCACATAAATTTGATTTCACTTAGAAGCAGCTGAAAGTGATGCCAACGACAAAGCAGCTTCAATTCTCATTGAAATAAATAGCTAGATATATGTGAAGAGAATCTCAAATCCCTCACCTGAGCATTAGATATCATTTGCCTCCTTGCTTGAACATCCGCAATCAAATGAGAATATGTAATCTCAAAATAAACCCCACGCTGCATAGGCCCCAGAGGTAAAAAATAAAACACAACCAAAACAAGTAAAAAATGGTACATAATGGACATAGTATCAAACAAACCTCCATGGCCGCTTTGACCATGTGCTGCTTCAACCGAAATGGCAAATTCCTAGAAAAATCGATAGCAATTATATTCACCTACATAAAAAAAATCAAATTCCACAATCATTTCAATAACAAAATGTGAAAAAGAAATTAAAAATCTGTTATATCGTTCAAACCTCTGCTTTTCCGCATGCATGATCGAATGCAATTTGGTTTACGGGTCTAACGGCAATCAAATCATATGTCTTCAAAATTGGATTCCCAGAATTAAGGGCTTGGCTTTGCCCGGGACTCTCGATCCAGACAGTGAGACGTGTGTACTGGCGGAAGGGAGTGGCGTGTGGGATGTTGAGAAGGTCATGGTGGAGATTGACAGAAGAGGAAAGGGAAGGCGCATGGGCGAGGAGATTGGAAAGAGATAAGAGAGGGATGGAGCAACGGTCTTTATCAGACATTACACCTCCGATGGTGTGATTATAAGCGATGCCAACATAACCAAGCTCCATGGCTTTGACTGCGAGCTTTATACGTGTTGTCTTGCCAGATGTGTTTGGTGTAGATTCGTATGGGACATTGAAGTCGAAGAACCCCATGCTTGGGACCGAGAGTGAGCTATTCAATTATAAAGGTTCAACGTTTTGAAAATGTACAACCTGCAAACCATTCCAATTCAGTTAATTCAGTTGGAGAGATTAGTGATAATGGAACCAAAACAATTCAATTCTATCCAATTGTCAATCAGAAACCATATCTTTGCTCCAAACTAAAACTTTAAGAACTAATCAACTGTAGTTCTTTGAGAAATATATTCAACTGACAAAGCTTTTTCTTTGTTTGGAATAATAAAAAAAATCTGCAAACGAAGAAAAACGAATAAAGGATCAACCAGTAAAGAAAGGAATGCTTCTACTTAATTAGGCCAAGATGATATATATGACTTGCATTAAAACTGCATAATTTTTAATCCCAGTCACAATTTTCAATATTTTCCTAACCCAAATAACGTAATAAAGTCTTAACCCAGAACCAAAAGTTGCAGATTAATCCTCTCATGGCTTTAAAACATTCCTACCAGAAAAACTGTAACATCCATAACGAAGCCATGGTATGAATTGAAAGAGAAAACAACAGACGGCATGTTTGTTACCAGATAGGAGCGCGCGTGATGGCACCGTGTGTAGGTGACGGCGGTGGCGGCGGTGGCGGCGGTGGACGGGTGGTGGCGGGGGTGCTGACGGGCGGCTGCTACGTGGGTTGTTGCTCAATTTAGGGCTATACAACACAACACTAATAAGAACAAGGAACAAAACGATACCGTTTAAGGAACTGACGTCATATCCGATTCGGCAAATGTTTCTGTATTTTGTTTCAAAAATATTGCAAACGAAAGTTTCGGTTAGGCGGTAAATTACCGAAACAATCCCCGCTCATATTCCCTCTCCAAAATTAAAAATCCTACTAGTCCACGTCATCGATCCGCGTAAACTCCTTCTTCAATCGTAACCGTCCATTTAAATTGATCAACGCTCGATAATCCCTCACTAAACCACGACACGGATCGATTTCTCACCCGCATAAACCAGACCGGTTCTATAAATACAATCAACCAAATCTTACGTCCATCACGCCACTAGTATTGTACAGAGAAAAATCTCTCATTTTTCATTTTCTTCTTCTTGTCGCTGATTCGGGTCGGAAACGAAGATGTCGGGTCGTGGGAAGGGAGGCAAGGGTTTGGGCAAGGGAGGAGCCAAGCGCCATCGCAAGGTGCTCCGTGATAACATCCAGGGTATCACCAAGCCGGCGATCCGTCGTTTGGCTCGCCGTGGTGGAGTGAAGAGGATCAGCGGGCTGATCTACGAAGAGACTCGCGGCGTCCTCAAGATCTTCTTGGAAAACGTGATTCGAGATGCTGTGACCTACACCGAGCATGCCAGGAGGAAGACGGTGACGGCGATGGATGTGGTGTATGCGCTCAAGAGGCAGGGGAGGACTCTCTATGGATTTGGGGGTTAGGGTTTTTTCTGTTCTGTGTGTGTGAGCTTGACAAGTCTTGCCGTCAAGAATGTGGGTAATTAGATGAGGTAATAGTTTGGGGTGATCTGGTTGGAGTGGTGGTGGTTTAGGATTTAGATGTGTAATTAGGGTTTGTAATTTGGGGGTTTGTGTTAGGGTTGTTGGTGTGCTGAATGTAATTCGGTCCTTGAATTGCAATTATCAATGAAATGTGGTTTCTGTTTTATCATCAGTGCTTGAATTGTTTTTGGTTGAGTTTTTCTTGTTGAACCCAGGTAGCATAATTCTTGTTTTCTAATAGTTTCATTCTGCAATTCTGATAAATTTGTAGATCTATGATTTTCTGCAGTGTGATTTTGGTTGATTTTGTTCTGTGTAAAACAAGTTGTTTGTTGATGGTGGAATGAGGTTGCAAATCACTGCATCTTGTTTTGGTCCTCATCAATTGCATTTGGGATTCTAATCATTTAAAATGAATAATGCAATTGCAAACCCATGTTCATTCACAAAGCAAGAAGAGTCATTGTTTCCTTACAACTACAACCCGTACATGTGGTTATTTCTCTCCACCTCGCGATAACAACTTCGACTCTGGAAATCAACTCGAACACCTCTACCTAGCAGCATTAAATGTTTGGTTGCAAGAAACACTGGGGTGTCATAAGAATCAAAACAGTACTAACATTGTTGCCAATAGTGGTGCACATCATTTCTTCCCGTATTACTGGCAGTGACGAGAATGAGATTCTACGGCTCAAGAATTTCCTTAATATAGCCTTCAAAATGAAGGATCTTGGTAGATTAACGTACATTTTGCGTTTGGAGGTTGAATGAGAAATACTGATTCCATGCCCATTCGAAGCCAAACCCACTCTAGTGACTAGGCCGGATGGCAGAAAAAATAGGCAAAAATGATGGCCAGCATGATCAAAAGTAGTGCAACCTGCATCCAGATTCGAAAGTAGTCAGTTAAGAAAGGCAAGGAACAAATAAGAAAATGCTGCGAGAAAACTGACATAGGCACTCACCATCGCAGAATTATAGTTTGGCTCTTTCCGAACTATGTAAGAATTCCTGATGAACCAAAAGGAAAAAAAGAACGATGGTTAAGCAAAATCAAACTTAAATGTTCAGAGGATAGCGCGTCTCATAAGTCATACCTCCTCTTGGTTAGAACCCCAGAATCCTTGCAAGCTTTTTGTATCGTTTCCAGTCTGCTTAAAATTTCCATTGCATTAGGATCACTCTTATCAACCTGTGGCAGCAATAGAACGTACATTTTAATTAGCACAAAAGATCAAAGCATGCCCAGTAAATGCAGAAAAAAACACCACCTAGATCAGATGTTGAAAGAGAGAAATTTCAAAATTGTTCAAGGTTGAAGCGAATTCTGTCACACGTCAGCAAGAAAACTACCGTAACTAACCGATCGTACTTCTTGGAAACTATCAGCAAGTACTTTATAAACACTTCCTAAGAGGTATAATCCCAACAACAATCACAAACTGGACAGCATTCCAAGAATGTCTTAACAAAAGGCATTATTCATCTTGGAATTCTAATAAGCACTGTACCTTTGACTTCAGCATGCATGAGTAGTCAAAGAAAGCACCATACACGTCAGGCATTGCTTTTGTTCGGTCAATTACTTTAGCTGCAAGACCTGCATTGTTACCAAACAAAGATCACTGAATAAGAAAGAAATGCAAGAGAAAAAGCGCTCAAGTTACCCAAATTGATCTAACCACGTCTCATCTTCACAACCCCTCTGAAGACTTCAATGTTGTTGTAGCACAATGCTAATGTCCCAATTGCCATGATCTAGAAAGTGAAAGGTAAATAAGACCAAAGTTTGCATACAAAACATTCCCACTGCCTCAAATAGAGAAGAAAGCGCTGAAATTTCAAACCTTTTCTTTCAGGCGATAGTTGCGTATATATTTCATACCTGAGGGATGGCAAAAATTCGAAATATAGAAGGATCCTTTAATGCAGACATGTAAATCAAGCAATCCTCCACAGGTGTCAAGGCATTAGTAACCATATCATTCAAGCACTGCACAGCCTTGACAGAATTCTCTTCATATTCAAGTCCTGAGTTGCAATACGTAGGAGCAGAAGAAGGTAATGTTCCAGGAATTGAACATCTCGATGTGAGATCATAAATTTTGTATCCCTTTTGGCCATGTGGATACCCAACAAAAATACCTAGTTTGGCTCGTGATGCAAATTTATCTCATGTCTATAACAAAAACATCTCATAAGTAGGCTTCTTTTAAGCAATAGTCCATGTATTTAGCAAATGAAGAAAATGTTTCTTACACAATACAATGGGTGTACACACCTATATATACTCTATACTTACTACTCTAGATATACCAATACATATACATGTATAAATACCTATACATTCTAACACTCCCCCTCAAGCTGGAGCATAGATATTAATTATGACCAGCTTGTTACAAAGGTAATTCACAAAAGGACTTGGAAGAGCTTTCGTGAAGAGAACACCCAATTGTTCTCCTGTCTTCACGTAATGAGTAGAAAGGAGATTTTCCTGAATTTCTCACGAATGAAGTGGCAATCTACTTCAATGTGTTTAGTCCTCTCATGATAAACAGGATTTGCAGCAATGTGAAGAACAACTTGATTATCACACCAGAGTTTTGAAGGTGAAGAATGTTCTATACCAATTTCAGCTAGAAATTGCCGCATCCATAAAATCTCACAGGAGGATTGTGTCATTGCTCTGTATTCAGACTCTACACTAGATCTCGACACCACATTCTGCTTCTTGCTACTCCATGAGATCAGATTCCCACCAACAAAGACACAGTAGCCGGTTATTGATCTTTTATCGATCTTCGATCCGGCCCAATCTGCATCTGCAAAACACTCAATTTGGTTGTGATCATGGTTACTATATAGGATCCCGAGACCAGGTGCCCCTTTCAGATAACACAAGATATGCTCCAAAGTTTCTCAATGCTTATCTGTTGGAGCAGACATGAACTGATTGACAACACTAACCGCGAAGGTGATGTCAGGATGTGTCACTGTGAGATAGTTTAGTTTCCTAACTAATCTCCTATACTTCTCGGGATCATTAAACGAGTCACCATTATCTTTGGTGAGATGGACATTTGAAGCCATAGGTGAACTACAGGGCTTGGCTCCCAACTTTTCTATTTCTGCAAGAAGATCAAGAACATACTTTCTTTGAGATAAGAAGATACCTTTGTTGTTCCTGAAACTTCTATCCCTAGAAAGTATTTCAGCTGATCCAAATCTTTTGTACTAAACTTAGTATGTAGGAAAGATTTGAGCAAAGAGATCCCAACACTATCATCTCCTATAATAATAATGTCATCCACATACCCAACGAGCAAAATAATACCAGCAGTAGATTGTCTATAAAAGACTGAATGATCACACTGAATCTTTTGCATGCCAAATTCTAAAACTACCTCACTGAACTTGCCAAACCAGACACGAGGACTCTGGTTTAGACCATACAAAGCCTTCTTCAAACGACAAACTTTCTCATACTCCCCCTGAGCAACAAATCCAGGTGGTTGGTCTATATAGACTTCCTCTTGTAGGTCACCATGAAGGAAGGCATTCTTGATATCCAACTGATGTAGGGGCCAATTTCTGGAAGCGGCCAAAGAAATGAATAACCTCACAGAGGACAATTTGGCCACATGAGAAAAGTGTCAGAGTAATCCACCCCATATGTTTGAGCATATCCTTTGGCAACAAGTCGTGCCTTAAGGCGGCCCACAGAACCATCTGAATTGACTTTGACTGCAAAAACTCATTTACACCCCACAACTTTCTTCTCCTTTGGTAAATTCACCGAATCCCAAGTCTGATTATCATCCAACGTTGTAATCTTCTCAAACATTGCATTCGTCCAACCAGAATGACTCAATGCTTCCTTCACTATTTTAGGAACAACAACAGAGTTTAGAGAAGAAATCAAAACACATGTCGATGGAGACAAGCCATCGTAAGAGACAAATTTGACAATTAAGTAAACAAATTTGCATTGTCGTTTACCTTTGCAAAGACTGATGGGTAGATCCAGATCAGTAGAAGGAGCAGGTATCGAGGACTGGTGGAGGTACAGGGACCAGAGGATCACTGCAAGGTGGGTCTCCCACAACTGAGACATCAGGAGACTGAATCATAACAATATCTACATATAGATGCTCAAAAGTACTTGAAGAAGTAGCCTGGTCCAGAGCAGTATCTCTAGAAGACTGATCAAGAGTACTAGAAGAAGGACCCAACGAAGTAGGCTGGTGCAGGACAATATCTCTAGAAGACTACTCAGAGATACCAAAAGAGATCGTGTGATAGACAAGTCAGTTGTCATCATCATCATCCTTATCCTATTGAGTGAGAGTAGGATGAGATGAGAAGAACGGTATCTGTTCTGAGAAGGCAACATCAATGGACTCTAGATACTTTTGAAGGTCTGGAGAGTAGCATCAGTACCCATTATGAAGTCGAGAATACCCCAAGAAGACACACTTTAAAGCCTTAGGATCCATCTTTGTGATGTGAGGGCGAACATCACGAACATAGCAGGTGCTACCAAAATCTTCGGCTCAATAGGAAATACTGGTTGACCTGGAGCAAGTAGTACTGTATATGGAATACAATTATCTAGAACTGCAGAAGCTATCCGATTAATCAAGAAACATGTTGTAGAAACAACGTCAGCCCAAAATTGCTTAGGAACCTTGTTCTGAAATAAGAGAGCACGAGCAGTTTCTAAAAGGTGTCTGTTCTTTCTCTGCCACACCATTTTGAGCTGGGGTATCAACACAAGAAGACTGATGCAAGATACCATACTGAGTCATATACTTCTGAAAGGATTCTGACATATATTCCTTAGCATTATCACTCCTCAGAATGCGAACAGACATACCAAATTGAGTCCTAATTTCAGTACAAAAGGCACAAAAATGAGAAAATACCTCAAAGTGGTTCTTCATAAAATATATCCAAGTTATTCTGGAGTAATCATCCACAAATGTGACAAAATATCAAAATCCTGGCTTAGAGGTTACAGAGTATGGACCCCAAATATCAGAATGAACTAATTCAAACATCGAATCTGCACGTTTATTAGTACGTGGACCCAAAGAAGTGAGATGGTGCTTCGCTAAATGACAAGATTTACAATCAAGAGAAGTAGCATACTTGAATTGTGGACACACTTGCTTGAGGTTTTGTAGACACGGATGTCCCAAACGACAATGGGCTTCAAACAATGAGGTAGAAATGAGACACGCAACAAACCTTGGTACCTAGGGATCAAGAATGTAAAGACCACCCGATACATGTCATCTACCAATGACTTATTTTGTCACAAGATCCTGAAATAAACAGTAATCAAGGAAGAAAGAGATGAAGCAATTCAGGTCTTTGGTTAGCTTGCTCACAGACATCAAATTAAATAACAACTCTGGTAGACTAAGTACAGATGACATAGTAGCTAGTGTAGATTTTATAGTACCAGAACCCACAACATTACTAGTGGTGCCATTTGCAATAGTGGCAGGTGTTGGTGTTGTGAGTTTCTTGATACTCGAGAAGACATTTGGATTACCTGCAATGTGATCATTCGCACCAGAATCAACAACCTATTGGTTAGAAGCAGTAACAAGGCCGATTTTACATGTCTTAACTGAACTAGCCTTCACACATTTCAGCCATTCAAAGAATTTAACAAACTCATCTGCATAAATAGTTACAGTTTTTCCATTTCCTTTGCTTCCGGTCATGTTTATGATAATTTATCATAACAATAAGCCAAGCAAATACCGAGTAAATACAGAGCAAATACTGGGTGAATTAACACAAGTCAGCCAACCAAGCAGAACCAGTAGCAAATACGCAAGAAATACGGAGTAAATACGCAGCAAATACAGAGCAAATATGGAGTTAATACAAACAAGCCAACCAAGTAATTCGAGAGAATAAATACCAAATTTTAGAGCAGCAAACAGACCACCACTGAGTCCACACTAAGTGATGTACACCAAATAGCTTAAGAAAATAAATACCAAATAAGGACAGATTCGGAATTATGCAAAATTCAGAGAGTAAATGTTGTCGGAACACAATGAAACTATACAGACTTGACGATAACCTCAAGGTGAGCAAAACCCAATTGACGGTGACCAAAATAGAGCTTACACGTGCCCCCACGTGTCTTCGTGTCCAGACGATGTAGTTGGACAAATACAGAGAGTGACGGCGCGTCGATGATTGGGATGACTCTAAACCACCACCGTCCGACTCACAACGTCCGTCCGCTCCTTTCTACGGGGGTAGTGAGAACCAGAGACGCCGGGAAGTGGCTCAACGGAACAAAGACAACAAAGACAAGTTGGGAGCAAATTTTGCTCCGCTACCATGTATTTAGAAAATGAAGAAAATGTTTTTTACACAATACAATGGGTGTACACAGGGACGGATCCAGCCCAGGCCAGGGTGGGCACCCACCCTAGCCCAATCAAAAAAAAAATCTTTAATTAAATGATAATATTAATGTACTAAGCAATGTTAAATATAAATGTTAGGATGGGCGAGTGGTCTAAGGCGCCAAATTTTAGACATCAATGTCAGAGGTCTTGTTATCTCATTTCTGATACATTTCTTTTAATTTTATTTTTGCCTTTATTTTTGCCACTCCTTGTTACCCTTTTTATGTTTTTGGAAGTAAAACCTAATCTAATTCGGATTGCTGCCATCTCATTCTCAATCCAGAACCACAAAGAAGGACTTGTTATCTTTTTGTATAGCTCACACGGTCACAAAGTTTTGATATAATTTGAAAAGTTTAAATTAAATTAACTAGATTCTATTTTTCTTTATTTTGAAAAAAAAAGATTATATTTCTCTTTCCACCCTATAAAATAAATTAACATGTATTGATACACGACTGAAATTTATTCCACTTCTGACATTACTTTTCTTTTCTTTTCTTTTTCGGCCATGGACTCGTGCATGTTTCTGATAATCAGAAAATTTCAAATTGATTAACTAGATTATATTTTTCCACCCTATAAAATAAATTAACATGTGTATAAATTTATTCATAATATAACCTATCTTGTCTTGGAAATTGAATCTTGTCCTGGAAATTGACAACCAAACTTCCAAGTTCCTACGTACTTCGGCCATGGACTCATGCATGTTTTTGATAATCAGAAAATTTCAAATTGATTAACTAGATTCTATTTTTCCATCCTATAAAATAAATTAACACTTGTACAAATTTATTCATAATATAATATTTTGACATTAATTATATAAAATAATATTTTGCTAATGTATGATAATCTATAATGAATCATGCAAGCCGAGTTTAAAACTGGAGAAATACAAATTAGTATTATTTTCTCATTTCTGTGTGTGTCGACGGGTTTGCAATTGCCCCAGGTAATGGCTATTGCAGCCAATATCATTTAGTTCTCTAGTTATTGCTTGAATGCATGAACTCTAAGCTTGTTACTTTACTCTGTTTCTGTTTCTTCATTGACAGTAGTAAACTTCCAAGTTCTTAGATGGTTAGAGAAAAAAATTGGATTGCAGCTTGATAAGTTTTGCATGCGTATGTGTTGTAGTGCATTTGTTCCTTGTTGGAGCATATTGATTGCGTGTCGAGGGCATCAAATTTAGTTGTAAAAAAGATATAGAAATGGGGTAGGAATACAACTTATCACTCGTCCACAAGGGACTCGTAGGTCATGATAAGAGGTTCGTCCACAGAGATCTTGTTGGGGTTTCGTAGTCTTGACTCGACTTCCTCGTCACTGGAGTTGAGGGGGTTTTGTTCCTGCAATTAAAGTAAAGAAAGCATAAAAGAGAACAAGCAATAATAGCATAAATAGGCAATCTTAAGCAGAATGTGATCTTAGCTAAGATTGCAGATTGAGGTTGGTTGCGAACGGATGTGAGGTAGATTCCTGATAAGGGCGAATTCGTGAGCACTTTACTGGTTTATTTGATCATTGACCTTAGATCTTCTCCTTCTCTTTCATAACTCTGCTATAGATTGGGAGGAACTCTTTTCCAATCCTGCTCTCCTCCTATTGAAACCACCTGGGAGGAACTCCTTTCCAAGTGATCCTAGCTAGTGGACACCTTGCTGGTTAAAGGGTTTATCCAATTGGATGCTGGCTTGAGGCACATGCGTTTTCTCAATGGCGTAGGGAAAGACAGAGTCTAGGCCAAGCTACTCCCAACTCGGAGCCCTAGGTTGTCAATCTGGTTAGGCCTATATTGCTTCAAGTCCACTAACCTCCGCGAAGCTAGCTGCCTACTTATGTCACTCCAGTTTCACTCGTCCCCTTCGTGACTGGCTGCAAATTCGTCGTCTTACCTAAGATTGATCAAATCTTAGTTAAGATTGGAACCGGTTTGTTAAAACAGGCCTTGAATCAATTACGATGAGAGGATATTAAGAACAGATCGGTCTCATGAATCAAATCAGTGTACTGACTCAACCCTTACCAAGAATTTGGTGTTTAGCTACTAGACATAGTAATCAAAGAAAGGAAGAAATAATTGATGAACATAAAAGATGGAATTAAATGCGATATTCCCAAAGGAATTATCACAGCAAGTTTTTACAATAACCAGAAGAAAAGAAGATGGAAGAATGTCGTGATTGACAGCCTTCACTAACCTTTAACAAGGTTAGCGTCCCCACCAATCACGTTTCTTTCTAAATTCTAAACTTTAAAATACCTAAAAGATAGGGATAAGAATCCCAATTTGTTCGAATTCGAAAACGGGAAATAAAATAAAACAATTATCTAAACAGATTTGTTTCTTATTCAAAAAGATTACATCCTAGAATCATTCAAATGGACGCAATCAACCAGCTGGCTTCTCAATCCAAGTGCATCCTCCGCGAATCCATGATCAGCACGCCTCTATCTCTGCAATCTTGGCCAAGCCTGCGGCCAAGATTGCCGCATTATCGCTCAAGGCATCCGTTTCCTCCAAATCTCATCTAGCCCAAGACTTCCTTCAAAAGACAGCAAATTGACGTGAAAGAGATTGTTTTTACCATAAACAAAGTAGTTTAAAGCGGTAAAAACACATAAAATTTAGCGTCAATCAAACCTCACCACACTTGAACAATGCTTGCCCCCAAGCATACTGGACTCTTAACTAAGAAAGGAAAAAGCAAACTCAAAATAAGAGAACACACAGTGGCAAATTTCTGGACAGACAACCCTCAACCAGTCTCCTTACACCTTCAAACCTGTGACAGTCAGCATACTTCTCAATGGATTCCAACTCTTATGAACACGGCCTATTCAACACCCCAAACATCCGAATTCCACATAACTATAACATCTTCGCATTCCACAACAGACTCAACAAGACAAGACATTCACCGACTTGGATTTTCTCCCCCTAATTCTACTGCTCAACATCATCGTTCAATTACCTTGCCTGAAGTTTCTTTTTTTTTTCTATGCTAGAATTGCTAAAACGTTTCTTGAGTATTTCTGCTTAGTGAGGCAAAAATATCAAGACATTTGCATACATATATTTTTTTCATTGCTCTAGCCGAAGTTTCTTGAGTATTTCTGCTTAGTGAGGCAGAAATATCAAGACATTTTATTCATCTTTTATATATATATATATATATATATATATATATATATATATATATATATATATATATTAGTGCATGCAATTTACTGGGCATAAAAGTAGTTCTCTTTATAAGAGCAATTTCAGCTTAATTACAAGGCATCAAACTTCATTATCCACTTAGCAGTTTTCCTTAGGGGGATATTAAGTATATTTGGTGAAAACCTACCTATGTGTCAAGTCTGTTACGCAATGCTAGACCCTATGATCATGTACAATAAGGATGTTTTAGGCGTTGAACAGACCTTGCTCATACGTTATGGGGTCACAAGGTGAAGGATGCTAAAGATCAAGGTTAAGACACTAAGGGGAAAGGTTTTAGGCATAGTCCAAAAAAATTTTTTTTGCTGACACTCAATCAAAACACATAACACACAATAAGACACGAAAGAATCATGCATCAGACTCGTCTAGACAATCTAGGCCAACTATCTTAGCCTAGATTCACAAAAAATTTCATGCGATCAGAGAAAATCACACAAAAACACATCACAAACATGTATATACAGACAAACTTCCTAGAAACACCCTCACCACACTTAGAGAACACATTGTCCTCAGTGTGTAAATGAGAGTAAAAAGACTCAAAATATGTAAAAAGAGAAGAAAGAAAGACACGACCTGGGGGCATTTACTGTGATGTGGGAGGTGGAGGTGGCTGCTGGGCATCTTGCACAGATGGTGCTGCATCATCGTCTCCATCAGAGGAGTCATCGTTGCTACTACTGAAGTGGTTTTCCACTAAGTTTCTTATGCGCGCTACAGCCTTGTCTATGGCTCGGACGAATTTGAAGGTAACATCTAGATGGGTCTAGATCTGCTGGAACTTGATCTTCTGCTGCTCCAAAAACTTATCTAGCCTCTCCTGCTGGTTCCTCTCAATGCTCATAAATAGTGCCTGCTGCTGATCTATAATCTGCTGCATCTGCTTTTTAGCGTTGTCTCGTTGTTCATGGAACAACTTCTAGTTGGTGGTGAAGAATAAGATCTGGTCATTGATGACCTGCACAAGGGTGTCAGCCCACTCGGGTAGCCTTGGATGGTCTGGATCCATGCCAAATTTGTTTGGAAACTGCTCGGCATCTTGCCCAAGATTGGGCTCTTCGTCTGCACCGTCTAGCTGGATTGGCTGAATCTTGAAGTTCCCATTGATCCTCTTCCCAAAGAGGTGATCTGCTACTTGCATAACACCTGTATTAAAATAGAGATAGCCTTTTTCCTCCTGAAAATGGCCCATTTGGTCAAAAGCCTTAAGATCCATAATCTTAACGGCACAGGATTTATGCATATTTAAAGTGGATAAATCAATACCCCTAGCAGTAGCAGTAATATGGGAAATGAGAGTTCTTAAGATCAGCTTAGGGAGAGAATCACATGCCTTGATTTGCCTAGCTATCCAATAACCCAAATTAACCATTTTATTATGAAGCATACACCAGAGCAGAAAAACTTCTAACTTAGAAATGTTGCCTAAAATAGTAGTTTTGCCAGAAAGGTTAATGGACAAGATCCTTTAGAGCATCCTCAAGGTAGGATCTCGGATCTGGTGGGCTTTGGCATTTTTATCCAGATTTCCATTAGGGTCACCAATCAATTCCCCATAAGCTACTGATTTATCCCAATCAGGGGGATAATCAGTAAGGGCAATCTTATAATCGTCAGAATTTAGTCCCTCCTCAGTCACAAACCCAAGCAAGAGATTAAATTCATCAATGGATAAATGAGACCACATATCAAGCAATCTAAAATTCACAAAATCAGACGCACCAAGATCAGGATTGGCTCTACCATTGGCATATAATTTGTCTTGATCCAACCAGAAAGAGGCATGAAATTCCAAGCACAATTTAGCATAGACAGGCAAATTAAGGTACATAAAACAATCCCACCCTAGATTGGTTACGTACTGCCTAATTCTATTACCCACACCCAAGGCATCAAGAAAAGAGAAATTAAGAACAACAAATTGAGTAATCTCACATGCATGCTTCTCATTCAGTCTTACCCTAAGTTCAGGGGTATCATGCCTCAAACATCCATTAAGCGAGTTAAAGGGGGGAATGAATACCTTGGCAGTCTTGGCTGCAGGCTTGGCCAAGACTGCAGCCGCTTCAGCGCCTGAGTCATCTTCCTGCTCAGCCTCCTCAACCTTTCTTTTTCCTTTTGCAGCCGCAGATCGAGTCCTCTTGGCTGGGGCTGATTCACTTCCCGATTCTAACTTCCTTTTCCCTGCTCTTTTCTCCTTCACTGAACCTTCTTCACACTTCGGTTCGGTCTCAGCTCCCTTCCTCCCAGTCTGCTTGCGAGCCGTTTTCTTAGCTCTAGCAGAGGGTTTCTCTTCGAATTCAGTATCCGAAAGTACCTCTACCTCTGAATCACCAGGCTGGCTAACCCTAGATTGGGTTATCGGCTCTTTGGGGAGATCAATCTTCTTCTTGGCTTGGAGGGAGATTTGAGGGGATTCAGTGGTAGAAACTGGGGGAGGAGTGGAAAGTCCTTATTTTTGTGTACCAGAGGGGGTCGCATCGATGGACATGATTGTCCTTGCTATGCTAAGCACCTCACTGAGATTTTGAGGGAGATCCTATTCTGGATTTGAGAGAGAGGGAGATTGCGAAGGCATGGGAGATTCTTGCCTAATCGGGGTAGATTTTGGTGTTGCTGATTTCTTTGAAGATTTCCCCATGTTTAAAGCCGAAAGATCGTGGATTGAAAGTAGGAGAGTGGAGTGATTTAGATGAGGATGGTTTGAGAGATAATCGGGTGAGAGCGAGATTTTAGAGATTTGAGTGATTTTGGTGTTAGTGGGAGGTAAGGAGTCTAACTCTTCAAAAATATCTACTAATTAAAATCTAAAAAATTAATTTCCAAATCAAAATTCGAAATATGACCGTTGCTCCTGCTTTTTCTCCTCCTTCTCACACGCAATCTGTTCTTCTCCCCCTTTTTCTCCGCGTGTCGCTCAATTCTTGGCCGAATAAAATGCAACCTAGATAAAAAGGCTTAGCCAAGATCCCTCACCACACTTAATTCCTCGCAAACTCTCCAGGAAATTCCACAAAAGATCCAGAAATTCCTTGCCAGAAAAAAAATCTGTAAGTGGTTCTGGATTATTTTGAACAATCAATTTATTTTATTAAAAACATAAAAAGCATGGGTTACCTCCCATGCAGCGCCCTAGTTTTAGTCCTAGGCATGACTTTTCTTCTGATTTTTTTTTCTAAATCTCAGGTGGGACTTCAACCTCCTGACTTTCTTTGTAGGTTGGAAATCCCTCCAGGAACGGTTTGAGTCTTTGTCCATTGACCTTGAACTCAATACCTGTTTTTTCATTCTTAATATCCACTGCACCATGAGGGTAGATGTTAGTGATAATATATGGACCTTCCCATTTAGTCTTAAGCTTACCAGGAAAGAGTTTGAATCGTGAATTGTATAGAAGAACCTTTCCGCCAATTTGGAGGTTTTTCTCAACAATTCGCTTATCGTGATATATTTTCATCCTGATCTTAGCTAAGAGTTGATTATCATATGCTTGATTTCTCAGTTCCTCCATCTCATGGATTTGGAGCTTTCTTTCCTCGCCCGCTAGGTCGTACCTTAGATTGCACTTCCAGATTGCCCAATAAGCCTTATGCTGCATACCTACAGGCAGGTGACACGTCTTCCCATACACTAATTTGTACGGAGTCATTCCAATGGGAGTTTTATATGCGGTCCTGTATGCCCACAATGCATCATCCAACCTTTGGCTCCAGTCTCGCCGATCTAGGTCAACTGTCTTAGCTAAGATCGATTTGACCTCTCTATTTGACACCTCCGCTTGGCCATTCAACTGAGGATGATAGGCAGTGGAAACTCTGTGCGTCACACCATATTTCCTGAAAATCGAAACAATAATCCTATTGCAAAAATGTGTTCCACGGTCGCTAATGATTCCCCTAGGCACACCAAATCTGTTCAAAATGTTAGTTTTAAAAAATGAAACAACAGTTTTAGCATCATTGGTCCTAGTTGCTTTCGCTTCTATCCACTTGGACACGTAATACACAACAAGAAATATATATTGTTTCCCATTAGACATAGGAAAAGGTCCCATAAAATCAATACCTCATAAATCAAAAATTTCGCAATTTAGTATAACATTCATGGGCATTTGATTTTTTGCACTTATGTTTCCTATCTTTTGGCATTCAGGGCATGTCTTACAAAATCTATAGCTATCATGAAATAGAGTTGGCCAATAAAATCCTGACTCAAGGACTTTTAAGGTTGTCCTCTTAGCTCCAAAATGTCCACCACATGCATAAGAATGACTAAATCTTAAGACCGAGGGAATTTCACTTTCAGGAATACACCTCCTAATCAATTGATCAGATCCTATTTTCCAAAGATACGGGTCATCCCAAACAAAATACTTACTGTCATGCTTAATCTTTACCTTTTCTTGAGTCGTTAAGTCTCCATGATGCTTACCCGTAGCTAAGAAATTGACAAGGTCAGCGAACCAAGGTCTTACCGCTTGGACAGCATATAGATGTTCGTCTGGAAAATCATCTCTGATTGGTTCTGAATCGGCCTTCACAAAGCATCTACTTAGGTGGTCCACCACTAAGTTTTTCTTTCCTGCCTTGTCTTTAATCTCCAAATTGTGTTCCTGCAAAAGTAAAACCCAGCGGATCAGTCTTGGCTTAGACTCTGCTTTTGTCAAGAGGTATCTTAAGGCCGTATGGTCAGAAAAGACTATGAATTTTGTTCCCAACAAATACGATCTGAACTTGTCCAAAGCGAAGATTATTGCGAACAATTCCTTCTCCGTTGTGGTATAGTTCTTTTGCGCATCGTCAAGCATCTTAGAGGCGTAGTAGATCACGTGTGGATCTCTACCATTGCTCTGCCCTAGAACCGCACCAACGGCTGAGTTACTAGCATCACACATCAACTCAAATGGAAGGTTCCAGTCTGGTGCTTGCATGATTGGAGTTGTAGTAAGTTTCTCCTTGATTTTATCAAACGCCACTTGGCAAGTTTCGTCAAAATTGAAGTCTATATCCTTTTGCAAAAGTTTGCACATCGGTTCCGCTATCTTCGAGAAATCTTTGATAAACTTGTGATAAAATCCTGCGTGGCCAAGAAAACTCCTAACCTCACGCACGCAAGAGGGGTAAGGCAAGCTTGTAATAACATCAATCTTAGCCTGGTCAACCTCCATGCCTTTCTTAGAAACTATATGACCTAAGACAATACCTTGTTTTACCATGAAATGACATTTTTCATAGTTAAGAACAAGATTAGTTGTCGCGCATCTTTTTAAAACATTTTTTAGATTGGTTAAGCATTCATCAAAATTATCACCGTAGACGGTGAAGTCATCCATAAACACTTCTATACCTTTTTCCACATATTCTGAAAAGATACTAACCATACACCTTTGAAAGGTGGCCGGTGCGTTGCACAATCCGAATGGCATTCTTCTATATGCAAAGGTTCCGAAGGGACATGTGAATGTCATCTTCTCTTGGTCTTCTAATGCCACTGGGATTTGATAAAATTCTGAATAACCGTCCAAGAAACAGTAATGGGACTTCCCAGTCAGTCTTTCTATCATTTGGTCAATGAATGGTAATGGAAAGTGGTCCTTCCTCGTGACTTGGTTAAGTCTGCGGTAGTCTAGGCAGACTCTCCATCCATTCTGAATTCTTGTAGTCCTTTTTACTCCATCTTCTCCTTTAGTTACGGTAATCCCTATTTTCTTAGGTACAACCTGCACAGGGGAAACCCATGAACTATCAGAGATTGGGTAAATAATACCAGCATCAAGCAACTTAATAATTTCTTTCTTGACAACTTCCATCATCGGAGGTTTTAGCCTCCTTTGGGGTTGTCGAATAGTTTTCTCATCATCTTCCACATGTATTTTGTGGGTACAAATGGTTGAAGATATGCCCTTGATGTCTGCCAAGGTCCACCCAATAGCTTTCTTATGTTCCTTTAACACATCTATTAATCTGGCTTCTTCCTCGCTGGAAAGCTTAGCTGAGATTATTACTGGCAGAGTTTCGTCTTGGCCTAGATAGGCATACTTAAGGTGTTCTGGTAACTCCTTAAGGTCAAGCTCAGGTGCCTGCACAATAGATGGTAATGTTTTAGAATTAGAAACACTCAGTAACGGACAGGTTAGTGCTTCCTTCAATGGTTCAGTCTCATGGAGATCTGTTAAGATCTCCCTAAGATCTTCTCGGTCTCCCACTCGGTCTTCCAATTCTTCCAATGTCTTAGCTGAGATACTTCTGCTTAAGACAAAATCAAATGGGTCAGTAGTATTTAAATCTGCAGTTTCTTCTTCAATAGGATATAAAATATCAATAAAATTAACACTATACATTTCATTTTGATATTTTAATCCTTCCTTCATGTAAAACTTGATCGTACTCCCAAAGAATTCCAAAATACTACTACCTTCGTAGACATCTATCTTTGCTCTAGCAGACCTAAGGAAATGTCTACCTAAGAGCACATCCATGGTACACGAAGGCAAGTCATTATCCATCTCAACAATATAAAAATCCACGGGATATATGAAATTATTAACTTGAACTAGAACGTTCTCTACCAAACCCTTAGGATGAATTACGGTTCGGTCAGCCAATTGGATCACCACCTGCGTGTCCTTCATTGGTCCCATTTGTAATGTCTCATATTCTTTTAAGGACATTATGTTGATTCCAGCTCCTAAGTCGCAAAGGGCCTTTTCTACCATTTCGTTCCCAATCTTACAAGGGATGGTGAAAGTTCCTTGATCTCAACACTTCTCCGGGAGTTTGCTTTGAAGCACTGAAGAAACATTCTGTGTAAGATTCACTCTCTCAATACCTGTAAGTTTTATTTTATTAGTATAAAGTTCTTTCAAGAATTTTGCATAAGAAGGTATTTTAGAAATTAAATCTAGCATCGGAATGTTCACTGCCACTTTGCCGAAAATATTCATGAGCTCTTTAGACTCTTCTAACTTCTTCTGTTTGGAATACTTGGGAGGATAGGGAGGTGGAATCTCCACTGGTTCCATAGGTTTTAAACTTTGATCATCAGTCTTAGCCACTAGCTTGGCTAAGATTGGTTCTTCTTTTTCGGCTTCGACTGGGATGTCAGTCTTAGCTTCAGCCTTACCCAAGATTGGTTCTAGCTGAGATTCTGCTTCGATTTCTTCATCCACATCGACGTCTTCATCCTCAAATGAATGTTTGTACATCTCCTTATCTGATTTCGCACCCTTCCATTCAGGTAAAATGCTTCCACTCCTAAGATGAATGGCACTCACGTTGTGTCTAGGGTTATCTTCGGTTGTGGAAGGTAACTTGCAAACTGTCCCTGGTTGCTGTGTCTGTTGGGTAAATTGGCTGATTTATTTTTGCATTTCAACGTTCTGTTTCTGCATCTCAACGAGACTGGATTGTGTCGCAAGCATAAATTTCTGCAACGTCTCTTCTATAGGGACTCTAGTAATCTTAAGTGGTTGAGGTGCAGGGGGTAACAGTGGAACGTTGCTTTGATTCGCTCCAGGTGGTCTGGGTACGAAGTGTTGGAAATTTATGGGAGATTGTTGTGGCTATTATTGGTATTGTTGTTGATTTGGTTGGCTAGGCTGAGGTGTATCTTGTCTCCACATTAGATTGGGATGTTGTCTCCATGAGTATTGGTTACTCTCATATGGGAATCTAGGTTGTCCACTAGATTGTCCTTGATTGTAGCCATATGCTGCATTCACTGGGATTGGGGCTGGATCGCCCGGTTGTTCCACCATGTAACAACTATGGGTTGGATGATCTAGCTGTTGGCAAATCCCGCAAACCGAAGGCATAGGATTAGTTACTGCTACTGTAGTTTGTACCTGAGGTGTGTACCTGTAGAAAGATTCATCAAAATGTTAGTAATCTTATCAAGCTTATTTTCCACATTTACAGCATTCAAAGAAGAAGATGTAGAATTTCTCTCGGATGAGGCGTTGTTTTGGTTGTTGTCAGCCATTGTTTGGAGAAGTAGTTTTGCTCTTTTTGGTGTAAGATCTTGAAGTGCTCCTCCAGCGGCTGCATCTAATCTTTCCTTATCCTTCACACACATTTCATCATAGAAATATTGGATAAGGAGATGGTCAGCCACTCCGTGGGTAGGGCAAATGTCTTGAAGGTCTCTAAACCTTTGATGATACTCGCTCAAACTCTCTCCTCTCGTCTGCTGAACGGAAACTAAACTTTTTCTGGCTGCCCTTGCCTTAGTCGCGTTCCAATATTTATTTAGGAAGGCAGCGGACATGTCCCCCCCATGTTGTAATGGTGTTATGGGGTAAGCTATAGAACCAATTCTTAGCTGAGTCTTCGAGAGACCAAGGAAATGACTTCAGTTTGGCTCTCTCGATTGTTACTCCTACTGGTTTTAGGGTATCACATTAGAGGTGAAGGTTCCTCAAATGGTTATACGAATTCTCGTTTGAGTGGCCATGGAACTTGGTTAAGTTGGCAATGATGTTTGTCTTGATAGACCAATCATTAGCCATTGGGGGTAGATTAATACAGGAGTAGGTTACTCGTTCTGCCCCTCTGTTTTGTTCCCTCATCGTCTGTTCTTGTTGGTTTTCCTCCATGATTGGTATTGGGTTTTCAGCTGGGCTTGAATCTTGGCCTAGATTGTTGCTGGGACCAGATTCTGTCTGTGTCCCTGAAAATTCACCGTTAGTCTTTCTCTTGGCTTTCTTTCTGTTTTGTGCTTCAGCTTTTGTAAGTTCCGGATTCAAAGGTAGTAAATCTTCCTTTGAGGACCTGGTCATCAACTGCAAAAGATAAAAATAAAAATAAAACTACAAGAAACACCATCAAAAGATCCCCGGCAATGGCGCCAAAATTTGATTGCGTGTCGAGGGAATCAAATTTAGTTGTAAAAAAGATATAGAAATGGGGTAGGAATACAACTTATCACTCGTCCACAAGGGACTCGTAAGTCATGATAAGAGGTTCGTCCACAGAGATCTTGTTGGGGTTTCGTAGTCTTGACTCGACTTCCTCGTCACTGGAGTTGAGGGGGTTTTGTTCCTGCAATTAAAGTAAAGAAAGCATAAAAGAGAACAAGCAATAATAGCATAAATAGGCAATCTTAAGCATAAGGTGATCTTAGCTAAGATTGCAGATTGAGGTTGGTTGCGAACGGATGTGAGGTAGATTCCTGATAAGGGCGAATTTGTGAGCACTTTACTGGTTTATTCGATCATTGACCTTAGATCTTCTCCTTCTCTTTCATAACTCTGCTATAGATTGGGAGGAACTCCTTTCTAATCCTGCTCTCCTCCTATTGAAACCACCTGGGAGGAACCCCTTTCCAAGTGATCCTAGCTAGTGGACACCTTGCTGGGTAAAGGGTTTATCCAATTGGCTGCTGGCTTGAGGCACATGCGTTTTCTCAATGGCGTAGGGAAAGATGATAAAACAATAACCGGCCTAGAGGGGGGGGTGAATAGGCACTTTAAAAATCTGCACACAAGAGAAGAGTAGAATAGCAAACACAAGATGTATAGTGGTTCCAATTCACAACCGAATTGTACTCCACTACCTAAGAGTCCTCCTCTTAGGATTTTCGAATGCAACCCTTGCTATTCACTTGAGCTTTTACAGGTTCAGCTCACAACCTTACAATTGGTTTTACCGGGCTCACCAACAACCTTACAAGTAGTTTTCCAAGGCTCAACTACAACCTAAGTTCTCTTTCAATGGGATGAGAACACTACCCTTTACCCAAAAGTGTTAGGTACACTTTTCAAACCTTCACAATTGAAATGGTGAAATTGCAACAAATAATTGGTGTATAAATAATAAATGTATGATTCACAATAACACCAATAAATGAACAATATTACCTCAAGAGAAAGCTTTGATCAAACTCGAACGAATGACGCAAAATTGATTGAAATCCGATTATGAACGAATGCGCCTTAAAACTGATTTTGAGAGATTTTGTAAATGTGATTTTGTATATAAAACTTGTAATAGCTTTCTTATTTTTATAACTCATCTTAGATGAGTATTTATAGTGTCAAATGAGTAGAGGCTCATCCATGAAGGAAGGAGCCAAAAACTAGCCGTTTGCTACAGTAACAAAAATATATCCGTTTGCTACAGTGAAAAATATAACCGTTGCTACAGTGAAACTATCCGTTGCTACAGTAAGTCTATCCGTTGGTACGGTGAAACTATTCGTTCCCGTTGCTACAGTAGACTTTCCGTTGCTACAGTGAGTTTATCCGTTGCTGCAGTGAAACTCTCCGTTGCTACAGTGAAATCAAAAACTCTTTTTCCAAAAATTGTTTTTCGTGTAAAAAATCTTTTGACACTTTTCTTGAGGTATTATCGAACATAAATCAAGTGCTAATTAGAATCATACTTACACGTTTAATGCTCTAATATACACTTGATTCTTCGAGCTTGCGATAATTGATTTGTTGCTTCTTTTGTTGTCTCGTTGCAAACTACAAATACTTTAACTTAAAATTGCGTTAACATATTAATTAATTTGTGTATCCTTAATTCATCAAAACAAGATTTAATGAGCCCTTGGGCCAACAAAAGACAGAGTCTAGGCCAAGCTACTCCCAACTCGGAGCCCTAGGTTGTCAATCTGGTTAGGCCTATATTGCTTCAAGTCCACTAACCTCCGCGAAGCTAGCTGCCTACTTATGTCACTCCAGTTTCACTCGTCCCCTTCGTGACTGGCTGCAAATTCGTCGTCTTACCTAAGATTGATCAAATCTTAGTTAAGATTGGAACCGGTTTGTTAAAACAGGCCTTGAATCAATTACGATGAGAGGATATTAAGAACAGATCGGTCTCATGAATCAAACCAGTGTACTGACTCAACCCTTACCAAGAATTTGGTGTTTAGCTACTAGACATAGTAATCAAAGAAAGGAAGAAATAATTGATGAACATAAAAGATGGAATTAAATGCGATATTCCCAAAGGAATTATCACAGCAAGTTTTTACAATAACCAGAAGAAAAGAAGATGGAAGAATGCCGTGATTGACAGCCTTCACTAACCTTTAACAAGGTTAGCGTCCCCACCAATCACGTTTCTTTCTAAATTCTAAACTTTAAAATACCTAAAAGATAGGGATAAGAATCCCAATTTGTTCGAATTCGAAAACGGGAAATAAAATAAAACAATTATCTAAACAGATTTGTTTCTTATTCAAAAAGATTACATCCTAGAATCATTCAAATGGACGCAATCAACCAGCTGGCTTCTCAATCCAAGCGCATCCTCCGCGAATCCATGATCAGCACGCCTCTATCTCTGCAATCTTGGCCAAGCCTGCGGCCAAGATTGCCGCATTATCGCTCAAGGCATCCGTTTCCTCCAAATCTCATCTAGCCCAAGACTTCCTTCAAAAGACAGCAAATTGACGTGAAAGAGATTGTTTTTACCATAAACAAAGTAGTTTAAAGCGGTAAAAACACATGAAATTTAACGTCAATCACATATCTTGGCAGCTTTCTTGATTGACTTGTATTTTTATTGAAATCAAAATGTTACACTGTGCCGATTGTGTATTATCTTCCAACAATCAATTTATTATTTAGTGACGGATACAAATACTCTTAAGCATTTTTCCAATTTTTCGTTCAGCTCGCTTGCCTTCCCTTTAAAATACTAAAAAAAAAATATCGGGGTCGCTGCCCCCGAACCCCCGCCCCCCTGGATTCAGTTCCTGGATCCGTCCCTGGGTGTACACACCTATATACTCTATACTTACTACTCTAGATATACCAATACATATACATGTATAAATACTTATACATTCTAATAGTTCATAACGAGTTTTATCTTGCAAAATAGAAAGTGACATGCGATTGATTAAATACACTGCTGTAAGAGCACGCTCACCCCCAAAGAGAGATGGGAAAATTCGCTTGAAAACGCAAAGCACGTGCTACCTCCAATAGATATCTATGTTTGCGCTCCACAACTCCATTTTGCTGAGGTATATACATACAGCTGGTTTGGTGCTCTATTCCATGATCAAAGTAGTACTGTAGTAAATAACCATGTGTGAATTCAAGACCATTATCTGTTTGCAAAGTCTTGATTCTCAAGTAAAACTGAGTATAAACCTAATTAAAAAACTGCAGCAAATAAGTTTTAGTTTCTGATTTAAATTTTATGAGAAAAACCCATGTTGCTCGACTAAAATCATCCACCAGAGTCAAGAAATAATGACAACCAGAAATTGATTTTGCCTTATACGGGCCCCAAATGAATCAAATCAAAAATATTCATGGTCTTATTTGTACTAGGGATCCCAACAGGTATCCATACCCAGATACCTGCCCCGTACCATTTTTATTTGATCGAGTAATACCCAAACCATACTAGGTTTGGATATTACCCATACCCGAACGGGTGTAACTTATTTTTTTCACTTTCACACTTCTCTTCCCTCTCTCCGGCGATCGTCCAGCTCGGTGTTGTCAATCTGTCGCCAACTACCAGCCAAACGCCACAAACCCATCACACCGCCGGCACCAACTACCACGATTGCCAAAAGCCACAAAACCACTATCCTCAACCACAAACCACCAAAAATCAACCCATTTCCATCCTCCGACCGATTCTAATCACAGCCCAAATCATCCATTTTCGCCCACAAAATCAACACCAGCCTCAATCGGCCCCTCTCCTCACCCACCGTTGGCCTTACCATTTCCATCACCACAAAAAAAAAAACCCAGCTCAATCACCGGAATCAACACATCCTCACAACAGCCACATCGCCACCAACATCCTCACGGATAGCCACAACACACTCACATCACCCGAATCACAACACACACCCTCGACTCCCAATCTCCTCACAACCTCCTCCGACGTCACCACTGCCGCTACACCACCGCCGGATTTCATCACCATCACAATCGTCACCACTGTCGTCACACCACTGATCACCACACACACAAAAATCAACCAAATCCCAGCCCGGCAACAAAATCACCATCTTCGATTTTTTAACCCGTCATTAAATCGCTAACCCCAACCGCCGGATTTTTGTCTCTTCCGATTCTTGATGGTGTGCCTGTGTAGAAGAAAGAAAATCAAGGAGAAAAGAATAGAGAAGAAAAAAAGAAAGATGGGATGTGCCTGTGCAAATGAAATAATTTAGTTAAAAATGGATTGTAGTGGGTTATAAATTTAAGGAAGAAAAAGAAATAATTATTAAAGTTTTATAATTAATAGATACTTTGACAGTATAATTTATATCCTCAAATTTATATATTATTTTATTTTGAATAAATTTAAGTTTAGTTTATATTAAATAAAAAGTAAGTAAGTTTACTTTTTATGACCCCCAGAATGAGGGGGAAAACATATAACCCCATCTTGGAATCATTTTCTCTAATATTTTACCTAAATAATCATTTTATCTACGGATTGTTAGGGAAAAAATATAACTTTATTTGATTGTACTTTATAATATTACTGTAATTTTTTTCCATTATTTGGTTGAGCACTAGAAAATGTATGCCAATTAAATTTTGTCAAAAATAGCCTTACATACATTTACACCAATTTCAATTTAAAAGTGCAACTATTTTATTTTATTTTGTTCATTTACTCGACATGGATTTCCTTTCATCCGAAGTCTTTTTATCAATTTTCATTTCAAGCAAAAATGATAAAAAGGGTAAAAAATGAGCCAAAACGGTAAAAAAAAAGAAGCCAAAATGGTAAAAAAGAACAAAAATGATAAAAATGGTAAAAAAAGAGCCAAAATGGAAAAAATAAACAAAAATGGTAAAAAATGGTAAAAGAATGAGGCAAAAATGGTGAAAAATGAGACAATGGTGAAAAACGAGCAAAAACGGTAAAAAAATGAGCCTAACTAGTGAAAACGAATCTAAATAATAAATTTTCACTTAATTATAAAAAAAATAAGTTAGTGTAATTGAATATCCATTACATACCCAATTGGGTATTGGGCATATTGGGTATGGGTAATAATGGATATTTAGTTGCGGGTAGAGCTGTCAAACCGGGTCTACGGGTCGGACCCGACCCGAGATCCGGAAAAACTCGGACCAGGACTGGTCCCGACTTGGGCCAAATACGGGACCAATTTTTAGTCCCGGTCCCGGCTCGAAAAAATGGCTTGGGTCCAGGACTGGACCCGGCCCGACCTGGTGCTTTTTTTAAATTTTTTGCTGCTGCTGCTGCTGCATGGCAATCCTTCTTCTACACCTTTCTTTTCTCTTTCCTTTTTTTTTACAATTATCATATTCACTTCTAACTATTATAAATTCGAACCATATAAAATTTTCTAGAGCAATATAGTTCTATTATTTAAAAATTTGAATCTGAAACATTTGTTTAAGTTAAACAATTCTCTATCAATAGATTTACGGTGTTTGTTTTTTCCTTTTTCGTTATTCCCGTTATTCCGAAAAGAATATCGTTTAAAGTTATATATTTTTTGTTCTGAAAAGAATTATTTCACGTTATCTTTCTTTTCTAATAAAATAAAATGGTATTTTTTTTTAAAACGATATTCATTTTAGAACCGAAGGAGTAATTAAATAGAGAGAGTGAGCAGTGGCCTCTTGTTTTTCTGGTAAAAATTCAGTGGGCAGAGCAAGGGTTGGCAGGGAAGAGAGAATAAATGTGAGGTACAACAAATTAAATAAAAAATAGTGGTTAGTATTAGATTTTGAATTTTGAAGTTTTTTTTTTTTAGGGTTGGGTCGGGTCTCGGGTCAGACCCGACGTGTCTCCGGGCCCGACCCGGCAATCCCGAAAATTTTCGGGCCGGGTCCAGACCCAGTCCCGAAAATTTTCGGGACTAATTTTGGGACCCGATCTGGCCCGATTTCCCAGGTCTCGGGTCCGGGTCTCTTTTTGACAACTCTAGTTGCGGGGATGAATTAGGTATTTACCTATACCCGCCCAATTGTCATCCATAGTTCGTACTGATAGAAAATAATAACTGAGTCTGTTTGGCTCGATAACAAGTATCACAAAAAACTTTCTTCTTGCTCTTAAAAGAAATAGATAAATTTGGAACCAAATGAATACGGTTTATCGGCAAATGCCCCAAACGATGATGCCACAAATCTAGACTAATTGTAGCAGCAGCAAGCAGCGCCTTCTCCCCTCTTATTGGCTCCAAGTAATAGAGGTCATTTCGCTCTCTACCCACTCCAATCAACTTCCTTGAGGCTAAGTCCTAAATCACAAAAAAAATTGGCATAAAAATCACCAAACAATTTAAGTTTTTTTATCAATTTACTAAGTGACAATAAATTGAAACAAAATTTAGAAACTCCCAAACCACGTTTAAGTATCAACTTATTTCTAAGATCAACTTGACCTAAGGCGTGAACCTCCAATAAGAATTTGCACTGGTAGTATATTTGGTTATGAAATAATATTCAATAAGGAAGCAATGTCGTAAGTCATGTGGTTTGAGGCTCCAATATCAACAATTCATTCATCATTTTTTTTTATCCGAAAAATTAGAAATCGTCATATTTGCAGATGGATTATCTTCTATTGTTGTTGATATTATGCAAAAATTAGATCTAGAATTGGTGATCTTACATCATCCATGGATGCAACAAAAGCTGTGTTAGATGAGGTTTTTGTTCCAGCAGCATGCTCTAAGTGATTTTCATGTACATGACAGTGATCAGCCTGCTTGTCATTCGGAGAAGGAGGTGATAATATTTTATTGGCAAGGTGATTATTTCTGTTAGTGGTGTTGACCGCGCGTCGAACACGTCAAATATAGTAGTGAAATAGTTATGGAATTGGGGGTAGAAATACAACTTATCACTGTCTACAAGGATTTGTAGATGATGGTAAGAGGGTCGGTCCACAGAGACTTCTAGGGAATTGTAGTTCTTGGTTGACTTCCTCGTCACTGAATTTGGTTGGTTGAATCTGAAAATAAAGACAAAAAAACAGAAAGAAATAAAATAATTCAAAACAGTCTTGGGCAGAGTCTAGGCCAAGACTGCGGGCTAGATTGGGAAAAAGTCTTGTGATACGGAATTCCAGGTAAGGGCGATGGGTGAGCTTGTGTTCTTATGCATCGATCATTGACTGAAGTATGTTCATCTCTTCTTCATAGTACTGCTATAGAGGGGAGGAACTCCTTTTCCCTCCTATCTTCCCTCCTCTTCAAACTACCTGGCGGGTACTCCCTCTCCTGATAATCCTAGCCAAGGGACACCTTGCTGGTTAAAGGGTTTATCCGTTTGACTGCTGTCTTGAATGGTTGCTCACCTCTTCAATGGCACAGGGGAAGACAGTACCTAGGCTAAGTTCCTAGGTTGTCAATCTGGTCTCTACCTATTTTACCTATTCTTCTAGTCTGCTCGAGACTAGTCACCTACTCCGTCTAGCCAGCGGGTACTCCCTCTCCTTCTAGACTGGTTACAACTCTTCTCTCCTAGAGAACAAGGATGATCAAACCTTGGCTCTAGTGAGTAAGCGATGGATTAAGTTCAAGAATAAATAAATACAAAGAAAGAGATTGTGAAGAACGGATTGTGTCTCACGATTGCATTAAGAACTTAAGCTCATCAACCCTTACCAAGAACAAGTGTTTAGCTACTCATACTCATGAATGAATAATAAGAATACTTGATTGCATAAATAAATTAAATCCGAGATTCAAAGAATTGAATCCGGAGCAATAAAAGTGTCGAATTGGGGAAGAAGAAGAGAGCGTAGTGAGAGAGAGGAAAAGGGGAGGACGAGATCAGCTATAAGAAAGCTAAAACTCCTCTGTCCTTCTCCAACTCAATCTCCTAAATAATCTCCTAATTAATCTCCTAAAAGATTATTACAATAAATTGTTCTAAATATGGAAACTAAATCATAATTAAATAAAGAGGGAGATCCCCTTCGGGATTATTCATAAGATAGTCTTCCTATCCCTCTAAAATTGCTGGACAGCTGCTACGTGCCAGCTGTGAGAGTCCAACTCCAAAAATACTTCAATCGCTCCAAGCTGCAGTCTGATCGCAAAGGAGTCTTGGCCGGAGTCTAGGCCAAGACGATTCTGGTAAGCGCACTGCGTCAGATGCGAATATGTCTAGGCCAAGACCCAGGCCTTGACTCGAGTAGTCAGCTCCAACTCTCTACTGCCCAAATTCCTCAAGTACTGTCTCCAAACCAGACCTGATAAGATATGGGAAATTAAGGGATACATCAGTAGATTTACTGTCCAAAACTACAAGTAAATGGACAATAAAACATGATGAAATGCAATGCAATCAAACTCCCCACACTTAAACTATGCTTGCCCCCAAGCATACAGACTCAAAGACTCACAAACAAAACAAAAGCACAACAAAAACAGAATAGACACCATAACCCCAGAGTTCTCCTTTTGGTTGTTCACCCCTTCACTGAAATTACCAAGACACTTCCCTAAGCGACCCAATGCTAGACTAACAAGGACAAATCAATACCCTAAACAAACCTCATCCAAATGGTATCAAGACATCCTGCTAGATTTGGATTAATAATGTATAGGGGTCTAAACTTGCCACAGATTTGAGTCCCACCAAGTGCTATTCTATCCAAACGTGCCTAAAGACTAGTGCCATTTAAATCATTTGCAGCAGATTTATTCTCTCTCTTTTTTTCTATGTCCTTTGTATTTTTACAGACATATGCATCATCATTTTTTTCTCTATGCCCTATGTATTTTTACAGGCATATGCATATAGACAGAGCTTGTTCTTTTTGGGCACCCAGAACTTCCACCTTTGCTATATTCTGCTATGACATTCCAGCACCTTTTTATGTCTCACACTAAAACAGATAGAACAACACACTCAAATCAGACGTTGCAAGCCTCGACACCTTAATGTTCGTTAAGTATTTAAGCTAGACGTCCTTTAGACCATGTGGATAGTGTTTGTTTGGGTGACATTAGATGATATGCCCCTTAGGCATTGATCAAGTTACGCTCATTCGCTTCCCTGTTACTAAAGCATTGTTTCGCCTAAACAAGTGTCTACATGCAATTTCAGTGGTTGACTAAACAGCCTAAGTTAAAAACTGGGGGCGGTGTACACTCATCAAGACAGACTCAAACAAACATAAAAAGAAAAGAGCAGAAAATCATGCAAAACAGCAGACTCAACCTAGATTGTCTTGGTCAAAGGCTTGGCCAAGACAAACTAAAAAAAAAATTATTCACAAATATTTAATCACAAATATACACAATCACAACACATATATTCACTAATACTCAAAGAATGGACTCACAGAATCCCTCCCCACACTTAAAAGACACAATGTCCTCATTGTGTGGAGAGACAAAATAAAAAACATAAATGGAAAAGAAAGGAAAGAAACGACCTGGGGGCAAAAGCAGATCATTCTGCTGGAGGAGGAGGTTCTGGTCTGATTCCTCGAGGGGCAGAGGAAGTGGCTGGAAGGTCCTCGTTAGGTTCTGGAAAAATGTCTTGGCCAAGAGCTTGGCCTAGACAACCGCCGAAGCTGAATTTTTCCTCTGATTTGAATGTCTTCCTAGCGCTGCAGCAGCCCTGGAAATAAGAGAAAAGAAGGATAAACGGATCAAGGAAAGACCTCTGAATTTATTCATGAAAAATCAAAAGAAAAACGGAAATAAAAACATGGGTTGCCTCCCATGCAGCGCCCTTATTTATTGTCTTAGGCTCGACATTGCCATGGATTTCTTATCAAGAAACTTTTCCAAATCCCCTCCATGCGCTAAACTTGTCAGGATCTTTGGGTGGCATTCCTTGGACAGCCCCTAAAGGTATAAATTTGAATGGGTCGGGAGGTCGTCCCAGCTCATAGTTCTGTTGTCCCTGCATCAGAAACGGTGAGTTTTGGCTACTGTGAACAGTAGCAAGCAGCTTAAGAAGATTATCAGTCCACCACTCCATGGTTTTGGGGGGGCTAGCTGGCAGAGCTGAGTCTTGGCCGGAGTCTTGGCCAAGCTCGAGGCCAAGACTGGTTTCAAGTTCAATTTTTGGTGCCTGCACACTTGAAGGTAGAGGGTTAGGATTAACTTTGGGAAATTCGTGGCTGTTAAAAATATCAAAATCTGTCTCAAAAATAGGATTAGAAACAGTGTCCACGAATTCTCCTTCCTTCAACTTTTCACATGGGATTTCTCTGCTAGGAGCATGATCAAAAGAGTTAGTTCCATTTAATTCAGAATCCTCATTAGCAGCATGCCTAATGACGTCCACAAAGATAGGAGGGAAAGGTGGGGGAATCTCTATCACTTCCTCTAGTTCTTTGAACCTTTCATCAGGTTTGGCCACAGGTTTGGCCACAGTCTTGGCCGGAGTCTTGGCCAAGACAGATTCTGCCTCAATTTCTTCCTCATCGTCTACCTGCTTTTGTGCTATCAGAGTGATCTGTTTCTGCATCTCTACAAGGCTGGACTGGGTCTCCGTCATGAATTTTTGGAGTGTCAATTGATTGATCTGTCTCTGCATATCCACCAGGCTGGCCTGCTGTTTCAGCATCTCCATTAGGTTGGTCTGGCTCACCATCATGAACTTTAGGAAAGTCTCTTCTATAGGAACACCAGTGGGCATCATAGGTTGAGGTGCAGGTGAAAGTTGTGGCATGGGTACCTGATTTGGAGGGGGTATTTGCACAAAATGCTGGAAGTTTATGGGGTATTGTTGTTGGTAATGTTGTGGCGGATCTTGTTGGACAAAGGGGTGGAAGTTTTGCTGTCCTTGGTTGTACCTTGCAGAGAGGTCATGAACCATGTTAGATAATTCAGATAATTTATGTTCAACATTAAATGTATTCAAATTATGAGGAACAAAATTATGGAACATGATTTCCTGCTTGGCCGGAGTCTTGGCCAAGATCGTGGTCTAGACTGCAAAATAAAAATAAAATAAAAACACAAAAACAAAAACAAAAACTACAAAACCGTTAGAAGTCCCCGGCAACGGCGCCAAAATTTGACCGCGCGTCGAACACGTCAAATATAGTAGTGAAATAGTTATGGAATTGGGGGTAGAAATACAACTTATCACTGTCTACAAGGATTTGTAGATGATGGTAAGAGGGTCGGTCCACAGAGACTTCTAGGGAATTGTAGTTCTTGGTTGACTTCCTCGTCACTGAATTTGGTTGGTTGAATCTGAAAATAAAGACAAAAAAACAGAAAGAAATAAAATAATTCAAAACAGTCTTGGGCAGAGTCTAGGCCAAGACTGCGGGCTAGATTGGGAAAAAGTCTTGTGATACGGAATTCCAGGTAAGGGCGATGGGTGAGCTTGTGTTCTTATGCATCGATCATTGACTGAAGTATGTTCATCTCTTCTTCATAGTACTGCTATAGAGGGGAGGAACTCCTTTTCCCTCCTATCTTCCCTCCTCTTCAAACTACCTGGCGGGTACTCCCTCTCCTGATAATCCTAGCCAAGGGACACCTTGCTGGTTAAAGGGTTTATCCGTTTGACTGCTGTCTTGAATGGTTGCTCACCTCTTCAATGGCACAGGGGAAGACAGTACCTAGGCTAAGTTCCTAGGTTGTCAATCTGGTCTCTACCTATTTTACCTATTCTTCTAGTCTGCTCGAGACTAGTCACCTACTCCGTCTAGCCAGCGGGTACTCCCTCTCCTTCTAGACTGGTTACAACTCTTCTCTCCTAGAGAACAAGGATGATCAAACCTTGGCTCTAGTGAGTAAGCGATGGATTAAGTTCAAGAATAAATAAATACAAAGAAAGAGATTGTGAAGAACGGATTGTGTCTCACGATTGCATTAAGAACTTAAGCTCATCAACCCTTACCAAGAACAAGTGTTTAGCTACTCATACTCATGAATGAATAATAAGAATACTTGATTGCATAAATAAATTAAATCCGAGATTCAAAGAATTGAATCCGGAGCAATAAAAGTGTCGAATTGGGGAAGAAGAAGAGAGCGTAGAGAGAGAGAGGAAAAGGGGAGGACGAGATCAGCTATAAGAAAGCTAAAACTCCTCTGTCCTTCTCCAACTCAATCTCCTAAATAATCTCCTAATTAATCTCCTAAAAGATTATTACAATAAATTGTTCTAAATATGGAAACTAAATCATAATTAAATAAAGAGGGAGATCCCCTTCGGGATTATTCATAAGATAGTCTTCCTATCCCTCTAAAATTGCTGGACAGCTGCTACGTGCCAGCTGTGAGAGTCCAACTCCAAAAATACTTCAATCGCTCCAAGCTGCAGTCTGATCGCAAAGGAGTCTTGGCCGGAGTCTAGGCCAAGACGATTCTGGTAAGCGCACTGCGTCAGATGCGAATATGTCTAGGCCAAGACCCAGGCCTTGACTCGAGTAGTCAGCTCCAACTCTCTACTGCCCAAATTCCTCAAGTACTGTCTCCAAACCAGACCTGATAAGATATGGGAAATTAAGGGATACATCAGTAGATTTACTGTCCAAAACTACAAGTAAATGGACAATAAAACATGATGAAATGCAATGCAATCAGGTGTAATAGTTTGTTGGGCTGGCAGAAACGTGAAGAAAACATCCACTTGCCAGTTGCCTGCACAAACCGTGGATGTGCGACTTTTTATATATTATTATCATTGATCATTCTAATATTAAAAATCGAACTTAAAACCTACATTATAAAAACAATTAATTAATTAAATCACAACTTCATTTCTAAAAAGTATGATAGGTTTGAATTTCTGAATTTGTGGTGATTAGAAATTTAGCATAGTACTTATACTGTGGCCTACAGTTCGATTTTGAATTAGGGAGAGAAATCAATAAATTTGTAGTTTGGTTTCAGGTTTCATTTATCTAATTATTATTCTTGTGAGTGAAAAGAAGAAATAATAATTAGGGACGAGAGGAGGACTTGGAGGTTAATTTCTAATCTAAAATCTAATCATTATTCTTGTGAGTGAAAAGAAAAAGAAGGTTGGGTTAAACTATCTAAAATAACTCTAAAAGTTTATAATTTTTTTTACACGACCGTATGGCCTTAAAATTTGTAATAAAAATTCAACAGCTTCTAAAAGTGACAATTTTTATTTTTTTATTTTTATTTCCAAGTGCCCTCTCAACTAAGATTAATTAACCTTGTTCGATAGTGATTCTTTCAACATAATTTTCTCAATTGTCAAAACTCAAACTCGAACAATATTTAATAAAAATAATGGTGAAAAATACAAACTTTTTAGGAGACAATTTGCTTAAGTTTGAATTACTACAACAAGGTGGCATCCCTGGAATTAAATGCACACAAGGATGTGCCCTGAAAGAGAGAGAAAAAGAAAACATCTCTTCTGGTACAATAAACTTTGAAATTATTTCTTGAACCGGACGAAAGGGACGATGGTGGTGGGATCAACTCCAACTTGTGCTTTCTCCTAACAGTTTAACCCGGCAGTCTCAGTCATGTCGAATTCTTCTGGTGTACCCCCACGAGGAAGCGCCCAGTCAAAATGATACAATAGTTGAGCAAGTACAAGCTCAATGCTGGCGGTAGCAAATGATATCCCTGGACACATCCTCCTTCCTGCTCCGAACGGTAAGAATCCATAATCTGTTCCCTTAAAATCAACCGGAGGAGAGTCCAAGAACCTCTCAGGATGAAAAACATGAGCTTCTATCCAATTCTTTGGATCTCTACCCAATGCCCAAACATTAACAAAGATTTTTGTGCGAACTGGTATTTCATATCCACCGATCTCACACGTTTCCCTTGCCTCTCTAGGTAGCAGCACGACTGGAGGGTGCAGACGCAGAGTTTCCTTCACCACCAGCTCCAAGTAACTCAGATTTTCAACGTCTGTCTCTTCTATCATAGCCTTTCCTTTGAATGTTTCTCTTACTTCAGCTTGCGCCTTCTCCATCACTCTTGGATTCTTCACATACTTATTGCTGCTGTCTCGGCCCCAGCAGAAAAGATCTCCTGTAATAGAGTTCTCACAATAATGAATAACTATATAGCAATCTATATGAAAGTGAAAAATAAGAGAAGTTGAATGTTGTAGTAATATCAATGTCAAGTTAATTAGTAGAAAAAAGAAAATACATATATACCGTGGTGACGGATTTGAGGTGGGTGTTAGTGAGGTACAATCCATGGTGATTGGAGGAGGACTCCTGGTTCTGGAGTACTTGAACCAGAACATCTAGTAGATATTGAGGATCCAGACCTTCCTTCTCGCCATCATCATGATTACAATTGATTCCTTGTCTCCGATTTTGGTGGTGCTTCTCGATGATATCATCAAGAATGCTGGACATTTTGTTGTGTATCCTCTGAAGAGTAGCCTGCAATCCAGTAACGTAAGAGAGAAACCTAACGGAAGGGTACAAGTTCGCTAGATGAAACCCTGCACAAACCTCACTCAGTTGATAAATCAGCGACATGAATTCCCCTTGCTGCGCTCCTTTGCTCTTCATCCCAAACGCGGCCCGTGATGTCACGTTACTCGCCAGCGAAAAGATGATAGGACTTAGATTCGTTACGAGTACATTCCCATCTTGATCAGCTAATTGGTTCCCTGGTATTGTCTCCACCAAATCCCACGCTTCCTCTTCTCGTATTGATCGGAAAGACCTGACACGATTCGCGCTGAGTAGGTGGAGCACGGAAATCTTCCTCATCTGTCTCCAGTATTCTCCGTATGGAGCGCTGAGAAAGGTAGAGTTGTTGGGTGACATTATCTCGGTGGCAAGAGATTGGGGTCTTTGAGCGAAATGAACTTCATTGGTCTTTAAGACTAGTTTGGCGATTTCTGATGAGGTTATTACCACGACACCTAGTTCACCTAGTTGAAGGTGCATCATGGGTCCGTGTTTTTTAGCTAAGTTGGCTAGGGTGTGGTGCGGTAGCGGACCCATCAGCTGGTGCAGGTTTCCTATCAGAAGCAGCTTGGGCGGGCCAGGAGGGAGTTTAAGACCTGAGGGTCCTCTACATTTGATCTCCCAACCTCTTACAATAAGGATCAAGAGAGGAACAACAAAGATGGAGATCAGGAGAGGAATGAGAGGGAGAGGGAGGATATCGATCATCATTTTTCTTTTATTTTGGAATTCAACTCACTCAATTTGAGAATTTGGATCTTATGCCATTTTAGAAGCAAAGAGCAGAACAAAAAGTCCACTTCACACCCGATGTTTGTTTATTTGGATTACAACTTTACTGAATAGTCCTTTTGGTTACTTCTTATATCTTTTTAGATTAATGTTAAAATTAAAATATGTTTTTAGTATTTGGTTACTTTTTTTAAACTCTTTTTTTTTGTTAGCTTTAAGTTGTTAAAAAAAAAACACTCTAATGATCACTGGCGGAGCCGGGGGTGGGCTAGGGTGGGCTCAAACCCGCCCAACCCCTAGCCCAATTTTTTTTAATATATATATACCTATTAATTATTTTTATTTTTATTAATAATTAATTAATTATTAATAAAATATAAGAGATTCAAAATTTAAATCTATAAAAATAGTAAGAAAATATTACTAATAAAAATATTGGTATATATATTTTAATAAGTTATACTTTTACTAATAAAAATATGACATACTTATTTGGTATAATTAGAATTTTAGAACAGTCAAAATTTCAGTATTTAGAACAAATTAAAATAAAAATTTATTTTTATTTTAAATGGTGATCGTACGAGTATTTTATTCCCAAAAATTGTATTGGTGTAGCTGTCTTATTATTTCTTTCATTTTGATATAAATAAATATTACTCCCTCCGTTTCCAATTAAACGACGTTTTGAAATAATAAAAATCTGTAAGACAATGATCTTTGATCTTATTTTATTCCACATTGTTTCATTTTTATTCCTAATTTTCACTCAAATTACCACTCCATCATCAAATTGGGTTGATGCATAAAAAAAATTGTCATTTACACAAAATATATGCTTCGGAAAAGATAAAATAATAAATATTATGAACAGTAAAAATCCATAGGAAAGTGACAGTTAATTGGAAACAGAGGGAGTAGTATACATGTATAATTATTAAGTATTTCGTTAATTAGTTAAAAACTATTATATATATTATATATTAATGTTAGTCCACCCAAGAAAAAAATTCAGGTTCCGCCTCTGCTAATGGTAATTATTAAATAGAACTAATAGACTTATAGCTCAGTCATTTTATAAATAAAAGTGAAATCTCTAATTCGTTAAAAACTATATTGCCTCTTTTAAAAAATGAAATAATAAATATATAGTTTGTTTGGTTCTCGAAATGCGAGTGAAAGTAGGTCTTGAATGTTAGATTTTCAATTTGACTGTGTTTGGTTCATTTAGTAGGATTACATTTCTCGGAATCTCACATTTTCAAATCTATAAATATGGTAATAAAAAGAAATAATTCCTGGAAAAAAACTTAGAAATCCAACACTCCAAACTTAAAAGAAAATTTTTATACTAACAATTATGGCATCATTTATTTATATATATATATATTGAACATTTTTTTAGATTTTATAAATATCAATCATAAAAAAATATAACTTTTTTTAAAAATAACTCTCAAAAGTCACTTTCCAAAAATTCACATTTATAGGAGAATCAGTTATATTTCCAGAATCTAACACTATTATAATAATATGATGGATGATATAAATAAGTGGGAGAGATTTCGAAGTTGAGACTTTAAGATCTTAGACTAAGTGCTAGTTTGGCCCCCAGGTTCTGTTTGGGGAAGCACTTTTCCCAACCCAAAAGTTGGTGAAAAGTGTTTGGTAAATCAAGCTTCTTGAGAAACACTTCTCCAAAACCTTAGAAAACCTTGATTTTGAAGAAGCTTGAAATACTTGCTTTCTCAAAACCAAGCTTTCTGAGAAAACACGAGAAGCAGTTTCAAAACTTAAATGGACAAAATTATTTGCCCAAGTTCTTCATATTTATACTTATACCAGGTATATAATGTTGAATTTCTTCCGCCCTCACTCTCATTTCCTTACCCACACAAATTCTCTCAATCTCTCTGCCGATAAAACCACCACACCTCACCCATTCTTCTTCTCCACCTTGTTCCTCATTTGTCAACAAAAACCCGTCTCTCGGCCTCCTCAATCGTCGCCGCCGCCGCATCGCCACAGCACCGTCTCTCGGCCTCCTCCATCGTCGCCGTCGCATCTCGCCCTCACCATCCCCGTCTCCGTCTCCACCGTCTCTCATACACTGTCATTGTACTTGCAGGGGCTAAATTTGCAGGATTTGGATGAGTTGTTGGGCAAAGTTTTATCCTTTGACTTTGTATCTGGAGGAGATTAGTAAGTTTTGGATTCATATGATTCAAGCCGGGAAAAGAGATGAGTTTTGATGGGTGATTGGGTTTGAGGAGATGGGTATGAGTTTGGGTTTCTGTATGTGAGAGTGAGGATTTGGAGAGAAATTTTGGGCGCATTTCTGGTAAAGTTTACTTTTTACTATTTATGTCAATTTTCTACTTAATTCAATTGCTTGCATTTTAGAACAAATTGATGATCAATCTGTTGTGAAATATTTAGTCTTTAATCTCTAGATTAATTACATGCTTTCAATTTCGTAAATTGATTAATGGTTTGCTCCAATTTCATGTTTTGAATTAATTTGTCAAATTACCGTATTTTTAAAATTAAATCCTGTGTGTTGAGTAATCGGATTTTTAGTTCGAACGTGTGGATCGACATTAATTTTACCAATATTTTGGTCAGCTTGGAATTTTGATAGACCGAAATTGACCGGACCTTGGCCGCCGGTCGGTGGCTCCGGCGACCCAAGGTCAGGAAAAATTTGCTTAGATATGTACCTGTGAGTTAATTTGTTGCTCAATTTCTGCTTCTAGCTTTCAACCAGATCTCAAACAACTACGTTTTTTATTTTCACGTATAAATATGAATTAGTATATTTATATGTATACATGAATTAGTATATTTATATGTAATGGAATATTAGTAAATTGTGAGGAATTGACATGGATTGAGAAATTATGCGTCTGTTTGGAATTGAGAAAAGAAACTGGAAAAAAAAAATCTTAAGCCAAACTCTTCATAAATCCAATTGCTAATCAATTTGCTTAAATTGTTAGTTTATCTGTTGTTTAATAATTCATACTCATCCTTTAGATTAATTAGGTGTCTTCAATTTGATAATCCGATTGCTCGAATTTTTGATTTTTTATTAATTAACTAAAATATTGTATTTATCAAATTAAATTGTGTGTGTATTAATCGAATATTTGGTTCGAACAGCTGGATTGGCATTAAATTTAGAGACATTTTGGTCATTTCAGATTTTTAAACCATAAAAATGCATCGTGCCCTTTATAGTCATTTTACATACCAACCATAGTTTTAACAGCAGTTTTTACCAAACACCATAAACAGCTTCTAGTATCTCACAGCACTTTTAAAAAACATTTACCAAACAGCATACTGATTTTTCCAGAAGTACTTTTCACACAGCAATTATCCAAAAAACTCTTCCCCACGGAGAACCTGGGGGGCCAAACAGAGCCTAATTTACATTCCACTAATTCTCGAATAATTTGTGCTTTGATCATCAGAGATAAAACAACTACAATGAGGCGCGCGAGATCTCATATACCATTATGCAGTGGCGGATTCTGCCCTTGATGTTAGGGGGGGTAAGATCAGTAATGGATCTAGAATTTATATTAAAGGGGTGCGAGGGTTCGGGAGCAATGGAAAAAAAAAATTGGAGTATTTTAAAGGGAAGGTAAGTGAGCTGAATGAAAAATTGTAAAAATGTTTAAGAGTATTTGTATCCGTCACTAAATAACAAATATTTAGATAAACTTAACAAAAAGATAAATAAAAAGACAATATAGAAAAAATTTAATTATACATTAGAATTCATACAATATACGTACTTTTTACAATTGTTCTCTACTTTAGGATTGGAATTGAATGAGAGATTGAGAGGGTGATCGATATGTGATGATTTGGTGTAGAAATTGAATTAAATTGAGGGATTAGATTTCTGCAAAGATTGAATTGACTTTGGCACGGGTTTATTGGTAGTGATGATTTGGGAAATGAGGATTTGGGATTTAATTGAAAGGATTTGGGTGTGGGTTGGGTTTAAATTTTTTAAAACTTTTATCTCTTACGTTCGAACTTTTATCGTTTACGAATAAATTTTTATCGAACTATAGAGCGGACTTTTTGTCACTTACTGTGTACTAATTATTTTGCTTTATTTTATTCCACACTTTAACAATTTCGGTTCGAGTTTTTATTTATTTTTAGGTGAAATTGCTCGTATCATCGGCTCGAACCGAACCAACAATGTATATATTAATTTATTTATTTTTGAAAATTTTGGGGGGGCTGCGAGGGCTCCGCCTCTGTGAGGTTGACCAAATGGATAAAAATAAAAAAGTACGCATATTTATGTAACTTATATTTCTTAAAAATATATTAAATAATATGAAAAAATTACATTTGTAAGTTATATATTTTTTATGAACACTAATACAAGTTAGGAAGATTAAGCATCAAATATATTACTTGCAGCATGCTAATTTATTTTCTTTTACATAAATATAAATATTTTAAATTATTTAGTATAACTTTTAAACAAATTAAACTATATTTATTAAACACACAATTTAAACTCAACTTATTATAATTAATTTTTCATATCAAAGTTTAGATCTATAAAATGCCTACGAAATATTTCTTTTTGTGTTTATCCATTTCTCTCCCTCTCTACCTTTTCTTCCTTCTTTTTCTATTGTCTATAGTATGAAGGTATGCAAATATTTAGACATTTTTTTATAACTAAAAAAATCTTAATATAGTATCCAATTTTTCATGATTTATATTTAGTATAACTATGTGATCATTTATTATTATTATTACTTTTCTTTTTGGATAATTAATTATTGGTGTTTATTTAACTATAGATTCTTGTTTTTTGTTTTGCTTTTTAATAAAAATATTTGTTAGAAATAAGCTAAATTTTATTTTATCTTAACCTCATTAGGATTCTAACAACAAAAAATCTTCAATGGATCAAATTAGTTAAAATGTACTTTTAGGAGGAGTCGAATCCACCTCAATGTATTTTTTTTTTTATAAATGGAAATGAGACTCAAATCCGAGACTATTGACATTTTACCACCAAACACAACCAATAAGCCGCCTCAGCATACTTCAAACCCTAATTTTCTTAGAACTATTATTCTTCTCTTAAAAAAAACACAAACACACTAATAAAGATAAATATACACGAGAGTAAAAAAAATGATTGATCAATTCATTGATTAGATTTTTTTCAATTTTATTAAATTTGATTTTGAATAAATATCATTAATTTTGATGTGAAATAGTTGCATGCTTCCTGATTGTTGCCAATTCCGTCAAAAATAAAACAATACAATTAACCATGCAATAATTAATTAAAACTGTAGCTAGTGGTAAAAGAATCATTCCTATGAAATTGAAATTTATAAAGCACAAGTTTGATCTCACAATTGACGAACCATAGCCCTAGATTCCTTACCAAGAATAAAGATTCTAGCCTATAACAAGCATAATGAAATTAAAGAGATGAATAAATGTGCATAAACTGAATTGAAATTAAAATAAGAAATAAGAACAAAAGTGTAGCAATGGCAGAAAATCGGAACCAGCAGACCTCTTCTGCCCACTAGTCTCTTTAAATTAAACAACCAGATTCTGTTCAAATCTCCTGAAAATTAGAAAAGGATAAAATGAAATTGTTTATTGAAATAGGAGTCCAACCTAAAAGAAATTCCAGCGGGGATGTGATTCTTCAAAGAGAAATTCTTCTAGAAGCAGATAGCATAAAAACGCGTCTCCTGTTCAAGGCCCAAGCCCATCACTTATCACTTGACTCGGTCTTATTGACTATCCTTGACCAAAGCAGCTGACCAGCCTAACTCCTCCCAGGTCTGGGAGAGAGTCTAGTTTGTTCTTTTCATTCTTCACCATATTTTGTTCTCAATCAGGGCTTCCTGAGTCCTTATCTCCATATTAGCTCCTTGAGCTGTTCTCTGCAAAAAGGAGTAGGAAATACCCTGATTTTAGTAATATCATCATCCAAAACAGTAGAATTGGCGGATGAATAAAGACATTTCTAGCGCAAATCACCTCTCTTTTCAATAATCTTTTAATTTATAGTAATTTTTTTAAAATGTAATTAAAATAAAATAAAATAAAATAATATAATCTTTTATGATTTAAACGTAAATTTATAGTAATTTTTTTTAAATGTAATTAAAATAAAATAAAATAACAAAATATATTCCAGCCAAAACCGAATCAATAGATAATGTTTTCTTCAAGTTGTTCTATTTTATGAGTTTGGCATTGCATCGAATTACATTTTTTTTGGTGTAAAAAATGAATTGCTTAAACTAACTCGCTCATTAGTAGATGGTATTTTCTGTCAGGAATCAGGACTATGTTAAAGTCGAAGATAAAAGTAAGTAATGTTTAGCTTGAAGATGAGACAATTGAAGGATTTGAGAGATTAAAGTCAGTTGGACAATTTGAAAGTTAGATAAGAGCTAATAATAGTAAATGGCAAAAAGGCATTTGGAACCCTAGACTCTGGCGTTTTATTTTATGGGAACCCTCAACTATTTTTTTATTTAATCACCCCTCGACTTCTTTACATTTTGTTTAATCACAACCCTACCGTCACGTTTTGCTGATGTGTCACCGTTATGTGCCTCGTCATGTGCTTACTGGATGCCACGCCATCAAGACACGTCAGCAACTTGCCACGTCAACAAGACATGTCGGAAGTGTGCCAGGGGGGTAATTAAATATAAAAAAAGTTAAGGGTTGCAATTAATCAAAACATTAAAGTTGAAGGTATCATTTTCCCTAATTTCATTCAATAACCCAAATTCCTCTTTTCCTTTCTTTTTATATAAAACAGTATAATAATAATAATAATAATAATAATAATAAAAATAAAATTGAAATTAATGCTTCATTGCTAGAATTAGAGGTAATTATGATTAATCTAAAGTAAGGTTGCCTACAAAATAACTTAACAATTAGAGGTAATTATGATTAATCTGATTAATTATGATTAGTACTAAAAAAAAAAGACTCCTTCTTGAACTATTGGTCAATTGCAAACGCACGTCCCTCTGTTAGTCAAACTAACAGACTGTTAGTTTTGACCTTGAATAGCAGGTTACCCCAAAAAAACCTGTTCCTTTTTTTTCCTTTTCTTTTCTTTTCTTTAAAAATTCAGAAAAATAATGTAATTAATTTTAAAAATTCAGAAATATAATGTAATTAATTTAAAAAATCCAAAAAAATACTGTAATTGATTTTAAAAATTCAGAAAATAATTATTACCCCTTAATTGTATTTATTTTTCGTAACCTTATAACTTCTGTCTTCTTCCTCCATTTCCATGCGCCGCCGCCCATTCTTCTTCTTTCTATTACATAGTTATAACCTTATAACTTCTGTCTTCTTCCTCCATTTTCATCCAAAGAAAAAATAAAAAAGAAACAAAAACAGAAAGTATAATAAAATAAATATGACAAAAAGACATAAAACAACCCTAAACTTTATATTTTTATTTAATTACCCCCCTAGTTTGATGACGTGGCTTGCTTCTTGATGTGGTTGGGATGATGTGGCAAGTTGCTGACGTGGCATCGAGAAAGTGTATGATGTGTCACATAACGGTGCCACATCAGCAAAATGTGACAGTAGGGTTGTGATTAAATAAAATGTAAAGAAGTCGGGGGGTGATTAAATAAAAAAATAGTTGAGGGTTCCCATAAAATAAAACGCCAGAGTCGAGGGTTCCCAAATGCCTTTTTACCAATAGTAAATTAATGAGTCAGGCACCAAGCACATGCGATGCAACCAAGATTGTGGAATATTCGAATGCCAGGGTGGAAAAATGACAAAAGTCTGACTACCTACTTTGAGTTCAGAAACTTCTATAACAAGTTATCTAATAAAATCCTGCAAAAGTTTCAAAGCAGCCCCAAATGCTGAAAAGACGGGGGGCTACATGAAGGGGACCTAGCTTAAAGTCCAATCAAAACATCCATAGTGTTTCTCATGTTTGAATAGTGTTTCGACTGTTTGAATCTTGTCCAAACACGCTCGTTCGAATCTGTAAACTGGGTCTTCACTCTGCCTTATGCTTTGATGAACTGCTTGAACGAGAATACCTCCATTCACTTGTGGACCTCCCCACAAACTTCAGAACCTCGTCGATTAGAATGACCGGTAAAGACACCGCCAGCACCAAAAGCCATTCATTCAGGCTAAGAGGAACGATCCCAAATATTTGTGCAAGGAATGGTATGTAGAGGATCAAAAAGTGCAGGCCAAATGAGATGGACATCGCCAACAGGAGCCACGGATTGACCCATGGTGGCATCTGCACGAGGCTAACGTCCTCAGATAGAGCGTTGAGAGAATTGAACATCTCAATAGCAACCAGGACAGAGAGGGAAAGAGTGGAAGCTTTAATTTTTCCAGACTGGAAGTATTCGCAAGGATTTGAATCATAACTGAACACTTGAGACCCTGCAGTAAAGGGCGACACTGAAAAACCCTCCCATGAACGACACTGATCCCAGTTAGCGAGTTGGCTGTATGTAACAAGAGTGTGGCCATCCCCACTCAGATCAATGCCCAAGAATGAGTTGTGTGTATACCATATGACAAACACCCCGACTGTTGCTGCTCCAACATATATTCCAATCACCTGCAAGGAGTCAGGATTAGTTATAATTATAATACATACACTCTTGCATTGTGTCCGACTCTGAGTAAGAAATGAACGTAATGAGAACCACAAAAAATAACAGCAAAGGTCCTATACCAGGTAGCGGAACAAAATCCACGGACTGATCAGTGAATCATCACTCCTTCTAGGAGGCTTCTTCATTATATCTTTGTCTGGGGGGTTGAATCCTAATGCTGTTGCTGGGGGTCCATCAGTGACGAGATTGACCCAGAGAAGCTGAACAGGAATCATCCCTTCAGGAATACCCAAGGCAGCAGTCAAAAATATTGAGGCAACCTCACCCATATTTGAGGAGATCATGTACCTACAATTAGAGAAAGGTCCCAAGACACCACACTAAAATTATCTCACTATAAAATGATACCAAAGTAGGAAGAATCTTAAATTAGTTGACAAATAAAAGTATAGATGACAATTGAACTGACAATGTTATCTGGGTATAACATATGTATAGTCAGTATTAGGTTTCATAATGGGCATAAGTCGCCATTCAAAAGAACAATACAATGCAGCAGCAGGCATCAGCTGCAACAAGTACTCACCAATTTGAAACAAAATATGATCAATTTAGCTTATTTCGCCTGGTTATTAAAGGTGAGCATTTAAAAAAATGAAAAGGTGTCACTTGCTTGCACACATGATTACTAGTAAGCATTAAGCCTATAATGCAAAAACAATACCTAAACCTTGCCACGAAGCATCATGCTAGACATTTTCAAGACAGGAATTTAAGTCGTCCAAATATGACACAATGGTGTTGAATCCTACTAATGTCTGCACATAACTGAGAAACAAACAAACCTGATAAAAGCCTTCATGTTATTGTAGATGGACCTGCCTTCGCCAACAGCAGCAACAATAGTGCTGAAATTATCATCTGCTAACACCATGTCAGAGGCTTCCTTTGCAACCTGTAGACCAAGAATATTGAAGGGAATGATTAGCATGCTTTCAAAAACACTGATTAATGGCAAGACCAGCCATGCAGATTTATTAATGATTAGCATGCTTTCAGAAACCAAGGTATGTGCATTCATGGCGGTAAATTGTTTCAATTGCAGAAGTTAAAATACCTCTGTCCCAGTAATGCCCATTGCTATACCAATGTCAGCCAACTTTAAGGCAGGTGCATCATTCACTCCATCTCCAGTCATAGCAACAACTTCACCGTCATCTTTAAGTAACCTCACTATTTCTTGTTTATGCCTCGGCTCAGCCCGGGAGAATAACAGTCCTCCACTTTGTCTTAAATGATTTATTTTGTCTGGATGGTCCATGAAATCTTTTCCAGTCAGGCTTCTAGAACCAATATCATCATATGGTCCAAATACACCTATTTCACGACAGATGGCTTCTGCTGTATTCTTGTTGTCTCCTGTGATGACCATAACACGGATTCCAGCAACCCTGCAGTCCTCAATCGCTTGACGAACCTCTTTTCTAGGGGGATCCTTTTACAATATAATAAATAATACTGTGTTAAGTCAGAGCAGTTAAACGCGAGCGTTTCAGAATCCAAAAGGAAAATTCTAACCAACTTACCCTAAGGCCGACGAAGCCAACAAAAATGAGATTACTCTCAATTGAAGAATAATTTAGCGGGTTAAGCAAAAGCTGGTGAGCAGGGTGCTCCTCATCGCCATTATAGGTTGCAAACTCTGGAAGATCCTCTCTGTACGCAAAACCAAGACACCGCAAAGCACTTGTTGACAGATCATGCAGGTTTTGCAAAATAAGATCCCTTGAATATGGATCTAATTCTACAACTGAGCCATCAAGCAACTGAAAATATGAACTTCTATCCAACAAGTTCTCTACAGCACCCTATCACAATTCAACAGATCACTATTAGCAACCTCGTAAATTTAGCAAAATTAGAAGAAAATAAAGAAAATAAATGAAAAAACTGGCAGAAAAGCCGATTGCAACAAGCTAGTACATCAGCACCAAAGTTCAATAGAAAAAAAGTTGAAGGTTAGAAGAGAAGAATTCCTAATGATGGGACCGTTAAAATATAGATTCCAATTTCGAGGAAATTAATATTCATAGCACAGAGGTGGAAAAGGCAGTGTAGAGTTGAGCAGGAGGCACTAGAATACCAATGCCTTGAGGGAGCTAACCCTAGACACACTTTTCAGGAGAGGTTGTTACCAAGAATAAGAAAGTCCCCAACCAGGAGAGGAAAAGTACCAGCCATACTGCTGGCAGCAAGCCTTATCCTCATATTGTCGTAAAAAAAAACACAAACCACCAGGTCATCCAAATCAACTATGGATTTGGTAGCTTCAGATGCACTCACAGCGACATCCAACTTAGATGGAAAAAAATGCAACTTAGCATAGTGACAGTTGCACGGCCATGCCAGTAAACAGGTTATTAGGTAACAGTTCAAACAATGCCACAAATTCCCTTTCCACTCATCTTAACAGCATCCAGGCCATTAATGATATATATACATATACTCCTACTTCCAGAACACAGCAGCATTCGGAACAGTTTCTCACCTTATAACAGCATGTTTGAAAGACCAAAAATAACCAGAAGAAATTGAGTATAGGTAGCTGAAGCAACAAGATAAAGGGGAGGGAAGAATGAACCTTCACTAGCAGTGATTTTTTTCCAGAGCTTGAATTCACAATAACTCCCATGGATTTCCTGTCACGGTCAAATTCAAGGGTTGCAATTCGCTGCTCCATTTTACTCCACAGTTGGCAGCAACCTTACATGACATAAGATAGAGGGGGAAGAGACGCGTCAGAGAAACTAAAAGAACCACGCAGATAAATAAAACAAGAGACAGAGATCCAGTAACATACGCAGAACATCATCACTCGATGAAGATTCCTTGTTATGCCCTCCAGGAAATCCCATTTTTTCGACCACGACCTGTCATGGAAAAGAAAAGGGAACTGATAAGCAATCTATGTGTCAAATCACCCTTATTTAGTATTTGAGCCTATGCAATACAGCAGAAACTTCAGGCATTTTGTTGGATAAACAAGACCTCAATCAAAAGCAACACCAACAAATAGATACAACAGTATATGAACATAAATACAAAAGTGCATGCACCCACAAAATGGGGGAGGATTCAATAGTTCCTAACCGTCGCTAGATTAAGGTGCTGAATTGCAATTACCATCAACTTAGGAACACCTTAATCAACCAGTGAGTCAGTGACTGTATACATATGCATGGACCAGTCCAACGAAAACTATGTTATTTGACCAAAAAATTGATGGCGGACCATTTTACCTTTAACGCAGCCTCAGTAGGCATTCCATTGGCAATATAATGATTCTCAGACTGCTCCACACCAGCATCATTGCAAATTGCTGCAATCTTAGCAATTGTCTGTAGATTTGAATCCATTCGACCGATTGGCCAATCTTCTATTTTGCCATCAAAGGGGTTATAAGAAGTCCCTTCCACTTCGAAGGATCGCAAAGTGCCAACCCTAGAACCCATAGCAACAAGCTTTGACACAGCCATCTGGTTGGTTGTCAAAGTACCCGTTTTATCAGAACAGATCACAGTTGTGCAACCAAGAGTCTCAACACTGGGCAGCTTCCTAACAAGGGCATTCTTTTGAGCCATCTTTCGCGTTCCAAGCGCCAAGCAAGTAGTAATGACAGCAGGCAACCCTTCTGGTATAGCAGCCACAGCCAATGCCACAGCAATCTCAAAGTAGTAAGTGCACTTCTCAAATGAGAATTTAAAATTCGTAGGCCAACCATCAACATATTCCCAAGTGAGGAAGTACTTCACATTAATAAGCCAAACCAACGCACAAACAGCTCCAATGATCAATGTTAGAAGCTCTCCAAATTCATTCAGCTTCTTCTTCAAAGGTGTGTCATCCTCACTCTGAGAAGCTTCATGAATCTGTGAATGCACCTTGCCGATCTCTGTGTTCATTCCCGTCTGGGTAACCAAGCACATACAATGGCCATTGACCACTGTAGTCCCAGCAAAAAGCATACATTTCTTCCCTTGAATGTCTGCATATTCTGCCACAGGCTTAACAGTCTTGCTTACTGCCTCACTCTCTCCAGTCAAAGACCCCTGTTCAACCCTCAAAGTAGAGCTAATCAAACTCACAGCACGCATATCTGCAGGAACCTTATCCCCGACTCTCAACTCTACAATATCCCCAGGAACAAGTTCCTTAGCAGGTAAACTTGGAATCTTCTTTCCATCCCTAATAACAGCGGCATGCTCTGACTGTATTTCCTTCAATGCCTCCAAGGCTTTCTCCGCATTACTCTCCTGCCAAATCCCCACAATGGCATTCACAATCAAAATCAAGAAAATCACCAGAGGCTCCACGAAAGCTGTAATCTCCTTCTCCCCACCTTCCTCCCCATCAACCCATGCCAATACGAACGAGATAACTGCAGCCACCAGTAAAATCCTAACTAACGTATCGTTAAACTGATCTAATACCAGCTTGAAGATGGAAACACCCTCAGGCTTCTCTAACTCATTATACCCATAGATCTTAAGCCTTTCCTCGACCTGACCGCTCGACAATCCAGATTCGCGCCTCACCTCAAACTTCTCCTCACATTCACTCACATCTTTCGACCATGCCGGATACACATCCTTATCCGGCAATTCAACCCCAATCCCCTCGCCCTTTCCATAATCCTGCCCACCCTTCCCCATCAAATCCAACCAACACGAACAAATCACACTCGGGAAACTTTTCACAATCTGACCATGCAAAATCTCTGCAAATTAACCAAAACAAATCTGTTCAGTTCAATTCAGCTAAGCTACCAGCAACAACAACAAAAGACGATAACAAATCAAACAAAAGAAAAATCAGCATCTGACTCACCAGAAGTTAATGATACTGGACTTATTATTGAGAGAGAAGCTCTTATTACTCTCTCTCAAGTACTACGGACGGGACAGATCTGTTCCTTCCTCCAACAAAGAAAAACAAATTGGGATTATTATTTTTTAGGGTTGGGATGAGGAGGAAGAATCCCAATAAACTGGAAAATCTAGATCCGTAAGTGTACTCTTATGTTATTATACTGTATAAATAGAGAGAGAGAGAAAGAGTGAAAGAGAGAACAAAAGAGCGATTCAATAGCTTAGGCTTAGGCCGTTCTTTCTTTCTACCTTTTGTTTTTTTTTCTTCCTCTCCGTTTTTATATAATATTTCCTCTATTCAGTACGACTATGTATTAATTTTTCCGCTTTGGTATCCTATCAGTTATTTTCGAGTACTGATAGGATACAAAATGCTCTATTTTAAAATTTTGAATTCGAGATTCTGATTAAAAGTAAACGAATTTTTTATCACTTCGACTCAAATTTATAATTTTATATTAATTTTAATTAAGTTGTTGTGTTTGGTCTGGAAGTTACCAGATTACACATGTACCCAACCAATGGAGTAACGCCACGTAGTCAAAGTGAAGGTGGCAGGTACTAAAAGTAGTCACTCTGATTTTCTGCTGCATTATTTGGTTTTTTCCGAAAGGAAATAACTATGAGCTTTTGGTGACGTGGCAGGCCGGTAACGCTACTTTATTTTTATGTCAATGAAAATTTATGAGTTTGCCAAACTAAATAAATATTCTTTTCCCTTTTACAATTTTTTTAACAATTTTTTAATGTTGTACGAAATTTCTTGGCTGCTTCCTTCCTCTTAATTAAAGGCACGCAGTATTGGGTTTGCTGCTGTCCGCATTGCCAAGGAACAACAGGAATACTGTTTTATCCCGTGTTATCATAACCGAATCGGACCAGCTGATCCGACCAGTTCAATTGTGAAATTTCAAGTTTTTAATTCGATTCAGCTATTTGACTGAATATGCATGTGAATCGAGTTTAATAGGTCGACTCGGCTAATTTTTACACAACCGGTGATCCGGCCGATTCAATGTCAACTCGGTTGGTTCAATACTTTTTCGCCAAAACGGTGTCGTTTTAGTAATTGTTTTTTGGAAATTTTGATGGGCCGGGCCATCAAAATATGAAAATTTACCGGTTCAATTCGGTTCAATTATCTAAGATTGAACGGTTCGATATGTGAACAATTCAAAACGATCTAATGGGTCCAACCCAATTAAATCCGGTCGAACAAAAAAAAATTTATTTCCAGTTCGTTGTCCGGTCCGATTCTGATAACTATGATTTTATCTTTTTTTCTATTAAAATGGTGTTTAATTACTACCATTAATTTTAGTAGTTGTAGGATTTTTTTAGTGCTGAGTGGATTGGTATTTCACACCTTTTATCATTACAGTGTGTGAATAGAATTGCTCCAAACAAATGAATAATTTTTTTTTGGGTTACATCAAATATTTTTTTAATTAAAATTAATTTTGTTTGAGTATTATCGGATTTTAAAAAAAGATAATTTTGTCACCATAATTTTATTTTATTTTCAAAATTAAAATTTAATATATTAATTAAGGGTGAACATTTTTTTTTTCCAATTGATATTAACTAATGTTAATCAAATCAAGATTGTATAAGACTTAAAAAAATCGTCATGCATTGGATTTGGAACTCTTATTTTATAACAGTTGATGTAAACTTCCTTGGTAACTCTTAACATTAAACTAACAACTTCGGTCTATTAAGTCAATTAAATTGTTGTGATTTTTTTACATAAAAAAGAAGTCAATGAAGTTCCCTAGGAAAGATATATACTCTTCTCGACGACGACAACAACAACAACAACAACAACTATGCACATATGGTTGATTTGGGGTTTAAAGGACTTCCCTTCACCTGGTCTAATAAGAGACAGATAATCTGGTCAGGGAGAGACTGGATAGAGCCTTAGCGAATGGAATCTGACTGGAAATGTGACCGAAAACTCTAGTTAGTCACCTCGCTCCGGTGGGTTTTGATCATTGCCCGATTCTCGTGGATGTTTTGGGGATATCTCTAAACGAGTTTGATTGAGCTTAAATTATGATAATTTTATCACTTATTTTCATGTATTTTGAATGGCGATTCTGTTGATATGAGTATAATTTTTATGTTTTTTTGTAGAAAGCAGTCCTGAAGAGTAAAAATAGAAAGAAAAAAAAAGGCAGAAAAGAGTCATTTATGGGCAGAATGGAGCGAACGTCTTTCTCGGTTGGTCTCTTGACCAAGAGGAGTCGTCTGGGCTGGTAGAGAATCCTATCTTCCGAGTGATACTTGAAGATTGAAGTCTAATGCGATTGCGATTGTTGGCTATTCCGTAGAAGAGTTGGATTTGTGTCCTTCCTTCTTTATCTCAGCTTTGTAGACTTCTAATCGGAGAGGGAGAGTGATTCAAATACAATTATCAGTTTAATTAGGATTTATTTTATTTTATATCTTTAGAGATATTATTGAGGGAGGAAACTATTTATAATCTCCCTAGGTTATTGAGAAAGGGTCTTTGTCCATTCTCTTGGCTTTTACTTATATTCTCATATTTTAAAACTGAAGAAACGAAGGATTTTTATAATCTATTACTTCTTTTGTTTTCTTTAAACATATGTATGAGTAGCTAAATACATCATTTTTAGTAGAAGCGTTTAAAGCATGAGTATGAGTATGCATGAAATCTAATTGTTTTTTATTAATCTTTAAATCTGCATTTAATTGATCTCCATAATAATTGTATTGTGTTTTTCCTTTGATTTTAGATCTGGTCAGTCTAGAGTTATTTTGATCCTGCAAGTGTCATTACTCTTGGTTACGGCAACTCTTCTTATGCCATTTACGGACCAAGAGGATCGAAGTAGACTGCTATCCCTGAAAAGCTAGTGAGAAAGGTTAATCTGATCTAGTCCCGATTAACAACCGAGGATCTTAGATTTGGAGTTGTCTTCTCCTAATCGATCATCAATCAATTCTAGTAAACTTTTTAACCAGTAAGGTGCTAGTTGATTATTTAATTTCATTTGTCCCAAAAAAAAAGTACAAAGTGCTAGAACAATTGTCTGTTAAAATGGAAAATATAAAAGAAGATTAATCTTATGATGCTTTTTTAAAATAAACATAAGATGAGAACACCTTAAAAAAACACCAAGTGTTGAAGAAATTTATTCACTTTAATTTAACTAGAATTCGCGAATTCGAATTTAAAAAATGAAACAAATTATATCGAAAAAATTATTTCTCTTTAAATTTGACAGTGCTCGAATAAAATTAATCGAGAATACACTACAATTTTTTGTGAATATGAGTTTTTTTTTGTACTGAGAGTGAAGAAGAAAACTTAGAGTTTGTTTAAGAATATTGTGTTGTGTCTGGTGTGTTGTGTTGTGAGGTATTGTGCAGTGTCGTGGGAGAAAAGTAACGTAGTAACAAAAATTGATAATCAAGTATTAACTGTATTATGATATTGCATTTGAAATAAACAAAATGACCAAAATAGACACAAATATATTAAAATTTTAAAACGAGCATACATCTAAGAGTATGATAACACAAATTATTTAATTCTATATATAAATTTTTACATAAATGTGCTAATATTAATTATAAAAATGGATAAAACTCATTTCTAAGAGATTAAAAAGTAGAAAAATGAAAATAGAATTACTCAATTAGAGATTATGGTTTTGTAAGTTTTAATTTATTTTGTTCAATATATAGAGGGAGAAAATTAAATTTAGTTATAAAAGAAATTTTAAATTAAAAGAGGGAGAAAAAGAAAGAAGTGAAAAAAAAACATGAGGGCGTGCTTTGGCAGCTTTTAGAGTACATTGAATTTCTTGTCAAAAACAGAAGTAAATCTAACCAAACGCTATTTTTTTTTTATTAGAAACAAAAACAGTCTCTTAGCCTATGCTTTAAGGGTGAACAAGACCTGGACCGGCTCGGAAACTGAACCGAAATGTGCTATTTTTTTTACTCGGATCGGACCGGCCCTGAAAGTTGGTTCTCCAGCTTCTCAAACTCAGGAACCGGCCCGACGACCAGGAGGACCAGAAATATATATATATATATATGAACTATAATATCAAAGTTTCCATTTGGTTTGATAGTTAACTCTTCAAATGTCATCTTAAAGGGGAGAGGTTCAAATTCTCTTGGCTCCTACTTTCTTTATAATATGTGGAAATTTTTAATTAAAAAATAAATAAATAAATCCGGGGTAGGCCCGGAACCGGCCCAACTAGACCCGACAAAACTAGAACCGGCCCGGCCCGGACCGTTAATGTCTGGGCCGGTCTGGGCCTGTCCCAAGCAAAACTCGAAATTTTCAGGCCGGTTTAGGCCTAGCTCAAAACCCAGCCCAAACCGGCCTGTGTACTCCCCTACTATGCTTTGCTTTTTTTTTTAAAATAGGCTGAAGATTTATTAAAATATAGTCATGAAGCACATGACCCAGAATACAAAATGCAGCTGCAGCAAAACAGCAACAAAACAGACGGCAATTCAACTATCACAGGACGACTAAACAGAAAACACAACGAAGGCTACTGCAAAACCTTCGCAGACGACAACACGACTACCAAGCTACCAGGACGCACGGTATCCTCAATCACTGGTTGCGTTAGTGCCCCAAACCTGCAGCCACGTAGATGAAGACATTATTTGCGTAATAGAGTAGGTAAAAGTGTTATCCATGCTCCTCATCCAACGATTCCTGATGAGATGCATTTTGTGCTAATTTCTCATTCCTTTCCTGGCCCTTTTAGGGCATGTTGCTACTGATCTTCTTCTATTTTCATACTATTTGGCAGATCAGGGCTTTTGGAAAGGAAACCTCGAAAAGATGCATTTTCCATGGATTCTGGACGGTCTTGAGCAGCTTGCCCTAGCAATGCACTCAGCAGCTTGCCCTAGCAGTGCATTCTGCAGCTTGCCCTAGCAGTTGTGCACACGCGGCAGTAGACTCCAGTGCGGAAAAGGAAAGTTACGGATCAGGAAATCAGAGAATCAATCCCATTAATCCAGCTTTTCCCATTTTGGCAAGAATATATTCCAAGAAAATATTATGAGATCAACTCCAATTAAACTAGGATTTCCCTTTTAATTAGTTTCTATTATTGGAATTTCCCCTTTTGTAATTTTCTTTTAAAACCTTTCTAGTCTGAGGGTTTGGACATCTGCTATTCCATTATTCTATCAATTCTCTTTTCTGTTCTTACACCGCTGCCTCTATCATTCCTCATCTTCTTCATCTTCTTCATATTCTTTTCTTTATGCAATCTTATTTATTTATTTATTTTAATTCTAATATGAGCGGCTAAGCTCACTTGTTCTTGGTAGGATCATCAAAGGTTGCTTAAGAAGGCTGTGAGGTCGAACTGAAATTAATATATCCTTGGTCGGTATTTATTTACCTAACGTTTTCTTGTCAAATCTGCTAGGGTTGTTAGCAAGTCTGGCCAACGAACTGCTAGGCCTAGACGATTAAAGTCATCACTGTGGTTATAACTAATGTGAGGCTGCAGGGTAAAGTAGACGACCAATCCAAGTTATCAGGTCGCTGGTTTCATTTGATTGGGTTAAGTAAGTAATCAGGGTAGAGCCTTGAACGTACTGAGTGTCTCGCCCTGGACGCGTCTTCCTTCATCTTTATGGGCCTTTGAGTATTGCTCCCATAAACGTACCTTGGGAGACGACAAAGTGTCAAGACTACTCCATAAACGTACCTTGGAGTAGTTTCTCTTACGAAAGGAAGCAGGGGACCTAAACGCACCTAGTTCCTATAGCGCGTCTATCAGCGAGGGCTAGAAGATCATTGCACCAATGACCAGCCTACTTTGAATGCAACCCGAGATAGATTCCTACTGGGAACTCCTCTCCTTATTGGTTTATTACTCACTTTTATTACTTTCTGTTATTGCTTTATTAGATATTAATCAACCAACTCTTGAAAACCCTCTCATTACTTGTTACTGTTCTGATCTGTTTGCCCTTGCTACACAACACAAGACAGTGTTCACCTTAGTCCCTGTGGATCGACCCTGTACCACTATACACAGTTTATTTGTGCATTTGCTGCAGGTTTTATTATTATTTTTGAGGTGTCTCGACAGCACGTCAATTCCAGTATCCGAAAATTGAGTGAAGCAACTGCTGCGACCCAATAGATTTATTCTGGAAAATGTGGTCATTTCTGGCCTTCCACGTAGCCCATGAAATTGCAGGGAGCAACAAGCTCCACTTGTCTTGAGCCTGCCTGTTTTTCCCCACCCCTAAACTCCCCCAGGACAAATACAATCCTTGGAAATCGCGCGGCCGAACCCAATTGAACCCCGCCCATCTCGCCATAAACTTCCAAATCTCGTCCATCTTGGCACAATGCAGAATAAAGTGGTGGGTCGTCTCATTTTCAACCTGACATAGAGGGCACTTAGCCTCCATACCAGGAATAATGTTACATCTGGCAAGGTAATCTCTTGTTGCAAGTCGGCCCTTTAAGCATAACCACATGAAAAATTCTATTTTGTACGGCAACTTACCACCCCAACAAGAAGCCAACAAATCACTTACACAATGACCGTACCTCACCTTCTCTACTCCCCTACACAACTAATTTATCGAGAATTTACCAGAATTATCTGGCCTCCACTTAATGTTGTTGGACTGATCTGCTGTATTCGGCATTTTCAGATTTTGTTTCATGGTATTTAGCTCGTCAACTTCTCATTCAAAGAGCTCACGCCGCCACTCAAAATTCCACTTCCACCCCTCGTCATCCCTTTCACCAAAATCAGAGACCATACCATTAGATTTAGTAGTGACTGAATATAAACGAGGATGCTTAACGACCAAGGGCGTTTGAGCTGACCAAGGATCCCACTAGAAATTAATCTTACTCCCATTTCCTAACTCTAATTGGATGTTAGCAGTAAAGAATCCAAATAGAGAAGAGGATCTTCCTGCCACTCGGATAATATCTGACCAAATCTGAGAGAATCTGACGTTTTCACATCGCCATAAGTCGCCCAGCGTGTTTAAATTATATTCCTTACGCACTACATTTATCCAATTCTTGTTATCTCCTGCAAGTAACCCCCACAACCACTTTGTCAGGAGAGCTTCATTTCGAAGCTGGATACATCCAACACCCAATCCCCCTAGCTGTTTGGATTTTTTAATTGTGTCTCATGCCACTTTTGTGAATCCTCGTCTCTGACTGTCCCCACTCCAAAGGAACCTAGACATAATCTGATTACATTTCTGAACAATACTCCTCGGCATACGGTATATGGACATGTTGTAAACTGGTATACTTGTAAGGACCGACTTGATTAAAGTGACTCGGCCTCCAACAGATAGCATGGAGTCTTTCCACTTAGTCAACTTTTGTTTCATCTTGCCTATCAAGAAGTCCCAACTCGCTATCCTTTTCGGATTCATCCCCACGTATGATCCCAAATACTTGAATGGCAAGAGCTCGTACCTGCATCCCGCTCTTCTAGCTATCCATTTACCCAAGTCGCTGTGAACGTTGATTCCCACCAGCGAACTCTTAGTGTAATTTACCTTCAAGCCCGAAAAGGTATCAAACCACCTTAGAATTCCTTTAACGCACTGCACTTCTTCCTCATCATTATTGACGAATATCAGTGTATTGTCAGCAAACTGAAGATGTGTTATGTTCCAGTCCCTCTCATGATTCTCTACTCCCCTCAGAAGACCCCTATCTTTAGCTCTGGTAAACAGCTGGTGAAGGCCTTCAGCAGCTATATTAAACAAAAAAGGGGACATAGGACATCCCTGACGTAACCCTCTGCTTACCCCAAATTCATGCGTAGGACAGCTCGGGTTTCGGTCCTTATTAATTACTATGCTTTGCTTACTCGTATTTTGCACTTTGTTGATAGAATGAGTGCGCTTTTTATTGACGCAATTGAATGAACGTTTTCTTTTGGTATTTGGTCGTTCTCATGGAACATGGGTCCTTGTCTTGGTGACTATTTTGTATATAACGTTTCGAACAACTTTAGAGCAATGTTTTGCATATGAAGAAATACAGACGAGACAAACTATTAGAGTAAAATTGCCTGCAAATCCTAAGCTTTTAGCTTTTATCCAATTACGGTAGTCACATTCCACAGCCTTGGCATTTAAGATATAGTCGAGGCAAAGTTACCTCATATTTGTCAAGAAAGAGTTAATATCAGTAATTCGTCATTCTTATCGGTCTTTAAGAAATTAATCAGTGGGCTGACTTGAAACAAATTGTAGTTAATACTTAAATTACCTCCTCTAATTCCTTCCCTTTACCTTTGGTTTTCTTAAAAAAGGTAAATTATTCTTTGCGTAGCATGTGGGGATGGTATACTACTTTCTCTCGGCTCTCGTCATGTTTGCTGAACAAAAGCTTTCTAAGTTCTAACATCCAAAATTCAAGAGAGGTTGCTGTAAAATCATTCCTGGTAGATTATGAAAAAATTAAGTTTATTTCCTCCATGATAAATAAATAAATAATGTAAGGTACATAAAAGTAAATACTACCCTTTGGAGTAGCATTATATATATATATACACTCCCTCCATGATAATAAAAATGACTTCCTATAAATAAAGTTGTCATTATTAAAATATCATTTTTATATTTTTAATGTAAAAAATCAATTAATCATTTTTTTAAATTCGTAATTAATGTTTATTGACTTATTTTGAAAGGTATTAGCTGGATTGATAGAAATACTTTAAAAAATAACAAATAATCATTTTCTTAGTTGGAGTACAGTTTTTTCTAAGAAGTTATTTTATTAGTGACGAAAAGAGTATTATTTTTAGATAGTACTTCCATGTTTTACTTACTATGAATCAAACTTATGAGTTGTGACTTACCTCATAAAAAGGACATACATTAATCAACTATATTACAACTTCACGAGCCACGAATTTTTATTAATTCAAACACATGACTTTCGAGGCATGAGATGAGACATGCATTTGCGTTAGACCAGAAGACTGTACAATTCAATATATATAAGTGAATAGTCAATATACATGTAACTCATTGGTTGTTTTGTTACTACTTGTTAGTGATAAAGATACTAATAGGATCTCGAGTTCAAATCTCTTCTCATCTGTCAATATAATATATATAGTCATATTTTCTACTTTTTATTTATTTAGAAAGAGAGATAAAATATGGAAAAGAAGGATAAAAGTCCATTTATTGGGCAAATTATAGCATGGAACTCAATTCTCGAAGCTTCATTAGTGGGAATTGCTGGGAAATGGTCAACAGGATAAAAGTCCATTTATTGGGCAAATTATAGTATTGCTTTTATCTCTTCCTCCCATTCCCAGTTCCCAGAAGTGGAAAAGAGTTCGCTTTGCTTCGTCTGTCGTTGCAGTGCACAGCACATCTACTTGCGAATGTTGCTTCCTGGTATGTTCTTAAATTGTTAAAATAACCAGTTAAAATAATTTAAAACTCTAAGGTGGTGTTTGGGGTTGGGAGTGGGTACCCAACCCAACTTTTCCCAATCCAGGTGTTTGGCTATCACCTAAGGAATACAGCTTTCCCTTAAAGCTGGCTGGAAAGCTGGCTTCCTAATCCCTTAAAAATCAAGGGAAAGCCACTGCTTCATTTTGCTCCAGCAGCCAACCGTGTGCTTCGTTTGGCACCCTCTCTCTCCTATTTTTTTTTTCCATTTTAATTTTATTTTTTTACTTTATATAATAAACAAAATAAATTAAAAACTACCACAATAAAATCTCCATCTCAAGATAAGTTATTGTAAATTCACTTTTTCTATTTTTATTAATTTTTTTAAAATGGATTTTATACTCCAACTCTTTCATTTTTATAGTTTTATTAAATACCAAAAATAACTTCTCGTTTCCCACAGTACTTTTAAAAAATGTTTACTAAACAGCACACTGCTTTGCGTAAATGTGTTTTTTCCATAGCACTTTTACCCACAGCACTTTTCAGACCAAAACCGGAATGCCAAACAGACCTTAAATAGAAGGGTCAATTGGAGGAGAGTTAAAATAAAATGCATACTCTCTTTTTTTCTAGTAGGAAAAACTATCATAACCATGGGAATTGCTTATAAAACATTGTTTTAGATTTCCTACTTAATTTTACTTCCTTTAGAAGTGGCTGCTCGGACCTACAAAATGTCCATTCACACACATCATCAGTATGTCACATAGGTTGCCCATTGACCTCAGGGTCAACTTGCGTTGTACTACTTGATTATTATTATTCCCATTACCTTTTTTTACGGAAATCATCATACAAGAAAATGACAGTCCCATTTCTCCACAGGAGTTAAGTGTGTTTTATGATTTTATCCCGATTCTTGTTTGGTTTTGGTACAAGCTTATGATTCATATTTAATGTGACTTTGTGGCATAGTTATCAGAACCGGACCGGACAGCGAACCGTTTTCGAAAATTTGGTGGTTCAACCGGGTTGAACCGGGTTCGACCGGGTTGAACCGGGTTCGACCGGATTGTAGATGCTGGTCCGTCCGGAACCATTTACACATTAAACCGGTAAATCTTAGACGATAAAATCGGATTAAACCGGATTGAATCGGCTGGTTTTTTTACTGTAGCATTTTATAATATATCAAAATAAAATATCAAGTAGATCAAAAGTTAAAAATAAAGAAACAATCTAACATTCAAATAAAATGATATTCAAAATTCAAACACACTTGTTCATTAAGAGACATTTGTACCATGTAACAAAAATAAAATCATACGAACTAGTATACTATATGTTAATTTTATCACTCATAAAATTTATTTGAAATTAAACATGTATTATAATTAAAGGAAAATAACTAAGCCACAAAATAAAAGAGAAATTAGAAAATAGATAAAAATTAAATTTTGAATATAACTCCATCTTGATCATGATAAAAGAAATGTAAGAAAATTATACAAATAATATTTATTATAAGCATATATGTTTTTCATGTAAAACATATTTACAAAAACAAAACAAAAAATAAAAAAAGAGTAAATTAAACATACAAAATTTAAGCTTTTCTAAAATATTTATTTTCTTGAAAATATAGTATTAAACTATTAATGTGTATATGTATGCAAATTAATCCTCCTCATTTAGAATAATAATCAACTATATTTTGCATCACCTTCACCCTTATAATTTTGAACTCTTTTGTAAGTCTTTAAATTATTCTATTTTTTATATAATTTATTAATTAATATGACTCCTCAATTTTTTTAGTTTTATATATATTTTATTTGTACTCCTTCTATGTAAATCCTTTTAGAGGCGCACAAAGTTAATGGGTTTTGATCCAAGAAAAAAAGAAAAATGATAATGAGCTATTAGTAATAAAATTAAAAACCCTTAAAAATAAAAATAAACAATCTCCCTCCGTCATTTCTCCCTTCTCTCTCTCTCACACATGAAAACCCAACCTTTTTTTAGAAACAACCTTTCCTTTCCCTCTCTTCAGTCTTCACGATCTAAAAATCCTATCTTTTTCCTTTTCCTTTTCTTTTTTTCCATTTCTTTTCCCCTTCCAAGCTACACCAAGCAAAACCCATTTCCGTTTTTATATGATCATCAACAAAAAGCCTAGATCAGAGATTGACTCCTTCATGAGAGAGGATCGCACTCCAGTCATAGCCGAGGACCTAGGCTGGATTTTGGGTTTAGTTTGATTGGATTGGGTTTAGTGGAGCGTTGATGGGTGGATGATTTGAGGAGATCGGCGGTCGGTTGTGGTGGTGCCGAGGATTCGGCGATGATTTGGCAGTGGTAGTTCGGGTCAGTTTTGTTGAATTTTTGGGCGTGGCGTGGTGATTGGTGTGGATCGGAGGACGAAAATGGGTGGTTTGGTGGTGGTAGTGGGTTGTTTCGGCCGTGAGAAATGGTGGCCGGTTTGATTGGCTGGGTTTGGATTGGAAACGACGTCGTTTTCCTGGGTTTGGATTGGAAACGACGTCGTTTTTCTCAGTCATTGAACCGGCAGGCTGAATCAGACCGGAAATGTAAAAAAGCCAGGTTGAACCGGTCGGACCGGCCGGTCCGGTCCGGTTCTGATAACACTGCTTTGTGGCTGTTTGGGGTTTGGGGTTGGGTACCCAACCCAATTTTTCCCAACCCAAAATAAAATTTTGGTGTTTGGTACACACCATTTCACAAATGAAAAAGGGTCATTTTGGGTTGCCAACCCAGTAAAATTGACATTCAAGGGCTGGAGCAAATTGCTCCAGCAGCCAAATGGAACCATTGGAACCATTTGGCTGCTCTCTCTCCTTTTTTTTTTTCTTTTTCATTTCATTTTAATTTTTTTACTTTATATAACCAACAAAATAAATTAAAAACTACCACAATAAAATCTTTATCTCAAGATAAGTAATTCTAGATCCATTTTTCCTATTTTTATTAATTTTTTAAAAATGGGTTTTTATACTCCAATGTGATTCACGCTAGGCACTTTTTCCTTGGCGTGATCACGCCAAGCCCTTAGCGTGATCACGCCAAGGATTTTTACAAATTTAAAAAAATTGCAAAAAATCTAAAGAAAATGTAAAAATTCACGAAAAAATGTAATTAACCTAAAAATCAAGAAACATTGTAAAAAATTCCAAGAATTCACAAAAAAAATTGATTTAATTATGGACATAAGGGGTTTTTTGCTCGAAAACAATAGTCCAGGGGGGCGAATTTCAAAAAATGAAGTTCAGGGGAGGTTTTTGATTTTCGACGATAGTTCAGGGGTGGTAAAAACTATTTCCCCTATATAAAATCGCGATTTCATTTTTCTTCTTCACTTTTTCCAGAAAATTCTCCCTCCTCCAACCCGACCCCTTCACCTCCAAAATCGATTTTCTTCTTCGAATCTCCCCCAAATCTTCTCCGAATCCTCTCAAATTTTGACCACACATTCCCTACATCCATTCCAACAAAACCCATCAATTTATTTCGACATCCATCCGTAAAATCACTCTCAAATTTAAAATCACTCTCAATTTATTTCGGCTCAATGTCTTATTTATAGTATATAGATCAATTTTATTAGATGTTAGATTATAAATAAATTGATTAAAAATATATAAAAAAAAACCATTAAACACTTAAAATGAATTATGCCCTTTATGGTCATTTTACATCTAAATCATAGTTTTGGAAAACTGGACTACCAAACAGCACCCTCCGTTTCCCAGATGTTGTTTTCCCACTGAACATTTCCCCACTGACCATTTCCCCACTAAACTGGACTGCCAAACAGAGCCTTTGAATTTTACAAACTTAGACTCTGACCAAATTTAAAGAGCCAATGTTGCGACCTAAACTGATTTTTTGTTGAGAATTTGTGTTGATACTAAAAAACTGTATAAAATACAACGCGCAGATATTAACATTGTAATTTATAGAATTAGGGTAAAAACCGAATGCAAGTACTGAAAAATAAAAAGGTTTAGATTCAAAACATTTTTAATGATTATATTTTGTTTTAATAAGGAAATTGTTCTTATGAATTTTGTTGTTAAACTATACTAATTTTGCTCGTGACGTAAAAAAATTATAAAAAAACTCTAAATTCGGAGGGAAAAAAAGTATCTAACCCTAAAATAATAGAAAGATAAGCTTACATACTCCGAAATCCAAAAGCAATGATAAATTTTGGAAATTAATTACGAAAAAACCTAAATATCAATTTTCTGGTCTTTAGCTTCTGAATTTGCGCAACATGGACCTAATGTTACAATCAATTTGTTTCAAATCCGAGGAACGTCTGCCAAATTTTAACCTAATTCAATGAGGTTGTCTGTTAACATATAAATTTGAGCTCATCTTGTACTTACTTACATTAGCTTGTCTCTAGGTTACAACTCAACATGAACAACTATTGGTACTCCGGAAGTTACGAAGTTATTGCCTAAAGTTTGAAACATTTCCATAGCTTGAAAAAAAAAAGCAAAAGGAGTCAACATTTGTTGGTCGTTACCTCTTTGTCTTGGTGATGGGGACTGGTCCCAAAACAAGTGATCAAATCTGGTAGTGACAACTACAAGTGAAGTAGGAGCAGTTGCATTTTGTCGATGGTCCCATTTCCCAATTCCCAACACCCCAATTACAGACCCGGATGCATCTCCTCCTCGGCCGGGCTGTTGGATCTTTAATGTGGACCCGGTACCATGAATAATGTTCCCGTTTTAGGGAAATTGGTTTTGTCGGGCCCAGATAGTAAATGGGCTGGTTTATCCAAATCACATTTTCTGCCCAACCGGTGTTTCAAAGCCCATTTGTTGAAATAAATTTGTAGACATTTTAAGCAGTTGTGTGTGTGAAGAATTTGGGGGATGCTTTGTCACAATCTCTGACCAAAACCCAAAATAAGAATTCACGAGTCCGAGTTGTGCATGTGAAACATTTGACAAATTAACCTTCATGACATAAACGCTGGCACTCCCATCAAAGCAAAGCAGCTGTCTTGTTATTTATTACAGCTACGAATAATATTTGTTTTAATCCCTTAACGGTCACACTACTGGATTGCAGCAGCTTACAATCCCATTCTTCTTTTTCTCTCTGTCAGTCTGTCACCAACCAAAGCTCATCAAATTAGTAATATTTTTAGTTAAAAAATGTTTCATGTAATTAATATTTGTTTTTCTTAATTACATCCAAATGTTAGTTTTAAGCTAATTAATTGAGTACAAGCTAGCCGACTGCTCTGATTAGGAATTAATTAAACCTTAATAAGTTAATATAATTGGCAATTAAGATGGATTGATGATGACATTCAAACATGTGGGACTTTATATTATACACTCTTGTAAATTTACATATACTAATGAGTTTTAACCGCAACATAATAGTCAAGTACTTTAAAACATTAATGGACAGTTGTTTAAAATGACGGTATTGTATTTAGCCGTTAATATTACTCATAAAATGATAGTAGAATCTTACGATTCACTTTAATTCACACGTAAATTAATACAAATTTTACGGTTGATTGTCTATTTCATAACGCTATGGTTTTGATTACTACTCTTTTTCGTCTTCCAGATTGAATTCATATATTGCAGGAGTAAGCTACATGATACATTTTTTTTTGTACAAAAAAGAAAAAAAGAAAAAGAAAAGAGCAAGTTGGACACAGACTGATCGGCAAGATCTAAACGATATAACTAAGAAAAATAGGTTAGAAAATGGCAAAAGAATTGCCAATAGATCCAACTCATCCATCTCTTGGGGTTGCTAAATCCTATGAATTTAATTATTATTTAAATACATGCGCATGAACCATATTATATAAAAAAAATGATATACTCACATGCTGCCAAATCATTTCACATCTTAGGCTCCACCGAAAGTTCATTAAAATCCACACTACAGAACACCTCTCTATCTTTATGTTTGTCGAATTTTTGTGTACATTATACACTGCTATAAAAATAAATAAGACCAACCTCACATCAGCTCATAATTAGTAACTGATCAAGAAATGAGCTGCATCAATGACGAAAGTATTGACAACATTCCTCGCCGGCCGCCGCGGCCAGTTTCCTACGCGAATCTCCGAAAATTCGGGACGCCGGAGTTCGTAAGATCGGCGAACTCGAATGGCGGTGGTCCTAGAGTTGTGAACAGCAGTTCTTGCAGGCAGAAGTTTTTGAGGAGCTACACTTTTACAAGGGAAGACAGTCCTCCTCCTGTTGTAGCTCATGAAAAGTCGTCCAAGATGTGTTTTGGTCAAGTGAGAGAGAGATTGATCGAGAGGAAGAAATCAAGATCAAGAGAGAGTGTGGATATTAATGGTGATCAAGATCAAGATCATCAAGATTATAATTATGATTTTAATTATAAAAGGAGGAGTACTTACCGGGTAAGGATGGGTAAAGAAGTGTCATGTGCTGCTTTCTTAGCTTGGTGTAAAAGGACCATGTTGTTTTGTACAATCAAAGTTGATGTGGCTGATCGAGTTTGATCGCGTATCAATTCCTATTCTTAAGTCTATTTTGTTTTGCGCTTTGTGTAATTTTATGTTTTTTTTTTTCCTCTTTTAGTTTCTTTTAGCAGGATAAATGGGTCTTTTTCATCTTCTGTTTCTTTAATTACTAGATTTTGTTTTCAGTCCTATTATTAGGGTCAATAAGCAGAAATTTAGAAAGACCTCTGCACTATATGTTTATGCTAAATTGTATCTTAATTGTCTAAGAACTCTTAAGTACAGTTCCTTATAATTAAGTTGCAACTTTAATTATTTCGCCATTTGGGTTTTAAATTTTTTACTTAATTCAACAATACCGGAAAAATATTAACTAATTTTTTATTCAAAAAAATAGAAAAAATACTCGAAAAGATCGAATTTATTTTTAGCTTGTATTCAAATCCAGATGCTTGGTTTTTTGGTTTGGACCAACCAATTTGTTGGCAGCAAACAAACCCGAACTCCCATTTCTAACCGTTGGAACACTGTTTTTTAAAAGTTTTTATTGATCCCTATTAATTACATCGCTTCTTTTGTTGTTGAGAAATATTTGCACAATTTTAAATAATTCAAACGGGCTAAGCCCATTTCAGGACTATAGAACAATAGATACACATACATATAACTAAGGCCCATCATAATACAAACACTTAAAGCCCACTTCTTATATATCCACGCGTTACTTTCAGCTTCCATAACAGACAAGAACTAAAACTGAGATTACTTTCTGTTACGGCTGATCTAATGGTTAAAACTGTTTGTTGTAGAATTTTCAAATTTGATGCTTCTATCAGAAGCTATTTTGGCTCTTAGATTAGATTTTGGAGAAATTAGAATCTGCTAGTGATAATTGTCGGTGCGTTTTGAATTGCTTTTTTTGTTTCTAATTTTTTGTTTATTTAAAAAAGAAAAAGGAAAGTGGAAAGGTAAAATTGTTTAATGTTTTTATTTTCTGTGAACATTTTTTTGAAAACGGAAACATAATTATAAAAAAAAGTGTTTTTTTTTTCTTTCTATTTTGTGTTTTAAAACCTAGACAAATAAACATTCAAATTTAGTTTAATTCTAGACTTATAAATGACTCTTAGCTAGTTCTATTTATGAGTAAAGCAATTTCTGTAACACAATTAAATCTCCATGATGTGATTATATATTTTTCTGCAGTGTAGAAAATTAAATTGCTTTGTCTATTCTATATTTATTGTGGTTGTGATGGATATTCTCAATTCGTTTTGCAACGCTTTCCTACTTCTTCACGCTTCTTACTTTGTTGTTTGCTCCCAGTCCCAGGCATGGGCACAAACATAAGTAGAGGAAAGAGCAAAAAGTACCAAAATAGTGCGAGTAATAATCTTACTTGAGAATGAGATTAATGTCAGTTTAGAGGGCACCCACATAAAAAGATAATAATAATATTAGTTGATCAATATTGGTTGTAATTGAGTGGTAAGAGATTTATCCACTTTTAATCAAAATATCGAGTTCTAAAAAATTGAAAAAATCATGCTATTAGAGTCACCACCGTTTGAAAATCTGACAGAATTCAAATGATATTAATCTAAAACTCTTAGTTGAGAGAACACGGTCATTAAAAAAAAAATAACATGAGTTGTTTTTTCCCTTTTTTCCCCTCCCATTTGACTCTATAAGTGTACTGTTGTGAACAGTAAAAGAATCATATTGACTTGTATGATAAATTCGAAGTAATCATTTTTTTTTAAAATTTTTTAGTCCACCCTTTAATTCTTCAAATGAAAATTTAGGTTAAAAAATCTCTAATTTTCATGTTTGACCTGATTCTAGTACTGCTTGATATAAAAATGATACTCCCTCTGATGCAAATTAAATGTCACGTGTCAATCCAAGTCAAGGCCGTGACAAGGACAAACCAGAAGAGAAAAACTTGACTGATCAACAATGGAGGAAAGGAGAACAGAAGAAGAGGGAGAGCGCAGCGGAAAGATTTGGATGGAGAGTAGGTAGGGAAAGGGATTGAAACTGAAATTGTAACAGAAACAACAGGGGATTCATTGAACCTATCCGTAAATTGTTCATTGAACAAAAATATTGGTTGGTCAATTGATTACAAGAGATACCCTAGATTCTAGCTGTTCTTCCCCTTTTATACTACTGCTCTATTTAACTAGATTAGGTAGTTAAAAAACTATATTAGCTAACCACAGTTTATTAGCTAGTTGAACCACACTAACTTCAGGTTTAACAAACAAACTAACTAGCTAACTAATTCATCAACTTGGCCACTTGTTGCAACTGTCCTGATGAGTTGTCATTTTCTATTACTTTTCCCGCCCTCTGTGCTTTAGCTACAAGTGTCTCCTTTAGGTTGTGACAATGCCCCTTCGTTGAGATTCCTTACCCACAAGGAATAACGAGGATGGGCGGCATGGAGGTGATCAACCCACTCCCACGCGGGAGGAAGGTAACAGCGGATCAAAGCCTGGCAGGGTGTTGAAGCTACAGATGACTCCATCAAGACTGCGGATTGGCATATCCCAAGGTCTTGACAAGAGAGGGTGATAACAGAGAAAACTTGGGCAGTTACTGAGACTTCCTCTACCATATCTGATAACTGTGGCATAGTTTCCGATGATGAATGCCCTTGAAAATACTCTACAGTTTGATTAGGCAACACTTGACAAGGAGCTTCTTTGATCTTGAACTCATTTTTGCCCTCAGATTTCAATGCATGTTCCTCTTGGTGTGTTTCCTCCTCAAACCCATAATCCTCAGCTTCTTGCATCTCATCTCCATTCACAACCAACAAAAATTGTTTTGACAGACATATGTGAACTCTAAATAATTCCTCACCACAGTGCTTACACAATTCTACAGCCATTTTGTCCTTCTTGGGTTCTTCATTAGTGGTCTGGAATGGTACAACAACTTCATTAATTATCACAGGCCCGACTCCTTCCCAAGGCCTTGACACAGACGAACAAGAAGATAGGGAGGGTAGGTCTGGATTTTTGGTGTTGAAGTTCTTGGTTTGTGTCTGGTCTGTCAATGGTACTTGTGTAGTAAGGTTGCTGTTTTGGCTTGGTAGAGGTGTTCGGAAGGTGGGGTTAGTTTTTTGGACTGGTGTGTTTAGAGTTAGCTGGTTGTGGGTTGGTTTTAAGTGGGTAGAAGGGTTCTGGTATGGTTTCTGGTAAGTAGTGGTGTTAGATTTGGTGCTGGAGTAGCTGACTTTGTTGGCAGTAGAGTTCAAATTTGAAGGGTGTGGTGTGGTTTCAGGTACTGTCATGGTTTTGAAGGTAGGTAAGGCGGATTGGGGCTTAAACATCTTCACTAAGTGTGCCGATTCTAGCTTTAAACCAGCTAAGAACAAGTTTCTACCATAGGAATCAACCCTGTCATATGTGGTAGAAAACTGATTCCTATAACTAGCAACATTCTTAACTTGCTTCATGTTAGGCAAGTCTTTCATACGATCATCAATTTCCTTAGGAGGAAATCTTGCTACCACACATTTAACAAAATCAGGCCAATACCACTCATCAATTATAAGTGACTCCCTAATCCTCTGTTTACATTCATACCATTTCAAAGCATCGCCAAGAAAATATTGAGAGGCAATTTGTACCTTACGGTGGGTAGGGGTTTCCATGACTTGGAAGTACTTGCTGGCTAGGAGGATCCAATTGCGTACTTCGTTTCCTTGGAACCATGGCAACGCAGAAGTACAAGGTTTGGAAAGTGCTTGGAGTGTTGTAGCAGAAATACCCAATCTGTCCACCAAGGTAGGATGAACATCTATCCTTCTTGCGTCCGTTGGAGAAATAAAATTTCTCTCAAACATTTCTACAACCAGCATCAACATTAACACCACTAGTATTAGAAAGTTGGCCCCTTGCCCTTTCTTGTTTAGGAAATACCCGATCCAAGAAACGAAAGTAATCCTCATGAGGATTGTCACGATAGGCACGTCTCATTCTTAAGGGCAAGAGTTTACCAGAATAGAGGAAGAGAATAGTTTCTTGCATAGGAACATAGAAGATGATGCCTGGGCCTAGTTGATCACAGGGAGCAGGAAGGATGCTCCGCTACCAATTGTCACGTGCCAATCCAAGTCAAGGCCGTGATAAGGACAAACCAGAAGAGAAAAGCTTGACTGATCAACAATGGAGGAAAGAAGAACAGAAGAAGAGGGAGAGCGCAGCGGAAAGATTTGGATGGAGAGTGGTAGAGAAAGGGATTGAAACTGAAATTGTAACAGAAACAACAGGGGATTCATTGAACCTATCCGTGAATTGTTCATTGAACAAAAATATTGGTTGATCAATTGATTACAAGAGATACCCTAGATTCTAGTTGTTCTTCCCCTTTTATACTACTGCTCTATTTAACTAGATTAGGTAGTTAACTAACTATATTAGCTAACCACAGTTTATTAGCTAGCTGAACCACACTAACTTCAGGTTTAACAAACTAACTAACTAGCTAACTAATTCATCAACTTGGCCACTTGTTGCAACTGTCCTAGTGAGCTGTCATTTTCTGTTACTTCTCCCGCCCTCTGTGCTTTAGCTACAAGTGTCTCCTTTAGGCTGACATTAAATGTCTTTCTCGCATCCTAATATTCAGTAGGTTTAACACTAAAAATACAAGTAAAAACTATAGTAAAAGCAAATTCTAAAACGACGTTTAATTCACACCGGAGGGAGTACTATAATTAGGCTGCAGGACGTGATGACCATGTAATTATATGGCTAGACATATATTTCTTTCAGCAATGTATAACTAAGGCTTCCATAATTTATAATGATGATAATAATGAAATAAATTATCCAAAAGCATAATTAATTACTCAGCTAATGATGATTGTTTAAAGCTTGACCTAGCAGGTTGTTGTCTTTCTCAAGGAAGAGTAAGCAATAGGATTTTGCCACCTGTTGAATTAGTAGTAGTGCCAGCTTATGGACATCTAGGAATAGCTGGTAACCTGCACCCATGATTGATGAATGATGATGCTTCTTCTAAATAATGAACTGGCAATGTTTTTGACAAGAAACTTTCGTCAAACTAAGCGATAATGGTTATTTTTGTTTGGAACTTGGGTTCAAGACAAGAATGGGATTAAGCGAAATGTGCATTGACTATGCTCGAATAAGATTAAGATTAATCTTCTACTGAGAGGGCAGGGAGAACGTCCATGGAGACCGAGAAAGTGAAGCTCCGAAAACTAACTGATGCTGACTAAACTGTCAGTGGCAAGAAATATTCGAAAAATGGCCAAATACTTGTTCAACTATGAAATCAACTGCACAATGTTTGAAAACTTAGAAGCAAATGCAATATACCATGTTACATATGGAGGATGAATCGCAGAACAGCAAGATAAATGCAACCAACAGTCTTATTTTACTTCCTAAACTCGCTCGAACACCATACTACCAGCTGTACAAAAATAAACCAAAAATGCTTTTATGTGATTTTCGATTGCAGGAGTATAGAAAAACATACTTTCTGGGGAACCAGCTCCTCTTGGTTGTCTGAAGAAATAGCAGAGCAGATGCATCGATGATTTTCCCAAAAAAGAGAGTGCACCATACTTGACGCCTGAATGAAGTGACTCCCCTTTCGGTCTTTGATGAAGCAAATAATGGTTGATCAGACAACAAACGAAAGAACTGCTACTAGACATGGAGCGAAACCCATCAAACGGACAAAGTTTATCTGCCCTCAGATTTCACTAGCTGTGAGAACACCTTACTCATTGAAACACCAGAGAGATCATCCACACTTGACGCCTCGAATGGAGAACCAGTAACACTATTATCGACATGGCTGAAATTGTTGATCTGTGGAGAGAGTTCACCGATCATATTAGTACTGTTATCTTCAGGATCGCCGAGTACAACTGCCTCTTGAAGTTGAAGGGCATACTCCAGGTTCCACAAGACATCTCCCATAGAAGGCCTGTCGACCCCAAAGTCAGCTAAGCATTTCTCAGCTGTTTCTGCAAACTTCCTCAGTGAATCTGGTCTAATTTTCCCCACAAGAGCCTGATCTATTATTTGATCCAGCTGTCCCTTCTTCTGCCATTTCATTGCCCACTCTGCTAAGTTCACCATTTCCCTCGGGAGGGATGGATCTATAACTGGTCTTGCACAAAGAACCTCAAACAAGACCACCCCAAATGAATAGACATCTGATTTCTCTGTCAGTTGTTGCCTTCTAAAATACTCGGGATCAAGGTAGCCAAAACTTCCCTTCACTGCTGTGCTGACATGAGTCTGATCAAGTTCAGGTCCTGCTTTTGAGAGCCCAAAATCAGCAACTTTGGACATAAGATTTTCATCAAGCAAAATATTTGCGGACTTAACATCACGATGAATGACTGCTTTTGCGTCGCCTGTGTGAAGATAATGAAGCCCTCTGGCCGCTCCAATACAAATTTCAAGCCTTTGTTTCCAACTCAAGTTGGGAAAACCTGAGCCGTATAGGTGACCCTTGAGAGTTCCGTTCTCCATATATTCATAGATTAAGATCATCTCATTTCTCTCATCACAGTATCCAATTAATGAAACCAAGTGGCGATGACGGAACTGAGATAGCATCTCAATCTCAGTCTTGAACTCTGCAAGTCCTTGTTGTGACCGTGGATTTCCTCTTTTAACAGCCACCTTTGTGCCATCATTTAGAACACCCTTGTATACCTTCCCAAAACCACCAATTCCAATAACCCAGCTCTCATCAAAGCTGTTGGTTGCCTCTTGAACTGCCACAAAAGGAATGCGATACCCCAAATTAGAATCAATACTGTTGATTGTTCCATTAGAATATTTGCTGCCCACAGTGTGTGAATGCCCTCCACTAATGGACAGGGGAATCCATGTCTTTGACTGGCCTTGGCGTGCCAACCTGCTTCTCTTTTGGCACAACAGAAAGAAAATTCCAGCCAGTACAGCCACTAACGCTGCCCCAACACTCAAGCCCACTATCATACTGACATTCTTCTTTGAACTTGAACCTGAACCTGCAGGAGCTGGACCACTGAGGCTGCCATCAGAATTGTTCATTTTCATGATCTCAAGGCCATTAAGGAGGGCATCAGGGTTAACACCAGGTATAGAGGTAGATGGACCGATGCTTACACGAATTTTGCCACTAGTAATCAATGAAGTAACATAATCCGCATAAGATGCCGCGGCCAAAATGTTAAAGAACTTACTATTTGGATTGAAATCCTGAGCAACAGCCACAGTGTTAATATAAACATTGAAGTAAAGCTGATTGAGACCTGTACTCAATATATCACAGAAGTGAAGCCGCACAAGATACTGATATCCTGCATCCACATTGAACTCCCAGGTCACATTAAAATTGCTGTTAGGATCACTTATATTCAACACGGTGGCAGTACCGTAGACAGCATTAGGAGCGACATCCTTTGTTGCCCCACCATCTACATACTTGACAGCAACCATATTGGATATGCTTTTGGCAAGAGCCTTTCCAACAAGAAAACTCTGGTCAGGAACCCAAGTTCGCCAAAGGGTATCATTCTCAAAGGCAACTGTTGGCCCACCCATGTTTACCCTAAAGACCGTCTCCAGTGCCTGCCATGGCATGCCCTGGAATTCCCTCATTAGATTTATAGCAGTGGCACCATCCATGATGAGCTCATCAGGGACTGAAACAACTTCCAAGGCATTTAAGAAGGCAAAGGAATTGTTGGAAGGAACGAAGGTGATCACAAGGTTGTTAGAGCTCACATTAACAGAAAACTCTTTAACAACAGAAGTTGTGCTGACGCTGAAATCGCTAAGGAGAGAATGGCTTTGTGTGGAAACATAAAAACTCGCCTTGCTCATGTCGTAATTGTTGAAGACAAACGGGTAGAAATAAAGGCGAATCCAATGCCTCCCAGTTTGCTTAATCGAAAATGTGTATTTGGAGGTCTCATCGAAAATTCTGGCAGTTGAATAGAGTGGTGCATCCTCGGAGGAAGTGACAGATGCAGTGGTAGTAGCCAAAACCTTTTTTGGGGTTGAAAGAAACTTTGAGGCAGAATTATCAGAGACAAAAACACGGGTACCAACCTTAGTATCGGTGGGTGATCCACAGTCTACCAAGTAATTGTCTACAGGAGTAAATCCACTCAAAAAATGTGCCAAACTCAAGATCGATAAAACCCAAATGGAAATTTCCGACACTCTATTACTCATCCTAATGAACACGGAGAAGCTTAAAGGGGGGAACTAGATCCAGGACAACTGCCAAAATTTAACAGCAATCAAAACCACATGATAATAGCTGAATAAGGAAGTGAAATCTAAGGCTAAAACAAGCAAAAGCAAGCAAAGAACTTCCCTTAATCATTCACAAACAGACAACTAAGAAGGCAGTACAATGAACTTGTAGTTATCGATCAAAGGCAAGAATGGAATCAATAACCATAAAGGGAACAGATCAAAGAGGGAAAAAGATTGCACGTTTAACACTTAGGCAGCTCCCTTACAATAGAGGAGACGAACCCAGATGTGAAAACCCTGAGCAAAATTGCAAAAAGCTCGGTTACCGTTTTTGGAAAACTGAAAAGACTTGAACTTTGAATGGAAACGTGAGCAGGGAATGCCTAAACATGAGCATAAATCACGCAGCGCATTAGTTGGATTGAACTTGGTGACAACCTCAGACGTTGACAGAATCCAAGATATTTTATGGGCTATTATTAAAGTAATTCCAGGAAAAAACTAGTAAACAAAACAGGCAAAATGAATAGTGAAAGGGAAGCCAGGAGAATACAGAGTCGAACCAGCTAAGGGCTTAGAAGGGTTAGGTTTGGTCATTTGGGCCGCAAGTGGGAAACCGCTGCTGAGTGCTGAGTAGGTAAAGAAGAAAAGCAAGGAAAAAAGGTGAAAAACGTTACTGAGCGAGAGAGAAGATGAAAGTTAAAAGGCGGGTGGTAAATTAGTAATGGCAGTGGAAAGAGAAAGAGCAAACTGAATTGTATTAATACAAAAGGAATAATGCCTTTTTTTTTTTTTTTTTAGTACCCGTACAACATTTGCTTGACTGTTTTGACACATTTTTTTTCTTTTTGCTTTTAAATGACACATGTACTTAACACGAATGTCACAATTGGTACCTGGGTATAACGTCGTTTGCGTATCACCATTAACTATCCAATGTGGCACGACACGTCGAATGCCACGTAGGATTCTGCTGACGTGTCGTGCCACGTCAGCAAAGCTAAGATTTGACCCAAAAGGAAAATAAAACGGGTTTGGGAACCTGTTTACCCGCCCGTTTAAAACCACCAATCCAACCACTATTCATCATCTTCCCATTTCCGTCCTCCGATCAACACCACCAATCCTCACCACTATTCATCATCTTCTGCCTCATATTAACAAAATTAATTTTCTTTTCCAAACTATTACAAATTAAAAAAGCTTATATTGCAATAATAAATTAACAATCAATGGAGTTCTCAAGAAAATGTAGATCTGTTTAGAATCCCTGTTTTTTCCTGGGTTTGTAAAAAATGGATCAGATTCTATCCATTTTTTGTTCATTTGTAAAAAATAATTTAAAATTATAAAACTAACAAAAAATTAATATAATCCAAAAATAAAACTCACCATTAAAAAAAAAAATCATGGATCCAAACCATATTCACCACAAATTTCTAATATACCTCTTCTGCAATTAGAAAGAACGGACACTCATGAATTCCTCTCCTAATAAGCTCAAATAGAAGCAGACAAAACCATTAATTTCACTAACCTAATTCCAGATCTGGAAAATGATCAGATAACTGTTTCTTTCCTCAGCCGATCAAAACCAAAAACACATCTCAAAATCTCCTATTCTACAGATCACACACGATTAACTCACTAATCCAGCTTAATTTAGTATAATTAATTAATTACTTGATGGGCAAAACCTCCTCTAAAGCTTCCATGGAATCAAGGGATGTTGTTCCTTTATACGCGCTCTGCACTTCATTATCCTCGCAATCTTCACCATCCGTTACATCTGTTAGATGCAACAAGAACTCAAGAGAAGGTAAATAACAGTTCTAGGAATGACTTGTTTATTCCATGTGAAAGTGCAGCAAATAAATAGAGAAAAACAGACGCGCCGTAACAAACTACAGCCCACGTTCTAACTAGAATTAAGGAAACAAACTTGACTACAAACTTGACTAAATCACCTAACAAACAATGCTAAAAACCAGGACACTTATTTGACTAAGCCTTATAATTCCTTCCCTTGAACTAGACTGCATTTGCAGCTAGTTAACTTCTGGAAAATCACAAACTCCAAGCTTCCATCTCAGCTCCCGAAATGATTCTAATTTCAGTGGTTTGGTGAAGATGTCCGCTAATTGATGTCGTGTACCACAAAACTGAAGCTGCACAACTCCATCATTCACAAGCTCCCTTAAGAAATGGTAGCGCACATCGATGTGTTTGCTCCTGCCATGCATCACTGGATTTCTCGACAACTTAATTGTTGAGCTATTGTCACAAAAGATGACAGTACTTACACTGCCCTTGTAGCCGATCTTCTTCAGTACCCTTTGCATCCACATTGCCTGACAACTACTTCCCGCAGCTGCTACAAATTCGGCTTCCGTCGTGCTCAACGTTACTATCGGTTGCTTTCGAGAAGACCAAGCTACTGCAGCTCCACTTAACATAAAAACATAACCTGAAGTACTTCTTCTATCCTCCACCGATCCAACATAATCACTATCAGTAAAGCCAATCAATTCCAAATTTCCTTCCTTTTTGTAAAGAATGCCAAACTTTGCCATACCTTGTAAGTAGCGTAGAATTCTCTTTGCCGCCGCATAATGAACTTCTGTAGGTCTTGACATATACCTGCTGATTGCATTGCATTTCATCATGTTTTATCGTCCATTTACTAGTTTATTTGGACGGTAAACCTACTGATTTATCCTTGATTTCCTATATTTTTGGCAGTTCTGGTCTCTTGGAAGAATCCTGAAGTTCTGGTTTGAAGAGCTGGAAGCTATTTACCAGAGTCTAGGCCTGGATCTTGGCCTAGACATTTTCGCACCCGAAGCAGCGCGCTAACCAGAATCGTCTTGGCCAAGACTGCGGCCAAGACACTTTCGCGATAGAAGACATTGTGCGGATCTTTTGGACCGCCTCCCACATTGAGCCTTACAGCTGGCACGTAGCAGCTGGCACGTAATTCTAGAGGGATCTGAAGCCAATCTCTTGAAGAATCCCGCAGGGGATCTCCCTCTTCTTGTAATTGCGATTTAGTTTCTATTTCAAAAACAATTTATTGTTACAATCTTTTTAGAGATTTTCTAGGAAGTTTAGTTGAAGTAGGACAGAGGAGTTTTAGGGCTATTTAGCCAAACATTGTTCCTCCTCTGTCCGGATCGAATTCCGACCTTCTTCTTCTCTTTTCTTCTTCTTCGACATTGTTAAACTTTGCTCCGGATTTTATTTAAAATCTCAGAATTAATTTATTTATGCAACAACATATATTGTCTTTTTAATTATGAGTATGAGTAACTAAACACCCATTCTTGGTAAGGGTTGATGAGCTAGAGTTCTTATGCGTTTGTGAGATTGAAACCGTGCTTCACAATCTCTTCACTTGTATTTATTCATTTCTTAAGCTTAATTCATCGCTTACTCACTAGAGACAAGGTTTGATCATCCTTGCACTCTAGTAGAGAAGAGTTATAGCCGGTCTAGACGGAAAGGGAGCACCCGTCGGATAGACAAAGTAGGCAACTAGTCTCGAGCTAGACTAGAAGAAATAAGTAATCTTGGTCAAGACCAGATTGACAACCTAGGATCTCCATAGGGAGATACCTTGGCCTAGGTACTGTCTTCCCCTATACCATTGAGGAAGCAAACAGCCATTCAAGACAGCAGTCAAACGGATACACCCTTTAACCAGCAAGGTGTCCCTTGACCAGGATTATCAGGAAAGGGAGCACTCGCCAGGTAATTTGAAGAGGAGGGAAGACAGGAGTGAACAGGAGCACCTCCACTCTATAGCAGTACTATAAATGAAGAGATGAATACATTTAAATCCATGACCGAAGCATAAGAACAGAGCTCTCATATCGCCCTTACCTGGAATTTCCTTTTATCGGATTTACAACAATCTTGACCCAGTCTTGACCAAGAATTTGGCCAATACTATTTTAAACTGTTTTCACTTCTTTCCATTTTGTCTTCAGTTTCAGATTCCACCCAACCAAAACTCAGTGACGAGGAAGTCAACCCAAGAATTACATTTCCTAGAGGTCTCTGTGGACGATCCTCTTACCATCATCTACAAACTCTTGTAGACAGTGATAAGTTGTATTTCTACCCCCAATTCCATACCTATTTCACTATTATATTTGACGTGTTCGACGCGCGATCACCTGCTCAAGAAGCTAACTGCATACATTATGTCCAGTCTCGTAGCGGTCAAGTACATCAAGCTTCCAATCAGCTGCTTGAAAAATAAACCATCCATCTCAACACCATTTTCATCTTTGGAGATTTTAAATCCTGGAACCATTGGATTTTCAACAGAATTGCTATGTGATCGTCAGTCAAATAAGGATTTATAGTGCCTGAAAATGTGTGTGCACAAGAGATAAAGTGTACAGTGGTAGTCAGGGTCGAACACAGGGATTTTGAGAGACTGGTCTAAGGTCTTGAATGTATTCGGGGGTGAAAAGCACGAAAAGTAACAATCAGGGGGGGTTTTACTTGGCTAAACAAGTTTTAGGATTTTGAAAATAGGAGAGAGGGGAATAAAATCAAAGGAATTAAATAGGGGCTAATAAAGTAGGGGACAAGACATTTAATTGGAGAGAGGGAGAGACAAAGGAGTTAAGGGAAAGAAGACAAAGAAAATTTAAATTTCACCTAGGTAACATAAAAAGTGTGCATAAAAAATTTGAAAAACTAGAGTTGACTCTAATAAAAATAAAACCAAGGGACAAAGGGGAATAAGAATAGACAAAATTAATTAAGACTACCTAGGGAAGATAAGAAATGTGTGTTGGGAAGAGAGAAAAGAGGATGTCGGACTCAGAAGTTAGAGACAAGAAAATTAAAGAGAGAAGGTTAGAAATTCGGGGGTTGTCCCCACACTTGGCCTTGATTATCGTCTAGGCCTAGACGTTGTTTCCTCATTCGGGGGCGTTGATTGCTGGGTCCTCGACCCTTGCTTCTTCGGTAGTCGAGGGCTTGAATCCTTCATAGAAGGGTTTCAGCCGATGACCGTTCACCTTGAATGGCTCCCCATTGTTCAGATTCTGGATTTCAACAGCCCCATGATCAAACACTGCTGTGATTTGATATGGTCCCGTCCATTTGGACTTGAGCTTTCCCGAGAAAATCCGTAGTCTTGAGTTGTATAGCAAAACTTTCTGCCCAACAGTGAAGTTCTTGACTACGAGATGTTTGTCATGCTGGGCCTTGGTCTTGCCCTTGTAGATCATTGAATTTTCATAGGCATCCCCCCGAAGTTCTTCAAGCTCTTGGATTTGCAAACATCGGTCTTTCCCTGCCAAGTTTAAGTCCATGTTGACCTTCTTGATTGCCCAAAAGGCCTTGTGTTCTATCTTGACTGGAAGATGACACGGCTTGCCGTAGACCAACCGATATGGCGTCATGTCGATCGGGGTCTTGAATGCAGTACGATAGGCCCATAGCGCGTCTCCCAGTTTGAGACTCCAGTCTTTTCTTGACTGATTCACGGTCTTCTCGAGAATAGCCTTGATCTCCCGATTCGAGACCTCAGCTTGCCCATTGGTTTGGGGGTGGTAAGCTGTGGATACTCGATGAGTCACTCCATACTTATTAAGTAATGAAGCGACTGTCCGATTGCAAAAATGAGTCCCCCGATCACTGATGAGAGCTCGAGGGGTCCCGAATCGGTTAAAGATGTGGGTCCAGAGAAAATCAGCAACCACCCGTGAATCATCTGTTTTGGTGGCCTTGGCTTCAATCCATTTGGAGACATAGTCCACTGCGAGCAGGATGTATGCATGCCCGAATGAATTCGGGAATGGTCCCATGAAGTCAATGCCCCAAATATCGAAGATTTCGCACGCAAGGATGCTGGTCAAGGGCATTTGGTTTCTAGCTCCGATGTTTCCCATGGCTTGGCATCGAGGGCAGGTTGCGCAAAATAGATAACTGTCCTTGAAGATTGAGGGCCAATAAAGACCAACTTCCAGGACCTTGAGTGCGGTTTTCTTTGCAGCAAAATGTCCCCCTTCCGTTGTCGAATGGCAGAACTTGAGGATTGATGGGACCTCATCCATGGTGACACAACGCCTAACGATCTGGTCTGAACAGTGCTTCCATAAGTAAGGGTTGTCCCAAACATAGAACTTGGCTTGCTTGCGGATCCGGTTGTGTTCCGCACTCGAGGCCTTAACTGGAAGCGCACCAGTGGCACAAAAATTAGCTATGTCCGTGAACCAAGGGAACTTTGCGGTGTCAACTAAGCACAAATGCTCATCTGGGAACGTCTCTCGAATGGCTACTTGGTAGTCATCTTCTTGGTTCAGGAGCCTACTGAGGTGGTCTGCTACGCAATTCTCGGTCCTTTTTTTGTCCTTGATAGCAAGGTTGAACTCTTGAAGTAGAAGGATCCAGCGGATAAGCCTAGGCTTCGCATCGGTTTTCTTGAGCAGGCATCGAAGGGCGGAATGATCAGAGTACACAATCACTTTGGTGCCCAAGAGGTACTGCCGAAATTTATCAAGGGCATAGACAATTGCCAAAAGCTCTTTCTCTGTCATCGTATAGTTTTGTTGGGCTGGATCCAACAACTTGGAGGCATAGTAGATGACGTACGTCTCCTTGTCTTTCTTCTGACCCAGAACAACTCCCAAAACCTGGTTGCTTGCATCGCACATGATCTCAAAGGGGAGAGTCCAGTCGGGGGACCCGAATGATAGGAGCAGAAATGAGCTTGGCTTTCAAGGTCTCGAAAGTCGTCTTGCATTTTTCATCAAATATGAAGTCCACATCCTTGTGTAACAGCTGGCACATTGGCTGGGCTATCTTGGAGAAGTCCTTGATGAACCTCCTGTAAAATCCTGCATGACCAAGAAAAGAATGCACATCTCGAATATTCGAGGGGTAAGGCAAGGTCTCGATAGCTTGAATTTTAGCCTTGTCCACTTCGATACCCTTTCGGGACACGATGTGGCCCAAGATAAGCCATTGGTCAACCATGAAATGACTTTTTTCAAAATTAAGCACAAGGTTAGTTTCAACACATCTTTGCAGAATTTTCTTTAAGTTCGAGAGGCATTCGGAAAAGGAATTACCATAAACCGTGAAGTCATCCATGAATACCTCGATGCTTTCTTCCACAAATTCCGAAAAGATGCTGACCATGCACCTCTGGAATGTAGCCGAAGCATTGCATAACCCGAATGGGCATGTGAAAGTGGTCTTCTCCTGGTCTTCAAGGGCTACTGGAATCTAGTGGAATCCCGAATACCCATCCAGGCAGCAATAATGCATCTTGCCCGCAAGGCGCTCTAGCATCTGATCTATGAAGGGCAGTGGGAAGTGATCTTTTCGGGTGGCTTCATTCAAGCGTCGATAGTCAATGCATACACGCCAGCTATTCTGGATTCGGGAGGGAATTGGCAGACCCTCGGGACCCGGAATGATGGTACTACCGGTTTTCTTCGGGACCACTTGAACGGGACTAACCCACGGAGAATCAGAGATGGGGTAAATAACCCCAGCATCGAGCAGCTTCAGGACCTCCTTCTTAACTACCTCCATCATGGGGGGGTTCAAACGCCTTTGAGGCTGTCTGATTGTCTTGGAGTCTTCTTCGAGATGTATACGGTGAGTGCACAAGGATGGCGACAAACCCTTGATGTCGGCAATCGTCCAACCGATGGCCTTCTTAAAGCTCTTGAGGAGGTTCACTAGCTCAGTCTCTTGATCCTCTTCTAGTTTGTTAGAAATTATGACTGGGAGCGATTCTTTCTCCCCGAGGTATGCATACTTCAAGTGTGAGGGCAGTGCCTTAAGTTCAAGGTCTGGGGCTTGTACCAGAGAGGAGGATAGTCGTTCATGATCTGCACATTCGGGGGACACGCTCGGGGGTTCGAATAATAAAACAACGTTTTCTTCGAGAGTTGCTGCTACCGCGCTCAGTTCAGTGGGAACCGTAATGGACGCTGTCATTTCTTGCAAAGATTCGGAAGTGAGGCTCCGGTCAAGAATCAATTTCAAGGGCTAAATAGAACTCAGCTCCGCAATATTCTCCACTAGGGGGTCTATTACGTCAATAAAATTGACACTCGAAAATTTGGGGGGGTATTTCATGGAGTCCAGCATATTGAAACGGATAATTTCCCCATCAAATTCGAGGGAGATAGAGGCCTCGTAGCAGTCGATCTTTGCGCGGGCAGTGGTCAGGAATGGGCGTCCCAAGAGTAGATCCGAGGACTTGGTGTTTGTTGGATTTTCCATAGAGAGAACATAGAAATCCGCTGGAAATAGAAATTCACCCACTTGAACAAGAATATCTGTGATTATGCCTTTGGGGTATACCACCGAGCGGTCTGCAAGTTGGATGACAAGCGTGGTTTCTTTCAAGGGTCCGAGTCCGAGACTGTTGTAAATGGTCAAGGGCATAACATTAATTCCAGCTCCCAAATCGCACATTGCCTTCCCGATATCGATGGTCCCGATCCTGCACGGGACCGTGAACATGCCCTGGTCCTTGCACTTGGGTGGAATTTTGCGCTGGATATGGGCGGACAAGTTAGCTCCCACACTAATTCGATTCACCTCGGTGAACTTGTTCTTGTTGGTGCAAAGCTATTTCAAGAACTTGGCGTATCGAGGCATGTTTTTAATGGCCTTGAAGAGCGGAATATTGATGACGACCTTGCTAAACATCTCAAAGATGTCCCGATCTTCCTCTTCTTTCTTCTTTTTGATCAGCCGCTGAGGGAACGGGGGCTCGAAGACTTTGTTTATGAATTCCTGGGAGAATTCTTCCTCCTCAACGGGCTGTTTCTTTTTACATCGTGACTTCTTGCTGGAGAAGAAGTGGTCTAGAGCTGCGTCGCCGAATCGAGATTTCTTGGGCTGTTCGGTAGGCGGTTCACATTCGGGGGCTGGAACGGCAGTCTCAGCCTCGGGGGCTGGGATGTCTTTTGCAGGCTCGGGGTCTGGATGGACACGAGAAGGGATTTCGAGACCACTGCAGAGGTTCATGGCACACGCCTCATGCTTCGGGTTAGGTTCCGTCTGCCCTAGAAATCTCCCTCCATTCTTCACTTCCTTCATTTCGGCCATGAGGGTCCGAATCTGTTTTTCCAGCTCTGCGATTTTCTTTTTATCGGGGGAGGATTCCTCATTCGGGAGCGCTTGCATGGTGAAGTTCTGGTCCGGAGGAGGTTGCCTCTGATATTGATAATTCTAGAAATTGGGTCTGGGCTTGAAAGTTTGCATGTTGAAAGGAGGGGGGTGATTTCCGTATGGATTCTGCCCATATTGATGGCTGGGTTCGGCTTGCTGGTTGTTGTTCCACCCATAGTTAGGTTGCTTCCAGCCTTGATTGTGGTGTTGGCCATACGGGGCATTGAATCCTCCTGCTGCATTGACCGGTATTTCTTCGGGGATAAAGGGGCAAGCATCTGTGGGATGGTCCGAAAGCTGACAGATTTGGCAGGCCTTGAGCTGGACTGGATGTCCTGAAGCCATGTTCTGCAACATGCCTGTGATGGCTGCCAATTGATTCTCCATAGCAGCCGATCGGGCGTCTTGAATGCTAGTAGAATTATTGAGCTAGAGGTTGTTCTTGGCCATGAGCTCGATAGTATCCTTGGCGGCAGCGGGAGTAAGTCTGGTAATGGAACCATTAGCAGCAGCGTTCAACAAGGCCTTGTCCCGACCATTGAGTCCTTCACAAAAGTATTGCATGAGGGCGTGTGCGGACAGATTATGCGAGGGGCATAGAGCTTGCATCTTTTTAAACCGCTCATAGTATTGCTCAAGATCTTCCGAGTCTTTTTGGAGGATGGACACGAGCTGCTTTCGGGTTACCATTGCTATAGATACGGGATAGTATTTGTCCGTGAAAGCCTTGGAAATCTCGGCCCATTAATTGATGGATTGCGGCTGCAAGTCATAGAACCAGTCAAGAGCGTCGTTCTTGAGGGACCACATAAAGGCACGGAGCTTGGCATGCTCGACAGTAACGTTGTGGGGCTTCATGGCGTCGCAAATGGAGTGTAGCTGCTGGAGGTGGCGATGGGGATTCTCCTTGGCCAATCCTCGGAAGAGGGGCAGATAATGCATGGTTGCAGACTTGAGTTCCCAGTCGTTCGGGACCACTGGCCAAACAATGCAACTAGTCGGGGCCTCGGGGGCAGCATTGAACTCATCGATGCTCTGGATCGGTGGGGGGAGTGGTGGAACATTATTCCCTTCGGGGCCGTGATTATCCATGTCAGGTCCTTCTGGATGGACCGGGGGCAAGTTCTCGGGGTCTGGATAGTCTTCTAGGTCAAAAAGACATTCGAGGTCCCGAACACAAGGATTGGAATTTCCTCGTGCCAGTCGTCGAAGTCCTCGTTTAGTTGTTCCTAGCTCGTGATCAAGGGGCAGTAATTCGGGTGCAGATCTCCTGGTCATACAAACAAGAAAATTAAATCAGTCTTGAAACAATCCCCGGCAACGGCGCCAATTTGATCGTCAGTCAAATAAGGATTTGTAGTGCTTGAAAACGTGTGTGCACAAGAGATAAAGTGTACAGTGGTAGTCAGGGTCGAACACAGGGATTGTGAGAGACTGGTCTAAGGTCTTGAATGTATTCGGGGGCGAAAAGCACGAAAAGTAACAATCAGGGGGGGTTTACTTGGCTAAACAAGTTAGCCAAGGCAGATTTGGGAACTAACAATTGTTATCTAGGAAAGCAGTATTCGGGACCTTGAGGTGTCAATTCGGGGTCCCGAATGATAAAGTGAAGTGAGTTAGTGAACCAATTCAGGATTAATAAAGTAGGAAGTGAAATAAGCACAAATAATCAGATAGAGAAGGGTTCTCAGCAAAGGTATTCTCGGGTTGCATTCGGGACCAGATTGTCATCGGCTCAAGGGTATTCTTATTCAAGACATCATAGAAATGACATGGGGACCAGATTCCTCGGATATCCCCTACTTTTCTCTTAAGAGGAACTACCCCCCATTTCCACATATGAGGTAGTCTTGACAGTTTGCCATCCCTCCAGGCACGTATGCGGGAGGGTCATACTCAAACTGCCCATGAAGATAAGAAAAGACAGATCTAGAGCTAAAAGTCCCTCAGTTTGTCAGGCTCGTGACCTCGCTCTAATCAATTACACACCCTATCTATTCGAGACCACTTTGACACAATCAAGACTAAACAGATGCCTACTTGTTTCATGCAATTTTCCTTCCGTATTCATTACACAAATGGCAGCGTTCGCATGAGATAATTATCAGTTGATCAAGCCTCAAATTAAATCATGCAAAGATGTAATTAAAACGGTAAGCAATTGAATATGGTATCAAGAATATATTAAGCACATTTAGGCCTCGAAATCTGCCCTTGCAACCCTTGAATAACCCTTGCTAAGAACTAGAGATTTAGCTACTCATACTTGAAGATGAACAAATAATAATTAAAGAAAGCATAACAAGTAAGTAAATAGATTAAGGGAAGAAGACTTTGTTACTAAAAATCCGTTTGAAGCCCGGCGGCAAGGTTGAAGATGCTAACAAGAACTAGAGAGAAACTAGAGAGAAGTCTAAACTATTTTCTAAATTATGCTAGGTGATCCTAAGGTTAGGAAGAAGTGACTAAACTATTCTTGGATGCCCTTTATATAGTAGACCTCCAAGCACAAAATATCTACTGCCAAAAACTAGGGACAAAATGCATTAATTGAAAGCCTAAAAAAATGGATCCATGCTCGTTAAAGCACAAAGCTGAAAAAGCATAAAGCTGTCTGATTTTTCCAGCTTTGGGCAGGTCTGGATTGGGCTCAAGGGCTGACTTGGTCAGGACGGTAGGTATTTGGTGGTCAGTGCAGACTGCAGGAACAGTGTCAGAGGAGGCACATGGAAGCTCTGGTGAGATGACACGTGGAAATGTCATTCTTCGCCCTTCGGGGGCCCGAATGGGGAATCTGATTCGGGACCTTGAATGCTGCTTTGGACTCGGGACCTCAACTCTGGGTCTTGAAGCTCAAAACTGCACAAAATGCCCCAAAAATGCATCTTTTCGCATAAACTCCCACTTTAGGCCTAAATCTGCAAAAGTAATGAAAACAAGGGTAAATTAGCAGAATCATGCCTTAAATGGGTGAGAAAATGGGGAGAAAATCGTGCATAAAAACATGCTATCACTATGCTCCATTCCAAATCTTCTCAACACTTCTATCACATACTTCGTTTAACTGATGAATATACCGCCATCAAACTGAACTACCTCAATACCAAGAAAATACCTCATCTTACCCAAGTCTGACATATCAAATTCCTTCATCATGGACTCTTTGAATTCAGACATCATTTTTTCATCATCTCCGGTATAAAGTAAATCGTCAACATACAAGCTAATGATCAAATATTTACCTTGTTTGGCTTTGGTAAACAAAGTTTGCTCACTATCCTCCTTCTCAAAGCCTTCTTTTCTGAAGTATGATTCAATTCGGCTGAACCATGCTCGCGGTGCCTGCTTGAGTCCGTACAAAGCTTTATTAAGCTTATATACCTCCTGCTCCTCATTCTTTATTTCATTGCCCCTTGGCTGCTCCACATACATAGTCTCAGCTAACTTCCCATGAAGAAAGGCTGATTTCACGTCCAGCTGAAACACACACCAACCTCTTTGTGCAACAAGTGCCAAAATCAGTTGAACTGTGTCCATACGAGCTACAGGAGCATATACTTCTTCATAATCAACTTCGTATTCCTGAGCATACCCTTTGGCGACCAAGCGAGCCTTGTATTTTTCTGCTTCTCCAAGCTCATTCAACTTTGTTTTGTACACCCATTTGACTCCTATTTTTTTGCTCATTTCGGTAGCTCCGTGAGATCCCACGTTCCATTCTTCTCAATTGATCTCATTTCTGTATCCATGGCTACCCTCCATTTCTCCTCTTTGACTGCTTCGTCAAATGAAGTAGGATCAGAATGAACAGCATGAGCAAACAAGACTAAGTGAGTTTGTACCTCTTCCTCTTCATCGGAAAGACCTTCACCAAGGACATAGTCATTCATCCACCTTGGTGCTCTTCTATTTTGGGGTTTTGTCACTGGAGAAGCAGCATTTTCTTCTTCATTACCATCAACTGCATTTTTTTCATCATTACCATCACTCGATTCCTCCCTCTCTTCACTTTTCTCATCTTCCCATTCCAAATCAAACGTGTTATCTTCTTCAGAGCTCTTCTCCCAATTATGTTGCCCGTCTTCTTCAAAGACGACATCCCGGCTGATAATAATCCTCTTGGAGGTAGGATCATATAGTCGATATGCCTTTGATGCTTCACTTATACCAAAAAAGACACAACAACGGCTCTTATCTTCAAGCTTTGTTCGTCGAGCATCCGGTACATGAGCATATGTTATACAACCAAAAACTCACAAGTGCCCGACTGAAGGCTTCATCCCACACCAAGCTTCCTCTGGCGTTGTTTCCTTCACCGATGATGTTGGACATCTATTAAGAACATAGAATGCCCAGTTCACCGCTTCTGCCCAGAATTTTCTTGGAACATTTTTCTCAACCAATAAGCTCCTCACCATATTCATCACGGTTCTATTCTTTCGCTCGGCGACTCCGTTCTACTGCGGTGTATATGCAGCAGTTAATTGCCTCTTGATCCCATTCGTTTCACAATATTCCTTGAACTCATCTGATGTGAATTCACCTCCACGATCCGTTCTTAGACATTTAATGAACAGAACCGTTTCTTTTTCAACAAGAGCTTTAAATAGCTTAAAGGTAGTGAATGCATCTGACTTATGAGCAAGAAAATACACCCATGCCTTCCTACTGTAGTCATCAATGAAGCAAATGAAATACCTCTTGTTGCCCTCCGAAAACGGAGAAATCGGGCCGCAAATATCAGCGTGAACTAGCTCCAACTTTGCCGATGCTCTCCATGTACTTCTCCTTGGGATTACATCTCGATGTTGCTTCCCTTTCAAGCAACTAGTGCACACAATTTCACCCTCAGAGAAACTTGGCAAGCCCCTCACCATGCTTTTTGTTTGCAAAGTCTTCAACCCTTTGTAGCTGAGATGACCGAATCTTTGGTGCCATAGATGAGCCACGTCTTCAGTGGTTGCTTGGAAACACTCTTCCTTGCTTTCCCTTTTGATTGATTGGGTGCTCGATAACAACACAAACATTCGATTTGCTGCCATGTTGGTCAAGAATACCAAACCCTTTGTGCTGTGATAAATCCGACACTCATTTGAATGCATTAGTACAGCCAGACCCCTTTCTTGTAGCTGCCCAACACTAAGAAGATTATTCTTCAAACCGGGCACATAATACACATCCCGTACAAGGTGATTCACTCCTTTTATAGTCAATCGAACACTTCCTTTTCCAGCAACGTTCATGCTTGCATAATTCCCAAATCTAACCACCTTGTTGAACCCTTCTCCTAACTCACAGAAGAGTGATGAATCACCACACATGTGATTGCTGCACCCAGAGTCAATATACCATGCAATATCTTGATCGCCTCCAAGCGTGTCGACATGCGCCATTAGCACCATCTCTTCTGATTCCTCCAAACCTGCATAATTTGCTTGGCACTCGTATTGAAAGTGTCCAAGCTTATGACACTTGTAACACTCAACTGTTTCCTTACTCCTCGGTTGGCTACCCCTACCTCTGCCTTGTCCTCGGCCTCCTCGGAAAGCAGCTATTCCTCGTCCTCTTCCACCATAGCTCTCTTCATGAGTTACCTTTAAAGCATGTTCATCTTCTCCACTTGCTTTGAACTTTTGCTCATGAACGAGCAGAGAACTTTGTAAGGCATCCACGGATAGCTGATCTATGTCCTTAGCTTCCTCAATGGAACAAACAATGTAGTTCCACTTATCAGTGAGGGTTCTCAAAATCTTCTCAACGATCTTGACATCATCCACATCTTCCCCATAATTCCTCATGTCATTTGCAACCGTCATTACTCGACCAAAGTAATCAGTGATCGATTCACCCTGCTTCATTGCTAAGACCTCAAAGTCCCGGCGTAGACGATTGAGTTGAGCTCTCTTCACTCGAGCATTGCCTTGACACTTCAACTTCATGGAATCCCAGAGCTGTTTAGACGTCTCCTTCTGCGTGATTGTCTTCAGAATTGACTTGTCAAGCGACTGAAACAAGTAATTCTTAGCCTTCAAATCCTTCAGCTTCATCTCCTCCAGGTTCTTTATTTGTGCTGTTGTCATCCCATCCATACTCTTCGGCTCTGTGTAGCCTGTTTTGACAGCAACCCAATACTCCTTGGATCGAAGGAGATTCTCCATGACCATGCTCCAATGATCGTAGTCGCCGTCGAACTTCGGAATGGAGGCTGCTGCAAAGTTTGCTTCCGAACCCATCTCTCTTCACTCACAGTCACTGCTCCGCTACCAGATTGGTAGATGCAACAAGAACTCAAGAGAAGGTAAATAACAGTTCTGGGAATGACTTGTTTATTCCATGTGAAAGTGCAACAAATAAATAGAGAAAAACAAACGCGCCGTAACAAATTATAGCCCACGTTCTAACTAGAATTAAGGAAACAAACTTGACTAAATCACCTAACAAACAATGCTAAAAACCAGGACACTTATTTGACTAAGCCTTATCAACATCACTATCCTTCCTGATCGGTGATGATGACGAGGTCGTGGAGCTCGATCTGTAAATTTGATGGAACAAATTAATGGAACCAATAATTAATTGTTTTCAATTTTGACAGAGAGAGGAGTGGGAAGATGAAGGGAGAGAGAAAAGTGTGTTCTTGGTTTTGGCAGGAGGAAGAAGACGAAGTGAAAAAAACAAAGAAAAGAACAAATAGAATTACTACCCGTTTGCGCGACCCGTTCAAAATAAATTCGGGTCGCTAGCGATGACGTGGCACGACACATCAACCGAATCACACGTGGTGTCTGACGTGGCGTGCCACGTAGGATAGTTAACGGTGATATGCGAATGCCATTATACCCAAGTACCAATTGTGATATTCGTGTTGAATGCAAGTGCCATTTAAAAGCAAAAAAAAAAAAAGAGGTGCCAAAACAGTCAAACAAATATTGTACAGGTACTAAAAAATGCATTATCGCAATACAAAATTAAGTATAAACTACTAATGTAGCGCATTTTCCAAAAGAAGTCCTTTTTTTTCTTACTACAAAAAAGCATATGTGATAAGATTCTATGTTGATCTTGTAAGATTTGGAGTCGTGCCTGATCGGAACGGTGGCGGTCGGTGTCGGATGTACCTGCAAAGCGCCGGAGGGGGGGCTCCTGCGTAGACACTCCGATGCTTAAGTTAGTTCGGGTTTCAAAAATAACAGAGGTTCGTCTCAGTGATCTCGATCTTACCTTCAGATTGGAAAAGTAGGGGTATTTATAGGCCTGTTCGGCGATACCTGGCGATAACAATCCAGGCGATGTCTGATGGTGACGTCACAAGCGATACCGACAGATGACGTCATGAGCGATATCGTACGGGCTGCCGGGAGCGATAAGCTCGTGGGTCCCTAGGATGGGATGGTGCCGTGCGTGTAGAGTCGCGTGAGTCCCCCCCCGGCTGATGTCGACCATCCTAGGAATCCTTCACTGATTCTCGGGCGATATGAAGATATCTTACGGGTCTTATGGGAAATCGTCCTGGTGGGAGCCGCAAGTGTGGTAGCACCGTTAGGGCTGTCTTGATTGTTATCATAAGCCCAACTGAAAACGAGCCCGAGTGTTTACCAAGGGTTGTCCATGTCTGAAATCTTAGATGAAACTTGTTCTTTCGTGGGGCGGTATGTCTGCAGGATCTCTGAGTTTCTCTGTCTGCTCGACGTTAAGCGTGTTAAGTGATGAGCTGGAACTTAGTTTTGAAGCTTTCCAGTGAACAAACGAATTCCATCCGCCATTCTTATCCAGAGACCTGCTTTTCTGAGGCGGTAAGAGGTCCACGAGAGACGCTGCTATTACACTTGTGATCATAAGGGCATTGCTTTCGCCCAGCGATGTTAGTTTGTTTGGCCTCTTGTCAGGGCTTACGGAGCCTCAACTTTATTCTTGCCATAGAAGGGGCTGTTGATGGGTCACTTGTGATACCGCCAAGGACTGCAACCATGTCATGTCGTGGATTTGCATTCGTTCTGGGTCCATCATCCTTTCAAGTGTACTGAAAACACACGGAGGAGATAGGCGTTTATAGAGAAGTTAGTAAACTTTTATACTTACAGGGGTTTGAGGTCACGCGGGCCCCGTTTTCCTCTTTCGCTTTAAGGAAACAACGATATCATCGCGGCTTTACGCCATCAGCTGCCTACGATTAGCGCGGTTTTATACCACCAGATGCCTACGATGTCGATGAGGTTTTACGCATCTAGGGCTACCTGCGACATCAACGCGGCCTTACACTGTGGATACCGGTAACCATATGGCTTTTACGTAATGGTTACCCGTGATATCGTACCTTTTGGCGTTTTTCCATATTTCATCTTGCATCCTTTCGAACATTCATGTCGCGGATGGCATACGAGCATCAACCTTTGACTCCGTTTTAGGCTTATCAGTCCTTAGGGGTGACGAGACGGCTCGCCTTTTGAGGACCTCTTTGTTCTTTCTAAGGCCTCTCTCTTGGGGCCTATAAATTGGGGAACTTTCTCCACCCACGTTCTCTTCATCTCTGGAAATTTACATCATGGATAATTTGACTAAGAATTTTCTCCTTTCCAAGGGCCATTCTCTCAAGAACCTCAATGATGGGGATGTCGGGTTCCTGGAGAACATGTTGGTCAAGACCTCTGAGGACATCTTGGAGCTGCAAGGAATGTTGACCCCTCTTCATTCCAGGCTGGGAGCTACATCTCTGGAGGATTTCAGCCCTCGGATTCAAGTGGTGATCGCCATGCTGCAGCAGCGCAAGGATATGCTGGGGTGCTGTCTGAAGGGGATGAGAGCCACCTCCCATGATCTGATTCTGGTCATGGATTCTCTGAGAGACCTTCCCGAAGTGCCTGAGGATGCTGGCTCTGATGCCTGATAGCGATGGCTCCCTTTGGGCCTTTTCTCTTTTCTTCCTGGCATGTAAATGTATTTTCCGGCCCCTAGGCCATAATAAATAAACTGGTTTTAGTACGCCGTTTTGCAACTGTTCTTCTTCTTTAATGCACCCTTTGTCTTTCTAGGAGATATTCTTAGCCCAACTGAAAACGGTTCAGCCACTGGGTGGTTTTCTGATTGGTTGTTCAACATTAAATCTACGCCTCGGTTGTCCTGGCAACTGATTGGGCGATTTTGCGATTTTCCTCGATCAGAGGAAAATCTCAACAGGCGTGACTGCAAATCCATATCTGCACTTCAGGCTGTACACGTGTCTTCTTTCAAGAGTCGGGTTAGAAGATCAAAGATCCTTTCTTCCCAAATTTCTGGCTATTTAAGGGATCTTCTCCCCTTCGTTATTCTTCGTCCCCTTGTTGCTTTTCCCTTTCTTAATATTCTTTGATCTCATTGCTGATTCTCATTTTTTAGATACGTTCACCCGAGATTCTCCACCAACTCCTCCGACTTCTCCTGATTCGGATAATCCTCCCCCGTCGCCTCCCTGGAGGCCACCTGCTCGCCGACGGTGCCGCAAGAGGCGGAGGAAAGATGCTGCGAAGGCATCTAAGTCATTCTTCGATTCTCTTGCTTCTTTCTCTTCGAAGGGGAGAGAAATATCTTTCCCTCCTGACGAGTCAACGCCAAGGGCTCCTTCCGCCTGTTCAGCTGTTAAAGCAGTGTCGCCGTCTGTCAAGGAGGAATCGGATCGATCATCCACTCGCGTGGGAGAGAGGGTTGAGGAACCTTTCCCTTTCGCTGGCGAAGATCCATCACTTTTAGGTGAGGACGATGATGACGTGGTCTACTGCTATGGCATCTCCTGGTCTGATGGCGAATAGTTGGGCATACCATGCCTCTTTGTAGATGCCGTATGACTTTCCCAAATAATAAAATGACGTTTTTATTTCTTTTTGCTCTTCTGCCGCTTTTCTTTCTTTATGTTTCCAGGATTATCACGGGAATAGGCCTTTCGCTTGACGCAACCGCCTTTCGGTTTTCAGTCAGCAACTGTCTTCTCCCAAAAGACATTGATGACTGTCCACGCGTCCTTTTCCCTTCTGCACGTGTTTTGTTTTCACAGGCTGTTTCTTTTTTAGGTTTAACCTTTATAAGGAGTTTACTCTTCTCTTTTAGTATTTTCTGCTAATATTTCGAAATTCTTCGTATTTCCTTTCTTCTGTGCTTCTTTCTTCTCGAGGGATTTTACTGCAATTGCTTCGCCGGTGCCGACGGCCGATTCACTGGTTCTCTGCTCCAGGTATTTTGTTTTTCTATTGCCATAGCTTTACTTTCCCTTCCATTATGTCTTGCGCTAGGCCTTCTGCAATTATCGAAAATCCTCTAGATCCCGAAGTCAGGAGAGCTCGTAGTGTTTTTTATTGTAATGAGGTTTTGAGGGCTGAGTTAGAGGAGAACGGTATCACTTTTCCCACGGGATATAGCCCCTTTGTCCCATTTAAGGATACTCAGCTTACTAATGCCATGTGGGGGACGTTTCGGTTGGTTTATTTCAAGATGTTTACCTACGGGTTTCGTCTTCCGCTTCATACTTCTCTGTTGAAACTGCTAGACCACTACGATTTCAATCCTGTTCAAATAACTCTGCCTTCCTGGTGTGGGCTTTACGCCTTTCTTCGCTCGTGTGAGATGAAGCATATTTTCGCTCCATCGCTCAATCTATTCCGCACATTTTTCACCCTGAGGTGCCATAACTGCTTAGTGGATATTACCCCAAGATGGAATGGTGCTCTTGTTTGGTTTTTCTGGCGGAATTTTCAAGGTTTCGAAGAGAACGTGGACAACTGGAAAGATGGCTTCTTCACCCTTCGCTTGCCCTCTCGGTTTTGGCGCGGTGGTTTCAACCGAAAGATTACTAGTGCCACTTGGCGAGAACCAGATGTGTTGTCTAGTATGGATGTATCCCATGTTAACGCCTTATTAGAAATAGAAGGGCCTTTCCGCATTCGGGAATTTGCTCGGTTCAGGCCTCTGTCAAAATGTGTCGTTGGTGAGTCTTTTCTTTTATCGCCTTATCGCTTCGACTTTCTTGTCATATTAAAATATTTTATCGGCAGGTAACGCTGAGGGTCGATCCTCCGAGGAAAGGGACATTCCTCTAAACGTGGTGCCGCTTCAGACATTACCTCCTTCTCCTCCACCCGAAGGCTCTAGTCGTCCGCCTATTCCGCAGCGAGGAAGGAGAAACAAAACCGTCGCTACACGCAACACATCTGCCCGACCTTCTCGTTTTCTTGAGAATTGGCTACCGTCTCTCGGTAAGGGAGTGGCCCCAAGTAATCCCGTGATTGAAGAGGTTGACAGTGATAACGGAAGCATGGATACTGGTTCCGAGCTACGTCATGCCACCCTTGCCCAACGGATGAAACTTAGGTCCAGAAAAAGTGATCCTTCAGCGGAGTCAACCGAGGACGATAGTGAAGAGATTGCTGCCGAAACGGAGCGTCTCGTAAAAAGAGTTCGTAAAGAGAAATCTGACCCACTAGTTCCTTCCGTGGAGGAAATCAATGGGGTTCCTTCCGAGGAGGTTCACGCCTCGCACGTTACGGGTCCCTTGCTAGTGACGGAAGTTACCAAGGCGCCCTCTGCCATTCCTCCCAAGGTTAACGAGGCTTCGGCAGCGGTGGGCTCTCCCTTGGTGTCTGGCGGTCCTAGCTCCCCTATTCGCTCCTTTATTCCAGATGTGAGCTTACCAACTCTGAATCCCATCGCTCCTTCCCCACGGAAGCCTCAACCCTTGTTTCTTTCTTCGATTTCGGGCATTGGTGATTCTGCAAAAAATTGCTCTCCTTCTTATATCACCAATCTTTCCCCTCAATGTCTTCAAGGCCCCATTGCTTATCAGCTGGACTTGTCTTCCCTTGGTACCGACGGTCTCCGTGCTTTAGGGGTATCGGACCCGTCATCGCGAGAGGAACTAGTGGGCCCGATAGTGGGGCAAATGTTTACTTCTTCGAAGGACAAAGAAGAGTTCTTGCGGCGTCCTCCCGAAGTACGCCATTCGCTGTCTTCTGACTGACATGCTGGCCTGCTTCCACGAGTTAAACTACTTTTTCGAGGATCATCGTAACAAGGTTCGACCTTCTCTTGATTTAAAGGGAGAACTAGATGCTGCTTTAGGGAAGGTAACGGAGCTGTCGCAGCTTCAAGAGCGGACCCGGGCGGAGTTGGATAACTGTCGCGCTGAGCTTGCTCGAGAAAGATCAAAAGGGAAGGCTAAGATAGACCTTTTGGAGGCGGAATTGGTGGTAGCTGACAGAAAGAATATCTTCCTTCACGAAGAGATAGCATCTCGTGATGCGGATTTGGCCAAAGTGCCTTCAAAGATAGCCTGGTGGAAGAACAAGACCATGGATATTTGTATTGCTGAATTTATGAGTCTCTATCGCCAGGGAACTGTTGACTCGTCAGTGCTGACCGATTATGCTTCCAAGAGACTGAAGGATTTGGGTGAAGGTGAGAGAGATCTTCCTTCTTCTGGAGAAAAGCAGAGGAATGGTGATCGCGATGCTCGCGAGGGCCCATGATTAATCGAGGTTGCTCCCTTTAGAAGATTTTCCGCTTATTTGCTTCTTTGTCTTGTAATAACGCCTTGTTGTGCGACAATACTTGTATTTGATTGCTATTTGATTTTTATTTCGCCTTTCCGCGTTAACCCAACGCTATTCTTTTTAATCAACGTCATCTTGCCTTATCTCCTTTCATGTGATATCGCTCTTGTTTTTCCCCAGAGATAGTACCTTTTTTTCAGAGCATTTAATGCTTGCTATCCTTTCCATAGAAAAGTCGTGATTGTGCAGGCACACGTGTCTATTTCTTCCAGAGCCACGGGCTAGCGTGCTTGAGAACTTTGCCTAAATCGAGGCGTTGTAGCGCTTTTCTAGGATTGCACTCATTACTTGAGTCTGTTCCTTATGCCGCTTCCACGCAACGACTGCGGCATTCGTCGTTTCGTTTGATCATTAGGGTTATAAAATCCAATATTTATTCTTTTCACTTTTCTTTTATCATCCCGCTTTCTCATATTTTCTTTTAGCCGTCTTATTTTCTCCCCACTATTCAAGGCTCTTTGAAGTGCTTTTCTCTGAAGGTATTTCCTTTCTCCTCCATCGTCTTCTTCATCTTTTAATTCTTTAAATTCTGCCATGGCTAAGACTCGCCGTACTGAGTCGAAATCTACCGATGAGAAAAGGATGGATATTACGTCTAGTGTTATCACATTTGAGGCCACTCTTCGTGAGCATTTGGCCGCCCATAATGCTGATATTCCTGATGATTATAAAACCACAGTTACCCCTGAGTCACTACGTCTTAACAGCGTTTTGACGGGCAATCGTAGGGTCATGTATGCGCAAATGTTCCGTTATGGCTTTCGGCTTCCCCTTGACTCTTTTGTCAAAGAATTGCTTGTTGCCGGCGATCTGACTCCGGCCCAACTATCCCCAAATGCATATTGTTGTGTTTATGCTTTTCTGGAACTTTGCAAATACAAAGGGATTACTTCCCCTTCCCTTCTACTGCTTAAATCTCTTTTTAAGCTGATGAAATGCCGGGGGGTGATAACGATATCGCTCCGTTTTGACGATGACTCTCTGATGTCTTTTACTTGGAAACTCCTCCATATCGAGTCTTCCGTTGATGGCTGGAAAAAGGAGTTTTTTGTGATAGATCTTCCTGGAGATCTTGGTTCCTGGTGGCGATCTGGTTTTAATCAAAACGTGGATGACAACGTCTGGAGCTGACCAGGGACCCTTCCGAAACGTGAGCAAGACTGGTTAAACACATTGCTCAAACTGGAAATCAGCGTTCACATTCGTCAAGTGGCCTGTAGAATGGACATTCGATCTTGTGTTAAACGTGAGTGTCGCGTTACTCCTTTCTTTGTTACCGCTGATACTAATGCTGACGCTATTTTGTGCTTTCGCAGCAACGGATCCCAATTATAAACCTGAGAGCGTAAGGAGATGCTTGAAAAGGGCTCAAGAGCGAGAAGAAAATGAGAGAGCTACTTCCACGGAAGCGACTGACAATCCTACCAATCTTCCGGCTACTTCCGCTACTCTTGTTCAAGTTTCCTCTTCTTCGGTCGGTGTGAGGGATTCTGACATTCCTTCAGGCGTTCCCCTTGTGACCATCGCTGCTCCTCCTGCCCAGCCTTCTTCTTCTTCTAAGGCTCCTAAGGCCATTGCCAAAGGAAAAAAGAAGAGAAAAACGAGAAGTGTCACCGCTCTTACACCTTCTCCAGACGCGGCAGGCTCTTCAGAAGCACCTCTTCCCCACACTGATACAGTAAGGGTGCTTTTTAGTCATGATATGCTATATTTCGACGTCTGTCATCGTTTGATTTCTCTTATCTATATTTCATATTGCGTTCTTGGCAGGACGCTACCGTTGCCGCTACCTCCGTTCCTCCCTCAGGTGATATGAATATAGGATACGTGCTGACTGGTTCCAAGAAGAGACAGCGGCCGGAAGATGAGGGCAGAAATTCGTCTTCCTCTACCACCGGGATGGGGAACAGGCCCGCGGACGGGTTTGACTCTACGGCTGTTCCCCAGGGAGGGAATCAGTCAGAATTTTTGGAGAACTTGGGCACAGGCGATACCTTCGGGGTTTCGCCCAATTCTTTCGGCAGTCCCGCTCACGCATATTCCTCTAATCCGGGGTATCAAGAGGTCTTGCAGGATTTTTCAGGCTATCAGCCTCATGGCGCTTATCTTGCTCCAGGGGGTTCGTCCACCCAGGTTCACCCTCCTTCTCCTCTAGCGTTTGCTCCTTCGAGCATTCCTCTGCGGGATCGTTATGGCGAAGGAGGTACCACCTTCAACTTTGTGGCGGATCTTAGTCCGATAGGTGGGTTTAACTCTGTAACCCATCAAGTTGGACTGTATGATTTCCGTAACACCGGCTTGGCGGCATTGGGGGGTGATGGCTCAGATGAAGTTTTGGCTTTATTGGCTTCCCAGGTATTGGCGTCTGCGGCAGAACGTGACGCTTTTCTTTCTAAAGGCGAGTTTGATAGGGAGAACTCCTTGCGCACCAACCTTTTCACTAATTTGATGAAATTCCATTACTGGACAGAGGAGGCGCGACGTCAGGCTGCCTCTCTTTCCTCTGCTTTGGAAGGATTAGCGCGAGAGCAGAATGAGAAGAAAAAGTTACTGGAGGAGCGTACAGACTTATTACTGGCTCATCAGAAGCAGAAAGAAGAGCAGTCGGCCACCTTGGCAGCGGAGAGGGCCAAAGTTACTGCTTTGGAGAATGAGAAGTCATCCCTGGCCAAGGAGAAAGCTGCCCTGGAGGAAGAGTCGGCTGATAGGAGTTTGTGGCATGTCGAGCAAACTGCCTCTATTTTGGTCGCTTGCTTTGAGGAAGCCCATGGGGTCGACGCATACAAACCCGATGAGGTCACTGCCGCTTTCAAACGAAGATCTGGCCACCTTAATGAGGAGGGCTTTCGCCAACCTAAGGCAGCAGGCTGGAAACGGAGGCACCCCGAAGGTTGACATGCTTCGAGGCTTTATAGCTCTTTCCTTAGTGATCAAGCGTCACTAAATTTTTGTTTATTATTTTGACCACCGAAGTTTGTACTTTGTAGCCCCCTTTAAACATTTCGATATGTTCAAGCCACTTTTATTGCTGACTTTCCTTTATTTAGTTGCCTCCTCGCAAACCCCTTTGGCGTTATCTTCGCCATGTTTTCCCAATGCGCTTACTTATCCGAACAGATCCTTAGTGCTCCCACCAAATTACAGAATTTGGTATTGGGTTAACTTTTTTGGTAAGACTAGCGATAGATCAGCTGACGAGATCCTCGCTCCTTCCACTGCCCGAAAAGTATTCTACGCATTCTCAACTGTAAATCATCAGTAACAAAAACACGTTACGAGGGATAGTAATTACCCGTAGGAGCCTTTTCACAGCTATCATAGGGCGTTACCCTGGAACCCGCGGGGATCGCTTTCACTATCAGCTCTACACTTCACTAGGGATTACTCATCTGGTTACTAGCCGGGATTTCACGATTCTCCGCGTTTCCCTAATTTCACGATCGGCCCTTAAAGTGCCTCGTCTTAGTGAGCTGTCGGATCGGGATGGCTATCACAAGGCTAGGGAATTTTCACTTTTGGGCGTTGCCCTCGCGTCTAGAACCGTGTCCTTACTTAATGGCTTAGCCATAGTAGCTCAGCCGTTAAGATAGGATTCTTGTTTCTAGAACGGAGTTTCTATTTCTTTGAGGCGTGCCTCATCTAGTTGGGTCGTCTCCACGAGAACGGTCAGTACAAGAAAAGTACTTTTCACTCCCAAAGATACCAGGTGGTGCCCTTACTTAATGAGCCATCTGATCAAGATCGGTCATCACAAGGATAGGACTTTTCACCCTCGGGGGCGTCCAGGATCTTTCAATCCGACGCTAATTCAAGGTATGGTGGGTAGTGCCCTCACTTAATGGGTCATCTGATCAAGACCGGTCATCACAAGGATAGGACTTTTCACTTCCCCAAAATACCCCCTTTTTTATCTGCACAAAGACAACCACAAACTTCCACGAAAGCTCTCTCATCGAGAGTTAGTCATGGTTAGGGTTGACATAAATCAAAGGTGCAGATAAAATCAAATTCTAGAGTAATATAACTTCAAGCGAGCGATATTCTAAGAGTTGGATAAGGGTGTACCATCGAGAGTCTCTAGATGATAGGCTCCTTTCCCGACAACGTGGGTGACGCGATATGGTCCATCCCAGTTTGGACTGAGTTTTCCCATGCGTTGCCCTGCCGCTCGCTTGTATCTGAGCACCAGGTCACCGGGTTTCAGCAACCGTTCTTTGACGCGCCTGTTATGATAACGGGCCATCTTTCATTTGTAATGCTTCGTTTTCAGAAGGATTTCCTCTCGGACTTCTGGTAACGCGTCCAGGTTAGCTCGTAACCTTTCCTCATTTAGTTCCTCCCGAAAGTGAGCTACCCGTAGGCTCATGGTTCTAATTTCCACCAGTGTAACGGCTTCGGTCCCGAAGGCCAACGCGAAAGGTGTTTCTCCGGTGGTAGTCTTAACGGCCATGCGATATGCCCACATCACGTATGGTAGCTCATCAGCCCATTTCTTTTTAGACCCTTCTAGGTTTTTCTTGATGCCGCTAAGGACGCTCCGATTGGTTACTTCTGCCTGTCCATTAGTTTGCGGATGAGCCACGGAGGAAAAGCGTTGCTCGATTCCGAATTCTGAGCACTGGTCTTTGAAGAACTGGCTGGTGAACTGCGTTCCGTTATCGCTAACAAGGACACGAGGTACGCCAAACCTCATGATAACTTGATGTTTGAAAAAATGCCAAGTTTTTTCTGCCGTGATTGTGGCGACCGCTTCAGCTTCCGCCCACTTAGTGAAATAGTCTACCGCCACTATCACAAATTTCAGTTAAGACCTTGCCTTTGGGAATGGGCCTAGGATATCGATCCCCCATTTAGCAAAAGGACAATGGGCGATAATTTCAGATATTTCAGTGGCAGGCCGCCGAGGAATCTTGGCAAACTCCTGGCACTTAGGGCAGGTTTGCACATAGTTGTGGCAATCTCTTCGGATGGTGGGCCAGTAGAATCCGGATCGAAAGACCTGTGCTGCCAGGGTACCGCCTGACACGTGCATACCACATACCCCTTCATGGATTTCGCGCAAGGTGTGAAGACCCTCTTGCTCAGTTATACATTTGGCGGCAGGGTGAGAAAAACACCTTCGAATCAGGTCCCCGTCATAGTATGTACAGCGTGCTGCCTGTCTCAATACCTTCTTCTTTTCAGCGGTATCCTCAGGCAGTTCCTCGTGTTTCAAGAATTTGATTACGGGAATTCACCAGTCGCTTTCGCGCTCCTCCACACATAAAGATGCTTGCTCTTCCATGAAGGATGGTACCGATAACTCTCGATAGTATACACCTTTGGGTATGGACGCTTCCAGATTCGCGGCCATTTTGGCTAGATTGTCAGCTTCAGCGTTTTCCTCCCTGGGGATATGCTCGAAGCTGATCTGCATGCCCTCTTTCTTTATTTCCAATAATTCTCGCTTTACTTTGGCGAGATATTGAATCATAATGGGTTCCAGGGCCTGAGAATGCCCCAAGACCTGGTCAATTATCAATTTGGAATCACCACAAATTTTTAGACGCAGGTCTCCTGTTCTTCCAGTATCGTGCCTCCCTTTAGAGGAAAGTCCTTTCCCTATTCTGAGCCCGGCTAGCAACGCCTCATACTCGGCTGCGTTATTAGATAACGGCTGTAGGATTCGAATGGCGTATCGTATTTGCATATCGTGCGGCCCATTTATAAAAATTCCAGCTCCAGCCAGCTCTTGGTTTTTAGCTCCGTCCACGTGGACGATCCAGAGGTCCGTGTAGGTATCCGGGAACGGGAGATCCATGTCGCCCCATTCCGCTTCAGGTACGTCGTCCAAAGGATCCTCTATAAAGGTACATTCCGCTATGAAATCGGCCAGGATCTGAGCTTTTACGGACGGTCGCGACTGATACCTGTATCCATACTGTTCTAGTTCAAGCGCCCAAATCAAAATTCTTCCGGAAGATTCAGGCTTTCGAAATATTCTTTTCAGAGGCTGGTCTGTGAGTACGATGACGGAATAAGACTGAAAATATCGATCCATTTTGCGGGTGGCTTGTATAAGAGCGAACGCTATCTTTTCAATTCGGGCGTATCGCAACTCCGCATCCTTCAGGACGTGGCTCACAAAATAGACCGGGCGATGAGAGTGGTTATCGTCGCGAACGAGGACGGCACTTGATAACAATTGGAATGCTCCTGACGGCAACATTGGGGCTACGGCATCAATCCCGGACAAGTTTCTATACGCTTCCCTGAAATGCCAACCTATCGCCTGGGCCAGCGGAAATTTCCTAGGATGGTCGACTTCAGCGGGGGGGGATCTCACGCACCTTTATGCGCACGGCGTCATCCCATCTTAGGGGACCAAGGAGGATATCGCTCCCGATAGACCCTACATGATTATCGCCCCAATGACGGAACTGATATCGCCCGAAGCGATGGTTACAAACGTTGCCTACCCCTATCGTTGTAAGGTATCGCCATCTTAAGCCTATAAATACCCCCACGAATTCCAAACAGAGGGTAAGATCGGGATCATCTTGGAGAACCTCTACCATTCTGAAAACTCGAACTGACTTAAGCATCGGAGTGTCTACGCCGGAGTCCCCCTCCGGCGCTTTGCAGGTACCTCCGACGCCGATCGCTTCCCATCCGACTAGCTGCTGCAGCCGTTTCCGACCAGAAGAGATCTCGGATCTTATCAAATGGTGCTTTCATTGAGAGCTTTGGTGTATTAAGTGAGCGTCCTTAATAGCCAAGCTCCGTTTAGTTGGGAGATCGGAATGGTTATGACAGCCAGATCGGAGCCAGACCGGTCTACATTTTCCAATATTCCTTTCTCAACTCGCAGGCGGTTATTTCCTTTTGCTACTGCTGATCTCTCTATGACGACGCAATTGACTATCTCGGGACCTCTGGACCTCTCGGTCGGGATCGCCGGAGGATGTATCTCCTCACAGACGGTCATTTCTTCATCACAGACGGTGGGATCTGATCTTTACACTCCTCTTTTAGAAGGATCTGTGCTTAACAATGAAAATCCCTTTGCTATGGAAATAGCGGCCCTTCGTTCCCGCTTGGAATATTTGACTGAAATGGCCACTAGAGTCACGCCTGGTGCTTCTGGATCTAGCATTCCTCCTCGTGTCATGTTCACACCATCTATCGTTGCTGATCGACCTCTGCCCCCGTTGTTTCCAGAGAACCCCCAAGGGCCTTTATCCGCAGGAAATCCCCCAGTTGGTCATGTACAGCTCACTCAAGGAGGAGTAGAGGCTTATGTACCACAAATGCCGCAAAGACTTCTTCTGCAGGAAGACAGGCAGCTTGAGGCGTTGAGGAACCGTTGGGCCGGACGGAGGGAAGGAACAAACAGGAGTTTATCTCCCGTATACAGTGAAAGATCCAGTAGCAGAAGATATCGAAGTCGTTCTCCCAGGAGTCGCAGTCGGTCTCCCAGGCGACATCATATACCTGAACCAAGGGAAGGAGGGCGACAAGGAGACATATCTCCCCCACGTCATGCGCGTGAGATTCTTGATGATACCTCAGGTCACCCTTTCAGTCATCGTGTAAGACGTCACAGGGTCAGTAGGCGAGTGAAGCTTCCCGCTGATACTTATGATGGTACTAGAGATCCTATTTCGCACATCAACAAAGTGAAGGATTTCGTCCAGTTTCAAACCCACAGTGATGCGGCTTTATGTCAGATATTTGTTATGACCTTATCGGGAGTTGCTCGTCTTTGGTTTGAAGGTCTTCCTGGCGGATCCATTAGTAATTTAGCACAGTTGGAATCCAAATTTCGGAGCAGATTTAGTACAGCAATTCCAATTCGGAAATCTGTCGCAGCGTTATTTGACATACAGCGGAAGCCCCAAGAGACATTGAAAGAATTTCTCAGCCGATTCGATCTGGAAATGTCATTAACGCCGGGCGTTACTATTGATTTCGCCATAGAAGCTCTGAAAAGAAACTGCCACTATGGAAAACTGAAAGATGCATTGATGGTGGATCCTCCAATATCCTTGGACGCACTAAGACTTAAAGCCCATAATTATGCGAAAATGGAAGAAGAAGAAAATAGAAATAGAACATTTAATATGCCGCCTGGGGCACCTCACATCCCTGCCGCTCCCGCAAATCCTCTGGTTGACGATCATTACACTGATGATTACGCTCGACGGAAAGATTACATCCCAAAGACCTACGATAAGCAAAAAGGAAATTCCTCGAAAGGAAAACAAGGTAGTTCCCCTCATCAGTGTCAAGGGAACGCTAACAAAAATCGGGCGTATGATCCGGATTTTCCCTCCTTGAATGTACCAAGAGCGGAGATCTTGGCGATAGCAGAACAACGAAATCTTCCTATCCGTTATCCTGGACCCACGAAACCTGGAGTGCTTTTAGGCAAAAGAGAAAACGCTTACTGTAAATTCCATAAAGCCAGAGGACATTCCACAGAGGCTTGCATAGAATTAAAGTGGGCGATAGAACGCTTGGTGGAGGAAGGATATCTGGGAGAATTTGCGACTCAAGTAAGGGAATATGCCCGAAACAATCCGATAAGAAGAGCGGCAGACGAACGACCAAGGCCCCCTCCAGTCCCACAGCCGGATAACGCTCCCAAAGGAAAGGGTGGGGAAACCTTCGCGATAGATGGCGACGACATCCCCATAATCAATATCATAGCGGGAGGGATCCCCTACGCAGATGAATCAGAACAGTCGATGGTGGCGAAAGGGGAAAAGCGTACGCGAGACGGCATAACAAAGAAAGGTGGAGCGATAGACATACTTGATCGCATGATCTTATCCTTTTCAGAAGAGGATGAAAAAGGCGTTATCTATCCCCATAATGACGCCTTGGTAGTCACACCTGTCATCGCCAGTCATGGTATAAGAAGGACTCTTGTGGACAACGGGAGTGCCGTGAACCTTTTTTCGCTGGAAGCTTACAATCTCATGAAACGCCCCCACGATGAGTTAACGCCTAGTAAGAGACCCATAGTCGGAGTGGATGGGACCCCTATCCCTGTTACGGGAGTAATCACCTTACCCGTATACTTCCGAGAAGACACTTACAAACGGTCAGAGAATTTGTTGTTCCTTGTTGTGGATCTGAATCTGCCCTATAACGTCATACTCGGACGGCCTTTCCTCAATCGCTTTGGAGCGGCGATATCACAAAAACATCTAAAGATGAAATACCCCTCCTGGGACGGGGTGGTATCGATAAAAGGTGATCAGAAACTGGCGGCAGAATGCTATTCGCTCATGACTTAGACAAGCTGCGATAGATACGTGTGTATAGCGGCAGACCCCTACGAGCAGGGTGATGAAAAGCGCGCTCAACCCCTTGACAAGATGGTACCCGTATCAGTGATAGGCAAAGAGGGAGCCAGCTTCCTGGTCAGCGATAAGCTCAGCCCAGCGGAAAATCTTCAACTGGCACGGCTGCTGAACAAATGCCAAGGAAATTTCGCATGGAAGCCCGCCGATATGCCAGGTATATCACGAGAAATAGCCGAGCACAGGCTTAACGTTGACCCTGACGCCAAGCCAGTTCAGCAAAAACGACGGGCGTTCTCCACCGAAAAAGCGTCGGCTGTGGAAAAGGAGGTTGTAAAGCTCCTTGACGCGGGTTTCATTCGCGAAGTACAGTATCCCACTTGGTTAGCCAACCCGGTTCTTGTTCCTAAACCCAATGGAGACTGGCGTATGTGCATTGACTTCACCGATTTGAACGATGCTTGTCCTAAGGATTGCTACCCGCTTCCTCGCATAGATCAGTTGGTTGATCAAACCGCTGGGTACGCATATCTAAGCTCATTGGACGCCAATTCCGGATATCATCAAATCCCTATGGCCCTAGAGGATGAGGAGAAGACCGTCTTCCTTACTCCTAAAGCCACGTATTGTTACACAGCGATGCCATTTGGACTAAAGAACGCGGGGGCCACATTTCAGCGAATGGCAAATAAGATTTTTGAGGAACAAATAGGGAGAAATGTGGAAGCATATGTTGACGACATACTGGTGAAGAGTGCGAATTTTCATGATCACCTGCAGGACCTAAAGGAAGTTTTTGATGTGATGAAAAGGTATCGCATGAAGCTAAACCCCCGGAAGTGCATGTTTGCATTTCAGACGGGTAAGTTCTTGGGCTACGTAGTTAGCCAGAAAGGTATCCAGCCTAATCCTTCCAAGGTTAAAGCTATACATGATATGATATCGCCAAGAACCGTTAAGGAAGTGCAAAGGCTAACGGGGCGCGTTATCGCTCTGGGACGATTCGTCTCCAAGCAAGGAGAAAAGTGCCTCCCTTTTTTCAAAGTCATACGACGGAAAGCCACGTTCGGGTGGACCCCAGAATGTGAGCAAGCATTTGTGGACTTAAAGGACTATTTATCATCCGATTTATTATTGACAAGGCCCGAGTCCGGCGATACCCTGTACTTGTACTTGGGCGCGGCGGACGAAGTGGTCAGCGCCATCCTTATTCGTGACGATAAGCACACTCATCGCCCAGTTTACTTCGTGAGTCATGTCTTAAAGGACGCGGAACTGCGATATGCTCGTATTGAGAAAATAGCGTTCGCCCTTATACAAGCCGCCCGCAAGATGGACCGATACTTCCAGTCTTATCCTATCGTTGTACTTACAGACCAACCCTTGAAGAGGATATTTCGAAAGCCTGAATCTTCAGGAAGAATGCTGATCTGGGCCCTAGAACTCGAACAATATGGTTTGAGGTACCAGTCCCGGCCATCCATAAAGGCTCAGGTCCTTGCTGATTTTATAGCGGAGTGTACTTTCACAGAGGACCCTTTGAGTGGTGTACCTGAAGCGGAATGGAACGATATGGATCTCCCGTTCCCAGAAACATATACGGATCTTTGGATTGTTCATGTGGACGGAGCCAAAAACCAAGAACTGGCGGGGGCCGGAGTCTTCATAAATGGGCCGCACGATATGCATATACGGTATGCTATTCGAATCTTGCAGCCTTTGTCCAATAACGCAGCCAAATATGAGGCGTTGCTAGCTGGACTCAGAATAGGAAGAGAGTTTTCTTCCAAGGGAAGGCGCGATACCGGCCAAACAGGAGATCTGCGTCTAAAAATTTGTGGAGACTCCAAGCTGATAATTGACCAGGTCTCAGGACACTCTCAGGCTCGAGAACCTATTATGGTGCAGTACCTCTCTAAGGTAACGCGAGAACTAGTGGAAATAAAGAAAGAGGGCATGCAAGTCAGCTTCGAACACGTTCCCCGAGAGGAAAATGCTGAAGCCGATTACCTTGCCAAGCTGGCCGCGAATCCTGAAGCATCTATACCTAAAGATGTGTATTATCGTGAGCTATCGGTGCCGTCCTTCATGGAGGAACAAGCCTCTTTGTGTGTGAATGAGCTCGAGAATGATTGGCGGATTCCGGTAATACAATACCTGATGCACGAAGAGCTGCCTGACGGTAACGCTGAAAAGATGAAAGTGCTAAGACAGGCTGCTCGTTGCACGTACTATAACGGGGATCTAATTCGAAGATGTTTTTCTCACCCCGCCGCCAAATGTATAACCGAACAAGAGGGCCTTCACACCTTACGCGAAATCCATGAAGGGATATGCGGAATGCACGCGTCAGGCGGCACCATGGCGTCACAAGTTTTCAGATCAGGATTCTACTGGCCCACCATACGAAGGGATTGCCACGATTATGTACAAGCTTGCCCCAAATGTCAGGAATTTGCTAGAATTCCTCGACGTCCAGCCACGGAAATATCGGAAATCATCGCCCCTTGTCCTTTTGCCAAATGGGGGATTGACATCCTGGGTCCATTTCCAAAGGCAAGGTCCCAACTGAAATTTGTGATAGTGGCTGTGGACTATTTTACGAAGTGGGCGGAAGCTGAAGCGGTTGCCACAATCACGGCAGAAAAAACATGGCATTTTTTCAAACATCAAGTTATCATGAGATTCGGGGTGCCTCGTATCCTTGTCAGCGATAACGGGACCCAGTTCACCAGCCAATTCTTCAAAGACCAATGCTCAGAATTCGGGATTGAGCAGAGATTCTCTTCCGTGGCTCACCCACAAACCAACGGACAGGCAGAGGTAACTAATAGGAGCATCCTCAGCGGTATTAAGAAAAACCTAGAGGGGTCTAAGAAGAAGTGGGCTGATGAATTGCCATACGTGATATGGGCATACCGCATGACCGTAAAAGTTAGCACTGGAGAAACGCCTTTCGCTTTGGCTTTTGGAACTGAAGCCGTTACGCCAGTGGAAATTGGGGCCATGAGCCTACGGGTGGCTCACTTTCGTGAGGAACTGAACGAGGAACGGTTACGTGCTAACCTGGACGCGTTACCAGAGGTTCGAGAAGAAGTCCTACTGAAAACGCAACACTACAAAAGAAAAATGGCCCGTTATCATAACAGGCAGATCAAAGAGCGATTGTTGAAAAACGGTGACCTGGTGCTCCGAGACAGGCGAGCAACCGGACAACGTATGGGAAAGCTTAGTCCTAACTGGGAAGGACCATATCACGTAACCCACGTTGTCGGAAGAGGGGCCTATCGCCTGGAGACACTTGACGGTACGCCCTTATCCAACTCCTGGAATATCGCTCGTTTGAAGTTATACTATCCTAGAGTTTAATTTTATCTGCACTATTTGGATTATAATGACCTTAACCGTGGCTAACGCTCAATAGGAGAGTTTTCGTGGGTTTGTGGTTGCTTTTGTGCAGGTAAAAAGGGGGGTACCCTGGGAGTGAAAAGTCCTATCCTTGTGATGGTCGGTCTTGATCAGATGGCCCACTAAGTGAGGGCACGACCCCAGTGTATCCTTGATTAGCATCGGATTGAAAGATCCTTGACGCCCCCGGGGGTGAAAAGTCCTATCCTTGTGATGACCGATCTTGATCAGATGGCTCACTAAGTGAGGGCACTGCCCGGTATCTTTGGGAGTGAAAAGTTCTTTAATGATAACCGATCTCGTGGAGACGGTACATCAAGACAAGACACGCCCCAAAGAGTTAGAAACTCTGTTTAGAAACAAGAATCCTATCTTAACGGTCGGGCTGGTGCAGCTAAACCATTAAGTAAGGACACGGTTCTAAACGAGAGGACAACGCCTATAAAAGTGAAAATTCCCTAGCCTTGTGATAGCCGTCCCGATCCGACAGCTCATGAGATGAGGCACTTAGAAAGGCCGAACGAGAGATAAGGGAAACGTGAAGGATCGCGTAATTCCAGCTAGTAACCGGATGAGTAATCCCTGGCGAAGTATAGAGCTAAGGGAAAACGCGATTCGAAACGGGTTCCGTGATAAAGCCTAATGATGGCAGCGAACAGGCTCCTACGGGTAATCACTATCTCTCAAATCTCGTTTTGTTACTGATGATCTACAATTAGAAATGTGCAGAATACTTCTGAGCAGCGGAAGGAGCGGTGGTCATGATACCGATAGGCTTATCGAAAGGCCAACCCGACATAGATCTTGGTCATCTTGGTATAAATACCAAGGATCTGCTCAAGAAAGTAAACGCACCGTGAGGATAAGGCAACCCCAGTGACGAGAGAAGTCTCGCGATGAGAAAAATAAAAGAGGAATATCGATAAAGGGATTGTCTAGAAATATTAAAGGCATCTCAAGGATTTACAAAGATTCAATGTTCAAAATAATTATGCCGCAAAGACAAAAGACAAAAGCCAAGCGATATTTGATCGCTGGAGGGAACGGCAAAATATCGCGACATATCAGCTCTCGGGGTCTTTTTGTTTCCAGCCCGCTGCCTTGGCCTGGCGATAGCCTGCCTCGTTGATATGGGCAGAACTCTGTAGAAAGGCTTTCGCGACATCTTCGCCCTTGTACGCATCCACCCCATGAATTTCTTCGAAACACTTAACTAGAACACGGGCGGTCTGTTCAGCATGCCACCAGCCCATATCGACTGACTCTTCCGCCAAAGCTGCCTTCTCCTTTTCTAAAGAGGACTTCTCATTCTCCAAAGCAGTCACTTTGGCCTGTTCCTCTGACAAAGCTGTTTCCAGAGCGGAATGCTGTTTCTGTAAATTGTGGTGAGCCAGCAGTATCTTGGAACGATCTGCCAACACCTTTTTCCTTTCATCTTGCTCCTTGGACAGCTCCGCCGAAACAGAACGGAGGGAAACAGTCTGATGCTTCACCTCCTCCGCCCAGTAGTGAAATTTCATCATATTGGAGAAAAGGCTAGCACGGAAGGAGTTCACTTTGTCATCTTCCGCCTGGGAAAGGAAAGTTTCCCGTTCTGCAGATGAGGCCAGAATTTGAGAAGCCAGCAGGGCAGAAACCTCATCTGAACCATCGCCCCCGATGGCTGCCAAACCACGGGCACGGAAGTCGAACAACTCAACCTGATGGGTCACTTCGCCGAGCCCGTTTAATGGACAAAGATCCGCCACAAAATTGAAAGAGGTTCCGACTTCATTATAGCGTTGCCGCCAAGGAACGCTAGAGGGAACGAAAGCCAGAGGACCAGGGGCGTGAACCTGTGAAGAAGAACTGCCCGGGGGCAGGAAGGTACCATGAGGCTGATAGCCCGAAAGGTCCTGCAAGACGTCTTGATAGCCTAAAGAAGAGGAATAATGATGCACAGGCCCACCAAAGGAACTGGGCGAAGCACCAAAGGGGTCTGCACCTCCTAGGTTCCCCAAAACTTCCGCGGAATGTCCACCTGGAGGAACCACTGCGGAATTAGGAACGTTAACGGAACCACCTTCCCCCGCGATGTTAGAGGAGGGTATGTTCTCATCCTCGCCTTCTATCCGGGCCCTCTTCGCGGAACCCCTCAGCACATAAGTGAGATTCATATCGCCTGAAGGAGCGGAAGCAGTAACTACAACGGTCTCCTGCAAGGAGTACAAATTGAGAAAAAAGAAAAATAGATTAAATGACGACAGATATTGAGGCACAATATATCGCGACCAAAAAAAAAAAAAAAAAAAAAAAAAAAACACGCTTACGGTAGCGGTGTTGAGGGAAGGTGGTGCCTCAGAAGAACCCGCAGCGTCGGGAGAAGGAGTAAGAGTGGCGATACTCCGTGTTCTTTTCTTCTTTTTTCCTCTGGCAATGGCCTTAGGGACCTGAGAAGACGAAGGAGCAGCAACGGTCACGATGGGAACACCTTCAGGGATGTCAGTATCCCCTTCGCCAACTGAGGAGGAGGATACTTGAGCGAGATTCGCGGAAGTAGCCGGAAGCTCAGAAGGATTATCAGTGGCCTCTGAATCGAGCTTTTCCCTTTCTTCTCTATTCTGAGCTCTCCTTAAGCGTCTTCTTACGCTTTCGGGTTTATAATTAGGATCCGTCGCTGCAAAATCACAAAATAACGTCAGCGTTAGTATCAGTGATGAAAGGGAAAGGTAGCGCGATACTCACGTCTAACGCACTCCTGAATGGCCATTCTACAGGCCGTGAGTCGAATATGAACGCTGATCTCCAGTTGGAGTAAGGTGTTTAACCATCCTTGTTCACGAGCGAGAAGTGTCCCTGGTCGACTCCAAACGCCATCTTGGACGTCCTGGTTGAACCTAGAACGCCACTCGGGACCAGGAGCGTCAGGAAGATTTATCAGAAAGAACTCCTTTTTCCAAGCCTCAACAGAAGACTCAATATGGAGCAACTTCCAAGTAAAAGACTTGAGAGAATCATCGTCAAAGCGAGGCGATATGGTTATCACACCCCGGCACTTCATCAATTTAAAAAGGGATCTAAGCAACAAAAGAGAAGGGGAAGTGATCCCCTTATATCTACAGAGTTCCAAAAAAGCATAAACACAGCAATATGCATTTAGGGCTAACTGGGCAGGATTGAAATTGCCAGCAATAAGCAAACCCTTGACGAAAGAATCGATAGGAAGCCGGAAACCGTAGCGAAACATCTGGGCATATAAGACCCTTTGATTGCCGGTCAGAACGCTGTTTAAACGAACTGACCCAGGGGCAACAACAGCTTGGTAACCGTCAGGAATAACGGCACCGTGAGTAGCCAAATGCTCCTGGAGAATGGCCTCCGTGGTAATAACACTGACCGTGGTATCCATTTTCTTCTCATCGATGGATTTTGACTCAGAACGGCGAGTCTTTGCCATGACAGGACTAAGGAAATAGAAATGAAGAAGACGAGGGAAAAGAAGGGAAATACCTTTGAAAGGAAAGAACTTTGAAAGCCTTGAATGGAGGTGAGAAGGACAAGACGGCCGAGAGATAATATGAAAAAGTGGAGTGAAAAAGAAAAGGGAAGAAATAAAGAGGGTTTATAACCCTAGTAATTAAAAGGAAACGACGGATGCTGCAGTCGTTGTGTCGAAGCGGCATGAGGGATAAGACTCAAGCAATGAGTACGACTCTAGAAGAAGCGCGACAAACGCTTCGATCTTGTTAAAATTTCTAAACACGCTAAGGTGAAGCGGCAGAAGAAACGAACACGTGTGTCTGCACCATCATGACTTTTCCCGCGCACCGACGGAAGGGTCGCGAGCATTAAATGCTCTGAAAAGTAGATGTGACTTTTTGATAAAAAGCAAAAGCGATATCACAAGAAAGGAAATGATGCAAATCGGCGTTGAATAAAAGAACAGTTCTCAAGACAGTACAAGAGAGCGAAATAAAATAAGATACCGCCCGAAGAGCAAGGTACCGATATCGCCGCGAGATAGGACGTTATTACAAGACATGGAAAACAAATAGCAATGTTCTTCAATGGATCAATTAAGAGTCATCGCATGCCTCGCCGTCATCATTCCCTTGCTTTTCCCCAGAAGAAGGAAAACCCCTTTCGCCTTCACTAAGATCTTTAATTTTTTGGGAAGCGTAATCGGCCAGCATGGATGAATCGACGGCGCCTCGAATATGGAGATCCATAAATCCTGCGATACAAACCTCGAGGGTCTTATTCTTCCACCAGGCTATCCTCGAAGGAACTTTGGCCAAATCGGCATCACGAGATGACAACTCTTCACGGAGGAAGACGTTCTTTTTATCAGCCACCACCAGTTCCGCCTCCATTAGCTCTGCTCTCGCTTTCCCCTTCGACCTCTCCCGAGAAAGTTCAGCGCGACAATCCTCCAACTCCGCCCGAGTTCGTTCTTGCAACTGCGATAGCTCCTTCGCCTTCGCCAAGGCCGCGTCTAATTGTTCCTGCAAATCCGAAGAGGGTCGAGTTTTGTTACGCTGATCTCCAAGAAAATAATGAAATTTTCGAAAGCTAGCCAGCATGTCGTTCATGATGTGTGACTGTCGTGTCTCGGGAGCATGCTGTAAAAACTCTTCCCTGTCCTTGGAAGAAGTAAACATCTGTCCCACTATGGGACCCACGGGCTCTTCTCGCGATAACGGATCCGATATTCCTAAGGCACGAAGCCCGTCAGTGCCGAAAGAGGACAAATCCAGCTGATATCCAGTGAGGCCCTGGGACCTCTGAGGAGAAAGGTTGGCGATATAAGGAGGGGAACAACTTTTTGCGCAATCACCAACGCCCGAAATTGAAGACAGAAACAAAAGATGAGGCTTCCGTGGGAGAAATTCAGGAGGAACGCTTAAATTCGAAACCGGTAGGGTTGCCTCTGGGACAAAAGAACCTATCGGGGAAGCAGGATGGCCCGACGACAAAGGAGAGGTCGCGGCTGCCGAGGTCTCATTATTTTCGATAGAAACGGCGGAAGGCACCCTGATAGCTTTGATATCTTTCACCACTTGCGAAGTACTCGCGGCATGAGAAGCGTTAATATTCTCGAGGGGAACCGCGTTAACTCCCTTCAAAGGGGGAACTGGGGGGTTAGTTTTCTCTGTGCGAACCCTCTTTACGAGACGCTCCGCCTCTTCTGCAATTTCTTCGCTATCGTCCTCAGCCGATTCCGCCGTGTCATCATTCCTCCTCGACCTAAGTTTCATCCTTTGGGCAATAGTAGCATGACGTAATTCAGGACCAGTGTCCATGCTCTCTCTATCGCTGTCGATTTTCTCAAACACAGGATCGCCTTGAGCTACCCTCTTGCCACGGGACGGAAGCCAATTTTCAAGGAAACAAGAAGGTCGAGTGGAGGCTCTGCGAGTTGTGACGGTTTTAGTCCTTTCCCTTCCAGGCGGAATGGGTGGGCGGCGGGAATTTTCAGGCGAAGGAGAAGGAGGCAGCGACTGGAGAGGTGTTACGTTCAAAGGGGCGTCACTTTCCCTAGAAGAACTACTCTCAGCGTTACCTGCCAACAAAACATATTAGCAAATTAAGAAGATTGAAGCGATAAAGAAGAAAAAGGGAACTCACCCACAACGCACTCTGACAAGGGCCTGAACCGAGCAAACTCCCGGATACGGAAAGACCCTTCTATTTCTAACAAGGCGCTAACGTTGGAAACATCCTGGCTTGACAGCGCGTCCGGTCTTTTCCAAACGCCACTATTGATTTTTCGATTGAAACCCCCGCGCCAGAGTCGTGACGGCAAACGGAGGGTGAAAAAGCCAGACTTCCAGTCATCTACGTGTTCCTCAAAACCTTGAAAGTTCCGCCAGAACAGTTGCACAATGACATCATCCCATCTGGGGGTAATATCTACCAGGCAGTTGCGACAACTCAAGACAAAGAACGTGCGGAATAGATCAAGCGATGGAGCAAATATACGCTTCATCTCGCACGAACGAAGGAAAGCGTAAATACCACACCAAGAGGGTGGAGTAATCTGGACGGGATTAAGGTCATAATGATCTAGCAGTTTCAATAGAGAAGTATGGAGTGGGAAACGGAATCCGTAAGTAAACATCTTGAAATAAACTAACCGGAATGTTCCCCACATGGCGTCAGGCAGCCGAGTGTCCTTCAAAGAGACAAAAGGGCGATAGCCCGTGGGAAAAGTAATACCACTCTCCTCTAACTCAACCCTCAAAACCTCATTACAATTGAATATGCTGCGAGTTCTCCTAGCTTCGGGATCTATGAGGTTTTCAGCAGTTGAAGACATAAGGGACAGGGAAAGTAAATCTACGGCGGTAGAAGGAGTAAATACCTGGAGCAAAAAGCCAGTGAGCCGGTCGCCGGTACCAGTGAGCGGTCACGGTAAAACCTCTCGAAGAAAAGAAGTGCAGAAGAGAGAGAAAATATGCAAAAACTCAAAATATTAGCAAAAGCAGTAAAAGAGAGAGATGATTTCCTTATAAAGGAAAAGCCTAAAGAAGAGACAGCCTGTAAAAATGAAACACGTGCAGAACAGAAAAAGACACGTGGATAGTCATTTGTGCCTTCTGAAAGAAGACAGTTACCGATTAGAAGTTGAAGGCAGTTACCCGTAGCGAAAGGGACGCTTCCGCGATAACCCGGAACGCTCAGAAAGAAACAATAAGTAAGCTATGAGAAGCGAAAAGGAAGTAAAACCATCATTCATTATTATGAGGAAGGCCATACGGCATCTACAAAAAGAAGGGTTAGGCCCTACTCTTCACCGTCGGACCAAGTAATGCCGTAGCAATAGACTACGTCCTCTTCGTCATCGCCACCCCAGAATGGTGAACCCACAACAGCAGGGGGAGAAGACTCACCGACCCTCTTTCTAGCAGCAGTAGTCGACCCGGTTGTTTTCTCCTTAACGCTTGGCGATACTGCCTCAACGGCTGAACCAGCAGAAGGAACCCACGGAGGCGAATCACTCAAAGGAGGAAACGATTTTTTCTCCTCCCTAGCCAGAGAAGCCAGAGAGTCGAAAAATGACTTAGAGGCCTTGGCAGCCTCCTTCCTTCATTGTTCAACTTCCTTCCTCCGTCTCTTGCGACCTCGCCGGCGGACAACCGGCCTCCAAGGAGGCGATGGGGGAGGATTATCTGTGTCAGGGGTAGTCGGAGGAGTTGGCGGTGAATTCCCCGAAGCCGTACCTAGCAAATAAGAATCAGCCATGAGACTCGCAGAGGATCGATAACGAAGAAAAATGAAGGAGAAAGAAATGGATAAGAATGAAGGAGGAAAAGCCTCATTAAATAGCCGGGAAAAGAAGAAAAGAGACTCTTCGATCCTCCAACCCGACTCTTGAAGATTGGCACGTGTACAGTCTGAAGTGCAAATGTAGATTTGCAGTCATGCCTGTTGAAATCTCGTGCAAATCAAGAATAATGCTAATATCTGCCGATCAGTTGTTATAATGAGGACGGCGCGGAGTTAAGGCAGAACGATCAACAGAAAAACCGCCCAATGGCAAGACTGTTTTCAGTTGGGCTAAGAATATTCCTTGGAAAATGACAAAGAGCGCAGTAAAGAAGAAGAACAGTTACAAGGCGGAATGATTGAAACGATTTATTTATTATGGCCTACCGGCCGAAAGATACATTTACAAGGCAAGAGGAAAAGAAAAAGGCCCAAAGGGAGCCACCGTTATCAGGCGTCAGAACCAGCATCCTCGGGCACCTCAGGAAGGTCCCTCAAGGAATCCATGACCAGGACAAGATCATGGGAAGTGGCCCTCATCCCCTTCAGGCAGCACCCCAACATGTCCTTACGCTGCTGTAGCATAGCGATCACCACTTGAATCCGAGAGATGGAGGCAGACAGCTTTGAAACACTCTCCAAAGGACTGAAGTCCTCCAGAGAGATGGCTCCCAGCCGGGAATAGAGCGGAGTCAGCATCCCCTGCAGCTCCAGAATATCCTCAGAAGTCTTGACCAACATGTTCTCCAGGAAACCGACGTCACCGTCGTTGAGGTTCCTGAGTGAATGACCCTTGGAGAGAAGAAAATTCTTGGTCAAATGATCCATGATGCTGACTGATAGAGATGAGGAGAACGTGGATGGAGAAAGTTCTCCGATTTATAGGCTCCACTGAAGGGAGGCCTTGGAAAAAGAAATTGAGGTCCTCAAAAGACGAGCTGTCCCGATATCCTCAAGGACTGATAAGCCTAGAACGGAAGAAAGGGGTAACGGTCGCGATATAGATACTGGAAGGAGTACGAGGCAGAGTCTGAAAAAATGTCGAAAGACACGATGTCACTGGTAGCCCTGACGCTAAAACCATAAGGTTACCGGTATCCACAGTATAAGGCCGCGTTGATGTCACCGGTGGCCTTAGATGCGTAAAACCGCGTTGGCATCACAGGCGTCTGGTGGTATGAAGCCGCGATAACCATAAGGTAGTTGATGGCGTAAAGCCGCGTTGATACCGCTACTCTCTCGGGCGTAAAGAATAAATCGGGGCTCGTGTGACCTCAGACCTCTGTAAGTATAAGGTTTGCTAACCTCTGTATAAGTATCTATCTCCTCTGTGTCTTTGCAGTACACTCGAAAGGACGATAGCCACGAATATATGCCAGCCTAGGGCACGGCCTGGTTGAATATCCGTAATGACGCCGCACGTAACCCAACAACGGTCCTTCTATGACTTGAACGAAGTGGAGACTTCATAAGCCCTATCGAGAGGCCAAGAAGATTAATATCGCCTCATGACCGAGCAGATCCCTATTCTAAGATATCAGACGTGGATAGCCCTTGGTGAACACTCGGGCTAGTTTTCAGTTGGGCTTATGATAACAATTGGAATGCTCCTGACGGCAACATTGGGGCTACGGCATCAATCCCGGACAAGTTTCTATACGCTTCCCTGAAATGCCAACCTATCGCCTGGGCCAGCGGAAATTTCCTAGGATGGTCGACTTCAGCGGGGGGGGATCTCACGCACCTTTATGCGTACGGCGTCATCCCATCCTAGGGGACCAAGGAGGATATCGCTCCCGATAGACCCTACATGATTATCGCCCCAATGACGGAACTGATATCGCCCGAAGCGATGGTTACAAACGTTGCCTACCCCTATCGCTGTAAGGTATCGCCATCTTAAGCCTATAAATACCCCCACGAATTCCAAACAGAGGGTAAGATCGGGATCATCTTGGAGAACCTCTACCATTCTGAAAACTCGAACTGACTTAAGCATCGGAGTGTCTACGCCGGAGTCCCCCTCCGGCGCTTTGCAGGTACCTCCGACGCCGATCGCTTCCCATCCGACTAGCTGCTGCAGCCGTTTCCGACCAGAAGAGATCTCGGATCTTATCAGCACTGAACACTTCATCCGCGGCGCCAAGATACAAATACAAAGTATCGCCTACTTCAGGTCTCATCAATAATAAGTCAGACGATAGGTAATCTTTTAGGCCGATAAATGCTTCCTCACATTCCGGGGTCCACCCGAATGAGGCTTTCTTGCGTATGACTTTGAAAAAAGGGAGACACTTTTCTCCTTGCTTGGAAATGAATCGCCCAAGGGCAATGATTCACCCTGTTAGCCTTTGCACCTCTTTGATGGTTCTTGGCGATATCATGTCTTGTATGGCCTTAACCTTTGAGGGGTTAGGCAGGATGCCTTTTTGGCTGACCACGTAGCCCAAAAATTTTCCTGTTTGAAATGCAAACATGCATTTTCGGGGATTTAACTTCATGCGATACCTTTTCATCACGTCAAAGACTTCCTTTAAGTCTCGTAGGTGATCTTGAAAGCTTGCGCTCTTCACCAAAATATCGTCAACGTATGCTTCCACATTTCTCCCTATTTGCTCTTCAAATATCTTATTGGCAATACGTTGGAACGTAGCCCCGGCGTTCTTCAGCCCTAACGGCATCGCCGTATAACAGTAGGTGGCCTTTGGAGTGAGAAACGCAGTCTTTTCTTCATCTTCCCGGGCCATGGGAATCTGATGATATCCAGAGTTGGCGTCCAATGAGCTTAGATAAGCGTATCCAGCGGTCTGATCAACTAACTGATCTATGCGAGGAAGCGGGTAGCAATCCTTAGGGCAGGCATCATTTAAATCTGTGAAGTCGATGCACATGCGCCAATCCCCATTGGGCTTAGGAACAAGGACAGGGTTCACTAGCCAGGTGGGATATTGAACTTCGCGGATAAACCCTGCGTCAAGGAGCTTTGCTACTTCCTTATCTACAGCTAACGCCTTTTCATTAGAGAACGCGCGTCGCTTTTGCTGTACCGGCCTGGCATCTAGGTCCACATTGAGACGATGTTCGGCTACTTCCCGCGACATACCTGGCATATCGGAGGGTTTCCACGCGAAATCTCCTTGGCATTTGTTCAGCAGCCGGGCCAGTTGAAGGTTTTCCGCTGGGCTGAGTTTTTCACTGACCAGGAAACTTGCTTCCTCTATACCAATTGCCGGAATGGGTACCATTTTGTCTAGAGGTTGAGCACGCTTCTCATCACTCTGCTCATAGGGATCCGCTGCTATACATACGTACCTATCGCAGCTTCTTTGAGTCATGAGCGAGTAGCATTCCGTCGCCAGCTTTTGATCTCCTTTTACCGATACTACCCCATCCCATGAGGGGTATTTCATCTTTAAATGCTTCTGAGATATCACCGCTCCAAAGCGGTTGAGGAAAGGTCGTCCGAGCACGACATTGTAAGGCAAATTCAGATCCACGACAAGGAACAACAGGTTCTCTGATCGCTTGTAGGTGTCTTCTCGGAAATATATGGGCAAAGTAATTACCCCCGTGACAGGGATTGGAACCCCATCAACGCCGACTATATGTCGTTTGCTAGGTGTTAACTCATTATCAGGTCGCTTCATGAGATTGTAAGCTTCCAGCGAAAAGAGGTTCACCGCACTCCTGTTATCGATAAGAGTTCTCCTGATTCCATGACTGGCGATGACGGGCGTAACCACCAATGCATCGTTATGCGGATAGACGACGCCTTTCTCATCCTCTTCGGAAAAGGATAATACCATTCGATCCAATATGCCTATCGCATCTCCTTTTTTTGTCATGTCATCACGTGTGCGTTTATCTCTTTTCGCGGTTGCCGATTGCTCTAATTCGTCCATATAAGGGGTTCCTCCCGCGATAATGTTAATCATAGGGATATATTCATCATCAACCGCAAGAGTTTCCCTATCTTTACCTCTGGGAGCATCATCCTTTTGCGGAACGCGAGGAGGAACTGGTGGTTCGTCTGTTGTCCTTTTCATGAGATTATTTCTGGCATCTTCTCTTATTTGGGTAGCGAATTCCCCCAAATATCCTTCTTCTACCAAGTGTTCTATCGCCGATCTTAACTCCCTGCACGCTTCTGTGGAATGGCCCCTGGCTTTGTGGAATTTACAATAAGCATTTTCCCTTCTCCCTAGAAGCACTCCTGGTTTCGTAGGCGCGGGGTAGCGGATGGGAAGATTTCGCTGTTCCGCTATTGCTAAAATCTTTGCCCTTGGTACGTTAAGAGAAGGAAAATTTGGGTCGTACGTCCGGTTCTTGTAAGAATCCCCGTGACGTCGAGAGGGGGAACCACCGGTTTTTCCCTTCGAAAAATGACCCTTCTGTTTGTTGGAGGCCTTGGGGATATGGTCTTTCCTCCTGACGTAATCGTCGATAAAATGGTCGTCAGGTAGTAGCTTCGTGGGAGCAGTAGTAATTTGAGATGTCCCATGCGACGCGTCATACGTCTTATCTCTATTTTCTTCCTCTTCCATTTTTGCGTAATTGTGGGCTTTAAGCCTCAACGCATCTAAAGTCACTGGAGGATCCACCATGAGCGCGTCTTTTAGCTTTCCATAGCGGCAGTTCCTTTTCAGAGCTTCTATAGCAAAATCAATAGTAACGTCCGGCGTTAAGGACATTTCCAAATCGAAGGGACTAAGAAACTCCTTTAAGGTTTCTTGAGGCCTTCGTTGTATGTCAAATAACGCGGCGGCAGATTTCCTGATTGGAATTGCCGTGCTAAATCTGCTCCGGAATTTAGATTCTAATTGCGAGAAATTATTAATGGATCCACCAGAGAGACCCTCAAACCAAAGACGCGCCACACCCGATAATGTCATAACAAATATTTGGCATAACGCCGCATCACTGTGGGTCTGAAACTGAACAAAATCCTTCACTTTATTAATGTGCGAGATGGGATCCTTGGTGCCATCATAAACATCAGTGGGAAGCTTCACGCGCCGACTGACCCTGTGACGCCTTATACGACGGCTAAATGGGTGGCCCGATGTTTCATCAAGAATTTCACGCGCCTGACGCGGAGGGGACATTTCGTCCTGACGCCCCCTATTTCGTGGTTTTGGCGTAGGATGTCGTCTAGGAGATCGACTGCGGCTCCTGTGCGAGCGACTTCGATACCTTCGACTACTGGATCTTTCACTGTACTCGGGAGACAGACTTCTGTTGGCTCCTTCCCTCCGTCCGTCCCACCGGTTCCTAACCCCCACAAGCTGCCTGTCTCCTTGTAGGAGGAGACCTTGCGGCATTTGTGGTACGTAAGCCTCTACTCTTCCCTGAGTAAACTGCTCAACACTAATCGGAGGATTTCCCGCGGATAAAGGAATCTGGAGGTTTTCTGGAAACAACGGTGATAAAGGTCGATCAGCGACAATATATGGTGTAAACATGACGCGAGGAGGGAGACTAGATCCAGAAGCACCAGGCGTGACTCTTGCAGCCATTTCCGTCAAATATTCCAGCCGAGAACGAAGGGCCGCTATTTCCATTGCAAAAGGATGTTCACAATTAAGCACAGATCCCCCCAAAAGAGGAGTGGAGAAATCATATCCCACTATCTGAGATGACAAGATGTCCGTCTGCGAGGAGGCCTGTCCCCCAGCAATTCCAACCGAGAGGTCCAGAGATCCCGAAATAATTGGTTGTGTAGTCATAGAGAGGTCAGCAGTAGCAAAAGGGAATAACCGTCTGCGGATTGAGAAAGGGATATTAGAGGATGATGGTCGGATTGGCTCCGATCCCGTGATCATGACCGTTCCAATCTTCCGACTAGACGGAGCTTGGCTATTAAGGACGCTCACTTAATATACCAAAGCTCTCAATGAAAGCACTATTTAATAAGATTCTATGTTGATCTTGTAAGATTTGGAGTCGTGCCTGATCGGAACGGTGGCGGTCGGTGTCGGATGTACCTACAAAGCGCTGGAGCTTAGACACTCCGATGCTTAAGTCAGTTCGGGTTTCAAAAATAACAGAGGTTTGTCTCAGTGATCTCGATCTTACCTTCAGATTGTAAAAGTAGGGGTATTTATAGGCCTGTTCGGCGATACCTGGCGATAACAATCCAGGCGATGTCTGATGGTGACGTCACAAGCGATACCGACAGATGACGTCATGAGCGATATCGTACGGGCTGCCGGGAGCGATAAGCTCGTGGGTCCCTAGGATGGGATGGTGCCGTGCGTGTAGAGTCGCGTGAGTCCCCCCCCCCCCCTCGCTGATGTCGACCATCCTAGGAATCCTTCACTGATTCTCGGGCGATATGAAGATATCTTACGGGTCTTATGGGAAATCGTCCTGGTGGGAGCCGCAAGTGTGATAGCACCGTTAGGGCTGTCTTGATTGTTATCAATATGTACAAATTAATTTGATTTTTTAGTACAGGTACGAAGTTGAAGTTAGATTCAAAGCTCACTTCTATCTATACAAAAAATCTAAACAAACTGGAATGCGTTTTGTGTTTTGCGTTCAAATATTGTATTTACCAACATTAACAAAAAATGATTAGTGCGTTTCTTTATTATAAAATAAGTCATAAATTCGATATAGAGTGAGAAATCAAATTTATAAATTTGAAGCCTTTTTTATTAAAAAAATGGTGAACATAAGTTATACTTGGAGTAGTTTCTATATTCGGTTTGATTTTATAACTATTATTTAAAGTGCAATGATTTGGTGGGCATACAATTGAATACCGTTAGTTAGGGGTATATGGACGGTAGTTTCCTTATTTTGGCATGGTAATATTGATTGGTAGGAAATATGTAGGACAATTTAACTCAAACACATCATCCAAATAAAATAAGGAAAAAATATTCTAAGGTCTATGAAGTATAAATTATTATATATTTAAATTCCTGACGTTTGAGCCCCTCACACTAAGATCCCTGACGTATCAAGACGTTTCAAACATTAATCCTTCCGTTTCATGTTGTGTCGTTAGTTGCTGATGTGGCAACAATCTCAATTTTTTTGGGCTAACATACCCTCAGCTGAAAATATAAAATACAAGATTAATAATTCTAATAAAACACAATACATTTTCCAATTTCCTTCTCAATGGCGGATCATGCCCTCGATGTTTGGGGGGGCGAGATCAGTGATGAATCTAGGATTTGTATTCAGAGGGTGCGGGGGTTGCTGCCCCCAAAAATTATTTTTTGGAGTATTTTAAAGGAAAGGCAAGTGAGCTGAACGAAAACTTGAAAAAATGTTTAAGAGTATTTGTATCCATCACTAAATAACAAATATTTAGATAAACTTAACAAAAAGATAAATAAAAAGACAATATAGAAAAAATTTAATTATACATTAGAATTCATACAATATACGTACTTTTTACAATTGTTTTTTACTTTAGAATTGGAATTGAATGAGAGATTGAGAGGGTGATCGATATGTGATGATTTGGTGTAGAAATTGAATTAAATGGAGGGATTGGATTTCGGTAGAGATTGAATTGACTTTGGCACGGGTTTATTGGTAGTGATGATTTGGGAAATGAGGATTTGGGATTTAATTGAAAGGATTTGGGTATGGGTTGGGTTTAAATTTTTTTAAACTTTTATCTCTTACGTTCGAACTTTTATAGTTTACGAGCGAATTTTTATTGAACTATAAAGTGGACTTTTCGTCGCTTACTGTGTACTAATTATTTTGCTTTATTTTATTCCACACTTTAACAATTTCGGTTCGAGTTTTTATTCATTTTTAGGTGAAATTACTCGTAACGTCGGCTCGAACCGAACCAGCAATGTATATATATTTTTTTATTTTATTTTTTGAAAAGTTTGGGGGGGCTGCAGCCCCCCTGGCCCCTATGTGGCTCCGCCTCTGTTCCTTCTCCTCTCCCTTCGTTCTTTTCCCTTTCTTCTTTGTCCAAAACCCTATATTCCAAAATCCTAAATCCAGCAACCCCACGCCCTCTTCGTTTAACTTTCTAAGCCCTAATCTTTTTTTTGTTCTTCTCGATTTCGCTTTCTATTTCTATTTGTTAGTGTCCCAAACCCTAAACCTTTGTTTTACCTTCTCAATCTTACTCTCGATTTGAATTTCTCAATTCCTATTATTGTTGTCGAGATATCAATGTCAGGAAGTAGTGTAAGTGAGGCAAGTGGAGATTATATCAAACTCCGAAACATCAATTGCTTATGTGGGATTCAAGCTTCGGTAAAGATTATTGAAACAACGAAGAACAAGAATCGCGTACTACTACGCTTGTGCATAGAGTATTTGTGTCACATTTATTGGGTGGGTGATAATACTAAAAATACACCCAAGGGCCATCCTGGTATTCCACGACCCGAATATGTACCATCCGGAAGGTGTACCACCCGGAAGGCGGATATGTACCATCCGAATGTGTACCATCCGAATGTGTACCATTCGGTAGGCGTACCTACATGGAAGGCCTACTCCCAAACGGAAGACCTACTACCAAACGGAAGGCATCCTACTCGGAAGGCATACCTACACGGAAGGCCTACAACCAAACGGAAGGCATCCTACCTGGAAGGCGTACCTACACGGAAGGCATACCATCCGGAGGCATGTTACTGTCGATGACCGTTAGCCATCCCAAGCCTAGTGGCTCGCATATATCGAGGGTAATCATCACCCTTGAACAACATTTAATGCCACCGCCCTGAGTCACGCCTGTTCAGACTCCCGAGCCCCACTTGACCCAGGAAACCAAGCTAGGGAGGGGTATAAATACCTCCTCCCCTCATCCAGGAAAGGGGGGACACATCTACAAACACCACAAAAGCTACACCTATAATACAGTAATACTTCCCGATAACTCTCCCTGTATGCAATCTCCTCGATAGCTAACTTGATCGTCGGAGATTCTACACCGGAGACCCCCTCCGGTGCTTTGCAGGTGATATTAGAGCAAGGACACCATTCGCATCCAGGCGCCCATTGACAGAATTGCCCTCACCCCCACATAGGAATATTAGTGGGCAATTCCAGTTAAGAATCTAGTCACTACTTCAGCAACTTATGTCCCTAATGTTGCTGGAAGCAATGACATGGTCCAAAGGTTAATGCAGAGGTAGTGTATCTTAAGGAGGGCATGAAGGATGTGAAGGAGGAGATGAAGGCTTCAACTGATATGAATAATATGATTTTTTTTACGATGGAACTTTAATAATATGAATAATTTAGCTTTGGAACTTTCAAAAGCTCGCGGAGATCGACAATTTGGTACTGCAATCAGAATTAATGTCGTTAATCCCGATTGTCAGATTTTGGAATAGGGTTTAAAGAGGAAGAAGACGAAGGTTACGAGAGAAAAAGTTTTTGTTCTTTAATTTGTGTTGTTTATGAATAGAAAGAACGAGTTTGTGTTGTTTTTTAACTAAGGGTAACGTCGGTATGTTAAGAAAATCTAAAGCTGCCGTTAAGGACTAATGTTTGAAACGTTTTGATACGTCAGGGACCTTAATGTGAGGGCTTAAATGTCAAGAATTTAAGTATAGAATAGTTTATATCTCAAGAACGTTAGAATATTTTCCCCATAAAATAAACCATGTATGTGTCGTGTTTTTTTTACGAACGTAAAGTTACATGTACTGATATTTTCTAATAATTTATCCCATTTATACTGATTGGGATGGAGGAAAGGGAGGCCTCTGTCGCCAATATTTTATTCCTCCATCACTAAAGGAGGATAATCACGTTTGTGTTAGGTAACGTATCGTTTTCAACTGAGAAAATAAGAAGTAAAGATGTGATGTGAGTATAAAATATAAAAATAAAAAGGAGGAAAGTTGGTATCTAGTGCAAGAAATCTTAAATTAATTTTTATAATTGTTCCCCACTGCTTCTCCTTAATCTGCTGCCGAGTGGACAAATGGAAACCTATTCCCATTTCTTTATATGAATTGCCGTCTTCGTCGTTTTTTATTTTTTTTGGTGGCGTTCACGAGTCAGCTATATTGGTTTCATATGTAAGTTTTCACACGTCTGGTTTATATGTTTTGACCAATTAAAAGTTTTTAGTAGACGAGTTCTAATCTTAAATATAATTTAAAAAGAGAGACACCAACTACCTTATCTATTGATTTTTACTCGATTTATCCCCAATTTATTTATAAAATTTAAACATGATCGGATAAAAAATTATATCTGTGATATGGAAATTTTCGTTAGAGGGATGGGTGGCAATCAACTCAGATGGTGCATTTCGCCGTAGTTATCTTTGATCGATTGCTACGGAAGTCTTTCGGGACAGTCACGGTCAGTGGCTAGGTAGTTTTGTAGTTGTCCTTGGTGCTTGGATCGCTTTTAAAGTAAAATTATGGGGGTGTCTACTTGAGCCTACATGAAGGCTGAACACGTGGTTGCCGTTCCTACAAGTTGCTGACAATTGTGATTAGGAATCTTTTAGGTGTCTCTTAGATAGTCCACGTCATACACACTTATCGTGAGGCCAACTTGGTTGTTGATGGTTCGACTAATTTGACTTTTGAGATTTCTCCTGCTTATATTTGTTCCATACCCCTTTGCGTGTTTCTAAAATCTCTTAGGAAATAATAAGAGTACTTCATTTTCGAAGACTGTATTAACAAAATTGTCTTATTTTTTCCTTCATTTTGATATAAAAAACATTATATCCATGTAAAAATAAAAAACGCTTGAGCCATGAAACTAGAGAGGTTCAACTCCCAAATCACAAGTTTTTTAGGGGATTTTTAAAAACAAATTCTTAACATAAAATCGGATTGGAAACTTGACCGGTTTCCAGTTTGTCAATCGAACTGGTTGATCTTGTCCGGTTCGAGAGAAACCACGGTACTATCAGGTAGACATAGAGCGGTGAGAAATAAAGTAAGAGAATGAAAGGAATTAAGCAAACCTACGATTTTGTCATTACATTTATGACCGTAACCGTCTCCGTTTTTTCAGTTTTTAATTTTGACCAAAGAAAACTGAATAATTGATGAGTTAGTTATAAATTATATTGCTGGCAAATGCACATGCAGTTTAATTATACTGTTGGGAGTCTTGTCACGTCACTCCACTTCGCAAGACATCATCACAATTTTTTTATACTAGATTTTAAACTTCAAATCACTCAAATAAATTTGAGTTATTACTAAATTTATTTCATTCGTCCGGCTATTAAAAAGAAAAAAAATATTTAATCGAATTATTAGTTTTTATATTTAAAAGTAAAAGTGTCGGATCACTTATTTTGATAATTTATTGGAGTTTTTATTTATGTATTATTCATAAATAATCGTTTAAAGACTAATTCTACTCGCACCAACTAATTCAAACTAATAAGATAATTACAAGCGAATGAATCTTTTTGAGGTTTATCAATGTATTTTTAAAATTTAAAATTTAATTTTTTAATCTATAATCATTTTATCGTATAATTTCTTTATTGATTATCGTGAATAAGCAAACGAATAATTACTTTTTTTTCTACTGAAAAGCGGATGCTAAAAAAATGTCAGCTAATCAGTGATGCATATGCTTGTCACATGCTTCAACTTTTTAGGTATCGGTTTATGGGATCCATTTCTCAATTTAAACTTCGATAAAATAAATTCTTAAAAGGAAAAAATTCTCAATGTAAAAGGATTAGAAATTAACGAAACAATAATAATAAACCGAGAAAACCAAATGAATAAGACATTGGTTCCGGCAAAACAATAAAATATAGAAAAGTTTGATATTGCGCGAGTCCACTTGAGCTAAATGGGTCCAGTGAGAATTGGGCCTCCGTTTGGCCCATTAAAGAATTGGTAAAGTTAGTCAGACTGGAATTTGGATGACCCATTATTTCAACCCATATTGTATTTTCCCCATTCCACAATGGGCCTGGGTAACACAAATAAAACATTTTTCATAGTTGGAGTCCTATTAGGGTAGGGATTCAACCTGTTATTCTTTTCTTCTTTTATATATTTTTTAAAATATAAATATATAAAATATATAAAAACAATCTTTAATAGTTTTTACTTTTACTACGAATCAGATAGATTTAATAGATTTCGACAATATTAGTAGAGTTTTTTTCTTCCTATAAGCATATTAGTAGCGTTTTAAATTTAGATCTTACCAAATCTTTTTTTTAGAAGAAAAAAAATAGTTCCCATTAGGAAGCATTCATTACCCAATAAAACAAGAGCATCTATCACGAGAGTAAATGACCAAGTGGCCCAAATCTGATCAAACGGCATGGATCATGGGAAAAAACTTGGATACATCATGATGTACATACCTCTCTCATTTAAATGTTGACACGTGTACATTAAATTATATTTTGGAAAGAATAATAGACACGTGTCAATATTTGAATGGGAGAGATACGTACATCATGATGGATCATGCATCAAAGGGACCTGACAATTGGACAGTTGACGTTGATCATACGCGCGTATGTATTCATGTACGAATGACGAATAGTGCGCCTAGAACACACACGACATATATACAAATCCATATTAATATATACTCCCTCCGTCTATAAATAACTGTCGCTTTGACTTTGAGCACATATTTTAAGGAGACCGGATGACTCACTATTTAAGACAAATTTTCCCCGAATTTTTTCTCGGACGTACGCTAAGGATTAACGTACGTTCGAAAAAAAGTACGAAAGTTTTTGGGATCAAATAGTGAGTCATCCAGCTTCCTTAAAATGTGTGTCCAAAGTCAAAGCGTCCATTAAAAATGGACAGAGGGAGTATTATATAAAAATAACATTCTATATTTCTAAATATAATCCAATTTCAAATTAAGTTTAATCTTATAAATAGTTTTATCCACTAAACATATTTTTCGTAACTAATATTTAAAATTATAAACAAAAAAGCAGGACATAAGAGTAGTGAGTCAAACACATATACAAAATAAAATAAAAATAAAGTGTATGTAGGTAATAGGTATTCATGTGGCTACGTGGCTACTCAAACGTAATTAATCATTGATGATTAAACAGAATAGTTAATTATGAGCTTAATTACTCACTAATTAGAGGCATAATCACATCATTATCAACCGCTGGCTGACTTCCCTCATCCAAAGTCAAGTCAACCCTTCATTTGGTATTTTGGACAACTAAAGTAGCAGTAGCAGCAGCTCATACGTCTCTAAAACGTTGAAACCCCTTGTCTTTTTTCCTGTTTATTCCAAAAGTCCAAGTTTTACTAAAAAAGAAAAGTCCAAGTCAATGCCAACTTGTATTGCGTTTCATTTCCTTTTTTTGCTTGGTGTAAAACTTGATTTTTGTTTTTTCAAAAAACAATACTAGCTTGATCTCTCTTAAAAAAAACAGGGATGAAAATAAAATAAAAATGTTACACTGCATTGCATGAAATAAAAAAAATAAAAATTCAAACCATCGTGGATGGTCCGACACCAATTCAGTTGTGAATTGTAATTATCTCTAAATTCATTAAGTTAAAATTAATTATACTCGTACCGACTTAACTCGTTAAGGTGCAAAATGCTATTAACATTTTTTTTTATATATATAGTAACTTTTATACGGAAAAATGAGAGTGTGTTACGGACAACAATAAGCAATAAATCAGATGTCGGTAGATACTCGCAGATAACTCTGGGCAATTTGTTTGCTAGTCTCGTGTAATATTCAAAGAAAGATACATATACGCGCCTGACAAATCCTTCATGACTCTCTTTCAGAGTCCTCTTAGTCAACGATATGGGATCCATCCATTTTAATTTTATTCCTCTAATACGTCTCATACGTTTTCGTCATCGTCGTATACTACACTGATGCATCAATTTCATTTTTCTTCTCCACAACCCAAGCAGTTTATTAATTATATTCAAAATATTAAAAAAAAAAATTGTCACCATATTCATTCTTCTACGTACTTGTGGATAACTCAATTAATAATTAATAGTGCATAAAAAAAATTCTCACAACATTTCAGGAGATTCGGTATATATCTTTTTCAAAGAATTACTATACTCAAAAGTCATGATTTGGGGTAATAAGATTCGAATTACTGATCATTTGGTCATAAAAGTTCTGCTACTATATCAAAGAACCGCTGCACTAAAAAATCTTGATTTATGAATAAAGTCCAATGTTTATTAGTTAGTATCTCAATAATCTTGTCATTAGTAATTGAACTAGAAATAAATATAATTAATTTAGGTATAACCTTGCTAGTCTGACATAGTTTGAACGCAAAAAGTATAAAAATTGTAGCACGTAACCTTACCCTATAAAACCTTAGAAATGAAAGGAATTTTATCAACCCTTATTTAAAGTCGAAACTTTCTAGTCTTCATATCAAAAAGATTGGCTAATTAACTAGCTAGTTGAAACATTCTGTTCTCTATTTCTCAGTCCCTTCATGGCTAGGGCGTGCCTTGTGCTATTCCTCCTAGTTTCCTCTGCTTTCTCAGCATATGGAGACTGTAAGGGCCATTTCATATATGTTAATTATTATCCCATTTGTTTCTCTAATTATTTCAAATATTAATTTTCTAAATGCTAGAAATTAAACCAAATGTGTACAATTTGCGATTTTCAGTGATCATCAATTGCGGAGGCCCTGATGTCCCCACCGACGAGAATTCGATCGAGTGGACGGGCGACAGTTTCATGGGAAACACCGGTGAATCTCAAGTTGTCCAAACCACAAAAGGGGTGTCTATTGCCATGACCACCCTTAGGGTGTTCACTTCTCTGACCAAAAATTGTTACACCATCACTTCCTTTACCCAAGGTCAACGAATTCTTGTCCGAGCAAGTTTCTACTATGGGAACTACGACAAGAAATCAGCTCCTCCTACCTTCGATTTACTATTCGATGGCAACCATTGGGTCACGGTCCAAACCTCAATAGACCAAGTTGTCTATCATGAAGTTTCTTATGTTATCATGAGCACCGTCACAAGCATTTGCCTTGCCCAAACAGAACCTAACCAGTTCCCGTTCATCTCCGCGCTCGAACTTAGGGATTTGGAGACCGGAATGTACGACACGCTTGATTCTAGCTACGCTTTGCTTACAAAAACAAGGGTTGCATATGGTGCAAACCAAACTATAAGGTATGCATATCTTGAGCTATTTACTTACGTGACTTCAATTACAAATTCAATAGCTAGTAACGTTTGGATTGGCCCAATTGCAATGAAGTCGATAGCTCTTTAAGTAAAAAGTTTCGAATTTGAGCTTTATGAATAGGAAAAAAATCACATTGGAAAGTCTAAATACTAAGACTGATCAATCGTAACTGTCGAATATTATTGGGATTGCAAAATAAAATATTCATAGATTCTCAGTTCTTGTATTATCTTTACCCTTTTCAAATTGGAAACTAATCTCTTTCGAGATTTTCTTAATTTTTCAGGTTCGAAATTAAGACTTAAGAGTAAATAAGTTATTCAAAGCACAGTACTATATACTTACCATATTTATTTACTAATTTTATTTTTTGTAAATTTTCTCTAGAGACGCAGATGATTATTATCGACGGATGTGGAACCCGGCAAATATTGGGAGTGCTCTAACTGTGATCCAAAATGAAGCAGATACGGCGTTAGTTGACGTTAGTACTGTACCTGACAAGCCACCACACGCTGTGTTTGAGAGCGCAATTACTACCTCAAGCATAACAGAATCCATCACACTAACCAACAACTTTACAGCCCAAGAAACTCCCGTCTGTGTCAACATGTACTTCTCTGAAATGATACAACTTGACATCACTCAAAAAAGATCTTTCCAAATTTACATAGACGACAAGCCGGTTGGTACCGACCCAATCATCCCTGCCTTTGAAGGTGTGCTGGAGTTGCAAATTTTTAACATCAACGCCACAACAAACACTAAATTTTCGTTGGAAGCCACCACTGGTTCTACTCTCCCTCCTCTCATCAATGCCGTGGAAGTCTTCTATGTTAGTGGGCCCCTAGCATATGGAACCGATAGCAAAGATGGTTGGTGTTCTTTCTATTTCTTTAAGTAATTAGCGATTCGAACTTAAAATCTTAATTAACGTCACCGGTTATTTGTTGGCGGTAAAAATACCAATAAGGTCTCGGGTTTGTATAAACTGATTTGTTTTTTCTTCAATTGATAAAAAAAAATTATGAAATCAATTGCAGTGGATGGGCTAGGTGCGTTGCAGACAGAATTTACGGGTACATTGGACAGATGGTCAGGCGATCCATGTCTTCCATCACCATATTCATGGGAATGGATCAATTGTACTTCTGATCCTGTTCCTCGCGTCACAGCATTGTAAATTAACTATCTTTTTCCTGTCATTTTTTTGAGAAAAAGAAACCATTTTGATCTTACTTTCATTTAAAGTTACTAGTTAGCTAATTCTAAATATATTCTCTGTTTTGGTGTACTAATTTTTTTTCAGGAATCTTGGTAGCTTTGGTCTGTCAGGTCTACTTCCAGATTTTAGTTCCATGGATGGCCTTGAAATCATGTGAGTTTAATAAAAAATGTCACCACCTCTATAATATCGATCATGCTCGCATGTGATTAATGTGACTAATTCATATCCTCTTAAAAATGCAGAGATTTACGCAATAATAAAATAAGTGGGCCTCTTCCGGATTTTCTTGGTGCCTTTCCTAACCTCAAAGTGTTGTAAGAAGAATTTCCTCAACAAATTCATTTATATCTTTAGTTTTAAGTTTTTTTTCCCTGAAATTCTAATTCGTTAGTATTTTACAGGAACCTAGCAAATAATGATTTCAGCGGACCAATTCCTGCCTCAATATCAAAGAATACCAAGCTGAAGTTACAGTAAGTTACACGATCGAGTGCGTTAAAAGTTTTCATAAATAAAACTATTCCCTTTGGTTTGCTAACCTATATAAATTTGTTCTGGTATTATATGTGTGACATTTATCTTAATGTTTCAGGGTATCAGGAAATCCACAGTTGTGTGATACCGGTAAGTCGTGTCCGACTACCACTGATACAACCGTCGGAAGTTCTCCTACAGGCATCGGCGGCGGCGGCATCAGCATCCGTGGAGGCAAAAAGAAAAACAAGACTCCTGTAATTGTTGGAACAACAATCCCATCTTTCCTTATTTTCTGGGCTATTGTAGCATTCTTTATTGTCTCTCGCAATAAGAGGAAACGAGCAGCTATATCTACAACTCGCAACACAGGTAGAAATTCTCCCATTTTCCGTCCAATTTAGTATATGGGTACTCTTGAAATGTCGCATCATACATCATAATTCATTCCGTATAGTAGGAAGTAAAATATGACATGAGTTTTCGAAAATACCTTATAATTTTCGAGTCAGCTAGCTGCATCAAGTCTTTCCGTTCCCATTATAAAACCACAAAGTTTCAAATTTTTATTTATTTGTGTGGGCTTATTATAGGTGGAGAAAGTGGGCCTAATGGCACACCACAGGCCCAAGCTGTGGTCAACGAGGTGAAGGTCAACGTCCAGGATGAAAGCGAATAATTCCTAGGCACAACAAGATAACAATACTACTACTACTAGTAATTAGTAATTACTATGCCAAGGATGATTCTTATATTATACTAGAAATTTAGGCCTTCTTTTTTCTCTTTTTTTTATACAAAAAATACAAATAGTTGTCCTTGCAAATTTTATATTCATCAATTGTTTATATTCTTCCAACATTGTAATGGGTTTCATGATCGATGTTATACATGCCCTCGAAAATTATAACTCATTAGTTATTTAGTTGGACTAGGTAGTTTCGGCACGTGCGTTGCACGTGTGACAATTTTTTATATGAAATTAAACTATTTATTTTAGATATTGTTTATAAATTAATTTTGGTCATTTGAAATAGATAATATCACTATTTAAAAATTGTTCTAAAATAATATAACCGAACATATAAATCATTAAGTACACTAATAATAATTATTAATAGATAATATAGCTTAATAGTATTTAAATATTGTTCTAAAGTATTACATAGCTGCATAGTTGTCGACCATTAACAGAGATGAGAATGTATCAAGTTCATTCTTTGTGACTTTAATATGATTGCTTCATCATCATCTTCCAACTCACTCTCTGTAAAATTACAGAACATTAAAAACCAACAATTTCAAGAATTTTCACAATATGCAGAATTTGCAGAATAATAAAAACAATCTCAAAACCAACAAAAATAACAAATAATTCCTCCATTGATGCATAATAATGGAAAACATATGCATGCATTGTATACGAAACCTCTCCCTGCCTCAAACATTCACAGTGAATAGACAGATGAAGTTACTTTCGGTGATTAAGTCTGTGACCGCTGCTTTTAAGTCTATTGTTTCTACCGAAGTTTGAGGGGACGGGATGAAATAAAGCAGTTTTACTTAAAAATGACCTGAAATTTCAACCGAAAAGAAAAAAAGCTCTGATTCTCTTAGAAAAGTTCGAAATCACAGCAGCCATATGCCGCCAAATCTTACGTGTGTACGGTGAAGAACAAAGTAGAGTAAATTAATTAATTAGGGTTTAATAGGTAGGCTAATTAATTAAATAATCAATGGATTTAATAAGTAGATTAATTAATTAAATAAGTAATTGAATAATAGATATATTGTAGGTAATTTTATAAAAATTAAAAGTCTATTATACCCTTAAGTTTTTTAATAGTTAAAGGGTATAATAGTAATTTAAGGAAATAAACTCTTTATAAGTCAAACCTAAATATAAAACATAAAAAAGTCTAACATTGTGATGCCAATTAGTCAATTCATCAATTGCAATTAGAAGGTGAGTGACAATTATTTGTAGCAAGTTGGTGATAAGAAGAAAAACAAATACTAATTGTATTCAAGTTGCTCTAGCTGTAATCAACGTACATTGTCCAAAGACAGTAAGTAAAACAGAAAGGTAGGCGCATACTAATTCGTCTTGGTCAAACTATGGTTTAGATGCATTATTTTATTCCAGTCATTCGTCTCATCTCTCATAAGTCTCGGCGTCATCGTTTAGTAATGCATGAATTTCATTTTTCTTTTCCACGATCCAATTTGCAATTTTTTTATTCAAAATAAAGAAATTACGAAGAAAACAGTTGGTTTCGAATATGGATAAATGAACTGGAAATAAAAAGAACAATTTAGGTAAGACTAGAAATATAAAAAATAATTTACGTACAAAATTATAAGCTAGTCCGACCACCTAAATGTTTTTTTAAAAACAAATCAGGGCGCCTAAAATTTTTTTTTTCCAGATAAAGTCCGTTATCGACTAATTTCGTGTGTTACCGATGAGAATTTCCCGTCGTATATGGCTTTTATTTGTAATGGATGAGAAGATTCGAACCTCAAACTTTGCTATTCCTATTAAATTTGTAAAAAAGTATTATTTAGTTATAAATTCATTGGTCACGTCACGCATAAAAAACCAAACTAATTTATGAAAGTAGTAAAATGTCGCTTCCATTCTCGTATATAAGGGAAATTCTACAGTGACATACTTATAATGTTGTTATTTGAGTTATAATATCGTTGAATAAATCTAATAACTAATTAATAATTTTACAATTATAAATTTTATACTATCGAATAAATTTAATAATTAATTAATAATGAGCCATTTAATTTAAAATTTCTTTAGTAGAAAACGGATCTGGTGCAAATTATTAAAAGTAGTGATTAATGTTTGTGCTTAAAGATACTACCAAGAAAAAAAGAAAGGAATTATAAACTCCACTTGTTTAAAGTCAAAAAGATTATAGTCGTCGCCGTATTATATAAAGATGTGCTAATTAGCTCTCTTCGGCCTCATCTCTTCCATCGGTACTATTTCTCGTTACTCCAATGGCTAGAACGTGCCTTGTGTTACTCCTCCTAGTTTCCTCAATTTTCTCAGCATTTGGAGACGGTGGTACGTAAGACCCTTTTATCCATGTTTTATCCCATTTATTTTTCAAATGATTTTCACTAATAATGCTATAATACCTAACTATATGATATATCATTGTCGTCAAAAAATTCACAGTTCATATGGTTATTAAGACTTGCTACAAATGTACATTCATTTTCAGTGTTCATCGATTGCGGAGGCTCCACTGTCTTCACCGACGAGATCAATTCGGTGATATGGATGGGAGATGCCGATTTCGTAGGAATTACTGGTGAATCTGAAGTTGTCCAAACCCCAAGAGGGGTGTCTACTGCCATGACCACTCTTAGGGTGTTCACTTCTAGAAGTAAAAATTGTTACACCCTGATCGATTCCTTTACCAAAGGGCAACGAGTTCTTGTCCGAGCAAGCTTCTACTATGGCAACTACGACAAGAAATCGGCTCCTCCTACCTTCGATCTGCTATTTGATGCCAACTATTGGGTCACTGTCAAAACTTCACTAGACCAAGTTGTCTATGCTGAAGTTTCTTACGTTATCACGAGCACCACCACAAGCATCTGCCTTGCACAGACGCAACCTGGCCAGTTTCCTATCATCTCCGCACTTGAGGTTAGGGAATTGGACACAAAAATGTACAACCTACTTGATTCCAGCTACGCTTTGCTTACAAAAGAAAGGGTTGCATATGGCGCAAGTGAAATCATAAGGTATGCAAACTTCAATTCATTAATTTTGTGTAATACTGAAATTTTATTTAGCCTAGCGAGAACTAGATTAATGCTTAATTTTGGGTTAATCTAACTTCTAAATAACGACATTTAAGTATAGAGTGTCTATGTGTCAAGGAACCACTATATTAAAAAATTAATACCCTTGCATAAAAAAGTTTTTAAACTATCTCAAGTTTCCGGAATGAAAAAAATGTTAGATATTTTAAATTAGTCGAAACTCAATGTAACTTTTAAACGCCCGTTAGGGTCGGCATTGGCAAAAGAATATTTACAAAGTCAATGCTTCATTGCTAACTAAAAATACTTTTTTTCTTTTCTTTTCTGGTATATTTAGTATTCAATGTAATTGCTTGTTTTTTTTCCGACATGAGACTATTTTTAATTGAGATTTTCTCAATTTCACATACGAACTAAAGATATGAATTGTATACAAGTTTTTCAACACTTTACTGCAACCAACGATTCTTACCCAAGATACATTTCCACTCTATATAATACGTGTTGACCAACTTATAATTTTTGTGGGTTTTGGTTCTTTAGGTACTCAGATGGTGATGATTATGATCGGATGTGGAGTCCGGTAAAAATCGGGACTGGACTATCAGTAGCCCAAAACGAGGCACAACCACTGGAAATTGACGTCCGTTCTTCAAACGACAATCCTCCAACAGCTGTGTTAATGAACGCAATTACCACCTCAAGCACAACACAATCCATCAAACTATCTTCTAATTTTCCAGCCCAAGCAACTCCAATCTATGTCAACATGTACTTCTCAGAACTCACTGACACTCAAAACAGATCTTTCCAAGTTTACGTGGACGACAAGCCGATCGATACGGTTGTCCCCATCTATGAGAGTGTGGTGGAGTTGAGTATCTTTAACATCACCGCCACGACAAAAACTTCATTTTCGTTGGTAGCCGACTCTGCTTCTACTCTGCCTCCTCTCATCAATGCCATAGAAGTCTTCTACGTTAGCGGACCCTTAAGCGACGGGACAAACATCAAAGATGGTCGGTATTATTTTTTTTTAAATTATTTCTTTCCGTATAATTAGGTGATTCGAACTCGAAATCTATCGAAATCTAACTTAATGATATGTAAATGGCAGTGAATGGGCTGAGTGCACTGCAGAAAGGATTTGCGGGTACAATATTGGACCAATGGTCTGGCGATCCATGTCTTCCATCTCCATACTCATGGGAATGGATCAATTGTACTTCCGAAGTTGTTCCTCGCGTCACAGCATTGTAAATCATCTTTTTCTTAATTGAAAAAAAAAACCAATTTGATCTTCAATTTTATTTAAATTTTAGTTATTTCTAATTTTTATTTGCTTTGTTTTGGTGTATTAATTCATTTCAGGAATCTTGCTAGCTTTGGTCTAGCAGGTGATCTATCTCCAGATTTTGATTCCATGGATGCTCTTGAGATAATGTGAGTCAAATAGTAAATGGGAAAGGGGAAACTCATTAATTATTTTGATCTAATATTGTTAATTACTTAGCATTAATTACTAATTAGTATGGTTAATTAATTGTTTTCAATTTGAAAATGCAGAGATTTGCACAATAACAAAATTACCGGGCCTATTCCGGATTTCCTTGGGACTCTTCCTAACCTCAAAGTGTTGTAAGACCATTTTCCTCAACAAATTATTCACATTTATCTTTAATTTAAGTTTATTTTCTCTTCTTTGTCTCATTAATTTCTAACTCTTATAATGAATTCTATAGGAACCTAGCAAATAATGACTTCAGCGGATCAATTCCTGCCTCGATATCAACGAATAAAAAGTTGAAGTTACTGTAAGTTACACGATCGAGTGCATTAATTAATAAAAGTCAAAGTATTCCTTTCTTAGTTGGAGTATATCTTATTTATTTGTAAATGTAACATTTATCTTAATGTTTCAGGACATCAGGAAATAAACAGTTATGTGATACCGGCAAGTCCTGCCCAACTTACACGGGTACAACCGTCGGCAGTTCGCCCGGCAGTGGTGACAGTAGCGGTAACGGTGGTGGAGGTCAAGGTGGTGGTGGCCGCGGCAAGAAGAAAAGCAAGACTCCTGTAATAGTTGGAACAACAGTCCCTGCTTTCCTTGCTTTCTGGGCTGTTGTAGGATATTTCGTTGCCTCACGAAATAAGAGAAAACGAGCAGCCGTTTCAGCTGCTGGTACCGCAGGTATAACTAATTACTCTCTCATTTTATAAACAATATAAAACCACAATTTTCAAAATTCTTAATTGACTGTGGGCTTACTGTGTAGGTCTGCCCAATGGGCCTAATGGAACACCGGCCCAAGAAAGACAGAACAATCCGTTGGTGGGCAAAGTTAGTAACGGTATGGTCAACGAGATCAAGGTCAACATCCGAGATGAACACACTAATGCGCATCAAGAAAATAGTAATAGTCACGAAAATAATAATCATCAGGATGATAGGGATAGTGATTGATTAACTCCTCCATTTAGCTCCCTTTAAATCAATCCTAAGAATCATTTCATTTTTGCCTTTTGTTATCCCTTTAATTGTTCTTGCAAATATTAGATTTTATTTATCAATTGTGTATTTTTCCAGTATTGATGTGTGATTGTTTTTTCAAGGTGAAAAATTCTATGCTTGTCCCAATCGGAGAAGAAAAAATTAATTAAGTTAATGTTGTGATAAAACTTCTTTTTTATTTTTAGAACATCAATGATTTAAATACACATTGTAGCGACTTGATACGACTCGAGACACAAATATGAAATATCCTTATGCTAAGGATTCTTTACACTTATGATAAATAATTTACACACATTTCTTCTATGGTTAAAATTTAATTCAACAAGATAAGCGGTTAAGATTAAGTATAAGAGAGTGAATGTCCACCCAATTTGCTAGTTTTTATCCATTTACATTTCCAACTAAACTTACACTTATAAAACCACAAATTTTGAAAATTTGTTAATTAACTAATCGTGAGCTTGCTGTGTAGTTGGATCCAATGGGCCAAATGGCACACCGTCCCAAGAAAGACAGAGCAATCCGTTGGTGCGCAAAATTAGTGACTCTGTGGTCAACAAGATTAAAGTCAACATCCGAGATGAACATACAGTATACACACTAATGCGCATCAAGAAAACAATAATAATAATAATAATAATCACGAAAATGATCATCATCAAGATGATAGGATTGAATAGCTCGTCCGTCTTGCTCCTTTTAAAACAAACCTCAGAATCAATTTCCTTTTTTCTTTTGTTATCCTATTAGTTCTTCTTGCAAGTATTACATGGCATTTATCTATTGTGTGTGCTAATTCTTCTAGTGTTGTGTAATTGGTCAACAGTTTATATATGTTTATCCCAATCGGAGAAGGTAAAAATAATTAAGTCAATGTTGTGATGCAAATACAATTAGACGTGAATGGCACACTGGCTACCAACATTTTGTGTTGTTACATCTCAAATACACCATCCATACTCACGTCCGCATAAATGTAAAATACTTATATTTGTACTCGCATATAGGGGTGTACAAAATCGGACTAAATCGATAACTGAACTAAAATTGTCGGTTCGATCTGGTTCGATTTAGGTTTCTTTTGTTTGCAGGATCGGAGTTATGAATCAGGAATCAAACCGAATATTCAAGTTTGATTCGATTCTATTTTTTAAAATACCTTGAACTGAATCGAAAATTCGTGGAACCATTTTGATATATATATAATTTTTGTATTTAAATTCAGATTTGATCCCTTATCCTCTCTTTTTTCATTTATTGGAGGATGGAGGGCAGGGTTTGGATCCCCTTGTCCCTTTTTTTTATTCCTTTTATCCCTTTTTTTAAACTCAATTTATGTTATTTAACTATTTAAGTTTTTAACAAAAAAATTATGTAACAATTAATTATGTGCAAAAATTGCTTCTTAGTTCTTTGTATTAAAAAATATCATAATAGACTTACTAGTAATAAATATTACCTTTAAATTAATCAAAATGCTTCTTAGTTTTTTGTATTAAGAAAACTGAGAATTATATTATTGTACGGAAGAAAAGAATCACGTCAATTATCATAGAAGGATATTACAACTAAAATGATAAAATTGCACAATAGACATTTATGATTTAAACTTAGGATATCAATATTTTATTTTAATAATATAACTAAAAATTATTGTATTGTTTTATTTCAATGACAATTTTGTAGTTCAAAATCTTTAATGTATTACATAATACATATACTACATGATACAAACAAATATCTAGTACGCATCAAGAAGTATCGAGTAAGTATTAATATATAGAAAATCGAAAGGTAATACGTTTAATAAATATTTAGTACGCATTAAGAAGTATCGAGTCCGAAATAGATTAATATTTTATGGCACCGATTCGTAAGATTAGATCATGATTTGTATAATTATAAACTTTTAAATAGATAAATAAAAGCTTGGAATTGCAAAAAAATAAATTGTATGATAAATAAAAGCTTGAAGTTGGAACAATAAATTGGATGTCAGAGCTTTAGACTTATAGTAATTTTGTGATTTTTGTCAAACTTGTTAAACTTGATTTTATTTGCTTGACTACTTGTTAAACTAGTTTCGTATGAACTTTTTTTTTTAATAAGCAGAGATTTTTATTAATTGGTCATAAAAGAATGACCGAAACACAGGAGAGCCGGATTACAAGATTGGAAGCAGAAAAAGAGCCCCAGGATACAAGACCGCATTGTGCTGGAGTAGATTGGTTCCTTATAGAGTAGAATTCTTTGTTTGGCTTACCCTACAAGACCGCATTGTGACGAGAGAGTTTTTAAGGATACGCGGAATGCTTCCTAGGAACTCCAGCATTTGCCCTTTATGTTCTGAAATGGCAGAAACCAGTACTCACCTTCTTCTCCAGTGTAAGATCATTATTCCGATTTGGGACTACATCATGCGATGGGCGGGAATTGTGTGGGTTCATCCTAGGAACGTTATAGATCTGTGGAAGAGTTGGAGCGGGTTGTTTTTGGATAACCAAATTGAAACGAAGGTGATGTGGAGGATGTTGGTTTATGCGGTGGTTTGGAATATTTGGCTTCAGCGCAACAGAGTGATTTTCAAGGATGAGATTTTCTCTGCTTTTCGCACCCTCAACCTTATCTTCACTTCTTGGCAAAATTGGTTGAGAAGTAGGGATCCTTCATTCCCTTATAACTCAGTGCAGATGCTTCACTCCGCTTCTTGGTTACTTTCGTGGGGAGGGCGAAGTCAATTCATTCTTTAGTTAGTTTTTGAGCTGTCTGGAACCTTCTTGAGGGTTTCGTATGAACTTGTATTGTAATTTCTATTGAAGTCTTGGTTGGATTAATTTCTGGAAATTTATTAAGGTTAAATTTTGGCAGAATGACACACTTGTCAGTAAGCAGTAGCTGTTGTTAAAATTAAAATTTAATTTGAATTTCGGTGATTTGTTTGATGCATTGGGTCATGGGCCCATGAACCAGCCCAAATTGAGGAACCGGTTCTGAATCGTACTAGATTCATAAGGAACCGGGAAAATAGAACCGAACCGTATCGAGAAGTAACAGTTTAGTTTGGTTATGTGATATTTAGAACGGGTCATTTTCAATTTGGTTCAATTTTCTCCTAAAATCAGATCAAACCAGCCCGTGTATACTCCTATTGGTGTCCATACAATGTGGGTATATTACAAGAAATTGCACCGCGAATTATCTATATATTTTTAATGCAAAAATAAATAAATATATACGTCTAAATCCACTTCGCTCATGTAAGTGACCTTCTTTTTAACTTTTCTTGTTTTACTTTTTCCTAATTCCAATTCTTTTATAAAAAAAATTCAAAACAAATTTCTCATATAATTCTCATAATCTATTATTACATGTAATAATATAGATTATGTACGTATAATAATTAATAATATATAAATTAAATACGATTATAATATGCGGGTTGCTGGTAGGGGTAGGACCCTCCATTCTCACATCTATACCCACATCTTACAATGCAAGTATATCCATACCCACAAATTATGATTCCCGCCCACAATTATAAATATTTGGAATAATTTATAGTGCACTCGGTGTGTCATGTCACTATGTTCATCTACTCATATTAGCTAATAAGGAAGTTACATGTTAGGGTTGGTGGTTACAAATTAGACAGGTTTTTAAATTTTGAATTTTGAAAATATTATAAACCTAGGTAGTGGTTGACAGCTAAAACCTAAATGAATTCGTTCACACGTAACCATTATGTTAGTTTGAGTACACGTCTAGTTGAAATATCTGATGTACTGTATAATTTTTCAAATATCTGGCTGGTATCTATATCTAAAAGTAAGATTGTCATCCCTGCCCAGGATTCTTTTTGCTTTGGTCATAATATCATGACCTCTTTTTTTTATATTATCTCACCTTCTTAAAAGAAAACAATGTTACAGCGTATTGCTTGAAATAAAATAATTCTAAACATAGTAAGCGACTCATTCATGTAACCCAAATTCCTAAAAACATGAGAAAAAAATGAAAGGACTATATATTATAAACTCCACTTGTTTAAAGTCAAAAGATTATAGTCGTCGCCGTATTACATAAAGAGAGGCTAATTAGCTCTGTTTATCCCATCTCTCTTTCCTTAGTGCTATTTCTCGTTACTCCATGGCTAGGACGTGCCTTGTGTTACTCCTCCTAGTTTCCACTGCTTTCTCAGCGTTTGGAGACGGTAAGGCCCTTTTATGCATGTTTTATCCCATTTATTATTTTTCTAATTATTTCTGTTTGAGTAATCTTACAATCCCTGCAATTAAATCGTCTACAAATTAAATGTACATCAATTTATTCATAATTTTCAGTGATCATCGATTGCGGAGGCTCCGATGTTTATGTGGAAGATAATTTGATGGTGTGGATGGGAGATGAAAGTTTCATGGGAAATATCGGGCAGTCTCAAGTCGTCCAAACCAGAATCGGAGTGTCTCGTGCCATGACCACGCTTAGAGTGTTCACTTCTCGAACGAAAAATTGTTACACCATCAAGTCGACGAAAGGTCAACGGGTTCTTGCCCGAGCAAGCTTCTATTATGGAAACTATGACAAGAAATCAGCCCCTCCTACCTTTGATCTTATATTTGATGGCAACTATTGGGGAAGTGTCCAAACCTCACTAGACCAAGTTGTCTATGCTGAAGTTTCTTATGTTGTCATGAGCACCGTCACGAGTATCTGCCTTGCACAATCAAAAGCTAACCAGTTCCCTTTTATCTCCGCACTTGAGGTTAGGGATTTGGGCACAAAAATGTACAACCTTCTTGATTCTAGCTACGCTTTGCTTACAAAAGAAAGGGTTGCATATGGTGCAACTGCACCCATAAGGTATGTATATATTGAGCAATTTTGTTATGTCATTTCAATTACAAATCCAATATAGCTAGCAATGGTCCAATTCAAATGGACTTCATAGCCCGTAAAATAAAGTTTTGAATTTGAATTTTATAAATAAAATAAAAAATCACGTAGAAAAATTTAGATTAGTGGTTGAGGATTGAATGCTACATTGTTTGCACGTGAGGCAAGATGTGTATTTGTTGACCCATTTTTTTGTGTGGTGACTTTTCATTCTTTTAGGTACTCAGATGATGTTTATGATCGAATTTGGAACCCGGTAGGGGTTGGTAGTAGTAGTGGGTTAACAATAGTAAAAAACGATGCAAATCCTGTGTTAATTGACGTTAGTGCCGTACCGGATAAACCTCCACAAGCCGTCTTTGCGACCGCAATTACTACACCAAGCACAGCAAATTCCATCATACTAACTTCTAATTTTCCAGTCAGAGAAACTCCTGTCTATGTCAACTTGTACTTCACTGAAGTCACACAGCTCGCCACCACCCAAAAGAGATCTTTCCAAGTTTACGTGAACGACAAGCTGTTTGATACCTCCCCGATTGTCCCTTCCTATAAAAGTGTGGTGGAGTTGAGCATTTCTAACGTGACCGCCACATCAAAAAGTTCCATCTCATTGATATCCACCCTTGCTTCGACTCTCCCTCCTCTCATCAGCGCCGCAGAAATCTTCTATGTAAACGGGCCCCTAAATGAAGGGACCAATAGCTATGATGGTTGGTGTCGATTCTTTTTTTGTACAATTAAATGATTTGAACTCGAAGCCTAACTCTTTTTCGTATCTTCTCTTTTCTTTTCTCAGTGGATGGGCTACATGCTTTGCAGACAGGATTTGTGGGTACATTGGACCGATGGTCTGGGGATCCATGTCTTCCATCTTCATACTCATGGGAGTGGATAAATTGCACTTCTGATCCTATTCCTCGCGTCACAGAATTGTAAATCATCTTTTCTAATTGTCATGTCCTTACGGAAAAAGGAAATTTAGTTTTTTTTTCCTTCTAATTAATTTGTTCTGTTTTGGTGTTTTAATTATTTTCAGAAATCTTGGTAGCTTTGGCCTGTCAGGTCTACTGCCCGATTTTAGTTCCATGGATTCCCTTGAGATCATGTAAGTCAAAGGATAAATGTCACATCAGCGCTCGTTAGTTAATTTTCGTTACACAACTTGATCAAACAATTTAATATATTATGAATATATTAACTTGTTTTTTCCTTGAAAATGCAGAGATTTGCACAATAACAAAATAAGTGGACCTATTCCAGATTTCCTTGGAGCCTTTCCTAATCTCAAAGTGTTGTAAGTCGAATTTTCTCAGCAAATTTACATTTTTTATAAAAAAAATCACTTTTTTTCTTAATTTCTTTTAATATTCTATAGGAATCTAGCAAATAATGGTTTCAGTGGACCAATTCCTGCCTCAATATCAAAAAATACCAAGTTGAAGTTACAGTAAGTTACACAAGTACATTATAATAATTTCCCATAAATAAAAAAAATATTTCAATTATTATTATTTGATTAGCTAATCCATGTACATGTATTATGCTTTTACATGTGTGACATACTATAATTTTTTGTGTGTAGAATTAACCATGTGACTGTGGCATATATGTTAATGTTTCAGGGTATCAGGTAATCCACAGTTGTGTGACACTGGCAAGTCCTGCCCAACTCACACTGATACAACAGTCGACGGTTCGCCCGGCAATGGTGGCAGCGGCGGCGGCAGCATCGGTGGAGGTGGCGGCGGCGGCAAAAAGAAAAGCAAGACTCCTATAGTACTTGGAACAACAATCCCAGCTTTCTTTGCTTTCTGGGCTATTGTAGGAACTTTGTATGTCAAAAAGAAAAAACGAGCAGCTATTGCTGCTGCTGCTGCTGGTACCACAGGTAATTTAATCAGAACTATTCTCTCACTTTCTAACCAAACCTTCCAGTTAAGTTAATTATTAATTAATTGTGGGCTTACTATGTAGGTGGAGCCAGTGGGCCTAATGATACACCACAGGCCCAAGCAAGACAGAACAATCCGTTGGTGGGCATAGTTGGTGAAGCTGTGGTCAACGAGATCATGGTCAACATCCAAGAGAATAATAATCACCAGAATGCCATTGCTTGATTAAATTTAAATCCCTCTAGCTCCCTTAGATCAATTATTAGAATCAATTTCTTTTTCTTTTCTTTTATTTTCTTTTTGTTACCCTTATTAATTATTCTTGCAAATATTATATATTATATTTATCACCTGTGCGTATTTTATTTCCAAAGTCAACGTTTTTATGTTTATTCCCAATTGGAGAAGAAAAAAATTATAAGTCAACGTACAATTAGAACGTGAATGGCACTTTGTAGCGAGTTGGTAAAGGGACAAATATGAAATACCCCTTATTTTGTCTCATTTGTGCAGTTGGTGTTCATTTGAAAAATAATTTTAGTTAATTACTCCCTCTGGTACAAATTAAATTTCTTTCTCGCATCTCAATATTCGATAGGTTTAACATTAAAAATATAAGTAAAAGTTACAATAAAAGCAAATCCTAAAACGACGTTTAATTCACACCGGAGGGAGTATATCATAATATTGTGTCAAATATTATACCAAATCGAGCCCATTAAACTAACTCGTGTAATTAAGTCAAATAGTGATGTGTAATTAATTGTGAGCTTACAAATAATTAAGTTTACTAAACCTTGTTTTTCTTAATTAATTAAACAAAAAAAGATCGTAATCATATTTTTTCCATGATTCTTAAACAAATATATTTTTCATAATTAATTAAACTGAGAAGGAAATCAATGAGCTATCTAATTACGTTGTCAATCTCAGACTATTAAGCTTCTCGGTGTCATTACTATGAGATATACCGATTTTCCATCAAAATGTCAATCTTTGGTTGGCATTTCAGTGTTCTATTTTTCTTATAATATATATTACAATTTTTAGTATTGTGATGAAATGTATCCTTCATATCGGTCGATTGGTATGAACGATATAAAAAATAAAGATGGTACAAACGTATTTTTTTTATCTCATTTTAATAAAAAGATTAGACGTACCATCTGTCCATACCAAAATGTATGGTACGTGATTGATAATATTGAATTAAATAAATTATTTTATTTTCTAATATTTAATATAATTTCAAAAATAGGCTTATTTCCTTTTGTTAAAATATAATTTCTGTAATAAACTATTTTAAAAATCCCAAATAAACTATCTTGTTTTGATTTCACCTGCCTCACGGGATGGGCAGTGGTTTAACGGAGTGTGTTTTGTATGGGCCTGTATATCTAATAATTTCTCCTTCAATGAGTAGAGAAGCGGGGGTTTCCCTCTATTGGGAGAAAATTGATTTTCTTTTTCTGGCTTGATTGAGCCTTGTCTCCATCAATAGGCACGCGGTGTCATTAATTAGTAGGGGTCTTCAAGAATGAGTTTATATCGAAAACCGAACTGAAATTTGGTCATTTACGAGCCAAACGGTTTGGATTAAAAAACCGGTCCAATTTCAGTTCTAGAAAATATCAAACTGAAAATGTTTGATCCAAACGGTTCTGAATGTTTGAAACCCAATAAGTGGAACCGAACCATGTATCTATATTTTATTTTTTATATACTTTTTATATACAAAATAATATTTATAATAATGTGTAAAATAGAAAAATAGATAAAAAAATTATTTATATATTAATATTAGATATTTATTATTATAATTTATTATAATAATAAGTTATAATCGAAATAAATAAAACCGAATTAAACTGGATCATTTATTTAGATTCAAGTCCGATTCTATATTTTATGGAACCGGAATAATGGGATAGTCCGCAAGTTGGTCTAAGAACCAAACCAAACTGAGTCACGTTGTAGACACCCCTAGTCACTAGTAAGTGCAAAGTCTAGTTTACTAGCTTCATTTATTGATGTACTACTTATCTAGGTATTTAAGCTAGGACCATAGCCATCTATATAATTGTACTTGCGATATTGTTGCTAAGGATTTTATGCGGCTTTAGTAAATATTCGATACATATTTATTTTATTGATTATTTCATCTTAATAGACTGTTAAGATTAAACAAAATAGGGTGATTGACAACTCAATTTGAATTAATTTTTTTCAAGCTATCTCCATAATTGATTATATTTGTGCTCAAACTGACATCAGAGACAGCCTCTCACAGCCTCTTTGGATGTGGATGCTGCGAGAGTAGGGTTAGGTGGTCTTTCCGCCGTTGGCATGCAGCGGCGCCTCTCGGCCCACTGTTTGGCTCCCAAGTGATGATAGTATGCTAAGATTGTGTAAAGTACTAGTTGGGCCTAGTAGTATTTGGGCTCTTTACTAATTTTGGGCCGCAACTTTCCATTTTGAAATTTATTTACTCTGTAATGAGCCTATTTGTACTTCTTTCATTCAATCAAATCAATCGAATATTGGAATTCAAATTTCTGAACAGAAGATTATTAATAAATCATAACCCGCGTTTTGTTTTGTTTGCAGATCCTCTGTCAACAGTTGTTCCGATGCATTATTTTATTGGAGTAATTTACGTCGGTCGCATTAAGTCTTTCATCGTATAAAAGAAAAAAAAGAAGTCTTCATCGTATAGTGCCAATACAGATTAGGAAAGAGAGTTTTTATCTACTCATCTTGAGTATTCTTTGTTTTCTCCGATCAGGATATTTTTCCCGTTTAAAAATTTTCAATTCTAAAAAAGTAAATGATTTTTTAGTGTGATTTTTTTTTCATTTCCGAATTTCAAACTCAAAAAGTTAATAATCGACAATTTTTTTATCATTCTATCTATAATTATGCTAGCGGTCAAACTTATTTTTGGATAAACAATCCTATAGAAGCTCAATTGTGAACATATCATGTACCACATGTAATATGACAAACAAAATTGAATTTAGGTACAAAGATGCTTAGTTCGGACCACATAATTTTGAAAAAAGAAATCCAGCACATTACGCCTATAATTAAAACCTTACTACTTATCAAGTACTTTTTTTTTCTTCCTCTTTTCCAATAGGTTGACTTATCATGTACTTACAAAAATGAAAGGAACATTAGCGCCCCTTATTTAAACGTTAAACATTCTAGTTTAGTCTCCATATTGTAATTAGATAGGCTAATAAGCTCTCTTAATCTGGCCCATCTCTTTCATTGGTGCTATTTCTCGTCGACCCTCAATGGCTAGGACGTGCATTGTGCCACTCCTCCTAGCTTTCTCTGCTTTCTCAGCATATGTTAATGGTAATCAATCCCTTTTAAGTTTTATCCTAATTATTTTTTTCTGATCATATTTTTCAGTAAATATTAATGCTATAATGCCTAATTATATCTTTTCTACTTTTTAATAAGTTGATTTGAACTATGATTTTTTTAGAGATCTTCCGATATTTCACGACTGAACAGTTAACTATACGTTAACGAACTTAATGTATATTTTTCAGCGGTCATTGACTGCGGAAGCACTGGTGTTTACACCGACGAGAACACGGTGGTGTGGATTGGGGATGAGAATTCCATGAACATGGGAGAATCTCATGTTGTCCAAACCACACCTGGGGTGCCTCATGTCATGACCACTCTTAGGGTGTTCACTTCTCTGAGAAAAAATTGTTACACCTTCGACGCAACCAAAGGTGACAGGGTTCTTGTCCGAGCAAGTTTCTATTATGGAAACTATGACAAGAAATCATTCCCTCCTACATTTGATCTACTATTTGATAGCAACCATTGGGTCACAGTCCAAACCTCGCTCGACCAAGTCATCTCTACCGAAATTTCGTATGTTGTCAAGAGCGATGTCACTAGCATCTGCCTTGCCCAGACCGAACCTGACCAGTTCCCGTTCATCTCCGCGCTCGAGCTTAGGACTTTGGACACAGGAGTGTACAACGTGCTTGATCCTAGCTACGCTTTGCTTACAAAAACAAGAGTTGCATATGGTGCAAATCAAACCATAAGGTATGTGATTAACTTCAATTATAAAGTCAAGAAAAACCGCATGTTTGATCCTTATGTTTAATGAGACCTTAATTATAAAAGAAAACTTAATTTAAATACATTTAAAATCTAATTAAATGAGAAATTAACACAAAAAAACCAGATTTGAGACCTTTCTGGATCATGTCATATAAAAAAAGTTTAGTCTAGATAATTTATATATAATCTTGCGAGGAATATATCTGTCAAAACTTGATCCAATTGTTATGTTCGTTTAATGTTTGGGTTGCATTTCTTAGACTCTTATCTGCTTGCAACAAAAATTATTGAGATATTTGTTTCATGTCGTATAAAAAAAATTCTTTATTATTTTTCCAGGTACCAAAATGACCGTTATGATCGGGTATGGAAACCGGCAAGACTTGGGAGTGGGCTACTGGTCGTCCAAAATTCTGCAGATACAATGTTTATTGACGTTAGTGCAGATATTCCCCCAACAAATGTCTTTGATAAAGCAATTACTACCTCAAGCACAGCAGAATCCATCACACTATCCTCTATTTTTCCAGCCGGAGAAACTCCTATCTATGTCAACATGTACTTCTCTGAAATGACACAACTCAAAACCACTCAAAAGAGATCTTTCCAAGTTTTTGTCGACGACAAGTCGGTTGATACTGTTGTCCCTACCTATGGAGGTGTGGCGGAGTTGAATATCTTCAACATCACTGCCACACCAAACACTTCTTTTTCATTGATAGCCACTGCTGATTCTACTCTCCCCCCTCTCGTTAATGCCATGGAAATCTTCTTTGTTTATGGGCCCATGGACGAGGGAACCGATAGCAAAGATGGTTAGTATTTTTTCTTGAATTTAATTATGTTTAGAAATAATTATATTTACTGGGCAGGGGCAATAAATTTCAGCCAAACAGGGCATAAAAATTAGATGTGGTTCATTAAGCGATAAAATTATGTTTAGATTCACTAATGATAAAATTTTATGAAATTAATGACAGTGGAAGGGCTAAGTGTGCTGCAATTGGAGTTCTTGACCGGTACATTACATCATTGGTCGGGCGATCCATGTCTTCCATCTCCGTATTTATGGGAGTGGATCAATTGTAGTTCTGATCCAGTTCCTCGCGTTACAGCATTGTAAATCATCTTTTCCTGTCATTCCTTGAAAATATAATTTAATCTCTGATTTCTTTTAAAATTAATTCTTATCGAGTGTGTTCTGTTTTGTGCTTTCAGAAATCTTGGTAGTTTTGGTCTATCTGGTATACTTCCAGATTTCAGTTCCATGGATGCTCTTGAGATCATGTGAGTTTAACAATAAATGTCACATCTTTAGAATCTTATTATACTCGAACGAAATTAATATAACCAATCGATATTCACTTAAAAATGCAGAGATTTGCATAATAATTCAATAAGTGGGCCTATCCCAGATTTCCTTGGCGCCTTTCCTAACCTTAAAGAGTTGTAAGATGAATTTCTCCACCATATTAACTTCTCCATTTTTTTCTTGTAACATTTATTTTTAATTTTGCTGCTACCTAAGTTTTTTTAATCCCTTCTTAATTTAAATTCTTGAATATTGTAGGAACCTAGCAGATAATCACTTCAGCGGACCAATTCCTACCTCAATATCAAATAACAAGAAGTTGAAGTTACAGTAAGTTATAGAAAGTGCACTGGAAATTCCCATAAATAAAGATATTCTTCTTTTGAAATCCGATTATACTCGAACGAAAATTAGTTTCTAAATTAGATGAGCACGTATGACACCCGAAAAGGTAATCCCTAATCATTTTGTTTACGTGCATGTCTTTATGTCTCAGGGTATCAGGAAATCCAAAGTTGTGCGCCACCGGTGAGTCCTGCCGGACTTCCATCGATACACCCTCCGGAAATTTACCTTCAAGCGGCGACGATGACGGCAGTAGCCGCAACAATAAGAAAAGCAAGGTTCCTATAATAGTTGGAATAACAATCCCAGCTTTCCTTGCTTTCTGGGCAATTGTAGGATTTTTAGTTGTCTCGCACAATAAGAGAAAACGAGCAGTCGTTTCTGCCGCCGGCACCATAGGTAATCATAATTAATTAAGCATTTTCTTCCAATTTTAATTTAATTAAACCCATAAATCTTAAATTCTTAATTAAATTGTGGGTTTGCTAGGTGGGCCCAGTGGGCCTAATGGCACACCACCACAGGTGCAAGGAGTACAGAACAATCCGTCGGAGGGAAAAGTCCGTGAATTTCAGGTCAACGATATCAGGGTCCACATCCAGGATCAAGCGACTAATTAAGCCCCTCTAGCAGATCAATCCTCGGAGATCAATTTCTTTTATTTTTCTTAACTTTTTGTTACCTTATTAATTGTTCTTGCAAATATTGACTTTGTATTTATTAATTGTGTGTATTTTTTCAGTATTGTAATTGGTTTTCCAAGGTCAATATTTTGTGTTTGTTCCAAGCGGAGTAAAAAAAATGTAAGTCAACGTTTGTCGTTTGTGATACTAATTACAAATAGAACGTGAGTGGCATTTTGTAGCAAGTCGGTAATGAGAAGAAATGTTTGAGTTGTCATTATAATAAAATACTCCCTCGTTCCTCCGCAAATGATATCCTTTTAAAATAATTATTTATATTAAGGAAATAATTATTATATTTTTTACTAATTTTCTACTCTTAAATTGACTAATCTAATGAAAGGATGGTTGTATGGATTGGGTTCAATAAATATATATTTATCACTTTTCACCTGATAATCTAAGAATGACAAGTATTTTATAATAAATTTTTAACCTTAAACGGTTTCTATTGAAGAACGGGTGGAGTAAATAATAACTGACAATTTAGAGTAAATACAATACTTTCTTAGAAAATACAAAACTTGAAGGATCAATATGGAAAAAATCAAAATTTTGAGATGGTCATGCCTCCTGGGGGTGTTCATCGAAAGCATCGGTAAAACATACGATAGTTATAATCGAAATTTGGTAGTTCTAAATGTATATTATCACATTCTATTATGAACTATATTAATTACAATTTCATTCCGGAATTTCCAACTTCCAAAATTAATACAACTTAGTTGTAATTTTTTCTAACTTTATTACTTGATATTTGAAAAACATACAATAGCATTAACAAAAAAGATTAATGTCTCTATCAAAAAAGAGAGTCAAATAACACTTAAAATTTCTAAAACACAACAACACTACAAGTCAAGTTTAGTTTTATTATCCTGTTCGACTAAAAATATTACTCCCCCTGTTCATATTTATTGGACGTTTTAGGGAAAAAACGATTGGTTGGAAATAACTAACGCGTTTGGGGTCCGTGCCGCCGTCCTTTGTGTTTTTACAATTTTCGCCCTTGAACGACGCGTTGTTTGCTAAAAAAACTACATGTCACGCAGGGGTCAGAAGGAAATGAAATTTGAGTGAAGCCAGAAGCGCGTGCTTTTGTATTTTCATCTCTGTTTTCGTACCCACTACAACCAGACCCCTCCCATCTCTCTTCTCAAATTCGTTCTTCATTTTTTCAATACGTATCTCTTTTTTTATTTGTGAGATTTGCTTATAAATTGAGGGAATTTATTTCGAGGATTCTCAGTTCGACAGCATCGTCCAGTACGATGACTCCGGTCACATGTTTGTCCCTGATTCTGTCGGCGTCGATGATGAAAAAATGGTTGGAATCGAAGAGAAGGCCATTTCCGATGAAATGGTTGAAGACACTTATGAAAAAAAGGAGAATGGAAGCTTGATTGAGGACGTTGGTGGGCAAGAAGAAAGCTCACTGTTGCAGGTCAGAATGGAAGAATCGATTGCCGGGCAAGATGGGTCGGAGGATATGCTTATTTCTAGGGTTTCTGAATTTGCAAATAGGGACGGAGGATATGCTTGTGTGTTCGCTGGGTTTGTTCAACCAATTGTGCAATTAGTTTTATTTTGGGTTATTATGTTAATTCTGGATTAATGTTGCTAGAAATTGCTGATTTTAGGGTAATTTTTGTAATAATGGATTGTGTACAGTGTGGATCAGTTGGTGTATATATGAAAATATTACTGTGAATTTTTGTTGTGCATATGTTGTAATGGTCTGGATTTTACTTAGTTCCAATTACCAGGTTATTGTCTTAAGTAGAGATAAACGAAACAGACTTGAAGCATTAGCAGAACATTACATACTTTATTATTGAAAGGAAAAAGGAGTTACATATTGAAAGCATAATCATCACTCCATCTTAGGGATTGCAGGAACCTTGTTGGTAAACCTGTTAGCTGCCCTCACAGCAGCATGCAGATTATCACGGGACGACTTCAAACTGTCCCTTTTAACCTCCAACCTGCATATGCATTTAGCCAATGGAAGAAGGGAGTGACCCATGGTGAGGATAATCTCATCTGCATCCAAGCCATGCTCATCATAGTGGCTGAGGACACCATTTCTTATTTCCTTCAGCCTGTGACATACTTCCTGCATCGAATCAATTTTTCATCAAAGTGATGATATCTTTATGGAGGGCAGTCTCTACTGTGCCTGCGATCTCTAGGATGTTCTCAGCCTCTCTGGGATTCATGGTGATAGTGAAAGGATGATGAAGGGGGGTAACCTACTTGTGGTTACGCCTTTTTATAGAAGGTTGTTGTTGAGCCCGTGATGTAATAAAAGTGGATTCCTGATAGCATGTTTTTATGCACGATTTTCTCCCCATTTTCTCACCCATTTAAGGCATGATTCTGCTAATTTACCCTTGTTTTCATTACTTTTGCAGATTTAGGCCTAAAATGGGAGTTTATGCGAAAAGATACATTTTTGGGGCATTTTGTGCAGTTTTGAGCTTCAAGACCCAGAGTCGTGGTCCCGAGTCCGAACCAGCGTTCAAGGTCCCGAATCGGATTCACCATTCGGGACCCCGAAGGGCGAAGAATGACATTTCCACGTGTCATCTCGCCAGAGCTTCCATGTGCCTCCCCTAACACTGTTCCTGCAGTCTGCACTGACCACCAAATACCTACCGCTCTGACCAAGTCATCCCTCGAGCCCAGTCCAGACCTGCCAAAGCTGGAGAAATCAGACAGCTTTATGCTTTTTCAGCTTTGTGCTTTTAGGAACATAGATCCATTTTTTAGGCTTTCAATTAATGCATTTTGTCCCTAGTTTTAGGCTGAAGATATTTTGTGCTTAGTGCTCTACTATATAAAGGGCATCTAAGAGTAGTTTAGGACATCTTGGATTATCCATGATCATGTAGTTTTAGTTTTCTTAGACTTCTCTCTAGTTTATCTCTCTAGTTCTTGTTAGCTCATCTTCAACCTTGCCGCCGGGCTTCAAACGGATTTTAGTAACAAGTTTTCTTCCCTTCATCTATTTATTTACTTGTTATGCTTTCTTTAATTGTTATTTATTTATCTTCAAGCATGAGTAGCTAAATATTTAATTCTTAGCAAAGGGTTATTCAAGGGCTGCAGGGGCAGATTCGAGGCCTAAACATTCTTAATATATTTTTGATGCCATATTCAATTGCTTATCATTTTAATTATAATTTCACTTGGGGTAATTAGAGGTTTGATCAACTGATTATTACTTTGTGTGAATGCTGCCATCTTTGTGATAAATACGAAAGGAAAGTTGCATGGAACAAGTAGGCATCTGTTTAGTCTTGACTGCGCTGAAGTGGTCTCGAATAGATAGGGTGGGTAGTTGATTAGAGCGAGGTCACGAGCTTGACAAACTGAGGGACTTTTAGCTCTAGATCTGTCTTTTCTTATCTTCATGGGCGGTTTGAGTATGGCCCTCCAGCATTCGTGCCTGGGGGGATGGCAAACTGTCAAGACTACCTCATATGTGGAAACGGGGGGTAGTTTCTCTTAAAAGAAAAGTAGGGGATATCCTAGGAATCTAGTCCCTATGTCATTTCTATGATGTCTTGAATAGAATACCCTTGAGCCGATGACAATCTGGTCCCGAATGCAACCCAAGAATACCTTTTGCTAAGATCTTTCTCTACCTGATTATTTGTGCTTGTTTCACTTTCTGTTTTATTAATTCTGAATTTGTTCACTGATTTGCTATATTTTTACATTCGGGACCCCGAACCTTGCTTTCTTAGATAAACTTGTTAGCTCCAAATCTCTCTTGACCAACTCGTTTGGTCAAGTAAAACCCCCCCTGATTGTTACTTTTTGTGCCTTTGTCCCCCGAATACATTCAAGACCTTGAATTCTGTTTTGTTTCTTTTATTGTTTTATTTTATAATCTGGCCTTGTCTAGCGTAAGTCTTCACCAATCTCTGTGGATCCATCCTCTTGCCACTGTCTTCAATCTATTTTGTTGCATGTGATAAGTTGTAATAATTTGTTTGATCGTGCCCTCGACAAGCGCATTATCAAAATGGCGCCGTTGCCGGGGATTGGTGTTAAGTCTTGCCCTAGACAAGTCCAGATTTTTGTTTTGTTTTATTTCTTTCTTTAAATGTCTTATTTTAATTCTTATTCTCATTCACCCTCTTTTCCTCAACATTTTACTCCTAACCCCCCGTGCTGGAATCAAGGAAATTTCAGCTATGGAGTGCATTCTAGACCTGGATATCAATATTTTCAGCCTCCACAACCTCCTCAAGGCACAGGGTTATCCTAAGGAAATCTGGCTGCATTAATTGGCATGGTTAATCAATTTAAAGAGACCCTTCGGGAGCAGAGGCGCCAAGAGTATCTTGAAGAAAACTTCACATCCTTGCCCGCTCATCATGACCTCGACGCTGCCCTAGCTCCCGAATCCGATAAGGAAAGGTTGATTAACTTGGAAAATCAATTAAAAGAGCTAACTTTAGAAATGCAGGAGCTTAAGGAGCAGTGGCGTCAAGAGGATATTGAAGTCGAGGTCCTGAATCGGATTCAAGACCCCGACGCTGCCACTTCTGCAGCTCCCGAACAGATCCCAGATCCTCGGGACCCCGAAGAAGTTCCAGCTCCCGAACTAAATTTTTTAGCTCTCTTGCCCAATCAGACGATGGATCACCCTATCACTCCTATAGAACAACATTTCCAGCACTTAGATAGTGATGACTATTCAAGTGAAGAGGAGAGTTTCTCCACCACCACCCTATGGGAGTTACCATATGAGCGTCATGACCAAGATAATGAGTCTTATGGGATAGAGGACCTTTTCATGCCTATGGATGAGCTAAAATTGGAGGATTCAGGATGCTTTCCTTTGAAGTCAAGAGCCAATATGGACTACACAGACATTGAGGTCCCGAAGTTGAGCAACAGTGACGAGCTTCAAGGCCTCGAAGCAGAATCGAGGGCAGAAACCATTTTTCAGCCGGGAGAGATTGTGAATAAGGATTCAAGGGAGACTGAGAATGGAGATTTAAGTGAGATTGAGGAGGAGAAAATTGAGGACTTGAGCTTTTCATCATGCCCTCGATCTAAAGTCGTTATGGGTGAAAGGGAGATTTTGAAACTTTTTGATTATATTGATCCTTTTCTTGAATCACCTTCCACTCATAACAATTTTTTCCTCTTAATTTTGCAGGAGCCTAAATTAATATTTGACTCATGTCATGACCGCATGCAAGATGCTTTGCTACAAGATCATCCATTCCATGCGATAAGTCACATCAAACTAAGAGGATGGAAAGCATTTAGTAGAATTGGTTGAAGGAAACTTGAAGAGTCGAGGCCCCGACTATAATCAAGGCCAAGTGTGATTCCTAACCTTCTTTCTTCTTTCCTTTTAATTTTTAAAATTTTCAATTCCAAGTCAAACTTAGCTTTTTTATTCTTTATACACACTTCTTATGTTCCCTATGTAGTTTTAATTAGCTTTGTCTCCTTCCCTCATTTAATTCTCTTGTCCCCTCCTTTTTCAAACCCCATTAATTCCCCATTTAATTTAGCTTTTTATGTTCCCTATGGTAGCTTTAATTACTTTTGTCTCCTTCCCTCCTCATTTAATTCTCTTGTCCCCTCCTTTTTCAAACCCCATTAATTCCTTTTGTTTTCCCTTCTTTCCCCTTTTTTTTCAAATTCAAATTCAAAAAAATTTTAAAAAAAATTAAAATATTTTTTTTTTAAAATTAATTAATTAAAAAAAAAAAATATCTCACTTTTTTCTCTGATTTGTCCAGGTGTCGGGTATATGCTTTTTCAGGAACTTCTCGTCCTCTCCTAGTGCGCTACGTGGAATCCGTCATTCGAGACTCCGACACCTGTTTCTGATTCGAGACCCCGACACCTGTTTCTGATTCGGGACCCCGAAGCCAACACTGGCACAATCTTCCCCCATCCTCGATTCGAGACCCCGAACAATCTATCCCTTTGCCCCAGCATAGGCTTATCTTTTCTTTTATGTTGAATAATTTCCCTTTATGCTTTAGTTTGAACTGCTGTCTTTTTGTCTCCTTATTCACATTGAGGACAATGTGTTGCCTAAGTGTGGGGAGGGTTTTATCTGCCTTATTTGTTTACTTTTCTTGACTGCATGTTTCAAGGTCCCGAATGTTTTTTCGGATTTTTATCTTTATTTGCTGCCTAGTTTTTGAAAACTCCCCAATGATGGACACACACCTGACTTGCGCACATAGAATAAAAATGTTGTCTATAGTCAAGGTCCCGAATGTGATTCATTCTTTGCCTGTTATGCCTTATATCTGCTTCAAGACCTAGACACCAGTAGTCACGAATTAACACCTTGTGAGCAATTGAGCCCCCATTTTTATTGCTTGAGAGAAATGCATGACTAAGGTACTAGCTGGGTTTGCATGATATCCATGGGTATAAACACATTTAGACATAGGAAAGCAGCAAAAAGATTAAGTCCTCGCATCAAATTGTTCCCTCTCTTTTTCTTTTGTTATATTTCTTTCATCTTGACCCCGAATCCCTTCTTGACCTCCAATTCTAACCACTTGAATTTTCTTTGATCTTTCTCTTGGTAGGTGAGCAGTGTTGTTGGGAGCACCATCGAGGGCTAGACTAGACAACCGAAGCAGCAAAGGCAAAGTGTGGGGATCCCGCAAAAATTCAAGACCTTGAATGCTGGCGCAAGCTCAAGACCTCAAAGTTGAATTCAAGGGCAGACCAGAACGAAAAATCACTTCCCACCCACAACAAAACACAAGTGTGGGGAAGTGAAATCAGAATTTCAAGCCCCCGAAGAACAAGGTCTCGATCCTCAATTCAGATCTCTCTCTCTCTCGAAAAAAAAAAAAGAGAGAGAGAGAGAGAGAGAGAAAAACAGAAATATAAATAAAAGAGAGAGAGAAAAGAGCAAGACCAAACCTTGAAAGCCAAGAAGAGGAAAATCAGCAGCCAACATTCATTCAAGGTCCCGAGCCTAGGTCCCGAATGAAGAAAGCAAGGATCCCCCTCGAAGAAGAAAAGCCTAGTCTAGCTTTCGCCCTCAGCAACATTGCCTCACCGTTTTGATTCCTTTCTGCCAAGGGAGCGTTCCAGGTTTGAGTTGGTTTCACCACCTTCTCATTTCACTTCCTTACTATCCCTCTTCTCCACTTTTTCTTCTCATTATGCTTCTTCCATTTCCTCTTGTCATTTATTTTCTTTGCTTCCCCTTCTTGCCCCCGATGCGAAGACTTTTGATTGCTAGATTGCCTATGTATGTGTCTAATATACTCGGATTGACTTGCAAACTTGGTTTTGTGCTACGTTTTTTTGCATACTCGAGTGTTTAAACACCTAACCTTGTTCACGAGCGTGAGTGCAAACACCGATCTATGAGAGGACTGCTGGTGAATAGGCTGATGTGGAAAAGTCTCTTCTCAAGGGTCGTTATCCTTCTGATTTGATGCAGGTGTATCTAGGCGAAGTCTGTTTTCATTCGGGGTCCCGAATCTTGACAAGCATGCTTATTCTCTGTATTATGGTCTGGTGTGTCTGTTCTGTTTTGGGACTGTTTTAAAATTTTGTGAATGCTCGAGGGCGAGCATTGGGCAGTGTGGGGATTATTTGATAGCATGTTTTTATGCACGATTTTCTCCCCATTTTCTCACCCATTTAAGGCATGATTCTGCTAATTTACCCTTGTTTTCATTACTTTTGCAGATTTAGGCCTAAAATGGGAGTTTATGCGAAAAGATGCATTTTTGGGGCATTTTGTGCAGTTTTGAGCTTCAAGACCCAGAGTCGTGGTCCCGAGTCCGAACCAGCGTTCAAGGTCCCGAATCGGATTCACCATTCGGGACCCCGAAGGGCGAAGAATGACATTTCCACGTGTCATCTCGCCAGAGCTTCCATGTGCCTCCCCTGACACTGTTCCTGCAGTCTGTACTGACCACCAAATACCTACCGCTCTGACCAAGTCAGCCCTCGAGCCCAGTCCAGACCTGCCAAAGCTGGAGAAATCAGACAGCTTTATGCTTTTTCAGCTTTGTGCTTTTAGGAACATAGATTCATTTTTTTAGGCTTTCAATTAATGCATTTTGTCCCTAGTTTTAGGCTGAAGATATTTTGTGCTTAGTGCTCTACTATATAAAGGGCATCTAAGAGTAGTTTAGGACATCTTGGATTATCCATGATCATGTAGTTTTAGTTTTCTTAGACTTCTCTCTAGTTTATCTCTCTAGTTCTTGTTAGCTCATCTTCAACCTTGCCGCCGGGCTTCAAACGGATTTTAGTAACAAGTTTTCTTCCCTTCATCTATTTATTTACTTGTTATGCTTTCTTTAATTGTTATTTATTTATCTTCAAGCATGAGTAGCTAAATATTTAATTCTTAGCAAAGGGTTATTCAAGGGCTGCAGGGGCAGATTCGAGGCCTAAACATTCTTAATATATTTTTGATGCCATATTCAATTGCTTATCATTTTAATTATAATTTCACTTGGGGTAATTAGAGGTTTGATCAACTGATTATTACTTTGTGTGAATGCTGCCATCTTTGTGATAAATATGAAAGGAAAGTTGCATGGAACAAGTAGGCATCTGTTTAGTCTTGACTGCGCTGAAGTGGTCTCGAATAGATAGGGTGGGTAGTTGATTAGAGCGAGGCCACGAGCTTGACAAACTGAGGGACTTTTAGCTCTAGATCTGTCTTTTCTTATCTTCATGGGCGGTTTGAGTATGGCCCTCCCGCATTCGTGCCTGGGGGGATGGCAAACTGTCAAGACTACCTCATATGTGGAAACGGGGGGTAGTTTCTCTTAAGAGAAAAGTAGGGGATATCCGATGATAACAATCAAGACAGCCCCAACGGTGCTACCACCCTTGCGGCTCCCACCAGGACGATTTCCCATAAGACCCGTAAGATATCTTCATATCGCCCGAGAATTAGAGAAGAATTCCTAGGATGGTCGACATCAGCGGGGGGGGGGGGGGGGGGGGGGGGGGGGGGGGGGCTCACGCGACTCTACACGCACGACACCATCCCATCCTAGGGGCCCACGAGCTTATCGCTCCCGGCAGCCCGTATGATATCGCTCATGACGTCATCTGTCGGTATCGCTTGTGACGTCACCATCTGACATCGCCTGGATTGGTATCGCCAGGTATCGCCGAACAGGCCTATAAATACTCCTACTTTTCCAATCTAATGGTAAGATCAAGATCACTAAGACGAACCTCTGTTATTTTTGAAACCAGGACTGACTTAAGCATCGGAGTGTCTATGCCGGAGCCCCCCTCCGGCGCTTTGCAGGTACATTCGACGCCGACCACCACCGTTTCGATCAACCACGACTCCGAATCTTACGAGATCGACATTGAATCTTATCAAATGGTGCTTTCGTTGAAAGTCTTGGTATATTAAGTGAGCGTCCTTAATAGCCAAGCTCCGTCTAGTCGGAGGATTGGAACGGTCATGATCACGGGATCGGAGCCGATCCGATCATCATCCTCTAATATCCCTTTCTCAATCCGCAGACGGTTATTCTCTTTTGCTACTGCCGACCTCTCTATGACTACACAACCAATCATTTCGGGATCTCTGGACCTCTCGGTTGGAATTGCTGGGGGACAGGCCTCCTCGCAGATGGACATCTTGTCATCTCAGATAGCGGGATCAGATTTCTCCACTCCTCTTTCTGGGGGATCTGCGCTTAATCGTGAACATCCTTTTGCAATGGAAATAGTGGCCCTTCGTTCTCGGCTGGAATATCTGACGGAAATGGCTGTGAGAGTCACGCCTGGTGCTTCTGGATCTAGTCTCCCTCCTCGCATCATGTTTACACCATTTATTGTCGCTGATCGACCTTTATCACCGTTGTTTCCAGAAAACCTCCAGATGCCTTTATCCGCGGAAAATCCTCCGATTAGTGTTGAGCAGTTTACTCAGGGAAGAGTTGAGGCTTACGTACCACAAATGCCGCAAGGTTTCCTCCTACAAGGAGACAGGCAGCTTATGGGGGATAGGAGCCGATGGGACGGACAGAGGGAAGGAGCCAATAGAAGTCTGTCTCCCGAGTACAGTGAAAGATCCAGTAGTCGAAGGTATCGAATTCATTCGCACAGGAGCAGCAGTCGATCTCCTAGACGACATCCTACGCCAGAACCACGAAATAGGGGGCGTCAGGACGAAATGTCTCCTCCGCGTCAGGTGCGTGAAATTCTTGATGATACATCGGGCCACCCATTTAGCCGTCGTATAAGGCGTCACAGGGTCAGTCGGCGCGTAAAGCTTCCCATTGATGTTTATGATGGCACCAAGGATCCCATCTCGCACATTAATAAGGCGAAGGATTTTGTTCAGTTTCAGACCCACAGTGATGCGGCGTTGTGCCAAATATTTGTTATGACATTATCAGGTGTGGCGCGTCTCTGGTTTGAGGGTCTCTCTGGTGGATCCATTAATAATTTCTCACAGTTAGAATCTAAATTCCGGAGCAGATTTAGCACGGCAATTCCAATCAGGAAATCTGCCGCAGCGTTATTTGACATACAACGAAGGCCTCAAGAAACCTTAAAGGAATTTCTCAGTCGCTTCGATTTGGAAATGTCCTTAACGCCGGGCGTTACCATTGATTTTGCTATAGAAGCTCTGAAAAGGAATTGCCGCTATGGAAAGCTGAAAGACCCGCTCATGGTGGATCCTCCAGTGACTTTAGATACGTTGAGGCTTAAAGCCCACAATTACGCAAAAATGGAAGAGGAAGAAAATAGAGATAAGACGTATAACGCGTCACATGGGACATCTCAAATTACTACTGCTCCCGCGAAGCTGCAACCTGACGACCATTTTCTCGACGATTACGCCAGGAGGAAGGACCATATCCCCAAGGCCTCCAACAAACAGAAGGGTCATTTTTCGAAGGGAAAAACCGGTGGTTCCCCCTCTCGACGTCACGGGGATTCTTATAAAAATCGTACATATGACCCAGATTTCCCTTCTCTTAACGTGCCAAGGGCAGAGATTTTGGCGATAGCGGAGCAGCGAAATCTTCCCATCCGCTACCCCGCGCCTACAAAACCAGGAGTGCTTCTAGGGAGAAGGGAAAATACTTATTGTAAATTCCACAAAGCCAGGGGCCATTCCACAGAAGCGTGCAGGGAGTTAAGATCGGCGATAGAACGCTTGGTAGAAGAAGGATATTTGGGGGAATTTGCTACCCAAATAAGAGAAGATGCCAGAAATAATCTCATGAAAAGGACCACAGACGAACCACCAGTTCCTCCCCGCGTTCCGCAAAAGGATGATGCTCCCAGAGGTAAAGATAGGGAAACTCTTGCGGTTGATGACGAATATATCCCTATGATTAACATTATCACAGGAGGAACCCCTTATATGGACGAATCAGAGCAATTGGCAGCCGCGAAAAGAGATAAACGCACACGTGATGGCATGGCCAAAAAAGGAGAAGCGATAGGTATATTGGATCGAATGGTATTATCCTTTTCCGAAGAAGATGAGAAAGGCGTCGTCTATCCGCATAACGATGCATTGGTGGTCACGCCCGTCATCGCCAGTCATGGAATCAGAAGAACTCTTATCGATAACGGGAGCGCGGTGAACCTCTTTTCGCTGGAAGCTTACAATCTCATGAAACGACCTGACAATGAGTTAACACCGAGCAAACGGCCTATAGTCGGCGTTGATGGGGTTCCAATCCCTGTCACGGGGGTAATTACTTTGCCCATATATTTCCGAGAAGACACCTACAAGCGATCAGAGAACCTGTTGTTCCTTGTCATGGATCTGAATTTGCCTTACAATGTCGTGCTCGGACGACCTTTCCTCAACCGCTTTGGAGCGGTGATATCTCAGAAGCATCTAAAGATGAAGTACCCCTCCTGGGATGGGGTAGTATCGGTAAAAGGCGATCAAAAGCTGGCGGCAGAAGGCTACTCGCTCATGACTCAAAGAAGCTGCGATAGGTACGTATGTATAGCAGCGGACCCCTATGAGCAGAGTGATGAGAAGCGTGCTCAACCTCTAGACAAAATGGTACCCATTCCGGCAATTGGTATAGAGGAAGCAAGTTTCCTGATCAGTGAAAAACTCAGCCCAGCAGAAAACCTTCAGCTGGCCCGGCTGTTAAACAAATGCCAAGGAGATTTCGCGTGGAAACCCTCCGACATGCCAGGTATATCACGGGAAATAGCCGAGCATCGTCTCAATGTGGACCCAGATGCCAGGCCGGTACAGCAAAAGCGACGCGCGTTCTCTAATGAAAAGCCGTTGGCTGTGGATAAGGAAGTAGCAAAGCTCCTCGACGCAGGGTTTATCCGCGAAGTTCAATATCCCACCTGGCTAGCGAACCCTGTCCTTGTTCCTAAGCCCAATGGGGATTGGCGCATGTGCATCGACTTCACAGATTTAAATGATGTCTGCCCTAAGGATTGCTACCCGCTTCCTCGCATAGATCAGTTAGTTGATCAGACCGCTGGATACGCTTATCTAAGCTCATTGGACGCCAACTCTGGATATAATCAGATTCCCATGGCCCGGGAAGATGAAGAAAAGACTGCGTTTCTCACTCCAAAGTCCACCTACTGTTATACGGCGATGCCGTTCGGGCTGAAGAACGTCGGGGCTACATTCCAACGTATGGCCAATAAGATATTCGAAGAGCAAATAGGGAGGAATGTGGAAGCATACGTTGACGATATTTTGGTGAAGAGCGCGAGCTTTCAAGATCACCTACGAGATTTAAAGGAAGTCTTTGACGTGATGAAAAGGTATCGTATGAAGTTAAATCCCCGAAAATGCATGTTTGCATTTCAGACAGGAAAATTCTTGGGCTACGTGGTCAGCCAAAAAGGCATCCTGCCTAATCCCTCAAAGGTTAAGGCCATACAAGACATGATATCGCCAAGAACCATTAAAGAGGTGCAAAGGCTAACAGGGCGAGTCATAGCCCTTGGGCGATTCATTTCCAAGCAAGGAGAAAAGTGTCTCCCTTTTTTCAAAATCATACGCAAGAAAGCCTCGTTCGGGTGGACCCTGGAATGTGAGGAAGCCTTTATCGGCCTAAAAGATTACCTATCGTCTGATTTATTATTGACGAGACCTGAAGTAGGTGATACTTTATATTTGTATCTTGGTGCCGCGGATGAAGTGGTCAGTGGCGTCCTCGTTCGCGACGATAACCATTCTCATCGCCCGGTCTATTTTGTGAGCCACGTCCTGAAGGATGCGGAGTTGCGATACGCCCGAATTGAAAAGATAGCGTTCGCTCTGATACAAGCCACCCGCAAAATGGATCGGTATTTTCAGTTGCATTCCGTTATCGTACTCACAGACCAGCCTCTGAAAAGAATATTTCGAAAGCCTGAATCTTCCGGAAGAATGTTGATTTGGGCGCTTGAACTAGAACAATATGGATTGAGGTATCAGTCTCGACCGTCCGTAAAAGCTCAGATCCTGGCCGATTTCATAGCGGAATGTACCTTTACAGAGGATCCTTTGGACGGTGTACCTGAAGCGGAATGGGGCGACATGGATCTCCCGTTCCCGGAAACCTACACGGACCTCTGGATCGTCCATGTGGATGGAGCTAAAAACCAAGAGCTGGCTGGAGCTGGAATTTTTATAAATGGGCCGCACGATATGCAAATACGATACGCCATTCGAATCCTACAACCGTTATCTAATAACGCGGCAGAGTATGAGGTGTTGTTAGCCGGGCTCAGAATAGGGAAAGGACTTTCCTCTAAAGGGAGGCACGATACTGGAAGAACAGGAGACCTGCGCTTAAAAATCTGTGGCGATTCCAAGTTAATAATTGACCAGGTCTTGGGGCATTCTCAGGCCCGAGAACCCATTATGATTCAATATCTCGCCAAAGTAAAGCGAGAATTGTTAGAAATAAAGAAAGAAGGCATGCCGATCAGTTTCGAGCATATCCCCAGGGAGGAAAACGCTGAAGCTGACAATCTAGCCAAAATGGCCGCGAATCCGGAAGCGTCCATACCCAAAGGTGTATACTATCGAGAGTTATCTGTACCATCCTTCATGGAAGAGCAAGCATCTTTATGTGTGGAGGAGCGCGAAAGCGACTGGTGAATTCCCGTAATCAAATTCTTGAAACACGAGGAACTGCCTGAGGATACCGCTGAAAAGAAGAAGGTATTGAGACAGGCAGCACGTTGTACATACTATGACGGGGACCTGATTCGAAGGTGTTTTTCCCACCCTGCCGCCAAATATATAACTGAACAAGAGGGCCTTCACACCTTGCGCGAAATCCATGAAGGAGTATGTGGTATGCACGTGTCAGGCGGTACCCTGGCAGTACAGGTCTTTCGATCCAGATTCTACTGGCCCACCATCCGAAGAGATTGCCACAACTATGTGCAAACCTGCCCTAAGTGCCAGGAGTTTGCCAAGATTCCTCGGCGGCCTGCCACTGAAATATCTGAAATTATCGCCCCTTGTCCTTTCGCTAAATGGGGGATCGATATCCTAGGCTCATTCCCAAAGGCAAGGTCTCAACTGAAATTTGTGATAGTGGCGGTAGACTATTTCACTAAGTGGGCGGAAGCTGAAGCGGTCGCCATAATCACGGCAGAAAAAACTTGGTGTTTTTTCAAACATCAAGTTATCATGAGGTTTGGCGTACCCCGTGTCCTTGTTAGCAATAACGGAACGCAGTTCACCAGCCAGTTCTTCAAAGACCAGTGCTCAGAATTTGAAATCGAGCAACGTTTTTCCTCCGTGGCTCATCCGGAAACTAACGGACAGGCGGAAGTAACCAATCGGAGCGTCCTTAGCGGCATCAAGAAAAACCTAGAGGGGTCTAAAAAGAAATGGGCTGATGAGCTACCATACGTGATGTGGGCATATCGCATGACCGTTAAGACCACCACCGGAGAAACACCTTTCGCGTTGGGCTTCGGGACCGAAGCTGTTACACCGGTAGAAATTGGAACCATGAGCCTGCGGGTAGCTCACTTTTGGGAAGAACTAAATGAGGAAAGGTTACGAGCTAACCTGGACGCGTTACCAGAAGTCCGAGAGGAAATCCTTCTGAAAACGCAGCATTACAAACGAAAGATGACCCGTTATCATAACAGGCGCGTCAAAGAACGGTTGCTGAAACCCGGTGACCTGGTGCTCAGAGACAAGCGAGCGGCAGGGCAACGTATGGGAAAACTCAGTCCAAGCTGGGATGGACCATATCGCGTCACCCACGTTGTCGGGAAAGGAACCTATCATCTGGAGACTCTCGATGGTACACCCTTATCCAACTCTTGGAATATCGCTCGCTTGAAGTTATATTACTCTAGAATTTGATTTTATCTGCACCTTTGATTTATGTCAACCCTAACCATGACTAACGCTCGATGAGAGAGCTTTCGTGGAAGTTTGTGGTTGTCTTTGTGCAGATAAAAAAGGGGGTATTTTGGGAAAGTAAAAAGTCATATCCTTGTGATGGCCGGTCTTGATCAGATGACCCATTAAGTGAGGGCACTACCCACCATACCTTGAATTAGCGTCGGATCGAAAGATCCTGGACGCCCCCGGGGGTAAAAAGTCCTATCCTTGTGATGACCGATCTTGATCAGATGGCTCATTAAGTGAGGGCACCACCCGGTATCTTTGGGAGTGAAAAGTCATTTTCTTGTATTGACCGTTCTCGTGGAGACGGCCCAACAAGATGAGGCACGCCCCAAAGAAATAGAAACTCCGTTCTAGAAACAAGAATCCTATCTTAACGGCTGGGCTACTATGGCTAAGCCATTAAGTAAGGACACGGTTCTAGACGCGAGGGCAACGCCCAAAAGTGAAAATTCCCTAGCCTTGTGATAGCCGTCCCGATCCGATAGCTCACTAAGACGAGGCACTTTAAGGGCCGATCGTGAAATTAGGGAAACGCGGAGAATCGTGAAATCCCGGCTAGTAACCAGATGAGTAATCCCTGGTGAAGTGTAGAGCTGATAGCGAAAACGATTCCCGCGGGTTCCAGGGTGTTTTTGTTACTAATGATTTACAGTTGAGAATGCGCAGAATATTTTTCGGGCAGCGGAAGGAGCGAGGATCTAGTAAGCTGATCTATCGCTAGTATTACCGAGAAAGCTAACCCAATACCAAATTCTGTAATTTGGTGGGAGCGCTAAGGATCTGTTCGGATAAGAAAGCGCATTAGGAAAACATGGCGAAGATAACGCCAAAGGGGTTGGTGAGGAGGCAACTAAATAAAGGAAAGTCGGCAATAAAAGTGACTTGAATATATCGAAATATTTAAGGGGGGCTGCAAAATACAGACTTCGGTGGTCAAAATAATAAACAAAAATTTAGTGACGCTTGATCACTAAGGAAAGAGCTATAAAGCCTCGAAGCATGTCAACCTTCGGGGTGCCTCCGTTTCCAGCCTGCCGCTTTAGCTTGGCGAAAGCCCTCCTCATTAAGGTGGCCAGATCTTCGTTCGAAGGCAGCAGTGACCTCATCGGGTTTGTAGGCGTCGACCCCATGGGCTTCCTCAAAGCAAGCGACCAAAATAGAGGCAGTCTGCTCGACATGCCATAGGCTCTTATCAGCCGACTCTTCCTCCAGGGTAGCTTTCTCCTTGGCCAGGGATGACTTCTCATTCTCCAAGGCAGTAACTTTGGCCCTCTCCGCTGCCAAGGCGGCCGACTGCTCTTCTTTCTGTTTCTGATGAGCCAGTAATAAGTTTGTACGCTCCTCCAGCAACTTTTTCTTCTCATTCTGCTCTCGCGCTAATTCTTCCAAAGCAGAGGAAAGAGAGGCAGCCTGACGTCGCGCCTCCTCTGCCCAGTAATGGAATCTCATCAAATTAGTGAAAAGGTTAGTGCGCAAGGAGTTCTCTCTATCAAACGCGTCTTTAGAAAGAAAAGCGTCACGTTCGGCCGCAGACGCCAATACTTGGGAAGCCAATAAAGCCGAAACTTCATCCGAGCCATCACCCCCTAACGCCGCCAAGCCGGTGTTACGGAAATCATACAGTCCAACTTATAGAGCTAACCCCACCTATCGGACTAAGATCCGCCACAAAGTTGAAGGTGGTACCTCCTTCGCCATAACGATCCCGCAGAGGAATGCTCGAAGGAGCAAACGCCAGAGGAGAAGGAGTGTGAACCTGGGTGGACGAACCCCCTGGAGCAAGATAAGTGCCATGAGGCTGATAGCCTGAAAAGTCCTACAAGACCTCTTGATACCCTGGATTAGAGGAATATGCGTGAGCGGGACCGCCGAAAGAATTGGGCGAAACCCCGAAGGTATCGCTTGTGCCCAAGTTCCCCAAAAATTCTGACTGATTCCCTCCCTGGGAACAACCGTAGAGTCAAACCCGTCCGCAGGCCTACTCCCCATCCCGACGGTAGAGGAAGATGGATTTCTGCCCTCATCTTCCGGCTGCTGTCTTTTCTTAGAGCCAGTCACCATCTGACATCGCCTGGATTGGTATCGCCAGGTATCGCCGAACAGGCCTATAAATACTCCTACTTTTCCAATCTAAAGGTAAGATCAAGATCACTAAGACGAACCTCTGTTATTTTTGAAACCCGGACTGACTTAAGCATCAGAGTGTCTACGCCGGAGCCCCCCTCCGGAGCTTTGCAGGTACATTCGACGCCGACCACCACCGTTCCGATCAACCACGACTCCGAATCTTACGAGATCGACATTGAATCTTATCATCCGAGGAATCTGGTCCCTATGTCATTTCTATGATGTCTTGAATAGAATACCCTTGAGCCGATGACAATCTGGTCCCGAATGCAACCCAAGAATACCTTTTGCTAAGATCTTTCTCTACCTGATTATTTGTGCTTGTTTCACTTTCTGTTTTATTAATTCTGAATTTGTTCACTGATTTGCTATATTTTTACATTCGGGACCCCGAACGTGACATTTGGGACCCCGAACCTTGCTTTCTTAGATAAACTTGTTAGCTCCAAATCTCTCTTGACCAACTCGTTTGGTCAAGTAAAACCCCCCTGATTGTTACTTTTTGTGCCTTTGTCCCCCGAATACATTCAAGACCTTGAATCCATTCAAGACCTTGAATTCTGTTTTGTTTCTTTTATTGTTTTATTTTATAATCTGGCCTTGTCTAGTGTAAGTCTTCACCAATCTCTGTGGATCCATCCTCTTGCCACTGTCTTCAATCTATTTTGTTGCATGTGATAAGTTGTAATAATTTGTTTGATCGTGCCCTCGACAAGCGCGTTATCAATTCCATCCCTGCAAAACAGGGGAGGTTCACAATGTTTGAGACTCTGTTATGTTTAAGCACAGTGGTTGTGTGTTTGGGTGTGCATCCTCTGTTTGATGTAATTCTATATTTGTGTGTGTGCATTCTCTGTTTTGTTGCAGTTACTTCATCCCCTGTTTGCATAATTTCATTGTTATTTGCATAGTTTCATCATCCTTGACTCAATCTGTGTATTTAATTAACAGGCTTGTTCAAAAATGCTATAAAATATTTCAACACAACATTACCAAAATAACAATAGAGAGGTTTAAAAAAACATAACATTACCAACAGTACTGAAATTGTTATACATAATTTGATCCAACCTTTCTCACTATAATAGGAATGGATCATAAATGTATAACCACTTACATAATAGAGTCTATATATGTTACAACAAATTGAACCAAGAATTGCACAAAAAAACTGTACGTAGTATAGAGTCTCCAACTTTCACAAAGCAGTGCACCAACAATTGCACAAGAAAACTATACGTAGTAAAGTCTCCAACTTTCACAAAGCAGTGCACCAACAATTGCACCAAAAATATTGTATAGACCAGAGTCCCTGTAATGAAAACTAGCATTTACATCTTCACAAATGGAACCAGTGACATACATAAGTGTTTTACAGGATGAACACAAAGAACATCAAGCAATGTAATATAGACCTGAAATGTTCTAGGGAGATATTAGACCCATTGCAGTTGCGTATACCTCTGGACTACACTTTAATGTAGATGGTAGAGTCCCTAATCTTTCAAGTGTTTTCTTCTTAATGTGAGGAATCTTGTATGTGTTACTTCCATGACATTTTAAGACTTCATTCATGCAACTCTACAATGTCAAGAATATGTAGTTGTTTTTCTTAACTGAGAATGTCTGGTATGCATCTTCAACAACCGTTATTAATTCAACAATGGACTTAGCACACTCTTTATTTTGGAGTGATTGAATTGCTCTAAAGAAGACTAAATCCAAGACATTTAAATCTGGTGAATTGGGAGGCTGACAAATAAGAGTGACATTCAATCCAACGGCCTGAACTGCACACAAGAATTCAACATCATCATAATGTACATGTGTCTTCGCATTGTCTTGTTGAATGTAAATCCTCTCCAAAAGGCTATCTTTAGGCCATTTATTGGCAATAGCTGGAAGTAGTTTCCCTATCATGAACACCCTAATAACATTCCTAGTAATATTAGTAATTGGTTTAATCTCTAAAGTACCATGCGACCTGTTTTGACTTGATCTAACAGCTGCGACAGATTCAACCAATGGAAAGACACCTATTTTACCATCAAATATACAACGGCCGTTGATCGTTAGTCAAATGAAGATTTATAGTGCCTGAAAACGTGTGTGCATAAGAGATAAAGTGTACAGTGGTAGTCAGGGTCGAACATAGGGATTGTGAGAGACTGGTCTAAGGTCTTGAATGTATTCGGGGGAGAAGAGCACAGAAAGTAACAATCAGGGGGGGGGGGGGGGGGGAGGGGGGGGGGGGAGGGGGGTTTACTTGGCCAAACGAGTTGGCCAAGGCAGATTTTGGGAGCTAACAATTTCTATCTAGGAAAGCAGTATTTGGGGTCCCGAATGTCACGTTCGAGGGTCCCGAATGGTAAAATAATTCAATTAACAAATAAATCCAGAAATAGTAAAACAGATGGGAAAATACACACAAATAGTCAGTTAGAGAGGGATTCTTAGCAAAGGCATTCTTAGGTTGCATTCGGGACCAGATCGTCATCGGCTCGAGGGTATTCCATTCAAGACGTCATAGAAATGACATGGGGACCAGATTCCTCGGATATCCCCTACTTTTCTCTTTAGAGAAACTACCCCCCGTTTCCACTCATGAGGTAGTCTTGACAGTTTGCCATCCCTCCAGGCACGAATGCGGGAGGGCCATACTCAAACTGCCCATGAAGCTAAGAAAAGACAGATCTAGAGCTAAAAGTCCCTCAGTTTGTCAGGCTCGTGATCAAGGGGCAGTAATTCGGGTGCAGATCTCCTGGTCATACAAACAAGAAAAATAAATCAGTCTTGAAACAATCCTCGGCAACGGCGCCAATTTGATCGTCAGTCAAATGAAGATTTATAGTGCCTGAAAACGTGTGTGCACAAGAGATAAAGTGTACAGTGGTAGTCAGGGTCGAACACAGGGATTGTGAGAGACTAGTCTAAGGTCTTGAATGTATTCGGGGGAGAAGAGCACAGAAAGTAACAATCAGGGGGGGGGGAGGGTTTACTTGGCCAAACGAGTTGGCCAAGGCAGATTTTGGGAGCTAACAATTTCTATCGTATTTGGGGTCCCGAATGTCACGTTCGAGGGTCCCGAATGGTAAAATAATTCAATTAACAAATAAATCCAGAAATAGTAAAACAGATGGGGAAATACACACAAATTGTCAGTTAGAGAGGGATTCTTAGCAAAGGCATTCTTAGGTTGCATTCGGGACCAGATCGTCATCGGCTCGAGGGTATTCCATTCAAGACGTCATAGAAATGACATGGGGACCAGATTCCTCGGATATCCCCTACTTTTCTCTTTAGAGAAACTACCCCCGTTTCCACTCATGAGGTAGTCTTGACAGTTTGCCATCCCTCCAGGCACGAATGCGGGAGGGCCATACTCAAACTGCCCATGAAGCTAAGAAAAGACAGATCTAGAGCTAAAAGTCCCTCAGTTTGTCAGGCTCGTGATCAAGGGGCAGTAATTCGGGTGCAGATCTCCTGGTCATACAAACAAGAAAAATAAATCAGTCTTGAAACAATCCTCGGCAACGGCGCCAATTTGATCGTCAGTCAAATGAAGATTTATAGTGCCTGAAAACGTGTGTGCACAAGAGATAAAGTGTACAGTGGTAGTCAGGGTCGAACACAGGGATTGTGAGAGACTAGTCTAAGGTCTTGAATGTATTCGGGGGAGAAGAGCACAGAAAGTAACAATCAGGGGGGGGGGAGGGTTTACTTGGCCAAACGAGTTGGCCAAGGAAGATTTTGGGAGCTAACAATTTCTATCGTATTTGGGGTCCCGAATGTCACGTTCGAGGGTCCCGAATGGTAAAATAATTCAATTAACAAATAAATCCAGAAATAGTAAAACAGATGGGGAAATACACACAAATTGTCAGTTAGAGAGGGATTCTTAGCAAAGGCATTCTTAGGTTGCATTCGGGACCAGATCGTCATCAGCTCGAGGGTATTCCATTCAAGACGTCATAGAAATGACATGGGGACCAGATTCCTCGGATATCCCCTACTTTTCTCTTTAGAGAAACTACCCCCGTTTCCACTCATGAGGTAGTCTTGACAGTTTGCCATCCCTCCAGGCACGAATGCGGGAGGGCCATACTCAAACTGCCCATGAAGCTAAGAAAAGACAGATCTAGAGCTAAAAGTCCCTCAGTTTGTCAGGCTCGTGATCAAGGGGCAGTAATTCGGGTGCAGATCTCCTGGTCATACAAACAAGAAAAATAAATCAGTCTTGAAACAATCCTCGGCAACGGCGCCAATTTGATCGTCAGTCAAATGAAGATTTATAGTGCCTGAAAACGTGTGTGCACAAGAGATAAAGTGTACAGTGGTAGTCAGGGTCGAACACAGGGATTGTGAGAGACTAGTCTAAGGTCTTGAATGTATTCGGGGGAGAAGAGCACAGAAAGTAACAATCAGGGGGGGGGGGGGGGGGGGGGGGTTTACTTGGCCAAACGAGTTGGCCAAGACAGATTTTGGGAGCTAACAATTTCTATCTAGGAAAGCAGTATTTGGGGTCCCGAATGTCACGTTCGAGGGTCCCGAATGATAAAATAATTCAATTAACAAATAAATCCAGAAATAGTAAAACAGATGGGGAAATACACACAAATAGTCAGTTAGAGAGGGATTCTTAGCAAAGGCATTCTTAGGTTGCATTCGGGACCAGATCGTCATCGGCTCGAGGGTATTCCATTCAAGACGTCATAGAAATGACATGGGGACCAGATTCCTCGGATATCCCTTACTTTTCTCTTTAGAGAAACTACCCCCCGTTTCCACTCATGAGGTAGTCTTGACAGTTTGCCATCCCTCCAGGCACGAATGCGGGAGGGCCATACTCAAACTGCCCATGAAGCTAAGAAAAGACAGATCTAGAGCTAAAAGTCCCTCAGTTTGTCAGGCTCGTGACCTCGCTCTAATCAGTTGCCCACCCTATCTATTCGAGACCACTTCAGCGCAGTCAAGACTAAACAGATGCCTACTTGTTTCATGCAATTTTCCTTTCGTATTCATCACATAAATGGCAGCATTCACACAAGATAATTATCAGCTGATCAGACTTCAAATTAAATCATGCAAAGATGTAATTAAAATGATGAACAATTGAATATGGTATCAAGAATGTATTAAGCGCATTAAGACCTCGAATCTGCCCTTGCAACCCTTGAATCAGCCTTACTAAGAACTAAAGATTTAGCTACTCATGCTCAAAGATAAATCAATAATAATTAAAGAAAGCATAACGAATAAGTAAATAGATTAAGGGAAGAAGACTTTGTTACTAAATTCCGTTTGAGGCTCGGCGGCAAGAGTTGAGGATGCTAACAAGACTAGAGAGAGAGAAACTAGAGAGAAGTCTAAGAAAAACTAATTCTATAAAATTATCCTAAGTGATCAACAGATGAAGAAGATGCTTAAACTACTCTTGGATGCCCTTTATATAGTAGGGCTCCAAGCACAAAATATCTACAGCCCAAAAACTAGGGACAAAATGCATTAATTGAAAGCCTATAAAAATGGATCTATGTTCCTAAAAGCACAAAGCTGAAAAAGCATAAAGCTGTCTGATTTTTCCAGCTTTGGCAGGTCTGGACTGAGCTCGAGGCTGAACTGGTCAGATCGGTAGGTGTTTGGTAATCAGTGCAGAGCGTCAGAACAGTGTCAGAGGAATCACATGGGCGTTTAGGTGGGATGACACGTGGAAATGACATTCTTTGCCCTTCGGGGTCCCGAACTGGGAATCCGACTCGGGACCTTGAACGCTGCTTTGGACTCGGGACCTCGACTTTTGGTCTTGAAGCTCGAATTCGCTCAAAATGCCCCAAAAATGCATCTTTTCGCATAAACTCCCATTTTAGGCCTAAATCTGCAAAAGTAATGAAAACAAGGGTAAATTAGTAGAATCATGCCTTAAATGGGTGAGAAAATGGGGAGAAAATCGTGCATAAAAAGATGCTATCAGCCGTTGGTACCATACCTAGGCCTCGCAACAACAGCTAAGAACATAATTTTTGGAATATAATTTGAGTTTTTTATGGTTCTTACTGGATCCATTTCGTCATGTAGAAGATAGTACCTCTGTGATTTCTTGCTCAAGTAGAGTCATTTCTCGTCAATGTGGACGATGTTCTCCATCTGAATGTAAGTTGGATCATATGGCAGAGTGGAAGGATCCAAATTGACGAGGCAATGCTTGATCGTGGTAGTGAGGTTGTCTTGTGTTAGCGATGGCTTAATGGCATTTGTGTGCCTTCTGATTACCCCCTCTTTCAACTTCAGCTGAATAAAACTCTTGGACACACCTAGAAAAAAATGCAAGGCTTCTAATAGTGGTCCTCTACCGCAGAGGAATGTCCCTAACCCGTTCCATATCAAACTCAATTCGTTTTCGACCACAGTTTTGAACTGTCCGAGTTTGGCGGTTGTAATTACCAAACTCTCTAGCGCGTTTCCACAACCTCTGAATTGCTCTAATTCCAACTCCAAACATAGCAATCACTACCCTGGTTGATCCTCTCTTCAAAAACCCTTCTTCCATTCTTTCCAGAAGACACTTATATGCAGCCAGTCTTTCTGCGCTACTCAATTCTTTCTTTCGCCCTAACCATGGAAAAAATGAACAGAGTTTAAAGTAAAGGAAACCAAAGAATGGGTATGGAGGTTGTACAGTGATATGGAATTAATCACCTTCATCTTTCAAATGCAAGCTTGATGGGTCTGGATTAAACTCTGGAAGCTCAATTGGTTGATCAACCCCATCATTAGTATTTGCATTAGCATCATTCGTGGAGAAAGAAAAAAAATGTCGTTGGTCTCCAAATCATCAAGGCCATGTGAGTTGATTGTGGGGGATTGAGGGCTTTGTGGCAAGTCATTAAGATCAAACAAAGGAAATGCTATTGCAGAGTCTCTATTTGGGTCTGGAAGAGAAGAGAGGTTTTACATTTGACATGACAACAACAGTGACAGTGATAAAGAAATTTGAAACACATTCTCCAAATTCAAACAAAACGGGAGTGTTAGTGATGGAGGGAAGGCAATTGCAATTGAAATTTCGTTCAAATTTTTGGGAAAATAATGGCTGGCTAGGGTTTTCGTTCCAATTGAAAGAGGGAAGCGAATGTAATGGAGAAAAGGGTCTGATGCGGTTTGAGGAGGAAATGGGTTGTGTATAGATAAAAGAAGTGAAAGAGATGCGTGAAGCATTTTACCTTGGGGCGTGAAGGAGAAATGGGTTGGATTTTGAATTTATGACCGTTGGAAAGAGATGACCCATAGACAAAAAACGAGAAAGCTGGGCTGAACAGTGTCGTTGCAGGCTTTTTTTTTAAAGATTGATTAGTGGGCCCGCGTCCAATAAATATAGACGGAAGGAGTAGTTTTTACTCTTAGGAAGGAAAATTATTTTTTTATTATTTTAGTTAACGTTTAACACTTAGTTAATATGCATATGTTGCGTTCAAAATAGCATATCATGTGTATATAATATAATATATACCAAACATTGGAATTGGAAGTTTCCATTTTGGAAAGAAAAAAAGGGAAAAATTTCCATTCCAATTGATAAAAAGAACGAACATTCTCATTGGAAGTTCGGAAATGAAATTCGATTGCAGCGCTAATGCCCCAACCCTTAAGGAGGCTTTGCCTCTAAAGTGTAAATGCAGCATAAATAAATAAATGATTTGTACCCTCCGAGATACAATTGCGGGTCTATCATGATATTAGGTTTTTTTTCTTTCTGATACGCTAGATATAATATAAAAGAATGAGCACAGGAGATATATGTCGAAAAATAACTTTAAGAAGACCCAAATAGTTAAACCCAAAAAATTATTGGCTGATTCTTAACCTAACAAATAAAATTTAAGTAGTGTCATCCTACTTGAAGACAAGAAAATTAAATTGTCGTGTAACTATAAACATTATTATATAAGTCTTAGAATTTCATGGTCCACCAAAAAACAGTTTTCGTTGGCAAGACTTCTCAAGGAGAGAAAAAGAAAAAGAAATAAAATAACTTATGATTTTTTTTTAAACTTTTTTTCAGTAGAAGTTTAAATTATATTGACTAAAAACAAGGAGCACATAGCACATGAGTTAAAATAAAATCAGCCTAAATAATGAATTTAAATAAATAACTAGTTGTGTCCTAAATAAAACCCCAAGTAAATAATACAAATAAAATTTAGCCCGGCTCAATAAAATAAACACTATTCGTTCAAAATTTAACACGACTTCTTTCTAATATTAATATCTCATATTTTTATTCTTTTTTAGAACTCATTTTATTTTCACTAAATCAGTTCATACAAAAAATAAAGGTAAAAATTTAAAAATTTAAAACTTCTCTTAGGGCACAACAAAACATTGAAAAAACTTTGAACAAATTTTTTTTTTTTTTTTGAGAGAGTAACAAACGTAATAAATAAATCATTGATATAAAGAATAAAAAATGATATTTTTGAGGTATCATAAGAAACATTTGAGATATTCACGCAATTCAAGAGATTAAAAGTTGAGAAATACAGTTAAACGTGGTGGGGCTAATTTGTCTTTTCCCATTTTTCTTCTTCTCAGTAACTCTCATCTCGTGACGTCTTAGATCTTTGATCTCCGAAATCAACAGCCCAGAGGAAGCGACCCACTAAGGAAACTCATACACATCACCGCAGGTGAACCCTACCTTCCTACACTTATCAATCAATTATCTTCCTTTCCCCATTTCTTCTCTTCTCCTCTCTCTCTAACACTTATTCACTGCTGCGATTTTGCTTAGGGCAAACCCAAACTCAAAAACTCGAAACTCGCTCCTTTGACTCAGAAAAACCCCTAACCCCATCGCTGATCTCTACTTCTCAGGTACTCCTTCCTCTACCTTTCACTCGCCCGAGTCCATCCCGATTCGAGCCGAGTTCGATCCTCGCATTTATTTGAATTTTTCCATTTTTGAAATGCAATCTGGCTTCGATGTACTGCTATTCGCATCTGTGATTTAGCTTGAGTCTAAGCAAACTGTGCAGGCTCATTGAGCTTTTTGTGTGTTGACAGAACTGAAATAGTTAATCCATGGTAGTGTATTTTAGTGTGAAGAGCGGATGAACTCTCTGTGCTTTTGGAAAGATTGTTTACTTGTTTTAGGTTAGCGATTATTTTTAAACAGTGGATATGGTTTTGAATTTGATAATTTCAAATGTAGTTGTCTGATGGAACTCTTGAGATGATAACCGAGAAGAAAAAGAAGGTAGCTTAGGATGTGATGTGTATTTAAATGCATCATCAGTAGTTGGTGTGGAGTATCCCATTTGTCGTAGTTGTAGATTGTTTATAAGTTTACCTGATGTCTGGTTTTGAAATCCAGAGAGAATTGCAGTGTTGTTTTTTCCCCCTCTTAGTATAACTTGGAAGTATTTTGAAAATTTTGAATTGTGGTGGGATTTCTAATGATTATAGTGTCATTTCCAGGTTATTTGCAAGGAAAAATTCTACGGTGATATCTGCCTTTGTAAATTCACTCGAGACAAGGACCTGTTTTGTTTCAACGAGGAATGATTTTGCATATGACCTGTTGACCTTATGCAATGTCGGGGCTACTTAACGTATTGTCTCTTTACTACTTCACCTTTTATAACTAGCTAGATTTTGGACTTTCATCATCTCCTTTAGCCTATGGTCAATTGTAAATAACTTCTCATGTGTACTTATCCTGATCTACTTCTTTTTTAACTTTTTGTGATGTGAATGTCTTTTTAATTTTTGGATTGGCTAGTTGTTTGCCCCTGCATCACTTGAGTCTGGTTAATGCATGCCTTTATCAAGTCTTTGGTCATCCTGCAATATTATTTGGTTCATATGTTACATCTTTTTTTCCGTTAGCTGATTTTTTATGACTGAATATCTAACTAATAGTTGGAGAATGTGCCTCGGTTGTATTGAAATCTGGAACATTGGTATGTGTTGGAATGTAGTGTTTGATTTATGCTGTTCTTATTGACAGCTTTTTTTTCCACCTTAATTTTTTTTGTCATTGTTTACTTTGTGCAATATAAATATAAAAGTGAGGCTATCCAAAAAAAGTGTAGGTGTCTTCTCCAATTACATTCCATTTCCCTGCTTTTTATTATCATTTTGGAGTTGGAAAATCATGAGCCTATGATCAGGATCTTTGCTTATATGTTTTTCCTTTGTTCATTTCTTATACGTTCTTTGTAAATTTGTCTGCTTTGGGTTGCAGTCTTCTCTAAACGGTTCATCTTCAAATCTTCCAGACAGTACTGGACGATCTTTCCCAGCATCTTTCTCTGGCCAGTCTGGTGCAGCTTCACCTGTTTTTCACCACACTGGTGGGTGTCGTTTGTTTTTAGTTAGCCTGTGTCCTCTTCATATTTTTATTGTAGGGGAGTGATTTTGAAGTTTATTTCTGCAGGAAGTATTCAAGGGCTGCATAATATTCATGGGAGCTTTAATGTTCCAAATATCCAGGGTACACTTACATCAAGAAACTCAACACTAAACAGTGTTCCTTCTAGTGGGGTTCAACAGCCTACTGGTAGCATTGCCAGTGGAAGGTTTGCATCCAATAATCTTCCTGTTGCTCTTTCTCAGGTACTTATAATATGTAATGCGCTTTTATTTTCTTGATTGTTGCCAAGAAAATATTCTTCTCATTCATTTTCTTAAATTTATACTATATGCTGCAGTTATCACATGGCGGCTCCCATGGACATTCTGGAGTTACGAATAGAGGAGGTATAAGTGTTGTAGGAAACCCTGGATTTAGTAGTAACTCAAATGGAGTTGGCGGTTCTATTCCTGGGATTCTCCCAACTTCTGCCGCAATTGGTAACCGGAATGCTGTTCAAGGATTGGGTGTATCCCCAATTTTGGGCAATGCAGGTCCTAGGATTACAAGTTCTGTTGGAAACATGGTTGGTGGGGGTAACATTGGACGGAGCATAGGTGGCGGACTATCTGTGCCTGGTCTCACATCTCGTATAAATTTAAGTGGCAATAGCGGATCAGGAAGCTTAAGCATGCAGGGACAAAATCGGTTGATGGGTGGAATGCTTCCCCAAGGTGTGAAAAATCCTTACTTGTGATTACAGATAGGTCATGTGGTAAAATTGTTTTAAACTATGAGTTGATGCTTCATCTTGAGAAAATTATGCATCAACAGTTGGGTTTCCCTAGACGTTACGGTCGTCCTGCCAGATATTAGAGGTTTCTTTTGGCTGGAAAATTAAGTTTTGACTGTAATTTATGGTTTTATTTTTATGTGATAGTCTGTTTTCCTTACAGTGCTACTACTAATGAATGCCATAGTTTGGATTGTGTTCTTTCAACAAGAATGCCATAGTTTTGTTACTCGTGTATATGCAATAGACTTTCAAGTTGTTTGTCAAAAAAGATGCTTAATCAGTGCATGGTTTTGCCACCTAAAGTAACCATTTAATTGAGAGTGTTTTGTAGTGATTATAACTGAATGGGTCGTTTAGTTCACAGCATTTACGTCTACTTCTGTGTTTCTTGGTCTGAATGTTTAATTTAGCCGTGTATCTGATAACATTTTAGCATCCTTTCACTTCATTTATTGTTGGCTTTCTATAGTGTTCTTGTTCTTCTTACTCAACCAAATTTCCGTGATAATAATGTTATTGAATTCCATGGCACAACATGTTCACACACTGTGTTTTTAGTTCGCTGTATTGTGTTCATTCTTTTTTGTTTAATGATCATAAATTATGACGCGAGTGCTAAATTTGAGTTTAGTTATGTGTTTGTGACATTTTCTGGGTTCAGGATCTCCGCAGGTAATTTCTATGCTTGGAAATTCCTACCCCGGTGCTGGTGGTCCGCTCTCACAAGGCCATGTCCAAGCAGTGAACAACCTTAGTTCTATGGGAATGTTGAATGATGTAAACTCCAACGACAGTTCCCCATTTGACATAAACAATGATTTCCCCCAGTTGACGAGTCGTCCTAGTTCTGCTGGTGGCCCTCAAGGTCAATTGGGTAATTAAATATTCTTTTCTGGACTTGTAGTTACTTCTGCTAATCTCCTGTCGCCTGTAATTGGGATAAAATAATTTCAGGCTCTCTACGAAAACAAGGATTAAGTCCCATTGTTCAACAAAACCATGAGTTCAGCATTCAAAATGAAGATTTTCCAGCCTTGCCAGGATACAAAGGTTCGTGTGTGTGTTTTTTTTTACTTATTGTATGCTCTGATACTTGCTGCTCTCTTGTTGGTGGCAACAAACGTTGGTAGTTAGTATTGTTGAATCTAGCTCTATTACCTTATATCTGAAACCTAGGCTGTACACAGATTGTCTAAACTTAAGTATTATAGTGACTCCTTTTGTTTCTCCCTTTTACTATGCACCAGTCATCACTTTTTCTTGCACCTTGTCAATGTATTCGGATATAATGATTAAAACTTTTACCAAACATCCTTAATGCTAAACTTATTTTTTCATTTGTACACTTCATCCTTATAACCTAACCTTTTAACACTTAGAGCTCATTTTCTATCCTCAATCCAAAAGTATCCCAGGTTAAGTACCATGAGTTACTTTAAAAAGTAAATAAATAAAGAATATTAACACTTTATCTTTGTGACTATGGTTTGTTAACTGTTGAGCTTGGTATAAGCCTATAACATAAGCAATGCTTCATATCTTTTCAGCTTCTTTGCTTGTTGGCTGTATTTTTGTGATTTTGTTCCATTGATGGAGTACCCTATTTTATGGTCGGTCAATGGTTTTTTGTTTGTTGGTAATAAGCAAAGCATGGAGATTGTGAAATGCTCTTGTTGTTGAAAGGAGTTGATGGTTGCTCTAATACTTCTATATCTTTCAATCATGTTGACCATTGTATTAGATTTCGTTTAGGTGGTAATGCTGATTACTCAATGGATTTGCACCAGAAAGAACAACTACATGAGAACACTATGTCAATGATGCAATCGCAGCACTTCTCTGTGAGCCCTATCTTAAACCAAGTTGGGCTATAAATCTTGTTATGTGTTTTCCATCTCTCTAATACTGCAACACTGTACTTTTCAGATGGGGAGATCTGCTGGATTTAATTTAGGGGGAACATATTCATCTTACCGTCCACAGCAGCAACAGCAGCATGCTACAGCAGTCAGTAATGGTGGTGTCTCCTATGCACCTGCAAACAATCAAGATCTTCATGGTTCAGATATATTTCCGGCTTCACATTCTACATATCATTCACAGGTGAATTTGTTGCTCTAAATGGTTTATTGCTAATGCTTTCTTGGAGGTTGCCACTTCCCGGACACATGATCAAAATTTCAGTACTCCCCCGCTCAAAGGGTTAACATCTTCTTAGTCCATTTTTTAACGTTGTCTGCGTCTTCCTAGGCAGTTGCTAACTTCCCTTTTCCCTCTTTTCCAGACCAGTGGGCCACCAGGTATAGGATTGAGACCACTTAATTCTTCCAATACGATTTCTGGTATTGGGTCTTACGACCAGCTCATCCAGCAGTATCAACACCAGAATCAATCCCAGTTTCGACTTCAACAGATGTCGGCTGTTAATCAGTCATTTAGGGATCAGGGCATTAAATCCATGCAGGCTGCCCAAACTGACCCATTTGGTCTACTGGGATTACTAAGTGTTATAAGGATGAGTGACCCTGATCTGACCTCCCTTGCCCTTGGAATTGATTTAACGACTCTTGGACTAAATTTGAACTCAACCGAAAATCTTCACAAGACATTTGGCTCCCCGTGGTCTGATGAGCCAGCCAAGGGTGACCCAGAGTTCAGTGTGCCCCAATGTTATTATGCCAAACAACCACCCTCCTTAAGTGTGAGTGACCCTCTTCACTTATTTGTCATTTTTTTTTTTTGTGTTAGTCAGTGTTTGTTGATTTTATTCTCATGCTTTAATTCATTTTGGTTTTGCAGCTAGGCTACTTCTCAAAGTTTACAGTAGAGACTTTGTTTTACATCTTTTATAGGTGCATTTCTTACCTTGGATTTATTTTTGTATGTGTATATATAATTATTATTTCCATAGTTTTTGGTTTCGCAATTTTTTACCAGCAATTTCATTCTTGTATTTTCAGCATGCCAAAAGATGAAGCTCAGTTGTTTGCTGCGAACGAACTGTAAGCTCATACCATCATAAACTGCGTTTTAGTGTTTTCCCATATTCATACTTCCTTCATTCCTTGCCTCTTGCTGCCTTCTGTGGTTGGATTACCTTGTTTGTATTGAACTCACAACTGTTGTTATTTTCTTCTAATGGTTGCTTAGTTCATGCTTTCTAAGATTCCCAAGTCCTAGATTCTGAGCTTCCACTTGTTTGGTTCAGAGAGGATTTAAAATATCCCAGAATTTAACATTCCCAACGGAATTATTTTACAAGTCGGAAATACTTAAATCCATAGTTGTTTTTTTCTAGATTTCTTTAGTTTGATACCAACCTCTAACTTTCCTTGTACTTTTGTTTGTTTGTTTTGGAGTAATGCATGAGCGTATTTGGGGAAATAGCTATAATGGTTTTTGTTTTCCATATCGATTTTATTAACATGCTTGGAAATTATTCAACCTACAATCCACGAACCTAAAGGCCTGGATGCTGTTGTATGCAAATGTTCAACTCTATTGACTATTATGTTTCTAACGGTGCGTGAAATCTGCTGTTGACAGTTATAATAGAGGGTGGTTTTATCACAAGGAGCATCGATTGTGGTTCATAAGAGTGCCCAATGTGGAGCCACTTGTCAAGACAAACACATACGAGAGGGGATCTTACCACTGTTTTGATCCGAACTCATTTGAGATAGTCCGAAAGGTCTTTGATTGATTTATTGGTTTTCTTAAAAATATATTTCAGAGTAGTTATTTAGTGTGGTTATCGTGCAACTTTTGTTAATTTTCTCTTGTTGACATGGGTGCAGGATAATTTTGTTGTCCATTATGATACAGTGGAAAAGAGACCGGCTCTACCTCAACATTGACAAGTTTTCAAATTTACATTGTAAATTTTTCAGTCATGTGACTCATTCATTAGAATGTAAGTCAGTTTGCAGCATCAGTGTTTTCTTGGATATGGCAATCTTCAGCAATTTGAGTCTTATTGCAGAGATCAGATGTTTTACCTTATTTCACTTTCTGGTAAATGTGCAAATGAGTCAACTTAGGCATTTTCATTGAGAAACTAGGTCTGGTGGCTGTTGCCCATAAAATAGTTGCCCTTTTTAATAGAGCAGTAACATGGACGGCACACACAAGTTGTTGTGATATATGCTCCTTTGTTGGATACTACCTTTCCTCCCCATATTTTAATGAAAGGTTGTGTTTCCTTTGCACCTCATGTCGTGGGCCGTATTCAAGATTAATCGCCCACGATTAGAATAGGTAGCTAGGAATTTTGTGTACCTGTTTTGTCATTAGATTGCTACACGCTGGGATTAGGATTTTTTAAGGTTTTTTTTTCTTGAAAAATATGGATTGCATGCTGCACACAGTTTGAAACTTAAATTTCTGGTTACTTGCTGTTACAGAGTTGCAGTTATATGAATTGAATGCACTAATTGTTCTGTTTACTCTTTGCACTTTTCTTGTTTGCTATAAACTCAACTAGAGTGATGTACTCCCATTGATGTTGATTAGTTGTTGGTTTAGTATTTAGAGCGTATGCACGTGAGAGCAATGAGTGTACGTAGTATGGTTTCTTTATTCCACCTATAGAGAGGGTGTCATAGAAAGTCAGAACTGGTTTGTTTTTGTGCTGATTGGCTCTTAAGCCCCCAACGCACTAGTGATGCACCATGCATCTAGAGGTGATAAAAATCTACTCATATCTAATTATACACTCATATCTAACTAATTTAAGTGGGTATGAGTGTTAAATGAGTCAATATAATTTTTAAATAAGTAGAAATGGGTATGTACTTGAGTTTTATTGGGTTGGGTAATTGGGTACCTAATTAAACCAAAATCAAATCTATCCCTCTCCTCCTCTCTCTCATCTTTTTTATTTTTATTTTTTTAATAAATTTAATTTTTTTAATTTATATAATGAACAAAATAAATTAAAAAGTTGAGTAATTCTATTCTAATTTTTTTTTTAATCTTTTAAAAATATGTTTTATACTTTTCATGGGATCACTTCTGGTTTTCTAGCATGAAATCATAGTCATGACCATTCAAAATTATTTAAATATATTTTGAATTAATTTAGAAATTTCATAACTATTCTTATAATTAATATTTGATAAAAAAAAATTAAATCATTAATGTTAAATTTAAATAATTTATGTTATCATTTTGACTTTATTTAATTAATTAATAATTAATAATTATTTTATTTTTATCCCAAGCCTACTGTTTCATCTGTGATGGTGAATACATTTCCATGTTTTTTTGTACCTTTGAAATTGTTGCATCACCAAAAATAAATAACCCTATTGTCGAAAAGTACTGATCATGATAAAAAAAAAATGATTAATGGGTTGTAATTTTTTTTCCCGGTTTAAGTTAAATGCCAATAAACAGTTGGCACACTTGTTTTTTTTCCTGTCCAAAATGGGTTGTAATTTTTTTTTCCCAATTTTAAGTTAAATGAAGAAGATTAATGTCAATAATCCCGAGCCTAAATGATCAAACTCAAGCCTAAACGATAAAACTCGAGCCTAAACAATAAAATTTGAGTCTAAACAATGGTCAAACTCGAACCTAAATGGTCAAACCCGAACCTAAGTGGTCAAACTCTAGCCTAAACGATCAAACCCGAACTTAAATGGTCAAACATACTCCCTCTGGTTTCCAATAAACGTCGTTTACTATTCCGGGTCAGAATAGTAAACGACGTTTATTGGAGACCAGAGGGAGTAGTATTTTTAATCTTACTTAATAAAAAATTATATTTATTAAGCGAGTATAATTTAAATGGGTATAAATGAGTATAGGTACCCATTTAAAAAATTATATGGATAATAAATGGGTATGATACTCATACCCATTTAATCCTTACCCATACCCACTCATTTGATAGCCCTAGGTGCATCCATTCATTTTCCTGTGCATGCTACTGTCATAAGCTCTTAGGACTACAACAGATGCGGACATTTAGAAGTGTTTCGGCTGCAGAGTCTTTTATACATCAGTTATTGGCACGTGACAATTATAGTCTGGTGGTTCTACACTTAGGGGTGGTAATTTTTCAGTATAAAAATTTCGGTATTCGGTATACCGAATTTAAAAAATTTGATACCGTACCATAGTTTTTATTGATTGATACCGTTACCATATTACCGAAATAATTTTGGTACGATATTACGATAATACCGAATAACAAAAATAAGTAAAAATAAATATAAAGTACAAAAAAATACGTTGGAATTTCAAATCCATTTTGGATTTTTTACAAAAATGAGTAGATAGTATAGAGTTTGAGATGCTGGGATTGATTTGCAAAGGGAATTAAAAAGCAATTTATGCATGTTTGACTACCGTATAGTCTATATTTTTATACCGAATTTAAAAAATTTGATACCGTACCATAGTTTTTATTGATTGATACCGTTACCATATTACCGAAATAATTTTGGTACGATATTACGATAATACCAAATAACATAAAAATAAGTAAAAATAAATATAAAGGACAAAAAAATACGTTGGAAATTTCAAATCCATTTTGGATTTTTTACAAAAATGAGTAGATAGTATAGAGTTTGAGATGCTGGGATTGATTTGCAAAGGGAATTAAAAAGCAATTTATGCATGTTTGACTACCGTATAGTCTATAACAGAACAAAAGAGAAGAGGTAGCAGAAGGAGGGGCCAAAATGAGAAGACAAGAAAGTCTGGAGGAGCATTTCTCCCATTAGCAATTATTATGGGCTCAATATGGGCTTTCTATTAAAAGCACATGTCCTCCCTCATCTTTTTCGCCAGTTGCTTAATTCATCCTAGATGGGCAATGCCTAGTCAAAATAAAATTTCAATAGGTGCGGTAATACCGTACCTGTAAAATTAGATATCGTACCGTACCGAATAAAATTCAGTCAGTAATTCGATATACCAAACAGTAAAAATTTTAAAAAAAATACCAACCAAATAGAGTAAATTTCGGTACGGTATTACGGTAATTTCAGTTCGGTCGGTATTTGCACAGCCCTATCTACACTAGCCACCGGCTAGACATACATATAATTTGCAAGGAGGATTCGGTTCTGTGCTTAGTCACGTTTTCGAGCTCAACGATATCTCATTATTCAGCTGGTCTCCTAGAAAAGTGGTCCCTGTTTAAGGAAGGGCATTTTCCAAATAAAGTCAATTCAAGCCCTGATCTCCTGGGCAAATCCTTGGCTTTAAAATTGAAGCAGAGGCCTCAGAAGACGCTATAAGTGAACTGAAGTTTTGGCAACAGCTAATGCAGAACTGCGCAGATTAATGTCTACAAGTAAATTGGTGTACATTGACAAGTTTTGAACTAGCATACTAGTGCAGTTCTTACATGACATCCCCTCTAATTGCAAAACGATGATCAATACAAAGGGGGTTATCCAGATTGATACCACAACCACCAGAAAAGAAATATGCGGCCTCGTTATGGGTTATTTGTTTTAACCGCCAAATGTTAAGATTGCGAGGCACTCAAAACCAGACCCTTCAATGTCGGCATCAAGCTCTCCAGCTCTCCTCTTTTACTCAAAATTCTATCAGATGTACAGTCTTCTTCCTGAACAAAACAGAAAAAGGAAGACAGTATGATGAAGCAATCAGCATCAGGTTTTCACGGTGAAGAAAAACCAAGTGTTTTGTAGAAACGTGACTAGCTATCCAGATAGACTGATACAAGAACCTTGTCGACCGTGTATGCCACAATTTTTGTCCATAACCTATTTACAGAGTTTCGCAGTAAAGTATGATATATGTTCCAACAAATGATAGCTAGAGTATATTTAAATCTGAATACTTAGAAGGGCCAAATATATCAATTAAATACTTAACTAGCTAAGTATCATCTAGTGAAAGGAAGACAGGTACAAAGAACAAATTCACTAAGCCAATGAGCTAGAATGTAAGGCAAGATGCTATTTACTTACATCACCGGTTGATGCAGATACAAGCGATAGAAGTGTCACTGTAGCAGCATGGTAATCTGTCAGGATCTTGTGGGCTGACTCATCTAGCTTATCCTGAAAATATGGCGCATGGGGAAACAAGTAGTAGAGAAATTACGGTGTTATGAAAAGGCAGTTCAGTTTTAGACTACTATCGGTATATAGGGTTAAAATAATCCCTGCATAAGGTAAAGAGGTGTGAGAATCGAAGACATTGAATAACTAATTATCACATCTTGAGCTCCATTGAATGTTAAGAACCAAATTGCGTGCAGTGTACTTTCTGGTTTTCTGCTTATAATGACACTCCGTACGAAAACAACTTCAAATAGGTGAGACTGCGACTTCTTTCTCTCTTTTTGAGGCAAGGGGATACTACTACTATAATCAGTTAGAAAGAGTGTATTTTAAGTTTCATAAAGATAAATTCTTTCATTTATCTAGTATGTCCGTGTCATTTCCAAAAAGAAATTCTTTAACTTCCATACCTTCAACCTGGAAACAGCAACAGAAATGGCCCTTCCGGGGGCTTGAAGAGCCTTATTGTGAATCTACATACAAGCAAATGCATGTTTAGAAATTGGATGAAAAGAAAAGTCAGCATGTAAAAACTGAATTAGATGCCTAACCTGCAAGTAAAGTAGGGAAACAATTTTAGGCAAAAGAGTAACAGGATCAGTTTCAGCAGATACTTGAGCTGTCAAATCCTGCCAGTTGACACGAGGAGTTTGATTTGTCATGTTCCCACCATAACTTGCTTGTAATTTGAAACAGAAAATAAAACGTCCACAAAAATATATAGCTATCCATCAGACAAATAACAATCTGAAAAACCACAGTTTTGTATTTGAGAAGAAGCGTAAGTTGGAGTCAGTGCCGTAAGAAGGCTGAGCTTACATGTGATTTCAATGTTCAAAACAACTTACATAATGGACAAGAGAATAATGAGATGAACACTTATTCCAAATATTAAACAATGCAAGTGGTCTGAGTTAAACCTATCTGCAAACATGAATACTCTTAAATTCTTAAATACTAATTATTGTATACCTTACGATACGAATGCAGGAGACTTCTTTCCAATTTCTTGTCAAGTTTTTTCAAGAGTAACCCACTGGGAAGGTATCCGCAAGTAAAATATTAACACCAAGAAAAGGGAAGAAGAAAAAGCTGCACAGCCACATTAAACCACAAGGTAAAGGAAAACATGGCACAAGATAGGAAAGCTACCTATCCTCAGCCATTTCTCTTAAAGAAGTCATGAATGCTTCTACCCGCTGTGACGTAGAACAATCAAAATTTGCCATAGTTAGACATAATTTGTAACATACAATAAATGACATCACACATCTCTTGTACAAGTAGTGAAATTAAATGAGGGGGAGCTTGAGGTAATTAGGTTAGATGTGGCCTCTTTTGAATGTTAAGACAAAGTGCACAAGACCAATCCTGTTAATGCCTGAAATTAGGAAATTCAGGAATGAGTGCCACGATTTTTTTACTAGACCAAACACAAATGAAAAGTCAAGACAAAGAGACTAAAGATAGTTATTGTTGTGAGCAAACAAATGATTTCTTCCAAGAAAAGGATTAAATGAACCAGTTTATATCTTGCTAAAGGATGCACCACCATGGTTAGGACGTCAAAGAAAAAGGACAGCTGCAAAGCAATGAACTAAAAAGCCAGAGACAGTGATTTGATGTTGTACAACAGTTTATTTAGTGTTCAAACTAGATGAGGATATGAAGGGAAAGTAGAAGTGTCTGAGAAGGAACTCAATTAAATTACTTGAAAAGTGGAATGAGAGATTGACTTGGAAGGGAAATATGATTATTTGAAGTCAGATGAACAACCAAGCATAAAGCACTTTTCCAAGTCCAGACTTACTGTACCACAGCATGCCTCCCCACCACCTTCACCCAGAAAAGGAAACATAGTTTTGAATAGAACCATCACGTTTCTCAGAAAGAAGTACTGACCTTGCCTTCCAAAGCTTCCACTACCGCGAGAGCATTCTTTGAAAGAGATCCTGGAAAACCTTTTGCCTGCTCATGAAAGAAGCCATAAAAGAACATCAATGTTCAGATCACTTTCTTGTTCTGGAAAGTTATGAAGAAGGTAGTAGACTAGTTATACAATAGCAGTTCTTTCTGCAGATGCAAGTGTGATAGATTCTGGATTCTGAGCCTCTTCAACTTCGATTCCATTCTTCAATTTGTTGTGTGTGTCCTGTGTTAAGTATGAATTCCAAACATCAGAGCCTTCTTTAGTTCAGTATCTTCTTCACGAATAATCAATAGTGAAGAAAGAGCACAGCACAACACCTACCAAGTTATGAAGAAGCATATCTGCAATAGGAGCAGCCACTGTTCTTAACAAATGCCTGTGCAAAATAGCCTGCACATCATAGTAGTTCTAGTCATGCGTTCAACACCAACAGTTACCTTTCTTGATGAATCTATCAGGGAGTAACTGTTGTATTAACTTAACTAGGACAAACTTACAGAAGTTGATAGGTCATCTTCAAACAAATCTAGTGCTTTCTCATACAGTTGCATATTTGAGAAAGACTGCAAATAATGAGAAGGACATAGTACATGGTTTAGTATAGATGTGCTAGAAATCTAACCATGGGCACCAGCCTGAATGTATGCCAGAAAGTACAGTGCAGAAATTAGCAACCACAAGTATACCTCATCAAGTTTCTTTTGTAAATTATCAAGCACCCGCCTTATTTTGTCAGCATTTTCTGTTAACAATGCTTTTCTTTTTTCTTTCAAAGAATTAATAAGCATTGGTCTGGTGTAATTAGCCAAAGGTCTAAGGACTGTCTGGATATCTTCTAAACCTGCCGAAAGAGATCATTGTACTTGTCAGAACTAGGCAAAGCGAGTTTCTGAACAACTGAACAATAGCAACAGAGAGGAATTCTAACCAACATGGACATACCTTGCTCTTCAAAATCGGGAACCAGAGCCAGGATCTTTTGCATTACCCATTCTTCTGAAGGAACATTAAGATTGTCCTCTTGAATCTTTTTGGCTCCTATTTTTGCATCTGACACCTTAGAGGAAGATGCATCCTTCCCTTTCCTTGGGTTTTTCTTGGATTTTGTAGGGGCATAGTCCTCATCATCTGGAAGGCTTTCAGCCACTTTTGACCCAGAGGATTTTCCCTTCTTCTTCTTTCTTTCATTACCAGATTCTTTTGACTCACTGGACTTGCTGGAATCAGTTCTAATTTTGGATTCCTTTACCAAGTGTACATCATCACTCGGCGTCATACTGGAAGAACTTGAGAGATTAAACGCCTCCATCTCTTTCTCCATGCGATTGTAGACATCCTGGCCACAAGCACCAGAATGCCAATGAGAAAATAGAGGGGCAAATAACCAAATATCAAAATTCTTCAATACCCACAGCATGTAGCTAGAGTAAGCACACAGAAATGCAGCAAAATATACTAACGAGAAAAGACCAGTTTTCAGGAATCAGAATTCAGATACGAGACCACCAAATGACAAATACATTGCCAGAGTTGGTTCAGTAATTACTGTGCATCCAACCAGAACAAATGCAGATGTAAAGTACGAAAGAAAAGTTCTTTATTCTTTTCACGTCACAAAAGCCAGCACAAAAAAGTTTTCAAAATAAGGGGAAAAAATATCAAGCAAAAAGAAAGACGACCTTGAAGATAACCCAATTACATGTATTTGACTTCAAACTCTTGACAGACCTTAAGTTCTAACAGCCAGCCGATAAAACACATTTTTAGCATGGTGCATAAACAGTCAAGAGTTACTGGCACTCACAAAAGTGCATGTGCAAACAGTCAAGAGTTACACACAGTCACACATTATGCATGTAACCATGAAATTCCAAAAAAATATCAGCAGGATGAGAAACAGTCATTTTCCCAAAAAAGAAATGAACACAAGAAATCATTCAAGAGAGTTACCTTGATGAAGCCATTACTAAATACATATGAATCCCCCATGATGAGACCTTTACCACTCTGGAAAAAAAAACACTAAACAAATGAAAAGAATAATTCACCGAAACAAATGTATGAACAATAATTGAGAAGACAAACTGTAACCTTCAGAGCTGACTGAACTGAAGGACAAAGAGACAAAATCTTAGATGCATCTTGGGATCCAAAAGATGAAGGTAATACAGAAAGAGAATCAATCCTGCAATTGCCCATCCAGATATACAAGGTAAGAAAATTGGGAAAATGATGCCTTGATTCACACAGGTCAAACAGATTAAAAACAGATTGCATCCATCAAGCACATGAACAAAATCTCCCACATATACCAAGTAAGAACCCATAAGAAGAGTGTCTAGATCACATAAATTACAATGCATAAAAATGATAAGTACTTTTTTCTCCTAACTTGTGAGAGAATAAAATTGAAATCACCAGAGGTAACAACAATCTACTTAGTGGGACTAAAATGCAGAAGAGAATTAGACAAGCAAACCTAGGAATACTAAATAATAAATCAGTAGCATAAAAACTAAAGCAAAAGCTAGTGTCTAAATACTGGTTACATTCTTTAAAATATAGAGAAAATGACATCAATTAGAACGCATATTAATGACATCAAATGATTCACTCACCAGCTACCACGGTCAACAGCATCCTCAACAGCAGCATCTAACATCTCTATCATAGAAGGGTGAACAAATGTATCCGCTAGAGGCATGCCTTCAGGATATCTAGACTAAATTGGAACAAAGGACCAATTTGTTAATTAGAAATCCAGAGAATGAGAAAAAGATTCTCAAGTACACAGAACTTGTTTCACAAGTATTCCAAGCACCTTAGCAGTAAAAAACAAAATAAAGTTTTGGAATATGACTCAACAATCAACAAAAATCAATTAAGTTTAAACACCTGCAAGAACTGAACAGGCTGGGAAATTCCAAGCTTGTGCAGAGTATCATAGCTGATAAAAGAATTCTGCAGCAATGAGGCAAAAAAAAAATTAAAAAAACTATCAAGATAATCTGGTAGCTTAAGATATTTTTACCCCAATATGATATGCATAATAATAGAACAGTATAATGAAACAAAACAGCATAAAGCTAGAACAATTGGGCACCAAACCTGTGAAAAGAAAGAGTCTACACACTCCCTTTGAGCAATGGCAAACACCTGTTGGAAAAAGAAAAGAAAAGAATGTAATGTAAGAATGAATACTTATTGTGACATGAACACAATCATGTTAAAGCTTCATATCTTCTTATACTTCAATTGATACATTAAAAACTACAGAAAACTACAGATAACTCAGATGAGATTTTATATGCATATAGTGTCACCAGCTACATATATCAAGTAAATGCAATGTATACAACAACTAATGGATATGACAATGCAATTCCAATACTCGTTACAAACATATGCACCAGCTACATATATCAAGTAATTGCAATGTATACAACAACTAATGGATATGACAATGCAATTCCAATACTCGTTACAAACATATGCATAAACTAAAGTTATCTGTTTAGTACAATGAAAGGTATCATAGGATGGAAAATACTTTTTCGTTCAACAGTTTGCAGGACTGATGAAGAGGTCAAAAATAACAAAAAGCTGAATCTGCTAATTTCTTCGTAGGAGGAACTTAGCGCACTCAGCAGAAAACAGTACCCAGAGATAACACTTTAATAGCGTACCGTTGGAGTCCAATGAACTCCTGCACGAAGTGATCCAAGAACCTCGCCATCCTTCACCACACCATTAAACTGGGATTGAAAAAATGAACTTTCAGTAGTCACACCAGTGGCTCCATTCATTTCCTGCAACAGATGCTGCAATGTAGCCCACAGAGCTGACAAATTCATTGGAACAGTAATGCCTCTTGCAGCGCCACGAACCATGGCACTAACACGAGCAACATAAGCTGGCGTATACAATTGACCGCCTTCAAGCCTACCTTTCACCTAAATAAACACCAATGCAACTCATCTCATATCTTTTTCAATCTCATCCAGTTCAAAAAAAATAAAGAGAACATTGAGCAAAAAAATAAAAAGATTACCAGAGTTCCAATTCGAGCATCCAGCATTGAAGCCACATATTCTGAGCCAATATTCAATTGGCCAGCAATATCTGCCAGCGCAATTTGACTGCATTCTTCAAGCCGTTCATTAATCTCTTCAGCAACACCATCCCAATAAGACTGTGATATAATTTCACCTTGAATTAACATAAGCCCTGGATCATCAGAAACCACACATTGTGCTTGCTTCTCAACATGGTAAAAATCAACCCCGATAATGTCTGCAAGATCTATCACCGAAATGCGCCCTAATTTCTTTATCTCTGCTTCTATTTCACTCCTCAATTGATCCTATACGAACAACAAACATAACATCAAAATCACATTACAGTAAACAATTACATGGAAGCTCACAAAGCCTCACAAATCAAAACTCAAATGCACTAAGCCTGAAACTACAGTTGATCAACTAAAACTTAATATTCCCTCCACTCATGTTTTTTCATTTACTTATTCGTGCACAAAACAGAAAAAAATGACCAAAACAATCAAGCGAAAAATCAATAACCGTGACTGGGTGAGCTAAATGGACTTTGCAGGAAACAAGTCCAGTTTATAACTTCTCACGCATTTTCTCGACAATCAAGCACAAATATGAAAAGAATTAAACGAAAAGAAAAGTTCAGAGTATATATACTTTTAGCAGATATGGAAATTCGTTATTAGATAAACCTGAAAAGATGAGTGGTTACCGCAGTAATGTATTCTTTGCCGGAGACGGTGTGGAGGAGGTCGAAATCGAGGATGTGGAGCTCCTGAAGCTTTTGGACCAACTCGACGACGTTTCGCTCCGATAGTCGAATGCTCGATTTCGCCTGCTGAGCGAACTCGAATTGTTTCTGCAGTTCCAACAGCTCCGCATCCATTCTCCTTTTCTCGCTTCTTCTCTTTCCTTTGATGGATTGATTACGCAACAACTCTGCAAGTGTAAGCAGCTTTGCCTTTGATCAAAAACTGAAATAATAGTATCTTCAAAACTGACCATTTGCAGTGACAGAATGCGCAGATTTTGGGCCTTATAAGGCCCACTCTCATGCCAGAGCCCATTACTTGCATTAGGCCTAAACTAATAATCAAATATTTAAGCCCAGCCCATTTCGTTAGTTGCCTGAAGTATAAATGGCATCATTCAAATAAAATTCATTTGATATTAATACTAACGTATATATCTAAAAATAAATAAAAAAATACATAATTCAACTGGTTAGTTCATGCCGTCTTTATGATTTATTGGTACTATCTCTTATTTTATAATGATAATTAATAATGACCATTTAAAAAAAAACAATAATTAGAATTGTTGACAAAAAAATTAAAGTTCCAATTGTGCTCTATTTTTTGTGATATAAATATAAATTGTGTTGTATTTTTTGAAACATTTTTATGATAATTTAGATTTATGTCTATTTGTCTGTATATTTTACATGGTGAAATGATTCCACTCTAAAGAGCAATCACTCACTTCATGGACGCATGACTCCATAATTACCAATAATGGCTGCCTAGACATTCCACATGTGTAACCTATTTTTGTGTAGGCTGACTATAGTAAGTAAGCTGTCCAAATTCATGCATCCTAACCAAACTATACTTGGAGAGTTCGAGCAGCTAAGCAGTCTAAGCTTCATCTGAACCGCCTCATTAATTTGACAATCCATGTAGGTGTGACAATGATGTCCACGAGTAGAGTATAATGTCCCCATTTGAAGTTACTCGAATCCAATTTGAGGAAATGAAAAGAATGAGAAACTAGTTGCTCAATGAGAAATATACATTATAGGAGTTAAGGTATACAAGTGTGAAAAATGATTCCAGTCATTTTAAATTGCATACATTTTCTTGAACTCATTCTGTAATATCTCACTATCTGACACCATAGAGGCTGTAAATGATCTTGACCTGCTTCCTAGTGATGATCTTCGTATGCTCCTAAAATTCGAGGCCTCAATCCGATGCTTAACAACCCAATAGCACATTGTACCTAGAGTCGTAACCATAATACTCGTGCCTATAATGGTCACACCGATTGCTAACCACTTCTCGCGCTCGCCCACCACGATGAACGATAGAGCTAAGAAAGCAACCGAGATGAGTGCGCAAGCGAGCCACATCAGCTTGTTAATGACTGCCATCATCTGCTTCTTTGCCTTGCTCTCGATCACCACGACCGAGGTTTGCACAACGACAACAGCTAGCGAAATGAATAGGGCGATGGAATCAAAGATAAAGAATATGATGAAGGCAGCTTTCGGAGCAATGTGTGCTTCCCCAAGAGACTGTCCAGGCGGGATATCTTTCGGGTCGTCAACATACTGCCCCGGGACTGTGAAGACTGCTGCAAAGGCAACTGTAGCAATGAGGACCGCCACTACAGTTGTGGAATTGATGGCGTTGTTAAGACCTTCTGTGTGCATTTTGTTGAGACGTTTGGCAATGCCTTGCACACGCTTTCTGGTTTGACGGGTGTGTTCCAGCTGGTAATGGACTTCATGTTTTATGTCACTAACAGTTTGTTTCAATTCTCGAGCTTGATTTGTTGCCTGTGGCTTCATCGTTTTGGCACTTGGAACCCCATGCTCTTGCAAGATGGCGGCAATATCAGGGTGTCCCGTTTTCTCAGCAGTATCTAAGGCAGTTTCACAACTCCTATTAACAACTTTCGAGTCAGTCTCGTTGTGTCCGAGTAATAACAAAACAATCTGCACAACACAGAACATAATTGTCAGCTTATGTCTCACAATTATATATCAAAAGGAACTTTTGCGTCGTTTTCAACCTATCAGTTAAGAGTCTTAAGACCAGTAAGCTAAGGCAATGGCCAACGTAATCTGTCGAATGGATTGTTCTTCAAAATCACCCAGAACAAGTGGTTTTGTTGGGCAACTAGAGTATTTAAAATTCAGAATCGGCACTTCTGTAGCCTAAAACATCATCTATAAAATCCACATTATAACTAGTTTTGGTTTTCACATTTCTTTGACTACAGGCATGCTATGGTATAGATTTGTAATAATCGCTACTATCATTACGTCCTCTTGATGCTAGGAGACGAGACTTTGAGCCTTCCTCCTAGAAACCACATAATTCATCAATTTCTTTGGCCAATGTGTCGTTTGCGACACAAGCACGATATGCTTGTATTCAATTTGATATATTCAAGACAACCATTTTTCACTGCGGAGGCAACCTTCAGGAGCTAAGTAAAAATGTGATTCACCAAGAATGTTTCTCATGGTTTCCAGTCAACAACCAATTGATTTTCTACAAGTTTTCATATTTTAGGGATTTTCTAAAAGTTCAAATTACAATAAAGAACATACCGTGAGAGAATTCATGATGAAAAATATAAATATAAATGCTATCCTTGTTACATAGAACACAACCTTGGACTAAAATAATTGTAGAAAAAAGCATCTGAATTGCCTAAAACATTGCCTGGAGAGTTTCCCGTCATATGGGTTTGACCAAGTATTAATTAGGCATCTCAACTGCAGACAAAGAAATATTTCCAGCAGCCCCTCTCATATAGTAAGGGGTCTACAGAATCTAGTAAATAAATGTTTCGCAGTATCCATTATTCGTTATTATGTTTCAGTTAGTCAGATTTCTGTGAAAAACTTTTGCCTTAGATGCCAACTTTTCACCACCTTATGGATCAGGTATGTACTAAACAACTATAGAAAATACTAAGACCGGAAAAGGAAACAAAACGAACAATGTGATTTCTGCAGTTATAACTCCTATGGGGCTACAACGTTCAAACTCAATCACAACGATACAAGGTAGCAGTTCAACAAGCAATTATAATGTTCCTGTAATTGTTATTGATTGGTAAGGCAGGGGAATGGAAATTTACCTGATTTCGGCCTTTTCTCGTTGCTATATGTAAAGCTGTGTTTCCCTTGGAATCAACCATATTTACAGTTGCAGGTTCTGCATTGATCAGCTCCTCTACAACATCAACATTCTGCCCTTTGACTGCCATGTGAAGGGCGGTCTGGCCCTTCTTATCTGTCCTTGTTGCTATCGCAGGATCCACGGTCAAAAGTGCTCGAACAACTTCCAAATGCCCATTTCTTGCTGCAGAATGCAAAGCAGTCTTCCCATTGCTCCTCGCTATCGTGGCCAAGCTACTTCCCGAGTCCAACAAAAAATTCACAATCTCAATATGGCCTTGGGTTGCAGCTGTGTGCAAAGCTGTAGTGTTAGATAAATCAACAGTCATAGCCAGCTCCGGATGGGCCTCCAATAGGATATGCAAAATCTCTGTAACAACACCAACGAGAACTCAACGATCACTCCCTCAAAAACAACCATTCAAACGAGAAACAAAAGTTAGGCTAATCTATACTTTCGAGACATACCTAAATCCCCTTGCTTTGCAGCAATGTGGAATGCATCGAACCCATTTCTCGCTTTGATACTAGCATCGGCAAGATCATAGTAATTAACCATCTCCCTAACCACATCAGGATACCCATACTCTGCAGCAACATAGAGAGCAGTTTCCCCAGACTGGTTTTGCTTCTGTAACAATTCTTTCAATTTTCCCTCTTCAGTACCAGTTAGTATCTCCATTAAAGTACCCAGATTTCCTGCTCTAGCTGCAGCATGTAATGCAGTATCATATCTTTTTCCCGTCAACTGCTTGGTCATCTTTTTCCTGGGCAGGGGAGTACTGGGTTGCATAGCTGCCGGCGACTCCATTTTATAAATTGTAAGAACAAAAAAATAACTATACGCTTATTGTGGTCACTAACTCAGGTCTTTCTCTTCCTTCCAGCAGAAACCCAGATCAAAGGTTGCATCTTTTGTCATCAAAACTCATTTTTATCAAAAGAAACACCGATTAAGACAACCTAACATCAAGAATCCCGACTTTTTGGAGCACGATTCCCACTTCCCATGTCCGATTCTGCACTCTCTTGCATCCCAAATTACAGACCTGTCAAATGGAGACCCCCACGATGAATATATTACAAGTTCTTGGCTTTCTTATCCATTATCGAATTACAAAATGGAAAAAACAACAACTAGAAAATGAAATTGGAAAAATAGACAGAAAATGAAGATTATAAATTGGAAAGATGATGCTTACCTTGGCTTGAAGGAAAGAGCTCCTGTTGCACTCCTCCATCAAAAACCAAAAGACCCATATAGCTTCAAGATCAGATTCTGAGCAATAAAATTAAAAAACACCCTGTAATGTAATGCCCTATTTTTTATCAGGAAGAGAACAGGGGAAAAAATAGAAATTCAGGGACTCCAATTATATATAATGCAAGAAGAAAGAAGGGAATGTTAACGACAAAAGGTAGCGCAAGGCACGAAACATGAAACCCACATGTATGCAAATGCAACAAATACCTTTTTTTTATATAAATGTTTTATAGATAAAGAGAAATTTTAGAGAAATTGGTAGATACTATGTTATGTTATGTTATGTGACACCAATTAAACTCGCACGTATTAAAGGGGCAAGCTTTTGTAAAGGTGGTGGTGATGATGACAACGTTGATGTTTTTGTTTATTTAGTTTTTTAGTTTTTTTTATTTATTTTTAGAGTCAGAAAAGTAAAGAAAAGAAAAAACAGAAACGAGAGTGGAGAGAAGCAGCAAACAGAAAGACAAAGTCAGAGGTGGTGTTGTTTGGTAATGTACACCAACGGTAATAACAGAACCACGCGCGTAGCCTGTGGCGGGGTGGCGAGTTGGCGACCCGCGAGGTGAGTCAGGTGACTGTTTTTCCTCCTCCTTCTTTTTCCTTTTACGTTTTATTATTTCCATTTTTTTAATGAATAATTCCTTGCTTTTTCAACCATGAGCACAAAATAAATAATTGTGAAAAAAATGAATAATTATTTTTACTAGAGAAATTTAAAATTTAAAATTTAAGTTTCACCTCACTATACTTATAATATCGTAAAAATGACATACACTTATCAGCTTGATTAATAAATATGATAGATTAAAGTTAAATTACATAAGAAATTCTATAGTTATAAAATATTTCACTTAACCCCTTATAATTTAAAAATTTGCAATATAAATTTTATAGTTCTCTAAAAGTTACAACTTAAACATTTTTAATGGTTAAAAAACTCTAAATAAATGGTAAAATAATTCAAAAAATTATGCAATTTTGAGAGAAAAATGTAACAAATATGGGAGAGTTCACTCCATTAAAAAACTAAATAAATAATAAGAATATATTTTTTTAAATATTTAAAATGGAATAAATTTTAAAAAATTGTAAATGTATATATTTTTTATTTTATTAAGTTATATCATATTAGTTACATTTTTTTTGTCTAAATTTCATGATTTTTTGCAATTGTTTATTATTATTTTTTTAAAATTTTGTAAGTATTTAAAAGTTTAAAATTGTAATTTTCAGGAAACTATAAGATTTATAGTGCAATTTTTTAAACTATAAGAAGTTAACATTTTATAAATTATAAGATTTTTTTATATAGTTTACCCTAGATTAAATTAATACAAGTATCACATATGCTAGTTATATTTATTCAAGACGTAACTACTAGGAGTATTATACTACATCAGCATTACGACTATATACACAATACATGAGATTATAGTTATTGATTAGTGTATGACGTAAATTATGAGTTTGATTTATGATATATAATACTCCTTTCGTTTCCAATTAAACGACGTTTTGAAATAGTAAAAATTCGTACGATAATGATCTTTGATCTTATTTTATTCCACATTGTTTCATTTTTACTCCTAATTTCCACTCAAATTACCACACCATTATTAAATTGGGTTGATACATAAAAAAAAATTGTCATTTGCACAAAATATATGCTTCGGAAAAGATAAAATGACAAGTATTATGAACAGTAAAAATCCATAGGAAAGTGACAGTTAATTGGAAACAGAGGGAGTAATAACTAATAATATAACAGTTTAAAAAAAACATATTTAATTATTATTATAGCGTAAACAAAAACTTTAATAATGCAGTAGATTTAGTTTGCATTGATAAGTAAATCTTATTCTTATTTAATAAGATGAAATTATGGTGGCAAAAGCACCATCAATTTTAATGGGTGACAACAGCAAATCACAGATCACAATCAATCTGACTAAACAAAACATCAACGTTGCTAATTATGATGAAAAAAGTTTAAGCCATTACAAAACTTAATTTTAACCTATATTTTCATAACCGAACCAGGAGATTGAACCGAAAAAAGTAAAGATTTAAGATTTTGAAGTTTAACTGAGATTCGATATATCGATATATATATATGTAGTATATTTTTCTTACAAAAATCTAAATTGCATTCTTTTATTTAGCCATCACGTGCAATGTTTATATATATAATTAAATAAAAACTAATTAAATTATTAAATAAATAAATTTATACCTGAAATAGTTATTTTATGACCTTAGGTTTTATTTCCATGTGATTGGTGAGCCAGAAAGAGTGATGTTAATTTATTTCCTTAAGATTTTAACATTTTATTTATTTATTTAAAAGAAAAAGCATGATACGATGTAGTTTTGACCAACATTAAAAGCTATGTGTTGAACCCCCAAAATTGATTTTTTAGCGGTTCTTAGACCAGTTCAATGGTTTTTTAGCGGTTCCTAGAACAGTTCAGCGGTTCAACGATTCTTAGAGCGGTTCTCGTAAAAATGGATTTTACGCCCATTTCATGACCGGTCAACTGACCGGTCAAAGATTTTAGGAGTCGACCGGCCGGATCGGTCATAAATTTTACTTGATAAAATTGCAATTCACCTAGCAAAATGTCTTGGTGTTTTTTTTTTCGTTGGGTGAATGGTACTTCCTTTGTTCTCCAAAAAAATGACTCCCAACCTATGTTTTTAGGACCGGACAGAACCGGCTGGTCGAACCTTTAAAATCCTTGACCGGTTGGTCGGTCCTAAAATGGGTGGAAAATATTTTTTAGTGAAAACCGCTAAAAAGTCAAAGAAACTAACGAACCGGTCATGGTTCAAGAGGTTCAGTACATGTCATCCAATGTTGGTCAAAATTACGTCGTTTCATGTCTTCTTTTTTTTAAAAAGAAAATAAGGAAAAAATACACTCGGGGGTCCCTAAGATTATTATTTTTATTTTAGTTAATCCCAAAAAAAAAAATTGGTTCAGTCCGGTCCTAGATGTTATATTCATTAGTTCAAGTTAATCTCCGCCATCAGAAAAGCAACTTACGGAGACAAACGTCTGTTAAGCCCTATTATTTTATTATTTTTTCTAATAAAGTGGTCAATGAAGCAGGACCCACATGTGCAGACACAGTAACCCACCATGACACATTAACTCACTCTCTGCGGGACCACATGTGCAGTTTCTATAACCCACCATGACACATTACTCACTCTTCGCGGGACTCACATGATTAGACACAGTAACTCACCATGGCGCATTAACTCACTCTCCATCTGCTTCTTCTCCACCTTCATTTTTTTCTAGAGAAAGCACAACAGCAAATAATTGGCAGTGAGTTACCTAACATCGGTCTACAATTATCGAGTATTTCGGCTGACAATCTATCGGCAGTCCAATGTTGCCTTCGTTTTCTCCTTCAAATTTGATTCACGCGTCGTTGTATCTTGTTGTCTGTAAGTGGTATCGGCGTTTTGTTTAAAGAATAGGAGGACGAAAGACGACAACGACATTGAGATTCCAAAAGGTATGTATTTAAAAACTCAAAATTTGACTTTTGTAGTTGTCTGTTGTGTTTGGGTTGTTTTTCACTTTGTGGATTGATATTATATGATTCCACTATAGTGGTCCTGTCCTGTACATGGAGACATAAATGAAGATGCTGCCCCATTTCAGGCATTTTATAACCTTAGAAACTTTGCTTATTCTTCTTCTGACTCTGGTGAGGAGAACCCTGAAGGAGATAGAGTTATAGAGAGTGTTAATGGAGAGAATATTTTAGGTAGTAGAGATAGGGTTGTTGAACAAGATGGTGAAGATTACATAATTGTTGAAGAAGATCATGCTGAAAGAGATCGTAAAGAAGCAGATTATGAAGATGATGGAGAGGAGGCTGGTGAAAATGGAGATGACAGTAAAGATGAGGATGATAGTGAAGAGCATGAATTTGATGGAGAATATGTTGAGGTAGAAGAGGGCTTGGTACATGGGTGGAGGTTCCACAGATATCAGATGATGAAGAATACAGGTTAATAAAGAGAAGAGCCCTAAAGTTGAAAAAAAAGAGTAAGGAAAAGAAGAAGACTGAAGAGAGGCAAAACATTGGAATTGGTGAAGGACAAGGTCAAGATCAAGGTGGAAATAGAGCTCAGGACATCAATGGAGCTGCTGCAAGGACAAGATATGAAGATGGTGGTTCTAGTGGACCAGAAGAGAGACAAGATATAACAGCTCAACCACCAGTACTTTATGAGATAGGAGATGATTCAGATGCTAGTCCAATCTCTACTAGTGAAGGAAGTGAAGCTGAACATGACAGGAGGAGAAGAAAGACATCAGAGATATTTGTAACTTGGAGATTGGGGTGACTTTTAATACTGCAAAAGAGTTCAAGGATATAGTGATAGAACACAGTTTGAAGGTGCATAGAGAGGTTAACTTTGTGAAGAATGGCAAGCGGAGAATAAGGTTCAAGTGTTTAGACAAAACATGCAAGTGGTTTGTTTATGCCATGAAACCAAAGCATTCACTTGATTGGCAGTTAAGGACTCAAGATCCTGAGCATGCGTGCCCTAGAGTATTCACAAATAGCATAATAAACTACAAGATTATTGCGGAGCACTTTATTAAGGGGAGAAAATCAATTGTTGCTGCAAGGAAGTAAAAGGAAATCAAGAATTACTGATCGGGCGTCGAACACGTCAAATATAAGTTGTATAAATGAATATAAAACGGGGTAGAAGTACAACTTAACACTTGTCCACAAGGGTTTGTAGATTGTGGTAAGAGGGTCGGTCCACAGAGACTTCGGGGGATTTGTAGTTCTTGGTTGACTTCCTCGTCACTGAATTTGGTTGGTTGAATCTGAAAATAAAGACAAAACAGAAAGAAATAAAATAGCACAAAACAGTATTGGCCAAAGGCTTGGCCTAGACAGGGGTCAAGACTGAAAACAGTAAAAAGAAGGTTCCCGGTAAGAGAATGAACGGGCTATGTTCTTATGATTCGATGACTGATTCAATGGTGTTCATCTCTATATTTGCAGTGCTGCTATGGATAAGACAACGCCCAACTCAAGTTTACCCTCGGTTGTCAGTCGAGGCCCACGGTTGTCAATCGGGTCTGAGTTGTATTATTCATTTAATTGGGTCTCCCAAGCTAAAATCTGAATTGTCAGTTCTAAACTTGAACAAGGAAGTAAAGAAACCAGAAAATAAATAATTACAAAAATAGAGATTATTAAGAGTAATTAGATCTCACGAAATATAAGAAACATAGCTCTCAAACTCTTACCAAGAATGGTGATTAGCTAGATGTACTCATGAATGAATTATAAAAATACTTGCTTGCATAAATAAATTAAATCCGTGGATTCAAAGAATTAAATCCAGGAGCAAGGTACAAAGTGGCGGAAGAGAGGAAGAGAGGAAAGTGTGTAGCGTGTGGAGAAGAGGAGGACAAGTTCAGCTATAAGTAAGCTAAAACTCCTCTGTCCTTCTCCAACTCAATCTCCTAAATAATCTCCTAGATAATCTCCTAATAAATTATCCTGATTTGTTTTGAATAAAAATAGGAATTTAAAATATACAAAGATGGAAGGAGATCCTTGATAGGATTCTTAAATAAATATCTTCTTGATCCTTCTCTTTGTTGCTGGACAGCTGTGATTTGCCAGCTCGCAAGGCCCAAGCGGTTTCCAACGCTGCTGCTCAAAATTCCTCTTTCGCGGATGAGTCTTGGCCGGAGTCTTGGCCTAGACTCTGGTCTAGACTCGGGAAAACAGCTTCAGCGCTCCAAAAATCAGATTCTTCTATAAATTGCCTCCAGACCATAACTGCTAAGATATGGGAAATACAAGGATAAATCAGTAGGTTTACTGCCCAAATAACAAGTAAATGGATAGTAAAAACATGATGAAATGCAATGTAATCAATTACACTAAGGAAGAACTTGACATTAAGATATTTGAAAGTCAGGCAAGGAGAGCTAAATCATCCAACACTTTTGTGGAGATTATGAGAAGGAGTTCAGGAGGTTATGGGATTTTGTTTAAGAATTAAAGGTCAGCAACCCTAGGACAACTGTTGTTCTTGAAGCTCCAGGGAATATTTTTAAGAGAATGTGTGTTTATTTTGATGCATTAAAAAGAGGGTTCATGGAAGGATGCAGACATGTTTTAGGGGTAGATGGATGCTTTTTGAAGGGGCCTTATAAGCAACAATTGTTATCAAGCTCCAGGGAATATTTTTAAGAGAATGTATATTTGTTGTGATGCATTGAAAAGAGGGTTCATGGAAGGATGCAGACGAGTTTTAGGGGTAGATGGATGCTTTTTGAAGAGGCCTTATAAGCAACAGTTGTTATCTGTTGTGGGCAGAGATGCTAATGATCAAATGTTCACAGCGGCTTGGGTAGTTGTGGATGTTGAAAACTACTCCAATTGGATATGATTTCTTGAGCTTGTAATGAAGGACTTGCATATCACAGAAGATGGACTGAGATGGTCTTTTCAATAGGATCAACACCAGTAAGTTTTTTTTAATTTTGACATAAGATTATTATCACTTTTTCCCTTTACAGAATAGTAAGTTAGTGGAGACATTAACGTCACTAATTGATGAATCTTTACATTTATTATAGTAGTAAGTTGGTAACTGCTTTGTTGTTGTTGGTATTCAATTGACATTTATTTGTTGTGACCAACTTATGTGATATTGATAAGTTATTTGTTGTGATATTTTTATATATTTGAATATGACTTATTTAATTATGATGTGATATGTGTTGGTTGTCCATTATTTATGCATTTAGGGAGCTTATGCCTAAAGCAGAGCCTATTGGGTATGTTAGGCATATCTTCTCCAAGTGGAAGAAGGGGCGTGAAGGAGATTTGTATGCAGAGTTGTACTAGAGTACTGTTAAGTCTACTAATTTACCATAGCTGGAGGATAATTTGGACAGGATGTACAACTATGACCCTATAGCAGTGGATGACATTTTGAAGATTTCCCCTAAGTTTTGGTGTAAAATTTTCTTTCAATGTCTTTCTAAGTCAGATGTGGTGGATAATAACATGTGTGAGACCTTCAATGCTTTCATCATTGAGGCCAGACACATGCCTATTGTGACAATGCTTGAGGAGATTAGAATGTTGGTAGTGAGAAGATTTTTAGAGATGAGATGTTATGGAAATTTTAAGTTTGTTGGGGATTATGGGCCTAGAATTTAGGAAAAAATAGAGGATAACAAGGATAAGAGTGTGTACTGCCATATTTTTACTAATGGTGATGGTGGTTGGGAGGTATTTGAAGGGCCAATAAAGTACATTGTGAAGTTTAAAGAAAGGAAATGTAGTTGTAGGGGTTGGGATTTGACAGGAATCTCATGTCAACATGTAGTGGTAGTGATCTCACATAAGAGAGAAAGAGTTGAGAATTTTATCTCACTGGTACACCAAGGATATGTTCTTAAAAGCCTATGCATACTATATCAAACCAGTCAATGATGAGAGATTCATGCGAAAGACTAGTCTACCAGATATAAAAGCACCACCACCAAAGGCAGTGAAGGGGAGACGTAGAGTGAATAGGGTACCAGAGAAATGGGAGCCAAAAAATGGAAAGAAAGTACTTCGGAAGGGTGAAAAACATAGATGTACACTATGCTTTAGGGTAAGACACAATTCTGCAAGTTGCTTAAAAAATAAGAACTAAAAGATAATTCTCTTAACTCAATTATTTCATATTTTTCTCTTGCACTGTCACTAATGCTATTACTATAGGGTGGAGTTACTGGAGAAAGTTCACAATCTGTAAGGGCTCCAGTTGGACACAGTCAAGGTTCCACTTCTGCAAGCCATGTTCTTGATCCTGTGATGAGCACCCATAGCTCTACTACTAACACTCAAGCATTGCCAAGGATAAAAAACCAGTTTCACACTCCCAATGTCATAACATTCAAGCCATTTTCTGGGATAGAAGAATTCATAAATCTAATGATTGACATGAGCATGGTGTGCTACTTTTTTTTATTTTATCTTGTTTGTGATTGTGTGTTGATTTTTTTCTGAGTTTAATTGAAATTTATATGTTAACCAACTTGTCTCTTGTATTTTGCTTGCACTTGGTAGCCCAACAGACCAACTGGAATGGCACACCAAGCATTAAGTGTTGCTCCTCTTTTTGAAATAGCAAATGGCAGCAACAGATTGGCTACAAACCCCAGGCCACAGTCTTGCAAACCCAAAGCCTCTAGTGGCAGACCCAGTCAAAATGCAACAAGTGGTCATGTGCCTCCAGGCTTGCAACATTTCCAATCAGCTACTAGACTACTCCAGTCTTTGTCTGCAAGGGGAACACAACCTACTAGATGGTTTGGAGATTATATGCCTACAAGTGAAAATGGTCTCTCACATGAAAATGCCAATGAAAGTGGTACTACTCAAGAGGTACAAGATCAGTTAGCTTCAACTATTCTAGCAAATGAGCAGCCAACTTCATCCGTTCCAGCAACTGAGCAGCCAGAAAAGAGAAAGAGGGGTAGGCCTAAGAGTTCAAAAAATAAGAAGCATAAAATACTTATTTAAGTTCTTAACGGTGGCAGTGTTGATGTTGTTGTTGCATAAATTAACTATATGACAATTAGTGGATTTTGCCTAAGTTGTTATTAGGACAATTAGTTGTTGTTGCCACATTTTTTGTAAAAATATGTTCTTTGTACCATGGCAACATCTTTTTGAACTTTTGGTTTTCTAATGGTTTGCCTGACATTTTGTAATGGTCATATTGTGAACCAATATTATGAACCATTTTGTTAATTTTTAAGGAAGAACTTCGGTTTACTTTTTTATCACAACTGAGTACATGAAATCAATGATTGCTTGGCATGCTACTTAACCTGTTCCCAAATGATAAAAAAATAGAAAGAAAATCAACTCCAATTTCATTACACAATTTCAGTACAACTCTAATTTTATTACACAACTTCAGTGCAGTTGTAATTAGAAAACCCTCAAAGCACTTTGCTTACAAATATACCAGCCATACCTATCAAAATTAAAAGACACAAGAAAATTACAACTTTTACACCCTTCACAAAAGCATTTGACTTCTCCAATATTTGCCTATCTCATTCATATTGAAAACAGGAAACCTCAACTACTGTTTTCATGTGTGCATTCTGCATACGATCTAATTTTTCATTCAAGCATCTGACTTCTCCTTTCAAATTTTCTTCATTGTCTAAGAGCATATGGACCACATCCCTTGCCCTTTGTGACAATCGTTCACTATCATGCCAACTAAAATACTTACATTTGTATTTTCGACAAGAGTGAAACTTTCTCCAGACATTCTCCTCCTTCCGAAAAAACCCACATGAAAGCTTTCAACCCGCAGTCGTAAAATCTCGTTGCTCCTTCATAATTTTCATCACTAACTTGAGTATTCCTAATTAAACACCCACCAGCCTTGAAATTATCAATTTGCACCTACACCTTCGACCATCCTCTCTTGCGAGCCTCTTGGAATCAATCCATTGAGAACCCCCCGATATGCATTACAAGGACAAAATTGCAGAATAACCACCGAGTCATCTACCTTCCCCATCCGCCCATCCCTGATTAAACACCCACCAGCCTTTCCATTTTTTAAAAAATACTTATTTATATTGTATTATTAATTATCATTAATATTAGGAATTGAATCAAATCCATAACTTATGTCAGACTGGATGTACTAATTTATTTTCCCTCTTTTATAATTCCATATACTTAGAAGTTTCCATTTTGGTAAAATTGGAAAGAGAAAAAATTGTTCCATTATGCAATAAAACTAAATGTATTAAGAATTGTTTTGTTACGAAATAAAATTAGTTCTTTTTTTTTCAAGATCATTCGATAATTACATCACTATGTTAAGTGTTTATTTAGAACTTGAGCTAGGTAAGATCCTGAATGACGGTAAAAAAAATTCTCACAAATTTTCATATAACTATATACTTAAAACTCAAATTTAAAACTTCTAATTAAGCTATAACAATATATTTATTCGTTAATCTTAGTATTTGTGGGTAATTCTTCTTCTCGGGAAAAAAAAAAGAGTAAAAGAGAGGAAGAGCTGACGTAAGATTGTATGGAAGTTGATGATGTTCAATGGACGCACCTAACGCTTTTCTTTTTCTCTACATATTTCTTTGCGAGGCCTACCAAACTAAAATATGAAAACGAGACGGCACATGGGCAAAAGAAGATTATTTTCACAATTCACAGCATCTTCTAGAATCTACTTCCCTTTTTTTGGCAAAGTTGAAAATTATTATTATACTAGTAGTCTTTAATTTTGAAAATATTTAATCCCATCTTTCATTTTTCTAAGAAAACAAAAACAAAGTTCGGAGTTTATTTAATATCGTTTCTAGTTTTCTGTGTTTTTTTATAAAAAAAACATAAAATGTGTTTGGTAATTTTTTTTTTTTTTAAGTGAACAATTTATGAAAATAGAAATACAATTTTAAAAACTAGAAAAAGGTTTCTTATTTTTTTTTGTGTTTTAAAAATCAGAAAAAAACAGAAATGATACCGAACAATCCTTTATCTTAGATTTTGCTTGATTTCAAATTTAAAAATTTTATTCTTTTTTAAATGACATACATACTTTTTTTTTTAGGAAACTGAATTCGGAGTAATTGAGAGTATTCCACAATTTAGTTAAACTAAAAAACACTCCAAAATGATCTCCATTAAAATATTTTTAAGCAATGAAAATAAATAATTTATTGCAAATTAAGCTTCTTCTTTTTATAAGCCTAAGGGACTTGAACTCAAATTGTATTGGTACTTTATGAGTAAAACTTGGGTACATATGATGTACCCACTACTCAATACATCATGATTTAGGACGATGACACCTACTCTAAATAGTGTTCAAAAGTATCAAGAATAGTGGTATTCCTAGATCATGATGTACTGAGTAGTGAGTACATCGTATGTACCCAAGTTTTTTCCGTACTTTATCTTCGACAGAACAAATAAGTTATATTTCCATTGAAGATTTAACTTCCTTATCACTAAAAAAAATATAAGTTCAAATAAACATTTTTTTCCCTTATCAAGCATTTTTATCTTATAAAAATAAATAAGATTATTTGTGTTATTTATTAACATAATAGTATCGATAAAATTTTAGAGAAAACCATTTTCTTTAGAGCCGAGTGTTCTTATTATGGCCCTCCTCCACTGATGGTGACTGGTGAGGAAAAAGCAGGCGCAGCCACCACAAGAAGTGGTTTCCAATTACGTTCCACCCACGAGGCTAGATCGCGAGTGATTGCCACCGACTTTTTTGTTCTCCGATAATAGACAAAATACCAGTTCTAGTATAAAATCCCACGCGCAGTTCTAGCTCACAGTACACGCGCTGTAAAATTAGTAATGTAAAATATGTTGAAATTGTTTTTTTGAGAATTTGATAATAAGAGTTTATTTATGAAACCAACGTGTTCTCATCTCTCTCGATATATCTCGATATAGTTTTCTTCATTTCTAACTTGAACATAAAATATATATTTTAAAATGCTGAATTTTTTACAATTAGATTACAACTAATGTTTAATTAAATTATATAATGCAGTGTTATGATATTACCAAAATTCCACAAAAATTAAAAACATTAATTCGCTTATACAGTTTTTTTCCCGTTTTTTCAATCATCAATTAATTACAGGAGAAGTTGCGTGTGAAGGCATAACTGTTTCTGAGCTTGAGGAGGCGACATTGGAGCAGGTTGTAGTAGCAAAAGATGGAGTGTCGGTTGGATTGCGCCGCCACCGGTACACTACATCAAACTCAATAGTACAGATGGAGCTCTTCTTGTTAACGAGTCACGAGGTTCCATCGGAATTGTCGCCAGAGACAACTCAGGAAGCATCCTCAATGCCGGGGCCAAACAATATCAAAGTATTACAAAAGCTAAGGACATTGAACTCCTAACTATTCGAGACGCTCTTTTGCATGCCCAACGCCAACAATGGCCGCACATCATCATTGAAAGTGACGCCAAAGGAGTTGTAGACGCTATCACCTCAGTTGCTTCCCTCAAGAACAGCTCCCTTAATGTTGTTATCGAATACGTTCTGCTCCAAGCCAGTTTCATCCACTGCTCATTTCTTTTTGTGCATCGATCATATAATTGGGCAGCCCACGATTTGGCTAGAAAAGCCTTATATGATGATATTTTTTCCTCATCTAATAACTATATTATGAATTAACTTCAGATTACGGATCATTTATAAAAGTCAACTCACCATTTTTTTCCGATAAATTATATCTTTTTGACCCAAAAAAATCATCAATTAATACAATTAACAAAATTCCCTCATGTATAATATAAATTAAGAGCAATTTGCGAGATTTTTATAGTAATTTCATTTGCTTTTGTTATTTAAATAAAAAAAATGCAATTATGGGTAAAGGTTGATATCATTTAGTTGTTGCAAATCATGGCATACAAACAAATTTATTTTATTGGTATACTCATAACTATAAGATCCTCCAAGTATATAATTTATATATACAATATAATAATCTGCTCTCTTTCTTGATTCCATTTTTTTTTTTTAAATGAAGAAGAAAATGATCCCTCGACAAATACTGATATTGGCACATGCCGTTTTATCCAGATTAACAGAGATTCTGATAATATTGTAAGTAACCAATAAAACAGACCTAAACATGCGGGATTGGCTTCAATTTTTATTTTTTTCCAGAGAATATAATCATTCCCCTGGAATTTAACCTACCATGTTCCCAAGATGGAATCTAATTGGGCCGTTTAGTTTTTAATTTTTTTCCGCTAAAAATATAAATATAGAGATAAATGTATAATCATGTTGTTGAATTTATTTACTTAGCGTTGACGCACGAAAAAAATAAGACTGTAATGACCATCTCGAGAAGCGAATTTTATTGTTGATGGCATGACCATCTCGACATTCGTTCCCCAACTGCATTACTCTTGTTTTCGTTTTGTTTTGCCCCTTAGTATTTACTATATAAATGTCTTAAGAGATGTTTCGGGTGTTTCAGCCGCTCGATCGGTTTCAATGTGATTGTTGGCTAGCTGCTGCTGGTAGCTTCATTCTTTAAAAATAGGGATGCTAATTAGATGGTGATAGAAAATGCATGAGCTAGCTAGCTGCTTTGCAATTATAATAAACAAATACCACTTGAATTTGGAAAGTTGAATAAAAAAAGTGTTGAATTAAAGCAAATAGGGGATTGATTATGAAAAGGGATTCTCTCATCACAACTAAAATCATAATTTGAAGGAAATTACTTCACTTCGAAGAAAGAGACAGCAAACATAACCCAGTTGCTAGATTATTGTTGTAGAACTTTAGTATCTTTTGCTTTCTTTTTTTTGTCGACGGGTATCCTCTCTGTACTTTTCAGAACGAAACTATTCGTGATGTGCTGCCCCGTAGCCTGAAGATGGATGGAGCTACGGGCAGCACATCACGAATAAATTCATAAAGCTAAATTCAAAAAGCAAGGACAAAAGATAATGGTCGTCGCAACATTATCTTTTACACAGTCAATGCTTGAACCTGAAGCTTACTCAAGTAAGAGATCCTTAGTTCGATCCTTATGCATGGATTAATTATCTACCCAGAACTTAGTTTTAGCGGACTTGCAAAAAAAACTCAGAAAAGCACATCTTCAAGGCAAATGCATTGCAGCATAGAATCACAGACCAGATTCGAGAAAAGCAATATAGCAGACTTACATGCATCTCATGTTAACGCATGTGGGAAAGACACTCTTTAACTAGTAATGTTTATTGGTCTCTAATGCCATTTTAAAGTTCAACGTATCGCGGTTTTAAACAAAAGCAGCTTCTGATATGTATGATGTTCAACAAGTTTACAAGTTTATGATACATATGTATGATATGCATGATATGCATGATAATGAGTGTGTGAAAGGGAAGAATCACTTCTAGATATTCTTTCAGATACCAAGTTTAGAAGAGTCAGAGATGATGAATGTATCTGCTCAGAAATAGTGAGTAAAAACGGGCCAATAACTTCGATTGATCAACAGTGTGAACCGTCAGATGTTCCTCAAAGCATCTTTCATCAGCTTATAAAGTGCAAGTCCACCATGATGACACCCAGGCATTTTAGATGCCATTTTTTCTAAATCAATCTGATACATAGAAACATGAAATAAATAGTTAGTATAAGTTTGTATTTGCACTTGAGATGTATTTATAATAGTCAAAAGATAGATGAATTAATTGATTAATACTAGTAACCAAGGGAGTAATCCGAGCCATGAAACGAATCATTAATATAAGTTTATTTGTCATGTATAATCAGAAAAGTGGCTGGCAGTTTAACTACTAGTAAATCCCCATCTGTGATAGATTACATTGGTAATCACACTTGAGATGCATTTACGTTGAAAGGAGCAAACATATCCACAACCAGAACCCTGCCCCAAAAATAGAAACAGAAACTTTGATAAAAGTAAGTTAGAAGGCCCACTACCAATTCTGTTACTGCTAAAAGCATTAAAACTGTACAACAATTTACTACTGCATTCCATACTGCATTAATTTTTCCACTACACCACCATTACCACACTGTTGACTCTGTCAGCTTCCATAATTGTCACTCTGACAGAATTAAATTTGGTAAAAGTTGCGGTTACTCATGCAAAAACAAAATGAGCAATTATTCGTAAAACTAACCATTGAAACAGTATAGAGCTGGGTTGATTCAAAACCATCTTGTGCACTAGAGTACAGTTGTTGAATTTCTTCTGACTGAAGGCTGCATTTGACGAAGAAAAAAGCAGCTGGTCGAACGTTCAACCGCCTAAGAGATATACCAATAAAAAGTAGATTGCTCTGCAAGGATTGTAGCAAACGTAAGACTTTGACGAAACAATTCGTCCTACAAAGTTAACTTAACTAATATGATATATTGTCCAGTAAAATTGTTTGCAAGGTCTTCACAAAGCCTTAAAATCGGTATGATTTCCACTTGCGTGTCTAATAAGGAAGATTAGATGTGATTGTGAGTTGGGCATGAACACCTTCCTAGTGAACTTCCCCAAGTCTAAGAATTTTACATTTGACCATGCAAACATGCAAGTGTTGGTCAGCTAAAAGTAGTGCTTACAATTAAAATAAAAACAAACTCACAAGAGATGCTGCGGGTACTCCAGTTTCTTCAACTACTTCACGTATAATACTGTCGAACAGCTCTTGAGAAACCTTCTTGTTGATAAGCTCAGCTTCGATATTGTTTTTGCTGCTCTGTTGAGATGCTACTCCAACTTCTTCAGGCTGTGGCAACCAATGGAAAAAAAGATTCGCACCAATAAGTCAAGATAACCCAAGAACAAATTGCCAGCAAAACGATAAGATGATAATAAGAAACTGTCTTGTCATTTGGAAACAGTCAATTAACAATTCAAGCAAGTGGACGGATAACAAAAGTTCAGGCACTATATCATGCACCAAAATCAGGAAATAGATGAAATAGTTCATAGAAGTAGAGTCTTGACTACTAATCAGAACGCATTACAGCAAAAATAAAGTGGCCAGGTAAATTTTCTTTCTACAAACACTGTACCTCTGGGTGGCCGCCAGGGAAGACAAAGTGCCCAGGAAATTCCCCAACATTATAACTTCTTTGCAATACAACAATTTTCTGGTCAGATGTCTCTACAATTGCCCCATTACCTAATGGATTTGAGGCGTGTTGACATTGTATAGAGTCATCTACAAAAGGCAAAACTATAGATGCTCAGATCTTAGAAACTATACCAATGATGAGTATCCAAGTTAGTTTTCCATCAATCACGAGTCAAAGTTTACCTTTTGTTTTAGTAAAATTTAGGCCAGTATTTAGAAGTTAGTCAACACAATAACCCATGTCTATTCTCAATTATTGTATGATTGTATTTTAACTCATAACATAGAAATGCCAAGCAGCAGACATGCTTTTTAGTAGAACCCACCAAAAAATAAACAGGCGATTTCAGGACGGGTATAAAATCTAAGAGAGAGGAGGGAATATATGGAGGAGGGAATATATGGATTTATGAGCTCATTTGAATTATGGATATGATAGGTAGTACAACAAGGATGAGGTATGAAATCAAATGAAAAAGTAAAGAAACAATATTTGTGATACTTTGTACATGAGAAATACCTTTGGATGGAACAAGAAACCTTTCCCAGAGAGGATTTAAGTTTGTACCCACAAAAGTCCTAGGAACAAATAAATGAAATCAATTTTTCACCTTGGTTGAGAAAAACAATGAGTATGAACATAAAATATTTTTTGTTGCAACGGATGAAATTGATACATTAACACATGAATCATACCAAAAGCAATGCTCCATTAACTTTAAAGAACATTAAGGAGCTCAGATAAAAAAAGAAAAAATATTGAAAAATGGAGTCTGGATGCAATTAATTTTGAAGATGGAATCCAACTTGCTCTGATAAAAAGACAGAGTTAATCTCTTATAGATAGGAGCTAGTCTGATTTATAAGCTACTATCATTAGTAGCTAGGAATCTTAGAGCTAAATAGCTAGTGAGTTAGTTCCTATTATGAGTTCTTAGCTTTAGCACAAAGGGCAAAAAATGCAGAGCAAAAGGAAGTGTCAGTTACAAGTAATTTTGAAAATTCAATCAAGCAAGAAATAAGCTGGTGGTACTAAGTCTCGCTGTCCATGTTACAGACCTAGGCAACACAGGGTCACAAAAATTGCTCAACTTATTAAAAGAATAAACATCCTCAGAAATCATAGGTGTAATTTATTGATGTGCTGTATCTACCTTTTCTTTTTAGTATTGAATTTAAAGTATCATTACAAGTAGCCTGTGAGTAAGATCTGCAAATGTAGGAGTGACTCCAATGTCCAAGCATTGACTTAAAGAAGCTAACTTAACATATTGAGGAGTTATAGCACGTTAATAAGATCCAACTGAGCTGGGATCACTACCACAAATAAAAGGATTTTTAATGTTTAAGAAGTTGATCAATAAAAACAATAAAGCATAATTTAAAAATCTAAATGATACAAACATAGAACTGAGAGAGAGAGGAGAAGCACCTATAATCTGTCAAACCAAGGTGGAGACATACATGAGAATCTTGGTTTGATCCACCTCCACCGCGCACAATGTACCCTCCATACTGTGAAGTTGTTAGCAAAACATCCCATAGGCAATATTAATGCATGAAGAAAACAGTTTAAAATAAAATGCAGGTGAACCATTCATTCAATTACTTAATAGTTGCGATAACGCATTTGTTATGTTCTTTAGCATCAAATTATCCAACGTTGTCTCTCTATTTTCCATGGACACATCAGTCCAATGACTAGGTGCCATTCCTACAACTTGCATCATAGTAATCCAATACAGAGCCAGCTCAAAAGTCTTCGAACCCAATATTCTAGAATAGAAAACAATCCAACAATAAATGCCTACGTAATGGTTGGGAATAGATTCATAGCGTAAACTATCAGATCATTAGTGACTAACAGCATTCTAAACTTTCTTATGCTCAGTACAAAGTTGGCAAGCAGTCTCCTAAATAAACAACCTAGAACAAGAATAAATCGACTATAATGTAGTTATATTCATCTAGTGAGTATCGAAACAAACTTGATAGCTAAAAGAAACCATCATTACCCGGAACTTCGTCCCGTTGAACAACGATGCATTCTTCTCTACCCTATGATTCCATATCTTCTTCAAAGAAAAGAAACGTCTCATCAAATACTTCACGCAGTAAACATGAAACTCCACAAGAACCAAACACTAAGTGTGCAGAACTAATTAGCTCACCTGAGCAATGGAATTCTCTAATTCGTTATCAGGATGGGGAATTCTGTCGTATGATTTGTCAAAAATCACTGATACCTTAACAAACAAATAAGTAAAACAAAATCAAATCAGAGATAAAAGATGGATGGATGTGAAGCATGAGGAGAAGAATGCGAACCTGGGAGGGTGAGAGGCCGGAGGGGCACGAGAGAAGAAGCTGGTATGGTGCTTGATCCATTGTAATTAGAGCACACGCTCACCAACTGTTCGATGAAATTGCTCAGCCAACGAATAAAATTCCAATACGGGTGTCGAAAACTCTTGGTGTAAGGAATTTTGGGTAAGGACCAAATGCTGCTTCAAGTTCCTTTTGAAACCTTCAATTCCTTCTAAGGTTAATTTTTTTTACGGTAAGTCGGGAGTCAAGGGTTTAAATGTTTAACGAATAAAAAAAGAAGATTAAATGTGAGTGACGTCACTTAAAATTTATGGTGAATTTAATGATATGTTAAAGTTAAAGTCTTAGATGTGAGGAAAAATGCCTTGCTGTAACTTTTTCCCTAAATTGAAATTTCAAAACACATGAATTAAAACTTCAGCAATGTCTGAAACATCTTTTCTTTCTCCATCACCTTTTTTTTAATTTTTTGATAATATTAAAGTCGCTCTCAAGATTGTAATTTGTAAATGTCGGGTATGCCTAATTAAAAGGAGAGGATGAATGCAAATCAAGGGTATCTGCAGTTATGCACTTCTGCTGGCACACGTAACGCCCTTGCCATAAAGTGCAGTACTTACTACTACCACCATCCTTAGGCCCATAAGACAAGTATTCAATCCTTGCGGGTCCATAAAAAGGCCGGCTAGAGTTAATCCAACGCACTAAAACTAATTTTATGTATATTTTTTTATTTTTTTATTTTTTAAAATAATAATACTATTTATAATATTTTTTATTAGCCAATTATTTATATTATTTTATTGACTTCATTTTGATGTGAGTACATTTTTTTAATTAATTTTAATTATACAAATATAATAAAAAAAATCTTTTATTTAGGCATGTTCTAATTAAAACTGTTTCTCCTGGGTTGTTTTTAGCAAAAAAAAAAACAAACAAAAAGAGTAAGGAATTAATATGGGTAATAAATAGCAAGTTAAGTTGGTCAATTAATATTTTGTCAACAAACAAGACACCTTTCATCCCTCTTCATTTCATCCTCAAAGTGCAAAAAAACATTAATTGGTATCTTTTAAGTAAAGTACATAAAAACCCCTCATAATTTGTCAATTGTTCTATTTTGCCCTCCTCTAGTTAAAAAAACATGCAGCGTTAACTCATAATACGTAGTTTAAAAACCTGCAGTATGGATTCATCGACACAAAACCTTACAATAATTTTGTGAGTCTTTATAAGGTCCTAGTAGTGGATTAATTCCACCACTTATGTAAAAAGAATATATACATATATATTAAATGGAGAGGGAAATTAAAATAAATGAGGATGCATGGATGATGGAACTTGTCACGAGTAGTAGTAACTTTTGTCAAGATCAGTCCAGTTGTTGCGTGTAATTAATAACACAGATGAGATGAGAGGGCAGAACAGAAGGGTTGATAGTTTAAGATTGGTAAATGGAAGGAGGAGGGAGAGGAATAGGGTTCGAGTTATGGCATTTATTGGCAAAAGGAGCCTATAGTTACACTTACGGCTGGCTGCCATTGCTTTGTATTGATGTCAGATCATATGCAATTTGAGCATGGCAGCCTGTCACAAGAGTTGGGATCTTCTGGACACAACCAATTCATGGGTTGCATTGTAATTAGTTTACTGATCTCAACCACGAGTATTTCCAAATCCATCCATGAGGATAAACTTTTTTAATATGAGATATGTTATGGATACGATTAATAGTAGAATGAAAAATAAAAATTGTAAACTTTAGTGTAGAAATTTAGCATCTAATAAGGGAAAGTGAAGAGTTACTTCTACTCTTCTACCCCATTTGATTTGCTAGTAGCACTGCGTAGCTCTTTCCCCAATTACGCTCCATTTACTTAATTAGTTGAAGGAAACAATGCTATAAATATAATAAGCATATACACATAATAAATACATAAATATGATAATTACAATTCTAGGTGAGAGACATTTTCTTTCATATCATATTGATATATAAAGATTTTAGGATTAGTCGAACCGGCGGTGTATTAGGATCTTATTGTTTCTTGTAAGGAATTTTCTTACGAACTCCACCTTCATATGAACACAACTCCGTGCAAGCCGCCGTGCACAACGCTGTTGTTGCCCCTCGGCTCCTCAAGCACATAGGTGAGCAATCCTTGACGCACTGTGGAATCTGACTCTTAACAACCTTGCGTCTTTTTCCTTCATTCAGGTCTGCCAATGCCATTACCATCAATGTCATGATGAGGAAAGTAACAACGGCTTTCTTGCTGGTGACCATTATAATGTCTTGTTGATTGCTTTTTGTTTAATCAACAGATAGTAATCAATAATTAATGATTGTTGATTACTTAATTTAATTGAGGATGATTCGAGTGTTGTTTTAGATATAATTGCGTACTTGAGCATTAATATTAGGGGAGAGGTCATCTATAATTGGAGAAATGACGATGTACCATTTCTTCTTCTTTTTTAAAGTGTGGCGTGGAGAAAGTGAGGTGAGATAGATACGGGTAATCACGAGTTGAAAATTGCTTTTGTGGGGGATTTAATCCTTTCAAAATAAAGGGTCTAAAAAGTACTAGGCTAAGATATATATAAAAACCTTGCAATTTCTATTTTTCTCACTTTGAATCCTATACTCTTAAAATATGCAATTTAAATCGTACATTTTAAAAAAAAAATTACAATTTTGATATTTTAAGTGATTAAAAAAATTAAAAAATTGGTAAAAAAATGTAAATTGAAGATTAGATTTCATGGCTTCCTCTCTTAATTGATCAGTTTTTTTCTCATACTTATACCATCATTTTTCACCCACCCCACCTATAAGATTTCATGGAGCAATATGAACTTAACACTTTATTGCAATCACTTGTGCTCTTTTATTGATTAGGGTTGTAGGTTTTTTTTTCCTTTTTCCTTCATCCTTTTCGTATGATTTGCAATTAAAATTTATTTCAGTTTTTTCTGTAAATTTAAATCCAAAATTTTGGTGTTTAGTTGCTTGCCACCTCTAGTCTTTGTAACAAAGATATAAAAAAGTATTAGCCGAAGAATGACTTAATTCTTACCAATACGTGACTGGTGTGAATAGTTTGACACTTTTATTTCTGAAATAAAATATCATAATTTTGATCATCGTGTACAAAAAAAATTATCTAATATGAACACTTTATTTATTAAAGGGTCAACCTAATCTGAATATGATTAATATTTTTTATTTTTATATACGAAATTAGGTGCGCTACACCGATGAAACTATAGCAGGATGGTCGAATTTCATTCTCCATAAATTTGTTCCCTACTTGTTTTGTGTAAAGATACTCCTAGAGCGCCTATATTCGTAGTTCTCCATATCTAGCTTACCAATTACCATTAAATCTCCACCAACTTTTCACGACACGCACCGCAAAGTACATCAAACTTTTTCTGGTTTTTTTTTAGGAGGGGAAGACGGATTAGATATAAAAAAAATTAAAATTAAAAGGGTCATATGAAAGAACTCAAAACTTTAGGGACCATTGTGGGAAAATTCAAAATTTAGGGACCCATGTACACCCACCGCGTGACATCTGTAAACACTATATAGCCAAAGAAAAAAAATCTAAATATGTGGTGTGTGGGCTAAACTTTTTTAAACAGTTAATATATAGTCTTTAATGTTTTAGTTTTTTAATTAAAACTATTTCCTTTTTGTCAAAAAAAAACTTTTTTTATCCCCTAAAAAAGAAAATTGTAAATTCTTAATATGGTCCGTATTGTTTTTAGCTATTTAAATTAATTCTACTTTTATCTGTCAAAAACATTATTTTTGACATTCAAAATCTTCAAGAATAAAATTTAAGTAAATTTTTTAAAAACTTTTGAAATATAAAAAATGCATAATAGGACAAAATCACAATTCATTGGAGCATGGCATTCTCCCTCACGCAATCCGGAAAACGCCCTCGTTGCCAACAACGTAAATAGTTGATGGGTGAGTATAACGTCACCGTTTATAAATTTTTCAAGAACTTCTTATCTCTCCTATATGGAATAAATTCACCTAACGATCCATTGAAACAAATAATATACTAAGGAATATGGTTGAGTGTAAATTGATTAACACTTTACCTTATTTAGCTTCATTTATTTAGTCATTTCGTTTCAGTATGTATTAAATTAATTGAAAAAAAATTGCGTGTATATGTATTAAATATGTATTTCTACATATGAGATTGTAGTTCAACTGATTAGTACATATCGTCTTTATGACATAAATCATCTATGATATCATAACAATAATTAATGATATAATTATTTTAAAAATGAAAAAAACAAAACAAATATTTCTTTCTTTTCCTTCTTTCCTAATAAGAATAAGAGGATAGTAGTAGTACTCTTTAGCACAACTCACAATAAATGAATCGAGTGCTGCAGACTGCAGTAATAAGCAATGAATGAAGGTGATGTTTCTCCAATCAGAATTTTCACAAATAACATCCCTCGGGCAGAGGAAGAAAAGGCTTTGAATACTCTAAATTTGAATTCAATATTTTCACTTTGTTTTTTGCTGTTCCTTACTTCAATTTCTTAATAATTCCTCTGCCTATATCAACGTTTTCACCGATACTCGAAAAATACCTACACCTTTTTTTTACTGACACAGAGCGAGTGATTGTTCTGATTTGGCTAAATAGAAGAAGAAAAAACAAGAATTAGCAAGATTTGGGTTCTGATATCTTGGTCTTTCAAAAGTTGCCTTTAGGTCTTCCCCTCCATTGGGCTGCTCTCCTCAAGCTAGGTAATTAGGAATGAGGTGTGCTTCAAACAACAATAACTGCCCATGGTACAATACCATGTGTTGGGGACAGCTAAGGTAGCTCTCAGCCATATATACTTGACGACCTCATGTAGAACAACCCAAGATTATCAAGCTCATAACGGCTAAATTTTAGAAACTCAATCTCGTCAGACAATAAATTGATTAAGAGAACGTCTCAGAATAGTGTAGCGACCTTATAGTAACTTTTATCTAAGAACGTTCTATAATTAGAATGACCTATATATACACGTTAGTAGGCGATGAAAATTTGCACCAAACTCCTTACATGAAGGTAAATCTTTTTAACTCTAAGGTTATTATTAATTGACGAGAATATTTTCCAATTATACGGTGCTACCTCATTAGTTACCATGATTATCTTACCAAAAGAATCATATATGATCTTCGCTATAAATAATTGAAAAAATACATAATGTGTTTGAGTAACAAAATAGTTTGAGCATGCTTTGACAAAATTAATATTTTAGGCTACTTGAATAAAAAAATTATGCAAATAAATACATTTAATGTGGTAACTATGTTCTATCATTGTCATACCAGTCACTCAAATGAGTAGAATTCCAAAGTGTGGTAACTCAACTCCATTCAACTCTTTTCCCTTTCTACACAAATTTTTTTAAAAATGAATTTCCCTTCTTATACAATTTTCTTCATTTTATTTTTTCTTAATTATAGAAACTTTATTGAATTTTATGTTTTTCTTGCACGGACAGTGGACAATGGACACATTTATTAATATCCAAAATAGGTAAATACACATATGCCTATGTATGTTTGTGTTCCCTCAAATACATGTTAAGAGTGTTTAATAATTGATACTCTCTCCGGTCTTTATTAATTAACTTTCTGAAATAGTAGATAAATTTAAAATAATAATTTTTGGATCTCGTTTTTTTAACTGTAGTTTTCAATTTATCCATTTTTTATATTATAATTACAATAATACCATTGTACTAAATTAATTGGTTGGGTAAAAAAACTAAGATAGAAGGCAGAAATCGTAATTATAACTCAAAATGATAATTAATTTGAACCACGTTTTTAATAGAAAAATGACAATTATTGAAGACTAGAGGTACCCTATTTAACAAAATCTATACTCATGTGAGAATTAAAGCAAAATTTTCTATTGTTAATTTGATTTGAATTTTATAGACATAGATTGTGCCCGAGTTAATGAGTTTATTAAAGTCAATTCTTGATAATCCTTGATTTGGGATGAGGGTGATTTTGTAATCTAGCGTGTTGACGTGAATTGTCTCGCTGATCCTATGACACCTGTAAAGTGCTAGAGGAGGTCTCCGGCGTAAAAGGTCCAACGTTCAAGTCAGTAAGCATGATGAAAATAGATAGTGAGGGAGAACTATCGGGTGTAGGTAAATAATTGGCCAGAGTTTTTGTACACGTGTGCCTATATGTATGTGTTTATGAAGGGGGTGATAGGGGGGTATTTATAGTCTCGCCCTGTGGGTCACCTTGGACATGTGTCGTTTGGGCTTGGTCAGCCATTGCTGATACCTGTCCTTTTTCCGGATAGTTTTCCTAGTATGTCGTACAAGTGATATACTTACCTGGTAGGGTCGGTATGTGTAGCTTTAGCCACTGTTAAGGATATATACCGGGAGGTACAAAAATCGGGACCCTCTCGTTGGTGATGAAAAGTGGAAAATATTTTTGAGATGTCTTGTTTGTATTATCAATTCTGATATCGAAATGCTATAAAATGTATAATTTACAAAATAAAACTATGAAATGTGAGTTTTGAGAAAAAAATGGAGTTTTGGGTTTACAGTAATTTGCTTGATAGTACTCTTATAAAAAAAATCATCTCTCATATGTCCTAATTAATGAAAACAATTCTCCTCATTTTAACCCGTGAATATAGGCATTTTTCATCGATTCTTTAAGTTTTATTGCTCGTCTGCCGTCTATTATCAAACCACATAAATTAGTTTTAGTTAATAAAACTATTAAAAAAGAAGCATTTAAATCCCAGATTTTATTTATTAAAGTGATAAATTATAAGTGTATAGTGCAATATATATATATATGGCAGCGCATTTTTTTCTGGAGGAAGAAGGGTTTGTATTAGCACAATCCATACCTATTTATTAGTACCCCATCTAGCAAGAATTCGAAACAATATATATCCACATTAATACCCTGCAAAAAGAAAAATGATGTCTGACAAGAAGAAAAATCAACAAACAATATTTCAAGCAATTAAGATTAGACTAATGGGGGAAAAATCATTCAGATTCGATCAAAAAGATTATAATTCAAATCCTTATATTTATATTCGAATTGGAAGCAACACATTTTATTATTGCAGGTTTAATGAAATCCACAAGTGTACAACTTATATATATTCTTTTGCCAAACTAAAAAACAAAAGAAAAAAAAATAAACTACAGTAATTAATTAACAATTTCAAAGATAATAGAAATTTCAGAGAAAAAGAAAAGAAAAACAAGCAACTCAATCTGTGATCTTAAAAAATCATCAAACTCTGACCTTGCTGTTTGCTTAATGGCCGGGGTTGACAAAAGTGCTTTCTTCTTCTTCATTGATCCATCCATATTTCTCCATGAATGGATTCGCCAGTGATTTTGGCGGGTAGTTATCAATACAATCTTTCCACACATTTCCGTCCCCTAAATCCCTAACCACCTCCCAAACGCAGCTGTTACACTTAAACCCTGCTCCGAAGCTGATCATCAAAACCCTGTCCCCTTTCTTCAACCTTTTCTTCGCTTCCATGTACCCCAGCACATACCAGAGGCTGCTCGCCGATGTGTTCCCGTATCTGTGCAGAGTCATCCTCGCCGGCTCCAAATCGTACTCGCTCAGGTCCAGATTCATCCCTATCCCGTCGATCACCGCCTTCCCGCCGGTGTGGATGCAGAAGTGTTCGACGCCGGTTTTGAGGTTGATGACTGGGCGTGGGGGCGGTGGTGCGCCGCCCTTGGTGGCGGTGGTCTGGGCCCACCATTTGCGGATGAATAAGACGGCGGCGTAGCGGAGGAGCTCTCTGATCGGGAGGATTTTGGGTGAGAGTTCACGGAGGTTGTCGACGAAGACACGCGTGGCGGCTTTCGGGAGGGTTTTGCCGAGGTGGAATCCGACGCGGCCCTGCTCATCTTCTCTCTGCATGCAACAAGAGTAAGATTCATCTCTTGCCCCGTGATGGGTTCTCACTAGACACTTCAATTTGAACATTGTTTTGTGCGCTAAGCTCCTTTTGTTGGTTAAAATCATTGCACAACCACCTGACCGGAACAAACAATTGGCCAGGATCATTGATCTGTCGTTTCCGGCGTACCAATTGGGGCTTAAAGATTCCGATGTCACCACAAGTGCGTACTGGTTCTTGTATGTCTTGAAGATGTTTTGAGCAATGTTGACGGAAATCAAGCTCGCGCTGCAGCCCATTCCGGTAAGGTTAAAGACTTTAATGTCCTCCCTCATTTTGTAGTGATTTACGATTCTTGAAGCTAGAGAAGGTACAGCTGCGAGCATAGATACATTAACAATTAGGACGTCGATTTCTTGAGGGGAAATGGCTGTTCTGGCCAAGACTTTTCCTATGCTGTCATGGAAGAACTCTTCCATTTCAGAAATTCCATCATCTATGGTGGGGCTCTGTTCTCTGCCCTCGAACATAATTCTTGGGGCGTAGGTTTGCTCCCCAATGCCAGCGCTGACTATGGCTTTCAGTAGGAATTTGTACTCGTTGAGACCGAGATTAGTGCCCCTTGTGATGATCTCGCCGCTGAACTCAGTGTCGAGCATCCTATCATCGGTTGGCTTGTAACATTCGTAGTCAAGAATGTAGCATTCTTTGTCTCTTTTCCCATCAACCCACCTCCACAGCATCAAGAGAGGGTACACGAGGAAGAGAGCATAGATTAGAATGAGAACATCCATTTGAGAAAATTTCTAAAGAAAATGACGTTGGAATAGGAAAGGAAAGAGAGGGAGAAGAAGAGAATTCAACTTCTTGTTGAGATTTGTGTTTATTGTGTTGTGTGTGTATTTCTATTTGTTCTAGTTTCTTTGGTGTGGTACCAATAATGTGTACAAATTGTTGGATGGGAAATCAACAAGAAAAGCAAGCGGCCTTATAAATAAGAGTTGAGGGGTTAGAGGAGGAGGTTGTGGTGGTGTCTAGTGAACAGAAGTAGGACATGTGAAAATGATAAAAAAAAGAGAGAGAATACATTTGCCATCGCTCAACTCCCACCAAGCTCTGATTAATGTGTGTAGGTTTCGTATCCATCTTTTATTGCAAGTTCGACTCTTCCTAGTCACAGCTTTTGGTATGTCATATGTGTGGAGGATAGAGCAAAAGGGCACCTCTATTTACAACTGTTACCACAAATACAACAATAATAATAATAATACACCAAAAGGGGTGTACAATGCGCACCCCTCCCCCTAATCCTCCTTTTCTTGTTAAATTTTCGTCAGCAAAATTGGGTCCTGTTATCTTTACATTTTTTTTAATCTTTTTGTTTGTCTAGTTATGGTTTCTTGACTTGAGTTGGGATTTTGCGTATATGGATGGGGTAAGTTAGAATGCCATTATAGTTTACAGTTAGTAGCTTACCCAATGCTGTTAACCACATTTAAGAGAGGGTAAGGTGGTAGCTGGAAACTAAGGTCATCTATGCATCTGACGGTGTTATTGTAGAAAAAAGTAAATCGTACTCTGGTCTTTCCAACTGAAAATGGAAATGAAAAAGACGGAAGGGAAGTTTGACCAAGATTTATCTCATCAATAGGTTTAAGTTTAAGCACAAATGTTTACTTTTAATAGCTTATAAGCAATCTGGGTCTGCAAAATCAAGAGAATTCCAGCAACTAAGTCACTCGATTTCGTATACGCACTTGGTCTGTTTTCGCAAACAACAAAATCAATTCGGAGTTCAGTGGTAGTTCATGCAAAGTGATTGTATTTTTCCTGATCTACTTGTACTAAGTTACTACTACTTTTTTTTAACTAGATGGCCTCAACGGCCTTAAAGGCTTAAACACTAGGCTCGTGGGTTGCTTCCCCTCCCCCCCCTCTCTTCCTCTCCATTCTATTTCCATTTCCATGTCATCACTATAATTGCTGCCAACAAGATCTTATCATTTTTCTTTAGTGAGATTCTGAGAAAGCAACCCGATACCGAATTGTTGGAAGCCTCGAGAGTCAAGCCGTTTTGTCACTAAAATATAAATGTATATTCATTTTTAACTTAAAATACTGTAGAAATGAAAAAAGGATAATAAAAGTTTGGGTCGGGTCGGTTCCGAGTTGACTGAACTTTTACATATCAGTTGTCTTTCCAGCTCAAAATGTCTTTCCAATTCTATTGCCTCAACCAGTATTTTAAAAACTGAATCGACCCGACGGTCGGATCAGAAAAATCGCGACCTGAAGAGTTTTTCGATTCGGTTCAACTATCTGATCGGACCTGCAATCGAACTGAAAAAACTGGTCGATTCGGTTGGTTTTTACAAAATTGGCGACCCAATCGACTCGCTATTGACCCAGCTGGATCGATGTCAAATCCAAACGGCGCCGTTTTGTCAAACCAAAATGACGTCGTTTTGTGTTTATTTTTTAAATATGGAAAATTTGATGGACCAGCCCATTATAGACATTGAACCAGTTGGTTCAATCCAATTCATTTATTTAAGATTGAATGGTTCGATGTGTGAATGGTTCAAAATGATCCAATGGGTCAATCCGGTCGAACTCGGTTGAACCATGAAATTTTCATTTCCGGTTCACTGTCCAGTTCGGTTTTTAAAACTATGGCCTCAACAATCATATTTGATTGAACTCGGTTGAACTATCGATTTATTGATCTAATAGTTTGAGCACTTAGGTATATAGTTCAGTTCTTATAATTATGCTTATATGTGATAATATTTTTTAAAAAATTTGAGCAGTTAGGTATATAGTTCAGTTTTTATACTATGCTTATACGTGGTAATATTTTTTTTATATTGTGGGTGATGATAGATTTAGGTACCTTCTCGTATATCTAATAAAATCTGAATTCATGTGTAGTTTGATTAGAGAGAAATGAAGTCAAGTCAACGGAAGCTCAGTTGGGTATTTGTCATTATCCATAATAAAAACCCAATTGAAGTCTAATTAGCTGCTGTCATTATATCCATAATGCAGAATAGTATATTACTATTAATTTATTATGATGCTCATATGCTAACCAACTTGCAGAGTGCTTAATGGGCTGGACTTTGACAACAAGATGGTATTTATGGCTTGACTTTGATTATCATTAAATTGGGTGTGTAACGGTTAGGTAATTGTCTTGTTTGCATTTTGCATTCTTGTGAGTTAAATTTGTGGCTAGTAGTAGGGGGGCCCAAGCTTGGGCCCAAATCAAAGATATACTCTGATCAGGTTTTAATATCTACTAACTAGTACCCAAAAAATTATTTTACTCCAAAAGTCAACACTACAGTCAAAAGTCAACTGTGCTAGTGGTAAGTCAACACCATAGTCAAAAGTCAACTGTGCTAGTATGAAAAAAGGGGTAATAGTATTTTACACCCCTGTACTATCGCCGAAAAATAGATACCTCCCCTGTACTTTAAAACGTCCATGACACCCCCCTGAACTATTATTTTCGGACAAAAAGGCCCTTCTGTCCATAATTAATTACATTTTTTTGTAAATTTTTGGATTTTTTTACAATGTTTCTTAAACATTAGATTAATTACATTTTTGGGTGAATTTTTACATTTTTTTTAGAATTTTTAGAATTTTTTAGAATTGTAAAAATGTGCATTAAAAACCTTTTTGCATGGGAACAATAGTTCAGGGGGGTGTCATGGACGTTTTAAAGTACAGGGGAGGTATTTGTTTTTCGGCGATAGTGCAGGGGTGTAAAATACTATTACCCCATGAAAAAATGGTAAAACTAACTTATGGGTAAATCTTTACGAGCCAAATAAGCTAGTGAATTTGTCCACTTTATTTACATTAGCCAGTTATTTTAAAAAATAGTTATACCATGTTTGGATACATCATAAAGCTATGTTTATATGATATTTTTTTTAAAATGACATGACATAAAAGTCACGACCTAAGATCATTTTGCAATTGAAAAATAAAAAGTTGGATCAAAATATCAAAAAATAAAGAAATTGAGCTGGATCAAAATAATATTCCATTTTTGAGCGATAAAACATCGAGTAAGATCAAAATAATAAACCAATATTTTTGTACACTCAATTTTATTGATTTTTTTGACACGTCAATTTTTTATATTTTTATTTTTAAATTTAATTTCTAAGTCAGCAAGAGCATATGTTGTTCTTTTAGATCCAAATAAAATATAATTAATTTTAGGAAGGAGTGACTAACGTAGATTTATAAATGTAGTAATAGTTTATCCTGACATATGATACAAATGTATGAATAATTTTACTTTTTTTTCTTCATTCAATTATCAATGAATAAAGAGGTAATTTTATATACCTTTAAATTATAGGTCAAATTCAAGAACCCTCCTAGGTTAAAAAGAAATCATTTGCTCCTTGTATTTCACAAGTGTTATAATCACTCTTCCACTATTTTCTTTTTCGTCCGCGGCTAAAGGTCATGTGTCAAAATGTTGTGGTACCAAAATTTGCGCATCTTTTCCCCCAAAATGAGTATTATTATGCTTTAAAAAAAGGATTGATAGTAATACAACAATAAATCATTAATAATTGAGAATGACATAAAAGAATCAAAGTTAAGGCTGCAAAACGATTCTGAAAGTTCCGTCCTATCAGTCTGGTTAGTTGCTACTATAAAATGATATCCAAAATTTTGGCTAATCGCTTGACTAGAGTTATTACTATTGTTGTGAGCTCTAATCAGTATAGTTTTATTAAGGGTAGATGTACTCTGGACTGTGTGATGGCAACCAACGAACTCGTTCACACCTTGTAGAGGAGGAGACAATCTGGGTTCCTTCTCAAGTTAGACTTTGAGAAGGCCTATGATTTTGTTGAGTGGTCCTACCTGTTTGACGTCCTTCATCTTATGGGGTTTAGTCGACAATGGATTGTTTGGATCCATCAATGTCTCAGTTCGGCTAAGGTGTCTGTGTTGGTTAATGGTTCCCCATCTGCGGAGTTTGGGTTGAGCAGAGGCCTTCGGCAGGGGTGTTCTATGTCCCCGCTTTTGTTTAATATTGCGGTGGAGGGCCTTCATCTCCTGTTTAATCGGGCTCATGATCGTGGGCTTCTGCGTGGGATTGGAGATGCAGAGGGGGGCTGGAACGTTACTCACCTCTAGTTTGCAGATGACACGCTGATTTTTGCTCAGAACGACGAGGAAGAAGTTCAAAACGTCAAAGGGATTCTTCGCTGGTTTGATGCCTTTTCTGGTCTGAAGGTTAATTATCATAAGAGTACTTTGGTCGGGATTAACATCTATAGACCCTTCGGTGAATGTATAGCTCGCTGAGCAGGTTGCAGGTATGAAACGCTGCCTTATACTTATTTGGGAGCGATGGTTGGTATGAATCCGAGAAGGAAAACCAATTGGGTGGGCTTAATTGGGAAGGTGAGAGGAAAGCTTGCTACTTGGAAGGGGAAGTTGTTATCCTTGGGAGGTCGGATAACGCTTATTAAATCGGTGCTAGCCAGCATTCCGCTCTACCACATGTCGATCTATAAATTGCCTCAGGGGGTTATTCGGGACTGTGAGAAAATCATGTGAAAGTTCTTATGGAGTGGAGGGGACAATAATCATGGCCTTGCCAAGGTGAAATGGGATGTGGTCACTCGGCCTAAAGAGATGGGCGGTTAGGGTGTGGGCAATCTGCGTTTGAAAAATGAGGTGCTGCTATTCAAGTGGATTTGGGGAGCGTTGACGGGGGGGATAAACTTTGGGTTGAGATTGTCCGAAACCACTATAAGTGCTCGAGTGTGGGTCGTCTGTGGATGCAGGATCATGGTGATCCTTCGCCTATTTGGAAGGACATTCTGGCAACCTGGGGGAGAAGGGGTGATAGGTTCCACCAGTGGATTGGTCATGTTCAACTCACGTTGGGAGGTAGGAATTACTTTCTGTTCTGGTGGGACACATGGGCGTTTCAGACCCCTCTTGTGCTCAGGTTTCCACGCTTATACCACCTCTCGGGATCCAAGGAAGGGAAAATTACGGACTTTGGAGGATGGCAGAACAGGAGCTGGGTTTGGAATTGGTGTTGGCGCAGGGGCTTATTCGAGTGGGAAGCAGAGGAATTAAATCACATGTTGACGCTGCTACGAACTCCGAGTGTTAGTATGGACAACGACGCCATAGCTTGGACTCTTGAACCGTCGAAATAATTCACTGTGAGATCGCTGTCCTCTTCTATTGAGAAGACAATCCACAGGGGGCAATCTAATGTTGTCCTCAATTCGTGCTGGTCCAGGCTGGTGCCTTACCGCGTGGAAGCTTTCTTGTGGCTTGCGCTGCAGGATAGAATCACAACGAGAAGTTTCCTTAGGTGGCGTAACATCATCACGGTGGAGGAGAGTTTGTGCCCTCAATGCCTAGGAGATGAAGAGGATACTAGTCATTTGTTCCTCCACTGTCCTGCTTCAGATCAGGTTTGGGAGAGTATTTTGCGATGGGCTGGTGTGTTTTGGTGCAAACCTAGGAGTCTTTAAGACCTTTGAACGAGTTGAGACGGGCTAGTTAACTGGAGGAATAAGCAAGCTAATATAAGGTGGGGGATGCTCATCCGCGTCGTCATGTGGCATCTTTGGAGTCAACGCAACAACAAGCTTTTCAACGGCGTTGACCCTTGCTCATTCCAAACATGGCATGCTATAGTGGGAACTTGGCAGAGATGGATCAAGAGTTGGGAGCCCCTCTTCCTTTATTCCCCTACGTAGATGATCATCTCATCGGTGTGGCTAGAGTCGTGGAATTACCAAAGGATGTAGCTCTGGTAGTATTTCCTTGTCGTGTGGTTGCGCTGTAGCTTACCGCGGTTGTGCTGCTGTTTTTTTTCTGAGGTAGCTGCTGTAGCAATTTCATCTTTTTTTCTGGTGTAGCTGTTGTAGCAGTTTCATCTTTCTCGGGTGTAGCTGCTGTAGCAGTTTTATATTTTTCTCTCTTGTACTGTCATGCACCCTATGACCTTTTATTCTAATAAATCATCAGCCTATTTTTTTTATAAAAAAAGAATTATGTACTAATATTTTATCTCTTATTTCTCTCTTTTTTTCTTCCATTTTTACCATATTCACCAAAATGATATAATTCTTTCACGTCACATGATTGTTAATTTGTCATTGAAAAATATGACACATTACTAAAGTTGAGAGAAAAAATCAAATTTATTACATTACTAAAGTTGAGAGAAAAAATCAAATTTATTTTAGTTCATGAAAGTTTATAACTACGATCGATAATTCAAACACTGTACTAAAATTAGTAATTTAGGAAAATATAAGTGTAACAACATGTATTTTGGGAGTTCTATTTTTTATTTTTTATTTAAAAGATCTTGATGGGAGTATTTGAGCGAGGTTCTGTCGTTTCAGGCATTAAATTGGGGACACAGCGTACAGTATTTGTGAGTTGGTTGAAAAGAATAATGATGTGAAATGGGTCAGCTATGCAAGTTGGTAAACTATCAAGGGCCCACTTGGTATATCATCTCATTCAATGGCTGGAAAAACCCATCTTTGTTTCTTTCTACTCCCTTTTATAGTGCAACATTATACATTATACTTCTTCATTTTACATAACTTTTAATTTTGATCCCTTAACTTTGTTTTCTTGTCAGTCTCCCCCAAATTTATAACAATCTCATTTCTCGTTTCACCATAAATCAAATTTACGATAAAAAAAAATATATTAATCAGTTGTGCTATAACTTTATGTATAATTCTCACCTAGAAAAAAAAAATTATGGGAGGAGTCAATTCACTTATCATGTTCATATTCATATACATCTCACGTGCAATGTGGTGTCCGACGAGACGAGAAGGTTGCGTACGTATCAATCCTCATTATAGCGACAATTTGATATTTCGATTTTTAAGTTATTTAAATTGTCCTTGATATATTTTTATGCACTCTCAAACCTAACTTTGTACTAGTAGCCATTAATAGCCGAATAAGTAGTCAACACAGTAATGCGATTTTGACAACAAAGCTTAGGGGAGTGTAAGTCAATCTATAGCTTAAAAGTACTCGCTCTATTCTCAAAAAAAAAATTAATATTACCTATCTATTTTCATAACAATTAAAATAATAATTAATTATTACTCTTAATGATTTTATTAACTATACTCAATCAATACTAATCTTAATTTTCCAATATATTGAAAGTGATTGAAAATGATTTTTCTTTTTTGAAAAACAGAACACGAGCAATTACACTAGCAACCAAGTCCACAATAGTAGAGTCAATAATGCTACCGCAAAAATTGATTGATTAATAATTTTACAAGAAACATAATGTCACATACCAAACGTAATAAATTTATAGATTAACATAATTTGAGTGTACAATTAAAAAACGTTCTAGCTAGGGCGACAGGGTTAATTAAATGCCATCATATATTAATTTAGGGTTATGATATGACTCGAGTGGTCACATTAATTTATTTTAAAAATTGTCTAATCTCTTGTCACGTCAACTATTTAATTTTTTTAATATCTCGACTATTTTTGTTAGGCCAAACAACATGTTTTTTCTGCAGTTCTAGTAATGTTTCTATATCAATCATTTATGTTAGTATGTTTTAATATGTCCAAACAAATGAGGGGTTGAAAATAAAATAAAATAGTTGTTCAAACAAATGGATAAGCAAAACAAGAAAAAGAGACAATTGACCTGGTTTTTGTTTCATGTCCAGACCTCATCGTGTCCTACCTACACGTGATTCAATTATGACAAGAGAGTATGTAACCGTCATTGTTGTATTTTTTGATCGAATCTGCATGTCAAATATGACTTCAAAGTATAGTAGTCTATAAAAAGACAGTCTTGCTTACTCTTGTAACATTAATTGGGATAATGAAATATTCCTACTTATATTCAATCGTGTCATCAGTATACTTATAAAAGTTTGTTTGCTGTACGTATTTGTTTGTATTTTCTCTATTTTTCTGAGAGATTATTATCAAATTGGTAACTACATAAAAAATATATCACCAAAACAAATTTAAAAATGACCTTAAACGGCAATCTTTAACAAATATAATCACATGAAGCAACTATCTAAGAAATAGAGTAGACAAAGCGAGGATATCAATAGCCAAATTTAGAAGTGTCCATCGAAATTTCGTACCGTAATTATGCAAGTTCGGTCGGTATTTTTTTACACAAATTCACTGTTCGGTATTTCGGTACAGTACCCAAATAAATTTTGGTACGGTACGGTATTGATTTTGCCAGGTTCGGTATTACCGAACCTACCGTACTGAAGTTTTCCTATTACTTATATTTTACATTACCGACTCCACTCTCCACTCATTCATCGCATTCGCATCTACTCTCTTCTTCCTCTATCTCTGTTCTGACTCACCACCAGGCACCAGCTTAATCCTCTCTTCTTCTTCTTCTCTGACTCTCTAAGGTCTGGCGCACACACAAATCCTCTCCACCAGTCACCACCAGCTTAATCCCACCTTGGCATCTCCACACAAACACTGAAACAAGCAAACCACGTAGAAGCAATCACCACAAGCAAACAAGGTTACAAGGCAAACGAATTTCGTTAATATATGAATTAGATTAGAGTTTGAATGGAATTTGAAATTAATCTGTTTTTAATGCCAATTAGGTTAGGATTTGTCAATTAGGTTAGGGTTTGTTAATTAATCTTTGTTCTTCTTATTGTCCCGCTCTGGTATTATAGTCTGGGTATCATGTTTTTTGTATTTCTATCCTTGTTATCAACTGGGCATTAAGTCTTTTGTTAATTAACATTCATCTCTTGTGAGTTCCTGCTTGGAGTGTTTGGTAGGATGGGGTTAGACGCTAGTCTGTGTTTGTAATATGAAGTATTGCCCTTTCTGTTTGTATACAGTCATTGTACTTACCCCTTATACTCTTACTCTTTTCAATTCAGATACCCCATAAATACTCTTGGTTGGATCTACTATTCCAAGTGCCAAATTGAATATTTTTATTGGTGGCTGGATTTGTCTGATTTTCTGCAGTTGCATTCTTATCTACCAAATTTTGCATATTGAAGTGACTAACTTTGTATAGCTGGACTTTGGGGAAGGTACAACACAATCAGATATTTAGGTTGGTGAAGCAAACTCGAAGAAATCCGGATACTTTTTATCTGTTTACATTACAATGTTATCTTAGCAAACTGCTCTGATTCTTTTACCTTAAAACTTTTATGTTTTAGATTTGGCAAAACTAGTATTAGAGGCAACTATTTCAGAGATGTGAATGGCTACAGACAAAATAGAGATGCATGTAGGTGCAGGAGAAGCAGGAGAACGTGCATTGGTGATTGATGATCTCATTGCGACCGGCGAGACCTCATGTGCTGCAATGAAACTACTTGGTAATGTTTCAAAGCTTTGTAAATGTAACTTGTTATTTACAGTAAACTGGAATTTTAATGGATTTAATGGACTGTTTGCTATTTACTATTTGTAAACTGAAATTTTAATTGATTTAATGGACTGTTTGTTATTTGCTATTTACAGTAAACTAGAATTTTGAATTCCTTAAATAAAGAACTAATTTTGGTACAGTATTTCGAACTAATTTCGGTACGGTACGATATTTAATTTTGGACATTAGGTATACTAAAATATTTCGGATGGTATACCGAAATACCGTCCGATGGACAGCCCTAGCCAAACTTATCGAAAACCTGATTGGAGCTCCACGATATGATGTAGAATAAAAATTGCCAAACCAGGTTTTCAAAATCACCACAGTACGTCGAAGCATTTTTCCAACAACTTCTACAGTAGAGGGATGTTGGTGTTAAGATATATATAAAAAGAAAAAAAAATAGTTACAACCCAAAGTACGGTACATGTCTTGACCTTGATATCCTATACAAAGTCCTATTTATAATAATGTTAGTATATGAACAAATAAAATGACGTGTATAAATAAGTAAATTAAAATACAGCAGTGAATACATAAAACAAACTAACACAAACTAATAAAATACAAACAATTTAGCACTAATAGTAAATATACCATTTATCATTTAGCAATTGTAAATTGTGGTAAAAAATAAAAAAACTCCCAATATCCAGTGGATTCATTATTTATTTTATTTTTACCAAATAGCATGATTTCCATTAATATACAAGATTACAAATTAAAACCCATATGCAATTGAGCCCAATTTGGAGAGTCCAAGCTACAGACCAGCTAAAGCCCATTAAAGTAGTCCAGTTTTATAAATGAAACCAAAACCCAGCCCATACAAAAAGTATAAATTTATTTGTCCATCTTTTTTGAAATTAAAAAATTCCTTCCGCACATAATAAATATAATGTAAACACAAAGAAATTTAGAAAAATATAGTAAATTTATATTTTCCAACATTGTTTCATACTTAGTAATTAGGATTGGGCCTTAAAAAAAAAAAACTTCAAGCTCATGGACAAGCTAACCGCTGATCTACACCTCAAATCTGTTTGGTTCAGTATTTTGGTAAAAAAAAAATACAGTTCAATTTTGGTTCAGAATTTCTCATAAAAAAATATAGTTTTCGTTTGAATTGATAGGGTGTGCTATTGACTCTCAGTTTTTTATTGGGCTTGGATTTTAAGCCCATGATACGAGATGATAATGGAATGCAAGTTTCTTTCAAATAGCTGTTCTAGTTGCATATATATACCATGGGTGGCAAAACTAGGGATTCGAAAGTATTGTTGATGCTGGAATTCCAGATTTTCCTTCTCTTAGATACATATGCAAACTAGAGGCTAAGTCGTATCCTAATGCTCTGTGCTTCACAATAAGGGTTAGATAAGTAGCTACATTCGCTGGAGCGAAGCTTCTTCGGGATCGGAGGGAGTCTTGATTCCCTTAAAATTGAATTCTTTTCTAAATTTTTATTTTTTATTTTTTTTAGTCATTCCAAATCAAAATAAAAAATAAAAAAAATTATTTTTTTCCCTCCAAATTTTCACTCAAATTCCCCCACTGTATTTGCAAGATTAGATGCCGACTACAAGTTTAGATTGGAATTTTTTTATTTCTTTATTTTTGCGGGATAGCTTGTCAATTGAAATTTTATAATCATTATCAAATTCTATTGAGTTTCTTAAAATTCGAAGTCGAGACTTTGAGTAAAAATGAACAAGTCTTTTATCATTTGACCACAACCAATATTACTCACCATTCGAATGTTAATGGTCAATTAACATAAGTTTAATGATAATCTATTAATTGATTGGATTTTAAGATAGTGTTCTAGCAATGATAATATGTTTTTATGGCGAAAGTGGAGGATCAAGCCACTTTTTGTGCTCTGGATTGGGCCGCCTTTCTACAGATGGGCCTATATATGGGCCCAGGTCATGTATACTGATATTTGATTTTGTCCTACAGTAGGATTCCCTGGGGTGGATAAAACATTTATTTATACGAGTAGAAATTGGTTGATCTATAAAAACTTAACCCAAATTGTTATGATATTTACTCAACAATTTAAAAAAAATGTTAAGGCATTAGTGAAAAAAAATGTTTTTTTTTAATTAAATGGCTTATAGCCTTTATATTACGAGGGAAAAAAGAGAGCATATTTGATCATCACAAATTAAATAGGAGACATGGATACAAATTAGCGGTTCCATCCGCCAAAAAATTAGTCTCAGAATAAACATACTTAGAATACAAATTTCAATTATTAGACGACAAAAAAGGTCAAAATAGATAGAGATTTTATACTAAAAGTACATATGTCATATTCACATTCGTAGTTATTTTTTTAAATAAATAAAATAATACAACTTAATTAAAAAATGATAAACCCCAATAATATTTGAGCTAAGCCCTCATTTTACACCTTACGTTTGTCTAAAATTTTGATTATTATTATTTTGATCATGTTATCATGCCAGGTAGGATATTAGTAAATAAACATATTTTTTGAAATTTCTTGAAAATAAAAATTAATTTTAATTAAATCAATTGGACTAATTTCAGTCAATTATATAAATATGTGGATTAATTTTGACCAAAGACAAATGTGAGGATTAATTTTAAAATTTTAGACAAACATAGGGACTAAAGTTAGTATTTAACCTAATATTTGACACATCTATTTATACAGTTTTTTTGATAAAATAATTAGTATTTTAATTATTATTCGTACATTTAATAAAATCAATGTTAGCTACCGGTCAAAAGGGAGCGTGAGATAAAATGTTCCTTTGCACGTTTCTTTTGTTTAAGAAATTGATGGATTTCGTTAGAAATCATTTGTTTCATCATTTTTTTCTGGGTGCGAGTATATTATTATAATTATAGAATTTTCAAACAAGTAAAACCAACATTAAAAAAAATGAAATAATATTTGTTTTTTTGTCAGAAATATTACAACCTATCAACGGTCAATATGATTGGCATTAATTTACATAAACATCCACGCTTCCTTGTCCTTATCTGGAATTCTATATATGTAGACTTCTAATTTTTTATTCCAAAATAAATAAATAAACAAATAGTGCTACTACTAAAAGTCGTAAAAGTATGCTCCTTTCATTGGCCGGCGATTCGCTTAACGACTCCGCCCGCCTCTAGAAAACGACGACGTAGACGAGGATGACGAAACACTTCCTGGCCCACCTGTCCCATGTAGCAAATCCGACAAGTAATTATCCAAATCATCAGGGGCGAATCTGACAATTCCTTCTCCCCTCCACCCACTCAGCACCAACGACCGATTTCTATCGTAAAACTCCCTATACGCCGGCACGAGCTTCCTCGCCACCGATATCTTAATCTCGTCTCGCAGCTCCGAATCCGGCATCACCCAAGAGCTCTGCTTCTTATACACCTCATCAAAAGCAGCGTTGAATCTCTTGAAACAATCCGTCGCCTCCTCAGCTGTTTTCTCAGCCGTTGGATCCTGCGGCAGCGTCGAGATGACTTTGCTCCATCCCATCCGTTCATAATTCGCGGCATATTGTCTAACCTTGGTCACGTGTTTCGATGTCCAATCATCGCCGAGGAGGAACCTTAGATTCGATTTCCGCACTTTGTTCACCACATACTGGAGATTATTAGCTAAGAACAAATAGGAAAGCGACACGTCCTTGTACAGCTCAGTTTTCCCGTCCAGTTTGCACAGTAAAACCAGCACAAGCCAAGCCATCCTGATTGAAACCCCCGACATGGTGTCATCTGTTACGGGGCTTCCGAAACCCTCTGGCAAAGGAGACGGCACTGTCAGTGGCCAGTCCGCGACTATATCGGCGAGTACTCCGCTGTAGTCGGAGAGGAAGGTGAGGTAGTTCATGACATAGCGCGTGACGGGGTGGACCCCACCGCCGGGGACAGCTGTCTTGGTATTGTCTTTTGAAATTGCAGATTCGAAGTCGGTTAGAATCACACGCACCGCCTCGCCGAGCCTGAGTAAGGAGGTGACCGCCTGGCCACGAACCGGCGATGTTGACTCGTAGCTGAAAATTTCGGCGATTTCAAGCCAGAGGTCAGAGATGGCTTCGTAGAGATCGAGTGTGCGGAACATTTTCTCGGGAGATTTTTTACATTTGGAAACATTTTCCGGGAATACAAACAAGGTTAACGCGGCTTCTTTGGCGATTTCAGTGAAACAAGATTCACTAATCGTACGCGAAACAGTAAACACGTGATCACACAAAATCCGCTCTCCATAGAAGAGCGTCTTAACTGCCACTCTCACCGCGTTCAACCAGATCTTGATCTTGAGCTCCATCACCTCCCACTCCATCTTCTGCATCTGCGCGAGGGTCACGCGCTCCACACCTAGATGATACAGCGCCTCATCCACAATCGACTTCCGAATGACCTTATAAATCTTGGCGCACTCTTTCGCATAACCAGCTCCGATCATACAGTCCGCAATCGCTTTCAGATCATCCATGGCGTTGATCGAAACTCGCTCAACTTCCGAGACAGAATCGTCGCCGGCGCGTGATGACTCATCCTCCGACTCGTAAAAATCGAGCTCCGAGTTAGCGCTGGATCTCGACGCTCTCGATGAGGAGTGAGTGGAAACGGACTCCGGGTCGAGATTTTGGCGGTTGGATTTGAGGATTTGGTAGAAATCTTTCTCGAGGCGTTTCATGGCGGTTTGCATGAGTCGCTGAGCGTGGATGAGCTTGTCGGAGCTGGAAGGGTCGTGGATGTAGTACTGCATGGCGGACTGGAGCTGTTTGATGGAGGTGAGGTACTGTTTGGCTTCTTGACGGTACTCGGCGGAGAAGAGGGAGGTGGTGTCGCAGTAGTTGTGGCCTTGATCGGAAGGCGTGTCCCATTTGGAGATGAGTAGCTCCGCGGTTTCGACGTTTTCATCCATCATGGTGTCGGAGAAGGTGTGGTGGAGCGGTGAGTTGAGAGGAGACATGGGAGGAGAAGGGGATGATTTGAAGAAGATAGTCCTCATTCCTTTTTTGGGCAATCAAGATGTATCAAGACGAATGAAGGAGGAGGATAAAGTTGTGATTGTGAGAGAAGGAGAGAGTTAAAGGGGGAGGTGGAGAGTGAAGAAGAGAAAGTTGTTTTGTTACGTTGCTAATTGCTTGGGAAGTTGGGAATTGGATTGGAGTGGTGATGTGATAAGGGGGATGGGATATTTATAGAGGTTGGCTTTTGAAAGGGAAATGAGGTAAAAACGCGGTTTATGCCTCATTGGTTTGTTGGTTTATTGTTGGCTTTTATAAAAAAGTTTTTTTTTTGCAGGAAGGCCCCCTGTACTAAAAAAAAAAACAGTTTCCTCCCCTGACTATAAAAATTCAAAAACTGCCCCTCAATTTTTAGTCAATTGCAAAGTGAGGCCCCTCTGTGAGTCAACTTTAACTTTCATCCATTTTGACCTGCAACAGCAGATTACCAGGTTTTTTTTTTTTTTTTCCTTTTTTTTTCTTTTCTTTAAAAATTTAGAAAAATAATATAATTAATTTAAAAAATCCAAAAAATAATATAATGTAATTAATTTTAAAAATTCTGAAAAATAATTTAATTAATTTAAAAAATTCTGAAAATAATGTATTAATTTAAAAAAATTAGAAAAATATTTTATATTATTTTTAAAAATTCAGAAAATTTATAAAAATTTAAAAAAAATGTAAAAATCCCAAAAAAATGTAAAAATTTCAAAAAAATTTAAAAATTCTAAAAATAATGTAATTAATTAAAAATTGAAAAAAATAATGTAATTAATTTTAAAATTCCTCTGCTTTTTGCGTTTAAAAGGTACCCGTACTCAAACCAAATGTCACATTTGGTACCTCCACGTAACGCCGTCCAACAATGACCGTTAAGTGGTCTACGTGGCACGCCACGTCGAATGCCATGTAGGCAACTGATGACGTGGCACCACATCATCAAATCTTTTTTTCTTTTATTTTATTTTCTTTCTTTTTCTTCCTTTTTCTTTTCTTCTTCCTCCATCCTCCATAGACACCAGCACCACCCAAATCCATAACCCTCAACTCTGCCAAAATCAACCAAATCCAGCCACCACTGCTCTAAATCCGGCTCACCACTCACTGCCACAACCATTTCCGGCCACCAATCACCAAACCCAACTCACTGACAACCATTTCCGACCACCAAATCACCAATCCCATCTCACTGTTACCTCCCAATCAACCACAAAACTACCCAATCATCAACCCAAATCCGCCCAACCATGCCACCAAAACCACACCGCCATCAGACCCACCACCGCCAACACAGCCTCACTTCCTTCTCTATTTTTCCTTTCTTTTCCCTTTGGCCAACGCAGCCTCACTTTCTTCTCCTCTTCTCTATTTTCCTTTCCTTTTTTTTCTTTTCTCTCCTCCTACTACCCTTTACCTAACGGAAAATGGAAATAAAATCAAGGAAAGTAAAAGGTGTGTATCAATATTGGTATCTCTATATGTTTCCAAGAACGACGTCGGATTGAACTGAGGAAGATCGCAATGTTGGGGTTGCCAGCGCCAGCTGAGGATGTCTTTGGCGTTGGATTTGTTGCTGGAAATGCAATTCCATCCTTTGAATATTTCCTTGCAGGTGTTGTCGTAGGGAATGGATCTGGAATTCAGGTCGTGGATCCATGACCCGCGGGTGTAGTCGCAGGAGGAGGAGGGGGTGGGTTGAGGAGAGTGAGGAGATGGAGAGGTTTTTCTTGAGATGGAGAGGACGAAGAAGATTGAAACGAAACAGAGAAGGGAAAGTAAAGGGAAGAGTGGGATTTTCTAGGTCTGTTCTGGGAATTGATTTCGCAGGAAGAAAAAAGAGAAAAAAAAAAGAAAAGAAAAGAAAAAAGGAAAAAAAAAGAAAAAAAAGAGAGAAAAGGATATATTTTTTCTGAAATTTTTAATTAATTACATTATTTTTCTGAATTTTAAAATTACTTACATTATTTTTTTTAATTTTTAATTAATTACATTATTTTTAGAATTTATAATTTTTTTTGAAATTTTTACATTTTTTTGGGATTTTTACATTTTTTTTGAATTTTTATAATTTTTCTGAATTTTTAAAAATAATATAAAATATTTTTCTAATTTTTTTAAATTAATACATTATTTTTCAGAATTTTTTAAATTAATTAAATTATTTTTCAGAATTTTTAAAATTAATTACATTATTTTTTACAATTTTAAATTAATTAAATTATTTTTCTGGATTTTTAAATTAATTACATTATTTTTTTGGATTTTTTAAATTAATTATATTATTTTTCTAAATTTTTTTATAAAAAAAAAGAAAAAAAAAACCTGGTAACCTGCTGTTGCAGGTCAAAATGGATGAAAATTAAAGTTGACTAATAGAGGGGCCTCACTTTGCAATTGACTAAGAGTTTAGAGGGCAGTTTTTGAATTTTTATAGTTCAGGGGAGGAAGCTGTTTTTTTTTTTAGTACAAGGGGCCTTCCTGAAAAAAATCCTTTCTAAAATGGTTTGGTGGAACTAACGAGGGGGAGGGATTGTCTATGTAAGCTGTACTGTAAGTCTGTAACGCAACTCGTGATGATTTTGCCGTCGTAACGGAACATGCCACGAAGCTCTTTTTGTCCACTCTTGGGTCTTTGATGTTCAAAAAAGGCAAAAAGGAAATACTTTCCAGTCTTATTAACAACGAGTCGAGATTCATCTCAGAAGAGAGAGGATTGGGATATTAATTTGGCCATCTCAAGTTTATCGGTAGCACCTTCCTCGGATAACTTTTACTTACAAGAGACTGACTATCTTAATTAGCTAACTGGTCATGATTTGACTTTTACATGCAGCTACTTAATTAACTTGTACATATATCATGGTTTTGTTTTAGATTATATTTCAAATGTTGAGATATATATTAATTAATTAATTAAACGGGCCGTTCTTGATATGCAATATTAATGCAAAGACTCGTTCCATGGAAGTCAATCATATGCTCTAATTTTTTTAATGTATATATATATATATATATATGTATTTTCTTTGTTTTATAATATTATGATACCTGAATCAATCTTCATAAACTAGTCCATTACTTCCAGAAAAAGTCTAATAATGTTAGGATAATAATCATTTCAATTTGTCTATGTAATTATAAATATGCCGTAGCATGCGATCTAGCTTAACCTCCTTTATTCTTAATCAAACATGTTAATTAATTACCGATCGAGTTGATCCCATTGAGAATTTGTTTAACTCAAAATAGTTTGCTGTTGCATTAACCCCCCTCCCCCCTACATATTGAAAGTTCTTTAATTAATTTAAAGACAAAAAATAGTAGTAAAATATGCGACATCTAAAATTCGAACAAGTTACTATCTCGACATTTTGCACGAGCGGTAATTTCTATGCCCCCGTAAGAAATGAATAGTCTGACTATTTCTGATTTTATTTTTCAATTAATAAAATAATTAAAATTTAATCAGTTAAATTAAATTAATAATAATTAAGATGATTACTACTAGTCTAGGTGATGCGTCACGGTCGCTTCGTTAATTTGCAGTATATTTATAATGAAATTTATTTCTTTATTTCTTTATTTTTTTGGTAGAACATATAATGAGGTCGAAATTATGATATTTTTTAATAGTTGCCTTTTTGTTCCTGACCTTGTCCTTCTCTGTTTGTTGGGGGGCTTTTAATAATATATGGATTTTTTCCTTGGATTGTAGGAGTGCTATAAAAATACCACTAGAAAAAGAGCCCGCATTAACGGATCAGGAAGGGACCAAAAAAAAAAGTAAACAGTGACCACACAAGTAGCTAGCTCGTGCAACTAATTGATACTCCATATAAGCACTTCAATATCTCGTATTCGAACCTTGACATAATAATTATTTTAAAATTCGTAAGGGATCACTTAAAAGTAAATTAGATTAGTTTTCAAACTCTAACAAGGAATTGTGGATTAGTTTAATCTAAAAAGAAATTCAATACATTATATTATATCAAAAATGCTAGCTCGTGCAAATTAAAATCTAAAGAATTGATTGTATTATTTATCTTTATTACATTTCTTACACCATCGTAATCAAACCAATATTAATATAGTACATAAATAAGGTAGGCTAGCTCTAATTCAAGTTATGTATAATACTTTTTTAATCATATGAATGG